>CM066321.1:241624421-242874421 GCA_033807775.1 Saussurea involucrata | reverse complement strand
ATCTGTCCCGCGTATTTTTTACGAAACTACCCTAAATACCCCTGAGCGTCGTTTATTAATTAATGTGGACCCGCATTAATCAGGTGTAACGCGAATTTCTTGACCGTGGATTATTTAATCCAATGGATATGATCACTTCTCTATTTCTCAAAATATTTAGACTTCTCAATTGAACCCTTCCCTATATATATATATATATATATATATATATATATATATATATATATATATATATATATATACATATATATATATATATAAGGTCCCCTTCTTTTGTTAACCAAACCATTAGTGTTAACTGTGTTAACCAATCACAATCGATCATTTGTTAGATCAATGGCTAGGATTTTATTTACTTAATTAAGGCAATGAATTAAAAAACTCATGCGCTACCTAAGTTGTGCATACATGAAGAGGGGTATGATAGTAAAATGAATAAAATAGTTAAAGAAGGAAATAGGAGAGAAATAAGGAAAGCGGAATAAGATAGTTAAATAATGAAATAGTAATAAATAAAGAAAGCGACCCCAATCTTCTTCAACCCCGATCATCAAATGTCCGTACTATGCATAATTGTGAATTAATTTCATTTCAAGTGTTGTGCACATATGCACAATACATACTGTGCATAATTTTGCATTTATTCCATTTGAAGTATTGTGCACATCTGCACAATACACTGTGCATAATTGCATATTGATTACATTTAAGTCATCTGCACATATGCACAATGTTCATAACTGTACATTGTTTCAATTTTAAGTCATGACTGGTTAAAAGTTGTGGCTATTCCAAAAATAGAAGGGCAGTTTCTTAACTTTTACAAATACGCGGGACGAGTTCATATGTGAACCTGTGTGATTCACATATGAACTATATGTTCATATGTGAACCCATGTAATTCACATATGAAACTTTGTGATTCATATATGAACTAATTAACTGATTCACATATGAACCGTTGTGATTCACATATGAACTAATTAACCGATTCACATATGAACTCGTCCCATGTATTTTACCAAACTACCCCTCTATCTTGTGCACACCACGCACAGACCACGCGAGGAATTATCTGCTGCTTCTCAGTCAAAGCCGCAAATGTTGACCGAATGAATGGCTAAGATTACTTCTCTATTTCTCACACACTTATCATTTCTCAATTGAACCTCTCCCTGTGTGTGTGTGTATATATATATATATATATATATTGTGGGGTATCAATAGAGGTATTTGGCTTCTGTTCACTCTTCAATTGGATTCAAGTACGAGTATCAAATGACTTGTATTATCCACTTACTCCCATCCCAATCCCATGATGGTTGGTTCGTGAGACCGGCAGTAGCGTCTACCTTGTTTTTTTTATCCCATACTTGCATATTGATGGTTGATTTAGGATCAACCAAAACAATGCTCCTTGCCAACATCTTTGGTTGTTTTCTGTTGTTCCATATATATCACTCAATAATGTCTTCAGCCTTGATTTCTGATCATCATGTTCAGTTTTCTTGGTTTTTTACCTTGGAAACCGCAATCCTTTAAAGGATCTATCTAGAAATTTTGAACAAACCAAATTACGCTATTCACCAAATAAATCAGTTTACCTCTTCTCCTTCAGAAATGGTCTTCTTTACACTACACGCAAAGAACTCAACAGATGCTTGGACAAATGATTATACGGGTGTGGTCCGATATGTGATGCCAGTTATGACCAAATCAGTGAAAATATTGGGTTCTTGCTCACACTAAACAAAGCGTACCCAATATATACCACTCAAAAGTAGGGGTTTGGGGGTGTACGCAGATCTTTCCTCTACCCCAAGAGATGTATCCCCAGCTTGCGATGAAGTTTTGCAGAAGAGAAACATAAATTTTGACCAAAACAAATGAGAAAATAAAATGTCCAAGCAGGCAACAAAGACAGTAACAGTTGCAAGGAAAATGCGAGAAACTAAGGTTGAAACCAAAGTATGGCATTTGATAAATCATCAAACACGAGATGATGGTTGCCCTTTACTCAAGATAAGCTGCAGTTATACAACTCAACCCATTAACGATTATATCAGATTATATTGTACAATGAAACTGAAACTCACTTCACAACCCCTGATGTGAGAATTTAAAGTAGATCAAAGAGAATTTTGCAGAGCTGAGATTATGGATTCAAATTATCATCAGTATCCAGATTAGACATGCTGACAGGCCCTATGGTAGGAACTACCAACTCCCACAATGTATACCATCTCCTTAGGGGTCAAATCTGTTGCAAGAAAGCCTAAAGTTTGTGCTGTCAAGGATCCCATGGACTAATTAGGCCAAAGGTGGAAGATACCATGGTTATTTAAAAAGAAAAGAAAAACTCCCACAATGTATGGAGAACCGATTTAATTAATAATGAAATGGAAACAAATTATGCTACAAAATATCAATGTACTTTCCAACTAATACTACTTTTGAATAAAAGGAAACAAATTATCCTACATGAATGATGGCAGTTAAGAAGAGATGCCTTAAAAACAAAAAACCAAAAATGACTAGATTCAATTAATCAGAACACTAATCATGCATATTGAGGCAATATGAATTAATCAAGCATGTTCTCATTTCTAATCAAAAAAATGAATGCCACAAGAAGAAAATATTTACTAAACAAAGAAAGGCGTACACTGAGCATTGTTTGAACTTCCATTCAAATTGTTTCTTCTCTTCCCAGATAAAGGCCATATGCATCGACATTGAGCATTGAGTGCATAAGTAAGGTTTGTTTTGTGAATATTTGCAACTTCTTATTTAGCCTCACAAGAAATTGAATGAGCTTTTTAGTTGCTCTCTTGCCTAGCAAGACATCTACACATATTTGGTGTTTCAGTTCATCCCAAACTCCTTCAAATTTCTCCCTAGTATCATTCAACCCAAGTCAAACATAAGATTTTCTTATGGCTCTAAACATCAAGTAACAATTCCAAGTGTATTTTTAACAACTAAAGCAGTCTTTGTTAGTGTAAGTGATGGAGAAACAAGGCATGCAGGTCTAATAATTTCCGACTTTGGATTGATGTTAAGCAAACTTTGAAGAAGAAAAAACAATGACTAACCAGCTATTGCTTTCAAAAGAGCCATTGGCCAAATACTCTTATGCACAAGAAACCTAACTAGGAACCTATTGCTGTCATTGTCCAAGGCAAAAATTCTCATGAGATGCACCATTCATTCAGTCGAGGGTGGGTTAAAAAGAATGTACTGCAACATTAAGTGATTCCATTCAATCCATTGTTTATGTATGTATGCCTTCCTTCATCCGTTCTAAATTGGCAACACTTCGGGAGTTGATGATGCTTCAATCATCTCTAACTCTCTGCCCAACACAGCACAACACATTGCATTTACATGTATGTTAGAAACTTGGTAATTTTACTTCAATTACTGCACAACTACAATATACATCTTTTCCGAATCTGTCACATGAATTTGGCACAAAAATGTGTTGTGAAAAGCCAATTTCTGAAGAAGATAAAGAGAAACAAAAAGAACATATCCAAAAACACATAACCAGCAAATTGAAAGAAAAAAAAATCAAAGAAATGAGATAGAGAACTTACTTGCATGTCTTTTTGTTGTGACCTAAACCTTTGCATTTGCTACACTGCATTTGCCTTCTAATTAGCTCCAGGGATCCGGCCTGCTTTAACTTTGCTCGCCTTCCTGGCTTCCCTGGAGGCCGTTTAGCAGGAGGAGGTGTAACAATAATTGCTATATCCTCACCATCTAATGGACCATCCACATCAGGTATTGGATAAATTGACTCCGCATATGTTTTGCGGTAGCTCTCAGCCATGAAATATCTGGAGCAATAGTCATATGGGGTCCTACCAATGCACTCAAAAACAGCTAGGGCATGACAGCATGGCATTCCAGTAAGTTGCCAGCCCTTGCAGCTACAATCCCATTGACTAATGTCAACCATCTCAACAGATTCACCATGAACCTCAAATACGCTACTTTGTGATGGCAACACTTGAAACGATTGAGCTTTTGAAGCCTCAGTTTTAAGCTTCTCCTCCATAGATGGTGTCAATGTTGTAGTCCATCTGTTAGAATCAACCCGCCTTGTGTAGATCAACTCCATCAACTTACCTCTCAATACATCAATCATGTGAGTTATGGGCAGCTCAACTGCATCCGATACCCAGCTATAGAAAAGCTGTCCAAAATTAGATGTCATATGATTATATCTTGTTCCATCAAAGAACACATTTGCCCAGTGTTGTGGCTCACTGTTGAGCACCCAATTATATGCTTCAGGTGAAATAGCTTTTATATCTTGAGCACATTGTTCGAAAGCCTCGAGCTTTGGTGCATAGGCAGCAGCATAAAGGTCTTGAACCATGAGACGTCTGGCTTCATGTGAAAACCTCCCTTTCAAATCATTGTTGAGTTTCTCAGCAATATAGCGTAGACAATAAGCATGAAAGCAGCATTCTCCACCAAATACATTAACTATGGAGTCTTTTAGTCCCGTGTTAAAATTTGCAACAAAGGTGATCGGCTGAGATATTGGGGCAGCGGATTTCAATTGGGATAAGAACCAAAACCAATTGTCATCATCAGTCTCATCGTCAACCACAGCAAAAGCCAATGGAAAAACACCATCATCCCCATCTGCAGCCGTGGCTATTAATAACGTCCCTTGGTACTTTGCATCTAGAGGAATGTCGTCTAAAAAAAGCAAAGGACGACACCCTTGTTGAAAACCGGAAATAGAGGCATGGAACGACACAAAGAAACGGTGGAAGCTTGAGTCCTCCTTTGTAGCAAATGTAGCTAAACTACCTGGATTAGTTTCCATTATTTTCTCGCAAAAGAAAGGTAACTGAGAGTAAGCTTCCTTATATGAACCTTGAAGCTGCTCTTTCGCAATTCCTTTTGCACGCCATGCCTGGGAATAATTCAATTGAACTCCATACTCTCGTTTTATATCGGCAACAATATCCTTCGGCCTGTAGTTTGGCGAAACCCTTAACTTCTCCTTTATAATATTACCCACCCATCCCTTTGTTGCACGATAACCAGCTTTTGCAGCAACTCCATTACACGTATGCTCTGGATTCATTTTCTTGATGCGAATTAGGTGGGTAGTGGGCAACCTTGAAACATATATGCGCCACGGACAACCTTCTGACTTACATTTCACACTAACACGGTGACTATCGCTCTTTTTATATTTGTAACGAAAACCATGGGCGATTGAGAATTTATGGAGAGCTTCACGGAACTCGACAAAACTAGAAAATCTCTGCTCAACACCAGTGATTGTATTCTCCCACTGTGTAGCAGCTTTATGTTGTTGCTTTTCCCAGTTTGAACCAAGATCAAATGTCAACGGTGAGATTGCATTCTCTATAACCATATCAAGGGAATTCGTTTCGTTTGTATTCGGGTGGTTGTCTATTTGGCTTGTTCCCACAGGACTAGATGCAACAACAACTGCTTCCGAAACCGTTGTCCTGCTCGATCTGTAATTAGAGTTCCATGACAGTATAAGACATCACAACCCAAACAAAATCAGCAATATTTAACACATTATATAAAATTGAGAATGTAAAGAACCTATTGGCTTTCCAGAAAACCTCGAAATGAACGAGGCTTTTAGAAACAGATTCAAGAGGAAAGAAATCAGCAAAGAACAGTTGAAGTACCTACTAGCAGGCATGTTTGAGAGATTTGGAGCAGCCCTGCTACCTTCCTGTGGCATGACGAAGACATCCACTTGATCGGCATCGGAAAAAAAGTTAATCATGCGTTTAAGGTCTTTATCTTTTGATATCATGATAAGAGTCTTTCTGTTTCCAGGCAGGAAATATTTGATCAACATGTTGTCAACACTATATCCAAATGTCTCGGCTAAGTCCTGTTTGAAATCAAGTACTTGTGTCTCTGTATCAAGATCAACAGCATAGGCCTCCCCACCACTATAGGACATGGAACCATCGTTTTCGGTTTGAAACTCGCCACCCGACTGGCATATAGCTATAATTTTCTTTGCCGACATCTCAAAATAAATCAAATTACAAATCCTCTGCCAAAGAGGGTTGCTTGACCTGCATTGATCAATCGCAAACAAGTTTAACTTTCAGCTCCTGCTGCAAGGAATCAATTTATCGTTGGGTGTACACTTATTCATTGGATATTCTTCACTTTGCAAATATACTTTGTTAAGAGTAACAATTGATAATAATAATTATTATAAACTTGACATAGCCTCTACCCAGAAATTACGCAGAGTTAGCTGCACAGGCAGTCCACTTTGCTGAAAGTTAAGCTGTGCCAAATCTAAAAATAACTAGATAACTAATTAAAACTTCAGAAATTTGAGAGATAAAAGGATAAAATCAAGACCAAAAGCAAAGAAGCTCAATAAAGTAGTATAGACTATAGACTGCATCATTATCAGATCATAGAGGTGAAAATGGAAGGAGGGTTTTGGAAGAAAAAAAAACAAAGAGATAAGCAAAGTTTAAAAAATAACTTTAAAGTATTGAACTGTGACACGAGTTCAAAACTTCAAAAGCATAAGCAAAGTTGCTAAGTAGAACCCAGAACACACGATTAGTTGATTTGGGATACCCTCATACCCAAACTACAAGAAATAACCGAAACTAGCTTACACTACACAAATACTTATACTTCTCAATACCTAAATACCCTGAATTCAAGCCAATCTGCTAAATGAAAAACTAAGACAGTAAGAGGATACCGGAAGTGGAGAATAAACTGAGATTCTTCAACTACAATCTACGAAGACAAATAGTTGCAAAAGGTGTACAACATCTCATTCATGCTATACAAAATTACATACAAGTGACAAGTCAAGAAGATAACCAAAAGGTATATACAAGTTACAGGAATGTGAGGGTACTAACGTAGTTTCATCAGGAAACTGATTTCAGTTTATGGCAGTTATTCCTTAAGCTTGCTACTACACAGAGGAGGCGGGTTTTGTAGGTAAGAATCATTCAATTGCAAAATTCTTAACCACTGAATCTATCTCCTTTATTGGTCCTTGCTATAAAATTTCATCTTCTTATTTTTTTCACTGCAGATGAATCTGCCCCAAATCATTCTCTGCACAGTGCTGTGTGACATTTTACAATCAAGAAAGTGAACCAATCGGACAAAGTATCCATTCTACGTACTCTACAATCCAGTTTAGTAAGTGTAGGAGCATTTTTAAACATCAAAAACGAAAAATTGGTTTAAAAGACACAAATTTGAAATTTTAGAAGTTTCAGAGGCGAAAACGAAAACTTTGGAAAGAAAAGAGGCCATTTTAGAAAAAATAGATGAATAAGCCATGGCGCAATTTTTTGAAGTTGTGAGGGGGGTTAAAATGTTCAAAAGCATAGGAAAGTTGTTGAATATAAACCCTAAAAAAAAGGGAATTATTAAGAAAACGAGATTATAATGTATGCAGAATACTTGAACATTGGTGTTTGTTTCTTTCTAAGATTGAAAAGAATAAGGGAACCAAAAACAGAGTGAAAAATTACCTAGGGTTCTTGAAGTAGAATCGAGGCGAATTCCATTGGAAGAAGGTGGAGGGATTAGAAGGGATGGATGATGGTGAAGGCGATTCCGTTTCAGTCGCTCGACAAAAAGAAGCTACTGAATGAATGAATGAATGAATGAAGGAATCATTCATTGTTTTGATGTTATATCTGTTTTGCCCCCCATATATATATCCCTTTCTCCTTTTGCATATTCAACCCACTTCCTTTTATGCATATTCCAATCCCAATTTTGAAAAGAGACCCTCTATCTCAAATATATAAATTAATGTTGTCAACATCTGAAAACTATGCTTATTGTTTTTTTTTTATTACAGTATGCCCTTAAATGGGATTACTTTTTAAAAACAGCTTGTGTTTTTATGTAAAAGTGTTTATTAACTTATGTGGTGTTAAACCGAAGTTTTATACAAAAGTGTTTTGATTAGTTTATGGTGGTACCAAAACGTAATAAGCTAATAAGTTGTTATTTAGAGAGTGTTTGGGATTGTATAAATGCTTATACATGTAAAATAACTAAAAAGTTGATAGGTTGTTTCAAATAAGTCAATAAGTTAGAATGAAATGACTTATCAAAAACTCCTTATCACCGGTGCCAAACCGCTATAAGCAATTTTCTTTTTTAACCATCCAAACACTAAAAACTGCTTATTATCGGTACCACATTGGAATAAGTTAATAAGCACTTTAAATAAGCAATCCCAAACACCCCCTTATTCTTGACTTGAGCTCCATGTAAAAATAAATGATTGTTCTGTAGAGGGATGGACCCATAATTCTTTATAAATGGTGGTATCATTTGACTATAATAAATAAATATAGAGATATTTTTCACAAAATTAATATTGGCCCGGTGGTTAGTTCGTTTGTTTTTCAAAGTAGAGGTCTCAAGTTCGAGTCATATTACTGCAAATTTTTTAGAAACATAATAAATATGAAATTAAAAACTAAAAACTACAAAAATGATTATAATAAGACTCGAACTCGGGTCTACAGTGGAAATAAAAGGCTTTCAAACCAACTCTACCAAGTAAAACTTGTATTTTTATAGCAGTTTTAAAATATATATGGTGGCATAAAACAAATTGATACGGCTGCACCTTTCACAGACCTAAATTTTTACCCTTTGACAGATGAATAATACGGTGGCACGGGCCACTGTAACCACCTATTTAAGTTCGCCCATGGTTACGCAGATAATGGAAAAATCAATTAGTGTCGGTTTGGTTTGCAGGAATAGAATGGATTGGAATAGATTTTATGTAGGGATTTGGATTTAGAGGGATTTGGGTTGCGAAGGATTTGAAATCATTTTGGGTGTTTGGTTCGTAGGATTTGTAATGGATTTGAATTCTATTATCTATAAAAAATAATCAAATTAACTATTAGAATCATTGATTATTAGAAAACATATATATTTAGCATATTTTTAAAAATTATTATATATAAATCCTACGAAATCTCTTGAAATCCTAACCACCCCCGTGTGATTTCAAATCCTATATTTGAAGGATTTTAAAGAAATCATAGGATTTTAGATATGGATAATCCTGCAAACCAAAAGCGGGATTGGAATGGATTTTAAATCCAAATCCTCCCAAATCCATTCAATTCCTGCAAACCAAACGGACCCTTAGAGTAATCAAGTGCAAAGTTAAAGAGATTTTGCAAATCTAATGGTTGCACGCATCCTTCTCAATCTACAACGCAACTTAACTTGATATTCTAAAAATCCTCAAATTCGCCTTCGTGAACTCTGATTCATTCAACTGTTTGTTTCTTCTGGCCATTGTTGTGTTCTTCGAGATCTAATCTTTCCCTAATCATGACCATTGAAGAGATGAGACTTCTTTTTCAATGGTTTAAAAGACGATTCTTTTGTCCTAAACATCATCTCGGCCGCATCGAAGTGTTAGTGTATGATCTTCATGAATACACTACCACGATATGCGAGACAACATACATAACGTAACACCTGAAATTTTGGTAAATGTAATTTCAAGATTTTATAAGTATTTTAACCTTAGAATAGCCTTGATGAAGTATTTTGAGTTTTGGATCGATTTGGTATCGCATTAGGCAACAAACTCAAAAAGTTGAAAATACATGGCTCAAGGCCGCAAGCAAATAAGTTGTGCGTGCACGAGGCATAGGCAAAAAGTGCTGGGCCTAAGTGGAATTGAACATGTTTTCACATAAATATGATTTTATCCCCTTTTTCTTCATTTCTTTCTTCACTAAACTATTTCCTCTTTTCTTTAACTTAGGTCCTAACATCTTATTTCACCAAATCGAGATCTTTAGAGAGAATTTAAGAGACTAGGGGCGAGGATTCAAGTCTTGGGGTTTGAAGTTGAAGAATCTTCATCTTCTCCACCATCTTCCCATCATTGTTGGCCTTGTTTTAGGTTTTCTTAAAAACTCATTTGTGAGTTCATTCTAACCTTTCTAAACATTTATACTTGTCAAAATACTTCATTTTAGTCTCCTAGAACATTCTTCTTGGTGCATTTTACACATCTATGGATTTTGATCAATTTAGGGCATTTTGGGAGATTTAGGGGTTCTTACCCTTTTTGTTAGTAAATGTTGGATCTCAAGTCCCCACATTTGGAAGCTAAAGATTATGGTATGAAACATATGTTTAACTTAACCTAGCAATGTGGGTTCAAGTTGTTTTGTGAAAACTTTGTACATGTCAAACATGTCTATTTTTGTTTACCTAAGGTTTATCAAATGGTGTTGACTACTTGATAGATTTGCATCTTTTACACATTTGGTTTTATAAAATCTTGAGACGTATATATATTTGGGGTTTTTGGAGATTTTGACAAATAAATCATAACTATGGGTTCTTTTAATGATCAATCTTATAAATAGAGATTATTTGGTGATAAAATTCATTTTTAGTATATTTGGTTTGAAAAATGCATATTGTTGTGTTATGGGACATTTTGGATATATAAATGGTATGATTTTAATTGGAAAATGATTTGTTGTAACACCCTAAAATTTTAAACAATAAAAATAGGGTAATACTAAAGCGAATAACATAAAATCTTTGATGTTATAGACAACTATATCCCACATTTTGAAAGTTTGTACATCAATTGTGAATCCAAATAATGAGACATAAAATAACAACCTAATTAATCTAGTTACTAGATGACTAGATTATGGTGGGTGTCACTATGTCTACCAAAAACAGTTCTCTTCACAAAATATCGCAAAAGCCTACACCTTAGATGCTCCTAACGGCATGGGTTGGCATCTGATTAACAATGTTACGTCTAGTAATATTTATGCATTTGATTAACCTAAAAACCGTAAAAAGTTCATAACATGTTCAAATTCTAAAAGGGAAAATGCAAAGCAGAAAGCACAACAATACATATATATACACCATATTTAACCATTTACTGTTGCTCATTTTTTGGATTGCCATCAAGATTAGAGAATTTCCAAACTCCACCATGAATCTTGATCGATCGATAAAAATCGAAACTTTAACTCAAACAAGAATCTGCAGGTAGACGAACAACTTCAAAAGAAACTTTGGTCTTCAGACTCGTTTTACTATATTAGAGTTTAAGTAAACCTAATTTTGTTTTACTAAAGATTTGAAGATAACCTCCCAATTGTCTCTTTGTTGATTTTACTTAGAATAATTCTTCGGTTCCTTGTAATAGCTTAGTCAAATATTCAATGTTCGGTGAAGTCGAAGATTAACTGAAATCAACCAGAAGTGAGTCAACCATGGCGGAATGAAGATGAGCTTCTAAACAATAACTAAGTTATTACCATCGATTTTCCCCTTTGGAAAATCAGTAAGTATCTTGCCGAATTTCTGACGCTAAGAATCGGCCATCCTTTTGCCGAACTTCTTCATGAAATTCGGTGATTAGCTCACCGAACTCTTCTTTGTCGAATCGGTGGGACTCTCCCAAAAAGTTTGCAGATAAGATCATTAAATTGAGAGACAATATCTAATGTCAGAGAAAAAGGCTTCTTTGTCCTTATTCCCATTTTTTAGATAATGTCTCAATCAGGCGTGCAAATGCTTCCTAGTACTGAGAAAAAGGTAGAAATGACACATCAACTTTTCAGAGTCAATACCTTTCCTTGAATCACAAAGTGACAAGTGTCATATGCATTAAATTCTCTTGGTACTATTTAAATGGTGAAGACTTCTCCATGCAAACTGCGCATTCTTGAAGATTTCTCTATGCTCAAGACAATCTGCATTTTCTCTTCTTGTGAACTAAATAGCTTTGAATCTTTGTGTCTTTTAAAAAGTTGTGTAGTTTTCTGTTTTACTTTGTGAAGATTGTTAGAATAGATTTCATCTGTTCTTTCCGCAACAATCTAAAGTGTTCTAAGTGTAATTCTTGATTTTATAAATCAATAAAGAATTAAATTAAGTGAAAAATTTGTGTATTGTATTCAACCCCCTTTCCCCTTTTACAATACCTGCTTCTGTTCTTTTTAGCCATCTGGGACTAACAAGTGGTATCAGAGCAGGAAAGTTTAATTTCAATAAACTTGATCTACAATGGCTGCTTCCTCCTCAAACAATGAAGTCCCTTCCCAAAACAACTTTTCTGAAAATGGTTCCACTGCTAAACCTCCTAAGTTTAATCCAAACAATTTCTCTTTGTGGAAAAGTCGGATGATGCTTTTCATGGAAGGAGTGGACAACAGATATCCAACCATTCTCAGTGAGGGACCCATTGTCCCTAGAGTTTGGGCTCGCTATGAAACTCAAAAATCTGGCAAAGAAAGTGCAACTCAAGATGATTCTGATAATTCCTCTGATGAAGAAAAATCTGCTGCCAATGGTCGTTATATCCTTAAGAATCCCAAGAAATATATTGACGAAGAAAAATGTCTTGTGTCTTTAGATTCTAAAGTTAGCCATCATTGCACTTTCCCTTCCTGATGAAGCCTACCACTCTTTAGTAAACCTCACTACTGCTAAAGAAATGTGGTCTCCTCTATGTGTCATGTACGAAGGTACGAAAGAGGTTAAGAAAAGCAAGAAAATTGGTCTTATCAGAAAGTACGAATTTTTCACTCATGAAAAAGGAGAATCTCTCTCCAACTACTACAACCGCTTTAACAGTCTTCTCAATGACTTAAAGTTGTTAAGTAGAGTTGTTGGCCCCGAAGGGCTATACAAGTTTGTAGAAGGGGGGGGGGGGGTTGAATACAAACTCACGTTTTTACTTTTCTAAATTGTTTATTGATAAATCAAGACAATTTATAACTTGTTGCGGAACAAGATTAAGGATAAACCTAATCTAAACAAGTCTTGAGAAACACTAAGTTTCTTGCACTAGAAAGAGTAAAAGAAATTACGAATAATAACTTAACAATAAGAAATAAGAAGATGGTCCGAGCACACTTCAAAACTGAAGTAAGGTTCTTCTTATATACTGCATGCATTTAATGCATGGCAGTATGGCTTTACACGTAGCAGCAACTGAGTGGTTGCATGTCATTGACCTTTGTAGACAACCTTAGTAGCCGCATGGTGCACAGTGTAGAATCAGAGTTGTTGTACGATTACAGACAAAAGGGATGTCCGTTCTGACAGTTCGTACGGAGACGTGCAAGGGAGGTAAGACAATAGTAACATACAGGGAGACTTCATGATCAGCTTTCGTTGAGTCAGATCTTTATCAGCGAATGATAAAGTTCAGCGATTGCTGAAGTCTTCTACTTGATACTTCACGTTGAATGGACAGGTCTTGCTTCGCTGATATCCGCATCAGTTCATGAGTAGACTTGTCACTGGTTCTTGAGCTTGATCTTCGACTTCAGTGTAGAACTTTGGTTGACGTGAAACTTGTCTTCAGAGATCATAAGTAAACATCTAACTTATCAGCGATCATCTCATAGACTGAACATGCTCAGAGCTATATGATGATGAACAGTGTTCGCTGAATATCTAATCTAAAGAGTGAGAGTTCCTATCAGCGGTACTGTAAAGTCTTAGTACTTATCAGCGATAGTGAAACTCTGATACATATTGTTTACTTACAATTTTCACTAAGTGTTTAAGAGAGGGTCATTATCAAATCACTGAGGGTTTGGATCAACAATCTCCCCCTATTTGATTATGACATAGCAACAGAGAAAATTGCTATTTAATGAAAACATAAGGATAAAAAGAACTCATAAAATATTTATCCCTTTTACTGTTTTCTGGGATCTTTTCAGTACTGATGGAGTAAAGTACATTCGCTGAAATTTTTCTTTAAACTTCGTAAGGATTACATAGGGAAGTGGAAAAATTACAAGTATAGCAAATAAAATTACAAGTACAAAAGATGTAGACAGATAAGGATAGAAAGAATTACAAGGCGATCCTATCCATCAAAAGGTTCTTCCTTGATGAGAAGTTCATCGAGGGTCTTTGATGTGGGAATCATCCAGTCAGGGACATTTACTCCTTGATTCTTTTTGTTCAGAGCTTCTTCAAAAATCAAGGGCTTCAGGTGTCTAGCTTTAATGTCGCATCTGACTTCACACCAGTATATGAGATCTCTGAGTTGTTCGATGGGAGTGATTGGAAGCTCAGAGATGCGTTGAAAGTGATGATTTCCTTGGTAGTCTAGAAAGAATATACCATAAGGATCACTTACAACTTTGCCAGGAATGAAAGTTTCTCCAGGTGGTAGGGAGGTGTTAAGCGCCGAGAGATCAGCATCAGGGCCAAGAACTTCAGCACGAGAGAAACCAATACCTGTTTCATTCCGTATAGGAGGACCTGAGTCTGAGACTTTCTTTTCCTTTGCAGAGACTCTTCTTTGTTGAGGAGGAAGAAGAGTGGAAGGAAAAATATCCACAGCACAAGAAACCAAGTCGATCTGAGTATTTAAAATTTTCTCAACATGGCTCTTGAACTTTGAGCGCGATCCCTGAATGGCTAATTTCACTTCCAACCATTCAGAGAAACCAAACTTCTCTAAAGTAGTAGCATAGAAGGTTTGCTTGGTTTTGTCTTCTCTGAATACATCAATTTCAACAACAGGGACGTTAACGAACAGTCTTCCTCTGATGTTTACTTTGATGATTTTGGATGGTCGAGATCGATAATTCAGCATTTCTTTACACCATTTCAAAGTCGTATCAGATACTTTCGTTTTTTCTTCAACTATCCTTTGGGCATCATCCCATAGCTGACGTTGGACATCAATGGGAGTTCTTTTCAGCGCGGGGTCTTTCACCGATTGTTGGACAAGCTGTATGGCGAGTTCTCTATCTTTTTCTTCAGCTTCCCTTCTTTCAGCGATTAACCTTTCAGCTCTGAGGTGATCCTGGTATTCCTTTTGTGAAAGTCTGAACTTTGGAGGAATAGAAGGAAGTTGATCATGCTTCTGGATGATTCGCTGATCTTCGAATCTCTTGATCATTGCATCTCTCTTTTCTTGATCCTCTTCACTCAGCTTTTGAGGAGCCAAGGAAGGCCTGTTTTGGTGAGAGAGCAGCTGTTCTTCAGGTTCATCAGTCTCAGTGGTTAAATCCAAGACTGGGATTATTTCTTCAGCTCTTGTGGTTGGGATTGTCCCTGGTGTAGTCGAAGGAGCTTCAGCGGGATCCTCAAACAGGGGAGATGACTAGATGAAACACATCGATCGTTTAAGTAAGCAGAGTTGGGGAAGAATGAGATAGAAAAAAGAATGTGGTTAAGTGTATAGAGGTTTTATGGATAGAAGGATTGAGATTGAGAAGGGATAGAGGAGGGATGCAGTGTAAGGGAATATGAGGTAGTGTACCTGACAAACTGGCTTTTGAAGCAAGATCATCAGATTGTCTTCTGCAGCAAGACCTTTGTTTTTGCCTTTGTCAGCTTCAGACGCTGCAGGCTTTGTCTTGGTCCGCTCCCCTGAAGGTTCGTTTATCGAAATCCCTTTGAGAGCTGTAGTCTTCTGAACAGGCTTGACGATAAAGGAGTCATCATCATCATCATCATCGTCATCATCATCATTCTTTGGAGAAGAAGATGGTTCATCATCAGAGATGTCGACAGCTTCATCGTCTTCAGCTTCGTCTTCATCAGATTCAACCTCGTCAGCGTAGGGTGAGGTTACATCAGCAGCAGCTTCAATGTTCTGCTCTTCGAGTTGCTCCCCCTCAGATACAGAGGAAGGTTTCTCGGTTCCCTCAGGGTTTTCAACTCCCTGAGGTTTTGAAGAAGTAGCATCAGCTTCAGTTTCAATACCCTCCCACTCAGCATGAGGAAGGTCTTCTTTATTTTTCTTCTCCCCCTCATCATTATGGGGAAGGTCTTCTTTAGGCTTTTCCCCCTCTTCCACATCATGGTTGGGGGAGGTAACGGACTTTTCAGCAGCAGCAGCAGCAATAGGATTACTGTCTTCTTGGCCAATAGTTCTTATGCAGTTTTCAATCGCTGCTACTCTGTCTTCTAGGCCAGTAATAGCAGGACTGATCTTTTTGAGATCGTCTCGATCGGCCTGAGTGAAGTGAGAAGTTGGGGTGTTCAGGCGATCGAGCACTTTCTGAACAATCTCTTTGACCCCAGAGACTTCAGTCTTGATCGTGGAAACTTCACTCTTAAGAGAACCAACCTCTGTCTTCAATGATGTGACTTCATTGGACAGAGAGGTGAAGTTTGTTGAGAGAGTGGTTGTGGCGGTTGAGTTTTCAGCGAGGGTGGTAGCAAATTTAGCAATGCTACCATCCACCTTTTCCAGATCAGCTTTGGAGGCTTTCTTTTCGACCTCAGTGGTCAAAGTCTTCAAGTTCTCTCCAGCGTTTGTACCCGCTGAAGAGTTGGCAGTTAGAGTTTTGTTGAAAGACTCCATCTTTGTTTCCAGGGCCGTCAGGGAGGTGTTGATATCCCTCAAATTTGGACCTGAAAAAGTTATAAACTTATGAACAGAGGAAAGCTCAGAAGTTTGGGGTTGAGAGAGAGAAGTGTGTGGGATTTTGTGTATACCTGCAGGCGGGTTGGCGAAGTTGTCGAAACCTCGATGTCCTGAAAAAGTTTCGTAGTCGTCTTCAATATTTCCTAGACGACTGGAAGTACCTGCAGGTCCTGTGGTGTGTCCTATCATCCTCTGAAAATGTTCAGCAGTAGTGTCGCTGAGGATGACGGTTGTTGAGGAGAATAGGGGAATAGATCGAGTGACCAAAGAAGAGGTGAGAGGAATGGAGGATGAGAATGATGGTTGGGTGCGGGGTTCAGCGTTGGATCCGCTGAGAATCACTTCAGTCTGTAGAGAGGCTGAAGGAGGTGGGTTCATTTCCATGTTTATAACTTCAGCGTTTAGAGACGCTGAAGCTGGGATGGAAGGGGTGGTTTGTTCAGCTGTGGCAGAGCGTACCACTGAACTTTCCATCAGCTCTTCAAGATGAGTTGAGGAGTCTTCAACATGTAAATGCTGGGGGGGTTGCTCCTTGGTTTTCTTGATTCTTTTGGAACCAAGTTGGGTAGTAGATTGTTTCCTTTTTCTAGAAGGAGTGGAGGTTGCAGCTGGGGTATCAGCGGTGGGGATTTCCACTGAATGAGCTGCAGAAGTAGAAGAAGGAGGATTGAGAATAGATAAGAGAGTAGAGAGACGTACCTCGTTTGGCAGGGGCTTGAAGTCGAGCACCTTAGGGCCAACCTGAGAGAGTTTCAGGTCTCCTACTTTTGGGTAGTTATCCTTCAGGCCGGTTTGGAAGACGGCGCTGAGGAATCTTGGGTATGGAACCCATGATGGTCGATCAGCAAAATCTACTCTGAGCGCAAGATCGTCGTAGATTATCGAGGCCCAGTCAACATGGAGACCCTTCAGCAATGCATAGCCCATGGCTTGCTGAGGTTGAGCAGCTTGATCAGAGGAGCCACTCTTCGCTGTCATGCAGCTTATCAGGTGTGCGAAGATGAAATTCATCTCGCTGGGCATCTTTGACTTCTTGATTGCAGTCAGTTTCTTCTCGGATTTTTCATCTCTCCCTTGATCCCAAACGTACTTCATTGCATCAAAGAATGCAATGAGTGTTTCTCTATCAGCATGTCTCTTGGGATCAGGAAAAGGAACAAATGGTTTATCTTTGGTGGCAACAGGGAGATTCAGTGCTTTTCGAATGATAGCAGAGTTGATTTTGATGGTGCCAAAATTAGTGTCACAGAGGATGGCATCAAGTAGTTTGGTAGGGTCTTTGGATGATGGTACCTGAGTGTGTCTGGCGGTATACCAAAATTTAGATAATAGTAACTGATGAGCAGGGGGTGTTATGGTCAAGGCTGTAGAGAGGCAACAGGTTTTCAGAAAATTCACAGCATCGTCTAGATGCTTGACTTGTTTCTTTGTAGGAAAATCGAACAGCGCATGGAGGTTGTTTGATTTTGTAAAAGAGACATCCTCAAGTTTGAACTTGACCTGAGGAGCCTTGTTGATTTCGAGTTCCTCAACAGCAGGAGTGTTCTCAGCAGTAGGAATACTAGTAGAAGATGCCATTTCTGTAATCAGCTCAACCAAAGATCAAAAAAACAAATAGTCTTAATGTGAAAATATTTTCCAATAAGATGTTTTTGAATTTTGTCCATTTCATTCAGCCAAAAATCCCTTTGAGAAAGATTAGGGTTTTTCTTGTTTTGAGAAAGAGTTACAAAACGTAGAGATTATGTGTTTTCCAGTTTTCATTTGAAGAAGGAATTCTGAAAAAAACATATGAAGAACAAGTTTACGAGTTTTGATATAAACTTGAAGAACAACCATGAAGGTTGTATTCATAAAATCATGAACAGAAAATGATTTCATTTTATAAAAGTTCTTTTGTTTGATCTGTTAAAAGCAAAGAATAAGATCATAAACAAGTAATGTAGGTCAATAATAAGAGTATTAACCTGGTTCGTCAAAGAAGAAGAAGATGAACAGTTTCTGGAAATTTTGAGAGCTCAAAATGCAACAGTAAATCCTTTTCTTGCTTGGAGGAGAAGTTTTTCGCGTAAAGAGAAAAATATAAACCCAAAATGGTTTATATAGAGAGATTTAAGAGAGAGAAAAACTCGAGCGGGAAAGTTTTTCATCATGACACAGACACGTGTTTGCATTTGATTGGAAGGTAAACGAAACGAGCAATCGTGTGTCAGAAAAAGAACGTGCCAGGGCTTATCCGTTGCGATGATGTCACAACTGTCCTTTCATATTTTAGGATGTCTCTGAGGTTTTGAAAGCTCAGGGACACTTTTGAAAATATGAAGCACTGAATAGAAATATCAGTGTTGGTTTAAGAAATTTCAAGGTATCGCTGTTAAGGAACATATATTCAGCGATGCAATTTGTTTTGAAATCTTACATTCACATGCGAACGTCAGCGAGTAAGAGAGAAAACATACATTGACATTAGCGAATCAATTATGTTCAAAGAGAGAATGATAGAATGGGTTATACAAGTTTATTTTATCCTTTCGCTGATCAAATGTGAACCGCTGAAGATTTTACTCTTCAAAGTTCAGCATTCCAAGCTCGCTGATGAGAAAGTTGAATCTTGTCTCATCAAGAGGTTTGGTGAACTAATCAGCTAACTGATAGTCAGTTAGGATAAAATGAAGTTCTATATCACCATTCATCAAATGATCTCTGATAAAATGATACCTGATTTCGATGTGTTTTGTCTTTGAGTGTAGCACTGGATTGTTGGCTATAGCGATGGCACTTGTGCTGTCGCAATAGATTGGAATTTTCGAGAGCTGAAGGTCATAGTCTAGTAGTTGATTTCTCATCCACAAGACCTGAGAACAACAGCTTCCAGCGGCTACATACTCAGCTTCAGCAGTTGAGGTGGACACTGAGTTTTGCTTTTTACTTGTCCAACTCACCAGCTTTCCACCCAGGAGCTGACAGCCTCCTGTGGTGCTTTTCCTATCCAATTTGCAACCTGCAAAATCACTATCTGAATAGGCGATTAGATCAAACCCTGAGTCTTTGGGATACCAAAGACCTAGGTTCATAGTACCCTTAAGGTAACAAAAGATTCGCTTTACAGAGATCATATGAGATTCCTTAGGTTCATCTTGATATCGTGCACACAAACAGGTTGCGTACATAATATCATGCCGGCTAGCTGTAAGATACAAGAGAGAACCGATCATCCCACAGTACAACGTGACATTAACAAATATTCCATTTGAATCCTTGTCTAGTGTCAGCGGTGGTGCCATAGGGTTTTTCATAGCTGAACTCTGAGTTAAATCGAATTTCTTCAGCATATCTTTAACATACTTTCCCTGATTAATGAAAGTTCCTTTTTCATTTTGCTTTATCTGAAGACCAAGGAAATATGTTAGCTCACCCATCATGCTCATTTTATACTATTATTTCATTCTATCAGCGAAACGAGTACAAAGGTCAGGGTTAGTAGAACCAAATATAATGTCATCAACATATATCTGAACAAGAATAATATGACCTTTTACTTTCCTGAAGAATAGAGTCTTATCGATTTTACCACGCTCAAATTGTTCAATATGGAGATAAGTAGAGAGAGTGTCATACCATGCACGAGGAGCTTGCTTTAAGCCATAAAGTGCCTTATCCACTTTATAAACATAACATGGACGCTTAGGATCTGAGAATCCTGGAGGTTGTTCCTGTAACATCCCCCGTCCACGTGATATGGAACGGATGATGTCACTAACGGGACCTAACATAATTACACAACTAATTCAGAGCTACTAATAAACTCTAAAAAGGATTACAGCTTTTAAAGTATGATTTACATCCCAAAATATTACATCTCAAAAAGAGATTATAAACTTATAACACTTATATATTAAGATGAGTCTAAAAACTCCAAAACTTCACGCTCGATCTCAAGTCCCGTCCCCATCAATGTCACTTGGAACCTGCCGTGTCAGAAAACAAGAAACACGGCTGAGCACAAGGCTCAGTGAATGGATTATAATATAAATTTGGAATAATAATAAACACATCAACAATAAAGCGGAACACTTAAAATTCAATTGAAGAACGTTTTATAAAACTCAAGACGATAATTCATTTAGTTCAAAGGAGATGATCAGTAATATTCGAAAGCAAGAATTTCAGTAACGGTTCACACTTTAACTTCAAAACGTAACATAAATCAATTCCGTGAATTCCTGTTCAAGTGTTCCGTCAATTCGTGTTCAAGTGTTCGTGGGGTGGCCAAACCACACGAACTATCGGGTCGGCGTGCGGGCACACACACACGAGTCCCTTGTGAATTTAACCACGGTCACATGTTCTGTTCTGTGGGTAAATGTTCTTCTCTAGGATCGATCCATCCGCCCTGGAGCCAACAAAGTCGGCCTAGTCCACAGAGTCGGAGTCACGGGAGCCACCATCGGGCTGACTCTAGTGGACCGAGTTCACCTGCAGGACGCCATGACTACAAAGCCGCCATAGAAGGCATCCCAACTAATGTGCCCATTAATTGGGTTGTTCTAAAATCATCGAAATTCACAAATGCCACTTACCCGGATGGCGTTCATAATTCCAGTTCAATATAGTTCACAAGATTTCATAAACAATTCCAAACGAGACACATATCAAGGAAAAGCAAAAGGATTCAAACAAATAATTCAATAAACCCAAATCAATGTTTTACGATAAAACTTTCATAATTCGCATATATATGTATATATATATATATATATTATTGACCACGCTCACGTGATCAATCATAAGGTGGTGAACCACCTTTAGGAAGGGTCAACTACATCAAATAGTTGCCCGCGAGTCAAAGGAAGTGAAATCCATACCTTAAGCGAAATTGAGATGTAACGCACGATCAAACGAGGTTCACGACGGAGTTGTACGAGCTCGAGTACCTATTTAAACTATAATTTGTTATCACTTGCACAACATAAAACTCACATCATAATCTAATACTGTATTTTGGTTCTAATGGTATCTAAGCAACTTAAATTTCAAAACGAACAGCCCGATATACATTTCAAAACTAAACTCGACACATATGCAGAGCTGCATTTTGACAGCTCCTAAACCCCTTCTTTTCGAGCATTTTTCTCATACTTAGAGACCAAACCAGATTATAAGATCTTAATGAAAGCTGTTCTCTAACCTCTTACGGTTCTACTCGAATTGGAATCACCCCGTTTGGAGCATCGGTTGATTTTATACGAATTTTGTAAAAACACAGGACTGATCCCGAGTACACAGTGATCAGTCCCAAAAACACGATATTTTGAGCTAGTAAGAGTCAAAACTGGGTTTTAGGCCCTTCATAAGAATCGTTCTACTCCTCGAGTAGCTTCTTTCTGCAAAATTTGAGCTCAATCGGAGTTACGGTTTGTGAGTTACGCGCTGTCAAATGTTGGACCTGCACATACCGTAACGTCCGATTTCTCATTTTTTTTCCCGATTCACTTTTTATGAACCAAACTTCAAATTTTACTCAATTAACCTATTCTAAATATAAAATAACATACTTAACATCAAAATGGAGCTTAATGATTAATCTCTTAAGCTTAATCATGAAATTTTATTCTCTTAAGCATTTACCCGAACACTTGGTGAGCAACTAACCACATAAACATAAAACTCACCATTTTGATTCTAAACTTTACCCATTTTACTCCTACTTCAATTTTGACAAAACCCAACATTTCTAGACATGTATTTTATCATCTAAATACATAACCACATCATAAACTCAACCTAAACTTAATTAGAAACCAAAATCAAGAACCAACACAATACTTAATAAGAGAGGAAGAAAATTATACCTCTATGAAGGATTTGACGAGAAGATTCCGAATATGTAATTGTATCTTTGATTCCTTCAATGAATTGGAAGAATTTTTAGAGAGAAGAAGAGTTTAGAGAGAGAGACATGAGGTATGGTGATGGCGGTGGTTAAACAGGAACGTAAGATGTAGTTTACACTTCAATTTAGATTTTGACAATATATATATTTATTAGTTAATTAATTTTGTTTTTAATATTAAAGAACTTTAGCTAATTGACAAATTTAACCCTCAACTATAATTGATTGACATTTAAGTAGGATACATTTTGGAGACGTTAAAGTACACGTTTTAAAGCGGGGTATTACAGTTTCACATAGACTTCTTCATTCAGCTTTCCATTTAGAAATGCTGACTTAACATCCATCTGATATACTTTGAAGTCTTTGTGTACAGCGTATGCTAATAATAGACGAATAGATTCTAGTCTTGCTACTGGAGCAAATGTTTCGTCGTAATCTATGCCTTCCTCTTGTCTGTATCCCTGAGCAACAAGTCGAGCCTTGTTGCGGGTTACAGTTCCATGTTCGTCCAACTTGTTTCGATAGACCCATTTAGTGCCTATCACTGTCTTGTCAGTTGGTCTTCGAACAAGTTTCCAAACTTTGTTTCTTTCGAATTCAGTCAGCTCTTCTTGCATGGCGCTGACCCAGTTTGGATCTTTGAGGGCATCATCTATTTTCTTTGGTTCAATCAGAGAAATAAAGTTAACAAATAAACAAATATTACCTGCACTTCGTCGAGTTTGAACACCAGCATTTGGATCACCAAGAATTTGATCAATTGGGTGATTTACAGTCCATCGCTGAGCAGGAGCATAAGTCGCTGGCTCAAATTGAACTGGAGGAGCTGAAGATGAAGCTTCAGCAACTTCTGGAATATTAGCCAAGAGAGGAGTAGGTGCAGATGTCATCTCATTCACTAATTGCTGAGAAGTAGATGGAATGTCTGAGACATTTGGTTCAGAAGCAGGTATAGTGTTTAAAGGAACTGCTGAGACCCATGATGTTTCAGCTTCACTATTCTGCATGTTTGGGATGATAGTGGGACTATCATCTTCAACTGTATGAGTATGAGGAGTGGGAATATCTTCTGAATCACCAAGATGAGAAAACATCCATTGATTCAGTTCTTCAGTATCAGCAGAAGGTCGAGAATTCGCTGAGCGGGATTCGTCAAAAGTGACGTGAATAGTTTCTTCAACAGTTTGTCTTCTTCGATTGAAGACTCTGAAGGCTTTGGAGATTGAAGAATATCCAAGAAAGATTCCATCATCAGCCTTAGGATCAAACTTTCCAAGGGCATCTCTGTTCTTCAGTATGAAACACTGACATCCAAAGATGTGAAAAAAGCTAATTGAAGGCTTTCTCCCATGAAAAAGTTCATAGGCTGTTTTATTAAATCTTTTGACTATCAGCGACATGTTTTGCGTAAAACAAGCAGTGTTGACAGCTTCTGCCCAAAACTGAGTAGGCAGGTGAGAATCGCTGAGCTTTGAACGTGCAGCTTCAATAATAGTTCTATTTCTTCTTTCAGCGACTCCGTTTTGTTGCGGTGTTCTCACTGAAGAAAAGTTGTGAGAAATACCCTTTCTCTCAAAGAAGGAATCAAGAGAATTGTTTTTGAATTCAGTCCCATGATCACTCCTTATTGAGCGAACGGTCAAGTTGTTCAGGGTTTCCATCTTTCGAACAAAGGTGATGAGTTCTTCAGGGGTGTCACTCTTAGAACTAAGAAACATAACCCATGTATATCGAGAGAATTCATCAACTATGACCAGTGTATATTTCTTTCCAGCGATGGATTTTTTGTTAACAGGGCCAAACAAATCCATATGGAGAAGTTGTAGAGGAGATGATACTGAGGAAACTTGCTTTGACTTAAAGCTTGCTTTGGTCTGCTTGCCTTTCTCACACGCTGAACATAAGGATTCTTTGGCGTATGAGTGCTGAGGTAGACCAGTGACAAACTCTTTTGAAGAAAGAGTGTTCAGTGTCTTGAAGTTTAGATGAGAGAGCCTCTTATGCCATAGCCAGTTGACATCAGATGAGGCTTTTGAGAAGAAACAGGAGTTCTCAGTGGTTGTTGAGTCCATGTTTATTACATAAACATTTTCCAAACGATAACCGCTGAGAGCTATCTTCTCCTTTTTGTCAGCGACAAAGCAGGATTCCTTAGTAAAGATTACTTTGTTATCCTTGTCGCAAAGCTGACTGATGCTTAGAAGATTATGCTTCAGCCCTTCAACATATGCGACTCTTCTGAAGGTTGTTGTACCATTAGATAGTACACCAAACCCTCGGGCATGTCCTTTTCCATTTCCACCGAAAGTTACAGAGGGACCCTTCTCTTCTTTGTACTCAGTGAACATGTTCTTCATACCAGTCATGTGTCTAGAGCATCCGCTATCGAGATACCAGATACCCTTCTTAACCTGCATTACAAAGGAAGATTAGTTTTTCTTGGGTACCCACTTAACCATGTGTACACACTTGTCATTGGGGGTAGAAGAAGAGGTGGAAGGTTCAGTAGTCTTCGTAGCATTTGAAGATTCAACTTTGTCAGTCTTCACTTTGGTTAATTTTCTTAACCTCAGTGGTCTTCTTTGCCTTGGGGGCAATGATCTTCACCTTAGCTATCTTTTCAGCTTGGGTGGCTGTGGGTCACTTACTAGCAATATGATCAGTAAGTCCACAGTGATAACATTTCCTATAACTAAAAATAGTTCTAGGACCATTTGAATGCTGAGCTTTTGATTTTGAATTAGAAGGACCAGCACCAAGTAAGCTATTGGCTTTTGAAATAGGAGGAACATCCAGTTCTTCGGATTTCTTACCAAGAATTTCCACTTTGATTCTAGGAGTAGATCGCTGAATAGATCCACGCTGAATAAACCCAGAGTTCTTATTCTTTGAATCAGAGGGATAAGTCACTGAAGCTTTAGAAGCGTTCAGCTTTGGTACAGAGGTACCCTTTTGAGGATTTTGGTTAAAAGCAATTCCTTTACCTTTGTTTTTAAAGACTGAGGTAGGTTTTGGATAAATAACTTTTTCTTTACCTTTAGAAGTTAAGGTAGAGATTTCCTCAAGGATAGGCGGTTTAGAAGAGGAACACTGAGAGGATGAAGTATCAGCGACTGAGGATACGAAAGTTCCAAATAAGAGCATGAAACGATCAGTGGTTGGTTCTAGAGTATCAACTTTGTAACCAAGACCACGTTTATCACTCAGGGGAATCTGAGACTTAATTATCTCAGTGATCTTTGTTGAGGAATTATACCATCCATCAACAGTAGCTTTTTCAGCTTTTAATGCAGCGATAGCTTCTTCACGCTCGATTTTGACTAGCTGATTTAGGTGAACTTGATCTTTAAAATCTTCTTCAATTTTAGAAAGATTTTCTATTTGAAGGTGACAGTTTTTAAGCTGTTCAGCGAGATCAAGGTTTTGATTTTCAACTACAGTTTTGCCATTCATGGCTTCATATAAACTTCTAGTCAAGAGATCGATCTTTCGAAGACTATCAGCTTCATCAATATTTGCAATATTGGTAAAGAAGGAAGGTGATACCTGAGTTGCAGAGGTTGAAGTAGAGGGAATGTCAGAATTATCTTCCTCATTTTCAAGTTTGGCCATGAGACATAGGTTGGCTTCATCATCATCTTCAGAGTCAGATGATTCTTCTTCGTTAGAGGCAGCCCAATCATAGTCAACCATGAGGCCTTTGCCTTTCTTCTTAAAGGTTTTTAGCTTTGCATACCTTTCTTTCAGCTTTTTATGTTTTTCATCTCTATTCCTGGGAATAAAGTTTTTCTTGGGAAAAGCTGAGGGTCTAGAGACTTTCCTTGACCTGCACTCGCTAGCAAAATGTCCTATCTTTTCACAGTTATAGCAAGTAGCAGTAGCCTTATCAACAGGGGTTGATGATCTTGGCTTGTCAGTAATAGCAAGAGGTTATTCTTCTTGAAATTACTCTTTCTAGCAAATCTCATGAACTTATTAGCCAGGAATGCCAGAGTTTCATCATTATCTGAAACGTCAGAGTCTGATGATCTATCAGAGTTAGTTTCCAACTCAGTGACAGTGAGAGTCGATCGCTGAGTGGAAGGTGACTCTGAGATTAAAGCAACAGGGGTGCTTTTGGAATCTTTTACAAGATACTTCTTAAGATGACTCGATTGCTCATAATTCAGCATCGTGCCATATAAGGTAGAAAGGGTCATTGATTTTAGATCCTTTGACAGCTTGAGACACATAGAATAACTGTCCCAGCTTTCAGGTAAACATTCTAAGAACTTTGTCAGTACTTCAAAGTTAGAATATTCCTTACCAACAGTTTTTAGATCTATTATTAAGCAGTTAAAACGTTGGTGTACTTCAGAGAGAGTTTCATTCTTACCACAAATGAAGCTTTCATACTGTCTTACCAGGTTGATCTTTCGAGAGTCCTGCACTTCAGAAGTACCTTCATACTGAACACAGATTGTGTCCCACATAGCTTTTGAGGTTTTTAGGTTCATGACGGAATGGTAGACTTCGTCAGGAAGAGCCATGGAGAGTATGGATCTGGCTTTGATGTCGATAGCCACTTTCTACTTATCTTCATCAGTCCACATATGAATTTCCTTAGGAATAAGCCTTTCTGGAATAGCAGGTCTATTCTCAGCGGCTGGAACTGCAGCATCAATTCTTACAGGAATATATGGGCCGTTTTCAAGATAATAAGGCATAGTAGGGTCTACACCTTCTAAGAAGAGAATCATCCTATTTTTCCATAGATTAAAATTATCTCTGGAGAATCTAGGGGGTTTTGCAAGAGAACCGTTGTCAATATAGTTTGTGTTTGTGTTGGTAGCCATTTTAAGAAGTAGCTAGGAAGAGAAATCTTAGTATAGATCAGATCTTGTTTATGAGATTAAACAAATCCGCTCTGATACCACTTGTTGGTCCCGAAGGGCTATACAAGTTTGTAGAAGGGGGGGGGGGGGGGGTTGAATAAAAACACACGTTTTTACTTTTCTAAATTGTTTATTGATAAATCAAGACAATTTACAACTTGTTGCGGAACAAGATTAAGGATAAACCTAATCTAAACAAGTCTTGAGAAACACTAAGTTTCTTGCACTAGAAAGAGTTAAAGAAATTACGAATAATAACTTAACAATAATAAATAAGAAGATGGTCCGAGCACACTTCAAAACTGAAGTAAGGTTCTTCTTATATACTGCATGCATTTAATGCATGGTAGTATGGCTTTACATGTGGCAGCAGCTGAGTGGTTGCATGTCATTGACCTTTGTAGACAACCTTAGTAGCCGCATGGTGCACAGTGTAGAATCAGAGTTGTTGTACATTTACAGACAAAAGGGATGTCTATTCTGACAGTTCGTACGGAGACGTGCAAGGGAGGTAAGACAATAGTAACATACAGGGAGACTTCATGATCAGCTTTCGTTGAGTCAGATCTTTATCAACGAATGATAAAGTTCAGCGATTGCTGAAGTCTTCTACTTGATACTTCACGTTGAATGGACAGGTCTTGCTTTGCTGATATCCGCATCAGTTCATGAGTAGACTTGTCGCTGGTTCTTGAGCTTGATCTTCGACTTCAACGTAGAACTTTGGTTGACGTGAAACTTGTCCTCAGAGATCATAAGTAAACAACTAACTTATCAGCGATCATCTCATAGACTGAACGGGCTTAGAGCTATATGATGATGAACAGTGTTTGCTGAAAATCTAATCTAAAGAGTGAGAGTTCCTATCAGCGGTACTGTAAAGTCTTAGTGTTGGTTCCCGTATTTGATTAACAAAGATTATCTTATCTATTAGTTCAAATAAGATGTGTTGCGAAAGCGTATTTGAAGAACTAACAGATATGTTTATATGGAAACAGCACAAAATACCAAATAAACTGTATATGAAAAAACAGATGAATATCTCAAAGTTTACTGTATTTGATGAAGAACACTAAGAACAAATTTGACGATAATTGTGTGCTAGTGTTTTTGTGTGTTAGTTGTTTTCTGATGTTGGCTGGTAAGTTGTAAGGAAGAACTCAACATGAGTCTTCCTTTTATACTACTACAAAAGATCTATTCTAGACAAAAGGACTATTGCTACAGGAAAGAAGGGATGGCATGAACAGTTGGAAACCTGCATGCATTAAATGCGCTAATATCAACTTGCAAGGATTCCTATAAGAGTTTGACACGTGTTTGTTGTCGGACCATGCCTTGTACAAGTTGATGAACGGACCCTGGAACAGTAGCAAGATATTTCTGTAACAGTGGTAAGATATTTCTGCAACAGTGGCAAGATATTATAAATATCTTCCAAGTCTTCAGTCTGAACCGCAGAGGCTCTGTCAAGGGTGACAGAGGTTCTGCGGCTCGGTCCTTGGTGAGCATTCTTCTGTAGATCCTTCTTTGGTCCTTTGTGAGTAGTCTTCTGTAGATTCTTCTTGGGACTTGGTGTTCCTTGAATGATCTTGTTTGCTTCGGCAGAGCTTCTGTGGAACACCGCAGAGCTTCTGTGGAACTCTTTCATACTTGGCCTATTTTTCAATACTTCTAATATTATGAATATTTGGAGCTAACAATCTCCCCCTAAGTATTGAAAAATGAAAATTTGACTTTATGCATAATTTAGGCTAAGTAAAGTAGACAGAGGTTAAACAATACCTCAAAAGATTCATTTAATTTCTTTTTAACTATTACAGAGATATGTAAAAGAGATTTAGACATTTGCATCTTTGAAGTCATTGTGAAAGAACAGGATCTTATCTTACAATCAATATAGAAAGTAGTAATTGAGAAGTTGTATGATCAAGCCCAATTGTATTCAATGATGAACATAATTACAGATCTAAGAGAGAGAGAATCTCAAAGATTACAGAGAATGAATACAAAGTTATACGGGAAAAATCAATCAGTTAGCAACACAGAGCTAACTACTATTTATACTGCAACGGACATCTTAAAGCTACAGTACAAATAAGAAAGACTAATAAGAACATAACACGTGTCCTAATTAGTTTATAAAATACTAAGTAAAATATCTCGTCATAAGTTCTGAACAGATAGTTCAGAACTTCTGAACATTCTTCTGATAAAGCTTCTCAGATCTTCTGACTCCTTAACTCAGACATCTGACTTCTCTTTCCACTGATCAATACTTCTGAGCTTTCACAGTCAGACCTCTGACTTCTCTACTCAGAACATCTGAGTCTTCTTATCAGATCTTCAACACTTGGTTTATTGACAAAACTTCAGATCTAACAATCTCCCCCTTTTTGTCAAATAAACTTAAACTTTGCATCATCCAGTTCTTTCAGAGCAGGAACAATCTTCTGAAGTAGCACATTTCTCAGATTAAGCCTTTTATCAATTTTGTCAATGATTTCTTGAATAATCTCAACTTGCTGATTGATTTCTTCTTGAGTCATGTTTGCTTCCTTCACTTTCAGCATCTTTTTCTCCAAATTATGCTTTATGATTCTTAAAGTTCCAGAACAGTATTTTGCGGTTTCCTTTGCTCTGAAGAAAATCTTTCCACTTTTGTTTTTCAAAAATACTCCCAAATCTGGATATTTGTGAACACTTCCAGTCTTTAACTTCTTTTTCTGTTCATGATCTGTGTTGGGATTTTCCAGATAAACACATGACTTTTGTAGGTACAAAGCTATTTGGAAGTCTGTATAACAGTGCCACCTTAAGATGTAGAACATGGCCTCAATTACCACACTTCTGGCCTTCCTTTCATTTCTGTCTTTGCTCGACTCTTTGAAGCATAGAAAGCTGTGTAATCTGTAGAAGTCAACTACTGATAGTTTCTCAAAATCTGCATCAGTAAAGTAATAAACCTTGCCATCTTCTCTCAGAACTTCAAAAGATAAGTACTCCATCTTTCTGAATTTCTTAACCCTCAACTCTCTGATTCCAGTGATTAAAAAATCTGAGTAAACAGCTTGCTTTGTTTTGCCAAGACATCTTAATTTTTCAGCCAACCAGATCTGAGTCTCCTTAGGTCTATCATAATACACATCCAAGAATTGTACCTCTTTTGGTTTGAAGAACTCAGGTAAATCAAATTCAAGAAAGTATCCATTTAGATCAATGGATATTTCATCTTCTTTTGGTTCAGACTGTTCAGCTTGATCAAAATTAGTTATCTGCACATTCTGAGATATTGTATTCTGCACTTCTTCAACTTCATCTGACAAAATTCCATTCACTTCATACTCAGCAGGAAACACAAAATCATTATGTAGAATCTTTTTGGGATTCACCTCAGATTGCAACCATTCACTGCTGTTTCTGATTTTTCTTCTAAGATCCAACCTTCTCTTCACACAGTTTATACATCTCTTCTTTAAACTCTCCTTTTCAGCTTCCATACTTGCTTCCATTTTAATCAACAACCAATTCAGAGTTGTATCACTGTACTTTACCAACTCTTTTAATCTGAACAATTCAAGCCTTTCGTGAACTATATATGTGAACTCTTCTGTCTCCATTCCTTCATTCACAAATCCCTTCACATGCAAATCAACTTCTATTTTCTTTGTGGGAGAACTCAGATTACACTTTTCTTTTCTTTCTTCAATGGCCAATTGGAAGTCATACAAGTATATATTTCTGACATAAATACCCAGAAGTCTTCTGCATTCAATTTCTATCAAGGCTTCTTCAGTGCTAGCAAAGAACTTGACTAGAAAGATCTGATCATCAAGAGTCAATCTGTGAAAATCAAAAGTAGACATGGAAACCTTTGTATTTCTTTCTTTCAGTAATTCCATTCTAACAAACATTAAACCATTGAATTCATCTTGTTGAAACATCAGAACTTTCTCAATTCTTTTCTGAATATGCAGTTTTGAGTCTGGAACTCTGAACCTGTTAGACGCTTCTGAGTAGATCATCTGAGCTCTGTCATCCATAAAACCATCAATGTTACTTTCCAAAGGCTCATACTCTCCTTCTGTGTAGTAGAGATTATCATATATTTCCTCAGGAAAAATATCATCATGAAATTGTCTGGCTAATGGCACATCACTTAGCTCTAGAATGAAGTCACACACAGGTTCTTCTAGTCTTTGCAATTTAATCTTTGGGATCTCAATTGGTCTTCTGAATACATACTCAGAAGGCATAAAGAAGTCTTTCACTTTCACATACTCTTCTTCTGTATTTAACTCATCACAAAAGTTAAATCTAAAATCATCTTCAAAATCCTGAGTATAATTCACAGTTCTGTCTTCTTCTCCCATTAGATCAATAGGTCTTATCATTTTTATTCCTTGCTGAACTTTTTGAACATTCAAAGCTCTGACTAAACTGTTATGCATCCTTCTGATCAACTCTTCACTTAACCTCCTTTCTTTTAATTCAGAATCCGTCATATTTTCTTTGTTATACACCACAATATCTGTACACATGTTGACCACTTCACTTTCAACTGTCTTTTCTGATCTCAATGCAGATTCCTCAATAGCTTCAGTTTCATCTGAGTTTCTTTCCATTTCTATGTCTAAGTTCAATTCCTCTGTTTTATCTGACTCACCACCATCTGTACTTTCCAACTCCATTTCCTCTGTATCTGAGCTATCAATCTGAACTATCTGAGTTATTGCCTTTAAATTTTCCCGTATCTGATCTTCTGAACTTTTTGTACTAGCTAATTGCATATCTGCCATCTCAAAATCTTCTATGCCAATTTCATCATCAGAACTTAACCTTTGTCTTTTCTCCCCCTTTTGATGATCATGAGGCTCATTATCATCAAACTTTCTTTTCAAGTTCTGATTAAAAGCAACTTCAGGTTCAGCTTCTGCAATAGGAACAGGATCAAGAGGCTTTGAAGTAGAAGCCAAAGATACACTCAGTGCTTTCAGTATAGATTCCTGCATACCTTGCATTTGTTGTAACATATCTTTTTGAAAACCAGACATTATATCCACGATCTCCTTTTTGTGAGAATCCAAGGATTTCTTTACATCATCTACTTTGGTTTCAACAGAAATCAACTTTTTCTCCAACACAACTTTCAACTCTGACATCTCATCATTCAAATCCTCCACCCTCTTCTCCAAATTTTCTACTTTTTCCCCCATCTCCTTGTTTTGTTTCTGAATCTTTTCAAATTCAGAAGTTTCTAACAGTGAACCTGAACCAACAGATGGTCCAGTTTTCATGTGCCCAGAGGGCTCATGGCCTGTATATAACACACAGTCATCTCGTACAACAGATGCACATTTGAATGAGGCTTTTGTAATGTTCACCTCACCAGGACTTCCATCCAATCCTCGACACCCAACATTAGGTATGTCTATGAATGTTGTTTCAGGAATACGAAATTCCTGATTTGTGCAAGTGTCAAAAGGAATTTCAGGCTCAATATGAATAGGACTGTGATATTCAGACTCAATGTGTTGAAAAATAAATTGGGATTTATCACCTCCCTCCAAATGAGTTTGGGATGGTTCCCCGGATTTGTGTGAAACAGTAGCATGTTGAAATGCTTCTGAGTGGATATGGATGGGTTGTTCAAGATCCACCACTAGGTCCATGGTGTTTGTTTCAATATTGGACACCAAGAGATGTGAACCAATAGCATTTGTGGTTACCTGGTCAAGATTAGCTGGTTCAGAGGCATCTCTTTCTGTTTGAACCTCTGTTGACAATCTCTCATCCTCATCATTCTCATTCTGTTTTTCCTCACCAAATCTAACCAAGCTCTCAGAATTTTCCCCCTCAAGTCTCTCAGAATGTTCACCCATATGAACATCCTCCCCCTCTCTAATTCGACTAGACCCCTCACCTCTCTTCTCAGGTTGGTCCTCTTGGGTAGGGATTTGAGGTAATTCAATTCCCATAGAGGTGCAATAAGCTTTTAAAATCTCACTCTCCCTTGGAATATAGCTCCTAAGTGATTTTGGCAATAGTTTATGATTGGGATAGTTTTCAAGTCTTGTTACTGAGGTCATCTTACCCAAATAAAATGTAGGACCATGCTCTTCATTTGTTCTTCTTGAGATTGTTCTGTTTTCCTGCATGGCATACCAAATAACAATTTGCCAGTACCTTATGTAAGGAATGTATGTCAGTGGAGCATCCTTTGTTTTCTTCTGAATTGCTTTCTGATTCTTCTCAAATGTATTCTTCATATCTTCCCAAAGTATTAAAGCATAGTCATAATGCCTATTCTTCACTAAACCCTGAAATATCTGAAGAATTTGTTTAGAACCTTGATCAGCAGAACTATTTTTCCCTGACACACATTTATTTACCACATGAAAGAAGCAAGCCCAAATAGGTGGTAATTTGTTTCTTCTGAACAAACTGAGAGTCCTCAATCCTTCATTGTATCCCAACTTCATAAACTCTGCTATTAATTCCTCTGTTAAGGGTGAATCCTCAAAATCTGTTCTTCTTTGTACATCATCTTTCTCTGGTAGATTCAGCATTTCTCTTAGTGCAGAAATAGATAAGACAAATGTCACTCCTCCAATTTCAGACACAAACTTATTATCTTCTAACCTAAGATGTTTCCACCATTGTTGTATGTACTGAACAGGCACATTTTTACTTCTTGTAAACCATTTTCTGTACGGATGATGTTTGAATAACTCCATGATAATTCTGTGTTCAGGCTTAAAACGGCTTTCCTCAAATAATATAACACAGTTATTTTCAGATAATTTCAGCCATTCACTCTCAGGAACAATTCTTTCCACTAAAATAGATCTATCTGACATAATAGAACCTGCAGCACTCTGTTCATGTTCAATATTAACATTTACCTCATCCGCATTTCCTTCAGATTCATCCATTTGTTCATCTTCTTCATCATTTCTTATTGCCCCTTCCTCTGCAACTCTAATTTGTACTTCATCATTTTCCGAATCGGATGAATCCATTATCGATTTTGTAGAATGTAGAGAAATTGGACCACTTCTTCGTATTTCAGACATGATTTAAGAAGAACACAAACTCAAAGAACTCTGGATTTGATTCGTATCTCACGTTTCGCTCTGGAATTTGAAAGAAATTTGAAATAGGAATTTTAAGACCTATTTAAAATCCGCGAAGTTGAAAGGTTTAACGGAAAAGCGAAATCAATGTTATAACGGAGTCAACACATGTGAAATACCACAAAGGATTTAAATGAAATGTGTGGCATTTTCAAACAAATATGAAGCTGACACGTGTTAGTGGATAGAATTTTGACTCAAGTCAAAGATCTGAATAACACGCACAGATGTTCTGATTCCATGACTCAGAAGAATTTTTTTCTTGTAACCAAAATGTCATTTAAAATCAACTTCTGACTAATATAAAACGTTTTGATTATTCAGAAGAGGTTTGAACAGATAGAAGCACTTTTTATCATCAAAACTCTGTTCATATTATGATGATTTAAAAAGGATCATTTAAAATCTTATATCTGAATATGAAAAGTTTTTAATTCAGATATAGTTTGAATAACAAAAAATTTATCATTAAAAGCTTGTTCTTAGAATGATCAGCGATAAGAAATGAAAACAAATCTTTTAAGCATCACAAAATGATTTCCAAAAGAATTTTGATGCTCCACCTTGACTTGAGCATGCATTTGACTATTAATGATACATAAAGATGAGATAAAAAGATAATATAAGAAGCATAATCCATACAGTTGAAGTTATTTGTATTTCTCAAAAATAAAATTTTGAAAGTTAGATTGCTGAAGTATTGACTCAGAATCTCTGACCTTAAGATTCAGAGGTTCTGATCTCAAGACTCAGAAGTTCTGAACTCAAGACTCAGAAGTTCTGAACTCAAGACTCATAAGTTCTGAACTCAAGACTCAGAAGTTCTGAACTGAAGACTCAGAAGTTCTGAACTTAAGACTCAGAAGTTCTGAACTCAAGACTCAGAAGTTCTGAACTTAAGACTCAGATTTCTGATCTTAAAACTCAGAAATTCTGATCTTAATATTCCGAAATGCTGATTCTTAAGACTCAGAGTTCTGAGTACACTACTCAGACAATTTTACTTAGAAAAATTTATCATTTTTAAGAAAAACATATTTTCAATTAGGCAGATTAAGCATTCCTATTTTACATATGAGAAAAGAAAACCTTTTGTGATCAAGAGGCTTTGTGAACAAGTCAGCCAATTGATACTTTGTATGCACAAAGTGCATCTCTATAGTTCCTTTTTCCACATAATCCTTTATAAAATGATACCTCACATCTATATGTTTAGTCTTTGAATGTTGAACAGGGTTCTGAGTAATGGCAATTGCACTTTCTGAGTCACAATAGATGGGAATCTTGTTAAGCTGATATCCATAGTCCATGAGTTGTGTTCTCATCCACAATGTTTGAGAGCATGAAGCAGCAGCAACAACATACTCTGCTTCAGCAGTTGAAGTGGATACACAATTCTGCTTCTTTGATGCCCAACTCACTATTTTATCTCCCAAAAAGTGACAAGCACCAGATGTACTCTTTCTGTCCAACCTACTTCCTGCATGATCAACATCAGTGAAAGCAGTCAATTTGAAGTCAGTTTCTTTTGGATACCATAAACCTAGATCAGGTGTTCCTTTGAGATATCTTAAAATTCTTTTGACAGCCAACATATGTGATTCTTTCGGGTTAGATTGAAATCTAGCACAGAAACAGGTAGAAAACATGATATCTGGTCTACTTGCAGTCAAATAAAGTAATGATCCAATCATGCCTCTATAAAGTTTGATATCTGCTGAAACACCTTTGAGATCAGCATCTAACTTTATGTTAGTTGCCATAGGTGTTCTCATAGAAGCACAATCAGACATTTTGAACTTTTTCAGAATATCTCTGACATATTTTCTTTGATTTATAAAAATATCTTTTGGTAATTGTTTGACTTGAAGACCAAGGAAAAAATTCAGCTCACCCATCATGCTCATTTCAAATTCAGATGACATGATTTTTGAAAAATTATCACATAATTCTGGACTGGTAGAACCAAATATTATGTCATCAACATAAATCTGAATCAGAATCAAATCATCACCCTGTTTCTTTAAAAACAAAGTTGTGTCAATCTTACCTTTCTTGAATCCTGAACCTAACAAGTGTTTAGTAAGAGTGTCATACCCGGCTCGTGGTGCTTGTTTTAGACCATATAAAGCTTTGTCTAAAATATAAACATGATCAGGGAATTCTGGATCAACAAAACCTTCAGGTTGATGGACATACACCTCTTCATTAAGTTTGCCATTTAGAAAGGCTGATTTGACATCCATTTGATACACCTTGAAATTTTTATGTGCAGCATAGGCTAAAAATATTCTGATTGCCTCTATTCTTGCCACTGGTGCAAATGTCTCATCATAATCAATTCCCTCTTGTTGACAGTATCCCTTAGCAACCAATCTTGCCTTGTTTCTGATGACAACACCTGATTCATCCTTTTTGTTTCTGAACACCCATTTAGTTCCAATAATAGATTTACCTTCAGGCTTTGGAATGAGTCTCCAGACTTTATTTCTTTCAAATTGAAGCAATTCCTCTTGCATTGCTGAAATCCAGTCTGGATCCTCTAAAGCTTCATTAGCTTTCTTTGGTTCAATCACACTCAAGAAACCAGCAAACATTGCTTCATTTGCTGTAGCTGATCTGGTTTTTACTCCTGCTGAAGGATCACCTATTACTTGATGAATAGGATGATTTTTAGTCCATTTATTTGCACTAGGAAGTACATCAATCTCTGAATAATTGTTGTTTGCATCATTCTCATCAATGATTGCTTGTAATTCTGAACTGTCCCCTTGTTCTGATGTATGAATAGAAGTCATATCCAAATTTGGGTTCTGATTAATGAATTCAGAATTCTGAGTGACTTGTTCAGAGTTCTGAGTACAAGAATCAGAATTCTGATTACAAGGTTCAGAATTTTCACCACTTGTATGTATTAGATTTGGACATTCCTCTGATGGACCTTTGTCAGAAATTACAGTTGATTGAACTATTTCTGGAGTCTTATTTTTCATCTCTTTGACCATCTTTGGGTTTTCATATTCTGCATAAGAATCAGAAATTAGTTCACTAAAAGCATCCTTAAACAGTAAATTGAGTTCTGAACAAATAGGATTAGAATCTGTATCAGAAGTCATTTTTGTCTTGTTCAGCATGAGTTCTGAACTGTCTTGTTCAGAAGTCCGCATTCTGGCTTCATCAAAAGTTACATTTATGCTCTCCATCATCCTCTTGGTTCTTCTATTGTAGATTCTGAATGCTTTGGAAGTTAAAGAATAACCCACAAAGTATCCTTCATCTGCCTTTTTATCGAATTTGGCAAGATTTTCTCTGTCTCTAAGAACATAGCACCTGCAACCAAAAACATGGAAGAATTTGATTAATGGTTTTCTTTTATTTATCAGTTCATAAGCAGTCTTATTTAATTTCTTATTGATTAAAGTTCTATTCTGTGTAAAACAAGCAGTTGCAATTGCTTCAGCCCATAGGAAAGTAGGAAGATTTGCATAAGCCAACATTGTTCTCGCAGCTTCAACTAGAGTTCTATTCTTCCTTTCAACAACACCATTTTGTTGAGGAGTTCTAACAGCAGAAAAATTGTGAGAAATCCCAGAACTTTCTAAAAAATTCTGAAGAGTCTCATTTCTGAACTCTGTTCCATTATCACTTCTGATTTTCTGAACTGGAAGTTGTAAGAGAACTTGAATCCTTTTGATAAAATTTATCAATGTAGTAGCAGCTTCTGACTTAGCTCTTAGGAACTCAACCCATGTGTATCTGGAGAATTCATCAACAATCACAAGCATATATTTCTTTCCTCCCATAGATTGAACTGAAATTGGACCACAAAGATCAGTATGAATCATTTCTAATGGTGTTTTGCAAGATGAGTCCATTTTTAATTTGTGAGAACTCTTTTTCATATTGCCCATTTCACAAGCTGAGCATAATGATTCTTTTTAAATTTAAGCTTTGGTAAGCCTTTAACCAGATGTTTTGCAACAAGATTATTAAGATTTTTGAAATTCAGATGAGAACATCTTCTGTGCCAAAGCCAGCATTCATTTGCAGTTGATTTTGATAAAAGACAAACTGTATTTAATGTTTTCAATTTTGAAAAGTTAACTACAAATAAGTCCATATGTCTTTTGGCCCAGAAGACTTTAACATCATTTTCAGTTAAAATCATGCAACCTGTTATTTGAAACTTAATTTGACAAAGACTGTCTAAAAACTGACTTATGCTGAAAAGATTATGCTGTAATCCTTCAACATAGAAAACCTTTTGGATAGTCAGATCCCCTTTAGTTAAATCCCCATAACCTTTGACTTGTCCTTTGCTGTTATTTCCAAAGTTTACTGCTCCTCCAGCCTTTTCTGTGAAGTTTGATAGAAAAGACTTCTGACCTGTCATGTGTCTTGAAGCTCCTGAATCTAAAAACCACACATGACAGCCCTGCAAAAGGATCAGTTAGGTTTAGGTACCCATTTTGGAATGGGTCCATCTTTGTTAGCTTTGTCATTGGATTTAACATTAGTACCTTTTACTCTCCACTCAAAATCTTTCTTCAAACACCACTTTCCTTGAACTTTTATGAAGTCAGAACATTTTCTGCTTACAAGCTTGTTCAAATTCTTTTTGAGAGTTGTAACTTTTGGTTTTGCTACATTTTCAACTTTCTTTTCTTTTATCTTTTCTTTCTTCTGAGTCTGAGGAACAGAAAATTTCTTCTTTTCTGTATTTTGAGAAACAGAAACTTTCTGAATATCTTTTCTTATGTATGAAACAAAAGTTATTTTGACTTGACATTTATGAGAATATTGGAATGAATCATTTTTACATCTAACACAAACAAGATTTTTCTTTGCAAGTGACAATAAATCTGAAACATAGATCATTTCATTTTTATTGATATTGTTCAGAGTACAATTGCCCTTATTACAAGAATTTCTAGCTTTGAGTTCAGAAGTAGATTTCATTCTAAGCTTCTCAAGATCCCTTTTAAGATCATTCAACTTTGCAAGATCATCTTTCCTTTTGCTTTCTTCTTTTTCTGAAAAATTCAAGTTCTTGTTGTTAGAAGAATTAGATGATTCACCTTTTTCATATGTACTTGATTCATTAAAGAATTTATCATTTTCTCTTGAAGCATTAATTTTAAAAAGATCATACTCAGTCTTCAGTTTTTCAAGCTCTGTTATTTTCTGAATAAAAATATTCTTTTCTTTCAAAGCTTCTTCAAGTTTAGTATCCACCTCACAGAAATCATTTTCAAGTTCATCATAAGCTTTCCTTAAGTCCTCAAGTTCTTGACTCACAAGATTAAATCTCTTTTCAAGTTGCAAAAATTCATCTGATTTTGTTTCAGAAGATCCAGTTGAATCAGACTTCTGACTACTTGAGTCAGAGTTCTGATTTACAGACTCAGATGTCTGATCTTTAGGCTCAGAGTTCTGACTACAAAGTTCAGAATCCTGACTAGAAGTTTCAGACTTCTGATTGACTGTTTCAGAATTTTTACTTGTGTCAAATATGCTCTCAATGTCATGATATGAAAAACTTGGTTGTTTATTTTTGTAGCTGACATTTAAAGAATCATACTTGAATTTAGTATCATTGTATCTTGGCTTCTCATCTGTTGGTTTAGAAACTTCTTTCTTAACCTTTTCTTCTGAATCAACTGACTTTTCTGTTTTAGACTCAGAAATTTTCTCATCTGACTTTTTAGAGTTTGGTCTTTGCAAATTGTCAGAACTTGTTATAGAACTAGCAGGTCTTATGAAAACTTCAACAATTTCTGGGATTTTTGGTTTAGAAATTTGAAGTTTTTCATACAAGTTGATTGGAGCTCTTTTTAAAGTGACATTTTCTTCCAATCCCAATCCCTTCTTTGGGTTGTAAAATCTTGTATCTTTAACATTGCTTAACAAAAGATTTAGTGTTTGCTGAGTCTGACCCCTTTTCAAATTCAGATCTTCTAATTCTTTAATTTTGGTGTATAAATTCTTTCTTTCTTCAAATAACATATCAAATTTTATTTGTAAATCACCTTTTTCATCTTTTATTTTTGAAAACTCAACTTTTAGTTCTGAAAGCCTTTTCATCAAATCAGAATTTTCATCTTTAACTTTTTGTTTCTCAGCCTCAGATTCTTCATATTGTTCTTTTATTACTTCTTTTTCAATTCTGAATTTGTTAACCAAATTCCTTTCTCCTTTTATCTGTTTTCTTAGATTAGCAAATTCAGTTTTCATTTCACCAATCTGTGTCATTAACTCTAATTCAAGTGAAGAATGTACCTCAGCAGATGACTCAGAATCAGCATCTTCAAAATCAGAATCATCCTCATTCCTCATTTTTGCCATATAGCTCTGCATCTGTGGAAAGTTGATATGATCATCTTCATCAGAAGTATAGTACAACCAATTCTCCTGTTCAGCCAATAAAGCAATTTTATCATCTCTCTTCTTTGCAAGCTGAGCCTTCTTGGTGTAGTATTCATAGTCTTTCACAATTTTAACTCTGCAATCCTTAGCATAGTGGCCAGATTTTCCACACTTGAAACACAGATTCTTTTCTTTTCTTTCATCCTTCTCTTCATTGTTTTCTTCACTTCTCTCTACTCTCTTATAATTTCCTTGAAATCTACCCTTCCCATACCTTTTATTGAAAGTATTTGTCAACAAAGCTAGTTTCTCAGCCATTATTTTGATATCTTCATCATCTTCTGATCCTTCTTCCTTGTCAGATTCTTCCAGATTAGGTATCTCTGATAGATATGCAGTCTTTTTGGGTGCTTTGATTGCTTTGGACTTTGATAAGAACGCTAACTGATCAGCAACATTTTTCTTCTCTTCCACAACTAACTTGACAGAATCTTCATGTTGATTAAGAACACAGAACAGATCATTTAAGTCTTCTTCACACATATCCTTGTTCATTTGCAGACTTATGGCAAATGATGACCATTCTGAATTTAGACTGTTCAGAAATTTGTAATTTATTTCTGACTTTGTTTTCTTCAGTCCATTTCTTCTCAGGTCATTTAGAATAGTGCAAAATTTACTGTATGTCCGTGTCAAACTTTCTGACTCTTTTGCTTTGAACCTTTCATAAGCATTTATGCTTTGATTTAACTTTGCCTGAATAGATCTCACAGTTCCTAACATTTGCCTTTCCAATTCGTCCCACATTTCTTTAGCTGATGATCCACTGTCAATCATGTTAAGAACCTCATTTGGGACAGCCAAAGTCATCAAAGTAATTGCTCTTTTGTCAATAGCATGCCTATTTTTCTGTTCAGCTGTGTATTGAGAATAACTCTTTTTCACCCTGGTCGCTGGAATTTCTGGAGTTGTCTCTGTAGCAGGTGTTGCAGCAACATCGATGTACACTTCAATTGGACCTTCTCGAATAGAGACCATTAGATTTTCATCAATATTGTCTAGGAATTGGATCATACGAATTTTCCATTGCTGATACTCTTCTGGTATAAGAACAGGCGGTTTGGTTTCAGATCCCATGGCTAGATATTCTTTAGAAGACATGATTGTAAGAAAATTCAACAGAAAGACAAATTCGAATTTCTTGATCGAAATGTAATAGGAAATTCAAGAATTGCCAAGAATTCAAGAACTAGCCCTAGCAGCGGAATCGAATTTTGAATGAATCAAGAAATCTTCAAGAAATTGATCAATTGATCTTCGCGATAACAATCTTGAACGAATTTGTTTGTTGATTGGCTCTGATACCAATTGAAAGAACAGGATCTTATCTTACAATCAATATAGAAAGCAGTAATTGAGAAGTTGTATGATCAAGCCCAATTGTATTCAATGATGAACAGAATTACAGATCTAAGAGAGAGAGAATCTCAAAGATTACAGAGAATGAATACAAAGTTATACGGGAAAAATCAATCAGTTAGCAACACAGAGCTAACTACTATTTATACTGCAACGGACATCTTAAAGCTACAGTACAAATAAGAAAGACTAATAAGAACATAACACGTGTCCTAATTAGTTTATAAAATACTAAGTAAAGTATCTCGTCATAAGTTCTGAACAGATAGTTCAGAACTTCTGAACATTCTTCTGATAAAGCTTCTCAGATCTTCTGACTCCTTAACTCAGACATCTGACTTCTCTTTCCACTGATCAATACTTCTGAGCTTTCACAGTCAGACCTCTGACTTCTCTACTTAGAACATCTGAGTCTTCTTATCAGATCTTCAACACTTGGTTTATTGACAAAACTTCAGATCTAACACATTGAAACTTCTGTTGTCGAATCCTACTTCTCTGAGCTCGTGATAGAATTTGATGCAGAGTTCTCTTAAGCCAATTGTAGCATCTATTTCTCTGATCATTCTTTTAGGCTGATTCTCGATCCATAAGCTCAGTACCTCTGTTCTCTTCTAAGATTGATCTGAACTTGTTCAGAGTACTGGTTGCATACTTCTAACAGTCCATTTCCACAAAAAGTCTTACTTGACCAGCAGGATCCTTATATACTAACCCGTACCTTGGTGTTGTTATGATTGAGTTGGGTATTGCAGAAGGTGGGCAGTGATCCTCTGGTGGTCTCAGACTTAGATTTCTGACTCCAAGATCTTTTCCCAGTTGAAAGTTTATCATGCTATATAGCAGAAGCTTTTCCCTCATCGCTTTCCTGAATACTTGATAGGCCCTTCTGTTAGCATCATTGTCGAAGTTTTCTTTCGTCCAAAGTAGAAGATCTGGTAGATCGTAGGGGTTCAAGTTCCTTATATCTGCATCTGAATATTGATTTTTGGACCTGTTCTCCCTTTTGACTTTGTAGATGTTGTACCTGATCTTTGGAAAGGTTCTAGTTTGAGAGAATTTGCAGTAAATTACCTTTTCAATTTTGGACTCTGAGAAGACTTCTGCCCTTGCTTTTGGCTTTGTTCTGGTGAAGGTGTTGTCAAGGTCAGCTCTGAGTTGAGGATCTTCAATGTGTGGTGGAGGATTGTTCTGATATTGTTGTCTGTAAAGATACCTATACACCACCTCTTCCATTTCTGCATGTCGTGTAGTTGGTGGTGGTATTGGTCTTCGCAGAGCATCCATTTTTCGTTTTATCTCTGCAACCCTACCCTCTGTTACCTTTGCTTTTGGATCAAGGACCGGAATTTCTGACAGATGATCTGAAATGAATGCCCAGTCTTCTTCATGCTTAGGAGTGACAAAGGCATCGAATGAGCTCTTCATCAACTTCTCTGTCGTCTGAGGCATTTGCTTTTTCTTCTTTGGTTCTTCTGTCATGATACTCTTTCCTTTATCTTTGGCTTTGGAAGGCTAAGAACCTGTTGTCTGCTTTGGACTCTGTGGGATTGCTTTTGTTGGTTTGGGTGTTGAGGTCTCTGTTGGTATGATGGGGATTGCCTCTGTAGTTTTTGACACTTCAGTTTCTGAGGACTTTGGTGGGGATGGTTCTGCTGGTTTGATTGGGGATTTGGGTTCTGTAGATATTTCTTCTGTGAGCTCGGTTGTGGTTTGTGGAGGGATATCAAAACGTTTTGCAGCCCTGAAAGCGGATATGAACTCCATTCTCTTTAGAACATAAGTAGCAGAACGTTTTGAGCTTTTTGGTTTGTGGGCAATGGATTTTCTTCTTGGGTGAGTTTTGGGTGGTGATTTTGGTGGAGAATGGGGAAGTTCTTCTGAGGATGAAGAAGTTAGGATTTGAACTTCAGGGACATCTTTTTCAAGGACATAGGTGGTTTCCACAGAGGCTGGTGTTTTCTCTGTGGGTCTCTGTTGTGTTTCCTGAGTTTGGGTTTGGGTTGGTGGTGCAAAGGAAATTGGCACTGCTGATATTGGAGGATTGCTTGCAGCTGTTTCCCTTTGTTTCCCCCCTTGTTTCTCCCCCTCAGGATGATCTAATGGACCATGATGGTCATCATCAGAGTCATCCTGATTTATCTATGTCGTACCCTCTGCCCTGCATGTTGTATCTGATTTCTTTGGAGGTACAGCCCCTGCAGCTATCATTTTCGCGCACAAGTCATCACAGAGGCCTAGGAGAGTTTCAACTTCTACTTCTGTGTTGAAGCGCATATTGCCGATGCTAGCTTGAAATTCTCTGACGTAGTTCGCATTGGCAGCTGTGAAGGCTCTGATGAACTCTGTCATTTGATCAAGGATTCCTTGCCCAAGTTCTGTGAACTGAACTCTTGTCATGTAGTCAGAAGGCTTCATGGCTTGAGCGTTCTGTAGTGTTTGCTCTTGAACTTCTTCTAAGGCCTTCTTTAGGTCTTCTGGTGTAAGGCTCTTAGAAGTAGAGGATTGATCTTTGAATTTTTGCAGGAAAGTCTTGACAGAGTCATTGAATGCAGAGGTTGCGGCTTTCTCAAAGCCAGGTGTGGCAGAGGTGGCAGTGTTTGTTGCAGTGAACTTCATCTCTGCTATGGCTTTTTGTACCTCTGTGGACAGATTGTCCATTTTGGTATTCAGTTTGGAGATGGCCGTCGATGTTGTTTCTGCAAAAGATTTGAAAGAGCTTTTCAACTCTTTCAATGTTTGGTTCACAGAGGTGACAAGGGTTTGGAACTCACCCCTTGATACGTGTGAACTCGTGGTAACCTCTGGAGGAACACATTCGTCTCCAAAGTTTGTCCTTGTTCCTTGGACACCTTCGTTCACCCCTGTTTGTACGTTGAGGGTGGAAGGATTTCCTTCTGATCCTTGAGGAGAAACTTGAGTTTCAACCTCTACAGAAGTTCTGTGAAGGTCAGAGTCCAAATCCACTCCAGAGGTGGGTATTGGAATGTCCTTCTGTTGACTTGGAGACTTGTCTAGAGTCTCTTCATCATTGTGCTCTCTACTCCCCTCTGAAAGGAGGTTTGGCCCTATAGTTGTGTGCGTGGCAGAGGAAACGAATTCCTCTGCTAGGATATCAGGTGTGATTTAGGGCAATAAATCATGAACTATAGGCGAGTCCTATCGAGAGGACTCCCCAGGAATGGTTTCCCCGGTTATATTAGGCACAGAGGTTGAAAGAGTAACCTCTGGCTGGCTGGGTGGGGTTGGGTTTGAGATGTGCTGCTCTTTTTCAATGATACCTTCTGCTGCTAGACCGGCGGTATCAGAAATGTGGGTTGCACTGGGAGAGGGTTGGGGATGTGTGCCTTCTACTTTTGCGGCATCTTTTGCTGTAGAACCCTCTGTGGTTTCTACCCTAACCTCTTCCTCTCTTGCAATTTCTATGTTTACCTATTCTTCTTCAGTTTCCTCTATAGACACTTCTGCTTCTGCTTCTGCTCTTAAAGAATCATATAGAGAATGAGATCCTATGAGTTGTCGAACGTGAGGGTGCATAGGTTTAGTACCTTGAGCTGCAGAAATGACTTCTGTTGTGCGCAGAACCTCTGTAGACTGATCCAATTGTTCTGCGACCCATCCTGATGGATCTAAGGTGTGAGCAATGTCGGGATTGTTGAGGAAGGCATTAAAATCTCCCTGTTGATCTGCATAGATTATTGGGGAGGGAGGTTGCAGAGTCATAGTCTGATTTTCCACTTCTTGTTCGACTTCCTCTGTTATGACCTGCAGAGGTGATCTTGGTTTCTTCTTCTTTGACTTTCTCTTCTCTGGCTTAGGAGCTCCCTCTTATGTGGATTTGGATTTCCTTTTCTTTTGTTTTGGAGGGGAGGGAGGTCCAGAAGATCTTGTTTCTGCAGCTTGTGGTGGAGAAGAGTGTTGAGCTGCAGAGGTTGTAGTTTCCTCTGTGGTTTTCCTTTTCTTGCTCTTCTTTTTCGATGTTGCTGCAGAGGTTTTTCTTTTGGGAGAAGAGGGGTAAATGCTCTCTCTTTGGGCTTTGAAACGATCTTGTACTGAATAACGTTTCTCTAAAGCTCTAGCCCATTCTTCTTCTGTCATCCTTTCTACTACATCTACACCTAAGGGGGCTCCTAGACGTGGAGGTGTCACAGGACTTGGTTCTGGAGTCCTGTGGACGCGTATATAGTCTAATTTCCTATCTTCATCTGTCGCATATGACAGAAGATTATTTGACAGAGGTATGCAGTGGGGGTAGTTGTCTTCATGCTCTGTAGGAACGTTTTTGTTCATGGGATAGAGTTTTACAATTGGCCCTTCCATTGGCCATTTCTGCAAAAGAAGTAGAGGCTTGAGTAAAACTCCCATTATCCTTTGGTATTGCAGAGGTGGCAGATATCCTAGTGTATGTTGTTTGGCTTTCTGGGTTGCAATCTTTCTGTCGATTGTATTTATCATCTCCTGCATCATGATGGTGGCATAATCGAGTGGAAGATCGTAATAGATCCCATACATGATGGTCAGGATCTGGTGTGAGCTCTGGTCAGGGCTACCGGTTTTCCCTGTGAGGCAACGATTTAAGATGGAGAAGAGGGTATTCCACAGAGGTGGTAGTCTGTCTCTGCGGAAATCATTTCGTTTCCTTAGGGTTGTGTTATACCCTAACATTTCTACAAATCGACAGAGCTCCTCGTCCGTAGGAACCTCAACATATTTCTTTATTCCAAGAAGACCTCTGGTTGGCAGGTTGAACTCCAGCGAGAACATGGTTCTGTTGAACATGAGTTCTAGGTACTCAGACTTGTCTGGCTTTGAAATATAGCCCTTTATCAGAGAATCATCTGAATCAAATCGGCAACTTTGCCAAAATTGATTCAGATATCATGCAGGGATTTTGGTTGTGGTTTTGGAAAGGGGGGGGGTATACGACATGATTTTTCATGATGTTTAGGAGTAGAGCATGGGCTTCGCCGAAGGCTGTTGGTGAGGGCATAAGGTAGCAGTTGTTGGACTTTAAAGGAAGAATATCCTCAAAATGTTCTTTGTTCAGAAAATGTTGAAGGTTGGTGGTTGGTGCAAAGTTTGCAGAGTCGCCGGAGTTTTCTGTTTCAGCATTTATGGCGATGTTAGGGTTTTGGGAGTGCTCTGAATGCACTGGGGAGTGTTGAGGAGAGTTTGCCGGAGAGTTTTGAGCAGCGTGGGAACTGGAAGCCATATTTGCAAAGTAAAGTGAAGATTTGAGAATAGTTGCAGGTTCGCCGGAGAAGAAAGTGAGTAAAGTTTTTGTGAGGAAAGGTAACTTGGGTTTTATACTGAGTATGTAGCTGTAGAATCTGAAAAGGTTAATATTTTGAGGTAAATAATATTTTGGGGTCCGCACTTGAGTGGTTACGGCGGGTTCAACTTTCCATAGGAACGTGTTGCATGTAGGTCCAATGAAAAGATGACACGTCCTCTGTGTCAGTTATGACGAGACGTCGTGGGCGGCCTTATTAAATGCTAGGCGCGTGGGCCTCTTTACCTCCACATGATTCTCACTCGCAGAAAAGTTACCGTTACTTGTTTACAGAAATGCCCAAAGTAAAAACTGACAGAGGCTCTGTGATTTGAAAACTTTGTTTTTCTTGCCTCTGTAGGTTGTACTTTCACAAAAAAATGTTGAAAAGTCCATGGAGATGATCGATAAATTATTAGCATAGAATTTCCTTTACAGAGATTTTTGGACCTCTGTTAGAGCCAGCAGAGGCTCTAAGACAAGAAATTTCTCATTTTTAATAATTTATAAACATTTTTGATCATCCAAGTTTTTGATTGTTTTTAACAATGTTTTTAGGACCTGTTTGAAAGCTGGTGTCCTAGAAAGTTGTTTTTGAAAAAAGGTTTTGTGCAGCAAAAAGTCTTTTAAAACATGTGTTGGTCTACATAAGTTCTTTCTTTTGGGAAGAATTCTGTAACCGATGACTTCTGTTGCAGTGCTTTTGTATGCGATGATTTACAGAGTTTCCAAGAATTATTGATTTAAGATCAGAGCTTCTGCCTGCAGAACCTCGGTTGGACCCAGCAGAGGCTCTGTGACCTTAAATTTCTAATAATGGAAAACTTAATATTCTTTTTGATCAAATTTTATTTGGAATGTGTTTAATAATGTTTCTAGAACATATTTAGAAATTTGTGTCCTAGAAAATTATTTTCAAAAAGAATTTGTTCGAGATACTAACCTTTTTGTTCTTCTTTGTCCGGCAATGTTCTTTTCTTCTGTTGTTGTCATCTCTTCCTCTGCTCCCCCTTGACTTATAAATCTCTGTAGATTAAGCAAGGTCTCCTTTTGCCCCCCCTTGATCTAATCAACCTCTGTAGATCAAGATTGTTCTCCTCTGCTCCCCCTTGACTTATGCTTGGTTCAAATAATCAGAAGTAAATGTATATAACATAGGTCGTGTATCAGAGGTTCTGTAAGGATCGTCAGAGGTTCTGAGGAGACTTACAGAATCTCTTGTTGCTTTCAGAATTGAGATTTTAGAATTTACATAAAAAAATTTATTTACTAAAAAAATAAAAAAATAATTTACAAAGTAATTTGTACAACAATTTAAAATTGAAGATAAGATACTTACAGAGATTAAGTCATATTTATCATTCATAATTTACCCACCAAATAAAGGAATCTTTTCTCATCAAGTGCCTTGGTGAATAAATCAGCAAGCTGAAATTCTTTTGGTACAAAATGCATTTCGATGGTTTGATTTTCAACATGATACTTCAGAAAGTGATACCTGATGTCTATGTACTTTGTCTTTGAATGCTGTACTGGATTTGCAGAGATGGCAATTGCACTTTTGGAATCACAGAAGATGGGGATTTTTGCAGATGATGTGACCAAAGTCTTTCAGCTGAGTTTTCATCCACAAAACTTGAGAGCAATAGCTAGCAGCAACAACGTATTCAGCTTCTGCCGTAGATGTTGAGACACAATTCTGTTTCTTTGAAGTCCAGCTTACTAATTTCCCACCTAGGAATTGACAACTGCCAGAGGTACTCTTTCTGTCGAGTTTACATCCTCCATAATCTGAATCTGTGTATGCCTTTAGTCTAAAACCAGAGTTCTGTGGATACCAGAGGCCAAGATTTTTGGTCCCTCTGAGGTATCTAAAGATTCTCTTTACAACAATATAATGTGACTTTTTAGGATTAGCTTGATATCTTGCACATAGACATGTGACATGCATTATGTCAGGTCTACTGGCCGTTAAGTATAATAAAGACCCAATCATTCCTCTGTAAAGCGTGCACTCAACAGGGATGCCATTTGGATCTGAAAAAAGTTTATTTCCAGTGGCCATTGGGGTTTTCATGACAGAGGCATCAGAGAGGCTATATTTTTCAAGTATGTCAGAGACATATTTTGATTGGTTTATGAAAATTCCTTCTGATGTTTGTTTGACTTGAAGTCCGAGGAAAAAGGTTAATTCTCCCATCATACTCATTTCAAACTCACTCTGCATGAGTTTTTCAAAGTCTTTGCATTTTTGTGTATTAGTAGACCCAAAAATAATGTCATCTACATATATTTGTACAAGAATAAGCTCATTTCCTTTTCCATTAAAGAATAGAGTTGTATCAGTGGTACCTCTTTTGTAGTCGTTATTGAGAAGAAAAGTGGAAAGTCTTTCGTACCATGCTCTCGGAGCCTGTTTCAGTCCATATAGATCCTTGTCGAGGTAATAGACATACCTTGGGTACTTTGAGCTTTCAAATCCTGGTGGTTGTTGGACGTATACTTCTTCTTGAATTTCACCATTGAGAAAGGCAGATTTTACATCTATTTGATATACTTTAAAACCTCTGTGGGCTGCGAAGGCTAAGAAAATTCTTATTGCTTCGAGCCGTGCAACAGGGGCAAAAGTTTCATCGTAATCGATGCCCTCTTCTTGGTGATATCCCTTGGCCACCAGTCTTGCTTTATTTCGAATGATCACTCCATCTTCATCCTTTTTGTTTCTGAAGACCCATTTAGTCCCTATGGCCTCTTTGCCTCGTGGCAGAGGTACTAGAGTCCAGACTTTGTTTCGCTCAAACTGCAGAAGCTCTTCTTGCATAGCATCCACCCAGTTTGGGTCGTCTAGGGCCTCAGAAATCTTTTTCGGTTCGATCACACTAATAAAATTGGTAATTGAAACAAAAATTTGCAGAAGCTGATCTTGTTTTTACCTTATCAGTGGGATTACCGATGATTTGTGTTTGAGGATGGCTTTTTGTCCATTGAGTTGTTCGTGGAAGATGATCATTTGAGTCATCAAGTTGAACTTCTGTAGTTGAAGTGGTTGATGGTTCAGCTTCTGTAGGAATGGGTATTAAAGTTGGGATTTCCTTCTCTGTAGGTATTGTGGTTTCATCTTCACTTCCCTATGGTGTTTCTTCTGGTGTTGCTTCCTCTGTTGGATTTGTTGGTATTTGGATAACCTTTGTTGTAGAATCTTTTGTCGTCGTATCTTCTGTTAGATATTCAGTACCTGTAGTATTTGTAGAAGAGGATGAGGGATTAAATGGATCAAACAGAGAGATACTTACTTCGTTTACAGAAGGTGATTCTGCAGAGGTTCTGTTGGTTCTAGCAGAGGAATCGACATCGTCGTTGAATATCTCTTGAAATAGAAGATCTAAATCTTTATTTGTTTTTGAGATGCCAGAGGATTCCTTGTTTAGCCCGAGTTCTGAACTAAGTTGTTCAGAAGTCTTGTGGAATGAGTCATCAAAGGACACATTGATGCTTTCTACTATCGTGCGCGACTTTAGAAGGTAAACTCTGTAGGCTTTGGAAGCGACAGAGTACCCGATGAACTTGCCTTGGTCATCCTTTTCTTCAAACTTTCCTCTTGAGTCTCTGTCGTTTAAGACAAAGCATTTGCATCCAAACACATGGAGAAACTTGATGTTTGGTCGCCGTTTGTTGATCAATTCATAAGGAGTTTTGATGTGTCTTTTAACGATTGTTGAACGATTTTGGGTATAGCAAGCAGTTGAAATTGCTTCTGCCCAAAAGGTTATTGGTAATCCACATGCAGAAAACATGGTTCTTGCAGCCTCCACTAGCGTGCGGTTCTTTCGTTCGACCACGCCATTCTGTTGTGGGGTGCGAGCGGCAGAGAAGTTCTGGGATATTCCTTCTTCTGTGAGATATGCTTCAATGACAGAGTTTTTGAATTCTGTGCCATTGTCACTTCGTAACTTCAGAATTCTGCACTCATAAAGAACTTGGATTCTTTTCATTCGATTAATCAGGATGCATGGAACATCTGATTTCTTTCTGATAAATTCAACCCATGTAAATCGAGAATACTCATCAATTAAGACAAGTATATATTTCTTGCCACCTAGGCTCTGTATAGCAATTGGACCGCAGAGGTCAACGTGAAGCATGTACAGAGGCCTAGGACAAGACACATCAGTTTTGCCTCTGTGGGAAGCTCTTTTGAGTTTTCCCATTTCACAGGCAGAGCATAAATGATCCTTATTAAATTTAACATTTGTTAAACCTTTGACCAGTTCAAGTTTTACCAGTTTATCTAGAGTATTAGAGTTTAAGCGACAGAACCTGTTGTGCCATAGCCATGCTTCTTCACTTTTGCTTGTAACAAGACAAATGTTGTCCTTGTTTTTGGCATTGAAGTTCATTAGATACAGATCACCTTTTCTTTTGGCTCGCAGATGTTCAATTCCGGTGTCTTCACTTAGTAGAGAGCAGAATGTTCTTTTGAACAGTACATCGAATCCTGTGTCACAAAGTTGGTTTACACTGAGTAGGTTGTGTTTTAGGCCATCCACATATGCAACTTTTTGTACGGTGATATTCTCTTTCTTTATGATTCCATAGCCTTTAATATGCCCCTTTTTGTTGTCTCCAAAAGTCACTGATCCACCATCTTGTTTTTCTTGGTACGTGGATAGAAGACTTCTGTTGCCAGTCATGTGCCTCGAGCATCCGGAGTCTAGATACCATATTGGCACATACTGCTTCTGTAAGACAATCATAGAGTTTTAGGTACCCATATCCATATGGGTCCAGTTTCGTCAGAATTTTTTAAGTTTGCCTTAGCATTCTTGAAATACATTTTATCTTTTGTCGAAGAATCAATTTGTTTCTCTTTAATATTTGATTTAGGTGCAGAGAGAAAACAATTTGAACTACATAAATGATTATTCAACTTGAACATTAGATCAAAGCAATGACAGTATGGAATATCAGAAGTGATTTGCTTGAAATTTTCATTGAAAGCTTTAAACTGGGCCACAGAGGCATTACATTCTATTCTAGCATATGGCTTCCTATTACAAGAAGATTTATGTAGATTAGATTGTTGGCAAAAATCTTTGTTTGTAGCAGCCTTCTGTGAGTCCCTTCTGTGGTGAACTTCTGTTGATTTCACTGTCACAGATGAAAAAGATTTGTTAGGTTTTGTCCATTTACCCTTTTGTTGCCATGTTGGTTTCTATTTTATTTTTAAGGGTTTTAAAAACTTTGAATTTTTTGGATTTTGAGTGGACAACTTCTTTTGTTTGAAGCTTTCAAGTTCAATGGAGGTTTTGGCTTGTATGCACATATCCAAAAAGTCTGGACAGATAGGAATTCCAGTGATTTTCTCTTTTGGAGAAATAGTTCTGTTAAGAACTTCAGAGGTTTGTTTAATAACTTCTGTGTCACAAGGAATCTTTTCTATTTTGTCAGTCTCTGAGTCGTCAGACGATGAATCGTCCTCATATACAGAGGTTGAGTCATCAATATATCTTTCGACAGAGGCTGGACTTTCAGAGCATGTGTCATACTTGCTTTCTTTATCTGAAAATTTATTTTCTAAGTCAACAGAGGTGTCTGACAAGATCTCTTCAGAGAGTTTTTGATCTACAGAAGGTGTATATAGATTTTTCAACATATCTATTTTCCCAATTTCCATTATATCTTTTTCAGTTATATTTCTTAGTTTTTCTTCTGAAAAGTTTGGTTTGAACTCAAGTGCTTCTGCAGATATTTTCTTTTCAGATTCTATTGTGCAGACAAAAGCAACTTGAGTTTGAGTCTCTGGTTTACCAAACTTAAAGATTCCTATCTGATCTTGAGTTTTCAGATATCTCTTTGGTTTGGATCCTCTTTTGACAGAGGTTGAAGGTGATAAGTCTGTGTTTTCAAACCACACATTTATCATCTTCACGGGTTTCCTTAAGTGAGGTTCCCCAAAGACTTTTACTCTCTTACTTACAGAGATTAAGTTTGGAAAATTAGGTTTGTTGACTTTTCCTAAAGTAAATAGAGATGGCAGAGGTTTATTCTTTTTGTTTTCTGTACCTTGACTAATATCACTGTACCCAATACCTCGCCTTCCTATTTGAGTATTTATTTTCTCATACACCTTTTGAGCATCACGATAATTTTTAATTAAAACATCTCTTCTAAGTAGATCTTGCCAAAGAACTTCTCTTTCCTTTTGAAAATATTCCTTAAGAGCTAAAATGTTAAGTCTGTCGCTCTCAGAATCTGAAAGTTCTTTTGTTTTGGATTTTAAAGATGTATTTAATTCAGAAAGTTTCTCTTTTAAAGGAAATAGATTTTTGTTCCAGTGTGCTTCTAATTCTTCATTTTCTTTGAAAATCTTTGCTTTTTCTTCAGTGAGAAGTCTAGCTTCTCTTTCATAAAAGGTGAGCTTTTTCTGAATATCATCACAAGTCTTTTTCAGTTCAACATTTTCAGTTTTAATTTTAAGCAAATCAACTTCTGTAGTCCTAGATGTGGAGTTTGAAGTAGATACCTCAGTGTCAGAGTCAGAGCTGATTTCTGCCATGCCACAGAACAAGGCATTGTTGGTGTATTCTTCATCAGAGGTTGTATCTGACTCCCAATCTTCCTTGTTCACCACTTTGTTCGCCATGAGTGACTTTTGGGCATAATACTCAGCTTTCTTTTTGTAAAAAGCTGAGTCCTTCTGTGGGCGATTTGACCTGCTTCTGCATTCATTGGCAAAGTGGCCTGGCTTCCCACAGTTGTAGCAACCTTGGTTCTGGGAAGTATTACCAGCACGATCGTCGGACTTTTGTCGGTCACCACCTTTTTCCGATCTGCATTCATTTGCATAATGACCAGGCTTACCACACTTGTAGCATTCTTGTGGTGTGTAGCTTGCCTTGTCATCTGACCTCTGTCGGTAATTTCCTCTGTTGAATCTATCACTCGACCTATGTTGATCGTTACTTCTGTCGTCTGACCTCTGTCGGTCCGCTGATTCTTCTCTTCTTCCTTGATCCCTTCTACTCCAATCTTCTCTTCTTTCTCTATTATCTCTGCCATATTTTTCATTACCATAACTCTTTTGGTTTCCTTTGAATTCTCTTGTCAATAGAGCTAAGGATGTTGCTATTGATGCTATAGTTATTTCTCCTTCTTCCACAATCTCTTCATCTTCGCTGTCAACTACCACCATCTTTTTCTTTTTCTCCTTCTTCTTTTTTTCTGTAGTTCTTTCTTTCCTCGGCCTCTCTGCATCTTCTGTAGATTTGCCAACCAAAGCAAAAGGTGCAGTGGTTAGTGTCTTTGCTTGTGCGATTTGAGGCTCTTGACCAGCTAATGTTCCGTAGAGGTCTGAAAGAGTCCAGGAATCTAAATCTTGATTGGTTTGTAGGGACATGGATAACTGGAGCCATTCTTCGTTCAGACTTTTGAGAAACATGACGTTATTCTCTTTAGAAGTTCTGTGGATGCCGAACTTCTTGCAGTTATTGATCAAAGAGTTGAACCTGTCATATGTTGTTTGCAGAGATTCATTTGTCAGGGCTTTAAAAGCGTAATATTCGTTTATGTATTGAGCCCTTCGATTTTTCTGAGTTTTAGCTCCCCCTTCAAGTTGTTTCTCCAGTTCTTGCCAAAGATCATACAAAGATTCGCATGCATCTAAAGACTGGAAGAGATCGTTGGTGGTCACATCTACTGCCTTAGTGTCAATTGAGTGCTCCTCATCCTCTCCTCAGATACATCCCTTCAACTCCATGTCTGAATCTGAAAAGATTGAAGCCTGTGATTCTTTGACCATTGATTTTTATAATGCTAAAGATGCAAAGAAAAAGGCCTCTGCTCAAACAAATCGCTCTCCTCACAACTTCAAATTTGTCTTTCTCAACTAAAACATTTTGACAAAATCAAAGCTGAGCTAGAGGATTTGAAAACCATAAATCACATCATTTCTAAAGAGAAAAACAAACTTTTTAAAAGGTTAAAAACGAAGCAAGAGACAATAAGAAAAGGACAAGCTCCTCAAAGATCTTGAGAAAATATTTCAAGATCAGATTTCTTGTGATGATAAAACTGGTCTAGGTTTTGGAAAGATGGAAATTAATCAATCTTCAAAAAGTCATGCTTCCACTTCCTGTGCTTCGCCCATTCTTTATGAAACCTCCAAATCTAGTTCAATCGGCTCTGTGTCCATGAATTCTACTGATTTGTCTGAAGCCTTAAAATTCGGCATGTTCATAAAGGCCAAAAAATCCCATCTCCATTCCAAATGAAGAAGCTCAAGATTCCAATGATCCTCCCAAACCTATTCATGACCTTCTGAATATCTTAACTTTAGATGAAGCTTCCTCTTTTGAACCTATGACTTCTAAAGTTTCCAAAAGAAATCTTTCAAACACTAATAAAAGATTTAAAAAGAAAATCCTCAGATCTTTCGAAAACCTCCTTTAAGAGTACTCCCACCGACTCTGTCCCAAGAGATGTAAACTTCAATTCTGAAAAAGAAATATTAAGCTCTGCTCCTCAAATGTCCAGCTTTCGCCCAAAATCTTTAAAAATAGACCTTAAAGGCAAGGACAAAGAAAAGGGCCAAAACTCTAAAAAGATTTTCATATATAGAAAATGCTACAACTGTGGAGATACCTTTCATCTTGCTAAGGACCGTCCTAAGGGTAGAATTGACCGAACTGACTCTAAGGATTCATTTTATTCTAACCCAAAAGGACCCACTACCAAATGGGTACCAAGAAACTAATTCCTCTGTGACTGCAGGTTCATGAGCATCATCAAATCTGGTATTTGGATAGTGGATGCTCACGTCATATGACTGGAAACAAATCTCTCCTCATAAACTATGTGTCTGAAAAAGGTCCGTCAGTAACCTTCAACGATAATTCTAAAGGTTATACCAAGGGATATGGAACTATTACAAATGGGTCTGTTACTTTCAACAAAGTAGCATTTGTTGAAGGACTGATGCATAATCTTCTAAGTATAAGTCAGCTGTGTGATCTGGGTTACAAAGTTATTTTTGAACCTCGTGTATGTACCATTGTTGATAAAAACATGCAGGTTGTATTGTTTGGTAATAGAAAGGAAAATGTCTATGTCATTGACATGGGACAAAATCACTGTACAACCAGTGTTTGTTTTGTGTCTGATGACTCAGTAAAAAAAAACTGGCTATGGCATAAACGTCTGTCTCACCTAATTTCAAAACATTAAATATTCTCTCCAATAAAGATTTAGTAACTGGCATGCCAAAACTGAACTTTGTGAAAGAAAAGCTATGTGATGCCTGTGAGAAAGGAAAACTCACCAAATCCTCATTCAAATCCAAGCAATGTTTTTCCATTACCCTTCCTCTTCAGATGCTACATATGGATCTATGTAGGCCAGTAAGCACTCCCATTCTGGGAGGAAAATGTACATTCTTGTTATTGTTGATGAATTCACAAGATATGCTTGGGTATTCTTTCTCAGGTACAAAAGTGATTCTACCAAAGAAATCATCAAGTTCATCAAGAAATGTGAACTTCTGAATGGACAACTAGTTAGATCCGTCAGAAGTGACAATGACACTAAATTCAAAAACAGTGCCTTAGAAGACTTCTTTAATGATAAAGGAATTTTCCAATTTCTTTGTAGTCAGAACTCCTCAACAAAATTGAGTAGTTGAAAGAAAGAACCGGACTCTGTGAGAAGTTTCCAGATCAATGCTGAGTGAATCAAATCTACCTACCTATTTTTGGGTGGAAGCAATTAATATTGCTTGCTTTACTTAAAATAGATCAGTGATTGTAAAAAGACATGGCAAAACTCCTTATGAAATCATATTTGTAGGATATTCTTAGTCTTTAAAAGCATATCGTGTATACAATCTAAGAAGAAAATGCATTGATGAATCCATTCATGTGAAGTTTGATGATTTCAGGTCCTCATCTCTCTCTAATGATGATGAACTAAATAGGTGGATTTCATCCTGCATTGGTGATGTTCCAAGATCAGCCTCTGTCGATTATGTGTCTATTCCCTTCACTCAAAATCCTCCTCAACATAAAATCCTTTTGCTTCTGAACAACTGGTACGTGCGAAATATGTGATTTAATCGCAGTGGGTTGCAAACTGTCCACAGTAGGAAGTGCAAGTGTACACTGACCACTATGATCGTCACAACAAGTAATAGTTGGAAAAATACCAGAATTGAATCCACAGGGACTGGGCAATCAAGACAATACGGTTCTCATGAGCTTCCTTTTATAAGTTTCAATTACAGAGGAAGCAATATTTTGGTTTGTTTGGTGAAATGCTACTTTAACGCTTTTACTTAAGATTTAAAAGAAGGAGTGTAGGTTAGATTTTCCCTAGATTTTATATTAAATACCTGATCCCAAAAGTGATCCTTGTACTTGAGGTGAGCATTCTCGCTAGAAAAGCCCGGTTACAAAATACTCACACCTTTAAGTAAAAATCTCATACTCTTAGTACTTATTGTTTTGTCAATGGTAATCTCTAATGGACCCTTTCAGGCCTTGATGGAATGTGTAGAGACAAATACTCTAAGTGTTTTGAATACACCAACTAGCTTGCCTACTACACCAGTGGGTTAAGATTAGCTCACTGTGCCGACCTCACTTTCGCAAGTGTCATAAGAATTCTTTCAAATCCCCTAGCATCATCCAAGCTCGTGTCACTGCGTTCTACTCATTTCTGAGTTGAGAACTAGACTTTAGATCCTTACAAGTGATCGGCTTGTTCCCATCATTGGGCAATAATCGAGAGTGAATGACCAAAACAACTAATATTCCAAGTATAAAGATTACTCAAACATTTTCTCTAAAATCCAGGTACTTCTCTTTCCTACATCCCAAAGGATGCTTAGCCCATAATTACCGAAATAAAGAAAACAAAAGATGAGAAGTTGCACATAAGTAAACTGAAAGTGACTTTGATTAAAACCGCAGTGGGGAACGAGGGTACGTCACTACCACTAATTACTTGAAATTAACGATTACACTAGGAATTGGAAAATACAGAAATTTAAAGATCTACTGCAGTAAACTAGAGAGCTAATAACTATAACTACACTTGCACTAAAATGTGGTAGATGAGATATGAAGGATGAATTAAATGAACCCCAACTCCTCTTTATATACTAAGAGGAAAGGTTTGGACTTAACAAAAGTTGGGTAAAATCTAGAGAATAAGGACTGAAGATAGAAGACATAGAATTCAGCTTCTTTGAGTAATTCTTCCATCCACAAGCTTGTAACTCTTTTACCCCAAGGTCCTTTCACCTTTCCAAAAAGTCTACTTTAAAGTACCATGGGTTTTATTAAACAATTCATCTTGCCATACTTTAGGGAATATGCTTGTACTTCTCAATCCCATGTTTCTGCCATTTGAACCTTCTATTCTCCAGATTTTTACTTTCAAGCTAAGATTTGATTTTCTTTTGTCTACTTCTTTGCTCGCTAGTGGGGTCCGGAGTGGGATACGCAAGTCACTGCAGATATTTCGTGAAAAAACAACAAAACTCCACCAAATGATTTATAAAAACTATGGTTCACTCTCTTAGCTCATTTTTCGGAATATTACCAGGAATGGGGGTTTGGAGAAGTGAAATGGCTAAAATTTGACAAAATAAAATAAAAATAAAATGAAATAATAACTCTAAAAATAGAGTTATCACAACTCAAACTTAAACCATTACTTGTCCCCAAGTAATAAAAAAAAAATTATGCACTTTTGAATTATCAGGGACTTACCGACTTCTCATTCTGAATGCATGTTGATCTCCCTCAATGGATGCTTCTTTTGGTTCCAAGATAAAAACTTCACTTTTGTACTTGACGATATCTTTCCCTTGTTCACATTTGATCAATAGGACTTTCTTAGGTTTGAAGGTTTTGTGGCTTTGAATATTTTCCCAAGGGTTTCGTAGTAAGTGCTTCCAAACACAAACTGAAAATCTCGCTTTGAGATTTTTATTTCAAAAAGTGAGTGTTTTGAATTTTGCACGGGTAAGTACGTACACTTCAGGCTTTTATTTGGGTATGGCTATTTTTGTAAGAGTGGGTATCCTGATGGTCCAGAATAGGCACACCATCGTTTTCTGGGAGTGAGCACTTTGATGGTCCAGAAAAGGCACACCATCAGTCTTTTGTAGTGACACTCCGATTTTTCTGTTTTTGTGTTTTGGTTGTTTTTTTGGAGGGGGTATGGTTTACCTACCTCAAACTTAGGACCTCACAGTGTCCCCACTGTGGAAAGACTGGAAGTCACACTGGAAGTCCCCACCTCAAACTTAAGATTGCACAGTGTCCTCACTGTGACTTGGAAATTGGGTTCAAGGAGGTGTTTTGGGGTACAAAAAGGTCGAGTTTGGATGCGAAAAAAGGCCTAAATCATTTCAACGTGACAAGTTGAGAATCGTACTTACAAAAGTTACTTTTTAAGTTGGAAGCCGAGAGTTGCACCTTGAAATGGAAAATGATCAACAAGCATTCAAACGAGAATTAGGTTAGTACCCAAAAGTACCTGCTTAGCAGCAAGTATTCATGCATCATTCAACCAAAATAAAACAGTAGCAAATTGTCAAGTGCCTAGCCATAGGCAAAATACCAACCAAACATAAAAAGTAAAATTGTTTTTGAGAGCATCAAGAGTGGGAACCAAAGGCCCAACAAACCATTTAGTGGGTAGGAGTCGCTAGTGGTGAGCTTTCTGCGTAGTCGTCACTGAGACCATCTTCACTATTATTGGAGGGACAGATACCTTCTGGGAAGTCAGGGATTTGTACAACAAGCAGGGGATCAATACCCTGATATATCTGATTGAGGACTACATCCCTATCTCATGTGTACATCCAGAATGATTCTGTGGCCCGGTTCATGTGCTTCTGTTGTGCTTTCATAAGGTCGACGCGATAGGAGAGAGCTGTCAAGGCGCTCAGAATTCCGGCCAAGGGATGGTGCTGTGGGTTACTGGAGGATCTTACTGTGGCATCTTCAACAACAGGTTCTTCAAGGGGAGCGGTAATTGCTCTCCCCATCTTCTTGATTGTTACTATGCTAATGTTGTTAAGAGAAGTGACCCACTTGTCATCTGGAGCAGATGGTACTCTAGCCTCGATTAGTAAAGACGTAATAAGACAAGGAAGAGGGAGGATTACCTTCTTTCGAGTTCTCGCTTGGTAGATGGTGGACTACATTAGGATTCCCAAGTTGATTGTTTTCCCTGCAAGAATGCAGTACAGCAGAGTGCACTTGTGCATCGAGAGGGTCGTATCATGAGAGGTGGGTGATAGGGAGGTACGTAAAAATTGGAACCACACAGCAGCCTAGGTAGTGAGGGAGCTAGCGTGTAGGCACCACCTACTGCCATCCTTATCCCAGGGCTTTCCTTCAACTGCCAGTGCTTTCAAAATAGCATCTTCATCCGCTGGGGTCATTTTGTGCAAATTTTTTGCAAAGGTGCATGTAGTTGGGGTCCTTATTCCAAGGACCTGATTGATAGAAGTTGCATTATAGTGCACAACTCGACCCCGGACTGTCACAAACGTGTCCTTAGTCTGACAGGCCTCGGCATAAAACTCTCTTACCAAAGAGGCGTTGGCCCGCCGATTGGCAGTTGCCAATGTCGCCCAATCTTGCTGTAAAACCCTCTCTTTGATAAAAGGGTTAGCCTCTACAAAGTCAGGGTCAAAACCCCTCTCTAAGTTCAGCTTTTGCTTGACAATGTACTCATAGTGGGCAGCGACCGCTGGGGTCATGAACTGCCTGGGCACCCCACTGGGGGCATGCTCAGTACCCACTGTGGATTGATGTGGGTTTTCAGTTTGAACATGTTCATCACCAGCATCAGATTCAAATGATGATGAACTTAAAGAGGGAGAAAGACCCTTACCTTTCCCAGACGTTGTCTTCCTCTTTTTCTTAGTCGGTGTTTTCTCCGAAATGGCCACCCCAGATCTGGTGACCATGCCTCTTTTCCTCATAGCTCTCTTGATGGGGTTCTCCTCACTGTGGACTGCCTTATGAAGTGACTCCAAATCGACAGTATTGTCGAGTTGGTGGTATTGATTGTGGTACTCTTCCTCTTCCTTTCTCCTTTTTTCTTCTTCTTCTTTGAATAACTCTGCCTCTGCCCTTTTTCTCTCCTCCTCCTCTTTCTCGGCCCTAATTCTCTCCTCCTCCTCTTTCGCCACCGTTCGACTTCTTCTCTTTTTATCCTCTCAACCTCTTCCCTTGCCAGCCTTTCCTCTTCTTCTTTCCTTTTCCTCTCAACCTCCTCCCTCTTTTTTCGAAGTGCAAGAAGTTTTTGGTTGTACTCTTCTTCTAGCTTCGGCATTTCTTCATCAGTTTGTTGCTTCTCCATGTCAAAACCACTCAGACTGGCGTCTGAGGCCTTTGATGAAGAAGCAGCCTTCGAACCCTCTTGTTTTGATGATTCCGCATCTGGAGCGACGGTTGCCATTGGATGCTCGTCGGAGGATGGCGGAGGCTCGTTTAGGTCGTCGGTGATGTTTTCCGGCGGGTTATCGTCTATGGTTCTGCGGTGGAGCATGGCACGACCGGGCTCATTAGGGTTGGGGTTGAGTCTCTTGCTTCTCGCCATTGAAGGGTTTCTAGGTTCTGGTTCTTGAGAGAAAACTAGGAAAGAAAGGATATGTGTTTGAAATATTTGAGTAATAGGTAGCTTTTGGAATTTGGTGTGGAAAGGGTTTAATCTCTGGGTAATATCTTGAAGGGAACGTTTTTTTTAGAGAGAGAGAGGTTATGATGGGTTTTTCTTGAAAATAGGAGAATTAGGTGTAAGGTGGCAGAAAAGTAGACACGTGTGTAAGAAAAAGTTGATGTTCTTTTCAGTTATTGGGCCCCCAAACCGTTCCATCGAAGCGTCAGGCCAGCAGTGGGAAGCGCAGTGACATGCTGGATGTCACTGCGAAGCAATTGTTTGACTTTCTCTTCAAAAATTGGCAATCCAACCTACACACATGCAAAATAAACTACCACACAGAATTAAAAAGACCAAAAATAATAAAAAGACAGCAAATAACTGAAATAAAATATTTACAAATGGTTTTGACTTTTCTTAACCAGAGTGGGGTAGAGAGTGGGATGGATTGTGGGCACTATCGCTCAGAAAGTGCTGCACTCTCTGCCCATTGACTTTAAAAGTTTGACCAGACTGTGGAGACATTAATTCCACTGTTCCAAAAGGACTAACCTTGACCACTGTGTATGGTCCCGTCCATCATGATTTGAGCTTACTAGGAAATAATTTGAGATGGGAATTGAACAATAGTACTTGTTGGCCTTCAATGAACTCCCTATGGTTGATTCTTCGATCGTGCCATATCTTGGTCTTTTCTTTGTGTAACTTTGAATTTTCATAGGAGTGGTATCGTAACTCTTCCAACTCATGCAATTGCAAAAACCTCTTGGTTCCCGCAGCATCCTCACTCATGTTAAGCTCTTTAAAGGCCCAAAATGCCTTGTGTTCCAACTCAATTGGTAAATGGCAAGCTTTGCCAAAAACCAACTTGAAGGAGACATTCCCAAAGGAGTTTTGTAGGCCGTACGATAGGCCCAAAGAGCATCATCAAGTTTGGTTGACCAATCTTTGCGGTGTGGTTTAACAACTTTTTCTAAAATGCCTTTGATCTCTCGGTTTGAAAGTTCGGCTAAACCGTTGGTCTGCGGGTGGTATGCGGTGGCCACTCTATGATGTATATCATACTTAGCAAGGACCGAGCTCATAACTTTGTTTACAAAATGGGTGCCTTCGTCACTAATTAATGCCCGTGGTGTTCCAAATCGAGTGAAAATATTTTTATGCAAAAATTTCACCACGGTGTTTGCATCGTTGGAGTGACATGCAACAGCTTCCACCCATTTTGAAACATAGTCTACCGCAACCAAGATATAAAAATCATTGTTTAAATTTGGGAAGGGACCCATGAAATCGATTCCCCAAACATCAAAAAGTTCTACATCTAGAATGTTGTTGAGAGGCATTTCGTTCCTTTGCGAAATGTTCCCGGTGCGTTGACATTGCTCATAGTTTTTCACAAATTCGAAAGAGTCCTTAAAGACAGTGGGCCAAAAGAACCCACTTTGCAAAAATTTTGTAGCAGTGAGGTTTCCACCAAAGTGGCCACCGTAGGGGAATGTATGACAACCTTGGAGTATTTGATGTTGCTCACTCCCGTGGACACAACGCCTCAATATTTGGTCCGTCCCTATCTTAGATAAGAAAGGGTCGTCCCAAACATATTGTCGTGTATCATGTAAAAATTTCTTAAATGGTTGTCCACTCATCCCGTGGGGCTTTAGTCCACTTGCTAAAAAGTTTGCAATGTCAGCATACCAAGGAATATTATTATCGTGATGTTGAGCTGCCAACAATTGTTCATCGGGAAAATTCTCTTTGACCGGAGTGGGATCCACAGTGGTTACTACTTACTACCTTCTCGAGCCTGGACAAATGGTCAGCTACCTGATTGCTTGGTCCTTTTCTATCAACGATCTCAAGGTCGAATTCTTGCAGTAATAAAACCCATCGAATCAAGCGTGGCTTGGAATCAGCCTTGTTGATCAAGTATTTTATCGCTGCATGATCAGTGTGCACGATGACCTTCGTCCCTATCAAATACGACCTGAAGCGATCAAAAGCAAACACCACCGCAAGTAATTCTTTTTCAGTGACAGTATAATTAATTTGAGCTTCAATCAGTGTTTTACTTGCATAATAAATGGGGTGAAAGATTTTGTTCTTCCTTTGTCCGAGAACAGCCCCCACAGCCCACTCGCTGGCGTCACACATTACCTCAAATGGGAGTGACCAGTCAGGAGTGGTCACTATGGGTGTAGTAACTAAAGCTTTCTTGATTGTTTCAAAGGCATCTCGACATTCTTGGGTGAAATTAAATTCTTTTTCGTGTTGCAAAAGGTTACATAGGTGTTTGGTTATTTTCGAAAAATCTTTGATGAACCTCCTATAGAAACCTGCGTGACCCAAGAAACTTCGAATACCTTTCACAGTTATGGGTTCGGGAAGTTGTGCCACTACTTCAAGCTTGGCTTTGTCAACTTCCAACCCTCTTTTTGAGACAAGATGACCTAGGACAATACCTTCCTCTACCATAAAATGACATTTTCCAATTTAAAATAAGTTCGTGGGTCTCACATCTCACTAGGCTTTTCTCTAAATTTCCCAGGCAGTTGTCAAATGATGTCCCTATCACAGAAAAGTTATCTATAAAAACTTCTATGGTGTCCTCAATCATATCGGTGAAAATGGCCATCATACAACGTTGAAAAGTGGCTGGGGCATTACACAATCCAAATGGCATCGTCCGGAATGCAAAAGTACCGTAGGGACAAGTAAAGGTGGTATTTTCTTGGTCATCGGGGGCGATATGGATTTGGTTGTATCCGGAGTATCCATCTAGAAAACAATATAATTCTTTTCCCGCTAACCTATCAAGCATTTGGTCGATGAAAGGTAGGGGAAAATGGTCTTTCTTAGTGGCTAGGTTGAGTTGTCTATAATCCATGCATATTCTCCACCCAGTAATAGTCCTAGTGGAAATGAGCTCATTCTTGTCGTTCTTCATTACGGTTGTCCCTCCATTTTTAGGGACACATTGGACGGGGCTCACCCAACTACTACTAGCTACCGGGTAGATAATATCGGCGTCTAACCACTTCAAAACTTCTTTCTTAACTACCTCCTGCATTATAGGATTCAACCTTCTTTGGGGTTGGACTTTTCCATGGTGGTCACTCTCCAAGTTAATCTTATGTTGACATAGGGAAGGGCTAATACCTCTAATGTCCGCTATGGTCCAACCAATTTCCTTCTTATGCTTCATCAACAAATCAATCAGAAGTTGTTCTTGTTTCTCACTAAGTTTGGAAGAGATAATAACAGGAAGTTTATTATCCTTAGCGAGATAAGCATATATCAAGTGGGAAGGCAATGGTTTTAGCTCTAACTCGGGAGGTTGTACTATTGAAGGAGGTTGAACATTTCTGTCCTTAAAGTCCAGAGGTTCAAAGGATGCCACTATTTCGTTACACTCATCCTCAAAAGTGTCATCACTCTCTGAGTCTGAGTTCTCACTCTCACTCCCCATTGTGTTCACTGTATTAAAACTCTGGGTACCACTAATCGAACTCAAAGCAAAACAGTCTTCGGTTTCTATGAACTTAAGGGACTTGAAGACATTGAATGTTACTTCTTGGTCATGGACTCTCATAGTGAGTTCCCCTTTGTGCACATCGATCAAAGTACGTCAGGTTGCAAGAAACGGACGCCCTAAGATGATTGGGATATCTTTATCGGCCTCATAATCTAGAATTAGAAAATCGGCAGGGAAGATAAATTTATCCACTTGGATCGGTCGGCTAGTTGTAATGTCACGGTTGTGGGTCTAGCCTCTCCAATACCTAACTTGTTGAAAATGGACAATGGCATCAAGTTTATACTAGCTCCCAAATCACATAGTGCTTGACCTACTTCTTGTCCTCCTATTGTGCATGGAATGGTGAAACTACCCGGGTCTTTCAACTTAGGTGGAATCTTGCTAGTAAGGAGGGCACTACATTCCTTGGTCAAAGCCACAGTCTCAAACTCACCCAACTTCCTCTTTTTGTTCAAAATATCTTTCAAAAATTTAACATAACTTGGCATTTGCTCGAGAGCCTCTACCAAGGGTATGTTAATGTGAAGCTGTTTAAAAATGTCTAAGAATTTTTTAAATTGAACATCGACAGTTTTACTCTTCATTCTTTCAGGAAATGGAACATTCTGTGGGTCGATTTGAGTTTGTTGTGGTGTTGGCCTTGGAACAGTAGGTTTTGGTATGGGCCCAAAAGTGGGAAGCTCAGGGACATCTGTCCTCACTGTGGGTTTGACAGTGGCTTGAGGAGTGGCCACTGTGTTTTTAGGGACAGTGGGTATTTGAGGCGGATCATCAGAGTCAAAAATGATATCTTTCAGATCCTTTCCACTTCTAAGCGTTATGGACTTGGCCTGCTCTTTTCCTATCACCCTAGCGTATTCAGTGTCACTAGGTAACGTTCCTGGTGGTCTATTCTTAACTTCGACGGCTAATTGTCCTACTTGAGTCTCTATGTTCCTAATGGCTGCTTGAGTTTGATTCATGAAACCTTTGAGAATTGATTCGAGTGATGGTTGAGTCTCAGCGGGTTGAGTTGGTCGTGGTTGGAACTGTTGTGAGGACTGCCCTTGGTGAAAGTTCTGTGGGGGATGCCCACTGTGATGTTGGTGAAATCCAGGGGGGTTTTGTGGTCTTTGCTGGACATGACTCGCCCCGTGGGGTTGGAGTCCTAGATTACCCGCCCAAGAGAAATTTGGGTGATTTCTCCAGCCTGGATTATAAGACTGTGAATACGGGTTGTTCCTCGGGTTGGTTCCTATAACATTAACGGCCTCAGGATTTGCTGGACAATAGTCAAAAACATGTTCCTCTCCACAGAGGGAACAGTTCTCAGTGAGATGTGTTGCGGAATTGACTTGGCCTCTATTTTGATTCAAAACTAATTTAGTCAAGGCCACTAACTGCGCATTCATGGTTTTTAGTGCCTCGGAATCAATGGTGTTGGTCTTTGATATGGGTGCTCTAGGATTTGACCACTCGGTATTGTTGTTGGACACTTTTTCTAAGATTTGATATCCTTCATTGTAAGTCTTACTTGTGAATGTTCCACCTGCTGTTGCATCTAAGATGATTTTGGCTGCATTGGAAAGGCCATTGTAAAAGGTCTCCAATTGGATGCAATGTGGGATGCCGTGGTGTGGGCACTTTCGAAGTAAATCTTTAAATCGTTCCCATGCATCCAAAACAACCTCATTTTCTTCTTGCCTGAACAAAATAATCTCATTTCGAAACCTTACATTCCTTGTGGGAGGAAAGTATTTTTGTAAAAAATTGTCAGCAAGTTCTTGCTAAGTGGTTATCGAGTGAGGTGCATGTGAGTTCAGCCAAGCCTTTGCCTTATCCCTTAATGTAAAAGGGAAAATCCTTAGCCTTAACGCTTCATCACTCACACCTTGCAATTGAAAGGAATCAGTCATTTCTAAAAAAGACTTTAAGTGTGAGTGTGGATCCTCAGATGGTGATCCTCCAAACTGACCCATGGCTCATTTGAAACATCACTGGTTTGAGTTCAAAATGTGTTGCCACAATGCTGGGCCTTAAAATTCCGGAGCATAAATCACCAACTCCGGAAGTAGCAGAGTCCCGTATTTTTCGATCTTTGCTATCGGCAATCGTCACTATGGTCTCCACTACTGGCGGGTTAACGGGTCGTTCTGCCATGTTTACAGTGGTGTTCACAGTGGGTTGTCGATTTTTGTTTTTACGTCTTCTTCGAAAAGTTTTCTCTATTTCAAGATCGATTGGCACCAAAGGTCCGTGTTGTTTCCTTGGCATGCAATACGAAAAGCTTAGAAAAACGAGTTACTCGGCCTCGAACAAAAACTAATGTCTTGAGATTTAAAATCACGCCAGTCCCCGGCAACGGCGCGAAAAACTTGGTACGTGCGAAATATGTGATTTAATCGCAGTGGGTTGCAAACTGTCCACAGTGGGAAGTGCAAGTGTACACTGACCACTATGATCGTCACAGCAAGTAATAGTTGGTAAAATACCAGAATCGAATCCACAGGGACTGGGCAATCAAGACAATACGGTTCTCATGAGCTTCCTTTTACAAGTTTCAATTACAGAGGAAGCAATATTTTGGTTTGTTTGGTGAAATGCTACTTTAACGCTTTTACTTAAGATTTAAAAAAGGAATGTAGGTTAGATTTTCCCTAGATTTTATATTAAGTACCTAATCCCAAAAGTGATCCTTGTACTTGAGGTGAGCATTCTCGCAAGAAAAGCCCGGTTACAAAATACTCACACCTTTAAGTAAAAATCCCATACTCTTAGTACTTATTGTTTTGTCAATGGTAATCTCAAAATGGACCCTTTCAGGCCTTAATGGAATGTGTAGAGACAAATACTCTAAGTGTTTTGAATACACCAACTAGCTTGCCTACTACTCCAGTGGGTTGAGATTAGCTCACTGTGCCGACCTCACTTTCGCAAGTGTCATAAGAATTCTTTCGAATCCCCTAGCATCATCCAAGCTCATGTCACTGCGTTCTACTCATTTATGAGTTGAGAACTAGACTTTAGATCCTTATAAGTGATCGACTTGTTCGCATCATTGGGCAATAATCGAGAGTGAATGACCAAAACAACAAATATTCCAAGTATAAAGATTACCCAAGCATTTTCTCTAAAATCCAGGTACTTCTCTTTCCTACATCCCAAAGGATGCTTAGCCCATAATTACCGAAATAAAGAAAACAAAAGATGAGAAGTTGCACGTAAGTAAACTAAAAGTGGCTTTGATTAAAACCGCTGTGGGGAACGAGGGTACGTCACTGCCACTAATTACTTGAAATTAACGATTACACTAGGAATTGGAAAATACAGAAATTTAAAGATCTACTGCAGTAAACTAGAGAGCTAACAACTATAACTACTCCTGCACTAAAATGTGGTAGATGAGATATGAAGGATGAATTAAATGAACCCCAACTCCTCTTTATATACTAAGAGGAAAGGTTTTGACTTAACAAAAGTTGGGTAAAATCTAGAGAATAAGGACTGAAGATAGAAGACATAGAATTAAGCTTCTTTGAGTAATTCTTCCATCCACAAGCTTGTAGCTCTTTTACCCCAAGGTCCTTTCATCTTTCCAAAAAGTCTACTTTAAAGTACCATGGGTTTTATTAAACAATTCATCTTGCCATACTTTAGGGAACATGCTTGTATTTCTCAATCCCATGCTTCTGCCATTTGAACCTTATATTCTCCAGATTTGTACTTTCAAGCTAAGATTTGATTTTCTTTTGTCTTCTTTTTTGCTCGCCAGTGGGGTCCGGAGTGGGATACGCAAGTCACTGCAGATATTTCGTGAAAAATCAACAAAACTCCACCAAATGATTTATAAAAACTATGGTTCACTCTCTTTGCTCATTTTTCGGAATATTACCAGGAATGGAGGTTTTGAGAAGTGAACTGGCTAAAATTTGACAAAATAAAATAAAAATAAAAGAAAATAATAATTCTAAAAAAAGAGTTATCAACAACAAAATTCTACACACCGGTTTTAACCGATCCGCCTTCCACCGAAAATATCTCCACCGATCTCATATCACCATCTACCGATTTTCTATCTCCAACCAACTTAAATCATTCATCTCTTCCATCCTCAAGCCTTCCTCCTTCTCTACCTCCTGTCAGTAAATGAACCAAAGATCATCCTATTGACCAAATAATCAGTGATCAACAGGCTGGAGTCCATACAAGAAAAGGAATTGGCAACATATGCCTCTATGTGAACTTTCTATCTCTAATTGAACCAAAGAAAATTGCAAGAAGCAATTGTTGATCCATGTTGGATCACTGCCATGCAAGAAGAGCTTTCTCAATTTACAAGGAACAAAGTTTGGAGATTGGTTCCTCGTCCTCCTAAGAAAACAATCTTTGGAACAAAGTGGGTCTTCAGGAACAAAATGGATGAAGAAGGTACTATGATCAGAAACAAGGCTAGACTTGTTGCACAAGGATATCGACAGGAAGAATGAATTGATTATGATGAAACCTTTGCATCTGTTTCTAGACTTGAAGCTATAAGAATTTTCTTGGCCCATGTTGCTTACAAAAATTTCAGAGTCTTTCAGATGGATGCCAAAAGTGCCTTTCTCAATGGAGAATTGGCAGAAGAAGTTTATGTGAAACAGCCACCTGGATTTGAAGATTCCACTCATCCTGACTATGTGTATCGATTGGACAAAGCACTCTATGGTCTCAAACAGGCTCCTCGTGCCTGGTATGACACTCTTACTGACTTTCTTCTGAAAAATGCCCTTTCAAGAGGTAAAACTGACAATACCTTGTTCATCAACCAAACTTCAGGTAATCTCATCCTTGTTCAAATTTATGTGGATGACATCATCTTTGGTGCCACTAATGAATCACTATGCGATGAGTTTGCTTCTCTCATGAAAAGTCAATATGAGATGAGCATGATGGTAGAGCTCACATTTTTCGTAGGCCTTCAGGTCAAACAAACGTCAGAAGGAATTTTCATCAATCAAAGCAAATATATCTGTGACCTTCTTAAAAAGTTTAAGTTTGAAAACTACTCTCCCATGAAAACTCTTATGGCACCACCTTTGAAAATTCATGCTGATCCGGATGATCAATCCGTTGATGTAACGAATTATCGAGGTATGATTGGGTCCCTTCTCTATCTTATTGCTAGTAGACCCGATATTATATTTGCCACTTGTCTTTGTGCGTGTTATCAGGCCAATCCTAAAGAATCCCATTTGGTTGTTGTTACACGCATTTTCAGGTACCTGAAAGGTACCTTGCATCTGGGTCTTTGGTATTCCAAAGACTCGGGTTTTGATCTAATTGGGTATTCAGATTATGACTATGCAGGTTTAAAGGTTGATAGAAAGAGCACCACAGGTAGCTTCCAACTTCTTGGTGGCAAAACTGGTGAGCTGGTCTAGTAAGAAACAGAACTCAATTTCAACTTCCACTGCTAAAACTGAATATGTTGTTGTTGGAAGCTGATGTGCTCAAATTCTGTGGATGAAAAATCAACTAAAGGGAATATAGTCAAATCTACTCTCAGGTACCCATACTGTGTGATAACTCAAGTGCAATTGCTATTTCAAATAACCCAGTTCTCCACTCCAGGTCAAAACATATAGACATCAGATATCACTTCATCAGGGATCACATCTCCAAAGGTGACATAGAGCTGCATTTCATTCCTACTGATCTTCAGCTAGCAGATTTATTCACCAAACCCTTAGATGAAGAAAGGTTCAATTTTCTAATTGGAGAACTTGGCATGTTGTATTTAGATATCAAAAACATTGATTTGAATTGGATCACACCGAAATCACTGAAGTCTTAAATTTGGTCACCAGATCTCACCAAAATCACCGAAGTCGTACATTCGGTCACCATATCCCACCGAAATCATCGAAGTTTTGAATCGACGATCCTCTCATCAGTGATCAATTCGGTCATCCTTTTCATCCCTCCATTCAAATCGGTAAGACTCATTCACCGATTCTATCCGACTCTCCCCGAATTTCTTTGCTTATCCTTTACAATTCTCGATGCTCACGTCATCCCTGCCTCGTGTATTAGTCAACATTACTTGACCCTTCCACTTCCCAATCTTCCTAAACCCTATTTCGGCCGTTCCATTTTTCTTTGTAATCATTACCGTTTTTAACATTTTTTATTATTTTTTTAAACAAAAAATATCTTAACCGTTCCCACCCTATTTAAACCACCCTCACACTTCGTCTTCCTCTTTATGGTCTCTACCCTCTTATATCGACGATTCTCTCTCTACCACCTCCAACTCTTAATCTAAAATGACTTCCTCCACCCCCGTTAAGATTCCCAAGGTTCACAAAACCTCCAAGGGTGTTCCTACCTGCTTTGAAGATCTTTAATTCAATCCCTGCAATCATGTGGCTAGGTTCGAAGTCGACCCCAACCACAAAGAGTTTACCTCTGTTTCCTCCTTCCTTACAAGACCACCTCTTCTTCATGCTTTCACATGCAACCCCAAGATGAGCAAAGTGCTCATTGGCAAGTTTTGGCTCACCTGTGTCTATGATTCAACAAATGAATCCATCTCTGCCTCTATTCTACCTGACGATGAAGACCATGACCTTACCTTTGGGGTCGAAGATGTTCGTGTTGCACTAAGACTGCCTTCCTTCCTGGCGTATGATGAGTTCCACCTTGGAACTGAACATGAAGACGTCGTCAATACTCTCAACTACTGTCCTACTTCTTCTGCTATAGGGCCTGGTACTCTTCTATGAAAATACATGGGTGGTGTGTGGAACTTTTTCTTCACACACATCATCTATTGTTTGAGTAGGAAGACCAGTGGTCAAGATCAATCACCCTCCTACATTACTTCCTTAGCCAATGCTCTCATCTTTTAGAGGAAGATCGACTTTGCTCAATATTTCTTCACTGAGCTTACCAACGTCATCACACTACCGAAAACATCTCAGGTAGCCTTTCCCCGCTTCATCTCCATGATAATCCATCACAAGATGGACAATGCTCTTACTACCGATAAGAAGTCTTCCACACCAAAGTTTGTATACGACTTTTCTGCTCCCATTGTCGGCAAAAGTGTTCTCGACAAAGAACCACTCTCCACCGATCTCCCTCTACGACAAGGTATGCTTACTTTCGCTCACTTTCCCGATCTACAGTAGGGAGATGTCGAAATCCCTGGGTTTATTCATCCAGAGATTCCTTTGGACTCTCCCTCTATAGTGTCCCATATTCCCTATACCCGAGTGAAATCGGGGGGCGCGAAAAGGAAAACTAAGGCCCCTGATACCTCTGCATCCGCTTTTGAGACCATGCCACCGAAAGCACCTTCGGTGGCTACCCAGGTCCACACCCCTTCACAAAAGCGGAGGCACTCACGCTCCCCACCTAAGTCTCCTCTAAAGAGACTTAGGAAGCTTTCGGCCAAGCCATCCACATCGGTCACCCATTCCCAAAAATCGGTGACTATTGAACTTGTCCTATAAGGGCCACGAGAATCTGCTCTCCCCGAAACCACCTCCTCCGTAGTCTCCCAACAGACTTCGGTTGTACAACTGGAGTCCCCTCACAATCCTTCATCTCCTATCTCATTAGTTGATGAAGATGACTTAGAGGTCTCTCCCATCCAAGGTTCTGCCTGCACAACCTATCACCCAACCATGTTGTGGTTGATGAATCTGCACAATCCCATGATGGGTCGGACAAACCAGCGGTCGGTCCAGAGGATATGGATTTTCTGGAATTTTTGTTGTAGGGTACACGTCTCCGATCGTCTACCCCACACCGACGTGATCCCTCTCCTGTTTACATATAACCTACTATCTCCCCTTTAAAAGTACCTTCTCTACAAAAAACAATTACCTCTCCACACCATTCTTCCCCACCGCACGAACCTTCACCAAAAGAACCTCTCTAAGGCAACCCTCTCCACCGAAAGACCCCTCTCCACCGAAGGAAACCTTTCCCCGATCCCCATCTCCACCGAAGGAAACATCTCCCTGATCCCTAACTAGACCAAAACACACCCCCACTGCATAACCCGGATCTTCGTCTTCGGGGGATAGTTCATCCCCACATTCCTCTCCTCCTACTGCATAGATTCTCTGCACCGATCCCATTGCTGACATACCCTCCTCTTCCACTATCCCCACATCCCAACCTCTTCCCCATCACCCTCTATCTCCCACTACACCTAGATTTCATCTGTTGATCCCAGATTGACTCAACAATGATATGTTCAAACTTAATTATGCAAAACTGAGTATAGAAATTATGTGCGGAAGCGTTTTAAAACATAGAAAAGGTTTGAACAGTTTGGTAGATTCACACACTAAAATGATAAAGAAAGAAGAATAAACAGAATAAGATTTTCTCAACAAGTCATCTTCATTATCATTAAGAACAATGGAGTTTACACCAAGAACACACACTTGTGTGTGGTTTTTCTCTCAAGATTACTCTCAGTCTAGAAATTCAGCGTGTGTGAATTATGTGCTGCGTGCCTGAAATGGCAGGGTAGTGCTCTCTACATATAGTGAAGGTTGGCCGCAGATAGTACAAGGAAAAGGCTGTCACCCATGAAATGGTGACACCTGGAAAGTTATCCATCGTGGTTGTACTATTGATCTTCATAATCTTCGTACATGTAGAGGCACATGAGAGGTACATGAGAGGCACATGATCTTTGGTCTTCAATATGCATAAGTCTTCGTCTTCAAGAAGTTTGGCCACAAAGAGGCTATATGGTTCATGGGTCATCTTTAGGTTAAGCTTGACTTCTTGAGGAGTCATCGATAGAGGCTCAGATCCGTGCAGAGAGACTTGGAGTGTTCGGCAGAGGTCTTCTGCTATTTTTGTACTTAGCCTACTTTTTCAATACTTCTAAGACTAATCTATTGGGACTAACAATCTCCCCTAAGTATTGAAAAAGGAAATTTACAGAGTTAAAATAGTGCTTAGGCTAAAAGGAACAAGAGGTGTAAATTTCAACCTCTGTAAAAGAAAGATGTTTTTATTAGATTCCTTATGCCAGAGGCATTTACAGAGAAATGAAAAGACAATTACATGACAAGGTAAAAGCAAAAGATTACAATTCACAGAGCTTAGCTTTTGGCATCTGGAAAGTCATTGATTCTCTTTCCAAATCTACCTTCCTTTTTGAGCTCTTTGTAGAAGAAAGCACACAAGTCTCTGAATCGCAGAGCTGCATGATGTCGCTTATCAATTGATCTGTAGCATTAAGGTTGATGAATTCTGTTCCTCTACGGTTCAGGGGATCTTCTTTGAATTGTAGGAGGGTTTTGGTTGCATACTTTTGGCTATTGTATCCTACGAAAAGTTTCTTCTATCCTTGAGGATTTAGGAATACATCGCCAAAACGAGGGTGGGAAATGATGGTATTAGGTAGGATAGAAAAGTTTTCAGAGGATGGGCAGTGATCATCAGGGGCTATGAGTCTGATCTTCTTCACTCCTAAGTCCAGAGCGACTTGAAAGTCTAGCAGACTGAAGAATTTTAGCTTCTCCCGCATGGTGCTCTTGATAATTAAGTGAGCCTTTCTGTACTCTTGCCTCCATCCAAATCTGCTTTCTGTCCAGGTATAAAGCTCTGCCAGATCGAAGGGGTGAATGTTCCTGAGGTCAGCATCTGTGAACTTTATCTCCGACCTATCTTCCTTTCGCACAAAGTATTGGCAGTAATAGAAATTGCGGCATTGGGTGTTCAGAGCTTGACTCCCAAAATATCCTTTATCTTGGAATTTGAGTACACCTCTTCCACCTTCTGTTGTTTATTTTTGAAGAACTTGATGGTCATTTCTTCGACCACATCTAGTTTGAGGGTTGGCTCTGGAAGTGAGTCGTTGATCCCTTGACTGTAGAGAGACTTGTAGACTACCTCTTCCATGTTCTTCTTTGGCAGAAGGGGTGGAATTGATTTTCTCAGAGCATCCATGTCTTTCAAAACTTGGGCATCTCTGTCCTCAGAAGATTTAGCAGAAGGGTCAAGGGGTGGGTATGACAATAGAGGCTCTCTAAAAGCCTAATCTTCCTCTTCAGGTTTTGGAGTTACAAAGGCATCAAAGGCACTCTTCATTAGCTTTTCAGGGTTTGGTTGGGGTTTTGGTTTTTATTTTGGTTTTGGTTTTGGTTCTTCTGTCATCTTTCCCTTGCCTTTGTCTTGAGCTGTTGGTTTGGCCTTAGGGACTTCTGCTGGTGCAGGTTTGGGATTAGGTACTTTTGCAGGTTTGGTTGTTGGGCTCTGTGGGGTTTGGACTTGTTGAGGTTTAGGTTGGGTTTCTCATTGTTGTGGTTGGTCTTCAGAGGGTTTTGGTTTTTGAAATTGCTTTTGTTTTGGGGGTTTTGAGGCTAGATATTTGGTTCGTGGTATGGTTTTAGGTGAGATGGGTTTAGGAGTTGGGGAGGGGAAATCATCTTCTTCTTCTTCTGAGCTTGATTCCTCAGAGGTTGATGAATCCATAGTGGTTCTCTGTTGGGTTTGGTTTTGGGTTTCTTGGGTAGATTGGGTTAGTGGAACAATGGTTAAGGGTTGTGGGTTTGAAGAGGGCTCTGCTGTCTTGTTACCTTCTGTGTCTCCCCTTCATGATGATTTAAGGGCCCAGTCCCATCATCCTCATGATCATCATGCTTCTTCTATTGGGTACCCTCTGCTCGACACGTAGTAGGAGGTTTCTTTTAGTTGGGTAGATTACGACCAACTTCTTCCAACTTGTCGCATATATCATCGCAGATCCCCAAGATATACGCCACCTCTACTTCTGATTTGAATCGAAACATGCCAACACTAGCTTTGAACTCTTTTACATAGGATGCATTGGCCGTCGTGAACGCTCTGATGAATCCGGTGATTTCCTCTATCACTTTCTGCCCAATGTTTATAATATGTTCGCGCATGATGTAGTCTGTGGGTCTTAGGGCTTGCATCTGATCGGTGGTTGTTTGTTGTACCTTCTCTAGTGCCCTCTGTAGATCTTCGGTGGTTAGGGTTGGAGAGGCAGTGGCAGAGGTTGACTTGGTAAGGACTTCTGCAATATCCCTTGCAGCTTTCAGTTCTGCAGATAGATTGTTGCTCGCCTCTTAGGTTTCTATAGGGATGGAGGATGCAGAGCTCTGTGGAATTTCAGAGAGTTTGGTGGAGTTGGCCTTGACCTCTATGGTGAGAGAATCAATCTTTGTGCTTAGTGGGGAGAAGGCCGTGTTGGTAGCATCTGCATAAGACTTCACAAAGCTTTGCAACTCGGTGAATTTTGTGGTCACAGAGGTAAGAAAGGTTTGGAACTCATCCTTTGTTACATATGAATCGGTGGTGACCTCTGGGGGAACACATTCTTCCCCAGAGTGTACATCTGTTCCTGAGGTGCCCGTTTTCAACCTTGTTTGTACGTTGAGGTTGACGGGACTTCCTTTCGATCCTTGAGGGGAGTCATGTAATGGCTCCTCCTCTACGAAAGTTCTGTCATGATCCTTACTTTGTGCCAATTCAGAGTTGGGCACAGAGGGGATCATGATTGGACTCAGAGGCTTGTCTAGAGCCTCTTCGTCGACGTGCTCTCTTAGTCCCTTTGAAGGACTTTGGTTCCCTAATATGTGCATGGGAGAGGCAACAGATGCCTCTGTGGGGGAAACTTATGTGTTCTCAGGCAACTGAACACTAGAAAGGCTTGTGTCCTTTTGAGAAGGAAACAGCCTGAAGAGGGTCTTCCTGGCTTACTAATGGCGCAGAGGAAGAAAAAGGCTCCTATGGCCGGCTGACAATGGTTGGGTTCGAGTTGTGCGACTCTTTTTCAACATTCTTTTCGGCCACTAGACTGGCAAGAATGGATGGGTTGGTTGCACAGGGGGTAGCTTAGGATATGTGCTTTCGGAATCTTTTCCCTCTACCTCCACCTCCGTTTGTTTTCCTAGGGACCCTTCACCTATGTCCCATCTATCTTCTGTAGCCATTTCCTCTTCACCTACTTCAAGATCAGAATCGTAGTTGGACACTGTAAAGTCCTCTTTGGTGTGTTGTACATTCCATCCAGAGGTATCTAATGATTCATTGAGGTCTGTTGTTTCAAAGAAAGTGCCAAAAGACACTTGGGGTTCTTCTTCGCCTTGTGGGGCTACCTCTAAAATGGCAGAGGTTTCAGGGATTGTTGTTCCAGGTTCAACATAGTGTAAGGGGGTTGGGTCTCTGACCTCTGTAGGGATTGGCTCCTCTTCCTCTTGAATGGTTTCTAGAGGAGATTTGGGTTTCTTTGATCTTTTGTTTTTAGTTTTGGGAGCACCTTCCTATGTGGTTTTGCTTTTCCTCTTCTTCTTTTTGTCCATTGGGGGTTGGGTAGCAGAGGTATCGGGTACTTCTATGGATTGGGGGAGTTGGTTCTGTGGTTCAGCCTGTTCAGGGTTGGTAGTTTCAGCGATCGGTTCCTTTATGGTCAAAACAGACTTGGTTTTCTTTTTCTTGATCTTCTTTTTTGGAGGGGATGGCGGTTCTGTGGCATGTGGCACTTCTTCTTGCCCTTGGTTGCTGGCAGAGGGTACTTCTTTCTCTTGTCTTCTATTGGTTTCACCCTCAACTCTCAACCTATATTTTTCTAGGGCCACTCGCCACTCTTCCTCACTCATTCTCTCCACTACAGGGGTTCCTATGTGCACTCCTAGACGTGGTGGGGTATCAAGACTCGGTTTAGGAGTCCTGAATGCACATTTATATTCCCTAACTAAGGCTCTGTCACCCACATAGGTTAGCATTTTCTCACTGAGAGGTCGGCAGAAGGCATATCCACTTGAATGGTTCGTGGGGGTCATCCTTGACAGAGGGTAAGTCTTTACCACCCCTTTCTAAGCTCCATCCTTCGTTTTGTATCAAGGGTTCAAGGATAATCCCAAGTATCCTCTGGAATTGTAGGGATGGCAGAGATGTTCCATCTGTTTGCATGCCCTTCTTCTTTTCAACTGCAGGGTCCATTTCTGTTTGTATCAGCCGTGCAAAGTCCAGAGGCAAGTCATAGTGTACCCCATACATGATTTCTAGAATCTGGTGTGAGCTCTGGTCAGGGCTACCAATATTCCCTGTAAGGCATCTATTAAGGATGCTGAAGAGGGTGTTCCAGATTAGGGGTAGACGATTTCTTCTGAAGTCATTTCTCTTGGACAGAGGTTGGTTATATCCGAGCATGAGAACGAAATCGACTAGTTCTTGGTCAGTTGGCTCTGCGGTGTATTTCTTTATTCCTAGGAGGCTTCTGGTGGGAATTTCAAACACCTGGGAAATCATGGCTCTGTTGATTCCCATTGTTAGTGTGTCTGTGTTATCAGAGTTGGACACATAGCCTACCACAGAGTTGAGTTCCTCATCAAATCTGCAGCTCTACCAGAATTGATGGATGTATCTGCTTGGGATTTTCTTAACGTTTTGGGTTAGAATTTTGTTCAAAGGATTTTGAAGTAAATTGATTAAAATGGCCTGTCCTTGACCGAAGTTCTCAGGGTTCAAAATCACAAAGTGATTATTAGGTTTTAAGGGAAGTGGGTTTTCATACCATTCGTGATTCATGAAGCTTTAAAGATTGGTTGAAGGTAGATGATGAACAGACCCTTCACTGTCAGAGTGGTTTTCGTCTTGATTTCTTGGGGGAATGGGGTTTGGGGAGTTATTGGAGTGAGCATGTGAAGTATATGAAGCCATTGATGATGTTTGAAAGGTTTTCTTGAAGAACGGATATGAAGTTTTGAAGGTTCAAGCACACAAGTTGCAGGTTTCGTCGGAGTTCTTGAGAGAGAGATGAAGTGAAAAGGTTAATTTGAAGGTTAATTTTGGTTTTTTATGGTGGATGAAAGGATAAGATTTGGGCGGTAAAAATTATTTTACATGAAATTTGGAATCCGCACTCAAGTACAAGCCGTTTAGAAATGTTTCAGAAATGACGGTACATTACACATCCACTCAGAAGATGCCACGGAGTCTTGGGCGGTGCAGGGTGAAGGAACGTGCGTCTCCCACTAACTCCACACGCGTGGAGTTTGCTAAAACCAAATGCCTATCATTCTCAAAATAACCCGTACCCCAGAAGTTATTCAAAACACATAAGTGTTGTAAATGACAGAAGCTCTGTGGTGGAATGTGCTTCTGTGGTCTGGGGTGAGCCTGAACTCGCACAAGATTGCACATTTTCTTTACCTAAATCGTTTGAAAATCAGTGAAATGGTCGAGAGAGTTTCCCTTAAGAAACTTGTAGTCGTAGAGACTCCTGTGGCACAGAGGCTCTAAGAAACGTCACAAAGGCTCTTTGACCAAAAATTTCTAATAACGGAAAGAGCTCAAATGATTTTGACCAATCAAAGTTTTGATTTGTTTAAATAGGTATTTTGGGACATATATGGAAAGTTTTGTCCGAGAAAAGTGTTTTGGTAATTGATTTGTGTTGTGGGGTGCTTACCAAAAATAGTTTACTTCTTTCTGCATGATCACCTTCTTCAGGATTGGCTCGAACAAATGGCTTATGTTGCTCCCCCTCGAATGATTAACTTCTGTGATCCATATTGAGGCTTTCCTCTGCTCCCCCTTTCTCTATGCTTGGGTCAGATAAGATAAGTAATGCACAAGACATAGATCAACCATTTTTGAGAGATTCTGTGACATGGGCCAAAGGGCTCTGTGCAATGTCACAGAAGCTCTGTGGAACATAAAAACTTTAGAGAGAAGATTGTACATACATAAAGATAAAAATATTTACATATATACAAGATAAACTCTATACACACATTCAGGGGTTCTGTGGGTCAACCCATGTTCAACATACCCAACTTGCCAACCAGAAATAAGAATCTCTTCTCATCTATAGCTTTGGTGAAAAGGTCAGCAAGTTGATATTCTGTGGGCACAAAATACATTTTGATCGTACCTTGTTCGACATGATGCTTTAGAAAGTGGTACCTTATATCGATATGCTTTGTTTTTTAGTGTTGTACGGGATTGGTAGATACGGCTATGGAACTTTTGGAGTCACAAAGAATGTATATCTTCTCGATGTCTAGACCATAGTCTTTGAGCTAAGTTCTCATCCACAGAACTTGTGAGCAACAGCTGGCGGCAGCAACATATTCAGCTTCTGCTGTAGATGTGAACACACAATTTTGTTTCTTTAAAGTCCAGTTCACTAATTTACCACCTAGAAATGACAACTTCTAGAGGTGCTTTTACTGTATAATTTGCATCCTCCATAATCTGAATATGTGTAAGCCGTTAGATCAAAGCCAGAGTTCTTTGGATACCAGATACCAAGAATTTTCGTTCCTTTGAGGTATCTAAAGATCCTCTTTACAGCATAAAGGTGTGATTTCTTAGGATTTGCCTAATATCTTGCACAGAGACATGTGGCATACATGATATCTGGTCTACTAGCAGTTAAGTATAAAAGAGACCCTATCCCTCTGTAGAGCTTGCACTCGACAGATTTGCCCTCTGGATCTGAGGGTAATTTAGATCCAGTGGCCATAGGGGTTTTCATTGCAGAAGAGTCAGAGAGTTTAAATTTTGACAAAATATCAGAAACATATTTTGATTGATTGATGAAAATACCCTATGTTGATTGTTTAACTTGAAGCCCGAGGAAGAAATTTAATTCTCCCATCATGCTCATTTTAAACTCACTTTTCATGTGTTTTCAAACTTTTTTCAATATTCCTCATTTGTAGAACTAAATATGATGTCATCCACATATATTTGTACAAGCAAAATATCACCTTTTCTTCTCTTATAAAACAAAGTGGTGTCTGTAGAACCTCTTTCGAAATGATTGACAAGAAGGAAATTTGAAAGTCGTTCATACCAAGCTTTGGGGGCCTGTTTGAGTCCATTGAGGGCCTTATCCAGATAATAGACATGATTTGGGTATTTTGAACCCTCAAATCCCGGTGGTTGTTGGACATAAACTTCTTCTTGGATTTGGCCATTGAGGAAAGCAGACTTTACATCCATTTGGTACACTTTGAATCCTCAGTGGGCTGCGAAGGCTAGAAATATCCTGATGGCTTCCAACCGTGCGACAGGGGCAAAGGTTTCCTCGTAGTCAATTCCTTCCTCTTGGAGATATCCCTTAGCCACCAATCTTTCCTTATTCCTAATGACCACTCCATCTTCGTCCTTCTTGTTTCTGAACAACCATTTGGTCCCTATTGCCGTTTTCCTTTTTGGCAGAGGTACAAGGGACCATACTTTGTTGCTCAAATTGGATGAGCTCTTCTTGCATAGCTTCCACCCAATTTGGATCTTCTAGGGCTTCAAAGACCTTCTTTGGTTCGATCACACTGATAAAGTTTGTAAAGAAACAAAAATTAGCAGCGGCTGATCGAGTTTTCACTTTGTTAGAAGGATTGCCAATTATTTGGCTTTGTGGATGATTCTTCGTCCACTTTGTCATTCTGGGAAGATGATCATTAGTTGCATCAAGTTGAACTTCTGTGGGCATGCTGGATGGTTCATGCACTAACTCTGTCGTAGAAGGTACTTCGTTTGCACTTGTGGCTGGAGTTGATGTTTCAGTTGAGTTGGGATGTATGTGTTGGTTGGGGTTGAGTTCTCTGTCGTTGTTGGTGTTGAGTTCTCATTTTGCTCTAGTGTTGAATCCTCTGTGGTCACAGGAGTAGGATTTTCTTGTTGATTTATCGTGGAGTCCTTGTTGATCGTATCCTCTGCTTGCTCCCCCTCGATCGTTGTACCTACACATGTAGTAGAAGAGGGTGAAGTATTAGTAGGACCAGTTATAGATATACCTTGAGGTGCTTGGTCCGCAGAGATTTGGGCTCTAGAGGCTCTGTGACCATTTACAGAGGGATCATCGTCGTCATTAAACACATCTTCAAACAACAAATTTAGTTCTGCTTCTCGAGAGATTGAGACACTAGAGGCTTGATTGTTTAGCCCGAGTTCTGAGCTGATTTGCTCAGAAGTATGTTGAAATGAGTCATCAAAAGAGACATTTATGCTTTCCACTATCGTTCGTGTCCTCAGAAAATAGACTCTGTAGGCTTTGGATGTGGCAGAGTATCCAATAAACTTTCCTTCATCGGCTTTCTATCAAATATCCCAAGGTGCTCTATGTCGTTCAAGACAAATCATCTGCACCCAAACACGTGAAAGAACTTTATGTTTGGTTTCCTATGGTTGATCAAATGGTATGGTGTCTTCGTGTGTCTTTTCACTATCAAGGATCGATTTTGAGTGAAACAAGCGGTTGAGATTGCTTCTGCCCAGAAAGAAGTAGGTAACCCAGATGCAGTGAGCATAGTTCTTGCGGCCTCCACTAGCGTTCGATTTATTCGTTCAACAACGCCATTTTGTTGTGGAGTTCGTATGGCAGAGAAGTTCTGATAGATTCCTTCTTCTGTGAGGTATGTTTCAATGGTAGAGTTTCTGAACTATGTGCCATTGTGTAACAACCCATATTCCATATATACAAATAACATACATTTCATAACATAATTTCATCAAAAGATACATCATATTTCATATTCGGTCCCATAGTCTTGCTAAACATAATAAGTAATTCAGTACAAACTTTTTCGACAAAATAATTTACATTATGACTAATAACAAAGTCACAAGTACAAAAACACTTCATGATCTTCATAACACAAGTCTTCCCAAAAAGCTAATCACAGATTATCTTATCATTGATCCTTACTTGCTCCATGACCTGGAATACATATTTTAAAACAAAATGAGGGTTAGACCTAATGGTCTAAGTGAGAAAATCCATGTCAATTTGAAATCATTTATATAAACTCCATTTACATAAATTACATTCACATAACACAATCACAATTATCAATTTGAACTCACTCTTCATGTACTTTCCCTTCTCATTCCCATGGCCATATTAGTTGGTTGCAAGCCAACTAATAAATTATCTCCACCGTACAACTTCTACGGCCAACACCACCGTACAATTACTACGGCCAACATCATCGGTCCTAATCCCGACCGATATACTCTCATATAATACTTATGCAAATATAATACAATCTTCACATATTATATTTCCAACATAAGCATATAAACACATCATTTATCACATATTCTATACACACATATATGTATTCCAGTTTAAAAACAATTTCAAGCAAAACTCGCCTGTTTGTCTTATCAAAACGTTCTCCAAGCTTTTCTCAAAACAATTCAGCTTCACTTCAATTTCACAGTATCTGTACAAGTCAAATACATATACCACTTTACCAAATAGAACACATAAGACTCTCTAGTAGTCTAAGAATCCCACATAACCTATCAAACTCTTATCCTCAAATGTTCCCCTACGGCGACTTAAAACGGGGGTTCCGCTACCAAGATACTACCCGGAATCCCACAACACCTCTTTTCCGGACAGCATAACTTTTCTGAACAACATAACGTTTCTGGTCAACACAACAATCCGGACGACATCCGGATACCAAGATACCCGGATACCACCCGGTATCTTATTTCATCCGGAAACTATAGAAAAAGAGAGACTTACCAGGATAAAATACTCGTCCGGACACCTTTAAAACCTCACCCGGACACCACCAATGAAACTACCCGGATACATTCATTCTATCCGGACACCTCTGTCGGTTTACCCCATTTTCACCCAGAAATCGGCTGTTTCGATACCAGACATGAATTCGACTATTGTACTCCGATGGAAACTACCTAATAGCAATTATGAACATAAAATGTAAAGGAACATACCTTTATATTACTTCCAAGTACACCAAATTGAATCCCTTAGCCACAAAACCTTCTTTTCTCCTTTTGCTCTCAACACACACAAACACCTGCTGATTTCTACTGTTATGAAATATCCAGAAGTCTAAAGGGATAATATCTAACCCATTTTACCCATTTAGTCCTTGAGCTAAACAATAATGACCAAATTACCTTTTTAACTTATTTTGTAATCCAATCACCCCTAAACTTATAAATTCACCTATACTCACTGTTGGTGCAAGTGTACCACATCTCTATATATTTATATATATTTATTTTGATGATTACAAACACACCGTATTATTGTTTATCTAACAATTTAATCCAAGTGTGCAGTTGTTGAAGAACACGAAGATTTAATCTGAAGGGTTCAAAGACGGAAGTGTTTACGTCGTCATTATTGTTTATAACTAATAATGATAAACACCCTAAAATAATATACCACTTGGATATTTCTAAAAACCTTAAATAATTTATTTAAATAAGTTTATTGAGAAGATCCAGCAGATTTGGTTGCGTCCTGGAAAGTCCTTTTTCTGACGGCGGTATACCGCGGCGGTACAGCCGGTATACCGCGGGTACACTACGGCCGGTATACCGCGGCTGTTCAGCCGGTATACCGCGGCAGGCTCGGTGTACAATACTGATTGGTTGAAAGTTACTTTTCCTGACGGCGGTATACCGCGAGTCCCAGCCGGTATACCGCGGGTACGTAATTCCTGTCAACTTTGCATGTAGCCGTTGGTGTGTCAGTCACTTTTTCTGACGGCGGTATACCGCGTGCATTTGGCGGTATACCGCGCCTCTTGTTTCCGTTGGAGCTTCCTTGGTATAAAAGAAGATGCTGGTGATAAAGACCATAACACAACAGTAACAAGCAGCATTCAAACTCTCAACTCTCAGCTCTCTCATTTATATATATATATTTTATAAAACTTTTTTTATAAAATATCCAAGTGTGAGATATTATACAAGAGTGATTACCCATTGTGAGTTATACTCCTCTTGTAAGTATTTGAATAACGGGTGTGTGATCCTGTTTATCTCATAGCAGAGGCTTGAGAAACTATTACAAATTCCTTTGTATTTGGTTTGTGTTCTACCGTAAAGAATACATTTATTTGGATCGTGTCGAGAAGTGTCTCGGCTGCTGGTTTATCACAGTTGGTGGTAAATCAGTAAATCTCTGTGTCAAGTATCTCTATCCCTTATCTCTTTATTTATTCCGCTGTGCTTTATTATATTTATTTATATAAACTGCTTTGCATTTATATTTATTTATATAATCTCTGTGCATTTAAATTATATCTGTTTATATAATTGTTGTATACTTATTTATTTATACTCTGCTTTATTTATTCTGTATTTATTTGTAAAAAGAATTTTTGAAAGTAAAAGATTTAAAATACAACCTTACCCCCCCTAGGTTGTCTAACATTTGGTATCAGAGCGGGTCTTTCAAAAATTATCTGTTTAAATTTTTAAAGTTATTTCTTTATTTCTTTTAAATGGCTCAACAAACCAATTTTGTGTTTTCAAAACCTCCTTTGATAGATACTGAAAAGTTTGGCATTTGGGCCGAGCTATTTGAATGTCACGTGCGTGGCAAAAATCAAAAAATTTGGGATATTATAGAAAATGGGAATTTTAGACCAACCAAAGTTGAAAATGATCTTATTGTTGATAAACCCATAAAAGATTGGACTCCCGCTGAAGAATCTCATTATTGTTTAAATTTTGAAGCTAAAAATATATTATATGCTGCTTTAACCTCTGATGAAATAGAAAGAGTTTATACTTATAAAACTGCTAATCTAATCTGGCAAAGCTTGAGCGACACTCATCGTGGAAATACTCAAGTTAAAAGCTCTAAAATAAATATTCTTGTTCATGATTATGAACTATTTGAAATGTCAAAAGATGAGTCAATCGACTCAATGTTTAAACGTTTTAACCTCATTATGACTACCTTGAAGGGATTAGGTCGTACTTACCCTAATGAGGATTATGTAAGGAAAATTCTTCGAGCACTTCCCTCGGAGTGGATGGCAAAAATCACATCCTTGGAAGACTCCCGAGATCTCGCAACTATGAAGCTCGATGATCTCATCGGCAATCTTAAAGTGCACGAAATTGCACTAAGAAGAAATCAAGTCCGGGAGCAAGTCAAAAAGAAATCCATCGCTCTCAAAGTCGTTGCCTCAAAAGAAGAGGAAAAGGAAGAGGAGGAAGAAGCTAGCTCATCCGATGACGAACCCGAAAATCTTGACGATTTAGTCAAGTTGGTAAGAAAACTTTCTAAACTTTTATCTAACAAAAAGTTTACTAATAATGATAGGTTTCAAGAAAATGGAGACTACCGTCGTGGTGGTAAAAACCAAAGTCGCAACGTCCATAAAAGTGAAGACAAATATGACGAATCTAGCGACGATGAAAAAGCCAATAAAAAGAAAGGCTTTTGCTATGTGTGTGGTGATAAGGATCACTATGCAAGTGTGTGTCCAAAACGAGCAAAACAAATCAACACACCAAAAGCTCTCGTTGGAGGCGCGTTGAGCGCAAGCATAAATGAGGCCAAAAATTTTTGTTTCATGGCCGACCATGATAATGAGGTATCTTCATCATATTCTTCTAAAAATAATTATGATAATAATTATAGTGATAATTATTATAGTGACGATGAAAATAATCTTGACGAATTATATAAATCATTTCATGATATGGCTGCTCTCGCAAATAAATATAAAGATGAAATTTCTAATTTAAAAGAAACCGTATCTGTATATAAAAAGGAAATAGATGACGGTAAACAAAAATCTGCTCATGATTTAGATGTTATCACTAAATTAGAAAATAAATTAAGTGAAAAAGATGTTTGTAAATCTTGTGTTATTTTAAATGATAAAATTGCATGCTTAAGTGAAAATAAAAATGAAAGTGTTGCATGTACAAAATGCGAGTCTCTTGAAAATGAAGTTGCATGTTTAAATGCTAAATGTAAATCGCATGAGAAAAATGACTTATTAGCAAATGCTTTTAATAGTAGCAATGATAAAGTGCTTAAAATGCTAAATATGCCTAATCGTATAAATTGTCGTAAAGGCATTGGTTCTAATACATGTATTGATACGTGCTCGTGTATTCAAATTAAAAAGTGTTTTGAACCACCTAAAGTTGAAACGAGAAAACCTTATGTGCAAAAACCCCCATATATGTCAAAAATGAAAAATGTGAATTATGGGAGGAAACCGTATGCTCGCATGTATAATAGTAATTTTTCTAGACCTAATGCGAATATAAATGCTTCATTTTATGTGTATGATAAATACAATCGCAAAATTAGAATGGTTAGAAAATGGATTCCGAAAGGAATGTTTAATGTTGACAATCCCGGTGGGATGCGTTTGTGGTTTTAAACCATTTATATGGCTTTGTATGTTTGTCGTGTTTGTTTTATGTCGACAACATATTTTTTTTTTGCAGTTTATGTTTTATACTAACTGTTAAAAGGACCCATATGAAAAGGGTACCACGAAAAATTTTCTTTGCCTTTTGTAGGTGATTCCTGGCGAGGATATAATACGTGTTACCTGCCGAGGTTATAATACGTGGTTACCTGCCGAGGTTATAATACGTGGTTACCTGCCGAGGTTATAATACGTGGTTACCTGCCGAGGTTATAATACGTGGTTTCCTGACGAGGATATAATACGTGTTCCCTGCCGAGGTCATAATACGTGGTAATTTTTTTTGCTCACATAAAATTAACCGAAAATCGAAGCCTTAAGATCCTTTTTGGTGCAAGTGTTTCTTTTTGGTTATTTTGTTTCATGTCATTTATTATGCTTATTTTATCCCTCAAATTTTATAAAATCTTCAATTTAATATCGTTATTAATTTGAGGGGGAGCTTTTTATCTTTACCCATGAGTTTATGCTACCTCAATTATATGCATATTTTGAGGGGGAGCATCTCTCGAGGGGAAGCATACCGTCTTTCTTGACCCTTTTTGTTTCGACAAACGGGGGAGAGAAACCGCATATGCTCTTGCTTAGCGGTTGTGTTTGTCATCATCAAAAAGGGGGAGATTGTTGGTGCAAGTGTACCACATCTCTATATATTTATATATATTTATTTTGATGATTACAAACACACCGTATTATTGTTTATCTAACAATTTAATCCAAGTGTGCAGTTGTTGAAGAACACGAAGATTTAATCTGAAGGGTTCAAAGACGGAAGTGTTTACGTCGTCATTATTGTTTATAACTAATAATGATAAACACCCTAAAATAATATACCACTTGGATATTTCTAAAAACCTTAAATAATTTATTTAAATAAGTTTATTGAGAAGATCCAGCAGATTTGGTTGCGTCCTGGAAAGTCCTTTTTCTGACGGCGGTATACCGCGGCGGTACAGCCGGTATACCGCGGGTACACTACGGCCGGTATACCGCGGCTGTTCAGCCGGTATACCGCGGCAGGCTCGGTGTACAATACTGATTGGTTGAAAGTTACTTTTCCTGACGGCGGTATACCGCGAGTCCCAGCCGGTATACCGCGGGTACGTAATTCCTGTCAACTTTGCATGTAGCCGTTGGTGTGTCAGTCACTTTTTCTGACGGCGGTATACCGCGTGCATTTGGCGGTATACCGCGCCTCTTGTTTCCGTTGGAGCTTCCTTGGTATAAAAGAAGATGCTGGTGATAAAGACCATAACACAACAGTAACAAGCAGCATTCAAACTCTCAACTCTCAGCTCTCTCATTTATATATATATATTTTATAAAACTTTTTTTATAAAATATCCAAGTGTGAGATATTATACAAGAGTGATTACCCATTGTGAGTTATACTCCTCTTGTAAGTATTTGAATAACGGGTGTGTGATCCTGTTTATCTCATAGCAGAGGCTTGAGAAACTATTACAAATTCCTTTGTATTTGGTTTGTGTTCTACCGTAAAGAATACATTTATTTGGATCGTGTCGAGAAGTGTCTCGGCTGCTGGTTTATCACAGTTGGTGGTAAATCAGTAAATCTCTGTGTCAAGTATCTCTATCCCTTATCTCTTTATTTATTCCGCTGTGCTTTATTATATTTATTTATATAAACTGCTTTGCATTTATATTTATTTATATAATCTCTGTGCATTTAAATTATATCTGTTTATATAATTGTTGTATACTTATTTATTTATACTCTGCTTTATTTATTCTGTATTTATTTGTAAAAAGAATTTTTGAAAGTAAAAGATTTAAAATACAACCTTACCCCCCCTAGGTTGTCTAACATTTGGTATCAGAGCGGGTCTTTCAAAAATTATCTGTTTAAATTTTTAAAGTTATTTCTTTATTTCTTTTAAATGGCTCAACAAACCAATTTTGTGTTTTCAAAACCTCCTTTGATAGATACTGAAAAGTTTGGCATTTGGGCCGAGCTATTTGAATGTCACGTGCGTGGCAAAAATCAAAAAATTTGGGATATTATAGAAAATGGGAATTTTAGACCAACCAAAGTTGAAAATGATCTTATTGTTGATAAACCCATAAAAGATTGGACTCCCGCTGAAGAATCTCATTATTGTTTAAATTTTGAAGCTAAAAATATATTATATGCTGCTTTAACCTCTGATGAAATAGAAAGAGTTTATACTTATAAAACTGCTAATCTAATCTGGCAAAGCTTGAGCGACACTCATCGTGGAAATACTCAAGTTAAAAGCTCTAAAATAAATATTCTTGTTCATGATTATGAACTATTTGAAATGTCAAAAGATGAGTCAATCGACTCAATGTTTAAACGTTTTAACCTCATTATGACTACCTTGAAGGGATTAGGTCGTACTTACCCTAATGAGGATTATGTAAGGAAAATTCTTCGAGCACTTCCCTCGGAGTGGATGGCAAAAATCACATCCTTGGAAGACTCCCGAGATCTCGCAACTATGAAGCTCGATGATCTCATCGGCAATCTTAAAGTGCACGAAATTGCACTAAGAAGAAATCAAGTCCGGGAGCAAGTCAAAAAGAAATCCATCGCTCTCAAAGTCGTTGCCTCAAAAGAAGAGGAAAAGGAAGAGGAGGAAGAAGCTAGCTCATCCGATGACGAACCCGAAAATCTTGACGATTTAGTCAAGTTGGTAAGAAAACTTTCTAAACTTTTATCTAACAAAAAGTTTACTAATAATGATAGGTTTCAAGAAAATGGAGACTACCGTCGTGGTGGTAAAAACCAAAGTCGCAACGTCCATAAAAGTGAAGACAAATATGACGAATCTAGCGACGATGAAAAAGCCAATAAAAAGAAAGGCTTTTGCTATGTGTGTGGTGATAAGGATCACTATGCAAGTGTGTGTCCAAAACGAGCAAAACAAATCAACACACCAAAAGCTCTCGTTGGAGGCGCGTTGAGCGCAAGCATAAATGAGGCCAAAAATTTTTGTTTCATGGCCGACCATGATAATGAGGTATCTTCATCATATTCTTCTAAAAATAATTATGATAATAATTATAGTGATAATTATTATAGTGACGATGAAAATAATCTTGACGAATTATATAAATCATTTCATGATATGGCTGCTCTCGCAAATAAATATAAAGATGAAATTTCTAATTTAAAAGAAACCGTATCTGTATATAAAAAGGAAATAGATGACGGTAAACAAAAATCTGCTCATGATTTAGATGTTATCACTAAATTAGAAAATAAATTAAGTGAAAAAGATGTTTGTAAATCTTGTGTTATTTTAAATGATAAAATTGCATGCTTAAGTGAAAATAAAAATGAAAGTGTTGCATGTACAAAATGCGAGTCTCTTGAAAATGAAGTTGCATGTTTAAATGCTAAATGTAAATCGCATGAGAAAAATGACTTATTAGCAAATGCTTTTAATAGTAGCAATGATAAAGTGCTTAAAATGCTAAATATGCCTAATCGTATAAATTGTCGTAAAGGCATTGGTTCTAATACATGTATTGATACGTGCTCGTGTATTCAAATTAAAAAGTGTTTTGAACCACCTAAAGTTGAAACGAGAAAACCTTATGTGCAAAAACCCCCATATATGTCAAAAATGAAAAATGTGAATTATGGGAGGAAACCGTATGCTCGCATGTATAATAGTAATTTTTCTAGACCTAATGCGAATATAAATGCTTCATTTTATGTGTATGATAAATACAATCGCAAAATTAGAATGGTTAGAAAATGGATTCCGAAAGGAATGTTTAATGTTGACAATCCCGGTGGGATGCGTTTGTGGTTTTAAACCATTTATATGGCTTTGTATGTTTGTCGTGTTTGTTTTATGTCGACAACATATTTTTTTTTGCAGTTTATGTTTTATACTAACTGTTAAAAGGACCCATATGAAAAGGGTACCACGAAAAATTTTCTTTGCCTTTTGTAGGTGATTCCTGGCGAGGATATAATACGTGTTACCTGCCGAGGTTATAATACGTGGTTACCTGCCGAGGTTATAATACGTGGTTACCTGCCGAGGTTATAATACGTGGTTACCTGCCGAGGTTATAATACGTGGTTTCCTGACGAGGATATAATACGTGTTCCCTGCCGAGGTCATAATACGTGGTAATTTTTTTTGCTCACATAAAATTAACCGAAAATCGAAGCCTTAAGATCCTTTTTGGTGCAAGTGTTTCTTTTTGGTTATTTTGTTTCATGTCATTTATTATGCTTATTTTATCCCTCAAATTTTATAAAATCTTCAATTTAATATCGTTATTAATTTGAGGGGGAGCTTTTTATCTTTACCCATGAGTTTATGCTACCTCAATTATATGCATATTTTGAGGGGGAGCATCTCTCGAGGGGAAGCATACCGTCTTTCTTGACCCTTTTTGTTTCGACAAACGGGGGAGAGAAACCGCATATGCTCTTGCTTAGCGGTTGTGTTTGTCATCATCAAAAAGGGGGAGATTGTTGGTGCAAGTGTACCACATCTCTATATATTTATATATATTTATTTTGATGATTACAAACACACCGTATTATTGTTTATCTAACAATTTAATCCAAGTGTGCAGTTGTTGAAGAACACGAAGATTTAATCTGAAGGGTTCAAAGACGGAAGTGTTTACGTCGTCATTATTGTTTATAACTAATAATGATAAACACCCTAAAATAATATACCACTTGGATATTTCTAAAAACCTTAAATAATTTATTTAAATAAGTTTATTGAGAAGATCCAGCAGATTTGGTTGCGTCCTGGAAAGTCCTTTTTCTGACGGCGGTATACCGCGGCGGTACAGCCGGTATACCGCGGGTACACTACGGCCGGTATACCGCGGCTGTTCAGCCGGTATACCGCGGCAGGCTCGGTGTACAATACTGATTGGTTGAAAGTTACTTTTCCTGACGGCGGTATACCGCGAGTCCCAGCCGGTATACCGCGGGTACGTAATTCCTGTCAACTTTGCATGTAGCCGTTGGTGTGTCAGTCACTTTTTCTGACGGCGGTATACCGCGTGCATTTGGCGGTATACCGCGCCTCTTGTTTCCGTTGGAGCTTCCTTGGTATAAAAGAAGATGCTGGTGATAAAGACCATAACACAACAGTAACAAGCAGCATTCAAACTCTCAACTCTCAGCTCTCTCATTTATATATATATATTTTATAAAACTTTTTTTATAAAATATCCAAGTGTGAGATATTATACAAGAGTGATTACCCATTGTGAGTTATACTCCTCTTGTAAGTATTTGAATAACGGGTGTGTGATCCTGTTTATCTCATAGCAGAGGCTTGAGAAACTATTACAAATTCCTTTGTATTTGGTTTGTGTTCTACCGTAAAGAATACATTTATTTGGATCGTGTCGAGAAGTGTCTCGGCTGCTGGTTTATCACAGTTGGTGGTAAATCAGTAAATCTCTGTGTCAAGTATCTCTATCCCTTATCTCTTTATTTATTCCGCTGTGCTTTATTATATTTATTTATATAAACTGCTTTGCATTTATATTTATTTATATAATCTCTGTGCATTTAAATTATATCTGTTTATATAATTGTTGTATACTTATTTATTTATACTCTGCTTTATTTATTCTGTATTTATTTGTAAAAAGAATTTTTGAAAGTAAAAGATTTAAAATACAACCTTACCCCCCCTAGGTTGTCTAACACTCACCCTAAAGATCGATTATAGAGTTAAATAAATTTAACGGAACGCGATTTTAACTAACGAACTTACTTGGGGTATTACATCATCTCCCCCTTAAAAGAATTCCGTCCCGGAATTCAGTTAAGTGAACAGATGAGGGTATTTGGCTCTCATTTCTGACTCTGATTCCCAAGTAGCATCCTGACCTCTATGTTGTCTCCACTGGACTTTCACTTGTCTGATTACCTTGTTCCGTAACTCTTTAACTTTGTGGTCAACTATGGCTTCAGGTTCCTCTACATAATTCAGCTTTTCATCAACTTGTATATCTGGTAGAGAGACAGCCTGATCTGGCGTAACCAAACACTTCCGAAAATTTGAAACATGAAACGCGTTATGAATTCTGCTTAACTCTGGCGGAAGATCCAACCTGTATGCTACTTCACCGATTCTTTCCGTAATTGCAAACGGCCCGATGTACCTTGGACTAAGTTTACCTTGCTTTCCGAATCGAATGACTCCTTTCCACGGTGAGACTTTTAACATCACAAAATCTCCAACTTTGAATTCTAACGGCTTTCGGCGTCGATCGGCGTAACTTTTCTGTCTATCTTGAGCCAATTTCAAACGTTCCCGAATCTGAGTAACCTTATCCGCGGTCAACTGAACTATTTCTGGCCCTGTTAACTGTTTCTCTCCCACTTCATTCCAACACAGAGGCATTCGACATTTTTTACCATACAAAACTTCAAATGGTGCCGCTTGAATGCTGGAATGATAACTGTTGTTGTAGGCAAATTCTATCAACGGTAAATGCTTATCCCACGATCCCCCAAAGTCAACAATACAAGCCCGGAACATATCTTCTAATGTCTGAATCGTCCGTTCACTCTGACCGTCAGTTTGAGGATGATACGATGTACTTAACTTTATCTGCGTTCCCATTTCTCTTTGAAAACTTTTCCAGAATCTTGAGGTAAAACGACTATCACGATCTGAAATGATCGAGATTGGAACTCCATGTCGAGTTACTATTTCGTTGATGTACAACTTGGCTAATCGTTCCAACGAATCAGTTTCTTTTATTGGTAGGAAGTGAGCAGACTTCGTCAATCTGTCAACGATCACCCAAATGGCATCAAATCCCTTCGGAGTCCTTGGTAGCTTCGTGATGAAATCTGTAGTAATCTGATCCCATTTCCACATTGGTATTTCTAATCGTTGTAACTGACCAAACGGCTTTTGATGTTCAATCTTTACCTTCTTACAAGTAGTACAACCTTCCACATACTGAGCAATGCTTCTTTTTATTCCCGGCCACCAATAGAATTGTTTCATATCCCTATACATCTTATTCATACCTGGATGAATAGAGAAACGAGATTGATGAGCTTGTTGTAATACACGATCACGTAATCCACCCAAACGAGGCACCCAAATTCTGCTTCCCAGACACAACAACCCACGGTCATCTTTCACAAGCAATGCTGATATCCCCAATAACCGTTCTAATTTCAAATGTTCTTCCTGATAGGCTTCTATTTGACACTTCAGCATTTCATCAAAGATGTTAGGCAAGAGTTCAACCCTTAGTGAAATAGTTTTTATTGTTCCACTCCTTTCTTGACGACTCAGTGCATCAGCTACCACATTCGCCTTTCCGGGATGATAAAGAATTTCACAGTCGTAATCATTCACCAGTTCTAGCCATCTTCTTTGCCTCATATTTAGTTCCTTCTAATTAAAAAGATGTTGGAGACTCTTATGATCAGTAAAAATTTGACATTTAGAACCATAAAGATAATGTCTCCAAATCTTCAATGCGAAGACAACTGCTGTAAGCTCCATGTCGTGCGTCGGATACTGTCTTTCATGATCTTTTAGTTGACAAGAAGCATAAACAATAACCTTTCCACGCCGCATAAGTACACAACCCAATCCCAGTTTAGAGGCATCACTGTAGACAACGAAATCATCAGAACCTTCTGGCAATGCTAATATTGGCGCGCTGCAGAGTTTCTCTTTCAATATTCTAAATGCTTCCTCCTGTTCTGCTCTCCATTCAAACTTTAGATTCTTCCGAGTCAGCTTAGTCAAAGGCGTGGCAATACGAGAGAAGTCTTTTATAAACTTTCGATAGTAACCGGCTAAACCCAGAAAACTTCGTACTTCCGTTGCTGTCTTCGGCGGTTCCCACTTTTCAACTGCTTCCACTTTCATCGGATCAACTTGTATACCTTTTTCGGAAACTACATGCCCCAGAAACTGAACTTCTCGTAGCCAGAATTCACATTTCGAAAATTTAGCATACAACTTTTCTTTCTTTAATAACTCCAGAATCAAACGAAGATGTTGTGCGTGCTATTCTTTGGACCGAGAATAGATAAGTATATCATCGATAAATACAATAACAAATTTATCGTGATACGGCTTACATACTCGATTCATTAAATCCATAAAGGCAGCTGGAGCATTCGTCAAACCGAACGGCATTACTAAGAATTCATAATGGCCATACCTTGTTCGAAAAGCAGTCTTCAAAACATCTTCTTCTTTAACCTTCAACTAATGATAACCAGATCTTAGATCAATCTTAGAGAAATAGTAGGCTCCAACCAATTGATCGAAGAGGTCATCAATTCTGGGAAGCGGATACTTGTTCTTGATCGTGCGCTTATTCAGTTCTCGGTAGTCGATACACATTCTCATCGAACCATCCTTCTTTTTCACAAACAAAACTGGCACTCCCCACGGCGAAGAACTAGGTCTGATGAAGACTTTGTCAGATTGGTCTTGTAGTTGTGCCATCATCTCTTTCATCTCTGGAGGGGCCAGTCGATACGGTGCACGGGCTACAGGAGCGGCTCCAGGAATCAGATCTATACCAAATTCTACTTGCCTAACGGGCGGAAGACTATTCAAGTCTTTAGGGAACACTTCAGGAAATTCACTAACAATAGGAATATCTTCCAACTTATTCTTTTCTGGTTTAATATCTATCACGTAAGCTAAGTAACTCTGGCAACCTTTATTAACACACTTACGGGCTTTTATCATAGATATAATGCAAGACTGATGATTGCTACGATCACCATAAATCACTACCGGTCCCTTCTCAGGTAATACAACATTAATTATTTTCTTATCACATACTATGTTAGCCTGATTCTCGGCTAACCAATCCATCCCCACTACCACATCAAATTCGATCAAAGCTATAGGAAATAGTTGTATCGGTACTCCACACCCTTCTATATTTATTACATAACTATCAAATACTTCTTTAACCGACACTTGGTTATCATTTGCAGTATCTACCAGTAAGGCATGTTCTAACACTTTAGGCTTCAAACGCAAATAAGCAGCAAATGCAGGAGATACAAAAGATCGGTTTGCACCGGAGTCAAATAACACTTTAGCACGTGTAGAGTTTATGAAAAATGTACCTGTAACCACATCCGGAGTTTCCTCCACTTCTTTTGCTGTCATTTGGAATGTACGACCCCTCGTTCTTGGTGGCTCTAGTATCGGTACTACTAATTTGCCAACCGCTGGTTTCCCTGACGTACCCCCCTCTGTATTCTTCCCCTCGGACAATCCGACTGTAGGTGATCCGGAGAATTACATAAAAAACAAAATCGCGTTACTCGACAATCTTTAGAAACATGTCCGGTCTTTCCACATCTATAACAAACCCGCAAATCAACTTGGCAACTTCCTTGATGGATACGGTGGCACTTCGGACACGGTATTTCCGCTGGTCGGAAAGGCGCACGATTATCGAAACTTTGAAACCTGGACTTTTTCGGATCATACTGAGGTCCTTCCCATTTCCTCTTTCCTATACTCTTATCACCAACATCCCTCTTATTATCCCGCTCCACATTTTCCGCGACGTTTACTGCTTCTGAGAAGGTATCAGGTCTCGTTGCAGTCGCTAACTTTTGAATTTCCGAATTCAATCCAAATATGAACCTTTCCATCTTCATTTTCTCCGTGGCAACATAATACTCTTCAAAACGCGACTTCTCTAGGAAACAGGCAGTATAGTCTCTGACTGATAAGTTCCCTTGTTGTAGGCTCAGGAATTCCTCCTCTAATTGTCTGACTGCTGCTTGAGGACAAAACTGTTCTTTGAATGCCCTTGAGAATTCGCCCCAAGTAAAGGTTGAGTATACATCAGATCCCTTAGAGTCAATAAGGGCCTCCCACCAATATAAAGCATCTGCCTTCAACATTGCAGTTCTGTATAACACCTTATCCTCTTCCGCACATTTGCTGGTTTTAAATACAGCTTCAATCTCCTTCAGCCACCGCATCGCCTTCACTGGATCTCTATCCCCTCCATAAGTTGGTGGTTTACAGCATAAAAACATTTTATAGTCACACCTTCTTGGTACTGATACGACAGTAGGTGTGATAGGCATCTCGTCTTCCAAGTTAGGATATGGTCTTTCCATTTCAGCATTATGCGTCTGGTTAAACATGGCTTGAATATTGGATTGTAATCTTCCCATCTCAGCAGCCAAGTCGTCTCTTGTAACAAACTCTGTGCCTCGCCCCTGTACTCTGCTTCCAGTCCTGCCCCTGCCTCTTTCTCCCCCTCTTCCCCTAGTTCCGACCGGGGGATTTGTTCTATCAGAGTTGCTTCTTCCTCCTCAATTTGTTTGTCTAGTACCATTGGCCATTCTGTAGATTCAAACAATGTTATTATACACATAGGAACATACCCCATATAATAGGGTATTCCAGTTCAAACATGTACCTGTAAAATCACAATTACACTGGCCAGGTGTAATCTGAAATTACCTTACATGATGTTCCTTCTACGTTTTTATATTTAACATCCCAAGGTTCTACAATACTAGGGACATCCTACTTCGCATGCAGTTTAAGTCTAGGTACAGATACTAATACCTAAATCCCTTAAACTAGGGCTCTGATACCATCTGTAACAACCCATATTCCATATATACAAATAACAAATATTTCATAACATAATTTCATCAAAAGATACATCATATTTCATATTCGGTCCCATAGTCTTGCTAAACATAATAAGTAATTCAGTACAAACTTTTTCGACTAAATAATTTACATTATGACTAATAACAAAGTCACAAGTACAAAAACACTTCATGATCTTCATAACACAAGTCTTCCCAAAAAGCTAATCACAGATTATCTTATCATTGATCCTTACTTGCTCCATGACATGGAATACATATTTTAAAACAAAATGAGGGTTAGACCTAATGGTCTAAGTGAGAAAATCCTTGTCAATTTGAAATCATTTATATAAACTCCATTTACATAAATTACATTCACATAACACAATCACAATTATCAATTTGAACTCACTCTTCATGTACTTTCCCTTCTCATTCCCATTGCCATATTAGTTGGTTGCAAGCCAACTAATAAATTATCTCCACCGTACAACTTCTACGGCCAACACCACTGTACAATTACTACGGCCAACATCATCGGTCCTAATCCCGACCGATATACTCTCATATAATACTTATGCAAATATAATACAATCTTCACATATTATATTTCCAACATAAGCATATAAACACATCATTTATCACATATTCTATACACACATATATGTATTCCAGTTTAAAAACAATTTCAAGCAAAACTCACCTGTTTGTCTTATCAAAACGTTCTCCAAGCTTTTCTCAAAACAATTCAGCTTCACTTCAATTTCACAGTATCTGTACAAGTCAAATACATATACCACTTTACCAAATAGAACACATAAGACTCTCTAGCAGTCTGAGAATCCCACATAACCTATCAAACTCTTATCCTCAAATGTTCCCCTACGGCGACTTAAAACGGGGGTTCCGCTAGTTAAAAGTATCTGAAATCTCAAAATAACCAAACAACAAAAGTATTCGGACACCACAAGTTATCCGGACAACACCTCTTTTCCGGACAGCATAACTTTTCCGAACAACATAACGTTTCCGGTCAACACAACAATCCGGACGACATCCGGATACCAAGATACCCGGATACCACCCGGTATCTTATATCATCCGGAAACTATAGAAAAAGAGAGACTTACCCGGATAAAATACTCGTCCGGACACCTTTAAAACCTCACCCGGACACCACCAATGAAACTACCCGGATACATTCATTCTATCCGGACACCTCTGTCGGTTTACCCCATTTTCACCCAGAAATTGGTTGTTTCGATACCAGACATGAATTCGACTATTGTACTCTGATGGAAACTACCTAATAGCAATTATGAACATAAAATGTAAAGGAACATACCTTTATATTACTTCCAAGTACACCAAATTGAATCCCTTAGCCACAAAACCTTCTTTTCTCCTTTTGCTCTCAACACACACAAACACCTACTGATTTCTGCTGTTATGAAATATCCAGAAGTCTAAAGGGATAATATCTAACCCATTTTACCCATTTAGTCCTTGAGCTAAACAATAATGACCAAATTACCTTTTTAACTTATTAATTAATCCAAACACCCCTAAACTTATAAATTCACCTATACTCACCCTAAAGATCGATTATAGAGTTAAATAAATTTAACGGAACACGATTTTAACTAACGAACTTACTCGGGGTATTACACATTGTCACTCCTTAACTTCTGTACCTTGCACTCAAACAGAACTTGAATTTTTCTCATTAGATTGATTAACATTTGAGGAACATCTGACTTATTTCGAACAAACTCAACCAAAGTATATCTTGAGTATTCATCGATTAGAACAAGTATATACTTCTTGCCTCCTAAGATCTGTACATAGATAGGACCGCAGAGGTCAACATGAATCATGTACAGAGGCTTAGTGCAAGACACATCTGACTTGCCTTTATGGAAAGCTCTTTTGAGTTTGCCCATCTCACAAGCAGAACATAGATGATCTCTGTCGAATTTAACATTGGGTAAATCACTCACCAGATTAAGTTTCACAAGTTTATCAAGGGTATGAAAATTCAGATGGGAAAACCTGTTATGCCAGAGCCAAGCTAGATAACGCTTTTCATTTCTGCTCTTTGCCTTGAAGTTCATGAGGTATAGATCACCTCTTCTTTCGGCTCTTAGCAATTCTATGTTTGTATCTTCCCCTAGCAGAGAGCAATATATTCTTTTGAATTTCACATCAAATCCTGTGTCACAAAGTTGGCTAACACTGAGTAGGTTGTGCTTGAGGCCATCCACATATGCAACTTTGCACACCTTCACGTATTCTTTGTCAATGAATCCATAGCCTCTTATATACCCTTATTGTTATCTCCAAAGGTCACTGAACCTCCTCCAAGTTTTTCTTTGTACGAGGAGAGTAGACCTTTGTCGCTAGTCATGTGCCTGAAGCACCCGGAGCACCCGGTACCATATAGGCACATACTGCTTCTGCAACACATTCAGAGAGTTTTAGGTACCCATTTCCAAATGGGTGCACTTTTGTTAGGGGTTTTCAAGGTTGCCTTGGCATGCTTGGTTTTGGTTTTATCTTCTTTAAGAGGAGAACCATTTTGCTTCTTCTGACCCTTAAATTTGGCATTCTTAGCTTTGGGTCGAGAGTGGAAGCAGTGTGGACCAGAGAAATGTTGTTTTAAATGGAACATAAGCTCAAATCAATGACAATAATGAACATTTGATGCAACTTGCTTAAACATCGGAGTTCCTTTTACAGAAAAACCTATCTAGGCTAGATTTGTTTTTTTGCAAAAACTCCTCTCCGGAAGAGCCTTCTTTTGTACCCATCTTCTATGGTAACCCTAGGTCGGTTTCAATGTCACGGAAGAAAAAGATTTGTTATTGTGAATCTACTTTTCCTTTTGTTGCCATGTAAATTTTCATGATTTAGCCTCAAAGAGTTTGAAGCCTTAGAATTTTGAAAGGACAATTCTTTTTGCTTCTGAATTTTTTCTAGTTCAAGAGATGTTTTTGTTTGTATGCACATATTGATAAAATCTGGGCAGATGGGTATTCTTGCTTTTGATTCCTTGGGGAGGAATTGTTCTGTTAAGAATGCCTGAGTGTAGTTTAGTTCCATCTGTCGGGCATAATACAATCTCCGATCTGACAGAATCAGTCTCTGAAGTGACAGAGGTTGAGTCATCCTCATATTCTGATTCTGACTCAAGAAAGTCTCTGTTAACCTTGACAGAGGCCAGATTATATGAACATGAGCCACATTCATATCCACATTTGTTCGTTGAGAGATTTAAATCGTTTGAAATGCAAGGGACAGCTTCAGGGTTTTTAAAGATCTCCATTGAATCTTTTTCACACAGACTATGTACGATAGAGGTTGTTTCATGACTTTCAAAGAGATGCTTTTCAAAGGTTTCCTTTAAATCATTTTCAAAGAGTTTTTGCATATTAACCTCTGTAGATGAGTGAACAAACTCGAGTGCCTCTGCGCACAACGCCTTTTCAGGGGTTTTACGCACACAAAGGCAACATGAGCTTGTGTTTCTGGATGGCCAAATTTGAAGAGTCCTATCTGATCTTGAGTTTTCAGATATTTCTTCGGTTTAGAAGCTCTTTTGCCAGAATCTGAGGATGACAAATCTGTGTTTTGATACCACACATTTACCATCTTCAGAGGATTCCTCTTATGAGGTTCTCGAGAGGTTCTTCGTCTTTTGTGTACATAAATTAAGTTAGGAAATCTTGGTTTTCGAACATTCCCAATGTAGGATAGGGAAGATAGAGATTGATTTCTTTTGTTTCCAGCGTAAGGATCCAAATCATAGAATCCAATTCCTCTTCTGCCTATTTGGGTGTTCACTTTTTCATGAACTCTTTGAGCATCTTGGTATTTCTTAACATGAGGTCTCTGTCGAGTAAGTCTTGATGGAGAACTTCTCTTTCCTTTTGAAAAAAGTTTTTAGAAGCAAGAATATTCAATTTTCACTCTCATTGTCCATGAGCTCTTTGGACTTGTTTTTCAAGGATAGATCAAGATTAGCAACTTTTTCTTTTAAGAGCTTAACTTCTGAAAAGTATTCTGTTTCAAGGTTTTTTTATCAAGAGAAATTTTTGCCTTTTCTTGAGAGAGAAGTCTTGCTTCTCTTTCATAAAAGGCAAGTTTCTTTTCAGTTTTAGAACATTTCTTTTCAAAGTAATTAAATTCCTTTGTAAGTTTAATCAATTTGACTTATGTTTCATCAGAGGTTGAGTTAGAAGTGGATACCTCACTATCAGAGTCTAAGCCGCTCACTTCTGCCATTCCACAGAACAAGGCATTCTTTTCACCTTCGTCGGAGGACTCACCAGATACCCAATTTTCTTGTTCGACCATAAGAGACTTTTGTGCATAATATTCTGCCTTTTTCTTATAGAAGGCAGAGTCTCTCTGTGGTTGGCCTCTGTTGAGTTGACTTATGCACTCTGTGGCATAGTGTACCGGTTTGCCGCCCTTGAAGCACCCATTGTTCTGTGGAGTTGGTGCGTTGGCCTTCTTTGGAGCTTTATGCTCTTCTCTTGGCATACCCTATGTGGGTAATCTCCCTGTCTCTGTTGATAATCAGCTGGCTTCTGTTCGTGATATCTTGGATCAAACATCCTCTGTTGGTCCTGAAACTCGTCTCTTCCCTGGTATCTTGGCTCGTATGCTTGTCGTGCTCCATACGGTCTTTCCATCTGTGGCATATGATTCTGGAATCTGCCACCTCGGCTATCTCTGTCATCTGATCTTCTGTTGAAGTTAGGCCTTTTCTTGAAACCTCTGTTAAACTCTTTGGTGATTAAGGCCAAAGATTTAGCAATTGAGGCCATATTTGCCTCATCCTCTCCCAAATACTCTTCCTCTTCACTGTCAGCAACTAACACTTTCTTCCCCTTCTTCTTTCCTCTAGAACTCTCATCCGGACATTTCTCCTTCTGTCGCTTCTCCTAAGCCTCTGTGGCTTTTCCTACAAGTGCCAGAGGTCTACCCGTCTGGGTTTTAGTCTGGACAACATAGTTCTCATGTGCAGCCAATGTGCCAAAGAGGTCAGTTAGTGTCAATGTGTCAAGATCCTGATTTGTCTGTAGTGACATGGACAACTGAAGCCATTCTTCGTTTAAGGTTTTGAGGAGCATCACATTATTTTCCTCTGAGGTTCTGTGGATGTCAAACTTCTTACACTTGTTGATTAAAGAGTTGAACCTGTCATAGGTGTTTTGGAGTGATTCCGTTGGCAGAGCTTTGAATGCATAGTATTCATTTATGCATTGGGCTCTTCTATTCTTTTGAGTCTTCACTCCTCCCTCAAGTTGTTTCTCAAGTTCTATCCACAGATCATAAGCTGATTCACAAGCATCAAGAGATTGATCATTTGGGATTTCCATAATGAGTAAACGTTTGGTTTTCTTTCCCATCTCATATTTCTCCTAGTCTTGAGGAGACCACTTGTCAATGTCCTTGGGTTTGTCATATTCAGGTACCTCAGGTGTGGTAGTAGTTGCAGGTACCCTTGGGACAGTGACCATAGGGACATATGGTGGGTTTTTTTATATAAGTGACCAGTTCTTTATCAACTCCCTCCAGAAAATGGATCATACGGTCCATTGAGGATATTCGTCTCTCAATAGAGTTGGAGGTTTTGTTTGAGATCTAGCAGTGAAGAAGTTAGCAGTGTTTGCCATATTTAGAAGAAATACGGTTTTGAGTGAAAGAGAAGAAAAACATAGTATAAGAGTAGAAATACGAAACTGTTAGTCCCAGATGGCTTAAAAAAGTATTGTAGAAGGGGGGGGGGGGGGGGGTTGAATACAATACACGAAAATTCACTTAATTTAATTCTTTTATTGAAAACTTCAACTAAGAATTACACACATAAAACTTTAGATAGTTGCGGAAAGAACAAATAAACTATTCTAACAATCTTCACAAAGCAAACTGAAAAACAAAACAACTTTAACACACTAAGATTCAAAGCTATAGAGTTCTAAGGAGATGAAGTGTTTTTGCACTGAGAAATTCTTCAAGAAAGCGTAACCTTGCATGGGGAGCTCCTTCCTCTTTATATAGTGCATGAAACATTAAATGTTTAGGACACTTGTCATCTGGAGATTTGAGAGTAGGGGTTGACTCTGAAAAGTTGATAAGTCCTTTTTCACCTTTTTGCTCAGTACCAGGAAGGATACCCATGCTTTATTGAGACAATATCTGAGATTGGATAAAACGACAAATAGTCACTTTTTCCTGACAATGGATTTTGTCTCATAATAAATGATCTTCTCATGTTGTCTTCCAAGAATAAATATCATCGATTTGGACTGTGAGGTTGGTGAGATTCTTTGACCAAAATGAGCATGATGAAGACCATGTTGCCACCGATTTGAAGCTCTTATCGGTGGGCTTGATTGACCGATCTTGAGAGAGGATCGGTTGGAGTGTCCACCGATTTTCATAGAGAATTTCGGTGGACAATGACTTAGATTTTTGTTGACAAGAGTGTCTTTCACTTCCACAATGAGAACATCTTCAAGCTTGATTTTGGTTGATCTTCGACTTCACCGAACTTTTGTTGTCTTGTCTAAGTCATTATAAAGACCCATAGTAAAATATTCTAAGTAAGATTTTAGGAGTAAAATCGGTAGTTCAATTTCAAATCCTTGGTGACCCAACAATCTCCCCCTATTTGAATTTGAGCTTCATACTTAGAAGATTTAAGAGTAACTGAATATAACATGCATTTTGACCCTTTTTACTCTTTTTGGGGTTTTTCACATAGACCATTCTTTTTGGTCTATTTTTCTTTTATGGATTTATTAAGTATATCCAACATTTACAAGGAAACAATATTATGTGCAACAATAAAATGAAATTAAAATAGATTCTAAGTTAAGAAAGAAAAGTACTTGTATTCATTATAATGACTGAAACATCAAAAGAAAAAAATACAAGTACTTGAAATGACCAACACCCATATTACTTCCTTGGACGATGACGGCGTTTGATTTCGGTGGCGATGTCCTGGTAGTATGGTTGTGCTTCAGGAATGTAAGGCATGAGATTGAAAATGCCATCTAATAAGAATATATCGGCAAGGTGGATTTGTGAGAACCTGAAGAAACATCGGTGGCCTAGGGCATCGTTGAAAAACAAACCTGGAACTGGAGAGAGACATAGTGTGGTAAACGGGTGATAACTCTATTTGTAGAGTTATTATTTCCCTGAATTTTCTATTTTATTTTGTCAATTTTAGCCATTCCGTTTCTAAAAACCCCCATTCTTAGAACAATTCTAGAAAATGAGCAAAAAGAGTGAACCATAGTCTTTAATGATTTATTTGGTGGAATTTGGGTGTTTTTCACGATTTATCCTGCAGTGACCACTGTTGTGCCCACTCCGGTTGCCCACTATTCGAGCAGAGCAAAAAGACAAAAGAAACTAGTAGTTGGGATGCAACTATTCTGGAGTTTAGAAGGTTCAAATGGCAGGAAAATATGGGCTGGAAAAGTACAAAGTAGTTTTCTTAAAAGATGACAAAAAGTACACCTTCTTGTACTTAGAGATTGACTTGGTAAAGGATCTATTGGGTAAAAGGATTGTCCAAAGTGCTGATTTCTGCCATGATACTACAATCTTTACCCATTAGAAAAACCCACCTCTTTGTGTAATACCCAACTCTTTCTCCTAATATATAAAGGAGCACTTGGGTGCCATTTATGAGAGGCTTGGCTTAGTCTTAAATTCTCTAAAACTACCACATTAAGTGTTAGTCTTTCATTTACTGCAGTAGCTAGCTTTAAAATTTTGTATCTTAATTTCTTAAGTTAATTGTAGTTCGCAATACACAGTGACAGGGACGAATCCCCATTCCCCACTGTGAGTTCTATTCAAGTCACTTTCAGTTTAATTATGTGCAAATTCTACTCTTTCCTTTTCTTTACTTTAGTTATGGGCTAAACATCCTTTGGGATGTAGGAAGGAGAAGTACCTGGATTTTATTAAAAATGCTTGAGTAATCTTTATACTTAGAATATTTGTTGTTTTGGTCATTCATTCTCGATATTTACCCAAGGATGCGAACAAGCCGATCACTTGCAAGGATCTAAAGTCTAGTTCTTAACTTAGAAATAAGTAGAACGTAGTGACACGAGCTTGAATGATGCTAGGGGATTCGAAAGAATTCTTATGACACTTACGAAAGTGAGGTCGGCACAGTGAGCAAATCTCAACCCACTGGAGTAGTAGGCAAGCTAATTTGTGTATTAAAAACACTTAGAGTATTTGTCTCTACACATTCCATCGAGACCTGAAAATGTCCATTTTTGAGATTACCATTGACAAAACAATAAGTACTAAGAGTATGGGATTTTTATCTAAACGGTGTGAGTATTTTGTAACCGGGCTTTTCTAGCGAAAATGTCTACCTAGAATACAAGGATCACTTTTAGGATCGAGTATTTAGTATAAAATCTAGGGAAAATCTAACCTATATTCCTCTTTTTAAAATCTTAGTAAAATCGTCAAAGTAACTATTTTGCCAAACAAACCAAAGTATTATTTTCCTCTCTAATTGAAACCTGTAAAAGGAGCTCATGAGAACCGTATTGTCTTGATTGTCCAGTCTCTGTGGATTCGATTCTGGTATTTTACCAACTATTACTTGCTGTGACGATCATAGTGGACAGTGTACACATGCACTTCCCACTGTGGACAGTTTGCAACCTACTGTGATTAAAACACACATTTCGCATGTGCCAAGTTTTTGGCGCCGTTGCCGGGGACTGGCGTGATTTTAAATCTCAAGACATTAGTTTTTGTTCGAGCCCGAGTAACTCGTTTTTCTAAGTTGTTCATGTTGCATGCCACGACAACAACACGAACCTTTGGTACCAATCGATCTTGAAATAGAGAAAACTTTTCGAAGAAGACGTAAAAACAAGAACACAAATCGACAACCCCCTGTGATCCCCACTGTAAACATGGCAGCAATACCACCACCTATAGTGGAGACCACAGTGACGATTGCCGATAGCAAAGGTCGAAAAATACGGGATTACGCTACTTCCGGAGCTAACGACTTAAGCTCCGGGATTCTAAGGCCCAACATTGTTGCAAACCATTTTGAACTCAAACCGGTGATGTTTCAAATGATCCAAGCCATGGGTCAGTGTGGAGGATCACCATCTGAGGATCCGCACTCGCACTTAAAATCTTTCTTAGAAATGACCGATTCCTTTCAGTTACAAGGTGTGAGTGATGAAGCATTAAGACTAAGACTTTTTCCTTTTTCACTAAGGGATAAGGCAAAGTCATGGCTGAACTCACATGCACCTCATTCGATAACCACTTGGCAAGAACTTGCCGATAAATTTTTGCAAAAATACTTTCCTCCCACGAGGAATGTAAGGTTTCGAAATCATATAATTTTGTTTAGGCAAGAAGAAGATGAGGCTGTTTCGGATGCATGGGAACGATTTAATGATTTACTACGAAAGTGCCCACATCATGGCATCCCACATTGCATCCAATTGGAGACCTTTTACAATGGTCTTTCCAATTCACCAACAATCATCTTAGATGCAACAGCCGGTGGAACATTCACGAGTAAAACCTACAATGAAGGATATCAAATCTTAGAAAAAGTGTCCAACAATAATACCGAGTGGTCCAATCCTAGAGCAATAGTACCAAAGACCAACACCATCGATTCCGAAGCGCTGAAAACCATGAATGCGCAATTAGTGGCCTTAACAAAAATCGTTTTGAACGAAAATAGAGGCCAAGTCAATTCTGCAACTCATCTAGCCGAAAACTGCTCCCTCTGTGGAGAGGAGCATCTTTTTGACTATTGTCCAGCAAATCCCGAAGCCGTTAATGTTATAGGAACCAATCCGAGAAACAATCCATATTCGCAGACTTATAATCCAGGTTGGAGAAATCACCCAAATTTCTCTTGGGCTGGTAATCCAGGACTCCAACCCCACGGGGCGAGTCATACCCAGCAAAGACCACACAATCCCCCTGGATTTCAGCAACACCACAGTGGGCAGTCCCCACATCACAGTGGGCAGAGCCCACAGAATTTATAGCAAGGGCAATCCTCACAACAATACCAACCACGATACAATCAACCAGCTGAGGCTCAACAATCGATTGAATCAATTCTCAAGGGTTTTATGAATCAAACTCAAGCATCCATTAGGAACATAGAGACTCAAGTAGGACAACTAGTCGTCGAAGTTAAGAATAGACCACCAGGGACGTTACCTAGTGATACCGAGCATGCTAGGGTGATAGGAAAAGGATCTGACCATGTCAAGTCCATCACACTTAGGAGTGGAAAGGATCTGAAAGATATCGTTTTCGAGTCTGATGCTCAAATACCCACTGTGATCCCCACAGTGGGCACTCCTCAAGTCACTGTCATCCCCACAGTGGGGAATGACATCCCTGACCTTCCCACTTTTGGACCTGTTCCAAAACCTACTATTCCAAAGCCAATACCACAGTCAGCTCAAATTGACCCACGAAGTATTCCTTTTCCTGAAAGAATGAAGCCTAAAAATGTCGATGTTCAATTTAAAAATTTCTTAGACATTTTTAAACAACTTCACATTAACATACCCTTGGTAGAGGCTCTCGAGCAAATGCCAAGCTATGTTAAATTTTTAAAGGATATTTTGAACTAAAAGAGAAAGTTGGGTGAGTTTGAGACTGTGGCTTTGACCGAGGAATGTAGTGCCCTCCTTACTAGCAAGATTCCACCTAAGTTGAAAGACCCGGGTAGTTTCACCATTCCATGCACAATAGGAGGACAAGAAGTAGGTCAAGCACTCTGTGATTTAGGAGCTAGTATCAACTTGATGCCATTATCTATTTTTAACAAGTTGGGTATATGAGAGGCTAGACCCACAACCGTGACATTACAACTAGCCGATCGGTCCATTGCCTACCCAAAAGGAAAAATAGAAGACGTTTTGGTCCAAGTGGATAAATTTATCTTCCCCGCCGATTTTCTAGTTTTAGATTATGAGGCCGATAAAGATATCCCAATCATCTTAGGGCGTCCGTTTCTTGCAACCGGACGAACTTTGATTGATGTGCACAAAGGAGAACTCACAATGAGAGTCAATGACCAAGAAGTAACATTAAATGTCTTCAAATCCCTTAAGTATATAGACACCGAAGACTGCTTTGCTTTAAGTTCGATTTATGAATCCTACAGTCTTGACACAGTGCCCACAGTGGGAAGTACAGTTCCCATAGTGGGGAATGAGAGTGAGCACTTCGACCTTGAGAGTGACGACACTTTTGAGGATGAGTGTAACGAAATGGTAGCAGCCTTTGAACCCCTGGACTTTAAGGATAGAAATGTTCAACCACCTTCAATAGAACACCCTCCCGAGTTAGAGCTTAAACCATTGCCTTCCCACTTGAAATATGCTTATCTCGCTAAAGATAATAAACTTCCCGTTATTATCTCTTCTAAACTTAGCGAGAACCAAGAACAACGTCTGATTGATTTGTTGATGAAGCATAAGAAGGCAATAGGTTGGATCCTAGCAGACATTCGAGGTATTAACCCCTCCCTCTGTCAACATAAGATTAACTTGGAGAGTGACCACCCTGGGAAAGTCCAACCTCAAAGAAGGTTGAATCCCATCATGAAGGAGGTAGTTAAGAAAGAAGTTTTGAAGTGGTTGGATGCCGGTATTATCTATCCCATTGCTAGTAGTAGTTGGGTGAGCCCCGTCCAATGTGTCCCTAAAAAGGGAGGGACGACCGTAGTGAAGAACGAAAAGAACAAGCTCATTCCCACTAGAACTGTAACAGGGTGGCGAATATGCATGGACTATAGACAACTCAACTTGGCCACTAAGAAAGATCATTTTCCCTTACCTTTCATCGACCAAATGCTTGATAGGTTAGCGGGAAATGAATTTAACTGTTTTCTAGATGGATACTCCGGATACAACCAAATCCATATCGCCCCCGATGACCAAGAAAAGACCACCTTTACTTGTCCCTACGGTTCTTTTGCATTCCGGAGGATGCCATTTGGATTGTGTAATGCCCCCGCCATTTTCCAACGTTATATGATGGCCATTTTTACTGACATGATTGAGGACACCATATAAGTTTTTATGGATGACTTTTCTGTGATAGGGACATCGTTCGACAACTGCCTAGGAAATTTAGAGAAAAGCCTAGTGAGATGTGAGACCCACGACCTTATTTTGAATTGGGAAAAATGCCATTTTATGGTAGAAGAGGGTATTGTCCTAGGTCATCTTGTTTCAAAAAGAGGGTTAGAAGTCGATAAAGCCAAGCTTGAGGTAATGGCACAACTTCCCGAACCCACAACTGTAAAAGGAATTCGGAGTTTTTTGGGTCATGCGGGTTTTTATAGGAGGTTCATCAAAGATTTTTCGAAAATAACAAAACCCTTATGCAACCTGCTACAACACGAAAAATATTTCATTTTTACTAAAGAATGCCGAGATGCTTTTGAAACAATCAAGGAAGCCTTAGTCACCGCACCCATAGTGACCACTCCTGACTGGTCACTTCCATTCGAAGTGATGTGTGATGCCAGCGAGTGGGCTGTGGGGGCTGTTCTCGGACAGAAAAAGAACAAAGTTTTTCATCCCATTTATTATGCAAGTAAAACACTGATTGAAGCTCAGATTAATTACACAGTAACTGAAAAAGAATTACTTGCGGTGGTGTTTGCTTTTGATCGTTTCAGGTCGTACTTGATAGGGATGAAGGTCATAGTGCACACGGATCATGCAGCGATAAAATACTTGATCAACAAGGCTGATTCCAAGCCACGCTTGATTAGGTGGGTTTTATTGTTGCAAGAATTTGACCTTGAGATCGTTGATAGAAAAGGAACAAGCAACCAGATAGCTGATCATTTGTCCAGAATCGAGAAGAAAGTGGGCACTGTTGATCCCACTCCGGTCAGAGAGAATTTTCCCGATGAACAATTGTTATCAGCCCAACATCTTGAAAATAATATTCCTTGGTATGCTGACATTGCAAACTTTTTAGCAAGTGGACTGAAACCCCACGGGATGAGTGGACAACCATTTAAAAAGTTTTTACATGATACACGGCAATATGTTTGGGACGACCCTTTCTTATATAAGATAGGGACGGACCAGATATTGAGGCGTTGTATCCACGGGAGTGAGCAACATCAAATACTCCATGGTTGTCACACATCCCACTACGGTGGCCACTTTGGTGGAAACGGCACTGCTGCAAAAATCTTACAAAGTGGGTTCTTTTGGCCCACTGTGTTTAAAGACTCATATGAATTTGTGAAAAAATGTGAGCAATGTCAACGCACCGGGGACATTTTGCAAAGAAACAAGATGCCTCTTAACAACATTCTAGAGGTAGAGCTTTTTGATGTTTGGGGGATTGATTTCATGGGACCCTTTCCAAATTCTTATAATAATTTTTATATCTTGGTTGCGGTAGACTATGTTTCAAAATGGGTGGAAGCCATTGCATGTCATTCTAATGATGCCAATACCGTGGTAAAGTTTTTGCATAAAAATATTTTCACTCGATTTGGAACACCACGGGCATTGATTAGTGACGAAGGCACCCATTTTGTAAACAAAGTCATGGCCTCGGTCCTTTCTAAATATGACATACATCATAGAGTGGCCACCGCATACCATCCGCAAACCAACGGTTTAGCCGAGCTTTCAAACCGAGAAATCAAAGGAATTTTGGAAAAAGTTGTTAAACCGCACCGGAAAGATTGGCCAACCAAACTCGATGATGCTCTTTGGGCCTATCGCACGGTCTACAAAACTCCCTTGGGAATGTCTCCTTTTAAATTGGTTTTTGGCAAAGCTTGCCATTTACCAATTGAATTGGAGCACAAGGCTTTTTGGGCCCTTAAAGAGCTTAACATGAGTGAGGATGCTGAGGGAATTAAGCGGGGTTTGCAGTTGCATGAACTAGAGGAGTTGCGGTTCCACTCTTATGAAAATGCAAAGTTGTACAAGGAAAAGACCAAGATGTGGCATGATCGAAGAATCAACCATAGGGAGTTCATGGAGGGACAACAGGTATTATTGTTCAATTCCCGTCTTAAACTCTTTCCAGGAAAGCTAAAATCGCGTTGGACAGGACCATACACCATTGTCAAGGTAAGTCCCTTTGGAACAGTGGTGTTGAAGTTCTCACAGTCTGGTCAAATCTTTAAAGTCAATGGGCAGAGGGTGAAACATTTTCTGAATGAGAGTGCCCACATTCCATCCCACTCTCCACCCCACTATAGTTAAGAAACATCGGGACCACTTGTAAATATTTTATTTCAGTTGTTTGCTGTCTTTTTTATTATTTTTGGTCTTTTTAATTCTGCATGGTAGTTTGTTTTTAATGTGTGTAGGAGAAATTGTCACTTTTTGGAAGAAAAAGGTTCGCAGTGGGCAGGAGCAAGTCCCTGCGCTCCTCACTCCCGGTCTGACATACGAAGGGACGGTTTTTGGGGGGCCCAAGGCTGACATCTATCAACTTTTACTTACACAAAGGTCAACTTTTGCTGCCACTTGTCCTAGTCTCGCCATTTTCCAAGAAAAGCCATCATTTCTCATCTCTCTCTCTCCACAAGAAACCGTTCCCTCCCATACTAACCAAAAGAAAACCTTATTCCTATTAAAAAAAAACCACTCTCTATACAAAATACTTATACTCTTCATCTTCTTTCTCTCTCACGAGCGAAACCGAAAAACCCTTTCTAAAACCCTAAACAATGGCTAGAAGCAAAAGACTCAATACCCACCCTGAGGCACCCAAACGTCCGGCGGTCCGCCGCAGAACCACCGAAGACCACCTGCCGGAAACCGTCACCGACGACCTAAACGAACCGCCGCCGGTCTACGGCGAAAATCCGATAGTCACTGATATTCCAGACACGGGTTCGTCCAAGCAAGGGAGTCTAAGGGGTGTTTCTTCATCGAAAGTTGCAGACTCCAGTTCGATCCACCTCGATGAAGAGACATTGCAGGCCGACGAAGAAGAAAGGCGATTGGAGGAAGAATATAATCAGCGGATGTCTGCTATCCGAAAGAGAAAGGAAGAACTCGAGAAAAAGCGAAAAGAAGAAGAGGAGAGGTTACGAAGAGAAGAAGAGGAGAGGTTACGAAGAGAAGAAGAGGAGCGGAAACGAGAAGAAGCCGAGAAATTGGCAAGAGAGGAGGAGGAACGAAAAAGACTTGAAGAAGAAAGAATTCGGGAAGAAGAAGATCAAAGGAAAAAGGCTGAGGAGGCAAGGCTTCTTGAGGAAGCGAAGAAAAAGGCTGAAGATGAGCGATTGGCAAGAAAAGAGCAAGAAAAAATCCGACAAGAGGAGGAGATTCAAAGAAAGGGCAAGGAGCAGGTTCAAACTGAAGAAATCCCCCAAGTCGCAATCACTGATGACTTGGAGGTAATACATGCAACTGCCCACAGTGAGGAGAATCCAATAAGAAGAGCCTTGAGAAACAAAGGAATGGTTACCCGTTCCGGGGTGACCATGTCAAAGAAAATGCCCACCAAAAAGTCGAGAATGTCCTCTGGAAAAGGTAAGGGTCTCGAACCCTCTTTAAGTTCCTCTTCTTTTGAAACTGATGCTGGAGATGCCCAATGCCAATCTGAAAACCCACACCAGTCTACTGTGGGGACCGAACATGCCCCCAGTGGGATAGCTAGGCAGTTTACCACTCCAGCAGCAGCAACCCACTTTGAGTGTATTTCTACACAAAAGTTGAACTTGGAAAGAGGATTTGACCCCGACTTTATTTCAGCTAACCAGTTTGTTAAGGTTAGAATTTTAGCACAGGATTGGTCTACATTGGCATCTGCCAATCGTCGAGCAAATGCCTTATTGGTGCGGGAGTTTTACGCTGAGGCTTCCCAAAAGAAGGACCCCATTGTAAAAATCCGGGGTCGAACAGTAAACTATACAGCAGATGCAATTAATCGGGTTCTAGGAAGGATCCCGAAAGCTTGTGACTTTTCGCAGTTTTTGAAGAAAATGACCCCGACAGATGAGGATCTAATTTTAAAGTAGATATCAGTTGAAGGGAGGCCATGGGATAAAGACGGCCAGAGAAAGTGTCTGCACGCTATCTCCCTCACCACAGAGGCCGCTGTGTGGTTCCAATTTCTCTGTGCCTCTTTGTCCCCAACATCGCATGATACGACTCTGTCAATGCATAAGTGTGTCTTGTTGTATTGCATCCTCACTGGGAAAAAGATCAATCTGGGATTATCATGCACGCTGCCATTCATCAAGCCCGCACTCGTAGAAAGGTAATCATTCCACTCCCTTGTTTAATCACTTCCTTGCTAATAGAAGCTGGAGTCCCCTCAGCTGCAGATGATCAGTGGCTTGTTTCAACAAGCAACATCAGTGTGGCAACCATACGAAAAATGGGAAGAGCAATCACTGCCCCAACCGATGATCTCGCTGACAATCCCACTGTGGGGATCGCTGATGATGCACACTGTGAGAAGCGCTGGTACCCCACTCCACAACCCCACTGCAGGAACCGCAAGCACAAGCAACCCCCTGACAGCCATTATGCAAGCATTGACATCTCTCACTTATCGTTTCGAACTAATGGAGGCACAGCAGAAACATGCCAACCGAGCCAATGAGATGTTATGGATGTATACTCGGGACCGTGATGCAATTCTCAATCAGATATATCAGGGTGCTGATCCCCTACTCGATGCACAGCTCCCCGACTTTCCAGAAGGTATTTGCCCCTCATATGAAAGTGAAGATGATTTCGAGGAGGAGAATTATGGCGACAGTTCACCGCAACAAACCCCGACCCACTAATGGTTTGTTAAAACTTTGGTTTCCACTTATGATGCTCCCAAAAACAATTTTAATTTCTGTTTGGTTTGATTTTATGCCTATGGCTAGGCTTTTGACACTTTGCTGAATTCTTATTTTGGTTCGTAATGCATGAAATCCTACCGCTCGGTAGGTACTTTTGGGTACTAACGTATTTGTTGTTTGAATGTTTGTTTGATCTCGTTTCCATTTCAAGGTACAACTTTCGGCTTCCGACTTAAAAAGATCACCTTTGTAAGTACAAATCTTAACTTGTCCCGTGAAATGATATAGGCCATTTTTCGCATCCAAACATGACCCTTAGACCCACAACCACCTCCTTCGGCCCATATTTCCATGTCACAGTGGGGACACTGTAAAGTCTTAAGTTTGAGGTGGGGATTTCCAGAGTGACTTCCAGTCTTCCCACAGTGGGGACACTGTGAAGTCTAAGTTTGAGGTGGGTAAGCCATACCCCCCTCCCAAAAAAAAAATACAAAAACAGAAGAAAATCGGAGTGTAACTAACAAAATTGATGGTGTGCCTTTTCTGGACCGTCAAAGTGCTCACTCCCAGAAAAAGATGGTGTGCCTATTCTGGACCATCAGAATACCCACTCTCCCAAAAATAGCCATACCCAAATAAAGCCTGAAAGTGTACGTACTTACCCATGCAAAACACATACCACTCACCTATGGAAATAAAAATCTCAAAGAGAGATCGTCGGTCCATGTTTGGAATTTTGTGCCAAAACCCTTGGAAAAATGTTCAAAGCCACAAATCTTTCGAACCCAAGAAAAGTCCTATTGATCAATTGTGAACAAGGGAAAGATTTCGTCAACTACAAAAGTGAAGATTTAATTTTGGAACCAAAAGAAGTATCTGTGGAGGGAGATCAACATTCATTCAGAGTGAGACAAGTATCAAAACAAGTCCCTGAAAGCTCATATGTTTTTTTATTTATTTATTATTATTATTTATTTTTATTACTTGGGGACAAGTAATGGTTTAAGTTTGAGGTTGTGATAACTCAATTTTTAGAGTTATTATTTCCTTGAATTTTCTATTTTATTTTGTCATTTTTAGCCATTCCGCTTCTAAAAACCCCCATTCTTAGAACAATTCTCGAAAATGAGCAAAAAGAGTGAACCATAATCTTTAATGATTTATTTGGTGGAATTTGGGTGTTTTTCACGATTTATCCTGCAGTGACCACTGTTGTGCCCACTCCGGTTGCCCACTATTCGAGCAGAGCAAAAAGACAAAAGAAACTAGTAGTTGGGATGCAACTATTCTGGAGTTTAGAAGGTTCAAATGGCAGGAAAATATGGGCTGGAGAAGTACAAAGTAGTTTTCTTAAAAGATGACAACAAGTACACCTTCTTGTACTTAGAGATTGACTTGGTAAAGGATCTATTGGGTAAAAGGATTGTCCAAAGTGCTGAATTCTGTCATAATACTGCAGTCTTTACCCATTAGAAAAACCCACCTCTTTGTGTAATACACAACTCTTTCTCCTAGTATATAAAGGAGCACTTGGGTGCCATTTATGAGAGGCTTCGCTTAGTCTTAAATTCTCTAAAGCTACCCCATTAAGTGTTAGTCTTTCATTTACTGCAGTAGCTAGCTTTAAAATTATGTATCTTAATTTCTTAAGTTAATTGTAGTTCGCAATACACAGTGACAGGGACGAATCCCCGTTCCCCACTGTGAGTTCTATTCAAGTCACTTTCAGTTTAATTATGTGCAAATTCTACTCTTTCCTTTTCTTTACTTTAGTTATGGGCTAAACATCCTTTGGGATGTAGGAAGGAGAAGTACCTGGATTTTATTAAAAATGCTTGAGTAATCTTTATACTTAGAATATTTGTTGTTTTGGTCATTCATTCTCGATATTTACCCAAGGATGCGAACAAGCCGATCACTTGCAAGGATCTAAAGTCTTGTTCTTAACTTAGAAATAAGTAGAACGTAGTGACACGAGCTTGAATGATGCTAGGGGATTCGAAAGAATTCTTATGACACTTACGAAAGTGAGGTCGGCACAGTGAGCAAATCTCAACCCACTGGAGTAGTAGGCAAGCTAATTTGTGTATTAAAAACACTTAGAGTATTTGTCTCTACACATTCTATCGAGACCTGAAAAGGTCCATTTTTGAGATTACCATTGACAAAACAATAAGTACTAAGAGTATGGGATTTTTATCTAAACGGTGTGAGTATTTTGTAACCGGGCTTTTCTAGCGAAAATGTCTACCTCGAATACAAGGATCACTTTTAGGACCGAGTATTTAGTATAAAATCTAGGGAAAATCTAACTTGTATTCCACCTTTTAAAATCTTAGTAAAATCGTCAAAGTAACTATTTCGCCAAACAAACCAAAGTATTGTTTTCCTCTCTAATTGAAACCTGTAAAAGGAGCTCATGAGAACCGTATTGTCTTGATTGTCCAGTCTCTGTGGATTTGATTCTGGTATTTTACCAACTATTACTTACTGTGACGATCATAGTGGACAGTGTACACTTGCACTTCCCACTGTGGATTTGCACATTTTACCAAAAGAAAAAAATACAAGTACTTGAAATGACCAACACCCATATTACTTCCTTGGACGATGACGGCGTTTGATTTCGGTGGCGATGTCCTGGTAGTATGGTTGTGCTTCAGGAATGTAAGGCATGAGATTGCAAATGCCATCTAATAAGAATATATCGGCAAGGTGGATTTGTGAGAACCTGAAGAAACGTCGGTGGCCTAGGGCATCGTTGAAAAACAAACCTGGAACTGGTGAGAGACATAGTGTGGTAGATGGGTAAGTAATGGAGGTTGGGATGGACAGGTCAAGATTGTCCACATAGGGAATCCTTCCTTTGGCAGCCATATCTTTGAAGATGGTGTCTTTCACCAATTTTGTCTTTGTAAGAGGAAGTATGACATCTTCTTTCAAGGGTTGAACACGGACACGTTCCTTAGAGGAGAGAACAATGTTGTATTTTTTCTTGATCTCCTGCATTTGATCCATCAGCCTACCGATATAGCTGATGAAGATCTCTTTCTTTAGATTTGCACATTTTACCAAAAGTTTTGAAATTTCAAGCCATTCGGAGAGACCAAATTGGTTAAGGTGATAGTCTTTGATGCTTCTGAGTAATCCATCCTCTCTTTCAATTATGAGCCGAACATCTGAAAGATTAAGTTTGGAAGTTGCAATCTTGATACAGGAAATCGGTGATTTGTTGGTTCGGTAGGACATGCATTTCTTGTACCAAGTGATTTCACTTTTCTTTTCTTCTTCAGCTCTCTTCACCGAATCTTCAAGAGAGCCTAACTCAGATTCTTGAGCTTTTATGGGATCAGGGGTTTTGGCTTTGGCAGCTTCTTCTTTTGCAACTTTAAGAGATAAGGATTTGTCATCATCCAAAGCCTTTTGAGCAAGATGAGCCTCCTCGATTTCTTGGCGAGATAGACCCAAATCAGAGACAACTCCTTGGGAAGGAGGTTTAAGTCTCAATGATTGTGCATCAGATGATCGAGCCCCATATTTAGCTATCTCCTTTTTCTTCTTCTCTTCTATGGCTTCTTCCTCAGCGGACAAGATGCCCTTGCCATTGTCATTTAGTTCATCGGTCGGACCAATTTTCTCCCCCTGAATTGATCCACCGGTTCCCTCCACCGATGGGATAATAGAAGGTATGTCCACCGATTTTTCGGTTGTGGCCACCGAAGGAATTGTTGCCGATGGAATTGCTGCCGATGGGGTACGAGTGGCCACCGATTTTTGGTGGGATGCAATGTCGGTCTGTGGTTTGTTGGTGCCCACAAACTTGGATGGTTCAACAGGTATTTCAGTGGTTTTGGGTCTTGTAGAAAAGCGGATGGATGAGGTGTCGGTGGTATCTGTTGGAGCTTTGTTGCTGCCGACATACCTAACAGAAGGCATTCTAGGAGCCTTTGTTGGGCCTTTCTCCCCCTCAGCAGCAGCGAGAGAACTGAGACCCAAGTGATCTGAAAGAATATCCATCCTCTGATGAATTTGCTGCAGCCGAAGCCTGTCAACATTGTCAAAGAGAAATCCCCAAGATCAATATCCCAATCAAGGTTGTTATTGAGAAAATCAACCTTGTAGTGAAGATGTTAGAGAGAGTCCATGATAGAAGAATTGAGGGACTGTTGTTGAGTGTCCCTATCACGAAGCCTGGAAATCTCAGAAGCTTTGAGAGCACCCAAGGAGATGGCCATATGTGAGTTGGAGGTGGTTAAATCCTCCAACTTTTGGCCAACAGTAGCAATAGAGTCGGTGAGAGGCTGTAGCAGGGTCTGAAGGGAATCTTTAAACAAATGGCGATTCTGATCTTCCAAAACTCAAACCTTGTCAGCAGTCTGAGCAAGAAGAGATAGGGAGGCCTATTTGAAAGCCTTAAATTGGGTACCCACCATTCGACACAAGCGAGCACTCTCCTGAACCTCGTTAATAAGATCATAAGGCAGGCGGATGTTTGAAGTAGCTGATGCACTGATATGGACATCAGGGAGTTGGAATCGGGGTGTAGAGGGAGATAAAGGAGTGTGGGGAAGTGGCCTTGTATCTGGTATGGTGGAGGATGATGGTTGATCAGATAAGGGGTCGGGGAAGAGTGTTCTTATAGGTGATGGAGAGGGTGAAAAACTATCCTCAGAAGAGGAACTACGTTGGGGTGAGTGAGTGGGAGACGTCGACGAGGGTGAGGGTTGTTTCGGTGGGGAGCGTGTTGGTGGGGGAGAGGGTTGTGTCAGGGAGACGTATTTTGGTGAGGGTGAAGTATATTTTGGCGGGGAACATCGGGGAGGGGAGGGTATCAGTGTCGGTGAGGGATCTTTCGGTGGGCACACGTCGGTAGACATATGATCGGTGGGATCGGAAGTGGTGGCATGCGTCGGTGAGATTATGACGACGGTGGTGGCGTGTTGGGGAGAAGTAATATCTTGTAACAAAAAGTCCAGAAAGTCCAAGCCCTCCGGAACGACCACTGGACCGGCCGAACCTTCATTGGGTTGTGCATCATCAACCAAAAAGTGGTCGGGTGTAAGGCTGTGAAGTACAAAATCGGTGCCTTCGAGGGGAGAGACCCCGAAGTCATCTGCACCACCCAAAGAAGTGGGTGATGAGGAGTGTTGTGGGTTCTCCATGGATATAACTAAAACCTTTTGAGAGGCAACAGAGGAGTCGGTTTGGGGTACGATGGATTCCCTTGACCCGGATGGGACAATTTCAACAGCTACCGATTTTTGAGAATCGGTAGATGGGTTATGAGGCTTGGCCGAAGGTATCCTATACTTCTTTAGAGGAGATCTAGGAGGGGTTGTAAAGTCCCTCCGCTTGTGAGAAGGGGTCGGGACTTGGGTAGCCTTCGAAGGGGATTTCGGAGGCGTAGTCCCGGAAGCAGACACAGAGGTGTCGGTGGCCCGCAAAGATTTCTTCTTGGTGCCGCCCGACCTCACTCGGGTAGAGGGGATTTAGGCCACTACTGCTGGAGGATCTTCCGGAATCGCCGGGTGTTCAAACCCAGGGATTTCAGCGTCTCTCCAGTGTAGATCGGGAGAATGAGCGAAAGTAGACATACCTTGACGGAGCGGCAAGTCGGTGGCGAGAGGTGGCACATCGAGTGCGGTTTTCCCAACAACGGGAGCAGACCAGTCATAAACAAATCTGGGAGTCTTGGACTTCCGATCAGCATCCAAGGCAGCACCCATCTTGTGTTGAAGGATCATCGAGATGAATCTCGGGTAAGCCACATGGCATCTTTTCGGATGTTTCACCACCTCGGCCAACTCGGTGAAAAAAAATTGAGCGAAGTCAATCTTACGTTGGAAAATAAGTGCATAGGCCAAAGAGGTTTTGTAAGAGGGGGATTAGTCATGGCCACTTGTCTTTTTGGAAAGACAATAGATAATGTGGGTGAAAAAGAAGTTCCAGATGCCACCCATCTTATTTCGGACAAGAGTACCGGGGCCTTTAGCAGATTTGGAAGGTTTGGAGGAGGTTTGATGGATGTAGCCAAGAGTACGTACCACTTCTTCATGTGCATTTTCTGCATGCATGTCTTCATATTCTGGAAAAGAAGTGATCTTCAGAGCATCAAGAACATCGTCCACGCCAAAGGTCAGATCATGATCACCATCCTTTTCATTAGTAAGAATCGAAGCATTGATGGATTCGTTGGATGGATCATAGACACGGGTGAGCCAAAATTTCCCAATGATAAATTTGCTCATTTTGGGATTGCACGTAAATTCATGAAGAAGAGGAGAGCGGGTCAATAACTTCGTAACGGTGGTGAACTCTGGGTGACCGGGATCGGCTTCAAATCGTGCAACGTGGTTGCAAGGATTGAACTTGAGGTCTTCAAAGGAAGTAGGCACTTCTTTAACGATCTTAGGTTTCTTTGTGACATGGGCTGAAGTAGAGGATGCCATTAATGGAGTAATGAAAGTGGTTGCAGGTTTCAGGTTAGAGTGAGAGAGAGATAGACGAGTTGCAGGTTTGCGAAAAGAAACAAGGAAGAAGAAGGCTGGTTTTTATAGTGAGGAATTTGAAAGGTTTGGTTTGGCGGTAACGGTTATAAAGAATTTAAAAGGTCGTTTTTGATTTAAACAAATATTAAATAGAGATAAAAGGAGTAATGATTAGAGTTTAAATAAAAAGGTGGCTCAGACCGGGTTTCATGAAAATAGGGATGGGAATGGTCAAAGAAAACTGGCACATAGGTCTTAGGGGTGAGGTAAGCATCGAGAAGAGTGTAGGATAAGGATGACAGAGAGGATCGGTGGGTAGGGGCAACCGACGTGAAGAAGGTGTCGGTGGCGTATGATGTTCGGTGACAGAAGTGCCCACCGATGGTGTAATTCTAAGTTGATGATGGGTATTGGTGAGTAGGGTTTTGGTGGAACACAAATGTTGGGGTAAAGGATCGGTGGGAGGATACGTCGGTGGAACTTAGGTGTCACCGATGGGTAGAAAAGCGTCGGTGAGATAAGAGTTTCGGTGAGATTGAGATTCACCGAAAGTGACACGGGTATCGGTGGACTGATCTCACCGATTTGAAGAGAAATTGGTGAAACCAAGGTGTTATGGTGAAAGATCGGTGAAAGTAGGTTTTTGGCGAAGAGATCTCACCGATGAGGTCTTGGTGTGAACATATGTTGTGAACATCGGTAGGGTTGTTTTCGGTGAGTGGGTCGGTGGAGAGAATACACCGATTTGATCGGTGAAGGTCTTACCGATGATCACCCATAACTTCAATAAAGTTAAACAACATTTTTTAACTGTCTAAGTACAACATTCCAAGTTCTCCTATCAGAAAGTTGAACCTGGCTTCATGTAAGGGCTTGGTGAACAGATCAGCAAGCTGAAGACCAGTAGGAATGAAATGTAACTCAATGTCACGTTTAGAGATGTGATCCCTGATGAAGTGATATCTGATATCTATGTGTTTTGATCTTGAGTGTAGAACAGGGTTGTTTGCAATGGCTATTGCACTGGAGTTATCACATAGAATTGGAACTTGAGAGTAGACTTGATTATAGTCCCTTAGTTGATTCTTCATCCATAGAATCTGAGCACAGCAACTCCCAGCAGCAACATATTCAGCTTCAGTTGTAGAGGTTGAAACTGAGTTCTGTTTCTTGCTGGACCAACTGACCAATTTGCCACCAAGAAGTTGGCAACTGCCTGTGGTGCTCTTTCTATCAACTTTGGAACCCGCATAGTCAGAATCTGAATATCCAATTAGTTCAAAACCTAAGTCTTTGGGATACCAAAGACCCAGATGCAAGGTACCTTTCAGATACCGGAAAATTCATTTTACAGCAGCCAAATGGGATTCTTTTGGATTGGCCTGATAACGAGCACATAGACAAGTAGCAAACATAATATCGGGTGTACTAGCAGTTAAATAAAGAAGGGACCCAATCATACCTCGATAATTCGTTACATCAACAGATTTACCATCTGGATCAGCATGAATTTTCAAGGGTGGTGCCATTGGAGTTTTCATAGGAGAACAATTTTCAAAACTGAATTTCTTCAGAAGGTCACGAATATATTTGCTTTGATTAATAAAAATCCCTTCTGAAGTTTGTTTGACCTGAAGGCCTAAGAAAAATGTGAGCTCTCCCTCATGCTAATCTCATATTGACTCATCATGAGAGAGGCAAACTCATCACAAAGTGATTCATCGGTGGCACCAAAGATGATGTCATCCACATAGATTTGAACAAGTATGAAATTACTTGAGGTCTACTTGATGAATAAAGTGTTGTCAATTTTACCTCTGGAGTACCCATTCTTCAAGAGTAAACCGGCAAGGGTGTCATACCAGGCACGACGAGCCTGTTTGAGACCATAGAGAACTTTATGCAATCGGTACACATAGTCAGGATGTGTGAGGTCTTCAAATCCAGGTGGTTGTTTCACATAGACTTCCTCAGCAAGTTCACCAATGAGGAATGCAATTTTAACATCCATTTGGAAGACTCTGAAGTTTTGGTAAGCAGCATGAGCCAGAAAGATCCTTATGGCTTCAAGTCTAGCAACAGGAGAAAATGTTTCATCATAGTCAATTCCTTATTCCTGTCTGTATCCTTGAGTAACCATTTTGGCCTTGTTTCTGATGACTGTACCATCTTCATCCATTTTATTCCTGAAGACCCACTTGGTTCCAATAATTGTTTTCTTTGAAGGTTTGGGAACCAATCTCCACACCTTGTTTCTTTCGAATTGAGAGAGTTCCTCTTGCATGACAGTGATCCAGCATGGGTCAGCTAATGTTTCCTCAATTTTTTTTGTTCTATGAGAGAGAGGAAATTCACATAGAGACATATGTTTCCAATGCCTCTTCTAGGTTGGACTCCAGCTTGTTGATCGCCGATAATTTGATCAATGGGGTTATCTATGATCCATTTGGTAGTAGGAGGTAAGGGAGGTGGAAGATTTTGTGAGGGATGTGATGGAGGATCTTGGATGATCGGAGAGGGATCTGGAAAATTGGTAGGATGGGAGGTATTTGGGTCAATTTCGGTGGAAGATGGATTTGGTAAGGTGGAGGGTGACCCAACTTGTTGGAGAGATGTTTGAGGATCAAAATGGGTGAAAGGAATAGATGAGGAATCGGTGGGATTAACTGCAAGGGCATCACCAATACATGATGAGATCCATCTATGTAAATCATCATCATCATTTGAAAGAGATGATAATCTGAGGTCATCAAATTTGACATGAATGGATTTATCAATGCATTTTCTTCTAAGGTTGTACACACGATATGCTTTTGAGGATATAGAGTATCCAATGCCTACATCAGCCTTAGGGTCAAATTTCCCAAGGTTGTCACGATCATTGAGAATAAAACACACACAACCAAAAACATGAAGAAATCATATATTTGGTTTTCTGCCATGGAAAACTTCATAAGGGGTTTTCCCATGTCTTTTGGAGATCACCGATCTGTTTTGGGTAAAGCAAACTGTATTGACCGCTTCAGCCCAAAAGTAAGTGGGAAGATTTGTTTCACTTAGCATTGACCTTGCAGCTTCACACAGAGTCCGATTCTTTCTTTCAACCACTCCATTCTGTTGAGGAGTTCTGATAGCTGAGAAGTTTTGAGATATTCCCTTATCATTGAAAAAGTCTTCTAAGGCACTGTTTCTGAATTCAGTGTCGTTGTCACTTCTTACAGACCGTACAAGCTGACAGTTCAGAACTTCATTCTTTTTGACAAAATTGATGATTTATTCAGTTGCATCACTTTTGTTGTTAGCTCCAACTTCTGTTTCTAAGAAGTATTGAAAAATAGGCTAAGAGAAGATCACCGACAGAGCCTCTGCCGAGACACCAAGAGCAACCTTCGCTTTGAACGTTCACTAGAAGACTTTCAGAGGACAAGGCCACAGAGCCTCTGTCACTCTTGACAGAGCCTCTGTGGTATGAAGACTTAGAAGCTTGAAGATAAAGACAAAGACAATCGTGTCTCTCACGTGCCTCTGTTGTACGAAGATTCTGAAGATCATTCGTACAAGGCGTGCCCTGCAATTTCCACGTGTCATCCTCTGACGGGTTACAGCTTTTACAGTAGGCGGCGCACTACATCAACGTGTATCAGGATCTGTCCCACGATGTTGTCTTTTGTACCTTAGTACTTCTTGTCTACTATTTGTCCCCTGTAAAGTAGTATAAATAGAGGGTATCTCCAGACCTTTTAGAGTAACTTTCGCACTACACACACACACACCATATTAGAGCATATTCTTCTGTATTACACACACTTACGATGTTCTTGAGGTTCTTGAAGAATCAATTAAAGTTGAATCATTGAGCTAAACTCGTGTTTTATTATTGTTTCACTTGTTTGATTCTGTGTGTGTTTTCTACCGAATATTTCTCTTTAGTTCTATTAGAACGCTTCCGCATATATATCTGTTCGAACTATTGAGATAAATATCATTTTTGAGTCTTATTGTGGGATCAACATTTGTACCTGAGAAAAGAAACCCAAGTATATCTTGTAAATTCATCAACAATAACAAGAATGTACCTTTTGCCACCTAGGCTAAGAGTGCTGACTGGTCCACATAGATCCATGTGCAGCATCTGAAAAGGAAGAGTGATGGATGAACACTGATTTGTCTTGAAAGAGGTTTTGGTGAGTTTCCCTTTTTCACATGCATCACATAGCTTTTCTTTTACAAAATTCATCTTCGGCATGCCGGTCACAAGTTCCTTGTTGGAGATGATATGAAGAGTTTTGAAGTTGAGGTGAGACAAACGTTTATGCCACAGCCAGTCCCTTTTGACGGTGTCATCCGACATAAAGCATACACTTGAAGCACCCTGACTTTGTCCCATGTCTATGACATAGACATTTTCTCTCCTTCTTCCAGAAAGAACCACCTTCATATCCTTATCAACAATTGTGCAAATACAAAGCTCAAAAATGACTTTATACCCCATATCACACGGTTGACTTATGATCAGAAGATTGTGCATGAGTCCTTCAACGAGTGCTACTTTATTAAAGGTGATGGATCCATTGGTGAGAGTACCATAGCCTTTTGTGTAGCCTCTAGAGTTGTCCCCAAAAGTTACAGACGAGCCTTTTTCAGACACATATTTTATGAGAAGAGATTTGTTTCCCGTCATATGACGTGAGCACCCACTGTCCAGATACGATGCTCATTTACCTGCAGTCACAGACAGATTAGTTTCTTGGTACCCATTTGGTGATGGGTCCTTTTGGGTTAGAGGAGGAAGAGTCATTAGCCTTGATTCGGTCAATCCTGTCGTTGGGACAATCTTTGGCAAGATAGAAGGTGTCTCCACAGTTATAACATTTTCTATAAATGAACACCTTTTTGGACTTTTGAACCTTTTCTTTGCCTTTTCCTTTCACATCAATTTGAATAGCTTTTGGACCAAAGGTAGAAATGAGAGGAGGAAAACTTAAAATCCCATTTCTAGAAGTGGTAAAGCAAATCTAGGAGTGGGGTTGATTGGAGAGTTCTTATGATGACCTTTTCAAAGAGCTGAGGATTTTCTTTTTAAAGACAAATTGTGGTTATCATTTTTGGAAATCTTTGAGTCCTCTAGATCAAAAGAAGAAACTTCATCAAGATTTAAAAGCTTTAACAGATCATGAATATGTTTTGATGAGTCACAAGAGTCCTGAGCATCATTGTTTTGAAGAGAGGGTGTATCTTTGGCTTTTATAAACATTCTGATTTTTAAGGCTTCAGACAGATCAGCAGAGGTCATAGACACAGATCCAATGGAGCTAGACTCCAAGGACTCACATATATTAGGAGAGACATAAGAGGTAGATGCAAGATCCTACGGAGGGAGGTCGATTTCCATTTTCTTGAAACCTAGTCCAGTCTTGTCATCACAGGGGATTTGGTCTTGAAATTTTTTCTCAAGGTTCTTGGAAGAGCTAGTCCATTTTCTTACGGTCTCTTGTTCCCTTTTTATCCTTTTAAAGAGCTTATTCTTTTCCTTTGCTATCATATGGTTTATGGTCTTTAGGTCCTCTAATTCAGCCTTGATTTTGTCAAACTGATCAAGTTGGGAAAGACATATTTCAAGTTGGGACGTGAGAGATCTAACTTGAGCAGATTTCTTTTTCTTAGGATCTTTGGCGTTATAGAAGTCAATGGTCAAAGAGTCATAAGCATCAATCTTTTCAGACTCAGACATAGAGTTGAAGGGATATACCCGAGGTAATGATGATGAGCATCCAGTTGCTACCAGCGCGGTTGAAGGGGTCACTTTTTCAGAATTCTCCACATCATCGATCTTTGCCATGAAACACATGTTGGGTGAGTCCTTGTCGCTCTCAGAAGTAGACTCATCAGCCCAGTCGTGGGTTTCAGCTAAAAGTCCTTTTCCTTTCCTAAGGAGTCCCTCATTCCTTTCCTTCTCTCTCTTATATTTGGCTTTGTATTTCTCAGCGCGTTCCTGATGTTCCTGAGAGGAAGGTTGAGCACCTTTTCTAGGAAAGGTTGGCTTTGAGGTGTTGTTCTTGGATTTCTCATATCTAGAAGAAAATCTGTCAGAGGAAGTGGTCCTAGTCCTTTCAACACGTTTGCTTCTGCATTCAGAAGCGAAGTGACCTTTCTTACCACAGTTGAAGCATTCCTCATTTGACTTGTCAGTCGAGGAGCTTTTTGTGAAAGAAGAGGGTTTTCGGAAGGATCTAGATTTTCCAGAGAAACGAGGTTTGTTCTTGAACCCTGCCACCATGGCCATTTCATCAGTTATTTGTTCAACAGAATTTTCCTCACCTTCATCATCGGCATCACTTAGATATGCCTCCGTTTGGCGAGTTGACTCGTTTTGATTGTCGTTATCAGAATTTGATGAAGGGTAGGTGATGCGGGGAACACACTGAGTTTTCTTGGAAGTATCACTTACAAGGGCTATAGAAGAGCCTTTTATGTCTTTAATGATAGACTTCCTTTGGATTTTAGTTTGTTCATAATTAAAGAGAGTTCCATAAAGGACAGTGAGAAGCATGTATTCAAGATCCTTGGTTGTCTTGATGCAAGTACATATGTTTTCCCAAAATTCAGGAAGACAGTCCATAAATTTGCACAGGACTTCCTCATTTTCATATACTCTGCCTAACAGCTTTAAATCATTTAAGAGACTGTTAAAACGGTTGTAGTAACTAGAAAAAGATTCTCATTTCTCATGAGTAAAGAGCTCATATTTCTTATTGAGAGCAATTTTCTTGCTTTTCTTAACTTCCTCTGTACCTTCGTACATAACACATAGAGTGGTCCACATTTCTTTAGCTGTAACAAAGTTAACTAAAGAATGGTAGACCTCATCTGGAAGAGGGAGTGCAATGATTGCTCTAACCTTGGAGTCAAGAGATACAATTCGTTTTTCCTCATCAGTGTATTTCTTAGGATTTTTAGTAATGTAACGACCAGTAGCAACAGATTTTTCTTCATCAGAGGAATCATCAGAATCATCTTTGTCAACAACTTCCTTACCAGATTTCTTTGTTTCATGGGTCCCTCACGGAGAATGGTTGGATATCTGATATCCACTCCTTCCATGAACAACATCATCCGGCTTTTCCACAAAGAAAAGTTGTTGAGGTTAAACTTGGGAGGTTTGGCAATAGTGCCATTTTCAGAAAAATTATTTTGAGAGGGAACTTCAATGTTTGAAGAAGAGGTAGCCATCGCAGATCAAAGTTTATTGAGATTAAACTTTCTGCTCTGATACCACTTGTTAGTCCCAGATGGATTAAACTAGTATTGTAGACGGGGGGGGGGGGGGGGGGAAGTATTTTTGCACGGAGAAAAACAAAACAACTTTAACACACTAAGATTCAAAGCTATAGAGTTCTAAGAAGATGAAGTATTTTTGTACTGAGAAATTCTTCAAGAAAGCGTAACCTTGCATGGGGAGCTCCTTCCTCTTTATATAGAGCATGAAGCATTAAATGCTTAGGACACTTGTCATCTGGAGATTTGAGAGTAGGGGTTGACTCTGAAAAATTGTTAAGTCCTTTTCCACCTTTTTGCTCAGTACCAGGAAGGATACCCATGCTTGATTGAGACAATATCTGAGATTGGATAAAATGACAAATAGTCACTTTTTTCTGACAGTGGATATTGTCCCATAATAAATGATCTTCTCATGTTATCTTCCAAGAATAAATCTCACCGATTTGGACTATGAGGTTGGTGAGATTCTTTGACCAAAATGAGCATGATGAAGACCATGTTGCCACCGATTTGAAGCTCTTATCAGTGGGCTTGATTGACCGATCTTGAGAGAGGATCGGTTGGAGTGTCCACCGATTTTCATAGAGAATTTCGGTGGACAATGACTTAGATTTTTGTTGAGAAGAGTGTCTTTCACTTCCACAATGAGAACATCTTTAAGCTTGATTTCGGTTGATCTTCGACTTCACCGAACTTTTGTTGTCTTGTCTAAGTCATTATAAAGACCCACAGTAAAATATTCTAAGTAATATTTTAGGAGTAAAATCGGTAGGTCAATTTCAAATCCTTGGTGACCCAATAGAAACATATGACTTTAAGAGTAAGACAGGGTTAAATACAAGCTAGATCTGGGAAGAAAAGAGTTTTACACGATTTGCAACACACACCGGAAAGATTTCAAAGGAGAAACAGATCCTATTAGTGAGTCAAATCCAAACAAGTTGAAAATGACACAAAACAGTGGATGTTCTTAGAAATGAAGAACATGTCTAAAATCAGTCTAGAAAATCTACCAAACGAGTCAAAATCATTGCAGAGACGATCCTTTGATATTGAAAATCAAAGTTTGCTCTGATACCAATTGTTGATCCCAGATTGACTCAACAATGATATGTTCAAACTTAAATATGCAAAACAGAGTATAGAAATTATGTGCGGAAGCGTTTTAAAACATAGAAAAGGTTTGAACAGTTTGGTAGATTCACACACTAAAATGATAAAGAAAGAAGACTAAACAGAATAAGATTTTCTCAACAAGTCATCTTCATTATCATTAAGAACAATGGAGTTTACACCAAGAACACACACTTGTGTGTGGTTTTTCTCTCAAGATTACTCTCACTCTAGAAATTCAGCGTGTGTGAATTGTGTGTTGCGTGCCTGAAATGGCAGGGTAGTGCTCTCTACGTATCGTGAAGGTTGGCCGCAGATAGTACAAGGAAAAGGGTGTCACCCATGAAATGGTGACACCTGGAAAGTTATCCATCGTGGTTGTACTATTGATCTTCAGAATCTTCGTACAGGTAGAAGCACATGAGAGGCACAGGATCATTGGTCTTCAATATACATAAGTCTTCTTCTTTAAGAAGTTTAGCCACACAGAGGCTATGTGGAGTTTCACAGAGGCTCTGTGGTCCGTGGGTCATATTCGGGTTAAGCTTGACTTCTTGAGGAGTGATCGACAGAGGCTCAGATCCGTGCGGAGAGACTTGGAGTGTTCGGCAGATGTCTTCTGCTATTCTTGTACTTAGCCTATTTTTCAATACTTTTAAGACTAATCTATTGGGGCTAACATCATCTTCCCTTTTGCCAAAACATCACACATTCAGGTTCCACTACACCTACTCGGCATCATTGTTCGGTGGGGAGTGATTTGAAACATTCAAGCAAGCCTTGATCTCCCTTATTTCTCAAACCGCTAAAAGGGTCCGCAATTTGGAAGATCAAGCCTCTCCACCTGCTTTTGATACTCCACTTCGGGAATGTCTCCAGCCTATCACCGATTCTATCACTTCCTTTGGCAAAACGTTAGAGGAGTTAACCATCTCTAATACTCATTTGTCTAACTCTATAGCGGCCCTAAAATCGGCCTCCGATGCTCGGGATGCGGAGCTTCTCCGATTAAAGGAACGAGAAACCCAACAACAGGATATTAACTCCATAATTTTGGAGTCTCTGCATGCGCTTCACCGAAAGATGGATGTTTTCTCCAAGTCCCTAGATTGGGATCTTGAGCTTGGGGACTATGCCTTTGATAATAATGATCGAGATGTTCTTTTTTGAATGGCTCAGAGGTTGGATCGGGTGTCTGATTCTTTGGGTGTATCCTCTCCGTCGGCTACTAAGGGGGACAAAGGTCTAAAGAGGGTTCCAAGAAAGCCATCAATTTGACATGCATCTAGTGACCAACTGCCAAAATCGGCGGAGAAGGACACATCGGCTTCTAAATTCTCTTCAAGGGAAAAGATAAGCTTTGAAAATCGGTAGAATCGGTAAAATCGGTGTAACCGATAGTTGAAAATGTGTCGGTGGAGGGAACCCACGGATCAATTGAGGGGGAGCAACCTAGTCCGACCGAAGGGCCTAAAGACAAAGGAAAGGGTAAGATATCGGCTGAGGAAGAGGCCAAGGCCGAAAAGAAGAAAAGAGAGGAAGTTAAGTATGGGTCTAGACCAATAGGAGGCCACCAAGGCTCATAAAATCTTGGATGCTGATAAAGCCATGTCCTTGTGTGAGTCTCAGAATCGTGCAACGAACAATGTAGAAATCAAAAGATGTAGAACAATGGTTATGATTTCAACTGGTCATCCCTATTAGCTTTCAATAATCAGAGAGTTTACAATAACGAGTAGGAAAGCTGTTAGTTCCAGATCCGTGCAACGAACAATGAAATCAACAGATAATTACAATAGAGTTTATGATTTCAACTGTTCATCCCTATTAGCTTTCAATTGAGAGAGAATTACAATTAGGAGTAGGAAAGCAAAAGGGACAACTAGCCTATTTTCTAAGGCTAATGCACTTTATATATGACGGACCCGTGGTTAACAAGCCCACGGCCCGTTCACTAACTAAGCTCAAATTCAACTATTACAATACAGACCCTTGAACTTTAAATCAACATAAATTGACCCTAACAATCTCCCCCTTTGATATGAAGTTCGAGTTCTCGCTCTAGCTCTCGCCAGTTATAAACATATCTTTTGCGAAGCGCAAAATGAATCTCGAACATTCGGATAGCGCGACGATAGTCGATGCATTCTTCAACCACTTCTCAAGCGTTTCGTGCAGTTATCTCATTCGAGTTCGGAACATACGAAACCTTCTGATTTTCCGATTCATAAGAAATGATTTTGCGAAGAGCATTTTGTACTTTGAAGAGCGTGCCGTCGCAGAATCTGTCTACCTGACTGAAGCGCAGAAATTTATTTTCATTCTGATCGTTGATGAAGACAATCCCCAATTCCGGTTGTAGAAGCAGAGCGTTCTCGGAATACATCTTCAACTCAGGAGCTTTCAAATTCAGCTTTATCAGATTTACCTTCTTTGCCCTGTTCTCGATTGCCATTTGGAAATCCGTGAGATATGACATCATAATAGTACGGACCAGGAATCGACGAACAGCTTCGAGCGCCTTTGTAACGGGAAGCGGTCGGATAGTTCTTGAACGTAGGTCTTTCAGTATTGCCAGGAGGTCAAACGGTCGGAGGTGCAGTAAGTCGGCTTCGGAAAATTTCCATTCATTCCCATCTTCACGTCGGACAGTGAATACAGGATAAACGATTTTCATAATGCGGCTTGAATGTATGTTGAGTACCTCTGTGATCTGATGCTTGGTTCTGACTTGGCTGACTGGAAGACACCGCTTCATTGCGCTGATGTACCGGCGTTGGTATTCGGGGTTGAGGTTATAAATACCAAGGCAGAAGGTCGGCTCGATTGGGCGAAGCTTATGAACAAACAACTTCTTCAGGGATTCCTCCAGGTGAGGAATACATATCGGGATCTTCTCCAATGGATTTGTTGCTGTTGAGGAGGGGGAAGATCAGAAGTTGTTGGTTGCTGAGGAGATGTCGAAATATCGACAGTAGTAGTTTCGGGTCTTGTTGAAGTTTCATCGGGTTGAGCAGAGTGAACGGGAGTTCCATAAAAATTCTGGGGCAGGAACTGATCATAATCAATATTGTCATCTTCATCAGTAGGGAAAACCAAATTAACCTGGAGATTTGCGGCACTGGCGGTTTTTTCATACCATGCATCTTCGGTCTCCGGGTTGGTCTCGCAGTCTGGATCAATCATATCCAGTATCGGCATATCTGATGAGTCGAAATTAACCAGTTTCTGTGTTGAACCCTCAGGCTTTTCAACCGTCGGGTCTTCATCGTCTGAAATATCCATATCTAATACCATCTCGGCTAGAGGCAACTCGGCTTCAGGTTCGGCGTCGGTTGTTGTTGCCGCAGTTGATGGTTCCAGTTGAACCACATTTGTCGATTCGGTGAGGATAGGGGCAGTCTCAGTAGGTTTTAGTCTTTTCTCCCCCTCACGGTGATCAGGATCATCCTGGTCATCGTTCTTGCGCTTTAGACCGCCAGCTTGACTCTTGCAGGTATCTTCGAAAGAACGGACTCTCTCAGACAGCGTTGTCATCGCTTGTTGGAAGTCCTTGAGAGTCGAGTCAATGGTATCCAATCGAGTGGTAATGGACGATGAAGGAGCAGTGACCTAAGATTTCAGAACGGATAGCAGGTCTGCTTCGGTAGAGGCGTCGGTTTCAGATTGTTGGAGCAGTTGGGCTAGAAGCATCGTCTTGAGGGTATCCACTGAATATGTAGGCTGAGCAGGGGCCGGTGGAGGTGTAGGTGCGGTTTCAGCGTCGACGATCTTCTCTTTTCCTTTGATTAAGCTCTTAATTTTGTTGAGCTCGGCTGCGACGTGCTGCTCCATTGCCTCGCGGACAGCCTTAAGGGTGTTGTCCAGGGACCCTGGTGACACAAAGTCAGGTAACGTAACACCGGGATCACTTAGATTACCCGTTAAGGCATCTACCATAGAGGCAGAGCCGCCTACGTCCACGGTTGGTGCAGGGATAGCCGTGGTAGGATTTCCGTCCGATCCTCGTGTTCTGCCAGATGGAGACACTACAGACGTTCCGATCGAGTCACGAAGAGTCTCGATTTGGTGTTCCTCATCCTGTGTCCTAGCCGAAAAATGTATAATATCAATTGGCTCTAGACTCGATTGTGCACGAAATGAAGGCGAGACCGGGGGTTGCTGGTCTCTTACTTCAACCCCGTGAGAAACTGAAACATCCGACTTTTAAGAGACGGATGAGTGGATAAGGGGGTTATGCAATTGCTCTGCTGGGTCCATGGAGGCTTCTTCAATACCCCGTCCCAACGTATGAGACGGGATAGCAGATGTGGCTACCCGGATGTCACTCGGTTGAATTCACGCAGGAGCCTCGTTATCTTTACGGCTCAATCTTTCCTGGTTCGCTTTTGAACGCAGTTCTCTCCTTCTCACATGATCTAACTCATCATCCACTACTCCCTCGTTCCTAATATCTCCTATTTGCGGCTGTTCAGTATGAGGAGGTGAGTCAAGTGGGATTCCTTCGGTGAAGTCCGAGTTTGGGCCGATGTCGTGAGGTATTAATTTTAGGCGTATGTTCCGGTCCGTATCAGATTGCGTGGAGTCAGATTCCACGTTTTCAACATGTGGGGTTGGTTAAGGAGGGTCGGAAAGATATGGTTCGGAGTCATGTTGAAGCATCGGTCGTGAGGACGATGCTCCGGCTTCGCCTGTCGGTCGGGTGATAGGGATTCGGGGTTGGCTAGTACTGGGACGCGTTTCCACTGCACCGCTCGTTCCCCTCCCATGAACTCTCAACTTTCCCCGCCCGGCAGCACCTGCTGTCCGGGCCCTTCCTCCTCTTACTCTCGGACCCTCACGTCTCTCGGGTCTAAGTCCCTAGGCAGGTCCTTCCGACGCTGGCTGGACCATGGGATTCCCTATCGCTTCCCTATAAGCTATAACACCCGGTGCAGCGGGATCGACGTGAGCCAGAAGTGCGTCAGGTATGGGTAAGGCTACCGCATTGGACGGGTTGCAAATAACCATATATTGTAAGTGATGAGGAGGACATACCGGATGGGTAAGACGTCGTGGTATGGCAGGATTCGCGTCCATGTGTTGACGCACGTCTAGCGAAAGGAAACGCGGGTAGGGGAGAAACTTCTTTTGCTTAGTTCCTCCAATATGACGAATAGTGGTAACTAATTCCCGCCACAAGATCATAGCCACGTCGACGTGGCGGTTGTAACACACGGCATGAAAAATTCTCAGGAAGTCGCCGGTGCATTGATCGATACCTTTCCATCTGGATGAAAGGCACCTGTTCAGAATCGTAAACAAAGTGTACCAGATGGGGGCCAGGTATTTCCGATTGAACGCGGAAGGCCAGTTGAGGTCGTGGTTGTATCCGAGAGCACGGACTTGAGCGCAGAGAGTGTCGTAGTTGACCGCGGGGTCATAGCCTTGATGTCCGTCGGCGTTGGCTCCAGGAAGTGAAAGTAGGCGGCGGAAGGAGGCCGGTGTGAGCGTGAACTGTTGATTATCGATCTGAGCAGTGATCGTTTGTGAGTTACCGGTCGTGCGAGCTTGTGCGAAGAACCATACTTAGAGTACGTACAGCAACGGGACGTCGGCTGTGGCGGTGAGGGCCTCACAGAGAGGATGACGCATAAGGATGTCCTCAATCACTTGATGTTGTGGTTGTGGTCTGAATAGTACCGGGTCCAGGTGATGGTTGTTCGCCTCCAATTCAGTGCCATAGTCTGGGTCGACCAAGGCGTTATCAGCTGCCTCATGATCTGCCATGAAATCTGTAAAAAGAAGCACAGTAAGTAATTGATGCGGATGAACAAGTGTCGGCGCGTACCTTTGCATTAATAGGCTCAATCTTAGACAGATTGAGGACTGGCAGTGACGAAATGAGTTCTGGACTGTCATAACAGAAGTTTCCGGATAAAAGGATGGACTGTCAAACCTTTCCGGACAATATATGGTTTTCGGACAAATGTAATCGGATGACACAAGATACCGGATGGGAAGAACGTTCCCGGATAAAATGGATAGACCGGACAAGATGGTTTCCGATTGATAATGGTTTCCGGATAAAAGGAATCCGGACATCGCAACATACCGGTAGTTGAACTTACCGGAAACCCATAGGTTTCCGGTAGTGGAGAGTGACCGGATAAAATATCTAACACGATGGCATTGTCCGGATAAAACATCTTAAGATTGAATGTTTCCGGACACGATGAATGTGTCTGGACGAAACTTAAAACCATCAATCGACTAAACTAGCATCACAACCATGTGTCAAAACGTTTAAGCATTGTCGATATAAGTAGATAAATACATTAAGTGATTTAAATCGACCTAACTACTAGCTACACGACCAGAATTCGAAGAGACCCAAAATAGGGTTTTGAATATCGGGAAATCGACCAAAACAGGGGTCGATTTATGGTGCGATGTGTATGAGACTCGAGTGCAGATGATCGAAGTGTAGTTTCGAGTGACATACCTGATTTGGGGATGAAAAGCTAGTGAAACACGTGTGCAGCGAGTGAAGCCAAGCGAGAGAGATGTCGAGAGGGTTTAGGGTTTTGTTTGTATAATCCGGATAAAGGAAAAAGAACGAACCCGAATGTTTATATACTGACTCCAGAACCCGGGTGTGGTATCCGGGATCCTATCCAACCCGGATAAGGACCCGATCCGGAAACCTATACGGAAAATATGGTTTCCGGATACCTGTCCGGATACTGCTGGATTTGCCAAAAAATTACTCTGTTCCTTGAGATTTTGCAAAATTTGGACAAATTAGGTTTAAAGGAACCTTCTCTCGCTCTCCTTCAAACTGAGCATGGGGAAAAACTTGCTCCCCCTCGGAAGTTGCAGAATTGTGCAACGGAGAGTCCGACACACAAAAAAAAACTTTGGAGCATTTTAAAGAAAAAACACTATGTCGCTCCCCCTCAAATGACGAACATAAGTTGAAATCCACACAAGAGTGCCCACACACAAAAAACTTTTTAACATCTTTAAGAAAAACTGTGTGTGACACTCCCCCTCAACAAGTGAGTAAACTTACCTGATACTGCGTTGTGCTCCCCCTGAACACATGAACACATCGTGAAAGCACAGATATAGACATATAAGAGTTGACGACAATAAGAAAGAAAAGAAACACACGAAGAAAGAAAGGAAACACACGAAATCTACGAAATAAATACAGAGACTAAATCTAACTATGTAACTGAAACAAATAGAATACAAGTGCGAGAAAGTGTATGCTCAATCATCAGGAGTGTAAACACCGGATGATGAGTAGACAGTTACTCGTAGATGTATGGAACTTGTTTCGGGCACACAATCGGATTAAGTCGTCAGTTTTAACATACCTAACTTGGACACAATAGTGTTAAAATGTTTTTCATCCAAAGCTTTTGTAAAGAGGTCTGCTAACTGATGCTCAGTATTTACGAAGTAGAGTTCGACTGTACCTCTTTCGACGTGATCCTTAATGAAGTGATACCGAACGTCGATGTGCTTCGTCTTGGTGTGTTGGACCGGGTTACTGGATATAGCAATCACGCTCTTCGAGTTGCAGTAAATGAGGACTTTGACATACGTGAAACCATAGTCTTTGAGTTGGGTCCGTATCCAGATGACTTGGGAACAGCAACTCGCGGCGGCTACGTACTCCGCATCGGTAGTTGACGTTGAAACGCATTGCTGCTTCTTGGAAGCCCAACTCACCAGGCTATCTCCCAAAAACTGGATATGTCCTGAGGTGGTCTTATGGTCCATCATACAGCCCGCGTGATCCGCATCGGAATAAGCAGATAGTGCAAAACCTGTCTCTTTCGGGTACCACAAGCCAAGATCAGCTGAATCACGTAAATAACGAAAAATTCGTTTGACAGCAGTTAAATGAGACTCCTTAGGTTTTGATTGAAACCGGGCACACAAAAATGTTGAGAACATGATATCCGGTCTACTCGTAGTTAAATACATTAAAGAACCGATCATCCCCCAATATAGTTTAGGATTCACATCCGTTCCGTTAGGATCGGCGTGAAGCTTCGTACCGGGTGGCATGGGAGTTTTCATTGGCGAGGACTGTTCCATCTGGAATTTCCTAAGAATATCCCGGATGTACTTAGACTGGTTTATGAATATCCCGGTCGACAGTTGTTTAACTTGAAAACCAAGGAGGAAATTCATCTTGCAAAGCATCCTCATTTTGAAAAATTGTCCCATAAGATTGGCAAAATTCTTAGCATATGTGGGATTAGTAGAGCCAAATATAATGTCATCGACATACACTTGTACTAAGACTATATGGCCTTTTTCATTCTTTATGAACAGAGTGGAGTCTATCTTACCTCGAGTGAACTCAGATTTAAGTAAGATTCAGACAGAGTGTTGTACCAGGCTCGCGGAGCTTGCTTTAGACCGTAAAGTGCCTTGTCTAGAATGTAGACGTGATCAGGCTTTGAATTGTCCACGAATCCTTCTGGTTGTGATACGTACACTTCTTCCTTGATATCGCCGTAGAGGAATGTGGTCTTCACATCCATTTGGAAGACTGTGAAGTTCTTGTGGGTGGCGTATGCTAGGAACAAACGTATGGCCTCGATTCTTGCCACCGGAGCATAGGTCTCATCATAATCGATCCCTTCTTGTTGACGGTACCCCTTGGCTACGAGACGCGCTTTGTTGCGTACAACGATGTCGTCTTTGTCCTTCTTATTCTTGAAAATCCACTTGGTGCCGATCACCGTCTTGTGTTTTGGACGTGGAACCAGTCGCCATACTTTTAGGGCTTTGAATTGATTTAGCTCCTCTTGCATGGCTATGATCCAGTTCGGATCTTCAAGCGCTTCGCGTACGTCCGTTGGCTCGATGCTGCTTAAGAAGCCGGAGAATAGACAGAAGTTGGCGGATGCGCCTCGTGTTTAAACAGGGGTAGAGGGATCACCGATGATTTGATGAAGTGGATGAGCTTTCGTCCATCTGGTGGTGTGCGGAAGTGGTTGTTGAGTTGAGTGAGATGCGTCCGAATCTACATAATCACCAGAAGGTAGGTCTTGAACTGCTTCAAGTGTCGCACGCTGGTTTCTCGGAGGAGGTGGAGGAGGATCCGTCGATGGTTGAACAACTTCTGGTTCCGAGGAGTTTAGAAGTTGATCCGCGATTGTAGCAGATGACGAATCACTAGGAGTGATCTCCGAATTTGTAACAGGTTCATCCTGAGAAGCAGTAGTATTGGTAAAGGTTGATGATGACGGTTGAGTTGTCTCCACAGTGATGGATGGCGTGCTTGTAGAAGGCGGCGGACCGGATAGGTTAGACGAGTCCTCAATACGAGTAGCTTCAAGTCGAGGTTGTGCTAAGACAGTAGGGGAAACATTGAATATGTCATCATAAAAGAATTTAAACAATAAATCTAAATCAGAAGAGTCAGCATTCGATGAAGATGCATGATTCGGATTTACGGTCGGTTGTGTAGGTCCCGACTTTGGAAGGTCGGAAGCTAACACGCCAGTTAAACTGGGTTTTGAACTGATCTGTTCAGAAGCCAAATCTGCGGCTTCGTCGAAGGTCACGTTTACACTCTCGACAACGGTTTTATTCCGTTTGATGTAAACGCGATATGCTTGAGCCTGCATGGAGTATCCGATGAAAACTCCTTCGTCCGCCTTGGGGCTGAATTTGCCGAGATCATCCTTGTCGTTTAAGACGTAGCACGTGCATCCGAATGCATGGAAGTACTTGATATTCGGAATGCATTTGTTGATGATCTCGTACAGCGTCTTGTTGAATTGCTTGTGGATGATGGAGCGGTTTTGCATATAGCAAGCAGTAGACACCGCTTCGGCCCAGAAAAATAGCCGCAGATTGGATTGGGAAAGCATGGTGCGAGCCGCTTTGACGAGGGTATGGTTGTGCCTTTCCACTACTCCGTTTTGCTGAGGAGTGCGTGCGGCTGAGAAGGTTTGCGAAATTCCAAAAGAAGTTAGATAATCGCTCACAGTTTGGTTCTTGAATTCCGTCCCGTTGTCGGTCCTGATGGTCTGGACTTGACTTTGAAGATTTAACTGAATCGTCTTCAAGTGGTTGATGATCAGCTCCAGTGTTTCGTTTTTCGAGCGAAGGAACTTGACCCAGGTGTAGCGCGAGAAGTAGTCCACCATTACCAGAACATATTTCCGTTTGTTGATGCTTTGAACACGTATCGGTCCACACAAATCCATATGGATAAGCTCGAGGGACCAGGACGTGCTCGGAGCTGCCTTCGGCTGATGCGGTGCTCGTTTCATCTTTCCCATCTCGCATGCCCCGCAGAGACGATCCTTCACGAATTGAAGATCAGCCATGCCTTTTACGTGTCCGCCCAGCACCAGCTTGTTGATACTCTTGAAGTTAAGGTGCGATAGTCTCCGATGCCAAATCCAAGCTTGGTCAGAATTATCCTTTGACATGAGGCAGACAGGTTTATCAGTCTTGAGGGCTGCAAGGTCGATGGTGTAGAGGTTGGTCTTGCGTTTTCCAACCAGTAGCTCGTCTCCGTCGTAATTGAGTATTCTACACCTTTTGGCTTTAAAAAGAACCTCGAGATCTTTGTCGCAGAATTGGCCGATGCTGAACAGATTGTGTCCCAATCCCGCGACGTGTGATACCTTCTTAATAGTGATCTTGTCTTGAACAATGTCGCTGTAGCCCACGATCGGCGCCTTGTTTTCATTCCCAAATCTCACGTCCCCACCGTATTCTTCCTTGTAGTTCGTAAGAAGCTCCCTCCTTCCGGTCATGCGATTCGAGTATCCAGAGTCTAAGTACCACACATGACCGCGCTGCAAAAATAGGTTTAACGGTTTTTAGGTACCCAAATTTGCTTTGGTCCTGGAGGGTTAGGTTTGGCACCTCTAGGAGGAACTTGCTTTGACACAGACTTCCCCTTAGGTGTAGATTGTACACCATTTGGAGTAACTGGTTTTGGCACATGTTGCCTCTTAGATGTAGAATTCACACCTTTTGGAGGAACATGTTTTGGAGCAGGTTGCCTCTTGGGTGCCGGTCTAACCTCAGAAGGAGACGACAGTTTTGGAATGGGTTTGGTCTCCCGCTGTGGTTTAACCTATTATTAGAAACCCCGTTGTTTATAGTATTTTATGTTGTTATTACGGGGTTTGCGTTTAGGTGGCGAATTATACATGTGATACGACCCAAACCAGTCATTTATGTTAATTTTATCAAAATCATTCCAACCACATCTAGAACAACATAAACAATCACGCGATAACTGAATCAATTGATGAACTGAATTAAGTTTAATTAGATAAGAAACTTCAAAACGATTCCAATGATTCCAAACACAATTGTCTTTGTTTATTCTAGAATTAAAAGCGGTAGGGAAGGACTTTGATGATGCATCCTTGACAGGTTCCTTGTTTGGCCACTTGGGTTTTTCTTGTTTTGCGCGACCATTTTTATCTGAAACAACAGGGACAGAATGATCAGTGACTTTTGAAGGAACAGGATTTTTGACAGGTAATCGCTCGGTCTTTTGCCGCGGCTGTGATTGGTTTTGAGAAACAGGTTTAGATTTTGAGATCTCAATCACAGCTGGGGCCTTGGTGTTAGAACATGTACCCTTTAGAAAAGTGACCGGACGATTTACCACTGGAGATAGAAAATCAGTGTGACTCGGAAGAGGTTTGTCGAAAGGGAACGATTCAAACTCTCCATCAGTGTTACCTTCGGAGTTCATATATTCAGAAAAGTCTATCTCCGGAATTTCAGGACTTGGGTCCGGTGAGGAAGGCGAGGAACACTTTGTGTTAGTGTGCTTTGGGGAATTCGGTGCGGAAGCGTTTGAAAAATCAGAGTTTAAATTCCTTTCAACACACTCATCTTGAGAATCTTTACTTTCTTGAGAAGAGATATTTCCTATGAAAGCTTTACATGAGGATGTGTCCGATGAGGTAGAGGAGTGTTCGGGTGAAATCTGCTTCGCAGTTTGGAGCAGGTCAATCTGCACTTGGAGTTGACCATTTATCATATGCTCTTTTATCGTTTCTCTTGACATGTCAGACAGTTTCGATGAGAGCTTATCGATTTCACACCGAAGTGTTTCCTTTTCCTTATCCGACACAGCTTCGGTTTTCTCAGATTTGAGATTCTCAAGTTCAGTGATTAGCGCTTGCTTATCCTTTTGAAAATTCGACCTTTCTTGCTCGAGTGACTCCTCCAACGCGACAATCTTTGCTTCCAAGACGAGAGGGGGAACATAGAGTTTAAACTCATCTGTCTCAGTCTTGGTTTCAGTTGCTTGGACCTCATCCTTTTTAGAGGAATCCTTGGGTGTAGCAACCTTATAGCCGTCGAAGTAGTCATTCGAGAGGTACTTCTTTTCTTACTTATAGGAATAATTTAAAGATCCATAACAAAATGGGAGTTGCATTTTGGATGTGCGTGTGCGCTTGTATTCCTCAGTTTCCTCTTCCTTTTCAGTTTCAAGAGGACCAGTCCATTTAATTGCATATTCCGGATAATCTTTGGATATTCCAAGACAACTGAAATCATACAATATAGGTCTTTTGGCTATACCCTTTTTCAAATAATGTGGGTTATCATATCCGATTCCCCGGGCTTTGTTAAAATACGTGAACTCTTTGGGTTTATTCATGTGGATAGTTTGATCCGTTTGGCCTCTTTTATGTAGTTTGGTTTCAAGATCAAGTATTTTTGCGACAAACTCCTTGTGTTGAATTTGAAGAGCATAACATTGATAAACAATTTATGCGTTCTCATTCACACACTGATCAAACTGAGACTGAAGTTCAGATAATTTGGCCCTTAAGTCTTTAGGTGCTATTGAAAGATTTGTGCATTTGTCTTTTAAATTAGCAATTTCAGACTTATATTTTTCAGTTATTCTCTTTTGAACATCTAGCTTTTTAGTTAGAGACCTAATCTCAAGCTGTTGTTCTTTAGAGGTGGCCTTAAAGGAATCAGCCTGTTCAACAAGTGATTGCATTTTATCCAAGAAATGTTGTTGGTTAGAATCACATACCTGACTTGATGTTGCCTTTTCCTCATCGACTGGAGAGTGATATCCCATGAAAGCATTAGCACCATCAGATTCGCTTTCATCGTCAGATTTTCCCAACCAGTATTCGTTTTCAACGAACATAGCTTCTCCAACCTCCTTTTGCTCAGCCAATGCAAGCTTCGCTTTGTAGTAGTGAACATTCTTTACCGTAGGCTGGCGGCAATCTTTTGCAAAGTAGCCAAGTTTCCCGCAGTTGTAGCAAGTTACGGGTTCATCTTTCTTCTTTCGGTCATCTTTCTCCGTCTTCTCCTTCTTCTCAGACTTTTCTTGCTCATCGGCTTTCTTCTTTCCTTCATACCTGTCCTTATAATCGTGGCGCTTGTTGGAGGAGGTGGAGTAGCGCTGATTATTGGACGATGGCTTCTTATAGAACTTTTATTGTTGAAACGATTTGGTAAGAAGGGCTATCGCTTTCTTGAAATCAGATACTTCATCATTAGACTCACTATCATCCTTTTCATCAGGTTCTGACTCAGAAAGGTTTTGCTTTTGAGCACGTTTGGAGTGACGGCTAGAGGATTTCCCTTGCTTGGAAGACATGAGTGCAATGGGATCAGCAGTTGGTTTGGAAGCAGTCTTCTTTTCGCTTAGAAGTTCATTCACTTCATCTCCATCTTGAAGAAGTGTCTCATACAGCTCGTGCATGCCAACTTTCTCAATCAGGTTGTTATGCTTTACGTGTGAGGCAAATACTTTCCACTCAGGAAGAAGGTTGTTGAGGAATTTGAGAGCATTCTCCGTGTTCGAACGAGTAATCTTGTTCTTGTTAAGTTCGTTGAGAAGAAGACAAAAACGTTCATAGGTCTCGGAAAGAGATTCGCCGGAACGTTGTTTGAATCCATCGAACTTAGTTATGGAGCTATTAATCTTCAGCTGATTCCCGACTTTGCTTCCACGCATCATCTTTTCCACCTGATCCCACATGCCCTTAGCTGTATCTTTGTAGCTATCGATGGCAGTATAGATTGTGTTGGGGATAGCTTGAACGAGATACCGCTTAGCAAGCTTTTCTCCCTCAAGCATGCCCTTTTCCTCGTCGGTCATATCGGCAAGAGTCTTTCGCACATGGAGTGTTTTCCCACCTTCTTGAGGTGGTGGAACTTCCTTCCTTGGTTGAGGAATTGGCCTATCTTCTAATGCTCGCCAAATGTACTCGAAGTTATCCTTCGACTCAATGAAGATTTTGAACCTGTCGCACTACTGGTTGTACTCACCTTTATAGAGACAAGGTGGTTTGGAGTCGGTGCCGATTGCGAGAGCATCACGCAAAGTAGACACCTTTGGTTGCAACGGAGTGATCGTCAGACGAATGATTGATTCAAAGTGTAAACCTAACGCACGGCACTAAGAGTGGAATCCTAACGCAGGTTCTACGACTGATATGAACTAATAACAGGTAAGAAATCAATAAACTGAACTTACCGGATAGGAATCCGAATGAGATATCTGATCTGGAAGCGTCCAGATCAGATTTAAGTGAAAGCAGTTCAAAGTCAAACAGAAGTATCCGGATAAGTAGAAGAATCCGGACAGCTTGATGTTTCCGGATAACAAAGGTTACCGGATGACAGAAGTGTCCGAATAGAAAAAGTAAAAGCAATACTTACCGGATGAAATGCTTACCGGGTAAATGGAGTGTCCGAATAAAGTACTTGCCGGATAGGATAGGTTTCCGGATGAAATCAATTACCGGATACCTTGAGTTGTCTGGATAATATGCTTTACCGGAAACTTTGGGTTTCCGGAACAAATTACCCGGAAAGATTAGAGTTTAAAGACTTACCCGGAAAGAAAACGTACCCGGAAAGGAATAACACAATTATCCGGAAACCGCGGCTGCTGTGTCCGGGAACTGCGGCTGTGGGTTGCCAATCGATTGGGAATCGACTAGGGTTGCTCAAAAATGTTCCTGAAAGATTAGAAACACTACCAAACACAAAAATAACACTAACCCAATCAATTTTGAAGCAAAAAAACAAGTTTTGATGGTAAAAATTTGATTTTTAGTGAAGAACACAACCAAAATCTTTGAACTTAATTTGCTTAATAAACCACTCAAACGATCGAATTAGATTATGAAAAATTGCAGAATCACTCAAAACAATGATACTAACAATACCCAATAAACGAAATCGATCAATTTTGCTCGAATCAAAATATGAATGTGCAATCAAGAACACAAACGAGAAAAACTAGAAAGCTTACCAGAATTCAATAAAAAGGCTTTGAATCAATTCTGTTCGTCTGCTCTGATACCAATTGTTAGTTCCAGATCCGTGCAACGAACAATGAAATCAACAGAAAATAACAATAGAGTTTATGATTTCAACTGGTCATCCCTATTAGCTTTCAATTGAGAGAGAATTACAATTAGGAGTAGGAAAGCAAAAGGGACAACTAGCCTATTTTCTAAGGCTAATGCACTTTATATATGACGGGCCCGTGGTTAACAAGCCCATGGCCCGTTCACTAACTAAGCTCAAATTCAACTATTACAATACAGACCCTTGAACTTTAAATCAACATAAATTGACCCTAACAAAAGCAATAAAGACAACTAGCCTATTTTCTAAGGCTAATACACTTTATATATGGTGGGCCCGTGGTTAACAAGCCCACGGCCCGTTCACTAACTAGGCTCAAATTAAACTATTACAAAACAAACCCTTGAACTTTAATTCAACAATAAATGACCCTAACAATCTCCCCCTTTGAATTGAAGTTCGAGTTGGCGCCAGTTTGCAACATATCTTTTTTGTAGCGCGAAGTGTACCTCGAACATTCTGATAGCACAGCGATAGTCGATGCGTTCTTCAACCATTTCCAAGGCTTTTCGAGCAATTGTTTCTTCTGGATTAGGAACATACGAAAGCCTTCGAGTTTCGGACTCGAGAGATATGATCTTTCGAAGAGCATCTTGAACTTTGAAGAGCGTGCCATCGCAGAATCTGTCTACCTGACTGAAACGCAGAAATTTTTTCTCTTTCTGTTCGTTGAAGTAGACAATCCCAAATTCAGGTTCTAGAAGTAGAGCGTTCTCGGGATACATCTTCAATTCAGGAGCTTGCAGATTCGGCTTTATCAGATTTACCTTCTTTGCCCTGTTCTCGATTGCCATTTGGAAGTCCGTGAGATCTGACATCATAATAGTACGGACCAGGAATCGACGAACAGCTTCGAGCGCCTTTGTAACTGGAAGCGGTCGGATAGTTCTTGAATGAAGGTCTTTCAGAATAGCGTAGAAGTCGAACGGTCGGAGGTGCTGGAAGTCGGCTTCAGAAAATCTCCATTCATTCCAATCTTCGCGTCTGACGGTGAATACAGGATAAACAACTTTCATAATTCGTCTTGACTCGATGTTGAGCACTTCTGTGATCCGATGCTTGGTTCATACTTGGCTAACTGGTAGACACCGCTTCATTGCACTTACATACCGGCGTTGGTATTCGGGGTTAGAACTGTAAATACCAAGGCAAAAGGTCGGCTCGATTGGGCGTACCTTGTGAACGAACAACTTCTTCAGGGATTCCTCCAGGTGAGGAATAAATATCGTGATCTTCTCCCAACGGATTTGTTGATGTTGAGGAGGTGGGAGATCAGAAGCTATCGGTTGCTGAGGAGATGTTGGAATATCGGTGGTTGTAGTTTCATGTCTTGTTGAAGTTTCAGCGGGTTGAGCAGAGTGAACGGGGGTACCATATAAATTCTGGAGCAGAAACTGGTCGTAGTCTACATTGTCATCTTCATCGGTAGGGAAGACCAAATTAACCTGGAAATTTGCGGCACTGGCGGCTTTTTCATACCATGCATCTTCGGTTTCCGGGTTGGTCTTGCAGTCTGGATCTATCAGGTTGATTGTAGACTCAACTGATGTGTCAAAAGTAACCAGTTCCTGTTCTGTTCCCTCAGGCTTTTCAATCGTCGGGTCTTCATCATCCGAGATATCCATGTCAATTACCATCTCGGCTAAAGGTAACTCGGCTTCAGGTGCTTCTGATGTAGTAGCTGTAGTTGAGGGTTCTTGTTGAACCACAGTAGTCGTTTCAGTGAGGATCAGGGTGGTCTCGGTTAGTCTTTGTCTTTTCTCCCCCTCACGGCGATCAGGATCATCCTGGTCGTAGTGCTTGCGCTTTAGACCGCCTTCTTGACTCTTGCAGGTATCTTCGAGTGAACGTACTCTCTCGGACTGCGTTGTGAGCATTTAGTTGAAGTCCTTAAGAGTCGAGTCAATGGTATCTAAGTGAGTGGTAATGGATGACGAAGGAGCAGTGACCTGGGATTTGAGAACGGATAGCAGGTCTGCTTCGGTTGAGGCGTTGGTTTCGGATTGTTGGAGCAGTTGGGCTAGAAGCATCGTCTTTAGGGTATCCACCGAATATGTCGGCTAAGCAGGGGCCGGTGGAGGTGTAGGTGCGGTTTCAGCGTCAACGATCTTCTCTTTACCTTTGATTAAGCTCTTGACTCGATGTTGAGCACTTCTGTGATCTGATGCTTGGTTCGTACTTGGCTAACTGGTAGACACCGCTTCATTGCACTTACATACCAGCGGTGGTATTCGGGGTTAGAACTGTAAATACTAAGGCAGAAGGTCGGCTCGATTGGGTGTAGCTTGTGAACGAACAACTTCTTCAGGGATTCCTCCAGGTGAGGAATAAATATCGTGATCTTCTCCCAACGGATTTGTTGCTGTTGAGGAGGTGGGAGATCATAAGCTATCGGTTGCTGAGGAGATGTCGAAATATCGGCGGTTGTAGTTTTAGGTCTTGTTGAAGTTTCAGCGGGTTGAGCAGAGTGAACGGGGGTACCATATAAATTCTGGAGCAGAAACTGGTCGTAGTCTACATTGTCATCTTCATCAGTAGGGAAGACCAAATTAACCTGGAAATTTGCGGCACTGGCGGCTTTTTCATACCATGCATCTTCGGTTTCCGGGTTGGTCTCGTAGTCTGGATCTATCAGGTTGATTGTAGACTCAACTGATGTGTCAAAAGTAACCAGTTCCTGTTCTGTTCCCTCAGGCTTTTCAACCGTCGGGTCTTCATCATCCGAGATATCCATGTCAATTACCATCTCGGCTAAAGGTAACTCGGATTCAGGTGCTTCTGATGTAGTAGCCGCTGTTGAGGGTTCCTGTTGAACCACAGTAGTCGTTTCAGTGAGGATCAAGGCGGTCTCGGTTAGTCTTTGCCTTTTCTCCCCCTCACGGTGATCAGGATCATCCTGGTCATCGTGCTTGCGCTTTAGACCGCCTGCTTGACTCTTGCAGGTATCTTCGAGTGAACGGACTCTCTCGGACAGCGTTGTGAGCGCTTAGTTGAAGTCCTTAAGAGTCGAGTCAATGGTATCCAAGCGAGTGGTAATGGATGACGAAGGAGCAGTGACCTGGGATTTGAGAACGGATAGCAGGTCTGCTTCGATTGAGGCGTCGGTTTCGGATTGTTGGAGCAGTTGGGCTAGAAGCATCGTCTTTAGGGTATCCACCGAATATGTCGGCTGAGCAGGGGCCGGTAGAGGTGTAGGTGCGGTTTCAGCGTCAACGATCTTCTCTTTACCTTTAATTAAGCTCTTGATTTTGTCGAGCACGGCGGTTAGGTGCTGCTCCATTGCCTCGCGGACAACCTTAAGGGTGCTGTCCAGGGACCTTTGTGACACAAAGTCAGGAAATTTAACTCCGGGATCACTTAGATTGCCCGTTGAGGCATCTACCTGAGAGGCGGAGCCACCTACGTTCACAGTTGGCAATTTGGTAGCTGTGGTAGGATTTCCGTCCGATCCTCGTGTTTCGCCAGACGGAGACACTACAGACATTCCGATCGAGTCACGAAGAGTCTCGATTTGGTGTTCCTCATCGTGTGTCCTAGGCAAAGAATGTTCAATTTCAAATGGTTCTAGACTCGATGGTGCATGAAATGAAGTCGAAACCAGGGGCTGTTGGTCTCTTATTTCAACACCAGAACTCTCCGAGTGAGAGACCGGTGGAAGTTGTGCTTGATCCCCGTGAGAAATTGAAACATCCGTCTTTTGAGAGACGGATGAGTGGATAAGGGGGTTGTGCAATTGTTCCGCTGGGTCCACGGAGGCTTCTTCAATATCCTGTCCCAACAAATGAGACGGGATAGTAGATGTGGCTACCCGGATATCACTCGGTTGGGTTCGCTCAGGAGCCTCTTTATCTTTATGGCTCAATCTTTCCTGGTTCGCTTTCGAACGCAGTTCTCTCCTTCTCACATGTTCTAACTCGTCACCTATAATTCCCTCAGGTATCATAGTATCTCCCATAGCATGTTGGGGAGTAGAGGTAGGTGAGTCAAGTAGGATTCCTTCGGTGAAGTCCGGGTTGGGTCCGATACCGTGAGGGATTAATTTCAGGCGGATGTTACGGTCCGTATCGGATCCCGTGGATTCATATTCCACGTTCTCAACTTGTCGAGAGGGTGAAGGTGGGTCAGATAAATATGGTTCAGAGTCATGATGAAGCATCGGTCGGGAGGACGATGTTTCGACTTCGCTTGTCGTTTGGGTAATGGGAATTACGGGTTGATGGCTAGAACTGGGACGCGGATCCAATGCACCTCCTGTTGCGGTCCCCCTCCCGATAATTCTCAACACACCCCGCCCGGGAGCCCCAGCTGCCCGGGCCCTTCCACCTCTTACTCTCGGACCCTCACGTCTCTCGGGTCTATGTCCCGGGGGAGGTCCCTCCGGCGCTAGCTGGACCATGGGATTCGCTAACGCTTCCCTATATGCTACTACAGCCGGGGAAGTAGGATACGCGTGAGCCAGAAAGGTTTCAGGTATGGGCATGGCGATGGCGTTGGACGGGTTGCGAATTACCATGTATTGCAGGTGATGAGGAGGACATACCGGATGGTTCGGACGTCGCGGTATTGCTGGATTGGAGTCCATATGTTGTCGCACAGCCAGAGATAGGAAACGAGGGTACGGGAGGAACTTCTTTTGCTTCGTACCTCCGATTTGACGAATAGCTTGAAGTAACTCTCGCCAGATGATCATTGCAAAGTCCACGTGGCGGTTGTAGCACACGGCATGGAATAACCGCAGGAAGTCGCCCGTAAACTGGTCTATGCCCTTCCATCTCGAAGAAAGGCATCTGTTTAGAATCGTAAACAGAGTGTACCATATGGGGGCCAGGTACTTTCGGTTGAACGCGGACGGTCGGTCGAGGGCGTGATTGTAGCCGAGAGCGCGGACTTGAGCGTACAGAGTCGTGTCATTGAGCGTGGGGTCATAGCCTTGGTGGCCGCCGGCATTTGCTTCAGGAAGTGAAAGTAGTCGACAGAAGGTGTCAGGTGTGAGCGTGAACTGTTGGTTATCAATCTGAGTCGTGATTGATTGTGAATTGGCCGATGTGTTGACTCGTGCAGTAAGCCAGACTTGAAGAACGTACAGTAGTGGGACGTCGGCTGTAACAGTGAGGGCCTCATGGAGAGGGTGACGCATTAGAATATCCACAAGCACACGGTGTTGTGGTTGTGGTCGGAACTGAGCCGGGTCCAGGTGATGGTTGTTTGGCTCTATCTCGGTGCCATGGTCAGGTTCGACCAAGGCATTATCAGCTTCCTCATCTATGAATTCTTCTTGAGGAATTTGATCCTCCGGATTTTGTTCTTCGGGGTGTTGTGGATTTTGTTGCTGATCCGCCATTGAATATCTGTAAAAGGAGACACGGTTAGTGAACGAAGCAGATAAACAAGTATCAGTGCGTACCTTGGCTATAATAGGCTCAATCTGAGACAGATTGAGGATCGGCAGTGATGAAATAGGTACTTGATATACAACACAGGGGTGTCCGGACAAATAGTTTGAAATAACAAGACTTTCCGAACAACCATGAATATCCGGACAAAGGGTGTCTGGACAACAAAGCTTTCCGGACAAGAAGAATTTTCCGGACTAGGGAATGATCCCGGACAAATAGGTTTCCGATTGACAAATGATTTCGGACAAATGGGAGTCCGGACACACCAACAGTCCGGTAGTTGAACTTACCGGAAACTCTGAGGTTTCCGGACAACTAGGTATCCGGGTGTTGAGTGTATCCGGGAACATAATATGTATATTGACGCTTACCGAACAAGACATCCTAAATTTGAAGGATTCCAAACACGACGAATGTATCCGGACGAAGCTTAAAAACTTCAATCGACTGAAATAGCATCCCAAACAGGTGTGAAACCATTTATGCAGTGTTGATAAACTCAAGTGAACTCCCAAACGCAACTAGATTAGCTTATAAACCACCTAATGGACCCGAAGACCAAGATACCCAAAAAGGGTTTCGGGTTTATGTGAATCGACCAAAACTGTGGTCGAGTGTTGTGATGGAGTGCACGAAACAAACATAAACGATGTTAAGATGTATCTACGAGAAGCATACCTGATTGTGGGACGAATAATGAGTGACAATCGTGAAAATCTAGTGTGGCCGAACGAGAGAGAAAGTGCGAGAGGGTTTAGGGTTTTTGAACGAGTTTTTCCGGATAATGAAAATGAATGAATCCGGATGCTATATAAATGGATCAAGTAATCCGGATGGTATGCCCGGATACCCATCCGGTCCGGAAAGTATACTGTCCGGACAGAGGAGTTTCCGGAAACTATCCGGACACTTGTGACATATTCAAAAAGTTGATCCTCTCTCTTCAAAAACAATTCCTTAGGTTATGAAAAGAATTTTCTCTCGGTCCCCCTCAAACTGAGAATAGGGAAAAACTTGCTCCCCCTCGGATAGGGCAATGGAGAGTCCGACACACAAAAACTTTTAGGCAGTTAAAGAAAAACTGTGTCGCTCCCCCTCAAATGATGAACATACGATGAAATCCACACGGGAGTGCCCACACACACAAAAACCTTTTTAACATTTTTAAGAAAAATTGTGTGTGACGCTCCCCCTCAACAAATGATTAAACTAACCTGATACCGCTTTGTGCTCCTCCTGAACACATGAACACACCGTGAAAGCACAGATATAGACAAATAAAATAAGACGACAGTATGAAAGAAAAGGAAACACACGTAGAAAGAAAGAAAACAAACGAAATCTACCTAATAAATACAGAGACTTAATCTAACTGTGTAACTGAAACAAGTAGAATACAAGTGCAAGAAAGTGTATGCTCAATCATCAGGAGTGTAAACACCGGATGATGAGTAGACAGTTGCTCGTAGGTGTATAGAACTTGTAACGGGCACACAATCGGATTAAGTCTTCAGATTTAGCATTCCTAACTTGGACACAAGAGTATTAAAGCGTTTTTCGTCCAAGGATTTTGTAAAAAGGTCTGCTAACTGATGCTCAGTACTTACAAAGTAGAGTTCGACTGATGCTCAGTACTTACAAAGTAGAGTTCGATGTGCTTTGTCTTAGTGTGTTGGACCGGGTTGATGGATATGGCAATGGCGCTCATTGAGTCGCAGTAAATGGGCACCTTGGCATAGGTGAATCCGTAGTCTTTGAGTTACGTCCTCATCCAGATTACTTGAGAGCAGCAGCTCGCGGCGGCCATGTACTCCGCCTCGGCAGTTGAAGTAGACACGCACTGCTGCTTCTTGGACGCCCATCTTACCAGACTATCTCCCAAAAACTGCACATGCCCCGATGTGCTCTTTCGGTCCATCATGCTGGCCACGTGGTCCGCATCAGAATAAGCGAATAACTCAAAACCCATCTCTTTCGGGTACCACAAGCCAAGATCAGCAGTACCACGTAAATAACGAAAGATTCGTTTGACCGCAATTAAGTGAGACTCTGTTGGTTTTGATTGAAATCGGGCGCATAGAAAGGTTGAAAACATAATATCCGGTCTACTAGCGGTTAGATACATCAAAGAACCGATCATTCCCCGATACAATTTAGTGTTCACATCCTTTCCGTGAGGATCGGCGTGAAGCTTTGTATTGGTAGCCATGGGAGTTTTCATCGGTGAGGACTGTTCCATCTGGAATTTCCGAAGAATATCCTGGATGTACTTAGACTGGTTTATGAATATTCCGGTCGACAGTTGTTTAACTTGAAGACCAAGGAAGAAATTCATCTCACAAAGCATACTCATTTTAAAAATTCTCCCATAAGTTTGGCAAAGTTCTTAGCATATTGGGGATTAGTAGAACCGAAAATTATGTCATCGACATACACTTGTACTAAGACTATATGACCCTTTTCGTTCTGGATAAACAGAGTAGAATCTATCTTACCTCGAGTAAATTCGGATTTAAGCAAGAACTCAAACAAAGTGTTGTACCAGGCTCGCGGAGCTTGCTTTAGACCATAAAGCGCCTTGTCTAGAACGTAGACATGATTAGGCTTCGAATAGTCCATGAATCCTTCGGGTTGCGAGATGTACACTTCTTCCTTGATATCGCCGTAGAGGAATGCAGTCTTCACATCCATTTGGAAGACCGTGAAGTTTTTGTGCGCGGCCTATGCTAGGAACATGCGTATGGCTTCGATTCTTTCCACCAGAGCGTAGGTCTCATCGTAGTCGATCCCCTCTTGCTGACGGTACCCCTTGGCTACGAGACGCGCCTTGTTGCGTACGACGATGCCGTCTTCGTCCTTCTTATTCTTGAAGATCCACTTGGTGCCAATCACCGTCTTGTGAGATGGATGTGGAACCAGAGCCTCGAATTGGTTGAGCTCTTATTGCATAGCGATGATCCAGTCCGGATCTTCAAGTGCTTCTCGTACAGTCATCGGCTCGATCTTGCTTAAGAAGCCGGAGAAGAGACAAAAATTACCAGAAGCGCCTCGCATACGAACAGGAGTAGAGGGATCACCAATGATTTGGTGTAGGGGATGAGCTTTCGTCCATCTGGTAGTATGTGGAAGCGGTTGCTGAGTTGAGTGAGACGTGTCCGGATCCATGTAGGCACCAGATGGAAGGTCTTAAACAGCCTCAAGTGTTGCTGGTTGATTTCTCGGAGGAGATGGGGGAGGATTCGTCAATAGTTGAACAACTTCTGGTTCTGAGGAGTTCAGAGGTTGATCTGGGGGGTGACAGTAGTATCAGTAGAAGTCGATGATGACGGTTGAGCTGTCTCCACAGTGATGGACGACGTACTTGTAGAAGGCGGCGGACCTGATAGATTCGCCGAATCCTCAGTACGAGCAGCTTCAAGTCGAGGTTGTGCTAAGACAGGAGGAGTAGAAACATTAAAGATGTCATCATAAAAATACTTAAACAATAAATCTAAATCAGAAGATTCAACATTCGATGAAGATGCATGATTCGGATTTACGGTCGCTTGTGCAGATCCCGAACGTGGAGGTCCGGAAGCTAGCACGCCAGATAAACCGGGTTCTGAATTGAATTGTTCATAAGCCAAATCTGCGGCTTCGTCGAATGTCACGTTTACACTCTCGACAATGGTTTTATTCCATTTGATGTAAACGCGATATGCCATATCCTGCATGGAATATCCTATAAATACTCCCTCATCCTCCTTTGGGCTGAATTTGCCAAGATCGTCTTTGTCATTTAAGACGTAGCACGTGCATCTGAACGCATGAAAATATTTGATGTTTGGAACGCGGTTTTCATGATCTCGTACGGCGTCTTGTTGAACCGCTTGTTGATAATGGAGCGGTTCTGCATGTAACAAGCCGCTGACACCGCTTCGGCCCACAGAAGTAGCGGTAGATTGGAATGGGAAAGCATGGTGCGAGCCGCTTCGACTAGGGTACAGTTGCGTCGTTCCACCACTCCGTTTTGCTGAGGAGTACGTGCGGAAGAGAAGGTGTGCGAAATGCCGACTGCAGTCAGATAGTTGTCCACCATTTGATTTTTAAACTCCGTCCCATTGTCGGTTCTTATAGTCTGAACTTGTTGTTGTTTGTTCAGTTGGATGGTCTTCAGGTGGTTGATGATTAGCTCCGGAGTTTCATCCTTCGAGCGTAGAAACTTCACCCATGTGTAGCGCGAGTAATCATCCACCATCACTAGAACGTACTTGCGTTTGTTGATGCTCTGAACACGCATCGGTCCATATAAATCCATATGGATAAGTTCGAGGGACCGAGACGTGCTTGGAGCTTCCTTCGGCTGATGTGACGCCCGCTTCATCTTTCCCATCTCACATGCCCCGCAGAGACGATCCTTCACGAATTGAAGATCGGGCATGCCTTTCACGTGTCCGCCGAGCACCAGTTTGTTGATACTCTTGAAGTTTAGGTGCGATAGTCTTCGATGCCAAATCCAAGCTTGTTCGGAATTAGCCTTTGACATGAGGCAGACGGGGTTATCGGGTTTCTACACCGTTTAGCTTTGATCCGTACCTCGAGATCTTTGTCGCAGAATTGCCCGATGCTGAACAGATTGTGTCCCAATCCCGCAACGTGTGATACCTTCTTGATTGTGATCTTATCTTGGACAATGTCGCCGTAGCCCACGATCGGCGCCTTGTCGTTGTTGCCAAATCTCACGTATCCACCATATTCTTCTTTGTAGTTCGTGAGAAGCTCCCTCCTTCCGGTCACCTGCTTGGAGCAACCAGAGTCTAAGTACCACACATGACCGTTCTGCAAAAACAAGTTTAACGGATTTTAGGTACCCATATTTGCATGGGTCCTGGAGGGTTAGGCTTGGCACCTCTTGGAGGAACTTGCTTTGACACAGCTTTCCCCTTAGGTGTAGGTTGTACACCGTTTGAAGGAACTGGTTTTGGCACAGGTTGCCTCTTAGGTGTAGAATTTACACCTTTTGGAGGAACAGGTTTTGTAGCATGTTGCCTCTTTGGTGCCGGTTTAACCTCAGTAGGATCCACTCGTTTAGGAATGGGTTTGGTCTCCCGCTGTGGTTTAACCTCTGGTTGGAAAACCCATTGTTTATAGTGTTTCATCTTGTTATTACGTGGTTTGCGTTTGGGTAATGAATTATACATGTTATACGACCCAAACCAATCTGTTGGTCCCGAAGGGCTATATAAGTTTGTAGAAGGGGGGGGGGGATGAATACAAACACTAAGATTTTACTTTTCTAAATTGTTTATTGATAAATCATTAACAATTTACAGCTTGTTGCGGAAACAAGATTAAGGATAAACCTAAATCTAAACAAGTTGGAACACTAAGTTTCTTGCACTAAGAAAGAGAAGGAAATTACTAATAATAACCTATCTCAAGATAAGAAGGATGAACTTGTCCAGAGTTAGCAAGTTACTTCAAAAAGAAGTGAGTTCTTCTTCTTATATACTGCATGCATTTAATGCATGGCAGTTTACACTTTACACGTGGCAGCAGCTCATTGGTTGTACGTCATTGACCTTTGTTGACAACCTTAGTAGCCGCATGTTTGAACAGTGTAGTATCAGAGTGGTTGTACGATTTCAGACAATAAGGAGGTTCTTTTTCTGACATATCGTACGGAGACGTGCAAGGGTGGTTAAAACAAAAGTACTTTGTACGGAGAACTTCATGATCAACTTTTCGTTGATTAAGCGATCTATCATTCTACATCAGCGAATGATAGAGTTTAGTGATAGCTAAAGTCTTGTACTTGATACTTCACGTTGAGTGGACAAATCTGAGTCTTCGCTGATCCGCATCAGTTCATTAGGAGACTTGTTGCTGGTTCTTGAGCTTGATCTTCGACTTCAGCGTAGAACCTATGTTGACGTGAAACTTGTCTTCAGGGATCATAAGTAAACAACTAACTTATCAGCGATCACCATAAGTACTGAACAGACTCAGAGTATTATGGTGAACAGTGTTCGCTGAATGTTTAATCTAAAGGGCGAGAGTTCATATCAGCGGTACTGTAAGATCTTAGTACTTATCAGCGATAGTGAAACTCTGATACATATTGTTTACTTACAATTTTCACTAAGTATATAAGAGAGGGTCATTATCAAATCACTGAGGGTTTGGATCAACAATCTCCCCCTATTTGATTATGACATAGCAACAGAGAAAATTGCTATTTAATGAAAAACATAAGGATAAAAAAACTCATAAAATATTTGTCCCTTTTACTGTTTTCTGGGATCTTTTCTGTACTGATGGAGTAAAGTACGTTCGCTGAAATTTTTCTTTAAACTTCGTAAAGATTACAGATGGAAGTGGAAAAATTACAAGTACAGCGAATACAATTACAAGTACAAAAGAATAACTGATATAATAGAAGAATGAGGCGATCCTATCAGCTTATAGAGGTTCTTCCTTAATGAGTTGTTCATCAAGGGTCATTGATGTGGGAATCATCCAGTCAGGGACATTTACTCCTTGATTTCTTTTGTTCAGCGCTTCTTCAAAAATCAAAGGTTTGAGACGCCGTGCCTGAATGTCGTTCTTGAAGTCACACCAGTAGATGAGATCTTTCAGTTGTTCGATGGGAGTGATGGGAAGTTCAGAGATACGTTGAAAACGCTTTCGTCCATCCCAGTCATTGAAGAATATCCCGTAGGGTTCGCTTAAGACTTTCCCAGGGTCGAAAGTCTCATCAGGAGGAAGAGATGTGTCAAGTGCAAAAAGGTCAGGTTCAGGACCAAGGACTTCAGCTAGAGAAAAACCAATACCTGTTTCGTTTCGTATCCAATGACCTTCTGAAGATTTAGACTTTTTCTTTGCAGAGGCCTTTCTTTTCTGACTTTCGAGAGGAGGAGGAGGAGGAATATCCACACAAGAATAGACTAAGTCGATCTGCTTGTTTATCAGCTTTTCAAAATGATCCTTGTACTTAGACTGAGACTTCTGGATGGCTAATCTGATCTTCAACCATTCAGAGAGACCGTACTGCGTGATAGCTTCAGCATAGAATTTTTCGTACATTCCGTCTTCTCTGAATATCTCGATTTCAGCGATAGAAACTTTGATGGTTGATCTTCCAGAAACGAGTACCTTGATTATTCTGGAAGGTCGAAGTCTGAAGTGTACTTTTTCTTTGCACCAGGCGAGGCTAGATTGAGACACAGTTCTCTTTTCTTCAACGATCTTCTTGGCTTCTTCCCATAGCTGACGTTGAACTTCGATTGGAGTTCTTTTCAGCTTGGGGTCTTTTACTGATCGTTGAGTAAGCTGGATGGCGTATTCTCTGTCTTTTTCTTCAGCTTCCCTTCTTTCAGCGATTAGACGTTCAGCTCTGAGGTGATCCTTGTATTCCCTTTTTGAAAGTTTGAACTTTGTAGGAATAGAAGGAAGTTGATCACGCTTCAGAATGATTCGCTGATCCTCGAACTTCTTTATCATCTCATCTCTTCTTCTCTGATCCTCTTCACTTAGCTTTTGAGGAGCCAAGGAAGGTCTGCTTTTGTGAGAAAGCATCTGTTCTTCAGGTTCATCAGTCTCAGAGATCAAATCTAAGACCTGGATTATTTCTTCAGCTTTGGAAGCTGGGATTATTGTTGGTGAAGTCGCAGCTGTAGGAACTTCAGCGATATCCTCAAACAGGGGAGAGGACTAGCTGAAACACAGCGATCGTTCGAGTAAGAACTTGGGTAGAACAGAGATAGAGAAAGAATGGGATAAAGTGTATGGAGGTTTTAGTGAGTGTAGAACTGATAATGTGTATAGAGAGGAGGGATGTAGTGTAAGGAAGATTAGTGTACCTGACAAACCGGCTTTTTATGCAAGATCGTCAGATTTTCATCGTCTTCAGCGACACTTTTTCCTTTGCCATTGTCAGCTTCAGATGCTGATGGCTTTGTCTTTGTCCGCTCCCCTGTAGGTTCATTTATCAGAATCCCTCTAAGAGCTGTGGTCCTCTGAGCAGGCTTGACGATAAAAGAGTGTTGATCCAAACCCTCAGTGATTTGATAATGACCCTCTCTTATATACTTAGTGAAAATTGTAAGTAAATAATATGTATCAGAGTTTCACTATCGCTGATAAGTACTAAGATCTTCCAGTACCGCTGATAGGAACTCTCGCTCTTTTAAATTAAACATTCAGCGAACACTGTTCATCATTAATGCGCTGAGTCTGTTCAGTCATTATGATGATCGCTGATAAGTTAGTTGTTTACTTATGATCCCTGAAGACAAGTTTCACGTCAACAAAGGTTCTACGCTGAAGTCGAAGATCAAGCTCAAGAACCAGCGACAAGTCTCCTAATGAACTGATGCGGATCAGCGAAGACTCAGATTTGTCCACTCAACGTGAAGTATCAAGTACAAGACTTCAGCTATCGCTGAACTTTATAATTCGCTGAATAGTAAATGATAATCGCTGAATCAACGAAAGCTGATCATGAAGTCCTCCGTACAAAGTACTTTTGTCTTAACCACCCTTGCACGCCTCCGTACGAAATGTCAGAAAAGAACCTCCGAAAATCTGAAATCGTACAACCACTCTGATACTACACTATTCATCCATACGGCTACTAAGGTTGTCAACCAAGGTCAATGATATGCAACCAACCAGCTGATGACATGTGTAAAGTATATACTGACTTGCATTAAATGCATGCAGTATATAAAGAGATGAACTCACTTCATTTGAAGTAACTTGCTAACTCTGTACAAGTTCAATCTCTTATCTCAAGATAGGTTATTATTAGTAATTTCCTAATCTCTCTTAGTGCAAGAAACCTTAGTGTTCCAACTTGTTTAGATTTAGGTTTATCCTTAATCTTGTCTCTGCAACAAGCTGTAAATTGTTAATGATTTATCAATAAACAATTTAGAAAAGTAAAATTTGTGTGTTTGTATTCAACCCCCCCCCCCCCCCTTCTACAAACTTGTATAGGCCTTCGGGACCAACAAGTGGTATCAGAGCGGATTTGTTTAATCTCATAAACAATATCTAATCTAAGATATTTCTCTTCCTTGCTATTATCTGAAAATGGCCACCAACACAAACACACATTATATAGACAATGGTTCTCTTGCAAAACCCCCTAGATTTTCCAGAGACAACTTCAACTTATGGAAAAATAGGATGACACTCTTCTTAGAAGGTGTAGACCCCACTATACCTTACTATCTTGAAAACGGCCCACACATCCCTGTAACAATTGATCCTTTAGTTCCAGCCACTGCAAATAGACCTGCTATTCCAGAAAGGCTTATTCCTAAGGAAATACACATGTGGACCGACGAAGATCAGAAGAAAGTGGCTATAGATACAAAAGCCAGATCCATACTATCCATGGCCCTTCCTGACGAAGTCTACCATTCCGTCATGAACCTGAAATCATCAAAAGCCATGTGGGACACAATATGTGTTCAGTATGAAGGAACGTCTGAAGTCCAGGACTCAAGAAAGATCAACCTGGTAAGACAATACGAAAGCTTCATTTCTGGTAAGAATGAAACTCTCTCTGAAGTTCACCAACGTTTTAATTGTTTAATTATAGATCTGAAAACTGTTGGTAAGGAATATTCTAACTTTGAAGTGCTGACAAAGTTTCTAGAATGTTTACCTGAAAGCTGGGACAATTTTTCTATGTGTCTCAAGCTGTCAAAGGATCTAAAATCAATGACCCTTGCTACCTTATATGGTACATTGCTGAATCATGAGCAATCTAGCCATCTTAAGAAGAATCTTGTAAAAGATTCCAAAAGCACCCCTGTTGCTTTAATCTCAGAGGAACCTTCTACTCAGCGACCTTCGGTTACTATCACTGAGTTAGAAAGTAACTCTGAAAGGTCATCAGATTCTGATTCTTCAGATGATGATGAATCCTTGGCTCTCCTAACTAAAAAGTTCAGGAGATTCGCCAAGAAGAAAATGTTAAGAAATAACAAACCTCTTTCCATAACTGACAAGCCTAAATCATCAGCTTTTGTTGATAAGGCTACTGCTACTTGATTCAACTGCGAAAAGACAGGTCATTTCGCTAATGAGTGCAGGTCAAAGAAAGTCATAAGACCCTCAGCTTTTACAAAGAAATCCTTTGTTCCAAGGAATAAATATGACAAATACTCAAAGCTGAAGGAGAAGTATGCAAAGCTGAAAAGCTTTAAGAAGAAAGGAAAAGGCCTGATGGCTGACTATGATTGGGCTGCTTCTGATGAAGAAGCATCATCATCTGACTCTGAAGATGATGAAGCAAATCAATGTCTCATGGCCAAGATTGAAGAAGAGGAAGAAAGTTCAAACATTCCCTCCACTTCAACATCTGCCATTTAGGTATCACCTTCTTTCTTTACCAATATTGCAAATATTGATGAAGCTGATAGTCTCCGTAAGATCGATCTCTTGACTAGAAGTTTATACGAAGCCATGAACGGCAAAACTGTGGTTGAAAACCAAAACCTTGATCTCGCTGAACAACTGAAAACTGTCACCTTCAAATAGAAAAGATTTCTAAAATTGAAGATGATTTTAAAGATCAAGTCTTTTTAAATCAGCTAGTCAAAATCGAACGAGCAGAAGCTATCGCTGCATTAAAAGCTGAACAAGCTACTGTTGAAGGATGGTGTAATTCTTCAACAAAGATCACTGAGATAATTAAGGCTCAGATTCCTCTGAGTAATAAACGTGGTCTGGGTTATAAATATGATACTCCAAAACCAACCACTGAACGTTCAATGCTTAAATTTGGAACGTTCGTATCCTCAGTCGCTGACACTTCATCATCTCAGTGCTCCTCGTCCTTTACACCAATCCCTGAGGAAACTCCTACCTCCTCAAAAGGTAAGGAGAAAATGGTTTATTCAAAACTTACCTCTGTCTCTAAAGACAAAGGTAAAGGAATTGTTATTTATCAAAATCCTCAGAAGGGTACCTTAGTACCAAAGCTAAATGCTTCTAAAGCCTCAGTGACCTACCCCTCTGGATCTAGAAAGCTGATCTCTGGATCTATTCAGCGATCTACTCCTAGACTCAGAGTGGATGTCCTTGGTAAGAAATCTGAAGAACTGAATGTTCGTCCCATTTCTAAAGCCAATAGTTTACTTGGTGCTGGTACTTCTAATTCTAAATTAAAAGCTCAGCATACAAGTGGTCCTAGAACTACTTTTAGTTATAGGAAATGTTATCACTGTGGACTTACCGATCATATTGCTAGTAAGTGCCCCACAGCCACCAAAGCTGAAAAGATAGCTAAGGTGAAGATTGCCCCCAAGTCAAAGAAGACCAACCCTAGTGCAAATCAGGTCAAGGTGAATTCTACCACTGAGGTTAAGAAATTAACCAAAGTGAAGAAAGACAAAGCTGAATCTTCAAATGCTGCGAAGACTGCTGAACCTTCCATTCCAACTACTTCCACTGACAAACGTGTATACATGGTTAAGTGGGTACCCAAGAAAAACTAATCTTCCTTTGTATTACAGGTTAAGAAGGGTATCTGGTATCTCGATAGCGGATGCTCTAGACACATGACTGGAAAGAAAAACCTGCTCGCTGAATATAAGGAAGAGAAGGGTCCCTCTGTGACTTTCGGTGGAAATGGAAAAGGACATACCCGAGGGTATGGTGTACTTTCAAATTGTACAACCTCCTTCAGAAGAGTCGCATATGTTGAAGGACTGAAACATAATCTTCTGAGCATCAGTCAGCTCTGCGACATGGATAACAAAGTGATTTTCACTAAGGAATCCTGCTTTGTCACTGACAAAAAGGAGAAGATAGCTCTCAGCGGTTATCGTTTGGAAAATGTTTATGTAATAAACATGGACTCAACAACCACTGAGAACTCCTGTTTCTTCTCAAAGGCATCTTCTGATGTTAACTAGCTATGGCACAAGAGGCTCTCGCATCTAAATTTCAAGACACTGAATACTCTTTCCTCCAAAGAGTTAGTCACTGGTCTACCTCAGCATTCATACGCCAAAGAGTCTTTATGTTCAGCGTGTGAAAAAGGGAAGCAGACCAAGGCAAGCTTCAAGTCAAAGCAAGTCTCCTCAATGTCATCTTCTCTACAACTACTCCATATGGATTTGTTTGGCCCTGTTAACAAACAATCCATCGCTGGAAAGAAATATACGCTGGTCATAGTTGGTGAATTCTCTCGTTACACATGGGTAATGTTTCTCCGTTCTAAGAGTGACACCCCTGAAGAACTCATCACCTTTGTTCGGAAGATGGAAACTCTGAACAATATGACTGTTCGCTCAATAAGGAGTGATCATGGAACTGAATTCAAAAACAGTTATCTTGATTCCTTCCTTGAGAGTAAGGGTATTTCTCACAACTTTTCGTCAGTGAGAACACCGCAACAAAATGGAGTCGCTGAAAGAAGAAATAGAACAATTATTCAAGCTGCACGTTCAATGCTCAGCGATTCTCACCTGCCTACTCAGTTTTGGGCAGAAGCTGTCAACACTGCTTGTTTTACGCAAAACAGGTCGCTGATAGTTAAAAGATTCAAAAAGACAGCCTATGAACTCTTTCATGGGAGAAAGCCTTCAATCAGCTTTCTTCACATCTTTGGATGTCAGTGTTTCATACTGAACAACAGAGATGCCCTTGGAAAGTTTGATCCTAAGGCTGATGATGGAATCTTTCTTGGATACTCCTCAGTCTCCAAAGCCTTCAGAGTCTTCAACCGTAGAAGACAAACTGTAGAAGAAACTATTCACGTCACGTTTGACGAATCCCGTTCAGCGAACTCTAAACCGTCCGCTGATACTGAAGAACTGAATCAATGGATGTTTTCTCATCTTGGTGATTCAGAAGAAGTTCCCACTACTCATGCTCACACCGAAGAAAATGATGGTCCTACTATCATTCCAGATATGCAGAATAGTGAAGCTGAAACATCTTGGGTCTCAGTTGTTCCTATAAACACTATACCTGCTGTTGATCCAAATGTCTCAGAAATTCCATCTATTTCTCAGCAATCAGTGAATGAAGTGACAAATGCAAACATTCCTCTCCTAGCTGATAATCCAGAAGTAGCTGAAGCCTCATCTTCAGTTTCTCCAGTTCAGACTGAGTCAGCGACGTATGCTCCGGCTCAGCGATGGACTGTAAATCACCCAATCGATCAAATTCTTGGTGATCCAAACGTTGGTATTCAGACTCGTAGAAGTGCAGGTAATATTTGTTTATTTGTTAACTTTATTTCTCTAACTGAACCAAAGAAAATAGATTATGCCCTCAGAGATCCAAACTGGGTCAGCGCTATGCAAGAAGAGCTGACTGAATTCGAAAGAAACAAAGTTTGGAAACTCGTTCGTAGACCAACTGACAAAACGGTGATAGGCACTAAATGGGTCTATCGAAACAAGTTGGACGAACATGGTACTGTAACTCGCAACAAAGCTCGTCTTGTTGCTCAGGGATACAGACAAGAGGAAGGCATAGATTATGACGAAACATTTGCTCCAGTAGCAAGACTTGAATCTATTCGTCTTTTCTTAGCATATGTTGTACACAAAAACTTCACTGTACATCAGATGGATGTTAAGTCAGCGTTTCTGAATGGAAAGCTGAATGAAGAAGTTTATGTGGAACAACCTCCAGGATTCTCAGATCCTAAGCGTCCAGGTTATGTTTATAAACTGGACAAGGCACTTTATGGCTTAAAGCAAGCTCCTCGTGCATGGTATGATACTCTCTCTACTTATCTCCATATTGAACAATTTGAGAGAGGTAAGATTGACAAAACTCTATTTTTTAGAAAAGTGAAAGGTCATATCATTTTAGTTCAAATATATGTTGATGACATTATATTTGGTTCTACTAACCCTGAGCTTTGTACTCGTTTCGCTGATAGAATGAAAGATGAGTATAAAATGAGCATGATGGGTGAACTAACATATTTCCTTGGTCTTCAGATTAAGCAAACTGAAAAAGGAACTTTTATAAATCAGGGAAAATATGTTAAAGATATGCTGAAGAAATTCGACTTAACTGAAAGTTCAGCTATGAAAACCCCTATGGCACCACCGCTGACACTTGATAAAGACACAAAGGGTGTTCCTGTCAATGTCACGCTGTACCGTGGGATGATCGGCTCACTATTGTATCTTATAGCTAGCCGACCCGATATTATGTTTGCAACATGTCTATGTGCACGATATCAAGCTGAACCTAAGATATCTCATATGAAAGTTGTAAAGCGAATCTTTCGATATCTTAAGGGTACAGCGAATCTAGGCCTTTGGTATCCCAAAGACTCAGGATTCGATCAAACCGCCTATTCAGACAGTGATTTTGCAGGTTGCAAAATGGATAGGAAAAGCACCATAGGAGGATGTCAGCTCCTGGGTGGAAAGCTGGTAAGTTGGACAAGTAAGAAGCAAAACTCAGTGTCCACTTCCACAGCTGAAGTTGAATATGTAGCCGCTGGAAGCTGTTGTTCTCAAGTCTTGTGGATGAGAAATCAGCTACTAGACTATGATCTTCAGCTCTCCAAAATTCCAATCTATTGCGACAGCACTAGTGCCATCGCTATAACAAACAATGCAGTGCTACACTCAAAGACAAAACACATAGAAATCAGATATCATTTTATCAGAGATCATGTGATGAATGGTGATATAGAACTTCATTTTATCCCAACTGATTATCAGTTAGCTGATTTATTTACCAAACCTCTTGATGAGACAAGATTCAACTTTCTCATCAGCGAGCTTGGAATGCTGAACTTTGAAGGGTAAAATCTTCAGCGGTTCACATTAATCAGCGAAAGGATAAAATCAACTCGTATAACCTATTCAATCATCTTCTCTCTGAATAAACTTGGTTAAACTGATATCCAGGTATGTTTTCTCTCTCTGACAAACGCATGAAAATGCAAGATTTCAAAACAAATGCATCGCTGAATATCTCTTCCTTAACAGCGATATTTTGAAAGTTCTTAAAACCTTCACTGATAGTTTCTATTCAGTGCTTCATGTTTTCAAAGAGTCCCTGAGTTTTTTTTTTTTGAAAACCACAGAGACAACAAAGAATGTGAAAGGACAGTTGTGACGTCATTGCAACGGATAACACTAGGCACGATTTCTTTCTGACACACGTTTGCACGTTTCGTTCAAACTACCAATCAAATGCAAACACGTGTCCGTGTCATGATGAAAACCTTTTCCCGCTCAAGGTTTTCTCTCTCTAAAACTCCCTATATAAACAAACTCTTGGTTTATATTTGTCTTTTACGCGATCAATCTTCCTCCGCAAGAAAAGATTTACTGTTGCATTTGTGCTCTCAAATCTTCAAAGAACTGTTCATCATCTTCTTCATCAACACATCAAGGTTAATATGTTCATTTTTTAAATGCAGATAACTTGTTTCTGATCTTATCATTGTTTTAAACAAGATCAAACAAAAGAACTTCTTAAAAATAAAATCATTTCTTTCATGGTTTTATGAACACAGCCATTTCATGGTTGTTCTTCAAGTTTTAAATCTTAATCTTAAACTTGTTCTTCATTCGTATCCAGATTTCTTTTAGAAACTGGAATACAAGACTTTATGGGTTTTACATTTCGTTTCAAAAATCATGAAAAACCCTAATCTTCATTAAGACATTTTTGTCTGAATGAAATGGATAAAATTCGAAACATCTTAATGGAAATTTCCTTCCACATTAAGATAATTCTTATTTGTTAACATCTTTGGTTGAACTGATAACACAGAGAAATGGCAACTTCAAAGATCAATGTAACCGCTTAGAACATCTCCGCTGACTCTGAGGAAGTGGAAATCATCAAAGCCCCTCAGGTTAAGTTCAAGCTGGATCAACTAGATTGGACCAAGGTCAACAACCTCTCTGCGCTTCTCGAGTTTCCTCCTCGAAAGCAAGTCACACATCTGGATGATGCTGTGAATTTCCTGAAAAACTGCTGCATTTCAACAGCCCTGACCATCACACCACCTGCAAGTCAGCTACTACTATCCCAGTTCTGGTACTCTGCCAGACACACTCAGCTACCCTCCACCAAAGATGCATCCAAAACCATCGATTGCATACTCAGCGATACTGAGTATGGCACAATTAAGATAACCCCCGCAATCATTCGAAAAGCCCTGAACCTTCCCAATGCTACCAAAGAAAAACCGTTTGTTCCATTCCCTGACCATAAGAAGCATGCTGACAGAGAAGAAATCATTGCTTTCCTCGACGCAATGGGTTACATCTGGGAAACTGGAAGGGACAAGAAGCCCGAAAAGAAGCTGACGCTGATAAAGAAGTCCAAAATGCCCAGCGAGATGAATTTCATCTTCGCACACCTGATCAGCTGCATGACAGCGAAGACCGGCTCCTCTGATCAAGCCGCTCAACCTCAGCAGGCTATGGGATACGCACTGCTGAAAGGTCTACATATTGACTGGGCATCTATCATTTATGATGACCTAGTACAAAGAGTAGATTCTGCTGCTGACAGACCTGCATGGGTTCCCTACCCCCGTTTCATCAGCGCCATCTTCCAATATGGCCTGAAGGACAGCTATCCTCAAGAGGGTGACCTGAAACTTTCTCAGGTTGGCCCTAAGGTGCTCGATTTCAAACCTGTCGACAATGAGGTACGTCTCTCTACCCTTCTCTCTCTTCTTAACCCTAATTCTTCGACTTCTGTGGCTCCTTCAGCGACAATACCCATCGCTGATGCCCCGGCCACATAATCCTCTCCTTCTAAGAAAAGGTAACACTCTTCAACCCAACTTGGTTCCAAAAGGATCAAGAAAACCAAGGAGCAACCCCAGCAATCCCATGCTGAAGACTCCTCAGCTCATTCTGAAGAGCTGAAGGAAAGTTCCGTGGTACGCTCTGCCACACCCATTCAAGCCATCCCTTCAATCCCGACTTCAGCGTCTCCAAACGCTGAGGTTAGAAACTTGGAACCTACCCAACCTCCCTCAGTCTCTCAAAAGACTGATGAAGTGATTGTCAGCGATTCCAACGCTGAACTCAGTACCCGAACCGCATTCTTATCCTTCGCTTCTCCCTCCACTCACTTGGACACTCCTCCAAAGAACACTGGAGATGCCATCATTCCAGAAACCTCCACTGACGCTTCTCAACGAATGATGAAGACAGGACCTGCAGAGATCACCATACCTCACCGTACTTTGGAGGAAGATATGGAACATTTTTCTGGAATCCGCAACTTTGACGATTTCATCAATCCTCCTGCAGGTACAAATCAACCCATATACACTGTAACTAAACCTGAAACTTCTGAGCTTTCCTTTGTTCACAAGTACTTATGTGTTACAGGTCCTAATTTGGGAGACATCAACGCTTCTCTGAAGTCCGTGGAAACAAAGCTGACAGATCTCTCCACCACACTCTCCAACAACTCTACAGCTGTAACCACCGCTGGAGAAGATTTGATAAAGCTGACAACGGTGGTGGAGAAGAAGGCTTCCGCAGATGACTTGAAGCAAGTTGATAAGACTCTCAGCGATTTCGCTAAGGTGCTCGCTGATATCTACACAGACTACACCTCACTCAAACAATCAGTTTCCTCCATGTCCGGCGAAGTAACAACGCTGAAGACATCGGTTGGAGCACTAGAGGGTGATATGTCTGCTGTGAAGACAAATGTTCAAACTCTAATGACTGACTTAGGCTCTGTAAAGACCGACGTTGGTTCGATGAAAACAATGATTGAAGAGCTGCTCAACAAGGCGAGAACTCCTGCTCCTGCCCCTGCCCCTGCATTGGAAACTTTCACAGCGGCGGATCGCAAAGAGATGGAAAATATCAATCCTGCTATAACTGGCCTAGAAGTCAGATTAGCAAAGATTGAAAGCTGTGTGGGTATCTCTGGCCAAGAAGACAGAGAAGAGTCTGCCCACTCCTCCCCCAGTCATCATGAAAAAGAGGGGGAGAAGAGCGCTGAACATCCCGGGGAGAAGAGCGCTGAAAACCTTTCTCATGATGAATCTATCAGGGGAGAGAAGAACGAAGACCTCACCTTCGCTGAAGAGGGTGAGAAGACTATTGAAGCGGAAGCAGCCGCTGGACCTCAGGGAGATGAAAACCCTGAGGGAACCGAGAAGCTCGCCTCTGTATCTGAGGGGGAGCAACTCGAAGAAGACGCTGAAGAATCCGAAGCAGAAGATGATGAAGCCGTCGACATCCCTGATGATGAACCATCTTCTTCTCCAAAGAATGATGATGATGATGACGAAGATGACGATGATTTCTTTATCGTCAAAGCTGCCCCAAGGATCAAAGCTCTTAAGGGAATCTCGATAAATGAACCTTCAGGGGAGCAGACAAAGACAAACCCCTCAGCCTCTGGAGCTGAGAAAGGCAAAGGCAAAAGCGTCGCTGAAGATGACAATCTGACGATCTTGCTTGAAAAGCCGGTTTGTCAGGTACACTAAACATCTCTTACTCCATCCCTCCTCTATCATACACTATCAGTTCCTTTATCCAAGCCTATACACTTAAACCAATTCTCTCTATCTGTTTCTACCCAAGTTCTTACTTGTAATATCGCTGTGTTTCAGCTAGTCCTCTCCCCTGTTTGAGGATATCGCTGAAGGCTCCACAACTGCGACTTCACCAATAATTCCAGCTGTCGCTGAAGAAATAATCCCAGTCTTGGATTTGATCTCTGAGACTGATGAACCTGAAGAACAGACTCTCTCACACAGACACAGACCTTCCTTAGCTCCTCAAAAGCTAAGAGAGGAAGAACAGAAGAAAAGAGAGGAAATAATAAAGCGATTCGAGGATCAGCGAATCATTCTAAGGCGTGATCAACTGCCTTCAGTTCCTCCAAAGTTCAGAATCTCAAAAGCTGAATACAAGGAACACCTCAGAGCTGAACGCCTCATCGCTGAAAGAAAGGAAGCTGAAGAAAAAGACAGAGAATACGCCATCAAGCTTACTCAACGATCAATCAAAGACCCCAAGCTGAAAAGAGTTCCCATTGATGGTCAACGTCAGCTCTGGGATGATGCTCAAGAAATCGTTAGAGAAAAGACAAAGGTCTCTGTTACAACTTTGGAATGGGCTAAACAAATGCTGACCTATCGATCAAGACCATCCAAAATAATCAAAGCCAACATCAGAGGAAAAATGTACGCTGATGTTCCTGTTGTTGAAGTGGATGTCTACAGAGATGACAAAACCAAGCAAACCTTCTATGCTGCTTCATTAGAAAAGTTTGGTCTCTCTGAATGGTTAGAAACAAAATTAGCCATTCAGGGATCACGCTCAAAATTCAAAAGCCATGTTGAGATGATCTTAAACAAAACAGATCGACTTGCTTTCATCTGCTGTGGATATTCCTCCTACTCTTCCTCAACCGAAGAAAGCCTCTGCTAAGAAGAAGAAAGTCTCTGATGAAGGTCCAATCATTCGAAATGAAACAGGTATTGGTTTCTCTCGCGCTGAAGTTCTTGGCCCTGATGCTGATATTTCAATGCTTGACACCTCCCTACCACCTGGAGAAACTTTCATCCCTGGCACAGTGGTAAGTGATCCCTATGGTATATTCTTCTTAGACTACTATGGAAATCCTCACTTTCAACGTGTCTCTGAGCTCCAAATCGCTCCCATCGAACAACTCAGAGATCTCGTACACTGGTGTGAAGTCAGACGCGACATCAAAGCTAGACATCTGAAGCCCTTGATTTTTGAAGCTGCTCTGAAGTTAAAGAATCAAGGAGTAAATGTCCCTGACTGGATGATCCCCACATCAAAGACCCTTGATGAACTTCTCATTAAGGAAGAACCCTTTGAAAACTGATATAATCACCTTTTTCTCTATTGTATCAGTTATCCTTCTGTACTTGTAATTTATTTCGCTTGTACTTATAATCTTTCTATTCTCCAATGTAACCTGATTCAATATTTTAAAGAAAGATTTCAGCGAAAGTACTTTACTCCATCAGTACTGAAAAGATCCCAGAAAACAGTAAAAGGGACAAATATTTTATGAGTTCTTTTTATCCTTATGTTTTCATTAAATAGCAATTCTCTTTGTTGCTATGTCATAATCAAATAGGGGGAGATTGTTGATCCAAACCCTCAGTGATTTGATAATGACCCTCTCTTATATACTTAGTAAAAATTGTAAGTAAACAATATGTATCAGAGTTTCACTATCGCTGATAAGTACTAAGATCTTCCAGTACCGCTGATAGGAACTCTCGCTCTTTTAAATTAAACATTCAGCGAACACTGTTCATCACTAATGCGCTGAGTCTGTTCAGTCATTATGATGATCGCTGATAAGTTAGTTGTTTACTTATGATCCCTGAAGACAAGTTTCACGTCAACAAAGGTTCTACGCTGAAGTCGAAGATCAAGCTCAAGAACTAGCGACAAGTCTCCTAGTGAACTGATGCGGATCAGCGAAGACTCAGATTTGTCCACTCAACGTGAAGTATCAAGTACAAGACTTCAGTTATCGCTGAACTTTATCATTCGCTGAATAGTAAATGATAATCGTTGAATCAACGAAAGCTGATCATGAAGTCCTCCGTACAAAGTACTTTTGTCTTAACCACCCTTGCACGCCTCCGTACGAAATGTCAGAAAAGAACCTCCGAAAATCTGAAATCGTACAACCACTCTGATACTACACTATTCATCCATACGGCTACTAAGGTTGTCAACCAAGGTCAATGACATGCAACCAACCAGCTGATGACATGTGTAAAGTATATACTGACTTGCATTAAATGCATGCAGTATATAAAGAGATGAACTCACTTCATTTGAAGTAACTTGCTAACTCTGGACAAGTTCAATCTCTTATCTCAAGATAGGTTATTATTAGTAATTTCCTAATCTCTCTTAGTGCAAGAAACCTTAGTGTTCCAACTTGTTTAGATTTAGGTTTATCCTTAATCTTGTCTCCGCAACAAGCTGTAAATTGTTAATGATTTATCAATAAACAATTTAGAAAAGTAAAATTTGTGTGTTTGTATTCAACCCCCCCCCCCCCCCCCCTTCTACAAACTTGTATAGGCCTTCGGGACCAACAAAGAGTCATCATCTTCATCATCATCATTCTTTGGAGAAGAGGATGGTTCGTCATCAGACAAGTCGATGGCTTCTTCATCTTCAGCTTCAGACTCATATTCTTCAGCTTCTTCTTCGAGTTGCTCCCCCTTAGATGCAGAGGTAAGCTTATCGGTTCCCTCAGGGTTTTCATCTCCCTGAGGTCCAGCGGCTGCTTCAATTGTCTTCTCACCCTCTTCAGTAAAGGTGAGGTCTTCAGTCTTCTCTCCCTTGATAGATTCATCATGGGAAAGGACTTCAGCGCTCTTATCCCCCTCCCCCTTTTTCATGATGAGTGGGGGAGGAATGCGATGACTCAGCAGCTGGTGTCGGTTCCCTGTCTTCTTGGCCTGGGATCCCCACACAAATTTCAATCGCTGATAATCTGTTTTCTAGACCAGAAATACCAGGATTGATCTTCACGAGTTCAGCACGATCCGCCGGAGTAAAAGATGAGGTGCAGGGGCAGGGGCGGTCGTGTTTGTCAGGATCTGTTTCATCATTGTCATCATAGAAGTGACGTCATTCTTCATTGTATTGACGTCGGTCTTCATAGAACCCGTGTCAGTCTTTACTGAACTGGCTTCATTCTTTACAGCAGACATCTCTCCTTCGAGTTTTCCAACCGATGTCTTCAGCGTTGTGACTTCGCTGGACATGGTGTGAACTGTTGTTTTGATGGCGAGGTAGTCTGTATAGATATCATCGAGAACTTTGGCAAAGTTGCTGAGAGTTTTATCAACCTTCTCCAAGTCAGCTTTGGAGGCATTCTTTTCGACCACGGTTGTCAGCTTTGTGAGATTCTCTCCAGCGTTTGTTACAGCTGAAGAGTTGTCGGAAAGAGTAGTTTTGAGACCTGTCAGCGTCGTCTCTATTGTCTTTAGAGAGGCGTTGATGTCTCCCAAATTAGGACCTGTAACATATAAGAACTTGTGAACAGAGGAAAGCTCAGAAGTTTGGGGTTCAGTTACAGTGTATAGGGGTTGGTGTATACCTGCAGGAGGATTGGTGAATGCATCAAAATCTCGGTGTCCTGAGAAAAGTTCCATCTCGTCAGCTAAAGTGCGTGGATGCATGGTCATCGCTGCAGGTCCTACACCCATCATTCCTTGAGTGTCAGCTTTAGCTTCTGGAGGAATGACAGGTGCTTCGGTGACAACTGGAGTAGAGTCCAATTGAGTAGAGGGAGAAGCGAAGGTTAAGAATGGAGGTTGGGTGCAGAGTTCAGCATTGGATTCGCTGAGAATCGCTTCGTCAGTCTTTTGAGAGACTGAAGGAGGTTGGGTAGATTCCAAGTTTGTAACCTCAACGTTTAGAGACGCTGAGGTTGGGATAGAATGGGTGGCTTGTTCAGCTGTGGCAGAGCGTACCACTGAACGTTCCTTCAGTTCTTTGAGATGAGCTGAGGAGTCTCCAGTAAGAGATTGATGGGGTTTCTCCTTGGTTTTCTTAGTTCTTTTGGAACTAAGTTGGGTAGAGGAGTGTTTCCTTTTAAGAGAAGGAATGGAGGTTGCATCCTGGGTATCAGCGGTGGGTTTGTCCACTGAAGGAGCTGCAGAAGTCGAAGAAGTAGGGTTGAGAAGAGTTAAAAGTGTAGAAAGACGTACCTCGTTTTCCACAGGTTTGAAGTCGAGAACCTTAGGGCCAACCTGAGAGAGTTTCAGGTCACCCTCTTTTGGGTAGTTGTCCTTCAGGCCTGTTTGGAATACGGCGCTGATGAATCGAGGATAAGGAACCCATGGAGATCTATCAGCGGCAGAGTCTACTCTGAGTACCAGATCATCGTAGATTATCGATGCCCAGTCTATATGTAGACCTTTCAGCAAGGCATATCCCATTGCTTGCTGAGGTTGAGCGGCTTGATCAGAGGAGTCGGTCTTTGCAGTCATGCAGTTGATTCAGTGAGCGAAGATGAAATTCATCTCGCTGGGCATTTTAGACTTTTTGATGAGGGTCAGCTTCTTCTCGGGCTTCTTGTCCCTCCCAGTTTCCCATACATAGCCCATTGCATCGAAGAATGCAGTGATGGCTTCCCTATCTGAGTGTTTCTTGTGGTCAGGGAGGGGAACAAAGGATTTTTCTTTGGTGGCCAAGGGAAGGTTCAGGGCTTTGCGGATAATGGCAGGTGTAATCTTCATAGTGCCATAGTCAGTATCGCAGAGGATGCAGTCAATTGTTTTTTAGGAGTCTTTGGTTGATGGTAGCTGAGAGTGTCTGGCAGAGTACCAGAATTGGGATAGCAGTAGCTGATGTGCAGGAGGTGTTATGGTCAGGGCTGTGGATAGACAACAATTCTTCAGGAAGTTTACAGCATCATCTAGATGTGTGACTTGCTTTCGAGGAGGAAACTCGAGAAGCGCATAGAGGTTATTTGGCTTGGTCCAATCCAGTTTGTCAAGAGAGAACTTGACTTGAGGAGCCTTGATGATATCCAATTCCTCAGTTGTATTATCAGCAACAGTGTTCTGAGCGATGGTGTTCTTGGAAGTGGAAATGTCAGTAGATGCCATTTTATGTATATCAGTTCAACTAAAGATTAAAAAATAAGAATAATCTTAATGTGGAAAGATTTTCCAATAAGATGGTTCGAATTTTGTCCATTTCATTCAGACAAGAATGTCTTAATGAAGATTAGGGTTTTTCTTATTTTAAAAACGAAATGCAAACCCAAAGAAAATCTTGTTTTCCAGTTTCTTTTGAGAATAAGGATTCTGGAAAAAAACGAATGTGAAGAACAAGTTTAAGATTTTGCGTTTAAACTTGAAGAACAACCATGAAAGGTTGTGTTCAATAAACCATGAAAGAAATGATTTTCATTTTAAAAGGTTCTTTTGTTTGATCTTGTGAAAACAAAGAGAAGATCATTAACAAGTTTGAAGAAACAAGTAAAATAAAAGAATTATTAACCTGGTTCGTTGAAGAAGATGAAGTTCTTAAGTTCTTGAAAAAACTTGAGAGCACAAATGCAACAGTAAATTTACTTTTTCTTGCTTGGAGGAGAAGTTCGCGTAAAAGAAAATTATAAACCCAGAATGAGTTTATATAGTGAGATTAGAGAGAGAGAAAATCTTGAGCGGGGAAAGATTTTCATCATGACACGGACACGTGTTTGCATTTGATTGGAAGGTAAACGAAACGTGCAAACGTGTGTCAGAAAAAAGAACGTGCCAGGGCTTATCCGTTGCAATGACGTCACAACTGTCCTTTCATATTCTTGGATGTCTCTGAGGTTTTGAAAACTCAGGGACACTTTTGAAAACATGAAGCACTGAATAGAAATATCAGTGTTGGTTTTAGAAATTTCAAAGTATCGCTGATTAAGGAAGAGATATTCAGCGATGCAATTTATTTTGAAATCTTGCATTTACATGCGATTGTCAGAGAGAGAAAAACATACCTTGATATCAGCGAATCAAGTTTATTTAGAGAGAAGATGATAGAATGGGTTATACAAGTCGATTTTATCCTATCGCTGATCAAATGTGAATCACTGAAGATTTTACTCTTCAAAGTTCAGCATTCCAAGCTCGTTGATGAGAAAGTTGAATCTTGTCTCATCAAGAGGTTTGGTGAACAGATCAGCTAACTGATAATCAGTTGGGATAAAGTGAAGTTCTATATCACCATTCATCACATGATCTCTGATAAAATGATACCTGATTTCGATGTGTTTTGTCTTTGAGTGTAGTACTGGATTATTTGCTATAGCGATGGCACTTGTGCTGTCGCAATATATTGGAATATTTGAGAGCTGAAGGTCATAGTCCAGTAGTTGATTTCTCATCCACAAGACCTGAGAACAACAGCTTCCAGCGGCTACATACTCAGCTTCAGCTGTGGAGGTGGACACTGAGTTTCGCTTTTTGATTGTCCAACTCACCAGCTTTCCACCCAGGAGCTGACATCCTCCTGTGGTGCTTTTCCTATCCAATTTGCAACCAGCAAAATCACTATCTGAATAGGCGATTAGATTGAACCCTGAGTCTTTAGGATACCAAAGACCTAGATTCGCAGTACCCTTAAGGTATCGAAAAATTCCCTTTACAGCGGTCATATGAGATATCTTGGGTTCAGCTTGATATCGTGCACACAAACAGGTTGCGTACATAATATCGGGTCGGCTAGCTGTAAGATACAAGAGAGAGCCGATCATCCCACGGTACAGCGTGACATTAACAGGAATACCCTTAGTATCCTTATCAAGTGTCAGCGGTGGTGCCATAGGGGTTTTCATAGATGAACTTTGAGTTAAGTCGAATTTCTTCAGCATATCTTTAACATACTTTCCCTGATTAATGAAAGTTCCTTTTTCATTTTGCTTTATCTGAAGACCAAGGAAATATGTTAGTTCACCCATCATGCTCATTTTATACTCATCTTTCATTCTATCAGCAAAACGAGTACAAAGATCAGGGTTAGTAGAGCCAAATATAATGTCATCAACATATATCTGAACAAGAATGATATGACCTTTTACTTTCCTGAAAAATAGAGTTTTATCGATTTTACCTCTCTCAAATTGTTCAATATGGAGATAAGTAGATAGAGTGTCATACCATGCACGTGGAGCTTGCATCAAGCCATAAAGTGCCTTATCCAGTTTATAAACATAACCTGGACGCTTAGGATCTGAGAATCCTGGAGGTTGTTCCACATAGACTTCTTCATTCAGCTTTCCATTTAGAAACGCTGACTTAACATCCATCTGATATACTTTGAAGTCTTTGTGTACAGCGTATGCTAAGAATAGACGAATAGATTCTAGTCTTGCTACTGGAGCAAATGTTTCGTCGTAATCTATGCCTTCCTCTTGTCTGTATCCCTGAGCAACAAGACGAGCCTTGTTGCGGGTTACAGTTCCATGTTCGTCCAACTTGTTTCGATAGACCCATTTAGTGCCTATCACTGTTTTGTCAGTTGGTCTTCGAACAAGTTTCCAAACTTTGTTTCTTTCGAATTTAGTCAGCTCTTCTTGCATGGCGTTGACCCAGTTTGGATCTTTGAGGGCATCATCTACTTTCTTTGGTTCAGTCAGAGAAATAAAGTTAACAAATAAACAAATATTACCTGCACTTCATCGAGTCTTAATACCAGCATTTGGATCACCTAGAATTTGATCAATTGGGTGATTTACAGTCCACCGCTGAGCCGGAGCGTGAGACGTTGACTCAACCTGAACTGGAGTAGCTGAAGATGAAGCTTCAGCAACTTCTGGAGTATCAGCTAAGAGAGGAATGGTTGCAGTTGTCATTATATTCACTGATTGCTGAGAAGTAGATGGAATGTCTGAGACATTTGGTTCAGGAGCAGGTATAGTGTTTAAAGGAACAGCTGAGACCCATGATGTTTCAGCTTCACTATTCTGCATATTTTGGATGATATTAGGACTATCATCTTCAACTTTATGAGTATGAGGAGTGGGAATATCTTCTGAATCACCAAGATGAGAAAACATCCATTGATTCAGTTCTTCAGTATCAGCGGACGATTTAGAGTTCGCTGAACGGGATTCGTCAAACGTGACGTGAATAGTTTCTTCTACAGTTTGTCTTCTTCGATTGAAGACTCTGAAGGCTTTGGAGATTGAAGAATATCCAAGAAAGATTCCATCATCAGCCTTAGGATCAAACTTTCCAAGGGCATCTATGTTGTTCAGTATGAAACACTGACATCCAAAGATGTGAAGAAAGCTGATTGAAGGCTTTCTCCCATGAAAAAGTTCATAGGCTGTTTTATTGAATCTTTTGACTATCAGCGACCTGTTTTGCGTAAAAGAAGTAGTGTTGACAGCTTCTGTCCAAAACTGAGTAGGCAGGTGAGAATCGATGAGCATTGAACGTGCAGCTTCAATAATTGTTCTATTTCTTCTTTCAGCGACTCCATTTTGTTGCGGGGTTCTCACTGCTGAAACGTTGTGAGAAATACCCTTACTCTCAAAGAAGGAATCAAGAGAACTGTTTTTGAATTCAGTCCCATGATCACTCCTTATTGAGCGAACGGACAAATTGTTCAGGGTTTCCATCTTTCGAACAAAGGTGATGAGTTCTTCAGGGGTGTCACTCTTGGAACGGAGAAACATAACCCATGTATAACGAGAGAATTCATCAACTATGACCAGTGTATATTTCTTTCCAGCTATGGATTGTTTGTTAACAGGGCCAAACAAATCCATATGGAGAAGTTGCAGAGGAGATGACACTGAGGAGACTTGCTTTGACTTAAAGCTTGCTTTGGTCTGCTTCCTTTTCTCACATGCAGAACATAAAGACTCTTTGACGTATGAGTGTTGAGGTAGACCAGTGACTAACTCTTTTGAAGAAAGAGTGTTCAGTGTCTTGAAATTCAGATGAGAGAGCCTCTTATGCCATAGCTAGTTGACATCAGATGAGGATTTTGAGAAGAAACAGGAGTTATCAGTGGTTGTTGAGTCCATGTTTATTACATAAACATTTTCCAAACGATAACCGCTGAGAGCTATCTTCTCCTTTTTGTCAGTGACAAAGCAGGATTCCTTGGTAAAGATTACCTTGTTATCCTTGTCGCAAAGCTGACTGATACTTAAAAGATTATGCTTCAGCCCTTCAACATATGCGACTCTTCTGAAGGTGGTTGTACCATTAGAGAGTACACCAAACCCTCGGGTATGTCCTTTTCCATTTGCTCCAAAAGTCACAGAGGGACCTTCTATTCCTTGTATTCAGCGAGCAGGCTTTTCTTTCCAGTCATGTGTCTAGAGCATCCGCTATCGAGATACCAGATACCCTTCTTAACCTGCATCACAAAGGAAGATTAGTTTTTCTTAGGTACCCACTTAACCATGTGTACACGTTTGTCAGTGGAAGTAGTTGGAATGGAAGGTTCAGCAATCTTCGCAGCATTTGAAGATTCAGCTTTGTCAGTCTTCACTTTGGTTAATTTCTTAACCTCAGTGGTCTTCTTTGCCTTGGGGGCAATCGTCACCTTAGCTATCTTTTCAGCTTTGGTGGTTGTGGGGCACTTACTAGCAATATGATCAGTGAGTCCACAGTGATAACATTTCCTATAACTAAAAGTAGTTCTAGGACCATTTGAATGCTGAGCTTTAGATTTTGAATTAGAAGTACCAGCACCAAGTAAGCTGATGGCTTTTGAAATGGGAGGAACATTCAGTTCTTCGGATTTCTTACCAGAGACATCCACTCTGATTCTAGGAGTAGATCGCTGAATAGATCCACGCTGAGTAGATCCAGAGATATGATTCCTTGATCCAGAGGAATGAATCACTAAAGCTTTAGAAGCATTCAGCCTAGGTACTAAGGTACCCTTTTGAGGATTTTGGTTAAAAGCAATTCCTTTACCTTTATCTTTAAAGACAGAGGTAGGTTTTGGATAAACCATTTTCTCTTTACCTTTTGAAGAGGTAGAAATTTCCTCAGGGATAGGCGGTCTGGATGAGGAACACTGAGAGGATGAAGTATCAGCGACTGAGGATACGACAGTTCCAAATAAGAGCATGGAACGATCAGTGGTTGGTTCTAGATTATCAGCTTTGTAACCAAGACCACGTTTATCACTCAGGGGAATCTGAGACTTAATTATCTCAGTGATCTTTGTTGAAGAATTACACCATCCTTCAACAGTAGCTTTTTCAGCTCTTAAAGCAGAGATAGCTTCTTCTCGCTCGATTTTGACTAGCTGATTTAAATGCACTTGATCTTTAAAATCTTCTTCAATTTTAGAAAGCTTTTCTATTTGAAGGTGACAGTTTTTGAGATGTTCAGCGAGATCAAGGTTTTGATTTTCAACTACAGTTTTTCCATTCATGGCTTCATATAAACTTCTAGTCAAGAGATCGATTTTACGAAGACTATCAGCTTCATCAATATTTGTAATATTTGTAAAGAAGGAAGGTGATACCTAAATAGCAGAGGTTGAAGTAGAGGGAATGTCTGAGCTTTCTTCCTCATCTTCAATCTTGTCCATAAGACATAGATTAGCTTCATCATCTTCAGAGTCAGATGATGATTCTTCTTCATCAGAGGCAGCCCAATCATAAGCCATCAGGCCTTTGCCTTTCTTCTTAAAGCTTTTCAGCTTCGCATACTTTTCTTTCAGCTTAGCGTATTTGTCATCTTTATTCCTGGGAATAAAGGATTTCTTGGGAAACGCTGAGTTTCTCGAAACTTTCTTAGACCTGCACTCGTTAGTGAAATGTCCAATCTTTTCGCAGTTAAAACAAGTAGCAGTAGCCTTATCAACAGGAACTGATGATCTTGGCTTATCAGTAATAGAAAGGGGTTTGTTCTTTCTGAACATTTTCTTTTTGGCGAATCTCCTGAACTTTTTAGTTAGGAGAGCCAAAGATTCATCATCATCTGAAGAGTCAGATTCTGATGACCTTTCAGAGTTACTTTCTAACTCAGTGATAGTGACCACGAGTCACTGAGTAGAAGGTTCCTCTAAGATTAAAGCAACAGGGGTGCTTTTGGAATCTTTTACAAGATTCTTCTTAAGATGACTCGATTGCTCATGATTCAGCATCGTGCCATATAAGGTAGCAAGGGTCATTGATCTTAGATCATTTGGCAGATTGAGACACATAGAATAACTGTCCCAACTTTCAGATAAACATTCTAAAAACTTTGTCAGCACTTCAAAGTTAGAATATTCCTTACCAACAGTTTTCAGATCTATTATTAAGCAATTAAAACGTTGGTGAACTTCAGAGAGAGTTTCATTCTTACCACAAATGAAACTTTCGTATTGTCTTACTAGGTTGATCTTTCGAGAGTCCTGGACTTCAGACGTACCTTCATACTGAACACATATTGTGTCCCACATGGCTTTTGAGGTTTTCAGGTTCATGACGGAATGATAGACTTCGTCAGGAAGAGCCATGGATAGTATGGATCTGGCTTTTGTGTCGATAGCCACTTTCTTCTTATCTTCGTCAGTCCACATATGAACTTCCTTGGGTATCAGCCTTTCTGGAATAGCAGGTCTATTCTCAGCGGCTGGTACTGCAACATCAATTCTTACAGGAATATATGGGTCGTTTTCAAGATAGTAAGGCATAGTAGGGTGTACACCTTCTAAGAAGAGAATCATCCTATTTTTTCATAGATTAAAGTTATCTCTGGAGAATATAGGGGGTTTAGCAAGAGAACCATTGTCGATATAGTTTGTGTTTGTGTTGGTAGCAATTTTCAGAAATAGCAAGGAAGAGAAATCTTAGTATAGATTAGATCTTTTTATTAGATTAAACAAATCTGCTCTGATACCACTTGTTGGTCCCGAAGGGCTATACAAGTTTGTAGAAGGGGGGGGGGATGAATACAAACACTAAGATTTTACTTTTCTAAATTGTTTATTGATAAATCATTAACAATTTATAGCTTGTTGCGGAAACAAGATTAAGGATAAACCTAAATCTAAACAAGTTGGAACACTAAGTTTCTTGCACTAAGAAAGAGAAGGAAATTACTAATAATAACCTATCTCAAGATAAGAAGGATGAACTTGTCCAGAGTTAGCAAGTTACTTCAAAATGAAGTGAGTTCTTCTTCTTATATACTGCATGCATTTAATGCATGGCAGTTTACACTTTACACGTGGCAGCAGCTCATTGGTTGTACGTCATTGACCTTTGTTGACAACCTTAGTAGCCGCATGTTTGAACAGTGTAGTATCAGTGTGGTTGTATGATTTCAGACAATAAGGAGGTTCTTTTTCTGACATATCGTACGGAGACGTGCAAGGGTGGTTAAGACAAAGGTACTTTGTACGGAGGACTTCATGATCAGCTTTTCGTTGATTCAGCGATCTATCATTCTACATCAGCGAATGATAGAGTTCAGCGATAGCTAAAGTCTTGTACTTGATACTTCACGTTGAGTGGACAAATCTGAGTCTTCGCTGATCCGCATCAGTTCATTAGTAGACTTGTCGCTGGTTCTTGAGCTTGATCTTCGACTTCAGTGTAGAACCTATGTTGACGTGAAACTTGTCTTCAGGGATCATAAGTAAACAACTAACTTATCAGCGATCACCATAAGTACTGAACAGACTCAGAGTATTATGGTGAACAGTGTTCGCTGAATGTTTAATCTAAAGGGCGAGAGTTCATATCAGCGGTACTGTAAGATCTTAGTACTTATCAGCGATAGTGAAACTCTGATACATATTATTTACTTACAATTTTCACTAAGTATATAAGAGAGGGTCATTATCTAATCACTGAGGGTTTGGATCAACACAATCATTGTTATGAATGTCATCAAAATCATTCCAACCACAATTAGAACAACATAAACAATCATGCGATAACTGAATCAATTGATGAAGAGAATTAATTTTAACTGGAAAAGAAACTTAAAAAATATTCCAATGATTCCAAGCACAATCGTTTTTGTTTATCCTAGGATTAAAAGCAGTATGGAAAGACTTTGATGCAGCATCCTTGACAGGTTCCTTGTTTAGCCCATTGGGTTTTTCTTGTTTTGCGCGACCATTTTTATCTGAAACAACAGGGACAGTATAGTCAGTGACTTTTGAAGAAACAGGGGTCTTATTTGTCGGCCGATCGGTCTTTTGCTTCGGCTGTGATTGTTTTTGTGAATTTGAAGCATTTTTTAAAATCTTAATCACAGCTGGAGTCTTTGATTGAGAACAGTTGCCCTTTAGAAAATTGACCGGTCGATTGACTACCGAAGACAAAAAATCAGTATGACTCAAAAGAGGTTGGTCGAAGGGAAAGGACTCAAACTCTCCATCAGAATTGCCTTCGGAGTTCATATATTCAGAAAAATCGACTTCCGGAATTACAGGACTTGGATCGGTCGAGGAAGACGAGGAGCACTTTGTGTCAGTGTGTTTTGGGGAATTTGGTGCGGAAGCGTTTGAAAAATCAGAGTTTAAGTTCCTTATAACACACTCATCTTGAGAGACTTTACTTTCTTCTGACGAGATATTTCCTATGAAAGCTTTACACGAGGATGTGTCAGATGAGTTAGAGGAAAGTTCGGGTGAAATCTGCTTCGCATTTTGGAGCAGGTCAATCTGCACTTGGAGTTGACCATTTATCATATGCTCTTTCATCGTTTCTCTTGTCATGGCAGACAGTTTTGATGAGAGCTTATTGATTTCACACCGAAGAGTTTCCTTTTCCTCATCCGACACAGCTTCGGTTTTCTCATATTTGAGTTTCTCAAGTTCAGTGATTAACGCTTGCTTTTCCTTTTGAAAAACTGACCTTTCTTTCTCGAAAGACTCCTCCAATTCAACTATCTTTGCTTCCAAGATGAGAGGGGAACATAGAGCTTGAACTCATCCGTCTCATTCTTGGGCTCGGTTGCTTGGTCCCCATCCTTTTTGGAGGAATCCTTGGGCGTCACAACCTTATAGCCATCAAAGTAGTCATTCGAGAGGTACTGTTTGTCCTTTTGATAAGGATAATTCAAAGGTTCATAACAGAAAGGAAGTTGCATTTTAGACGTTTTAGTGCGCTTGTATTCCTCAGTTTCCTCTTCCTTTTCAGGTTCAAGAGGACCAGTCCACTTAATTTCATATTCCGGATATGTTTTAGCTATACCAAGGCAACCAAAATGATACAATGTCGGTCTGTTGAAAAAACCCTTTTGCAAATAGTGTGGGTTGTCGTATCCGATTCCCCACTCTTTGTTAAAATACGTGAACTCTTTGGGTTTATTCATATGGATGGTCTGATCAGTTTGACCTCTTTTGTGGAGTTTTAATTCAAGATCAAGGATTTTGGCGACAGACTCCTTGTGCTGAATTTGAAGAGCAGAGCATTGATAAACAATTTTTGCGTTCTCATTCTTATACTGATCAAGCTGTGACTGTAGTTCAGATATTTTGGCCCTTAAGTCTTTAGGTGCTATGGAAAGATTTTTGCATTTTTCTTTTAACATAGCATTTTCAAACTTGTATTTCTCAGTTATTGGAAATTGAACATCTAGCGTATCAGATAGTGATTTAGTCTCAAGCAGTTGTTCATTTATAGTGGCCTTGTAAGAATTTGTGCATTCAGCTAGAGGTGACATTCGGTCAGAAAGTTATAAGAAAATAGGTTCACATACCTGACACGACTTTGTATTGACTTCTTCAGCAGGGGAATGATATCCCATGAAAGCATCGGCACCTCCAGACTCTTCTTCGTCATCAGAACGACCAAAACAGTAGTCGTTTTCAACAAGTAGAGCTTCTCCAGCTTCCTTCTGTTCTATCAGTGCAAGCTTCGCCTTGTAATAGTGGGAATTCTTTACAACAGGCTGCTGACAATCTTTAGCAAAATGACCGAGGTTCCTGTAATTATAGCACGTCACAGGTTCGTCTTTCTTCTTGCGGTCATCTTTTTCCCTCTTCTCTTTCTTGTCAGAATTGTCAGACTCGTCAACTTTCTTCTTCCCTTCATATATGTCCTTATAATCATGACGCTTGTTGGAGGAGGTGGAGTAGCGTTGATTATTGGACGTCGGCTTCTTAAAGAACTTCTGTTGAAAGGATCTGGAGATGAAAGCCATAGCATTCTTCAAGGCAGTAAGTTCAGGATCAGAGTCATTTCCTTTATCTTCTTCAGATTCGGGCTCAGAATCACTTGGCTCTTGAGCTCGTTTGGAATGACGGCCAGAAGATTTGCCTCGTTTGGAAGACATGAGAGCCAATGGATCAGCAGCTGGCTTTGATGCAGTCTTCTTCTCGCTCAGAAGTTCATTCACTTCATCTTCATCTTCATCTTGTAGAAGCGTCTCATAGAGTTCATTGATGCCAATTTTCTCTATCAGATTATTGTGCTTGACATGAGAAGCAAATGTCTTCCATTCTGGTAACAGATTGTTGAGAAACTTGAGTGCGTTTTCCGTGTTGGAGAGAGTGATATGATTCTTGTTGAGCTCATTCAGAAGTAGACAGAAACGTTCATAGGTGATAACTCTATTTTTAGAGTTATTATTTCCTTTTATTTTCCATTTTATTTCGTCAATTTTAGCCATTTCACTTCTCAAAACCCCTATTCTTGGTACATTTCACGAAAATGAGCAAAAAGAGTGAACCATAGTCTTTAATAAATTATTTGGTGGAATTTGGGTGTTTTCACGTTTTATCCGCAGGGACTTGCGCTCCCCACTCCGGATCCCACTATCGAGCTGAACAAAAGACAAAAGACAAAGAAACTCCTAGTTGGGATGTAATTTTCTGGAGAATGGAAGGTTCATTTGGCTGAGATAAGGGCTGGAGAAGTACAAGGTATCTTGCTTTTAGATGGCATCAAGTACACCTTTTGTACTTTGAAGTTGACTTGGTGAAAAGGAAGGGTCCATTGGTTAAAAGGATTGTTCAAAGAGTTGATTTCTATCATTATTCTGCAGTCCTTACCCTTTAGACATACCCATTCTTATGTAATACCCAACCCTTTCTCCTAGTATATAAAGGAGGTGTTGGGTGCCATTAATGCCATGCTTAGTTTTTTTGGAGAATCTCTCAATTACTACATTAGTTTCTGTCATTTACTGCAGTAGTTAACTTTAAATTTCTGTATTTTACATTCTTAGTGTAATTTATAGTTCGAAGTACACAGTGACAGGGACGACTTCTCGTTCCCCACTGTGGGTTCAATCCAAGTCACTTTCAGTTTAATTATGTGCAACTTCTACTCTTTTGTTTTCTTTACTTTAGTTATGGGCTAAACATCCTTTGGGATATAGGAAGGAGAAGTACCTGGATTTTATTAAAAATGCTTGAGTAATCTTTATACTTAGAATATTTGCTGTTTTGGTCATTCATGTTCGATTTATGCCCAATGATGCAAATAAGCCGATCACTTGAAAGGATCTAAAGTCTAGTTCTTAACTTAGAAATAAGTAGAACGCAGTGACACGAGCGTGGATGATGCTAGGGGATTCGAAAGAATTCTTACGACACTTACGAAAGTGAGGTCAGCACAGTGAGCTAATCTCAACCCACTGGAGTAGTAGGCAAGCTAATTTGTGTATTTAAAACACTTAGAGTATTTGTCTCTACACATTCCATCGAGGCCTGAAAATGTCCATTTTGAGATTACCATTGACAAAACAATAACTACTAAGAGTATAGGATTTTTATCTAACGGTGTGAGTATTTTGTAACCGGGCTTTTCTAGCGAAAACGCCTACCTCGAATACAAGGATCACTTTTAGGACCGGGTATTTAGTATAAAATCTAGGGAAAATCTAACCTACATTCCTTCTTTTAAATCTTAAGTAAATCGTTAAAAGTAACTTGTCACCAAACAAACCAAAATATTGCTTCTTCTGTTATTGAAACCTGTAAAAGGAGCTCATGAGAACCGTATTGTCTTGATTGTCGAGTCCCTGTGGATTCGATTCTGGTATTTTACCAACTATTACTTGCTGTGACGATCATAGTGGACAGTGTACACTTGCACTTCCCACTGTGGACAGTTTGCAACCCACTGCGATTAAAACACATATTTCGCACGTACCAAGTTTTTGGCGTCGTTGCCGGGGACTGGCGTGATTTTAAATCTCAAGACATTAGTTTTTTTTCGAGCCCGAGTAACTCGTGTTTCTAAGCTGTTTGTGTTGCATGCCACGGCAACAACACGGACCTTTGTTACCAATCGATCTTGAAATAGAGCATACTTTTCGAAGAAGACGCAGAAACAGAAATACAAATCGACAACCCCTTGTGATCCCCACTGTGAACATGGCAGAAATACCACCACCTATAGTGGAGACCACAGTGACGATCGCCGATAGCAAAGATCGAAAAATACGGGACTATGCTACTTTCGGAGTTGGTGATTTAAGCTCCGGGATTTTAAGACCCAACATTGTTGCAACTCAGTTTGAACTCAAACCGGTGATGTTTCAAATGATCCAAGCCATGGGTCAGTTTGGAGGATCACCATCTGAGGATCCGCACTCGTACTTAAAATCTTTTTTGGAAATGACTGATTCCTTTCAATTACAAGGTGTGAGTGATGAAGCGTTAAGACTAAGGCTTTTCCCTTTTTCGCTAAGGGATAAGGCAAAGCCATGGCTGAACTCGCATGCACCTCACTCGATAACCACTTGGCAAGAACTTGCTGATAAATTTTTGCAAAAATACTTTCCTCCCACGAGGAATGTAAGATTTCCAAATGATATAATTTTGTTTAGGCAAGAAGAAGATGAGGCTGTTTCGGATGCATGGGAACGATTTAAAGATTTACTTCGAAAGTGCCCACGTCACGGCATCCCACATTGCATCCAATTGGAGACCTTTTACAATGGTCTGTCCAATGCAGCCAAAATCATCTTAGATGCAACAGCCGGAGGAACATTCACGAGTAAAACCTACAATGAAGGATATCAAATCTTAGAAAAAGTGTCCAACAACAATACCGAGTGGTCCAATCCTAGAGCAATAGTACCAAAGACCAACACCATCGATTCCGAAGCACTCAAAATCATGAACGCACAGTTAGTGGCCTTAACAAAAATCGTTTTGAACTAAAATAGAGGCCAAGTCAATTCTGCAACTCATCTAGCCGAAAATTGCTCCCTCTGTGGAGAGGAGCATCTTTTTTACTATTGTCCAGCAAATCCGGAAGCCGTTAATGTTATAGGAACCAATTCGAGAAACAACCCATACTCGCAGACTTATAATCCAGGTTGGAGAAATTATCCGAATATTTTGGGCTGGTAATCCAGGACTCCAACCCCACGGGGCGAGTCATGTCCAGCAAAGACCACACAATCCCCCTGGATTTCAGCAACATCACAGTGGGCAGAACTCACAGAACTTTCACCAAGGACAATCCTCACAACAGTTCCAACCGCGAGGAACTCAAGCCACTGAGGTTCAACCATCACTTGAATCTATTCTCAAAGGTTTCATGAATCAAACTCAAGCAGCCATTAGGAATATAGAGACCCAAGTAGGACAACTAGCCGTCGAAGTTAAGAATAGACCACCAGGGACGTTACCTAGTGATACCGAACACGCTAAGGTGATAGGAAAAGAGCATGTCAAGTCCATAACACATAGGAGTGGGAAGGATCTGAAAGATATCGTTTTCGAGTCTGATGATTCGCCTCAAATACCCACTGTGGTTCCCACAGTGGACACTCCTCAAGTCATTGTCATTCCCACAGTGGGGACCGACATCCCTGAGCTTCCCACTTTTAGACCTATTCCAAAACCTACTATTCTAAAGCCAATACCACAGCAAACTCAAATTGACCCACGAAGCATACCTTTTCCTGACAGAATGAAGCCTAAAAATGTCGATGTTCAATTTAAAAAATTCTTAGACATTTTTAAACAGCTTCACATTAACATACCCTTGGTAGAAGCTCTCGAGCAAATGCCAAGCTATGTTAAATTTTTAAAAGATATTTTGAACAAAAAAAGAAAGTTGGGTGAGTTTGAGACTGTGGCTTTGACCGAAGAATGTAGTGCCCTCCTTACTAGCAAGATTCCACCTAAGTTGAAAGACCCGGGTAGTTTCACTATTCCATGCACAATAGGAGGACAAGAAGTAGGTCAAGCACTTTGTGATTTGGGAGCTAGTGTCAATTTGATGCCACTATCCATTTTCAACAAGTTAGGTATTGGAGAGGCTAGACCCACAACCGTGACATTACAACTAGCCGATCGGTCCATTGCCTACCCCAAGGGAAAAATAGAAGACGTTTTGATCCAAGTGGATAAATTTATCTTCCCCGCCGATTTTCTAGTCCTAGATTATGAGGCCGATAAAGAAATCCCAATCATCTTAGGACGTCCATTTCTTGCAACCGGACGTACTTTGATCGATGTGCACAAAGGGGAACTTACAATGAGAGTTAATGACCAAGAGGTGACATTTAATGTGTTTAAATCCCTGAAGTATATAGATACTGAAGACTGTTTTGCTTTGAGTTCGATTAGTGGAATCCACTGTTTTGACTCAGTCCCCACAGTGGGGAGTGAGAGTGAGCACTCCAACTCCAAGAGTGACGATACTTTTGAGGATGAGTGTAACGAAATAATAGCAGCCTTTGAACCTCTGGACTTTAAGGATAGAGATGTTCAACCCCCTTCAATAGAACAACCTCCCGAGTTAGAGCTTAAACCATTGCCTTCCCACTTAAAATATGCTTACCTTGCTAAGGATAATAAACTTCCCGTTATTATCTCTTCCAAACTTAGTGAGAAACAAGAATAACTTCTGATCGATTTGTTGATGAAAGCATAAGAAGGCAATTGGTTGGACCATAGCGGACATTAGAGGTATTAGCCCCTCCCTATGTCAACATAAGATTAACTTGGAGAGTGACCACCCTGGAAAAGTCCAACCTCAAAGAAGATTGAACCCCATCATGAAGGAGGTAGTTAAGAAAGAAGTTTTGAAGTGGTTAGACACCGGTATTATCTATCCCATTGCTAGTAGTAGTTGGGTGAGCCCCGTCCAATGTGTCCCTGAAAAGGGAGGGACGACCGTAGTGAAGAACGAAAAGAACGAGCTCATTCCCACTAGGACTGTCACGGGGTGGAGAAAATGCATGGACTATAGACAACTTAACCTAGCCACTAAGAAAGACCATTTTCCCCTACCTTTCATCGACCAAATGCTCGATAGGTTAGCGGGAAAAGAATTCTATTGGTTTCTAGATGGATACTCCGGATACAACCAAATCCATATCGCCCCCGAGGACCACCCGCCGGAAACCATCACCGGTGATTTAAATGAACCGCCGCCGATCTCCGGTGAACCGCCAATCATACCAGATATTCCAGACACAGGTTCATCCAAGCAAGAGAGTCCGAGGGCTGTGTCTTCATCAAAGGTTTCGGACACCAGTCAAAGCCATCTCGATGACGAAGCATTCCAGGCCGAAGAGGAAGAAAGGAGGTTGGTAGAAGAATATAATCAAAGGATGTCTGCTATCCAAAAAAGAAAAGAAGAAGTCGAGAAAAAGCGACGAGAGGAAGAAGAAAGACTGAAACAAGAAGAGGAGGAAAGGTTAAGAAAAGAAGAGGAGGAAAAGAAAAAACGGGAGGAGGCCGAGAGATTGGCGAAAGAGGAAGAGGAAAGAAAAAGAGTTGAGGAAGAAAGGCTTCGTGAGGAAGAAAAGAAAGGGCTGAAGAAGAACGATTGGCAAAGGAAGAACAAGAAAGAATCCGACAAGAGGAGGAGATTCGAAGAAAAGGGAAGGAGCAAATTCAGACTAAGGAAAGCCCTCAAGTCACAAACACGGTCGATTTACCGGCACTCCGGGCTGCTGCCCACAGTGGGGAAAACCCCATCGTTCGGGCACTAAGGAAAAAGGGAATGGTCACCAGGTCTAGGGTGACCACGTCGGAGAAAACACCAACCAAAAAGCCGAGAAGAAAAGCGTCTGGGAAAGGTAAGGGTGTCAAACCCTCTTTAAGTTCATCGTCTTTTGAAACTGATGCTGGGAATGAGCAAGTGCCATCTGAAAACCCACACCATTCCACTGTGGGGACTGAGCATGCCCCCAGTGGGGTGCCTAGGCAGTTCACAACTCCAGCAGTGGCTGACCACTATGAGCTCATTCACAAGCAAAAATTGAACTTAGAGAGGGGTTTCGACCCCGAGTTTGTAGAGGCAAACCCGTTTGTCAAAAATCGGGTTTTAGCACAAGATTGGGCGACGTTGGCCTCTGCCAATCTTCGAGCAAATGCCTCTCTAGTTCGGGAGTTTTATGCCGAAGCTTCGCAGACCAAAGACCCCTTTGTAAAAGTTCGGGGTCGGACCGTGTACTATCATGCCACAGCCATTAATCAGGTCCTTGGAATAAGGACCCCAACTACATGCGCATTCACACAGTTCTTGAAAAAAATGAGCCCCGCCGATGAAGATATGAGTTTAAAGGAACTGGCAGTGGAGGGAAAGCCCTGGGATATGGATGGCACGCGCAAATGTCTACACGCTAGATCCCTCACTACCGAGGCCGCTGTGTGGTTTGCATTTTTTCGGGCCACTTTATCCCCTACTTCTCATGATACGACCCTATCGATGCACAAGTGCGCCTTGCTGTAATGCATCTTTACGGGTAAGTCGATCAAACTTGGGTCCCTCATGTTTTCCGCCATCCACACCGCACGCACACGAAAGAAGGTAATCCTACCCCTCCCTTGTCTTATCACTTCATTACTAATCGAAGCGGGAGTACCCTCTGCTGCAGATGATCAGTGGCTCGTTTCAACGAGCAACATTAGCGTCCTAACCATCAAGAAAATGGGGAGGGCATTTGTCGGCCCTTCTGAAGAACCTGCTCAGGAAGATCCCACTGTGAGGATCGTTGCCGATCACACTGTGAGAACCACTGGTACCCCACTACGGCATACCACTGCAAGAAGCTCAAGCAACCCTATGACCGCCATTCTGCAAGCATTAACAGCACTCACATATCGTTTTGATCTCATGGAAGCCCAGCAGAAGCATGCCAACTGAGCCAACGAGTCGTTCTGGATGTATACAAGGGATAGGGATGCGGTTGTCAACCAAATGTTACAAGGTGCTGATCCCGAGTTGCACGCACAACTCCCTGAGTTTCCCGAAGGTATTTGCCCCTCATATGACAGTGAGGATGGTTTCGAGGAAGACTCCGACACAAGCTCACCACAAGCAACTCCGACCCACTAAATGGTTTGTTGGGATTCTGGTTCCCACTTTTGATGCGCACCAAAAACAATTTCTATTTTATGTTTAATTGCGTATTCTGCCTATGGCTAGGCGTTTGACAATATTTGCTGTTTTGGATACTTTTGTGAAATGATACATGGAAATCCTGCTGCTACAGCAGGTGATTTTGGGTACCAACTCGCTTATTGTTTGATTGTTTGATTGATCTCTTTTCATTTCAAGGTACAACTTTCGGCTTCTGACTTAAAAGGTCCCTTTTGTAAGTACGAATCTCAACTTGTCACCATGAAATGATATTGGCCATTTTTCGCATCCAAACACGACCCTTTTTGTATCCCCAAATACACCTCAGTGAACCAAATTTCCATGTCACAGTGGGGACACTGTGCAATTTTAAGTTTGAGGTGGGGACTTCCAGAGTGACTTCCAGTCTTCCCACAGTGGGGACACTGTGAGGTCATAAGTTTGAGGTGGGTAAACCATACCCACCTCCCAAAAAAAAGACAAAAATACAAAAACAAAAGAAAATCGGAGTGTCACTAACAAGATTGATGGTGTGCCTTTTCTGGACCATCAAAGTGCTCACTTCTAAGAAAAAGATGGTGTGCCTATTCTGGACCATCAGAATACCCACTCTTACAAAAAATAACCATACCCAAATAAAAGCCTGAAGTGTACGAACCAACCCATGCAAAACACAAACCACTCACTTCTTGAAATAAAAATCTCAAAGAGAGATCTCCGGTCCGTTTTTGGAAATGCTTGCTGAAAACCCTAGGAAAATATTCAAAGCCACAAACCTTTCAACCCTAAGTCCTATTGATCAAATGTGAACAAGGGAAAGATTTCGTCAAGTACAAAAGTGAAGCTTTAATTTTGGAACCGAAAGAAGTATCTGTGGAGGGAGATCAACATTCATTCAGAGTGAGAAGTCGGTAAGTCCATAAAAGCTCAAGTGCATTATTTTAATTTTATTTCTTTCTTTTTATTACTTGGGGACAAGTAATGGTTTAAGTTTGAGGTTATGATAACTCTATTTTTAGAGTTATTATTTCCTTTTATTTTCCATTTTATTTCGTCAATTTTAGCCATTTCACTTCTCAAAACCCCCATTCTTGGTATATTTCACGAAAATGAGCAAAAAGAGTGAACCATAGTCTTTAATAAATTATTTGGTGGAATTTGGGTGTTTTCACGTTTTATCCGCAGGGACTTGCGTTCCCCACTCCGGATCCCACTATCGAGCTGAACAAAAGACAAAAGACAAATAAACTCCTAGTTGGGATGTAATTTTTTGGAGAATGGAAGGTTCATTTGACTGAGATAAGGGCTGGAGAAGTACAAGGTATCTTGCTTTTAGATGGCATCAAGTACACCTTTTGTACTTTGAAGTTGACTTGGTGAAAAGGAAGGGTCCATTGGTTAAAAAGATTGTTCAAAGAGCTGATTTCTATCATTATTCTGCACTCCTTGCCCTTTAGACATACTCATTCTTATGTAATACCCAACCCTTTCTCCTAGTATATAAAGGATGTGTTGGGTGCCATTAATGTCATGCTTAGATTTTTTGGAGAATCTCTCAACTACTACATTAGTTTCTCTCATTTACTGCAGTAGTTAACTTTAAATTTCTGTATTTTACATTCTTAGTGTAATTTGTAGTTCGAAGTACACAGTGACAGGGACGACTTCTCGTTCCCCACTGTGGGTTCAATCCAACTCACTTTCAGTTTAATTATGTGCAACTTCTACTCTTTTGTTTTCTTTACTTTAGTTATGGGCTAAACATCATTTGGGATATAGGAAGGAGAAGTACCTGGATTTTATTAAAAATGCTTGAGTAATCTTTATACTTAGAATATTTGTTGTTTTGGTCATTCATGTTCGATTTATGCCCAAGGATGCAAACAAGCCGATCACTTGCAAGGATCTAAAGTCTAGTTCTTAACTTAGAAATAAGTAGAACGCAGTGACACGAGCTTGGATGATGCTAGGGGATTCGAAAGAATTCTTACGACACTTACGAAAGTGAGGTCAGCACAGTGAGCTAATCTCAACCCACTGGAGTAGTAGGCAAGATAATTTGTGTATTTAAAACACTTAGAGTATTTGTCTCTACACATTCCATCGAGGCCTGAAAATGTCCATTTTGAGATTACCATTGACAAAACAATAACTACTAAGAGTATAGGACTTTTATCTAACGGTGTGAGTATTTTGTAACCGGGCTTTTCTAGCGAAAACGCCTACCTCGAATACAAGGATCACTTTTAGGACCGGGTATTTAGTATAAAATCTAGGGAAAATCTAACCTACATTCCTTCTTTTAAATCTTAAGTAAATCGTTAAAAGTAACTTGTCACCAAACAAACCAAAATATTGCTTCTTCTGTTATTGAAACCTGTAAAAGGAGCTCATGAGAACCATATTGTCTTGATTGTCCAGTCCCTATGGATTCGATTATGGTATTTTACCAACTATTACTTGCTGTGACGATCATAGTGGACAGTGTACACTTGCACTTCCCACTGTGGACAGTTTGCAACCCACTGCGATTAAAACACATATTTCGCACGTACCAATAGGCCTGGGTGAGATATTCGTCGGTGTGCTGCTTAAACCCATCGAACTTGGTTATGGCGCTGCTGATCTTCAGTTGATTCCCGACAGCACTCTCGCGCATCATTTTTGCCACTTGATCCCACATGCCCTTCGTTGTATCTTTGTAGCTGTCGATGGCAGTGTAGATCGTGTTGGGTAGAGCTTGAACAAGATATCTTTTAGCACACTTTTCTCCCTTGAGCATGCCTCTTTCGTCGTCAGACATTTCGGCGAGAGTCTTTTTCACGGAATGTTCTTTAACCTCTGCAGTTGCTACTATAGTCCTCATTGGCGTAGGGATTGGACCATTTTCAAGAGCTCGTGAGATAAACTCGAAGTTATCCTTTGACTCTATGAAAAGCATAAATCTGTCCCGCCACTGGTTGTACTCTCCTAGGTAAAGACAAGGAGGTTTGGAGTCGGTGCCGATGGCAAGAGCGTCGTGTGAAGTCATCTTCAGTTGCACTAGAGTGATCGTCAGACAGTATGTTCGATTCAAAATGTTAACCTAACGCAAGGCACTAAAAGTGGCATCCTAACGCAGGTTCTAAGAGTGAGATGTACTGGAAAACAGGTAAGAATTCAATAGGAATGAACTTACCGGATCGGAATCCGGATAAGAATCTGATCTGGAAGTGTCCGGATCAGATTGATTGAAAACAGTTCAAAAACACAAAGAAGTGTCCGGATAACACAAAGAGTCCGGACAAACTAAAGTTTCCGGATAACAAGAGGTTACCGGAAGACAATAGTTTCCGGATGATATAACAAAACAATACTTACCGGGAAAAAGGAGTTTCTGAATAAAAATACTTACCGGATGAGATACTTACCGGGTAGGATGAGTTTCCGGATGAAATTGATTACCGGATACCTTGAGTTGTCCGGATAAAATGATTTACCGGACACTTTGGGTTTCCGAAACAATTTACCCGGAAAGATTGGATTTTAAGGAACTTACCCGGAAAGATGAATTGCGTTCAGAAAGAGTTAAGGAACTTCCGGAAAGTGCTGCTACTATCCGGAAAGTGCGGCTGATTTACCCGGAAAGAACGGCTGGAATGATGAATTCGATTGGGAATCAACTAGGGTTGCTAAAAAACGTTCCTGAAATATTAGAAACACTACCAAGCACAAAAATAACACTACCCAATTCGATTTTGAAGCAAAAACAACACATTTTGATGGCTAAAAATATGAATTTTTATCAAGAACACACTCAAAACTTTTGAACTTTGATTTGCTTAAATACCACTCAAACGATCGAGATAGATTATGAAAACTTGCAGAATCACTAATAGCAATGATACTAACAATACCCAATAAACGAAATCGATCAATTTTATCAGAATCAAAGAATTGAAATTCTATCAAGAACACAGACGTGAAAAATAGAAAACTTACCAGAATTCAATATGAGCACTTTGAATCGATTTTGTCCGTCTGCTCTGATACCAATTGTGAGTCTCAGAATCGTGCAACGAACAATGTAGAAATCAAAAGATGTATAACAATGGTTATGATTTCAACTGGTCATCCCTATTAGCTTTCAATAATCAGAGAGTTTACAATAACGAGTAGGAAAGCAATAAAGACAACTAGCCTATTTTCTAAGGCTAATACACTTTATATATGGCGGGCCCGTGGTTAACAAGCCCACGGCCCGTTCACTAACTAGGCTCAAATTAAACTATTACAAACAAACCCTTGAACTTTAATTCAACAATAAATGACCCTAACACCTTGAAAGTAGCAAAGGAAGAAGCTATCAAAGCCAAAACCACAGATCCAATCGAAGCTCAGAAATCAGAGATGGGATCCCTTGAAGAATCGGTGAAAAAGGCTGAGGAACTAAGGGGGAGGGAAATCCAGTGGTACAAGAAATCTATGACTTACCGAACCGACAAGTCAAAGATTATTGGAGTGAAAATTGCAACTTCTAATTCGGCTCCATCTGTTGTTCGGCTAATAATTGATCGGAAAGATGGGTCGAAAGGAGCATCATAGATCACCACTTGGAACAATTTGGAATGATCGAATGGTTTGAGCTATCAAAGCTTCTCGTCAACTGCACCAATCCAAAGAAAGATATCTTCCCCAAATACATAAGCAGGTTGATGGCAAGGATGAAAGAGATCGAAAAGAAATATCAGATTGAACTATCTACCAAAGAAGTTGCTCACGTTTGAAGTATCAAAAACGAAATAAGGCCTCCCTCCACCAAAACCAAATCGGTGAAGGACACAGTGTTGAAGGACTTGGCCTTAAAAGGGAGAATTCCATATGTTGATAATCTTGACTTATCAATACCAACTCTTATAGAGTATCCTTCTACTACTGTGGCTCTCTCAGCGATCGCTGGACTTTTCTTCAATGATGGTTTCGGTCAACGAAGATTCTTTCGATTTGCTCAGATTCATTTGGCCGACATCATCTTTCTCGAAGGCACTCTTAACCTCATGCCAAACATCCCTGAAGTTGCTTCCTTTTATCAGAACATTGTCGCCAAAATCAAAAGGAGAAAAGGAATTAAGTAAATTTTCTTTTCTCTATGTGTACTTGTATTTCCTTACCGATATACTCTCTGAATGATTAATGCAAGTGATTTCTTTTTTCCATAGTATAGATACTTTAATTTTATTCATATATTGTAAATGTCTTCCTTTCAACTGTAAATGTTGGATATATTTAACAAATCCATAAAAGTTAAAAAGACCAAAAAGAACAAAAAAATGGTCTATGTGAAAAGAACCCGAAAAGAGAAAAAAGGGTCAAAAGGCACTTTAAAAGTTTACTTACTCTTAGAATTTTCTAAGTGTAGAGCTCAACTTCAAATAGGGGGAGATTGTTGGGTCACTAAAGATTTAAAGATGACCTCCCAATTGTCTCTTTGTTGATTTTACTTAGAATAATTTTTCGGTTCCTTGTAATAGCTTAGTCAAATTTTCAATGTTCGGTGAAGTCGAAGATCAATTGAAATCAACCAGAAGTGAGTCAACCATTGCAGATTGAAGATGAGCTTCTAAACAATAACTAAGTTATTACCACCGATTTTCCCCTTTGGAAAATCGGTAAGTATCTTGCCGAATTTCTGACGCTAAGAATCGGCCATCCTTTTGCCGAACTTCTTCATGAAATTCGGTGATTAGCTCACTGAACTCTTCTTTGTCGGATCGGTGGGACTCTCCCAAAAAGTTTGCAAAGAAGATCATTAAATTGAGATGCAGTATCTAATGTCAGAGAAAAAGGCTTCTTTGTCCTTATTCCCATTTTTAGATAATGTCTCAATCAGGCGTGCAAATGCTTCCTAGTACTGAGAAAAAGGTAGAAAGCACATATCAACTTTTCAGAGTCAACACCTTTCCTTGAATCACAAAGTGACAAGTGTCACATGCATTAAATGCTCCTGGTACTATTTAAAGGGTGAAGACTTCTCCATGCAAACTGCACATTCTTAAAGATTTCTCTGTGCTCAAGACAATCTGCATTTTCTCTTCTTGTTAACTAAATAGCTTTGAATCTTTGTGTCTTTAAAAGTTGTGTAGTTTTCTGTTTTACTTTGTGAAGATTGTTAGAATAGATTTCATCTGTTCTTTCCACAACAATCTAAAGTGTTCTAAGTGTAATTCTTGATTTTATAAATCAATAAAGAATTAAATTAAGTGAAATTTTTGTGTATTGTATTCAACCTCCCCCCTCCCTTCTACAATACATGCTCTTGTTCTTTTTAGCCATCTGGGACTAACAATTATGATCACATACAACTAGAAGTTTTAGACAACAAAAAAAATGTTTTTGATAGAATTTGCATCTACAATTATTTTAATCTTTTTCAGGAAAAAGATATGTTACTTCTGTGTTACGATTTGAAACATTTTTAAATATCTGTATATGTAATTAAACGTGTTAGGTTTTCATTCAAATTTTATAAATTAGGCTCGCGTATATTGACTATAAATTATTAACTTGTTTGAGTTTTTTTGTACAACGAAGTTTATAAAGACATGTTTAAACAAAGTCACAACACCTTAAATTAAATGTGTTTTTGTTGGGGATGGGCTGATAGGGGTTCGTAGGGGTGTTCATGGATTGAAATCCAATACATATAGGTGGACTCGATCCAATCATTCAATGGATGTTGGATTTGTCATATAATCTAATCCAATTAACATTGGACAAGTGATCCAATCTAATGGATGATCGGATCTGCTTCAGCCATTAGATACTACTAATGGCTATCCATTTGATCAAGTTAGATTCATCAAAATCTAGTTCGCGACAAATTAATTCATCATTTCAACCAGTTATTCATATATATTTTAATTTCTAAAAAAACTACATACAAATATATCAATTAATAGCAATATGATAAAATATTATATATATATATATATATATATATATATATATATATATATATATATTATTGGATGGTAGTTGGATGGTAATTGGACCAGGTCGGTTCGGTTTTGTTGGATTTTGTACTGCCATACAAGAACCAACCGATCCAATTCGGAAAATTTTGCATCTGATATGATTCAATTATGGTAGGTCGCTTCTAATTGGATCGGATACTCCCCTCCGATGGGGATAGCAAAACCCTTCTGTTAGGATGAAAAATCGTCCGTCAATGAAAAATAAATTCTGGTGGAAAAAATGGATGAAGAAAATATAACAATATGATTGCCAATTAAAAAAATGCTATCTTTTATACAAATTGTTTGACTCTATTTATGATTACTCTTTTCTAACAAAGATTTTTTCATCCATATGGAACTTCATGTGAAGATTTATATGAACTTGCACAACTTTTTATTTATCAATTTACAAATAGAGCTTCACACAGAGATATGTTGATTGAAAGTTAAACAATATGTAGTGCAATGGTTGTAATCTAAGAAGATATTCCTTAAAATAGATGGTGAAGCTAATTATTGTCAAATGTTTGCTATAGTATTTCTACAATGTTGGTCTACTGGAATTTTGTTACGTCTCACCATAAGTCTTACACCCATGCTTTTATTATATATTATGTTATTTCCATTATTTTTAACACTAACTCAAAAAATTCTTCAAAATCGTCATCTGAAATTATTTCTTTCATTACACTTTTACTTCAATCTCCGTGGACGATAATCGGTGTCCTTTCCATTTATTTACTTGAAAGATGATATTGGTACATATAGTGTAATTGCTTTTGGTTCTAATTTTCACATGTTTGAAGGTGTGTAAAAAACACTATCAAGTTTTTGGCACCGGTATCGATGACTGGAAAGCTAAAAGTTTTTAAAAGATTTGATTTATCTACCACCGTTGTAATCATTTAAGTGTGGTGTATGCCAATGATACACCGAAGGGAGTTTCTTGAATTTGATCATGATATTGAGAGATCTTTTCGTCAAAAAAGAAGGGAGTGTCGCCTCCTTTCATGGCGTTACCTCCCCCACTTATTGAAAAACCGTCGCCTCCGCCGCCGCTACCACTCTTTGGAAATATACCACCCTTTCAAAATCAACCACCTTTTGGAAGTCCACGAAATCAAGATGAATTAGAGGATGAAACAAAACCTGAGACAATAATCCACCAAAAAATGAAGCTCAAAATGTAATCCATCTTGCAACCAATTAGTGTATTTCATTGTATCCTTATCATTGCTATTAGTTTTAGAATAATAGAATTCAAGATCGTTTAATCAACATCAGATATCCCTATAATTATAGTAAATAGAAATAAAAATCGTGTCGAATTTCGACAATATGTAACTTCAACTTTAGGAGGTGGTCAGGTATTATAAACGTAAATGTAGGAGTGTCGAATATGAAGAGAATAGGGAAGGGGTAACGACGTTACTTCTAGTAACATTTACGCATCTGAATAACCCAAAACCGTAAAAAGTTCATAATATGTTCAAATTCTAAAAAGGAAAAATGCAAAGTAGAAAGCACAACAGTACATATATATACACCAGATTTAACCATTTACTGCCGCTTGTTTTGTGGATTACATCAAGATGAGAGAATTTACAAACTCCACCATGAATCTTGACTGGTCGATAAAAATCGAAACTTTAACTCAAACAAGAATCTGCAGGTAGACGAACAACTTCAAGAGAATCTTTGGTCTTTAGACTCATTTTACTATATTAGAGTTTCAGTAACCCTAATCTGAATTTTAAGTACAGTTGCATTATGATCACATACAATTGGAACTTTTAAACAACAAAAAAATGTTTGTGATAGAATTTGCGTCTATGATTATTCTAATCTTTTCGGGAAAAATATCTGTTATTTTGGTGTTTCGAATTCGAAACATGTTCAACTATCTATATACGTAATTAAACATGTTAGTTTTTCATTCAAAATTTATGAATTAGGCTTGCGTATATTATTGACTTGTTTGAGTTTTTTTCTACAACGAAGTTTATAAAGACGTGTTTAAACAAAGTCACAGCACATTAAATTAAATGTGTTTTTGTCGGGGATGGGCTCATATTCTAAAAGGGAGGGATTCGTAGGGGTGTTCATGGATGGAAATCCTATACATATAGGTGGATCCGATCAAATCATTCATTGAATGTTAGATTTTGTCATACGATCTAATCCAATTAACATTGCACAAGTGATCCAATCTAATGAATGATTTGATCGGTTTCATCCACCGGTTATCTAGTGGATCAAATTAGATTAATCAAAATCTAATTATCAACCAATTAATCCATCATTTGAACCAGTTATTCATATATATTTTTAATTTCTCAAAAAATACTACATACAAATATCAATTTAATGAAATATTATATATATATATATAACTCTTTCTCTCTCTCTCTCTCTCTATATATATATATATATATTGGATGATAGGTGGATGATAATTGGATCATATCAGTTCGGTTTTATTAGATTTTGTACTGGCATCTAAGAACCAACCGATACAATTCAAAAATGTTAGTATATGATATCATCCTAGGATATCCAATTTTGGTAGGTCGCTTCTAATTGAATCGAATATACCCCTCCGATGGAGATAGCGAAACCCTTCTGTTATGATGGAAACCGCCTGTCAATAAAAAATAAAACCTGATGAAAAAAAAAATATATATATATATATATATATAACAATATGATTGTCAATTAAAAGAAGTGTTTATCATTTAAATAACTTGTTTGTCTCCATTTACGATTACTCTTTATTAACAAAGATTTTTTTCATCCATACAGAACTTCAGGTGAAGATTTGTATGAAGTTGCACAACTTTATTTTTTTCTCAATTTACAGATAGAGCTTCAATATGAAACTCCACATGCATATTAAGTTACATAGGAAGTTTTAAAACTTTGTATAGGTAAGTTTTAAATCTAAATATATACTTTTCAGTCTATTAAAAATCATGATAAAAATACAGATTACATTTGTTTTGTTTTACAAGTTAAAGTTGTTAATCAGTTATTGTAAAATTATATCTATACAATTTTCTTCAGTAACCTATTTTTTTGGAATTATTCCCATGATGACATACTAGAAAAAGTGCAGAAGCAGATATTGAAATGAATAAAAGTCTCCATCCAAATATAGTACAGATCCTCAAAATTTTCTTGAAAATGAAGAACTAAAAGTCAAAATCTTTAAAAAAAATTACATTCATTTGTAACAAATCCTCCATTTTGAAAAAATGCAACATCAAATATTTATTTTCAAAGTTTCCGGTTGATGCTCTCACTTGGGTAATCATTTTTGGGATATTCTCCATATTTGAAGAAAAAACTTTTTTCTCTCTTACTTTATCCATTTTGAGGAAGCCATTGGAACAAAATATTGGCTCAAAATCCTCATTTTCTCCATTTTAAAGAAGCATGGCCCAATAGGTCTAAGAGTATAACACAAACAAACAACCACCCAAGAATCATCTCTTTTGTAATTCTATGCATTGATACAATACAACCCCACCCAAGAATCATCTCTTTTGTAATTCTATGCATTGATACAATACAACCCCACCCAAGCAAAGCAAAGGAACAAATGTAGTAACAATATTGAATTATTAATTACTTTGGAACAAGTACACTAGTATATGTATACCTTACAACACCCATGCCAATGTTGGTCACTCACCATTACACCATATGCATATGCATATGCATATGCATTTGCATTTGCATTTGCCAATTCCCGCCAACTATAATATATATAGTCTATATATACTACTACAACTCTAACGTCCTTTCTATGGACCTCCTTCACAAAACTCTACCACCATAACCTATGCAACAATTGTGGCTTAAAGGTTTAACATCCAGAATTAACATCACAATATTAAACAACAACATTCACCTCAGAGGCGCTATTATTTTATCAAGTATCAACTCACGGGCGGGCAGGCAGGCAGGCTGGTATCATTATTGGTAAAATGAGTATGAATCGTGAGCCAGAGTCTGCAATGTAAAACAATTATACAATATGTTAAAATCACTAATAGAAGATCAACAATAATGGTCGAGTATAGTCATGACCATGATACTGGTGATGTGTATTGATTTTTGATGGGATGATGCTCAAGGATGGTTACCTAATAAGGATATTGGTGATGCCTATGAAGTTCAAGATCTTGTGTTTCATGGGTTAGTTCTCCAAATTTATCATATGTCAGATCTCACTTTGTATTGGTTAATGGTCATTATGTCTTTTGTTGTCATATATGTAGGTTGGAAACATTTTCATGATTCTTTTTGTAATATCTATATTCTTTACGAGAACTTATGTGTTTCCCTAAGAAAGATCAATCTCTAATTTGGACATGTACAGGATACATGAATGTTGCTATACATGTTTTCAAATAGATATTGTTCTTTTAAAAGATTACTTCTCAAGTGTTTCACTACTTTTCATGAAAACTATAATGTTTGAGTAACTAGTTTTCTTGATTTGGATAAATATAAGATATATATATATATATACAGATGTATAGGGTTGGGTTCCGGTGAGAAGGGAGGTTATCGTGAGAAGCGTAAGAAGGGATCTCCACCCTTGGATGCACATTAGGATGAGATGCACCGGATCAATTCCCTTATCAAGCGTGATTCATGGGTGGGTTTGAGATTAAAAGTGATCAAAGGTCCAGATCACTTCTTACCTTCTCACCTTAACTCTTCTTCGGACACGATCCTTCATCTAAGTATCATGTGAGAAAAAGAGTTAACATGAGAAGCGTAAGAAGGGATCTGGACCCTTGATCACTTTTAATCTCACACCCACCCATGAGCGCATCTCATGATTGTTGATCTTCAATTAGGATTTGCTCCAAGTGTCCTGATCCCTTCCAATGCTTAACTTCCCTTCTCAGCGGGACCGAACCCTACGGGGGTTGGGTTCCGGTGAGAATGATAGTTATGGTGAGAAATGTAAGAATAATAGTTATGGTGAGAAAGGTAAGAAGGGATCTCCGCCCTTAGATCAATCCTAATTGAAGATCAACACTAAAGAGATGCACCGGATCAATTCCCTTCTAAAGCGCAATTCATGGGTTGTTTTGAGATTAAAAGTGATCAAGGGTCCAAATCTCTTCTCACGCTTCTTTTTCTCACACGATCCTTCGTGTTGACCCCACAACCTTATATGTATGGCACAACTATAATTCTAGTAATTCAGTTTAAGAAGCGATATGATGAAATACCTGTTCCTGTGAACGGAAATACATGAAAGGTGTGTAATGAAGGAAATTTGACACTCTGGAGGTATAAATATCAGCATACCTGCATGCATTTTGGAGCATCAACACGTGGAATGTTATCAAAACAAATGAACAATCACAAATCCACCACATTTAACTGTTAGTTCTCGGAAGGAAATAAAAACAAAAAGAGAAACACGTACTTCTCTATTTGCCGCATCAGGTGACTCTTGTCCCACAAACCTGCACGAGAAAGATATCCCCACCTAACACCAAACAATCCATTAGTCACATTCAAAGCTCAGATATTAATAAATATGATTGCATACAATAAGTTTATTTGGAGAAAATCTAATAAACCATAATTCATGTTTCCATATATAAGGTGGTGGAATCAATAGTGTTTTTTACAATGGCTAACCTTTTGCTGAAGTGTTCCCCATCCTCTTCCAACATCGGAGCAATTTTTTCATCCAGTCGTTGCATCACAATGAGTAGCTTTTGCACACTCTCCGTGAGCTCTTTATCGTCCAAATGAGTAGCAGCGATGGTCTAAAACATGAATGGAAAAGTTACATGTCACAAGTTCATAACAGTACAAAAAGATAAAAAGGGGAATAAGACACAAAATAGTTGGTCGTTGCCATCACATGGAATGAACAAATGTAGCCCATGACCTATGTTGTCATACCACCACCAAAAATGGATAAATCATATGATCTTATTTCCAACCATATGCAACAGGTTTAACCAAGGTTCTAAATGGCGTGAGGCGTGGCGTGGCGGCGAGGCCAAGCCTCAAGCCTTAGAAGCCACGGCGAAGCCATGGCGTTTTCAAGGCGTGACTTATGGCGTCAAATTTCTAATTCATATATAATATTATATATAAAAACATATGTTTTGTAGTGTTACTCAATGAGTCAATACTAATAAGCAAGTTAAATTAAGATATGTATTAAAAAAATTCAAATAAAACATCAAAACGTAAAGAAAAATCAAATTTCGCATTACGAAAACTGCGCATTAGGCCAAGACGTTCCACGGGCTTAACGTGGCGTGAGACACAAGTCTTGGTGCCATGGCGCGCCATGGCGGCTGTGCGGCGAGTTTTTTAGAACATTGGGTTTAACACTATAAATAAACATTAATAATACATCGTATGAAAAACAGAGAATGACAAGCTCATTTGTAATTTTAGTAAACAAAAATGATATTCTTATATGTTCATTTTTAATTTTAGTAAACAAAAATGATATTCTTATAAAGCTAATATGACGTCTAACAGCAGGAATGGGGAATTTATGCCATAAATCTTTAAAGCAGGTGTGAAGAATAAGAAGAACTGTTTTTATGAAGTAAAGAAAAAGAGTCAGACGGAATTGAACTAGAAAGATGTTTGAGAGGCTAGTACCAGTCCAGATAACATAAAGTGAGATAATTACTTGAGCAGGACGGCCCTTGTTTCTCCTTTGTAGAGCCAGACGGAGTTGATTAAAGAGATCGCCCACCACCTCCTTCTGATTTATCAGTTCTACAAGCCTAGCTCGGTGCTCTCGACTATGAATTAGAGCATTATACTGCAGCACCATATAATAATTAATTAGCAAACAATTTTTTATCTCTCAGCGAAAAAAAGAAAGAATTTATATAGCTCACCTCTTCTTCCAGTTCTCGACATATCAGTGCTGTCCGCCAGCGAAGATGTACTTTAGAAACGCTTACATCTGTATAGATATGATCCCCCACATACAATATCTCATCTCCATGAATACCTAACGAATTTTCAACCATCTGAGCGCTTCCTCCAGAATACAAGCCCCCTAAAACACAACAAATGGATAAAGTTATGAATATTATTTATGATTAATAAAGCAGAGCTGATACATTTTGAATGCTTGACTGAGGAAAATCCGGAAATACAGAAGTTCAGAATATGAACTCAACACTGATCAGAAACAATATATGTTCATGATGAAGAAAAGTTAAGCCCTTTGAGTCAAAGAGAAGATGATTAGAGCACCTGGACGAGCCTTGAAACATGGGCGCATCAGGCCCTCACTTGTCACCACTTCATATAAAGGGTGTGACATTTGAAAGAATTCTGGCTTCCTAGCTGAGACAATAACCTACATTCAACACAGAGATCCCACAGACACAAACACTCAGTAGAAAAAGAAAAAAAAAAAATAAGTCAAAGGTTAGATTGACTAACCATCTCAAATAGATCTCGCCAGTTCATATCATTTGGGAGAAATCTATTAAAAGAATGTCGCATCATCTTGTCTGTATAAACGTAATCCGAGTTGGTGATCAGCAGTAACTTTTTACCAGCCTGGTCGGATGAAAAATACAACATATTTTGTGATCTGGTAAAATAAAACCCTTGAAAGAGGAGAAGACTAATAATAGGAAATACCTCCTTTTGGTCCAGAAGTGCTAAAGGTAGCTCTGGATCAGGCTCTACAAACAGTTCTGGCTTCGACATTATCTCATTCTGTACATAATCCATTGAAAAAAGATTAATGCCGTTGAATCCCACTATTCAAGACCCATATATATATATATATATATATATATATATATGATATATCAATTACACATTTACCTTCAGTTGACCTTCTACATGCGCCCTGAAGAGGGCCTTACCTACAGCCTGAAGCAAAGAAAAAAATTTCATAGATTGGTAGAAGTTAACACACAAATAAATTTAACCAGTAACATAAAAAAAAGTATATTCAAATTGGGCTCTTCTTGCCTTGTAAAGTCCTCTGTAATCAAGTACACCAAGATCTGGTGAAATAATCCCTTCATCAAATCTATCAACCATCTGAAATACAACAACAATGGATCACCCAAATGCTACAGTTTTATTTCTTCACCACTCAGCCAAAATTTAATGGCAAAAATTCATGTTTAATCAACACGAGTTTATTAATTAAGAACCACAACTCTGATAACCATTTACGCATAGAGCCAAAGTTCAGTACCACAAAAATAAACAGTCACAGATTCAAGCCAAAAAAAAACAATGGTGAAAAGCATACAAAAGCTCAGATCAAGGGAACAGCATACCTGCATATATGCCACTGCTTCTGAAACAGAGAATAGTGTATTGAGAAACTCCCATCGACTTTCCTTCCGCAAATCCACGAGTTCCCTCCCATACATTTCGCTTTCATTCACAAAAAGTTAAATTTTTTATCCAACTTGGGCTAACAAGAAGCTTTCAAGTATAATTAATGTGAGGAAGATATAAACAAAATCCTAGGTGAGCTACAACTTCATTATGATAATGAGAGATGCATGAGTGACTCCATTTTCCACTTGAAAAATAATTATGTCAACTGTATCGTACTAAACATGATTAAGACATAGTAAGCACTTGAATTATTGTATTCTTGTAATAAGCTAGATAATTAATAAAGGTTGAAGCCACACCTGAGAGATTTGGTAGATAGCAGTGTTGTGCCATGCATAGCCCTCTTCACGTAACCAAATCGGTCAGCCTTAACCAGGTTGCCTTTCTCTTTATCTATGACTAGTCCTCTGATAACCTATTATTACAACGATGAACCAAGAAAAATTCAAAACAAGAAATTATAATCACTGTTCTATCATAAGAAATTTAAACAATTACCAAGTCGGGGTCAAAAGCAAGTCCATCAACAGGGAAACCAACTTTTTTCAGATTTTCCATGCAATAATCATAAGCCCGTCCTTCCCAAGCCTTCAAGTTCATAAGTTAAAAGTTAATTCACTACCTGGTATTATCAAATCTCAATGACCCATAGGGGGTAGAATGGAAGGAACATTGTGAAACTAAATGAAGAATATATTAAGGCACTTGAACATTAAAGCTATATGTATATGGTGACAATATGAGGGGGGGGGGGGGGGGGGGGGGGGTATGAATTACCATGACGTTATAATGCATTAAAGTGTAATCCATGTCATATCCGATTGCACTGATTGAACGAAGATTCAATGTGCGGGTACAAAATATGCCACGTGGAGAATGTCTTGAAGAAGATGGATCCTACATGGGATTCATAGTATAGTAAACCATAAAAAAACAGCAATAAAAAAAGCAAAATCAGTACTCCATCAGGAAATAAACTAATAGTTATAAAGCAAAGAAAACCTGTATTCCTAGGTCATTAAGCAAGCCCTCGGCTTCTTTGGCTTCAAGCTTAGCAACCTCCTCTATTGGACCTCTCCATGCAATATCTGCCTGACCATTCATCCCTGCTTCAACACACCATAAAACATGTAAGAAAAGCCAACCTACTGTTGTAAGTTAAAAAAAACGGTTAAATTGGCGGATCTAGTAACCCCCAACCGATGTCAAACTTTGAGAGAGGCAGTTTTTAATTCTAAATTACATAAATGCCCCCAACTCTGCCTTTTGAAAAGAAAATCCCTAATTGTTTCTCGCCTACTCCACTTTCAAATAATTTTTTTGTGAATAACATGGCATTGAATTACTGGGCACAACACAAGATATGGTAATACAAATAACCGAAGGCAAAGGAACAACATTACCAATCAACATTATTATGAGTTTGATATTTTCAACACTGTTATGGACATGCAACTTCAAGAATTTATTACAAAGGTAAGCATTCAATTGCTTAAAAAAATAGCGACTTTGAGTCCATGTGATTCATTTTCTCAGTTCAACATATCAGATTTATTGAAGTTGAATGATTTATATCCACGATGAGGTTTTGAATGTTGCATTAATATGTGCGATAGAAAAATAAACATTTTCCAATGTTAATAAAGAAGCAATTAACCATTTCAAAAAGATGAAAAGTCGCAAGGAGCAATTGTAAAAGGTATTTTTTTACCATTTATAATTATTACTTTATTGTAAATGAGGCCCCCAACGCCATTATTTTCTGGATCCGCCTCTTAGATTGATTCGCGGGTAGAGTAGAAAAATCACATTGCGTGATGTAGGCAAAGGGTGATCGTGTATTTGGATTCTTCAGACTAATGAAGAAAAGCAAACACATGTAGTGTTGAGGAACAAGGATCAGAGGTCTAAAGATGGAGCTCATATAATTCAATTTTAATATCCTGTTTCAATTATAAAATATGGTAACGGCAATAGACATAACATAGTATTGGATTTCCTTTATTTATTTCCTTCAGTTATTCCAACTCTTCCCTTTCCTGTAGTTATACCAACTCTTCACTTTCCTTTAGTTAGTTCTCATGCTCTATATATTTTGTTTTTCCTTCCAGCCTTTGTTATCAATCAATAATGAAATATCAGAAGTTTCTTACCATTCTTGAATTTTACATGGTATCAGAGCGGGATTAAAACCTAAAATCCAACCTGCCCCAACCTCCGTCAGATGGCAGAAGACGAAGACACAAACAAACCCAAAACTGGAGAGGCCTCCGGCGGGGTGATCGACCACAGTTCACCCTATTATCTCCATCCGTCCGACTATCCCAAACAACTTCACGTCAACGACATCCTCACTGATAACAACTACTCAGATTGGTCGCAAGAGATGGGAAATTTTCTCTTCGCCAAAAACAAATTCGAGTTTGTTGACGGTACCATCGAGAAACCGGAAAAGGGGCACACCAACTACATGCCATGGATGCGATGCGACGCGATGATAAAAGGGTGGCTTACCACTGCCATGGAAAAGAACATCCGTAATAGCGTAAAGTATGCGAGCACCGCGTCGGAGATATGGTCAGATCTAGTCGAGAGATTTGGCAAAGAAAGCGCCCCCCGGGCCTACGAACTAAAACAGAAAATCGCCACCACTCGACAAGACGGCGCATCGGTATCGACTTACTATACCCATCTTCGATCATTATGGGACGAGACGAGACCCAATCAATTAAGCCTCTCCCTCGCTGTGTGTGTGACGGATGTTCCTGTGATATTGGCAAGAAGATGATTGAATACCAAGAGAAGGAACGATTGTACGAGTTCCTTATGGGTTTGGATGTTGATTTCATTGTGATCAAAACCCAAATATTAGCCACTAAGCCACCTCCTTCCTTGGGGACAGCCTACCATATGGTGGCAGAAGATGAGAGACAAAGGGCGATTTCGAATGACAAAAGAACACCACCCGAATCCACTGCGTTTAAAGCCTCACAAAGACGAGATCATAATATGGCCAACCAATCGAAGGAGAGAAGCTATCCAAGGAATGTGAGAGACAACAAAGAAAGTAAAGAAAACGAGCATTGCACGTTTTGCGGGAGAAACGGCCATAAGCGAGAAGGATGTTTCAAACTGGTTGGATATCCAGAATGGTGGCCCGGGAAGAAAGGGGAGAAAGTCAAGCCAAAAGCCGCCTACACCGAACTTGAAACGAGTCCCATACAAGGCCTAACCAATGAACAGTATCAGTTGTTTATCAAGCACTTTTCTGGAACCAGCGACAACGAAGAAACGGGACATATCGCTAACATGGCAGGAAACGGAGGAAAGGAAGGTGAATGGATTATTGATTCGGGTTGCACCGAACACATAACTCATTTACCCGATATCCTCAAAAACAAAGAAAGAATTCCCTTTGAACCACCGGTTGTTATACCGAACGGAGAAGCCATTCCCGTCGAGGGAAGGGGCGAATGTACACTTCCAGGGGGAGTAAAAATTAATGGAGTTCTTTCTGTTCCAAATTTTAAATGCAACCTGCTTTCCGTTAGCCGCCTGAGTAAAGATCTCCAATGCGCTGTAACTTTTTTTCCTGATTTTTGTGTAATGCAGGGGTTACGGACGAGGAACTTGATTGGTGCGGGTAGATGCCAAGGGGGTGTTGGAAATCAGTCCCTTCCCCACCCTTGAACTCACACCCCGAACACGCCAATCAAAACAGCAACTGAACGACTCTCATGCGTATTTGGGGTTTTCACTGTGTGTATAATATTAAAGAGGAAAACTGATTACATATAGTACTTGTACCATTTACAAAGAAGACAAACTAACCTATTTATAGACTAGAATAAACAAAGCAAATAAACTAACTGAGAACAAGAAAACGTGGCTGTGCATTTTCTCCACAACAACCCTATTCATTCCTAAATAATAGGTCAAACAACTCCACTTCCTGAATACATGGTCAAACACAAGACCTGGTAAACACTAATTAATTTCCAGCCATGCATATGATCACGTGAACCTGCTGATCCATGATCATGACCCACTGAACCGCTGACCCGCTCCATGGACTTAACCCGTGGATTACCCACTGACCCGCTCCATCAAGATTACCCAACAAGGGGATTGTATCGAATGGGGATGATCAAAGAAAGAAGATCCATGGCGACTATTATGGACACCTGGCACAAAAGACTGGGTCACGCATCAAAGGGAAAACTTTCTAGAGTTGATTTTCTCAAGAATAATTCTGTTGAACTTAGCAATAAAATCTGTGATTCTTGTGCGAAGGCTAAACTTTCCCGGAAACCTTTTCCTATCAGTGTGATTAAAAGTGGTGCTATTTTCGATTTAATACATTGCGATATTTGGGGTGGATATCGTATACCGTCCTACACAAAGGCAAATTATTTTCTCACCATAGTCGATGATTATAGTAGGGCACTATGGGTCTTTCTCATCAAATATAAGAGTGATGCTAGCAAGTGTCTTGTTGATTTTCATAAAATGGTAGGAGTTCAATTTGGAAAACAAATCAAGAAGGTTAGATGTGACAATGGTGGGGAATTCACATCCAACACCATGATCGAGTTTTACAATAAATGTGGGATTTTATTAGAAACAACTTGCCCACATACACCACAACAAAATGGTGTTGTGGAAAGAAAACATCGACACCTGTTAGAAACGGCCCGTGCTCTTAGGTTCGAAGCAAACCTACCAAAAAGATTTTGGGGAGAATGCATTCTTACCGCTGCGTACATAATTAATCGTCTTCCATCCAAGGTGATCAAGAACAAGACCCCATACGAAATGGTTTGGAACCAAACACCAGAGTATAGCCGTATGAAGGTCTTTGGTTGTCTCGTTTATTTCAAAAACACCAACATGAAAGGAGACAAGTTTGAAGAGAAAGGTAAACCTGGTGTGTTCTTAGGTTATCCCACAGGAACCAAAGGATACAAGGTTTATGACATTGAAAGTAAAAGAATCACTGTTAGCAGAGATGTGTTATTTTGTGAAGAAAACTTTCCTTTCAAAAATATCAAAACAGATGAGGATTATAGGGAGGATGGTTCCATAAGACATCAAGATTGCACTTGCCATGAAAAGCACATATCAACCCACGGTGAAGATCAACAAGCACATAATGATAATGAGCTTGTGGACAATGAGGCAGCCTCTCCAGAAACACAAAGCGAAGACGAGCCAAAAGAAGTCGAAGAAGAGCCAAATAGCGTGGGAGTCGAGTCTCATGACATGAATGAGTATGTTCAAGGTGATGGGCCTCAAGAACAAACTGAGACCCGGGAGTATGTTCAAGGTGATGGGCCTCGAGAACAAACTGAGACCCGGAGCAAGAGACAAAAATCACAACCAAAGTATCTTGGTGATTACATTGTGAAGCTTCCCCCTTCGGTCGATCATAAACAACCCGCCTCCAATCAAGAAGCCTCGACGGTACACCCTATCTCAAACTTTGTTTCATATGAGAATTTTTCTAATAATCACAAAGCTTTCTTGACGGCCATTACTTCCAACGATGAGACGAAAAATTTTAAGCAGGCGTCTCAAGATGAACGCTGGCGACAAGCCATGCAGCAAGAGATCAAAGCTCTTGAGAAGAATGGGACATGGATTCTGGCCGACTTACCGAAAGGGAAGCGGGCAATCGACTCGAAATGGGTCTACAAAATAAAATACAAACCCAGTGGTGAAGTGGAACGGTACAAGGCCCGACTAGTCGCAAAGGGGTTCACTCAGATAGAGGGGGTAGACTATCACGATACGTTCGCCCCAGTTGCCAAACTAGTGACTGTACGAACTCTCTTAGCGATTGCTGCAAAGAAAAACTGGATCATTCACCAACTTGACGTCAACAATGCCTTTCTTCATGGTGACCTAGATGAGGAAGTTTACATGAAAGTTCCTCAAGGCTTCTCCAAAGAAAACGAGACACGAGTCTGTCGGCTACAAAAGTCCCTCTACGGTTTAAGACAAGCTTCTCGGAACTGGTACCACAAGTTCACCACATTCCTTTTGAACTTAAACTTTCGTCAATCCAAGGCTGATCACTCCTTGTTCACGCATAGGAGAAGAGAATCCTTTGTTGCTATCTTAATCTATGTGGACGACGTCATCATAGTTGGAAACAATTTTGAACGAATCCAATGTGTGAAAATGCAACTTAACGAAGCTTTCAGTATTAAAGATCTTGGTCCTTTAAAGTACTTTCTTGGCATTGAAGTTGCGAAAACATCCAATGGGTTGGTTCTAAGTCAAAGAAAATATGTCTTAGACATCCTTAAGGATAGTGGAATGATGGGATGCAAGCCAAGTCGTTTCCCCATCGAACAGAACTTAAACCTAGACAAAGGAGAAAATGAGACACAAGTTGACGCTGGCCAATATCGTCGACTAGTTGGTCGGTTACTTTACCTCCAAGCTACACGACCCGACATCACGTATGCTGTCAACATCCTAAGTCAATTTGTCGCTGATCCACGACGCAATCATATGGAAGCTGCAAATCGTGTCCTGAGATACCTTAAGGGTACACCGGGACAAGGGATCCTTCTTCCTCGAGCCGGAGAGCCAGTCTTAACTGCCTTTTGCGACTCAGATTGGCTTGGATGCCCCTTCACGAGACGCTCAAGAACAGGTTATCTACTCATGCTTGGAGGTGCCCCCATTTCCTGGAAAACCAAAAAGCAGTCTGTTGTTTCCCGCTCTTCCGCAGAAGCCGAATATAGGGCTATGGCTTCCACTGTTAGTGAGATATTATGGGTTCGATGGTTACTAAAGGATTTCTGGATCAACATCAATACTCCAACTGCATTATTCTGCGATAATCAAGCCGCTCGTCACATTGCCAACAACCCAGTTTTCCATGAGAGGACGAAACATGTTGAGATGGACTGTTACTTCGTTCGAGAAAGAGTCGACTCCAAAGACATTCGGCCTATGCCCATTGACAGCAAGATGCAAGTTGCGGACCTACTCACAAAGGGCCTTGGAACACAACAGCTTCAGTTTCTACTTGGCAAGATGAGCATTAAGAACCTACATGCTCCATCTTGAGGGGGAGTATTGGATTTCCTTTATTTATTTCCTTCAGTTATTCCAACTCTTCCCTTTCCTGTAGTTATACCAACTCTTCACTTTCCTTTAGTTAGTTCTCATGCTCTATATATTTGTTTTTCCTTCCAGCCTTTGTTATCAATCAATAATGAAATATCAGAAGTTTCTTACCATTCTTGAATTTTACACATAGTGATTGTTGGAGTTATCCAGCAAAGACCAAGTCCAATTATTAGTTGTTGCTTTCTGTTAATAAGGGCCTGTTTGGAAGTGGCTTAATTGGCTTAATGAGCTTAATGAGCTCTTCAGCTTATTCGCTCAGCCATATCATGGTGTTTGGAAGTGGCTTAATGATTTAGAAGTGAGCTGAGCGAATAAGATTTTAAAGGGTACACTTCTGCATACGGACACCACTTTCCCAATCTTACCCCTCTCACACTGTCCCTCCTCCTCCTGCTCTCCCATCTTTCTCAACCTAACCTTGTTGAACAGACCCGTCGATCCCTCCTCCTCCTTTCTCTCCCATCTCTCTCAATCGAACCAAACCCAAGCTTCAAAAGATTGAATATACCTTTGCTTCTCTTTGAACAGGTTTTCAGCTTTGAAAGATTTAAAGAGAACAGACCCGTTGAACATGTTTCCAACTTCTCGTTCTTCATCTCTGCCATAACGTATATACCTTTGCTTTTTGTTCAAAATCGAAGGTTTAAGGTTCAAAGATTAGATTTTGGGTTTGATTTTAGGGATACCTTTGCTCTCGTTCTTCATCTCTGCAGCAACCAAGCCCGAGCTTCAAATTAAAGAGAAGGAAGAAAGAGTTTGGTTTAACATTGGAATCGATTTAAAGAGAATGAAGTGTATAAGAAATCAATTGGGGAATATGGTGAGAGTTTAATAGTAACCTGGATTGAGAATTAGGTGAGCATTAATTTCTGATTTAATGCACATGTAGAAATCGATTGGGGAATTAAGGGAGCATTAACTTTTGATTTAATGAACCTGCAGAAATCGATTGGGGAATTAGGTGAGCATTAACTTCTGATTTTTGTGTTTAGATTCTAATTTTTGGAGATCAATTCATTCATCTTTGGTTACTTTTGTTTTTGTTGCAGGACTTATTAGTTTAGGTCTTTGATCTTTTTTCTTTAGGCTGTCATCATGGTACCTTATTTTCTGATTTTCTGTTCTGGAAGGCTACTATAAAGCCAAAAAATTTCCTTTGAATAATGCAAGCTTTGAACTGAACTTCCAGCTTACAAGGCTTGAGAGTATAAGAGTGATAGAAAGAGATGGTAGTAAGAAGAAAGGGAACAATAGGTACCGTATTTAAGGTTCAAGTCGCCTTTGGTGCTCTGGCCAAGATAATCGAAGTCACAATCGTCGGAGGAAGTATTAACGGAGAAGATATCATCACCAGCACCTGCAGCTGCACCGGTGGTGATGGCGTTGGTTGATGAATTGGAGTCGATGATGCATTGGCAATAATGCTGTTGAGATGGTCTTCTCCAGGAAACATTGGTAGCAAGAGTGGTAGTGTTGGGAGAAACAGAAAGAAGAAGAGGGTTCCTGAGAAGGACATAGGTCGAGGTCGAGGTGATGCCCGCCATTGAAACTGAATTGGTACGTTGGTTAGGAGGAGTTTGGGGGCACAGCAGTAGACTTTACTCTTTCTTGTCTTGCGGATTTATATTTGGATTTCGGATTGGATAAGGAGGCATCTGGATCTGTACGGAATAGATGAAGCCCATGTTTGGAATTAGACCCACCTACTTTACTAGATTGGGCTTTATTTCTTCCCAACCAAACCATAACTCCGCCTGTTTTTTCATTTTTGATTTTAAATAAATTGTGTGAAGATATTTCACATTTCCTAACGGTTTTTTTTTTAGTATATAATATTTATATATGGCAATTGAAACAAATAAAACTCACGTACCCTCCTTACCTTTGGTGAGGTTTGAACCTATGATCTCCTATAAGGCTAAAGGCTCCAATACCGCTAGGCTAAAGACCCTTTGCTTCAATGAAGTTTCTTGTTTGAAACGATTATGCATTTATAGACAATTTTTTAGAGCAAATACTTATTGGACTTGTTAAAAAATATTAATCAAATTCTTAGACTTTACAAACATATCAAATAAATCATTGTTAACTTAAGATTGTAACCTGCAACCTATATAGCAGGTAAAAGTATAAATTAGAGGGAAAAACCCTAACAAATGAACGTCGCTTCATCTCTCTTACCATCGGTCATCATTCCTCACCCTCTCCTCACGCCAGACTTGTTGTAACTCGTCGCCACCGTCGTACACCACAATCCCCGTCGTACCCCGTCGCCACCGTCGTACACCACCAGTCTTGTTGCCTACCATCATCATTTTGATCTGCAGGTTGTAACACAGTAAGTAGACATTGTAAGTTTTGTAACACAACTTTTTAAGTTTTCTAAGTTGATTGTTTGTACGATTTACACCACCAACCAATCCTTATTTTTCTGTTTGTACGATTTGCACAGTAACCTTTATAACACTTTTATAAGTTTTGAAACTTTGCTTTACACAGTAGACTTTATCACTTTTGTAAGTTTTGAAACTTTTCTTTACACAATATACTTTGACCATCTCTACATTGTTATTTGTATATGCATTCCTTGTGTACATTTCTGGTTGCCATACACTTTATCAATAAGGATCCAAAGGATTATATTAGTAAATGGTTTTATAAGGATCTCTTCAAAATAGCCTATAAGAATGCTATAAGATTATTGAACGGGAGCAACATGTGGACTCCAACACCTTACATCAAACCAAGCCCACCTAAGGAGAGAATAATGCATGGTAGACCATCTATAAAGAGAAAAAGATCAGAATCTGAGAGCCAACGTAAAAGAGTGACTCAATCTAGGAAGACAATGACATGTAGCAATTACTTAGAAATGGGGCATAATGTCAGGACTTGTAAGAATGAGAAGAAGGACCCACCACCTAAACCTACCAAGTCCAAAGGTAGACCAATAGTCAACATTCCAAAACTGACTACAATAAGAAGAGGCAATATGGGGGGAGGATACCATCATATATATATGTAGATGTTTCTTATAATCCAATCACGGGAGAAGCAATGATTGGGGTAAGCCATTATTTACTTTCAAATTCAAATAACATTTTTAATTACTATTGCTTACACTTTATCTTCATCATCAAAGACATCATCATGCCACAACCAGCATGGCTCGAAGGCATCCTACCGTATTCAACTTCAAATGAGGTCGTTGGAGATCAAGAAGGGTTATAAGAAAGTCAAATGGTTGTATCTTGTTGATCCAAACCCTCAGTGATTTGATAATGACCCTCTCTTATACTTAGTGAAAATTGTAAGTAAACAATATGTATCAGAGTTTCACTATCGCTGATAAGTACTAAGATCTTACAGTACCGCTGATAGGAACTCTCGCTCTTTAAATTAAACATTCAGCGAACACTGTTCATCATTAATGCTCTGAGTCTGTTCAGTCATTATGATGATCGCTGATAAGTTAGTTGTTTACTTATGATCCCTGAAGACAAGTTTCACGTCAACAAAGGTTCTACGCTGAAGTCGAAGATCAAGCTCAAGAACCAGCGACAAGTCTCCTAATGAACTGATGCGGATCAGCGAAGACTCAGATTTGTCCACTCAACGTGAAGTATCAAGTACAAGACTTCAGCTATCGCTGAACTTTATCATCTGCTGAATAGTAAATGATAATCGCTGAATCAACGAAAGCTGATCATGAAGTCCTCCGTACAAAGTACTTTTGTCTTAACCACCCTTGCACGCCTCCGTACGAAATGTCAGAAAAGAACCTCCGAAAATCTGAAATCGTACAACCACTCTGATACTACACTGTTCATCCTTACGGCTACTAAGGTTTTCAACAAAAGTCAATGACATGCAACCAACCAGCTGATGACACGTGTAAAGTATATACTGACTTGCATTAAATGCATGCAGTATGTAAAGAGATGAACTCACTTCTTTTGAAGTAACTTGCTAACTCTGGACAAGTTCAAATCTTTTATCTCAGATAGGTTATTATTAGTAATTTTCTTATCTCTCTTAGTGCAAGAAACCTTAGTGTTCCAACTTGTTTAGATTTAGGTTTATCCTTAATCTTGTTTCCGCAACAAGCTGTAAATTGTTAATGATTTATCAATAAACAATTTAGAAAAGTAAAATATGTGTGTTTGTATTCAACCCCCCCCCCCCCCTTCTACAAACTTGTATAGGCCTTCGGGACCAACAAGTGGTATCAGAGCGGATTTGTTTAATCTCATAAACAAGATCTAATCTAAGATATTTCTCTTCCTTGCTATTATCTGAAAATGGCCACCAATACAAACACAAATTATATAGACAATGGTTCTCTTGCAAAACCCCCTAGATTTTCCAGAGATAACTTCAACTTATGGAAAAATAGGATGATACTCTTCTTAGAAGGTGTAGACCCTACTATGCCTTACTATCTTGAGAATGGTCCATTCATCCCTGTAACTATTGACCCTGCAGTTCCAGCCACTGCGAATAGACCTGCTATTCCAGAAAGGCTGATTCCTAAGGAAATCTTTCAGTGGACCGATAAAGATAAGAAGAAAGTGGCTATAGATACAAAAGCCAGATCCATACTATCCATGGCTCTTCCTGACGAAGTCTACCATTCCGTCATGAACCTGAAAACATCAAAAGCCATGTGGGACACAATATGTGTTCAGTATGAAGGAACGTCTGAAGTCCGGGACTCAAGAAAGATCAACCTGGTAAGACAATACGAAAGCTTCATTTCTGGTAAGAATGAAACTCTCTCTGAAGTTCACCAACGTTTTAATTGTTTAATTATAGATCTAAAAACTGTTGGTAAGGAATATTCTAACTTTGAAGTGCTGACAAAGTTTCTAGAATGTTTACCTGAAAGCTGGGACAATTATTCCATGTGTCTCAAGCTGTCAAAGGATCTTAAATCAATGACCCTTTCAACCTTATATGGTACATTGCTGAATCATGAGCAATCTAGCCATCTTAAGAAGAATCTTGTAAAAGATTCCAAAAGCACCCCTGTTGCTTTAATCTCAGAGGAACCTTCTACTCAGCGACCTTCGGTCACTATCACTGAGTTAGAAAGTAACTCTGAAAGGTCATCAGACTCTGATTCTTCAGATGATGATGAATCCTTGGCTCTCCTAACTAAAAAGTTCAGGAGATTCGCCAAGAAGAAAATGTTTAGAAAGAACAAACCTCTTTCCATAACTGACAAGCCTAAATCATCAGCTTTTGTTGATAAGGCTACCGCTACTTGTTTTAACTGCGAAAAAGTAGGACATTTTGCTAACGAGTGCAGGTCTAAGAAAGTTTCTAGACCCTCAGCTTTTACAAAGAAATCCTTTGTTCCAAGGAATAAAGATGACAAATACTCAAAGCTGAAAGAAAAATATGCAAAGCTGAAAAGCTTTAAGAAGAAAGGCAAAGGCCTGATGGCTGACTATGATTGGGCTGCTTCTGATGAAGAAGCATCATCATCTGACTCTGAAGATGATGAAGCAAATCAATGTCTCATGGCCAAGATTGAAGAAGAGGAAGAAAGTTCAGACATTCCCTCTACTTCAACCTCTGTTATTCAGGTATCACCTTCTTTCTTTACCAATATTGCAAATATTGATGAAGCTGATAGTCTCCGTAAGATCGATCTCTTGACTAGAAGTTTATACGAAGCCATGAACGGCAAAACTGTGGTTGAAAACCAAAACCTTGATCTCGCTGAAAAGCTTAAAAACTGTCATCTTCAAATAGAAAAGCTTTCTAAAATTGAAGAAGATTTTAAAGATCAAGTATATTTAAATCAGCTAGTCAAAATCGAACGAGCAGAAGCTATCGCTGCATTAAAGGCTGAAAAAGCTACTGTTGAAGGATGGTGTAATTCTTCAACAAAGATCACTGACATAATTAAGGCTCAGATTCCTCTGAGTGATAAACGTGGTCTGGGTTATAAATATGATACTTCAAAACCAACCACTGAGCGTTCAATGCTTAAATTTGGAACGTTCGTATCCTCAGTCGCTGATACTTCATCTTCTCAGTGCTCCTCGTCCATTACACCAATCCCTGAGGAAACTCCTACCTCCTCAAAAGGTAAGGAGAAAATGGTTTATTCAAAACCTACCTCTGTCTCTAAAGACAAAGGTAAAGGAATTGTTATTTATCAAAATCCTCAGAAGGGTACCTTAGTACCAAAGTTGAATGCTTCTAAAGCCTCAGTGACCTACCCCTCTGGATCTAGAAAGCAGATATCTGGATTTATTCAGCGATCTACTCCTAGACTCAGATTGGATGTCCTTGGTAAGAAATCTGAAGAACTGAATGTTCGTCCCATTTCTAAAGCCAATAGCTTACTTGGTGCTGGCACTTCTAATTCGAAATTAAAAGCTCAGCATACAAGTGGTCCTAGAACTACTTTTAGTTATAGGAAATGTTATCACTGTGGACTCACTGATCATATTGCTAGTAAGTGCCCCACAGCCACCAAAGCTGAAAAGATAGCTAAGGTGAAGATTGCCCCCAAGGCAAAGAAGACCAACCCTGGCGCAAATCAGGTCAAGGTGAATTCTACCACTGAGGTTAAGAAATTAACCAAAGTGAAGAAAGACAAAGCTGAATCTTCAAATACTGCGAAGACTGCTGAACCTTCTATTCCAATTACTTCCACTGACAAACGTGTATACATGGTTAAGTGGGTACCTAAGAAAAACTAATCTTCCTTTGTATTGCAGGTTAAGAAGGGTATCTGGTATCTCGATAGCGGATGCTCTAGACACATGACTGGTAAGAAAAGACTGCTCGCTGAATACAAAGAAGAGAAAGGTCCCTCTGTGACTTTCGGTGGAAATGGAAAAGGACATACCCGAGGGTATGGTGTACTTTCAAATGGTACAACCTCCTTCAGAAGAGTCGCATATGTTGAAGGGCTGAAGCATAATCTTCTAAGCATCAGTCAGCTTTGCGACATGGATAACAAAGTAATTTTTACTAAGGAATCCTGCTTTGTCTCTGACAAAAAGGAGAAGATAGCTCTCAGCGGTTATCGTTTGGAAAATGTTTATGTAATAAACATGGACTCAACAACCACTGAGAACTCCTGTTTCTTCTCAAAGGCCTCATCTGATGTCAACTGGCTATGGCATAAGAGGCTCTCTCATCTAAATTTCAAGACACTGAACACTCTTTCGTCAAAAGAGTTAGTCACTGGTCTACCTCAGCATTCATACGCCAAAGAGTCTTTATGTTCAGCGTGTGAAAAAGGGAATCAGACCAAAGCAAGCTTTAAGTCAAAGCAAGTCTCCTCTACAACTACTCCATATGGATTTGTTTGGCCCTGTTAACAAACAATCCATCGCTGGAAAGAAATATACGCTGGTCATAGTTGATGAATTCTCTCGTTACACATGGGTAATGTTTCTCCGTTCTAAGAGTGACACCCCTGAAGAACTCATCACCTTTGTTCGAAAGATGGAAACCCTGAACAATCTGACCGTTCGCTCAATAAGGAGTGATCATGGAACTGAATTCAAAAACAGTTCTCTTGATTCCTTCTTTGAGAGTAAGGGTATTTCTCACAACTTGTCGTCAGTGAGAACACCGCAACAAAATGGAGTCGCTGAAAGAAGAAATAGAACAATTATTGAAGCTGCACGTTCAATGCTCATCGATTCTCACCTGCCTACTCAGTTTTGGGCAAAAGCTGTCAACACTGCTTGTTTTACGCAAAACAGGTCGCTGATAGTCAAAAGATTCAATAAAACAGCCTATGAACTTTTTCATGGGAGAAAGCCCTCAATCAGCTTTCTTCACATCTTTGGTTGTCGGTGTTTTATACTGAACAATAGAGATGCCCTTGGAAAGTTTGATCCTAAGGCTGATGATGGAATCTTTCTTGGATACTCCTCAGTCTCCAAAGCCTTCAGAGTCTTCAACCGTAGAAGACAAACTGTAGAAGAAACTATTCACGTCACGTTTGACGAATCCCGTTCAACGAACTCTAAACCGTCCGCTGATACTGAAGAACTGAATCAATGGATGTTTTCTCATCTTGGTGATTCAGAAGATTTTCCCACTCCTCATACTCAACCAGTAGAAGATGATAGTCCCACTATCATTCCAAACATGCAGAATAGTGAAGCTGAAACATCATGGGTCTCAGCTGTTCCTATAAACACTATACCTGCAGTTGATCCAAATGTCTCAGACATTCCATCTATTTCTCAGCAATCAGTGAATGAAGTGACAAATGCAAACATTCCTCTCTTAGCTGATAATCTAGATGTAGCTGAAGCCTCATCTTCAGTTTCTCCAGTTCAGACTGAGTCAGCGACGTATGCTCCGGCTCAGCGATGGACTGTAAATCACCCAATCGATCAAATTCTTGGTGATCCAAACGCTGGGATTCAGACTCGACGAAGTGCGGGTAATATTTGTTTATTTGTTAACTTTATTTCTCTAACTGAACCAAAGAAAATAGATGATGCCCTCAGAGATCCAAACTGGGTCAGCGCTATGCAAGAAGAGCTGACTGAATTTGAAAGAAACAAAGTTTGGAAACTCGTTCGTAGACCAACTGACAAAACGGTGATAGGCACTAAGAGGGGCTATCGAAACAAGTTGGACGAACATGGTACTGTAACTCGCAACAAAGCTCGTCTTGTTGCTCAGGGATACAGACAAGAGGAAGGCATAGATTATGACGAAACATTTGCTCCTGTAGCAAGACTTGAATCTATTCGTCTATTCTTAGCATATGCTGTACACAAGAACTTCAAAGTACATCAGATGGATGTTAAGTCAGCGTTTCTGAATGGAAAGCTAAATGAAGAAGTTTATGTGGAACAACCTCCAGGATTCTCAGATCCTAAGCGTCCAGGTTATGTTTATAAACTGGACAAGGCACTTTATGGCTTAAAGCAAGCTCCACGTGCATGGTATGACACTCTTTCCACTTATCTCCATATTGAAAAATTTGAGCAAGGTAAGATTGACAAAACTCTATTTTTTAGAAAAGTGAAAGGTCATATCATTCTAGTTCAAATATATGTTGATGGCATTATATTTGGTTCTACTAACCCTGAGCTTTGTACTCGTTTTGCTGATAGAATGAAAGATGAGTATAAAATGAGCATGATGGGTGAACTAACATATTTCCTTGGTCTTCAGATTAAGCAAACTGAAAAAGGAACCTTTATAAATCAGGGAAAATATGTTAAAGATATGCTGAAGAAATTCGATTTAACTGAAAGTTCAGCTATGAAAACCCCTATGGCACCACCGCTGACACTTGATAAGGACACAAAGGGTGTTCCTGTCAATGTCACGCTGTACCGTGGGATGATCGGCTCACTATTGTACCTTACAGCTAGCCGACCCGATATTATGTTTGCAACATGCTTGTGTGCACGATATCAAGCTGAACCTAAGATATCTCATATGAAAGTTGTAAAGCGAATCTTTCGATATCTTAAGGGTACAGCGAATCTAGGTCTTTGGTATCCCAAAGACTCAGGATTCAATCTAACTGCATATTCAGATAGTGATTTTGCAGGTTGCAAAATGGATAGAAAAAGCACCACAGGAGGATGTCAGCTCCTGGGTGGAAAGCTGGTAAGTTGGACAAGTAAGAAGCAAAACTCAGTATCCACTTCCACAGCTGAAGCTGAGTATGTAGCCGCTGGAAGCTGCTGTTCTCAGGTCTTGTGGATGAGAAATCAGCTACTAGACTATGATCTTCAGCTCTCAAAAATTCCAATCTATTGCGACAGCACTAGTGCCATCGCTATAGCCAACAACCCAGTGCTACACTCAAAGACAAAACACATCGAAATCAAATATCATTTTATCAGAGATCATGTGATGAATGGTGATATAGAACTTCATTTTATTCCAACTGATTATCAGTTAGCTGATCTATTTACCAAACCTCTTGATGAGACAAGATTCAACTTTCTCATCAGCGAGCTTGGAATGCTGAACTTTGAAGGATAAAACCTTCAGCGGTTCACATTGATCAGCGATAGGATAAAATCAACTTGTATAACCCATTCTATCATTCTCTCTCTGAATAAACTTGATTCGCTGATATCAAGGTATGTTTTCTCTCTCTGACAAACGCATGAAAATGCAAGATTTCAAAATAAATTGCATCGCTGAATATCTCTTCCTTAACAGCGACTTTTTGAAATTTCTTAAAACCTTCACTGATATTTCTATTCAGTGCTTCATGTTTTCAAAGAGTCCCTGAGTTTTTCAAAACCTCAGAGACAACCAAGAATATGAAAGGACAGTTGTGACGTCATTGCAACGGATAAACCTCGACACGATTTCTTTCTGACACACGTTTGCACGTTTCGTTCAAACTTCCAATCAAATGCAAACACGTGTCCGTGTCATGATGAAAACCTTTTCCCGCTCAAGGTTTTCTCTCTCTAAACTCCCTATATAAACAAATTCTTGGTTTATATTTGTTTTTTACGCGATCAAATCTTTCTCCGCAAGAAAAGAATTACTGTTGCATTTGTGCTCTCAAATCTTCAAAGAACTGTTCATCATCTTCTTCATCAAAACATCAAGGTTAATATGTTCATTTTTTTAAATGCAGATAACTTGTTTCTGATCTTATCATTGTTTTAAACAAGATCAAACAAAAGAACTTAAAAATAAAATCATTTCTTTCATGGTTTTATGAACACAACCATTTCATGGTTGTTCTTCAAGTTTAAATGCAAAAATCTTAAACTTGTTCTTCATCCGTTTCCAGAATCTAATCTCTTCATAGAAAACTGGATAACAAGATTCAATGGGTTTTACATTTCTGTCAAAAATCAAGAAAAACCCTAATCTTCATTAAGACATTTTTGTCTGAATGAAATGGATAAAATTCGAAACATCTTAATGGAAATTTCTTTCCACATTAAGATAATTCTTATTTGTTAACATCTTTGGTTGAACTGATAATACAGAGAAATGGCAACTTCAAAGATCAATGCCACCGCTGAGAACTTCTCCACTGACTCTGAGGAAGTGGAAATCATCAAAGCCCCTCAGGTTAAGTTCACGCTGGATCAACTAGATTGGACCAAGGTCAACAACCTCTCTGCGCTTCTCGAGTTTCCTCCTCAAAAGCAAGTCACACATCTGGATGATGCTGTGAATTTTCTGAAAAACTGCTGCATTTCAACAGCCCTGACAATTACACCTCCTGCAAGTCAGCTATTGCTATCTCAGTTCTGGTACTCTGCCAGACACTCTCAGCTACCATCCGCCAAAGATCCCTCCAAAACAATTGATTGCATACTCAGCGATACTGAGTATGGCACAATTAAGATAACCCCCGCCATCATTCGAAAAGCCCTGAACTTTCCCAATGCTACCAAAGAAAAACCGTTTGTTCCATTCCCTGACCATAAGAAGCATGCTGACAGAGAAGAAATCATTGCTTTTCTCGACGCAATGGGTTACATCTGGGAAACTGGAAGGGACAAGAAGCCCGAGAAGAAGCTGACGCTGATAAAGAAGTCCAAAATGCCCAACGAGATGAATTTCATCTTCGCACATCTGATCAGCTGCATGACAGCGAAGACCGGCTACTCTGATCAAGCCGCTCAACCTCAGCAGGCTATGGGATACGCACTGCTGAAAGGTCTACATATTGACTGGGCATCTATCATTTATGATGACTTGCTGCAAAGAGTAGACTCTGCCGCTGACAGACCTGCATGGGTTCCATACCCAAGATTCATCAGCGCCATCTTCCAATATGGCCTGAAGGACAGCTATCCTCAAGAGGGTGACCTGAAACTTTCTCAGGTTGGCCCTAAGGTGCTCGATTTCAAACCTGTCGACAATGAGGTACGTCTCTCTACCCTTCTCTCTCTTCTTAACCCTAATTCTTCGACTTTTGTGGCTCCTTCAGTGACAATACCCATCGCTAATGCCCCGGCCACACAATCCTCTCCTTCTAAGAAAAGGAAACACTCTTCAATCCCACTTGGTTCCAAAAGGATCAAGAAAACCAAGGAGCAGCCCCAACAATCTCCTGCTGAAGACTCCTCAGCTCATTCTGCAGAGCTGAAGGAAAGTTCTGTGGTACGCTCTGCCACACCCATTCAAACCATCCCTTCAATCCTGGCTTCAGCGTCTCTAAACGCTGAGGTTAGAAACTTGGAACCTACCCAACCTCCTTCAGTCTCTCCAAAGACTGATGAAGCGATTTTCAGCGAATCCAACGCTGAACTCAGTACCCGAACCCAATTCTTATCCTTCGCTTCTCCCTCTACTCACTTGGACTCTCCTCCAAAGAACACTGGAGATGCCATCATTCCAGAAGCCACCGCTGACGCTTCTCAAAGAATGATGAAGACAGGACCTGCAGAGATCACCATTCCTCACCGATCTTTTGAGGAGGATATGGAACATTTTTCAGGAATCCGCAACTTTGACGATTTCATCAATCTTCCTGCAGGTACAAATCAACCCATATACACTGTAACTAAACCTGAAACTTCTGAGCTTTCCTTTGTTCACAAGTACTTATTTGTTACAGGTCCTAATTTGGGAGACATCAACGCTTCTCTGAAGTCCGTGGAAACAAAGCTGACAGATCTCACCACCACACTCTCCGACAACTCTTCTGCTGTTTTGATCTGCACGTGTACTATCTGAGGCAATGACTAGAAGCCTTTGTATAGTTTGATCAGAGCCTATGGACTATTATGAACAGGCTCTGCAGAGTATCCTCTGCACATTCTTTGGTTAGGCTCTGCAGTAAACATATATTGACTTCTGCTTTTTAATCTTCTGCACGTATGCATTCTGCCCTTAACAGATTATCATGGCTGCAGGTCCTGGACAACGCATAATCTGGACAGCTATAGAAGCGTTGCAGTTTTCTATTTCAAATTTGAGGTCTGATTCCATTCATGCAATTCTGAAATTGGGACTCTGTATTCTGCGTGCAACCTTGTTTTGATCAACAGAGCTTCTGAACCTTTCAGAGGCTATATGATCTGCCTCTTCTCTGATTGATCACATAACACGTCTGGATCATTTTGCAAGTAAACACTACACGATCATTTGCAACTTTCTATTGTGTGGAGCAGCATACAGTCAGCTCTGATTACAAAAATCATTTTGTTGTACTAGCAGTGTACCCGCGCAATGCGGCGGGAGCGGTGAATGTAAACGATTCTAAAGCTTTTGTGATTTTATTGAGATCTTTACAATGATAGGGTTTACGTTTAGTCTTTACAAATTTATACATTTTGAATAAGAGTTAGTTAGGATAACATAACAAAGGACCGACAATCCCATAACTAAATACATCAATTTTACATGATCAGATGATCGGAGTTTTAAGTTTTCTGCAGGATATGGTTGCAACGCAAATCATGAGTGGAACATAAGCACCAAGACTGCAAACAGAGCGTGTTGGATACATCAAGAGAATGATATCAATTAGAATCTTGAAGACATGTGTCAATTGTCTTTACATGGAAAATAAATTAGACGATCTAAGTAGGTACACTTAAGATCTCTTTCCTCCAGACAAACAAAAGAAGAAAACCTGCAGCTGCAACCAAAACTAAAAGATACAAGAACTATTGACATATGATGCAAGTTGCATCGTTCAAAAACCTCATCTACAATTTTCAACAAATATGTAAACTACTACCATTATATTGTTCCTAAACATAAAAAAGGAAGCAAATACAGTCAAAAACCTCAAGTTACCTCTTCAACACATTCTTCAACATAAGGAAGCAATTACCATTATGGTTGTCTTCGGAGAGCAACGGGCAAAGAACCATCAAAATTATAGCAGGCATCAACGTTACCTTAAAGACGATAGAAGCGGTTATATCAGATAGAAAATGCTTAAACCTTTTTCGGCAGCAGCTGTAACGACATTGGTGTTTGTAGTTCCATTGATCTTGTACATGTAGAAGTTGGAACCAAAACCACAACACAAGAGATCTGGAAGATTTAAGGCACATATTAATGTGTGTGTGTGTGTGTGTGTAAGTGCAGTTCCATTGGCGTTAACTGCCTCTATACATCACAATAACATAAATACAGATTAGTTTTTACAGAAACAGAGTAACTATTTCTAATATGGCACTAAATTAATAAGAAATACTCAAAAAGAAAGCTTGCAGGAATATTACCAGCACATCAGAAGAGGCCAATCTCTCACTGATCTAGAACTAAACCAAAAATTAAAGAGGTCTTCATTACTCTGCCAGAGGTTTCTAATTAGCCCTTCCATTATTGTCTCAAGTTTTGGAGGGTCACCTTTATACATACAACCAACACATGCTCCAACAACATGAACAAATATCAAGACAAGCAATCTAGTTGTGTACCTACACAATGCAACAGAACATAAAATCTAAAATAAAATAAAACGCAATTCATTGTAAAAATATAAATAACACCATAACCTTAACACGGCAGTGCAACTTGTACATGTTGCTAAAGATTATAGGGATAGATGATTTGTGACATTCAAGGACAATCATTTTGTGATCATATGGTTATTCTTCCTCATGAAAGAAAAATAAATCTAATGCTCCAAACCCAATTCAAACATAATTTGCATTCACAAACATTAACCCTAAAATCGAAATAATTGAAGGAGGAAATAGAAGCTATTTCTTGACCAAGTAGCAGCAAAAAAAGAACAAAAAAATTGACGTACAGCCTGATACAATATGACCTCCATATTTTGTCTTTAGGCCAAAGCACTACAATTGTAGGAGTTGCTCTACTTGATTGTACAAAGCACTACAATTGTTTACTGGTGTTGTTGTAATTGTAGTCTCCAACGTCTTGAATTATTGGAAATATTTAAACCTATTAAAACATATGTGAGTTGCTATCCATGCTTGTTAAAATTGCCGGTGTTATCTTTTTTGGACTCTATATGCCAGCATCTTGATTGAAAGAATCTATCTTTCTTTACACCTTTCCTACAAAAAGTAATTGTGTTCCCATGTTTCTCAACACTACCAATTGTAAGCATACCAGATCCTTCCTCACTTGTGAGACTCCTGGCAGAATACTCCCATTCCATCTGATGGACATATGCTGACATCTTGAGGCACTGGAGTTGTTAAATCTAATAACAAACTTACAAAATGCTCTCGTATATCATAGAAACCAACCTGCAAACAAGAAAGATCAGTTTTACACATACTACAACTAATAAAAGATAAACCGGTTTATAAACAAATCAAGTGCTCAACCTACGTTTCCACTAAATTGAACATAAACAGAAGATACTGAGATCCAATTTTGCCCATTTCTAGCAAAAACGTAATTAGATAAGCTACTTATCCAAGCATCTTGAGATTTCAACAGTTAGATATAGTCAAAATAGGTTTGTGGTTTGACGGGTGGGGAAACTTTCTTTTAAGTTCTAACCATCTTGCTACAATACAATTATCCTTCGGTTTGTACGATTTGGATTTCTTTTCTCACGGCAACTTCAAATTTACCAAGAAAATAATTCAAATCAAATTTAGGCTAAACTTTCTTTTAAGTTCTAACCCATCTTGATACAATACAGTTATCCTTCCGTTGGTAATCGCTAACAACTTTTGATCGAGCGCAAAGGCTCTGTACAGTCTTAGAGAAGCTCTGCACATCCTCTGCTTGTTTGACAGCAACTCTTCTGCTGTTTTGATCTGCACGTGTACAATATGATGCAATGACTAGAAGCCTTTGTATAGTTTGATCAGAGCCTCTGGACTATTATGAACAGGCTCTGCAGAGTATCCTCTGCACATTCTTTGGTTAGGCTCTGCAGTAAACATATATTGACTTCTGCTTTTTAATCTTCTGCACGTATGCATTCTGCCCTTAACAGATTATCATGGCTGCAAGTCCTGGACAACGCATAATCTGGACAGCTATAGAAGCGTTGCAGTTTTCAATTTCAAATTTGAGGTCTGATTCCATTAATGCAATTCTGAAATTGGGACTCTGTATTCTGCGTGCAACCTTGTTTTGATCAACAGAGCTTCTGAACCTTTCAGAGGCTATGTGATCTGCCTCTTCTCTGATTGATCACTGATAACTCTATTTTTAGAGTTATTATTCCATTTATTTTCCACTTTATTTTGTCAATTTTAGCCATTTCACTTCTAAAAACCCTCATTCTTGGTATGATTTACGAAAACGAGCAAAAGGAGTGAACCATGGTCTTTAATAAATTATTTGGGGAAGTTTTGGGTGTTTTCACGATTTTTCATCCGCAGTGACGTATACAGTGCCCACTCCGGTTCCCCACTCTTCGAGCAGAACAAAAAAGAAAAGAAAAAGAAACTTTTAGTTGGAATCTAATTTTCTGGAGGAGGAAGGTTCATTTGGCAGAGAAATGGCTGGAGAAGTACAAGGTAGTTCTCATTGAAGATAGCATCAAGTACACCCCTTTGTACTTGCAAAAGTTGACTTCTAAAAGACCATTGGGTAATAAGAGCTATACATGGAGGATTGAAGCATTACCCTATGGGCTGATTTCAGCATTGCCCTGCAGTCTTTACACCTTGGAAAACCCTTTTTGTGTAAAGACCAACACCTCCTCCTTAGTATAAAAAGGGGTGTTGGGTCTCATTTATTACGATCCATCCATCTTGCAATTTATCTAGCATTTCTTTAAGTTGTAAGCTTTCATTTACTGCAGTAACTTAGCATTTAATTTCAGTAATTTATTTTCTGTTGTAGTTCGAAATACACAGTGCAGGGACGACTTCTCGTTCCCCACTGTGAGCAGTTAATGCAAATCACTTTCAGTTTTATTATGTGCAATTCTTCTTCTTTTCTTTTCTTTACTTCGGAAATGTTAGGCTAAACATCCTTTGGGATGTAGGAAGGAGAAGTACCTGGATTTTATCAAAAATGCTTGAGTAATCTTTATACTTAGAATATTTGTTGTTTTGGTCTTTCATTCTCGATATTTACCCAAGGATGCGAACAAGCCGATCACTTGCAAGGATCTAAAGTCTAGTTCTTAACTTAGAAATAAGTAGAACGCAGTGACACGAGCTTGAATGATGCTAGGGGATTCAAAAGAATTCTTTTGACACTTACGAAAGTGAGGTCGGCACAGTGAGCTAATCTCTGCCCACTGGAGTAGTAGGCAAGCTAATTTGTGTATTAAAAACACTTAGAGTATTTGTCTCTACACATTCCATCGAGGCCTGAAAAGGTCCATTTAGAGATTACCATTGACAAAACAACAAGTACTAAGAGTATGGGATTTTTATCTAACGGTGTGAGTATTTTGTAACTGGGCTTTTCTAGCGAAAATGTCCACCACGAATACGAGGATCACTCTAAGGACCGAGTATTTGAGATAAAATTTAGGGAAAATCCAACCTACATTCCTCCTTTTTAACATTTAGTAAATCGTTTCAAGTAGCTATTTTACCAAACCAAACCAAAGTATTATTTTCCTCTCTAGTTGAAACTTGTAAAAGGAGCTCATGAGAACCGTATTGTCTTGATTGTCCAGTCTTTGTGGATTCGATTCTGGTATTTTACCAACTATTACTTGCTGTGACGATCATAGTGGACAGTGTACACTTGCACTTTCCACTGTGGACAGTTTGCAACCCACTGCGATTAAAACACACATTTCGCACGTACCAAGTTTTTGGCGCCGTTGCCGGGGACTGACGTGATTTTAAATCTCAAGACATTAGTTTTTGTTCGAGCCCGAATAACTCGTTTTTCTAAGCTTTTCGTGTTGCATGCCAAGGCAACAACACGAACCTTTGTTACCAATCGATCTTGAAATAGAGAAAACTTTTCGAAGAAGACGCAGAAACAGAAATCGACAACCCCCTGTGATCCCCACTGTGAACATGGATGCAATACCGCCACCTGTAGTGGAGACCACAATCACGATTGCCGATAGCAAGGATCGAAAAATACGGGACTATGCTACTTCCGGAGTTGGTGATTTAAGCTCCGGGATTTTAAGACCCAATATTGTTGCAAATCATTTTGAACTCAAACCGGTGATGTTTCAAATGATCCAAGCCATGGGTCAATTTGGAGGATCACCATCTGAGGATCCGCACTCACACTTAAAATCGTTTTTAGAAATGACCGATTCCTTTCAGTTGCAAGGTGTTAGTGATGAGGCATTGAGACTAAGGCTTTTCCCTTTTTCATTAAGGGACAAGGCAAAGTCTTGGCTGAACGCACATGCACCTCACTCGATAACCACTTGGCAAGAGCTTGCTGATAAATTTTTGCAAAAATACTTTCCTCCAACAAGGAATGTTAGGTTTCGAAATGATATAATTTTGTTTAGGCAAGAGGAAGATGAGGCTGTTTCGGATGCATGGGAACGATTTAAAGATTTACTTCGAAAGTGCCCACATCATGGCATCCCACATTGCATCCAATTGGAGACCTTTTACAATGGTCTTTCCAATGCAGCCAAAATCATCTTAGATGCAACAGCCGGTGGAACATTTACGAGTATGACTTACAACGAAGGATATCAAATCTTAGAAAAAGTGTCCAACAACAATACCGAATGGTCAAATCCGAGAACACCCATATCAAAGACCAACACCATCGATTCCGAGGCACTTAAAACCATGAATGCGCAATTGGTGGCCTTGACCAAAATCGTTTTAAATCAAAATAGAGGCCAAGTCAATTCAGCAACGCATCTCCCTGAAAACTGCTCCCTCTGTGGAGAGGAGCATGTTTTTGATTTTTGCCCAGCAAATCCCGAATCTGTTAATGTTATAGGAACCAATCCGAGGAACAACCCTTATTCGCAGACTTATAATCCAGGTTGGAGAAATCATCCGAATTTCTCTTGGTCTGGTAATCAAGGACTCCAACCCCAAGGGCCGAGTCATATCCAGCAAAGACCATACAATCCCCCTGGATTTCAGCCACATCACAGTGGGCAGTCCCCACAACCATACCAACCACGATCTACTCAACCCGCTGAGACCCAACAGTCACTTGAATCGATTCTCAAGGGTTTTATGAATCAAACGCAAGCAGCCATTAGAAATATAGAGACTCAAGTAGGACAACTAGCCGTTGAAGTTAAGAATAGACCACCAGGAACGTTACCTAGTGATACCGAGCAAGCTAGGGTGATAGGAAAAGGACCAGAACATGTCAAGTCCATAACACTGAGGAGTGGAAAGGATCTGAAAGATATTGTTTTTGAGTCCGATGATTCGCCTCAAATACCCACTGTGGTTCCCACAGTGGGCACTCCTCAGGTCACCGTGGTCCCCACAGTGAGGACCGACATCCCTGACCTTCCCACTTTTGAACCTGTTCCAAAGACTACTGTTCCAAAGCCAATACCACAGCAAACTCAAATTGACCCACGAAATATCCCTTTTCCTCAAAGAATGAAGCCTAAGAATGTCGATGTTCAATTTAAAAAATTCTTAGACATTTTTAAACAACTTCATATTAACATACCCTTGGTAGAAGCTCTCGAGCAAATGCCAAGCTATGTTAAATTTTTAAAGGATATTTTGAACAAAAAGAGAAAGTTGGGTGAATTTGAGACTGTGGCTTTGACCGAAGAATGTAGTGCCCTCCTTACTAGCAAGATTCCACCTAAGTTGAAAGACCCGGGTAGTTTCACCATTCCATGCACAATAGGAGGACAAGAAGTAGGTCAAGCACTCTGTGATCTAGGAGCTAGTGTCAACTTGATGCCACTGTCCATTTTTAAAAAGTTAGGTATTGGAGAGGCTAGACCCACAACCGTGACATTACAACTAGCCGACCGGTCCATTGCCTATCCCAAGGGAAAAATAGAAGACGTTTTGGTCCAAGTGGATAAATTTATCTTCCCCGCCGATTTTCTAGTTCTAGATTATGAGGCTGATAAAGAAATCCCAATCATCTTAGGACGTCCGTTTCTTGCAACCGGACGTACTTTGATCGATGTGCACAAAGGAGAGCTCACGATGCGAGTTAATGACCAAGAGGTAACATTCAATGTCTTCAAGGCCCTTAAGTATATAGACACCGAAGACTGTTTTGCTTTAAGTTCGATTTATGGATCCCACAGTTTTGACACAGTGCCCACAGTGCCCACAGTGCCCACAGTGCCCACAGTGCCCACAGTGCCCACAGTGCCCACAGTGGGGAGTAAGAGTGAGCACTCCGACTCTAAAAATGATGACACTTTTGAGGATGAGTGTAACGAAATTTTGGCAGCTTTTGAGCTGCTAGATTTCAAGGAGAGACATGTCAAACTACCATATAAACATCCCCTGACTTGAATTTGAAGTCATTGCCTTCCCACTTAAAGTATGCCTACCTCAATGAGTTAGAAGAACTCTGTCACCACTCCTACATAAATGAAAAAAATAACAAGGAGAAGATCAAGAGGTGGCCTGACCAAAAAATCACTCATGGAAATTTTGTGGAGGAACAAAAAGTGCTACTTTTTAATTCAAGGTTAAGGATGTTTCCGGAAAAATTAAAATCTCGATGGAAAGAGCCTTACACTGTGGTCAAGGTAAGTCCTTTTGGAACTCTGGACTTAATGGCTCCTCAATTCGGAAAAATCTTTAAAGTCAATGGACAAAGGGTGAAGCACTTTCTGAGCGACAGTGCCCACTCTCCATCCCGCTCTGGTTAAGCAATGTCACAACCGTTTGTAAATATTTTATTTCACTTATTTGCTGTCTTTTTATTATTTTTGGTCTTTTTAATTCTGCATGGTAGTTTGTTTTAATGTGTGTAGAAGAACGTGCCACTTTTTGAAGAAAAATCAAGGAAAGTACTTTGCAGTGGGGAAGGCTCAGGTCACTGCGCTCCCCACTCCCCACCTGACGAATGAAAGGACTATTTTTGGGGCCCAATGCTGACAAGCTTTCACCTTTTGCTGCCATCAAGTCTACTTTTAGGCCATGGTGTCATAGTTCATCATTTCCCAAGCAAAGCTATCATTGTCCTTCCTCTCCCTCTCTCCTAAAACCGACGGTTTCCCCCCATTTTTGAAAAGAAAACATTTCCAAAAACCACCTTAACCTCCTTTGCTTCAAAAATTTACCCAGCAAACTTTTTCTTCTTCATTTCTCTCTCTACGAAAAACCCACCAGCAAAACCCTTCCAAAACCCTAAAAATGGCAAGAACCAAGAGAATGAACACCAACCCCGATGCACTCACACGTGCGGCCGTCCGCCGCAGGACCGCCGAGGAACAACCACCGGAAGCCGTCACCGGTGACCTGAACGAACCGCCACCGGTCTCCGGCAAAAACCCGATCATCTCCGGTGCGGCCGACGAGGGTTCTTCAAAGCACGAAAGCCCAAAGGCTACTTCATCATCGCAAGTCTCAGACAACAGTATCACCCATTTCGAGACCGAGACACTTCTAGCCGAAGAAGAAGAGAGGCGGTTAGCAGAGGAGTTCAAACAGAAAATGGAAGCCATTAGAAAAAGAAAGGAAGAGGTCGAGAGGAGGCGTCGAGAGGAAGAAGAAAGAATCAGAAAGGAAGAAGAGGAAAAGCGAATGGAAGAAGAAAGGCTGAAGGCTGAGAAGGAAAGGATTTTTGAGAAAGAAAGGAAAAGGGCTGAGGCAGAGATTTTTGCTGAAGAAGTGGAATTTCAGAGGAAGGTTGATGATGACTATCAGGAACAATACCGCAAGCTTGGGGATAGTGTTGAAAGAGAGACAGTGAGGATGACTGCCCACAGTGGGGAGAACCTAATTCTGCGGGCCACAAGAAGGAAAGGAGTGGTCACCCGGTCTGCGGTGACCAAAGCTCTGAAACAACCGACAAAAAGGCCGGCAAAACAACCGTCAAAGAAAGGTACAAGTCTTCAGCCCTCTTTAAGTTCATCTTCTGTTGAGATTGATGTTGGGGATGACCAAGTTCAAACCAAAAACCCACATCAATCCACAGTGGGCACTGCGCATGCCCCCAGTGGGGTGCCCAGGCAGTTCACCACTCCGGAGGTGGCTGCCCACTATGAGTGCATTGCTACACAGAAACTGAAGTTAGAGAGGGGTTTCGACCCTGAGTTTGTTGAGGCCAACCCATTTGTTAAGAATAGGATTGTAGCGCAAGACTGGTCGATTTTGGCCGAAGCCAATCGACGCACGAATGCCTCGTTAGTGCGTGAATTTTACGCCGAGGCCTCTCAAGCAAAGGATCCCACTGTGGTAGTTCGGGGTAAGCAAGTAAGCTATACTCCAGGAGCGATTAACCGGGTATTAGGAAGAAGGAGCCCGGCTGTGTGTGAGTTTGCCCAGTTTTTAAAGAAAATGACCCCGACGGACGAGGATCTTGTCTTGCGCGAAATAGCAGTCGAGGGGAAGTCGTGGAATAAAGACGACCAGAGAAGGTGCCTAAACGCTAGCTCCCTCACTACCGAGGCCGCTGTTTGGTTCCAATTTCTCCGGGCCTCTGTGTCCCCAACATCGCACGATACCACATTGTCTATGCATAAATGTGCTTTGTTGTACTGCCTCCTCACTGGACGAAAGATCAACGTCGGAATTGTTATGCATGCGGCCATAGATCAAGCTCGGAACAGAAAGAAGGTAGTCTTGCCCCTTCCTTGCCTCGTTACGTTACTAATGATAGACGCAGGTGTACCCTCGGCGGTGGAGGATCAGTGGTTTGACTCCACGAGCAACATCAGCGCACAAACCATCCGCAAGATGGGAAGGTACGTCGCCACTCCTCTAGCTGAACAAACAGAAGATATCCCCACAGTGGGGACTGTTCACCCAACTGTGACCATTGCTGAGGAGCATGTTGTGAGAACGCCGCGTACACCACTCCATTCAACCGAGGCCGGATCATCAAGCAACCAAATGGGAGAGATTTTGGCAGCTTTGAAGAAGCTCACATACAGGATCGAGTTGCTGGAAAGTGAGCAGCGATATCAGAACCGGGCCACGCAGAAATTTTGGATGTATACAAGAGAACGGGATGAGGTGACGGGCCTGATGATGAATGAGGCCAACCCAATGCTAGCTGCTCAGCTCCCAGATTTTCCTGAGGATATTTGCCCAACCAATGCCAGTGATGACGAGTTTGAAGAGGATGACGCCGCCAGTTCACCAGATGCCACCCCAACCTCCTGAATGGTTTGTTAAAACAATGGTTTATCTCGTTTGCTCCTAAAACAATCTTAATTTCTGTTTATTTTATATTTTGTGCCTATGGCTAGGCTTTGACAATGTTTGCTACATATTTCTTTTTGGCGTTTTAATGCAAAAAAATCCTACCACTGGGTAGGTACTTTTGGGTACTAACGTATTTGTTGTTTGATTGCTTGTTTGATCTCGTTTCCATCTTAAGGTACAACTTTCGGCTTCCGACTTAAAAAGGTCCCTTTTGTAAGTACGAATCTCAACTTGATACCATGAAATAATATAGGCCATTTTTCGCATCCAAACACGATCCTTTTTGTACCCCAAACCACCACCTTTGTTCGTTAATTCAATGTCACAGTAGGGACACTGTGAGATTTTAAGTTTGAGGTGGGGATTTCCAGAGTGACTTCCAGTCTGCCCACAGTGGGGACATTGTGAAGTCCAAGTTTGAGGTGGGTAAGCCATACCCCCTCCCAAAAAAATATATATATTTATAGAGAAAATACAAAAATACAAAAACAGAAGAAAATCGGAGTATCACTAACAAAATTGATGGTGTGCCTTTTCCGGACCATCAAAGTGCTCACTCCCAGAAAAAGATGGTGTGCCCATTCTGGACCATCAGAAGAAAAAATAGCCATACCCAAATAAAGCCTGAAAGTGTACGTACCTATCATTACAAAATACTAAACACCCACTTCATGAAATAAAAATCTCAAAGCGAGATCCTCGGTCCATGTTTGGAAATTCTTGCCAAAAACCCTTGGGAAAAGATTCAAAGCCATAAACCCTTCAAACCCAAGAAAGCCCTATTGATCAAATGGTAAACAAGGGAAAGATTTCGTCAAGTACAAAAGTTAAGTTTTTAAGTTTCGGACCGAAGGAAGTATCGGAGGAAGGAGATCAAACGCTCATTCAAGTCAAGAAGTATGTAAGTCCCTCAAAGTTTCAAATGCATTGTTTTTCATTTTATTTCTTTCTTTTTATTACTTGGGGACAAGTAATGATTTAAGTTTGAGGTTGTGATAACTCTATTTTTAGAGTTATTATTTCCATTTATTTTCCACTTTATTTTGTCAATTTTAGCCATTTCACTTCTAAAAACCCCCATTCTTGGTATGATTTACGAAAACGAGCAAAAGGAGTGAACCATGGTCTTTAATAAATTATTTGGGGAAGTTTTGGGTGTTTTCACGATTTTTCATCCGCAGTGACGTATACAGTGCCCACTCCGGTTCCCCACTCTTCGAGCAGAACAAAAAAGAAAAGAAAAAAAAACTTTTAGTTGGAATCTAATTTTCTGGAGGAGGAAGGTTCATTTGGCAGAGAAATGGCTGGAGAAGTACAAGGTAGTTCTCATTGAAGATAGCATCAAGTACACCCCTTTGTACTTGCAAAAGTTGACTTCTAAAAGACCATTGGGTAATAAGAGCTATACATGGAGGATTGAAGCATTACCCTATGGGCTGATTTCAGCATTGCCCTGCAGTCCTTACACCTTGGAAAACCCTTTTTGTGTAAAGACCAACACCTCCTCCTTAGTATAAAAGGGGTGTTGGGTCTCATTTATTACGATCCATCCATCTTGCAATTTATCTAGCATTTCTTTAAGTTGTAAGCTTTCATTTACTGCAGTAACTTAGCATTTAATTTCAGTAATTTATTTTCTGTTGTAGTTCGAAATACACAGTGCAGGGACGACTTCTCGTTCCCCACTGTGAGCAGTTAATGCAAATCACTTTCAGTTTTATTATGTGCAATTCTTCATCTTTTGTTTTCTTTACTTCGGAAATGTTAGGCTAAACATCCTTTGGGATGTAGGAAGGAGAAGTACCTGGATTTTATCAAAAATGCTTGAGTAATCTTTATACTTAGAATATTTGTTGTTTTGGTCTTTCATTCTCGATATTTACCCAAGGATGCGAACAAGCCGATCACTTGCAAGGATCTAAAGTCTAGTTCTTAACTTAGAAATAAGTAGAACGCAGTGACACGAGCTTGAATGATGCTAGGGGATTCGAAAGAATTCTTTTGACACTTACGAAAGTGAGGTCGGCACAGTGAGCTAATCTCTGCCCACTGGAGTAGTAGGCAAGCTAATTTGTGTATTAAAAACACTTAGAGTATTTGTCTCTACACATTCCATCGAGGCCTGAAAAGGTCCATTTAGAGATTACCATTGACAAAACAACAAGTACTAAGAGTATGGGATTTTTATCTAACGGTGTGAGTATTTTGTAACCGGGCTTTTCTAGCGAAAATGTCCACCACGAATACGAGGATCACTCTAAGGACCGAGTATTTGAGATAAAATTTAGGGAAAATCCAACCTACATTCCTCCTTTTTAACATTTAGTAAATCGTTTCAAGTAGCTATTTTACCAAACCAAACCAAAGTATTATTTTCCTCTCTAGTTGAAACTTGTAAAAGGAGCTCATGAGAACCGTATTGTCTTGATTGTCCAGTCTTTGTGGATTCGATTCTGGTATTTTACCAACTATTACTTGCTGTGACGATCATAGTGGACAGTGTACACTTGCACTTTCCACTGTGGACAGTTTGCAACCCACTGCGATTAAAACACACATTTCGCACGTACCAATCACATAACACGTCTGGATCATTTTGCAAGTAAACACTACACGATCATTTGCAACTTTCTACTGTGTGGAGCAGCAAACAGTCAGCTCTGATTACAAAAATCATTTTGTTGTACTAGCAGTGTACCCGCGCAATGCGGCGGGAGCGGTGAATGTAAACGATTCTAAAGCTTTTGTGATTTTATTGAGATCTTTACAATGATAGGGTTTACGTTTAGTCTTTACAAATTTATACATTTTGAATAAGAGTTAGTTAGGAGAACATAACAAAGGACCGACAATCCCATAACTAAATACATCAATTTTACATGATCAGATGATCGGAGTTTTAAGTTTTCTGCAGGATATGGTTGCAACGCAAATCATGAGTGGAACATAAGCACCAAGACTGCAAACAGAGCGTGTTGGATACATCAAGAGAATGATATCAATTAGAATCTTGAAGACATGTGTCAATTGTCTTTACATGGAAAATAAATTAGACGATCTAAGTAGGTACACTTAAGATCTCTTTCCTCCAGACAAACAAAAGAAGAAAACCTGCAGCTGCAACCAAAACTAAAAGATACAAGAACTATTGACATATGATGCAAGTTGCATCGTTCAAAAACCTCATCTACAATTTTCAACAAATATGTAAACTACTACCATTATGTTGTTCCTAAACATAAAAAAGGAAGCAAATACAGTCAAAAACCTCAAGTTACCTCTTCAACACATTCTTCAACATAAGGAAGCAATTACCATTATGGTTGTCTTCGGAGAGCAACGGGCAAAGAACCATCAAAATTATAGCAGGCATCAACGTTACCTTAAAGACGATAGAAGCGGTTATATCAGATAGAAAATGCTTAAACCTTTTTTGGCAGCAGCTGTAACGACATTGGTGTTTGTAGTTCCATTGATCTTGTACATGTAGAAGTTGGAACCAAAACCACAACACAAGAGATCTGGAAGATTTAAGGCACATATTAATGTGTGTGTGTGTGTGTGTGTGTAAGTGCAGTTCCATTGGCGTTAACTGCCTCTATACATCACAATAACATAAATGCAGATTAGTTTTTACAGAAACATAGTAACTATTTCTAATATGGCACTAAATTAATAAGAAATACTCAAAAAGAAAGCTTGCAGGAATATTACCAGCACATCAGAAGAGGCCAATCTCTCACTGATCTAGAACTAAACCAAAAATTAAAGAGGTCTTCATTACTCTGCCAGAGGTTTCTAATTAGCCCTTCCACTATTGTCTCAAGTTTTGGAGGGTCACCTTTATACATACAGCCAACACATGCTCCAACAACATGAACAAATATCAAGACAAGCAATCTAGTTGTGTACCTACACAATGCAGCAGAACATAAAATCTAAAATAAAATAAAACGCAATTCATTGTAAAAATATAAATAACACCATAACCTTAACACGGCAGTGCAACTTGTACATGTTGCTAAAGATAATAGGGATAGATGATTTGTGACATTCAAGGACAATCATTTTGTGATCATATGGTTATTCTTCCTCATGAAAGAAAAATAAATCTAATGCTCCAAACCCAATTCAAACATAATTTGCATTCACAAACATTAACCCTAAAATCGAAATAATTGAAGGAGGAAATAGAAGCTATTTCTTGACCAAGTAGCAGCAAAAAAAGAACAAAAAAATTGACGTACATCCTGATACAATATGACCTCCATATTTTGTCTTTAGGCCAAAGCACTACAATTGTGGGAGTTGCTCTTCTTGATTGTACAAAGCACTACAATTGTTTACTGGTGTTGTTGTAATTGTAGTCTCCAACGTCTTGAATTATTGGAAATATTTAAACCTATTAAAACATATGTGAGTTGCTATCCATGCTTGTTAAAATTGCCGGTGTTATCTTTTTTGGACTCTATATGCCAGCATCTTGATTGAAAGAATCTATCTTTCTTTACACCTTTCCTACAAAAAGTAATTGTGTTCCCATGTTTCTCAACACTACCAATTGTAAGCATACCAGATCCTTCCTCACTTGTGAGACTCCTGGCAGAATACTCCCATTCCATCTGATGGACATATGCTGACATCTTGAGGCACTGGAGTTGTTAAATCTAATAACAAACTTACAAAATGCTCTCGTATATCATAGAAACCAACCTGCAAACAAGAAAGATCAGTTTTACACATACTACAACTAATAAAAGATAAACCGGTTTATAAACAAATCAAGTGCTCAACCTACTTTTCCACTAAATTGAACATAAACAGAAGATACTGAGATCCAATTTTGCCCATTTCTAGCAAAAACGTAATTAGATAAGCTACTTATCCAAGCATCTTGAGATTTCAACAGTTAGATATAGTCAAAATAGGTTTGTGGTTTGACGGGTGGGGAAACTTTCTTTTAAGTTCTAACCATCTTGCTACAATACAATTATCCTTCGGTTTGTACGATTTGGATTTCTTTTCTCACGGCAACTTCAAATTTACCAAGAAAATAATTCAAATCAAATTTAGGCTAAACTTTCTTTTAAGTTCTAACCCATCTTGATACAATACAGTTATCCTTCGGTTGGTAATCACTAACCATGCTTGGAAATGCTTCCATTGGTAGAAGCTCCTTCAGAATTTGATTATTTCCCGTTGTAGAACAAAACAATCTAAATATAGCAAAACAATCTGAACAAGCATTACTGGAAATGATTAACGTACAACAGATGAAAGAATGTCCATGTAATTTAGATATGAAGTAAACAAACACTAACACAAATTTAGATATGAATAAAACAAATAAAAGAAAGATGATTACCCAAAATAGCGATCTTGGAGAAAAGCCTGCAGAGCCAAACAAAAACCAAAAGCCTGCAGATTCACATATAAACACAAAAACAAAAAGATGATGAAGAACAACCGATTTCAAGAATCTAAAAAGATGAAGAAAAATCCCAGAAAAACCGAGAACACTTTGTTTCTAAAAAACCCACAAATCCTTTAAATATGAAGTAAATCATAAAAATGGGTAAATTCGTAAGCAACAAACACTAACACCAATTTAGATATGAAGTAAACAAATAAAAGAAAGATGATTACCCAAAATAGCGATCTTGGAGAAAAGCCTGCAGAGCCAAACAAAAACCAAAAGCCTGCAGATTCACATATAAACACAAAAACAAAAAGATGATGAACAACTGATTTCAAGAATCTAAGAAGATGAAGAAAAATCCCAGAAAAAACCCAGAAAAGCCGAGAATCTAAGAAGATGAAGAACAACCGATTTAAAAAATGATGTGAGATTTGGAAGAACCCTAAATCGTACCTGTGAGACGATAAAGAACCCTAAGCCGATGATTAAGAACCCTAAATGATTCTGAAGCCATGCTTATAATCGGTGGAAGGAGACGAGGAGACCTTTGCAATTTTCAAAAAGAGAAGTAACCGATGAGTCATTTCAAAAAGAGAAGTAATGGTGGGTTCGGTCGGATGTCACGTGGGTTTCAAAAGAGGACTTTCTCTCTCTTAAAATTTAAGTAATAATGCATTAAAGGGTGGTACATATAGCTTGATGGGTTGTTTTTAAGAGTTTGGGGGTTAAATGTATTATAAGATAGTATAGATTTGCTTGATGCACTCAGATTCACTTGATATACACTTCGAGATTTGATACCAATAAACTTCTGTAGCCATTCAATACTAACAGCAAATTTTTGGACAATTGCTTTACTGCTGAAAGAATCATTAATCCAGAGAGCTCTAAGGATTCATTCAGCTCAGATAAGAGTATCTCTGAACACATAGCATGTTTCTGTTGTGGAGGAGTCGGCTACACATTTTGAAAATCTGTATAGCATCTAAATAAATTGCACAACAGCAACTCTGCAGCCTTCTGTATTCAACTCAACTTTCTGTGCAGATTCTGCTTAACAACATCTATATTCAGCTGCTTAACAACATCAGTATCAGTTTCACAGCAGCTTAATCCTTAAGCTGGACAACAACATTAAACAACAATTTTCTGCTGCAAATTCTGGACTGTTTTGACAACAAATAGACAACACTATAATCTATTTTTGACATCAAACACAACAACAATTTCTCTCGACTGTTTTGACAGCAAGCGAAACCGTTTTCTGGACTGTTTTTTACAGCAAACACAGTTTTGACAATAACTTGATGTTTTGACAGCAACTTGATGTTTTGATAACACTAATATTGAGCCAAACATCTGCCTTTTTTCTGTTTTAAACTTGTCAAACAACAGCAAATTCTGTTTTAGAACACATCAGCAGCAACAAATATTAATACACACGTATAGAGCTGATAATTCTTCAAAATCATTGATCACACAAACAATGTTGAACTCTGTAGGTTCCCAGATTCACGTTGTATCATATTAATGGTAGTGAAATAGACAGCGGAAGCATATTAAATAAAGCCATTAAAATGAGTGATTGTGTAAACGATAAATGTACTATGAGAATCAAATATTGAACAGTAAATGATAACAGGATCAGATATAAAAGCTGCTCATATATTGATAATGAATCACACCAAGAACATGTTCGAGTGTGTTTGGAAATCTCATAGGACAACAATATCGTACGGAGGTAGTGCTCGGGATTGCTGCAGTGTGTGCTTAAACAATTGTGGAAAACTACTCTTCCCAAAGATTACAATTGTTTGTTCCACTACCTCTCTATTTATAGCCCTGGAAAAGTGAAGGCGGTGTACTATCGTATCCTAGAATGACACGTGGAAAGTGCGTCTCCTATTTTTAGGGCATACGTGGAAAGTATGGACACTTGTCTAACACTTGGGATTTCCTACGAGACTTAGGCTGACAGAGGTCTTCACTTCACCAGAGCTCTTTCGCAAGAGCTCTGTTGGTCTTCTGTTAAACACTTGTTCTTCTGTTGGAAGTTCTTTTTAGGGCATACGTGGAAAGTATGTTACATTTGAGATTTAAAAGACCAGTACATTTAAGCATAATTATCTCCCCTAAGAATTCTGTCGAATCTTCTGATTAGAGTGCGGAAGTCCAGCATCAGATCAATCTGATCGATGAAGAGTTTCTGCTGTTCTTCTGGACACTTGTTTCTTGGGAGATCTTGGATTATGTTCTTGAGGTATACTAGCGACTCACTTGAGTACTTGTGGGCTTCAGCTGCTCTGATGGCCTTCTTTGTGCCCTTCTGTCGGTAGACAAAGACTGGAGGATCTTCTACTACGGTTCCAGTTCTGTGATGGCCATAACCCTCAAGGTTTTCATTTGGTGGTACAATCGCTAGTTTCTCTACTTCAAACCCTATGCCTAGCTGATAATCAATCTGTATTCTGAGATTGATGTGCTCTTGCACGTAGAGTAAGATCAGGTCGTATGGGTTTAGAAGGACGAGATCATTGTCATTGAAAATCTCATTTCTGCCTTCTGTTGATTCCACAGTATACTCATGGTATGTGACCCTGTCGTGTTGAAACTTCTTGTGCTTGATGTCCAGAATTTTGCGGATACCGAAGTTTATATTGATGGCTCTGTTCTGATTTGACTTGGTTTGGATGAACTTTAGCCTTGCATCAGAAATGGTGTTTATTCTGATTAGGTTGAGGTATGGGTTAATGGGTACGACATTTACAGGGATGATGTCTCTGTCAGCATATAGAAATGCAAATACCGTTTCTAAGGCAGGTTTTTCGGTATGAAGGGTAGAGGTTTCTGGGTTCTGTTCTGTTACCATTGGGTTTGGGTCATCATGGGTTTCTACCATAAGAGTGTCGATGTGAGCAGATTTCTGAGTAGCTTGAGGTTGGGCTCGACTTGTTTGTCCTTCAGCAGAGGATGGGTCTGTCCTCTCTGGTTCTTTTGTTGGAGATGTAGGAGGGGTATCTAGGCAGATGATCTCTGGTGGTTTTTGTGTTGACGCTTCTGTTGGTTTGATGACTCTGTCCTTGAACATGTAGTCAAATGCCACCACCGTTATTTCTGGCGTGTTTTCCTCTGTTATCCCCTTTTCTTCTCCTGTAGCCTCTGCCTCAGTTGCTTCTGTGACTTTCCCTTTACCCTTGGCTTCTCTCTCTTTTTCAACCTCTTTCTCTTTCTCTACCTCTTTCTCCTTCTCTATCTCTTTCTCCTTCTCTATCTCTTTCTCCTTCTCTTTCTCCTTCTCCTTCTCCTTCTCCTTCTCCTCCTTCTCCCCCTTTTGTTGTTCTAAGGACTCACCCTGTTGATTGTCTGATTGACCTTCTTGAGCATCTTCGAAGTCATCATCATCGTCAGAATCGTCAATTCGAGCTGCTGGTGAGGACGGAATAACAAACTTCAGACCAGCTTTGTGTCTCTTGCTTGAGGGTTCGTCTGTGGGTGCTTCTTCTGCAGGTCTTTTCGATGTAGAGGTAGCCTGTAACATAATATCAGTAAAGTTTGAGGCTGCCTTTGTCATTACATCTTCTACCTCTGTTGCAGCACCTCTGATCTCGTCTAATTGAGCCTCAAAGTTGAACTTGTGAGTATCAAGGGACGCTTTCACGTGTTTTTCTATCGCCTTAGCTTTCATTACAAATTTTGATGAGATCGTCATCATACGGCTAAGAATTGATTTTCTGAAGTCTCCCATTTGGCCAACTGTCATAGGTAGGTCATTTGGGTTAGGGCTGGAGATGTTGAGTGGAGTAGCAGATGAGGTGGTTGCTTCTTGTATGGATTCCTTAACAGAGTTGGTAATTATCTCTGTCAAGGTTCTGACGTTAGATTCTGAAAGAAAAACCGTGGGGATGGGAAGGGTTCTGTTCATCTGCGCTGTGTGGTTCTCTGTTATGAGTCGCTTTAGCTCTGCAAGATCTGTTGAAGTCTTTTTAACTTCCTCTGTTCTGACTGATCTTAGGTCGGCTATCTCTGTTGTCAGTTTTGCAATCTCTTCTCCTCTGACCCGTTCAGACTCTGTTATGAGTGCTTCAGCCTCGGCATATTTTCGAGTTATTTCAGCATACTTGTTTGAGATGTTCAGTAGTTCTTCCCTAAGAGAAGCATTTTCCTTTCGGATCAGCTCCTCCTTTTGTTCATTGATAAGTTTATACTCGTTCAAAGAGTTGTTGATACTGTCACAGAAGCTTTCGAACTCTGCTCTTGTGACAGTGTCAACGGGGGTCTCCTTGGTTCCAACACATGGATCCAATTCTGCCTCGAGTTCAGAGGCGCCTCCGTCAAGAGTTGTATTGATGTTGGCTCTTGGAGTACTTCCATCTGATCCTTGATGTTCCCTTGGAGGGGAAACAACTACAAGTGTTCTGACCAAAGTTTCCTCTTCCAGCTCAGGTTCTGAAGAAGGAAATCTGGTGTGATAAGAAGCATTTGGATCAAGCAATGTCTTCCCTTGTTCTACTATGGTCTCCCATTGTCCCTGAGTCGGACAGATGCTACGTGAGATTACAAAGATCTCTGGTCTATTTTGTGTTGTGTCTAAATGAGCCACATAGGCATCATCGTGTGGAGGTGACCTATTGATGTTCTGGGGCGAATGAACATCACTACCAAAGATAGTTTCCCCGGCTTCGTACGTACCAGAGGCATGAAGAGGTGCCTCTGATGGTATAGGCTGGTTGGGGTTCGAGGTGTGCACCTCTGTTTCAATAATCCTTTGGTCTTGATCACCAGGATTAGATTGTGTGGAAGCACTAGGATTTTGGTTAAGGATACCCTCAGATGTGCTCTGTTGAGCATCTTTTTCTATTCTCACATTTTTCTTGGCTCCTATGGCTATAGAACTCTCAGGATTCTCTCTGAAGTTTCCCTCCTGCTCATCACTATCAGAAGAGATAGTTTCTACCTCTGGTGTTTCTTGTACTTCCTCATGTACAGCCTCTCTAGGAGATGCTATGTCCTCTACTTCCTCTCTTCTAGAGGAAGACCCCACTTCGGGTACTCTTGCCTCTGGTCTGTTAACTTCCTCACCAATCTCCTCACTCAAGCTCTCCAAGGAAGGCTCAGATCCTAAGTATGCTGGGGTTCTCACCTCAGGTTCTTGAGGTTGAGCAGCACTCTGATAGTTCTGGATAGAGATGTGGTCAGGGGCGATAAGGGCAAGCATTTTACCTAGAATTCTTCTTGTGAAGGGGTATTCGCCTGAAGTGGTGGGGAGGAATTTTGACATCGTCCAAACAGGTGTTGAGCGACCCTGATGAGTTAGTTCCAGTCTGTCGAAGGCTCTTCTGATCACCAGACTGATGAAGCGTGGAAACTTGATCATCTTCAAGAACTTGTGGGATCCAACGACTCCTCCTCTTGCGATGGATGAGGTTTTTGTGTTTACAGCCGTAAGAAGATCGTTGTAGAGAATGCTGGCGTAGTCAAAGTTTCGATTGAAGAACAATCCATACATGATTTGTAGGATTTCTGTTGTGGCTTGGTCTTGACTACCAGATTTGCTGGTAAGGGTTCTGTTTAAGGCGGAGAACACGAAATTCCACATAGTGGGTAGATTCTGTCGCTTGAACTCTCCAATCCTATTCAGATCCTTGTTGTAACCCAGAAACTTCATGAAATCAAGAAGAACAGCTGTTTTTGGTGGTTTCTCATAGGCGTCTATTCCTAGCTGTCGTTTGGTTTTCATTCGGAAGATTCTTCTTAAGGTACTTGCTCTAATGCGGATTGTTCCCGCTCCTCCATTACTTGCGTTGACGCTCACAACTATCCCGTCTTGTTCTTCGATGTATTGGCATGTGGTCCACCATTGTTGGACATAGATTGCTGGAAGTTGGTCATCGAACTCTGTCAGGGCTCTGAAAATATCAGAGTTTCTAAAGAACTCAATGAAGACGTGATACAGGGGTAGATAGAGTCCTGGAGTGGGATCGAATCTGTAGTTGTTGTCAGCAAACTCGTATGGAAGAACAATGATATCATCGGTGGGTTCTATTCGGCTTGAATCAACAGAGTTTTGGGGTTCCGCCATTGGTGCAGGTTTGGGTTTTCTTGAAGAACACTGAGGATTTAAATAAAAGAGGGAAAGGTGAAAGGTTTAGGAAGTTTAGAAAAGAAATGGGTCAAGGTTATGGATATTTATAGTCAGAACTTGTGGCTGGGTAATCGCCGTAGATACTGTAGGCACTCGAGTGTCAGAAGGTGGAGTGGCCTGAATTATGTATCGTGGGGACAGATAGTGGTTTAGCTTTCAATTAGTGAGTGCCACGTGGAATTGTTCTGACCACTTTTGTGCAAGTAAACCGTCACGGTTAGAGATGTGTGGGTAACAAGTGGTTGACGCTTAGAAATAACCCGCACCTCTGATGACGTTACTTCTTATGACGTGGCATAAAACTGACAGAGCTCTGTTCGAGCTTTGCAAGTTTTTGCTTCTGATGAGTGACCCTTTTTCATTCTTTTCAAGTACTCCTTTGGTATTTCACCTTAACCCAAAAACATTTAAAATTCTGTATCTGATTAGGAAATTGTCAAAGAACAATAACAGAACTGACTTTGGAAATTTCACAGAGTTCTGGTGAGAAACAACAGAGGCTCTGGTGAAATATCAGAGTTCTGGTGGGTTCTTGACTTTATCAAAGGATTTTCATCAGAAGAGGTTTTCCCTCTTTCTTCAAAAAGATTTGTCAATGATCAAAAAACAAAGTCAATTTGGATTTGGAAATATGAGTACTGACTTGCTCCCCCGTAAAACCATGCATTATCCTTCTTTTAAGCTCCCCCTAGAAAATTGAGCTTAAATCCAAAAAAAAACTTTTGTACAAACAAAATTTTATATACAAACAGAATGTTCACCGAAAGCGTGTTGAAAAAGTATGCTTGATAGAGTTCTGGTGAACAACAGAAGCTCTGTTGAACTATCCTACCCAACTGTTTGACAGAGCTCTGGTAGGATCATCAGAGGCTCTGTTGAGTTGAACAGAGTTAGGAGGATAAGTTCAGCATACCCAGTTTGCTGATTAAGAAGTTAAAACTCCTTTCATCAAGGGCTTTTGTAAACAAGTCAGCAAGCTGGAGATCAGTTGAAACAAAATACATTTCAATAGTCCCTTTTTCAACATGATCCTTTATGAAGTGGTACCTTATGTCGATGTGCTTAGTTTTCGAGTGTTGAACTGGATTGGCTGTTATGGCAATGGCACTCTTGGAGTCGCATAGAATAGGAATTTTACCATACCCCAAGCCATAATCTTTGAGTTGTGTTTTCATCCATATCACTTGAGAGCAACAACTGGCAGCAGTAACATATTCTGCTTCTGCTGTAGAGGTTGAAACACAGTTCTGTTTCTTGGATGTCCAACTCACCAACTTTTCTCCAAGCAGTTGGCAGCTACCAGAAGTACTATTTCTGTCATTCTTGCATATGCTACAAGCTCGAAACCAGAGTTAAGAGGATACCAGCGACCTAAAAATTGAGTCCCTTTAAGATATTTAAAGATACGCTTGACAGCTGTTAAATGAGTTTTTGTAGGATTTGCTTGAAATCTGGCACAGAGACAGGTTGCAAACATTATATCAAGTCTGCTGGCAGTTAAGTACAGAAGTGACCCTATCATGCCTCTGTAGTACTTGACATCTGTTGGTTCACCATTAAGATCAGAATCAAGCTTAACTCCAATGGCAATAGGAGTTTTCATTGGTTTTGAATCATTGAGCTTATATTTTTTCAACATATCAGATATGTACTTTGACTGACTTATGAAAGTCCCTCTGTATGATTGTTTAACTTGTAAACCAAGGAAGAAAGAAAGTTCTCCCATCATGCTCATTTTGAATTCGCTTTTCATTAAACTTTCAAACTTATCACAGTACTCCTGCCGTGTAGACCCAAAGATAATATCATCAATATATATTTGTACCAGAAGTATATCATTCTTATATCTTCTAAAGAATAGAGTTTTATCGATAGTACCTTTCTCGAAGTGATTGACCAACAGAAATTTGGACAGAGTTTCATACCAGGCTCTGGGGGCTTGCTTAAGACCGTACAGAGCTTTGTCTAACTTGTAAACGTGGTTTGGAAACTCTGAACATTCAAAACCAGGTGGTTGCTGGACATAAACTTCTTCTTGCAGTTTGCCATTCAGAAAGGCAGACTTGACATCCATTTGGTAGACCTTAAAACCCTTATGAGCAGCATAGGCTAGGAAGATTCTGATGGCTTCTAGCCTAGCTACAAGTGCAAAGGTTTTGTCATAGTCAATGCCTTCTTCCTGTCTGTATCCCTTTGCAACCAGACGGGCTTTGTTTCTGATGATAATCCCATCTTCATCTTTTTTGTTTCTAAACACCCACTTGGTTCCAATGGCCGTTTTGCCTTTTGGGAGTGGAACCAAGGACCAAACTTTATTTCTTTCGAATTCCAGAAGCTCTTCTTGCATAGCTTCGATCCAATTTGGGTCCTCTAGGGCTTCAGAAATCTTCTTCGGCTCAATCATGCTTAAAAAATTTACAAAGAAGGCTTCATTCATTGTGGCCGATCTTGTCTTCACACCATCTTCAGCAGCATCAATGATAAGATGATGAGGATGATCCTTTGTCCATCGTGTCATGGGAGCTTGGACAACAGGCGGGGTTTGTGCTTCTGATGGGAAAAGACGAACTTCAGCATCAGAGCTCTGTTGATTGGGACCAGGGCTCTGTGGCACACGACTTTGGAGAGTGGCCTCATTGCTCTGAGAGTCATTAACAGGGCTCTGTGTAGGTGAGCTTTCAAACAAGGAGTCTCTGCCAATATTAGTTAGCAAAGGTGATGATGGCTCTTGTTCAGGTTCTCTCTCGTTCTGATGTGGTTCCTCATTTCTCTGAATCACTCCTGTAGACAGAGAAGTAGATGGTGAAATATTAGAGGGACCAGTGAGAGATGTACCTGTCATCTGTTCTGTTGAGTTCTGAGATTGATCTCCTCTGTTGATGTCATCAGAGGAATCATCATCATCGAAGAAATCGTTGAACATGAGATTGATATCTTCTTCCCTTGTCTTTGAAGAACTTGTCTTTTTCTGTTCTGTCTGTGTCCCCTTTGTTGATTTACGATCAGAGGAGCTTGATGTGCTTTCATCAAAGGACACATTTACACTTTCTTGAATGACCCGACATCTGGAGTTGTAGACTCTGTAGGCTTTAGAGGTTAAGGAATAACCAATAAAGATTCCTTCGTCTGCTTTCTTATCAAACTTTCCCAGCTGATCTCTGTCATTCAATATGTAGCACTTGCAACCGAAAACATGAAAGAATTTCACGTTTGGTATTCTATTGTTGATGAGTTCATAAGGAGTCTTCTTAAATCTCTTTACTATCACAACTCTGTTTTGGGTAAAACAGGCTGTTGAGACTGCTTCTGCCCAGAAGTTTATTGGAAGGACAGAGCCAGCCAACATGGTTCTGGCGGCTTCTACCAGCGTTCTGTTCTTTCTTTCCACAACTCCATTCTGTTGTGGAGTTCTTGCAGCTGAATAGTTCTGGGAAATACCTTCCTTTGATAGGTAGGTATCAATTTTGGCATTCTTGAATTCTGTCCCATTATCACTTCTCAACTTTTGCACTTTTAATCCTAACAGAACCTGTATCCTACTCAACAAACTTATCAAAATTTCTGGGACATCAGATTTTACTCTGATGAACTCAATCCAAGTATATCTAGAATATTCATCAATTAAAACAAGCATATACTTCTTGCCCGACAGACTTTGCACAGAGATTGGACCACAGAGATCCACGTGAAGCATATGCAAAGGTCTGGGACAACTATGATCACTCTTTATTCTATGTGAAGATCTTTTCATCTTACCCAGTTCACAAGCAGAACAGAGATGGTCTTTGTCAAACTTCAGAGAGGGTAGTCCTTTTACTAACTTCAGTTTCACGAGCTTGTCAAGGTTTTGAAAGTTCAAATGGGCAAATCTTTTATGCCAGAGCCAGGCATCTTCATTTTTCAAAGACACTAAACAGAGTTTCTCTATTGTAGAGTTTTTGTTTGGTTTAAAATTCATTTTGTAAAGATTGCCTTTTCTGTCAGCTCTCAAAAGTTCTTGACCAGACTCGGAAAGTAACAAGGAACAATATTTCTTCCTGAAATTGACATCGAACCCGTGATCACATAGTTGACTTATACTAAGAAGATTATGATTTAATCCTTCAACATAAGCAACTTCAGAGACTGAAACACCACCATTTACTAATGTACCATAACCTTTAATCTGTCCGCCATTGTCTCCTCCGAAGGTTACTGCACTTCCCATCTTGTTCTTAAAAGAAGTTAACAGCTCCTTATTCCCCGTCATGTGCCTGGAGCATCCAGAATCCAAGTACCAGATCTGCACATGAGGTTTCTGCAAGACAGATTAGTTCTTTTTAGGTACCCATTGCATAATGGGTCCTTTGTTGTTAGGCTTAGGTGGGTTAACAGACTTTCCTTTGGGCTTTCCATACTGTGATGGTGTGCCAGAGGTTTTCCTCTGTGTATTCTGAACAGTCGTGGGATTTTTCTTTTGAATGTACTGATTCAGAACACAGTGGGGACCATTCAGATGATTTTGCAATTTTAGTAACAGTTGAATACAATTGCAGTTGATGGAACATGACTGATGCACATTGTTTTTATTCAAAAACTGTTTGAATGGAGCTTGATTCTGAAAGATTTTAGGACCAGATGTCTTTGCATACAATCTGTCCTGGTTCTGTTTCTTTAAATTGTTATTCCGTGGAACAGACTCTGTTGACATGAAGTTCTTTGGAATAGATTCATTTGACCAGAAAGGATTTCTTCTTTGATTTACACCAGAATTTGGAATAGATCTGTTGTTTGCTATCCATTTTCCCTTCTGTTCTGGTGTGAATTTTACTGGTTTGAAAGCAAGAGGAACATTTGGGTTTACAAAAACACTTTTGTTTTTCTCTCTCTTCTCCACTTCTACTGCATTAGAAGTAAGAATCTTAAAACCTTTGTTGTTAAACTCAGTTACCGGTATAAACCTTGATTGTTTCTTGAAGAAAGAAACATCCTCTTTTAGATCCGTATATTCTATCGGTATCTTCTTTAACTTGTGTAGAATTTTCTTTTGACCACAAAAGATCTGTTCATCTACTTCATAGTCAGATTCACTGTCAGAGCCTAGAAAGTCTCTGGTGGCTCTGTCAGAAGTTTTAGTTTTAATGGGTATGACAGAGATATTTGTTTTGATAGTTCTGAACCTTCTCAACTTTGGCTTTAAAGAATCTGAAACAGCATTTTCCTTGATAACTTTCAACAAATCTTCCTCAAAAGATGTTCTTATGGATTCAAGGGTAGGAGAGAAGACGAGGGCTTCTGGATTGAGTTTGCTTCGTGGGATTTCAACAGAGGACTCAGTCACAGAAGTAACAGACTTCTGTCCTTTGAATGAGTTGAAGTTAAAAATCTCTTTTGTATCCAAGTCCTTGACAGAGTTAGGAAGTATGATTCTAGCTCTTCCTTGATCAAGAATAAACTCTGAGGATGGTTTTAAAACCTGTTCATGATCAGAGGAATCATAGATGACGTTCCTAAAGTCAAGATTTCTTGGTTTTGAGAAGGCATCTGAAGTTTTGGTTTTTTTGAAAACAACATTACCAGATATCACGTCCTCTTGGATTTTCCCAACACAAAAGGCAGAGGACAGAGATGTCTTCTTCCTTTCGTCATAGGGAGCAAGGTCAGAGAAACCAAGACCTTGCGTATCCATCTGTGAATTTATCTTGATGTGCACATCTTGTGCATCCTGGTACTTTTTAATCTGAATTTCTTTTCTCTGTAGAGATTGATGCAGAATTTCCCTTTCTCTTTGATAATAATCAGTTAGAGCAATAGAATTAAGTCTCTCTGTTTCAGACTTTTTCAAATTTTCAGACTTCTGTTTCAAAACGTTTTCATATTCGTTAATTTTGTCAGAAAACAGGCTCTATTTCTTCTTTTGCAAGATTTCTAGCTCAGATTTTTCTTTGAAGATTTCTTCCTTTTCTTGTTCCAAGAGAGTTTTCTCTCTCTTGTGAAAGGACAGATCCTTCTGAGCTAGCTTTCTTAGCTCTTTTTCTTCAGAAAGTTTTTGTTTAAGAAGTTGAAATTCCTCATTCAGCATAGAAACATGCATTTCTAATTCTGAGTCAGACTTGGATTCAGATGAACATACCTTGGCACTGGGTCTGGCGGTCTCCAGCGCTCCGTCGTCAGACTCTGTCGTAGTAAGAGCAAATACATGAGCTCGATCTTCTTCTTCTGTTGTTCCCTTCGTTATCTATGGTTCTCCAGTCATCCAGTCAACCGCTTCTTCTAAACTTTCATCATCCACAGCAACTCCACAAAAGTTGGCTTGTTCTGGTTCATCATCAGAGGATGAATCAGAAACCCAGTTCTCCATTTCAGCAACATAGCTTCTTTCTCTGTAGTTGTACTTGTATTTGTTCTTGTAGTAGTCCTAGTCTTTTACCAGTTTGCCTCTACAATTAACAGAGAAGTGCCCAGGTTTGCCACATCTGAAGCAACGTCCATCATTCTGATTGATGGGTTGAGCAGCATCGGCCTTCTGTTGTGCTGGTGGATTTTCTCTTCTGTTTTGTTCAGGTTGTCTTTGTTCTGTGGTAACTCTGTTGTTACTTTGTTCTGGTGTAGCGTATTCTCTTGTGTCTTCTTTTCTCTCATATCTACCTCTTCTGTCAAACTTATTGCCAAATCTTTTGTTAAATTGTTGAGTTATTAGAGCAAGAGATTGAGCAAAAGCTTGGATGTCATCATCCTCTGATGAGCTTTCCTCTGTATCACTCTCTGCAACTAAACTTTTCTTTCCTTTCTTTTTAACTGACTTATCTTTCTTTTTCTCTCTGTTTGAACTCTCTCTGTTGGACTTTTCTGATGTGGTTTTCTTAGAATCAGAAACTAAAGCAATTGGGCCTGCAATGGTGGATTTGCCTTTTTGCTTGACAACATCCTTCTCTTGTGCGGCCAAAGTGCCATACACATATGTTAGAGACCATGCATCTAAGTCCTGGTTAGCTTGTAAAGACATGGACAGATTTAACCATTCATCATTCAAACTTTTCAAAAACAGAACATTGTTATCTTCCTTCGACCTAACAACCCCACATTTTTTGCATTTGTTGATCAACACATTAAATCTGTTGTAGGTTTGTTGTAAGGTTTCCTCCGGAAGTGCCTTGAAATCGTTGTATTCATTTATACATTGGGTCCTTCTGTTCTTTTGGGTCTTGATACCACCCTCAAGTTGGTTAAGAAATTGATCCCAGATTTTCTTAGCAGTAACACATGAATCTAGTTCTTGAAATATTTCGTTTGGAATGGCCATTATCAGTAGTCTAACTGCTTTAAGATCATTTTCCATTTTTAGATTTTCCTCATCAGTAAAACCTGTGGTTTTAATCTCATAATGAGCTGGAATCTCAGCACTAGTTCCTGTTGCGGGTACACGAGGAACAAAAACCATGGGTTGGTATGGTCCATCCGTGACAGATCGCATTAAGTCTTTATCCATACCATCGAAAAAGTTAACCATCTTGATCTTCCACTGAGCATATTCATCTCTCAGAAGAGTAGGAGGTTTTGTTAAAGAACCAGCAGTATAGATAGCGTTTATACCGTTGTTCGCCATTTTGAGAAAAAACAGAGTACAGTTGTTACAAAAAGAGTTTCAACTCGAAGATGAGTTTTAAATAGTAACTAATGGAACAGTAACTTCTGAGAGAAACGTTTAAACTAAACTAGAAAGCTTTAAACACAGTTATATGAGCTATGAAAGCTTGTTTAGACTAGGAAGCAGTAAAACCAGAGTATGTAATGAAGCTTTTAAAGACACACAAACACAATCAACAACAGTGAGTCAACCTTGGTAGATTGGATCGATTGGTTTAAGAAAACCAAAGAAGCTCTGATACCAATTGTAGGTTCCCAGATTCACGTTGTATCATATTAATGGTAGTGAAATAGACAGCGGAAGCATATTAAATAAAGCCATTAAAATGAGTGATTGTGTAAACGATAAATGAACTATGAGAATCAAATATTGAACAGTAAATGATAACAGGATCAGATATAAAAGCTGCTCATATATTGATAATGAATCACACCAAGAACATGTTCGAGTGTGTTCGGAAATCTCATAGGACAACAATATCGTATGGAGGTAGTGCTCGGGATTGCTGCAGTGTGTGCTTAAACAATTGTGGAAAACTACTCTTCCCAAAGCTTACAATTGTTTGTTCCACTACCTCTCTATTTATAGCCCTGGAAAAGTGAAGGCAGTGTACTATCGTACCCTAGAATGACACGTGGAAAGTGTGTCTCCTATTTTTAGGGCATACGTGGAAAGTATGGACACTTGTCTAACACTTGGGATTTCCTACGAGACTTAGGCTGACAGAGGTCTTCACTTCACCAGAGCTCTTTCGCAAGAGCTCTGTTGATCTTCTGTTAAACACTTGTTCTTCTGTTGGAAGTCTTCGACAGAGCTCTGTTGGTTTTCTTGAACTTCTTCCAAGTCTTCTGTCTGATCTCTGTTGGTCTTCTGACTTGAACTATTTTCAATACTTTTACATAACAGATACTTGGGGCTAACAAACTCTTCTTTTAACAGCTCAAAAAAATTTTGAATTGCCATAATCAGATCACTTTTAGACTTTTAACACAGACTTAAAAACTCAAACAACATCACATCTTTCTTTCCATCTCTTCTTTCCTTATAACTTCATAAACCAACTCCTAAATCAACAAACATTGATGCACAGGGCTGTTGGTTTCTGAAAGTCCAGGATACACTCTTACAATCAAATATGAACAATTAAGATCGTATTCACAGCAACTGGTCATATGATTTATTAACAATCTGTGAATTACAAGATATTACAATGAATTTCTCTCTCAATAGATCTAACAAATTTATGCGTAAAGAGTTATCCAAAAGGTTAGCCAAAGATTCTATCAAAGATTTTCCAAAGATTCTCCAAAAAGATTCTTTTAGCTACAGTTCCTAACTCCTATATATACTGTATAAGAAAGGCTAAAGCTACAGTACATATAAGAAACAGACTAATAGAACAATTACACGTGTCCTAATTAGTAACTGAATATAACAGAGAATATCCCAAGATATGAATTCTGAACATACTTCTGAATAAGCGCATCAGAACATTTGTCTTCAGTCAGAAGTTCTGAGTCTCCTACTCAGAACTCTGAACCTTCGAGTCAGAATCCAACACTTAGAATCTTTTTGAGATTTCTCACTCAGAACTTCTGAGTCTTCTACTCCGAACTTCTGAGTCTTCTTTAGTCTTCTTACTCAGAACTCAACACTTGTGTTTTTGACAAAACTCTAGACCTAACAATCTCCCCCTTTTTGTCAAACACACTTGTACTTTTCATCATCAAATTCTTAGAGCAGGAACAATCTTCAGAAAGAGCTCTTCTGAATGCTTTGACAACTTTTGCTAAGAATTCTGAATAATCTGAGTTAACAACTTCTGGTCAGTCTTTAATCAGCAGCAGCAACGATTTCCAAATTGATTTCTGTTATATATTTGCTTTTTCTTTGCTCCCCCTTGAAATGACAATTCTCATCTTCATTTCAGCTTTCATAAGATTTCTTTATAAGAAACAACCGATCAGTTTTCTTTTCCTCTTCTCCTTCTTAAAATAACATTTCTCTCTTTTGTTATTTTTGTACAAAAACCATATCAATCTTCAAAATCTTTAGTTTTTCTCCCCCTAAAGTTTTGGAAAGCAAAATCATCTTCAAAATCTTTAGCTTTTCTCCCCCTAAAGTTTTGGAAAGCAAAATCATCTTCAAAATATTTAGCTTTTCTCCCCCTTGATTTTCAAAACTTTAGCGATGAAGTCTATGCTTTTTCTCCTCCTTAATGAATAACCTTGCTCCCCCTCAAAATAAGAATTATGGAGCAATTTGTTTTCTCCCCCTGAAAGTATGCATATATTTCATTAAAACTATTCATTTCAAATATAGTGCTTTAATGAAAACATTTATACAATTATTCATTGAATGAAAATTAAAAAAATTATATCATAGAATTAAAGTTGATAAGTTTCAAGATTTTCCAAAGATTCTCCAAAAAGATTCTTTTAGCTACAGTTCCTAACTCCTATATATACTGTATAAGAAAGGCTAAAGCTACAGTACATATAAGAAACAGACTAATAGAACAATTACACGTGTCCTAATTAGTAACTGAATATAACAGAGAATATCCCAAGATATGAATTCTGAACATACTTCTGAATAAGCGCATCAGAACATTTGTCTTCAGTCAGAAGTTCTGAGTCTCCTACTCAGAACTCTGAACCTTCTAGTCAGAATCCAACACTTAGAATCTTTTTGAGATTTCTCACTCAGAACTTCTGAGTCTTCTACTCCGAACTTCTGAGTCTTCTTTAGTCTTCTTACTCAGAACTCAACACTTGTGTTTTTGACAAAACTCTAGACCTAACAGTTTCCAAGTTTCACAAAATCTTTGGTGTGGGAAAAAAATAAGACGATCTTCATAACTTTTAAAACAATGAGTGCAAATGCTCGGATCTCTAATTGATCGGGTCAGAAAACTGATTAGAAGCACTCAAAGTTATAAAACTTTTCAGATTTGAAAATGTAGAACAACACCAAATTTCTCAGACAACTTTTTCAAGACCCAAATGAATTTGTTTTTCATTTAGAACGATTATGAGCAACGTAATATAAACAAAATCTGGGTCAAAGAGAGTCCAATCTTGGATTTAAATAAAGGTCAGATCAAGGATCAACAACCTTACTACCAAGATGCCAAAAAAATGCTATGGACTTAAGCACACACAAGGATGAGATCATAGATCAACCATCTACTTAGTGCTATCAAATAATAGACCAATGAATGAGAAAGAATCAAAACACACACATGTATTACATCTGATCAAATTTGATCCAAATAGAACCAAATCTTCACATAGGTATTTTATCAAACATGTGGTGTGCAGAATCAGATTTTGTGAAGAAACAACAAAGTTTTCTATGAAAGATCATCTAAATCTCATCTAAATGAAGAAATGGGTTTCCAATAAGCACAAAAACTGAAAATAAACCATAGAAATGAAATTTGTGTTTAGGCTCATGTGATTTAATCAATCTAAGCACCAAAACAACAAATAAATCATCTAATCTTCTATTGTTGCCATAGATGACCGATTTTGAAGAAAAATTTCTTCAATCGGCTATGATACCAATTGTTGATCCCATTTTAGACAAACAATAGAAGAAATCCATAGAAAATGCAGAGACAAGATGAAGATTAAGAACATAATATTCAAGAACTCATCTCATATGCTTTGATTGATTCAATATGGATGGGAAATTAGAAAGAACACCACACTTTTACATGTAAACGACTCTCATGTGAAAACACCTAGTCTATGTGTGTTTTTGTGATTCTTCTAAATGACCAAAATGAAAAATGAACCCTAAAATTCTTTATAAAGGGTCCATTTACAAGAAAAGGCTCAAGCCCATAAAGCCAACTAAAAAGCTAACTAAAAAGCCCATACACTTTTTCTTTATAAAACATTTAATTAAATTAGGAGCTAATTTAGGCTAACAACATCTCAAACGACGAAGACCTAACGGTTGAAAAGCCCGAGGGAGAATCACATGAATTGGTCACCTATTCTGTATCAGAAAGGCCTGCATTTGATCTGATTGATCCAGATTCCGAGATCGACCCCGAGACTGAAAATGCATGGTACGAAAAAGCCGTCAGTGCAATAAATATCCAGGTAAATTTGATCTTTCCTACTGATGAAGACGACAATGTTGATTATGACCACTTTCTGCTTCAAAATCTATATGGTACACCTGCCCACACTACACAGGCTCCCGAGACTTCTACGATACCCGAAACTTCAACTGCTACAGAACCGACATCTCCTCAACAACCAACAACTTCTGATCATCCTCCTCCTCCACAGCAACAAATCCAATGGGAGAAGATCATGATCCTAATTCCTTACCTGGAGGAATCACTGAAGAAGCTCTATGTTCATAGGTTATGCCCCATCGAGACAACATTCTGCCTTGGGATTTCCCATTTCGACAAGGAATACCAAAGCCAATACATAAACGCCATGAAGCGGTCTACCAGTTAGCCAAGTTCGAACCAAGCACAAAATCTCTGAAGTGCTCAACATCCAAACAGTCCGAATCCTTAGAGTCATGTTTCCAGTATTCACCGTCCGACATGAAGACGGTAATGAATGGAGATTTTCCGAAGCTGACTTTAAGAACCTAAGACAGTTCGACTTCTACGCTCTACTGAAAGACCTCCAAACCAGAACCGTCCGACCACTTCATGTAACCAAAGCGCTCGAGGCTGTCCGTCGATTCCTGATTCACAAAATCATGTTGTCTTACCATACAGACTCTCAAATAGGAATCGAGAACAGAGCAAAGAAGGTAAACCTGCTGAAACCTAACTTGAAAGCACCCGAGCTGAAGATTTATCCCAAGAACGCACTACTTCTGGAACCGGAATTTGGGATAGTATACCTCAACGATCAGAAAGAAAAGAGGTTTCTTTGCCTCAGCTAGGTCGACAGACTCTGCGATGGCACACTCCTCAAAGTCAGAGATGCTCTTCGTAACATCATCACTTATGAATTCGAAAATCGAAAATCGTCGTTTGTCCCCAATTCAAATGAGACAACCGCACGAGAAGAATTAGAAGTGATAGAAGACCACATCGACTATCGCCGAGCCATCCGAATGTTCGAGATCCACTTTGCGCTACGAAAGAGATTCGTCGAGAACTGGCATGACTTCGAACTTCAATTCAAAGGGGGAGATTGTTAGGGTCAAAATCAGGTTGAATAGAAGTTCAAGGGTTAAACTGTTAATCTTTATTTTGAGCCTTTTAATGTGTAATGGGCCATGGGCTTGAATGATGTGGGCCCATGGTATATAATGTTTTGTAAGCCTTAGTTTTTAGGCTAGTTGTCAATTTACACTTTCAAATCGTATTGTAATTCTCTCTGTTGAATGAAAGTGAATTGGATGACAAGTTGAAATCATACTGTTTGTTCATATCTATTGATTTCTACTGTTCGTTGCATTAATCTGGAACTCACAGGGGTTGTTATCGGACTTGGACAATTATAACGAAAATGTCCTTTCTTCCCACAACGATTGCAAGTTTTCACGATTGGTTCCTCATCTCATGATAGGATACATTCGACGATGCATGGTCTTCTGGTGGTTCGTATGTTCATGGGAGGCGGGAGGATGGTCATATGTGCGTCGGGCAACATATACTCAAAAGGAGGTGGAAGCAGGTTCACTTGCTCGTCATATGTTACTCGATAAGCATGCAGTGCGAACCAGCTTGTAGCCCATTGGTTGCATTATGTATAACCCAAATATCGAGTAACCGATATCAGATGACCACACGGGAGGCCATAAAATTTTCATTACATGCATGTACATGTCTGAGATTAAAAATCAACTATTCCATTCTTATACCCGTAATGTACTTCAAAGTTTACATCTGAAACAGGATACACCCTCCAAGTTGCACTCCTATGAATCCTCTTTTCAATTTTTGCCTCTGTCCACTGTGTAAGTACACTTTTGATTTGCGTTGTAAAACGATAAAACGTTAATCTACAATAATAAAGGTTCATATTTAAATATGTAGTGGTGTGTATATAAACATACCTCCATCATCCCTACGCTTATAAAACCATTGTTGCAATGTCGAACGGTAAAAGTCGACGAATATAATAATCGACAGGTAACGTGAAAAGCGAGTTAACTGACACGGGGTTTTGACACCCCGCGAAATCTATCCGCAAGTGTACGGGTCGAAGTCAAGTAATAGTACTTGGAAAGTACGAGTATCGAATCACGGGGAACTAGGAACTAAATATCACAATTACTATAAGAACTATTAATTGGACTGTCGAAATTGGAGATTGGCTTTATAACTAATTACTTGCAGAATTTAAAAACACACAAACGCCAGACAACTAGTAAGCAGCTTTGGAATTCAGATGGAGAAACAGTTGAGGGTTGGATATCCTCAGGTTTCACATATGAACATCAGACTAAAGATAAATACCAGTTAATTCCGTTTATGAGTACTCAACCTTGATCTAACCAATGCTCTCTCTCAAGTAACAACAGTTATATTTGTAAAACGTGGTGCTTTCTCAAGCTACCATGAAGTTTATTTCGAAAACAAACACAAGATTAATCTCTCGATCTCACCTTATGTAGTTCAAAACACATTAAGCGTAGGTTATTATGAGACTAAAGTTTACTCGGTATATCTCTATCCTTTCTTACTTTAGACATGTGATTCCTAATTCTAGATCTCAATTAATTCTCGCGAACATAATTGATGACAATAAAACAATTGCAAGTTAGCTACGCTCACAAAGGCATTAAGAACAAAATCACACGCATTCATTATATCGGAAAAACTGATAAAATCATTCGTCATCCATCTATATGTTCACTCCTAATTCAATCCAACCCCCAACATCTTAAAGTTAGTTCATGATGTTGGGAGATTCAAACACAAAAGGAAAAGAAACGAAAGTGTAATTAAACATGGTAAACGTGATCGTGGTGACGGTGTAAGATGAATTGATGAACTCCCTTTTCCCGTGCTGAATTCTCCTTCGCGTCTTGAATGTTCCTTCGATTGTTTCTCGATCTTGGCTCCAAACGGTGTCACTTGGCTCTGGAAATCGCCCCCGGACTGCTCCCAATCGTCTGCCGTAAGTTCGATACCGAAAAAGTGACCTAAATCCCGACTTATAAAACTGATTTTCGACAAACAGACACATACGCGACCTTCCACGCGACTTGCAAGTCGCGTGGGAAGTCGCGCGCCCTTCTAAGACTGCTCTGGGTCGTTTCTGGTTCGCGGGTCTGGTCCTGGTTCGTTCGCGGGTCTTGGGCTTGGCTTTTGGACTCCCGTTAGGCTTCGTTTTGACTCGTTTTGGGCTCTTTTTCGCTTCTATTTCCGAGGAATGCCGCCTTTTATATAACCTGCGTAAATCACTCAATAAACCGTAAAATACCCGCCTTTTTACTTGAGTACAAGCCAATCTCGTTGGTTTGAGAACCGAAAATAACGCCAAAAAGTGGCGTTATCAACAACCCCAAACCGAGCGTTGCTTGTCCCAAAGCAAATTAGCGATAAAACAGAATAAAAGCATATATCTCAGAAAGAATAATAACTGCACGATTCCAATCGGTACCAAGTGATGCATCGGTGATTTCCCGTACCCGTGAATATCTTTCTCACTCTCGCCTCATTCTTTATTTTGTCCGATCTGTGACCTTCTATTGGGAGTTGAACTCGTGACAGTTCCGATTACATTAAGGTTGGACTAAGTCCAGACATGCTAGGGAAAACATTTCGCCTCGACCCTACCTTACGGGATACTCTCTTTGCACTCGAACCTAGGTTATCGCTCGTGTTGTCATGTTTTGGAGGTTATGTACAAGAATACGCAAAAATTGCATGACAACTCTATTGAAAGGCGCATAAATGTCCAAAAATGGATCTCAGAAAGGAATCAAGTAGCAAGACAGGGAATATCGGTAAAGGTAGGCATAGACCGTAATCATATTTTCCAAAAGATCATCCAGGTCTTTACACGGGTTGTAATGGGGCTAAGGTTAAGGCTATGAAACGACGGGTAAAATGGTTCAACTATCCTCGGCATGTCAATCATTGGCAGTTCCGAATTCTATAGTTTTTCGCTCTATTATTTGGCCCTTTTCTCCACTATAGGAATCGCTTTGACTCTCTTATTTTCTGCTATAGCTGATATCTAAATAACTGTATTATAATTTTTTTTAGGACTTCATTGGTCCTCTTTTCTACTTCTCGGGTTACTTTGACCCGTTTTATTCTCATTGCTGGCCGGAATTCTTCTTTTATGCTCTCACTCTATTGGTTCATTATTGCTTCCGATTGACACACTTTCGGATTGGGTTGGCTAAGGTTTATGGCTAAGGGTTTAATGATGGGTTTAGAAACGAATTAAGGTGAGTGTTTGGCTTCAAATAGGCTATGTGTACACACTAAGGGTAAAAGGGAAAACGATAGCTGAAACGGGTTAAAACAAAACACACAATGCCTGGAGTCATTTCTTAAGGTCCACACGGTATGGTCTACTATACCCTTACCTAATATCCCGATGTTCGTCTTTGCTACTCGATGCTATAATGTAGTGAGATCATTCTACATTTCACGACAAGGAATTCGAAAAAGTGTATAAGAATTTAAGTGTATGAATCCCTCGAAATGAAAAACGTCTTTTAGGCTCAAAGCTCACTATCGGGTGGTCTCCACTAATGTCCCTAGTCATGTCCTTTCCCGGTCTTTCCCTAACGGTCACGTCACTATCACAAGATTCTTCCCACAATGGTTGGTCTCAATCATTCAAAACAAAAAAATAGCTATTGTGATCTAGACACTCAGAAGTGCAGGAAATCTACGTGCATAACTTGGGCCCGATTGGGCAACCCCAAACCTTACCCACACATTGTCCCCAATGTGCAAGCAAAGTCGTAGGTGATGCGACTCAATCATTGTGCAGTTATTAAAAGGACGGGCAAGGCTTTACATAGCAAGCAAAATAAAACCCAAAATTTCTAAAATGGCACCCCAAACCTAGGCCACGGCCTAGGTTTGCCAAATAAAAGCCAACCCCAAACCTCGGTAAAACCGAGGTTTGCACAGGGTCTAATGTGAGTGTGTAGATGGTTCAAAAATGAGGCACCCCAAACCTAAGTGAAACTTAGGTTTGTTCGTGCAATTAAAATAGAACAACACATCAAACACCACTCTTTTAGCAGAGAAATGATTAGAACATACCTGTTTTGCCCGGCCAGAGGAGATTCTTGAAAGATTGAGCATTTGGAGACGGAGGGGAGACGGAGAGAACAAGCAGAACAAGGGAAAGACACAAAACAAAAACAGGAAGCACACAAAGCAAGAAAGGAAACAAAAACTGCACGAAAAAAATGAACATGGGACACCCGCGGTTTGCTGCGCGGCTTGCAAGCCGCGTAACATCCCGTGTAACTCACTGTTTCAGAAAACCAAACAGAGGGTCCCGCGGCTTACCACGCGGTATGCAAACCGCGTGGAAAGTCGCGTATGTCCCTGTTCCAGCTATTTTTGGTTTTTTCAAATTTTCGATTTTTATGGTTTTTCTGGAATTAAAACACACACAAGAAGAAAAATAATAAACGGAAACTAACCTTGGTGGGTTGCCTCCCACCCAGCGCCTTATTTAAAGTCGTGGCACGACTATGCGGTTTCAACTCGGCTTAATATCCGCGGGATTGTACCGTCCACACTTACGGTTCTTCGCGGACTTCTCTGCTTCTTCCTCTCTTTCACCACTTCTTCTCTCCAGTAGCTTGAATCTCACGTTCTCACCGCCAACTCGGAACGTGATCTCACCCTCTTCCATATCAATTAGTGCCCGACTCGTGGCCAGGAAGGATCGTCCCAGGATCATCGGGACCTCTTCGTCCTCATCTATGTCTATCACCACGAAGTCGACAGGAAAGTAAAACTTACCAACTTTGATTAGCACGTCTTCGATCACCCCATATGGATATCGGATTGATCTATCCGCGAGCTTCAGAGTCATGTATGTCGGGCTTACCTCACCCAGGCCAAGTTTCCTGAAAATAGAAAGAGGCATTAGATTAATACTAGCCCCTAAATCACATAAAACCTTATTAAAAGTAAACTCCCCAATCTGAATAGGGATAGAAAAACTCCCTGGATCTTTGAGCTTCTGGGGAAGCTTAATCTGGAAGATGGCGCTGCATTCTTCAGTGAGTGCAATGGTGGCCTGATGATCGATTGCCCTCTTCTTGGAAAGGATCTCTTTCATGAATTTCATGTAAGAGGGCATTTGGGTGAGAGCATCTGCAAAAGGAATATTAATCGTTAGCTTTTTAAAGACCTCAATAAATTTGGAAAAATTAACCTGATCCTTATTTGCTTGCAGCCTGCTCGGGTAAGGCACTTTCGGTACTGCCGGCTTGACCGGCGGTGTTACTTCTTTCTTCCTCTCTTCGCTCTTCTCACTCTCTTCAGCTTCAACTTTATCCATGGCAATGATCTCCACATCATTCTCGACTTCCTTTGCTGGCTCCTCATTCAGCTCCTTGCCATCTCTCAGATAGACGGCGTTGCAATTTTCTTGATTCCTCTTCTCAGCCATACTCGGGAATGCTCCGGGAGGTCGGGTTTGTAGGGCTTCAGAAATCTGCCCCACTTGCCTCTCGAGAATCTTTATTGCCGTCGTATTTTGATCAGTTGCGGCTTTGACTGTGTTGACCGTATTTGCTAATTCCCCAACCGTGCTGTCCATCTTTGACATGAACTTCATCATCATGTCTTCGAGGCCCGGTTTCTTCTCCCCGGATGGTCCTTCGTTTCTTTGCTGAAAACCTGGAGGACGATAAGCACTATTAGTATTAGAGAAATTAGAAGAGTTAGGGAAATTACCTGACTGTGGTTGACCCGGCTGATTCCATGAAAGATTGGGATGCCTTTTCCACCCCTCGTTATACGTATTCGAGAAAGGATCGTTTCTTGGTTGGTTCCGGTTTGCCACAAACTGGACCTGATCAGGTTCTTGAAGATTTCCACCATTCAGCCTATTTGTGATAAAGGCTAGTTGAGCCTTCAGTTCCTTCATCTCTTCTGACTCTTGAATACTTGCCACTCTTCTAACGGCTGATCTCGGTGTAGAAAAACTATGCTCGGCCAAGTTTTCAATCAGCTCGCATGCTTCCTCGTATGATCTATCCATCAATGCTCCACCCGCGGCAGCAGTGATATCATTTTTGAATTGTGGGTGGAGCCCACTGAAGAAGGTCTGGATGATGACCCAGCCTTGTAGCCCATGGTGCGGACATTTCTTGATCATGTCCTTGTAACGTTCCCACGCCTCATATAGCGTTTCTTGCTCCCATTGAGAGAAATGGGTGATCTCCGCCATTAGTTGGGCGTTCCGACTCGGTGGGAAGAACTTCTGAAGGAAGGCGGCTTTCAACTGTGCCCAAGTAGTGATCGAATCTGGTTGGATGCTCTCGGTCCATGTCTCAGCTCGGCCTTTAAGTGAGAATCCGAATAGTCGCAGTTTGATGGCGTCTTCACTCATGCCATTGATCTTAAAAGTATTGCAGATCCTCTCGAATGCACGAAGATGTGCGTGAGGATCCTCGGTTGGCGTCCCTCCGTATTGGTTCTGTTGCACCATCACAATGGTGCTCGGTTTAAGCTCGAAATAGTTCGCCCCAGTAGTGGGCGCTTGGATGCCTATCCGTGCGGCTGCCACATTAGGATCGGCAAATGACCGCATCGGAACTCTTTCCGGAGGTGGTGGTGGATTATTGCGGCGAGGTGGTCTCTCGTCGTCAGACATCTCGAATTTCAGATTCCGCTTAGCTTTCGCTTCTTTTCGTAGACGACGGGTGGTTCTTTCGATCTTTGGGTCGATAGGCTCGAGTTCTTTCTCTCGGGTTTTCCTTGGCATAAACCAAGTAGTACCTGAAATAGCAATTACACGAACTTAGCAATCCAGAAATTCGAAGTGATGAAATAAAATACGAAATAAATAAAATAAAATAAAAATGTCCAATCTAATAGCGCGTATAGATGGTAGTGCTATTAGCTACAACTAGTTCCCCGGAAACGGCGCCAAAAAACTTGACACGGGGTTTTGACACCCCGCGAAATCTATCCGCAAGTGTACGGGTCGAAGTCAAGTAATAGTACTTGGAAAGTACGAGTATCGAATCACGGGGAACTAGGAACTAAATATCACAATTACTATAAGAACTATTAATTGGACTGTCGAAATTGGAGATTGGCTTTATAACTAATTACTTGCAGAATTTAAAATCACACAAACGCCAGACAACTAGTAAGCAGCTTTGGAATTCAGATGGAGAAACAGTTGAGGGTTGGATATCCCCAGGTTTCACATATGAACACCAGACTAAAGATAAATACCAGTTAATTCCGTTTATGAGTACTCAACCTTGATCTAACCATTGCTCTCTCTCAAGTAACAACAGTTATATTTGTAAAACGTGGTGCTTTCTCAAGCTACCATGAAGTTTATTTCGAAAACAAACACAAGATTAATCTCTCGATCTCACCTTATGTAGTTCAAAACACATTAAGCGTAGGTTATTATGAGACTAAAGTTTACTCGGTATATCTCTATCCTTTCTTACTTTAGACATGTGATTTCTAATTCTAGATCTCAATTAATTCTCTCGAACATAATTGATGACAATAAAACAATTGCAAGTTAGCTACACTCACAAAGGCATTAAGAACAAAATCACACGCATTCATTATATCGGAAAAACTGATAAAATCATTCGTCATCCATCTATATGTTCACTCCTAATTCAATCCAACCCCCAACATCTTAAAGTTAGTTCATGATGTTGGGGGATTCAAACACAAAAGGAAAAGAAACGAAAGTGTAATTAAACATGGTAAACGTGATCGTGGTGACGGTGTAAGATGAATTGATGAACTCCCTTTTCCCGTGCTGAATTCTCCTTCGCGTCTTGAACGTTCCTTCGATTGTTTCTCGATCTTGGCTCCAAACGGTGTCACTTGGCTCTGGAAATCGCCCCCGGACTGCTCCCAATCGTCTGCCGTAAGTTCGATACCGAAAAAGTGACCTAAATCCCGACTTATAAAACTGATTTTCGACAAACAGACACATACGCGACCTTCCACGCGACTTGCAAGTCGCGTGGGAAGTCGCGCGCCCTTCTAAGACTGCTCTGGGTCGTTTCTGGTTCGCGGGTCGGGTCCTGGTTCGTTCGCGGGTCTTGGGCTTGGCTTTTGGACTCCCGTTAGGCTTCGTTTTGACTCGTTTTGGGCTCTTTTTCGCTTCTATTTCCGAGGAATGCCGCCTTTTATATAACCTGCGTAAATCACTCAATAAACCGTAAAATACCCGCCTTTTTACTTGTGTACAAGCCAATCTCGTTGGTTTGAGAACCGAAAATAACGCCAAAAAGTGGCGTTATCATTAACGCATTCACACACTCTGCACTGTTGGAAGTCTATCATGTAAGGTTTTGAATTGTTTTTAAAGGCTTCCTCCATCTTCACAGGTAAGATTTTATGGTTTTGCTTTCTTTTTGCTTCTTTGTTGATGAAATAATCAAATACCCTCACTCCATCGTTAACCCTAGATGTTTGCTTGTTGTATGTGTCTATTGATTGACGGTTTCAGATGTTGGACTCACCGATGGGGGAGGAGGCTACATCGTAGAATGAGACGGTGGCAAAATGGAGAAGGGCGGCACATCGCATAGGTGTTCCTCCATCCCGCGTGTACAAACTTTTTCTAACTTTACAACTTGAAATCATCTATTCCCTATCTTTAATAATGAACAATAACACTACAAAAACAAGAAAATATGTTTCTTCTTGATATTCAAAAACAATTATCTCATCATTTCATGATTTTTATAAGAAAAGCATGATAAAGCAAGAAGAAACATTTTGTCTGTGAGGACTATGGGGTTTCATGTTATGTTTATGATTTTGATTGTCGAGCAGATGAATGTTCAAAATCGTCGAACGATTGTAGGGTTATGTCTTCTATTTGCGATTTTGATTATTGACAATATGGTTGTTCAAAATCGTTGAACGATTGTAGGGTTTCGTGTTCTTATTGTGATTTTGATTTTCGAGCAGATGAATGTTCCTTTTCTAATGTGAATTTTGATGGGTTTTTATCAGGAACCATTATGCTACTTGGATGTTTTGCTTGAGGCTTGACCACAAATTAGCATATGAATTTTCTTTCCCGATGGTTCATTTTTCTCTTTTGTTTCGACCATTGATCATGCTCTTCATTCTTGGTGGTCTATTTCCAGTAATTTCTTGATTCACGGTAAGCTTCTATCTTTTTTGGATTTTTGTTAAAGCCTGGTGATCGATATTGTATTTTTGTGATTTTGTTTTCTTTGCTTGAAGATATAAAATGATAGATAACGATGAACCACCAAGAAGTAATCGTTGCTTCATTTTTGGAGAACCGGTTCGAATTTTATGAACCTGTTCTCTGTAGATTTTTGAATAATAACTTTGATTTTTTATGAACCTGGCATCTCTTTCCTTATATGTGTTTTTTAATTGTATAATAACTTTGATTGGGTGGATGATAAACATGGATTCATAAGCGCTTCCGACCATTTGATTCTACAAGCGGTTCGGTACGAACGAAGAGATTTCGAACAAAAGGGTCGAAACTCGCCGATAGGAAAGGATGGAAAAACAAAGCAATGCCAAGAGCTCCTACGGGGGAAGAGCCCTTTCATAGTCGCTCCTCTACAACTACCTTTCGCCCAACATGATCATGAACGAAGACAGAGAATTGCGTAGAACAGCGTAGCGACGGATAATTCAGAATCAAAATAGGTCCAGGGGACAAATCAATAGGAAATGTAAAAACACCATTGGGAAGTGGTTTCTCTTCTCTTCTGATCCATGAATAATATCATGAAAAATGGATACAAATTTTTGACTGCTACTTAGTAATAGGTCTGAAAAAGTATCTAAAAATAAAAACTTTAGATATTTGTACCCTGTCGAAGTAAAGAACCATGGCATATATGTTTGGAAGCATCTAGAAGGCCGACCACTACATAGAGAGATCCATATACCAGTCATGAGTGATAGCGAAGCCTAGAGAGGCGCAGGGCAGGATCCAAGAGCTTAGTAAGGGTCAGGAAAGGAGCAGAGAAGGGGTTGGATTTCACCTATACCAGATCAGTGGGCAACCAGCGTTTTTGGGCTATAAGACTCTTAGCTTCCAGCAAGCTACGTGCATAAGCTTTATCTTTAATTTAAGTTCGATCATTAACAAGGTTTAAAGAAAGGGTGGTACTTAGTTGAGGAGGCCGATCATGAACACTATAGGTGTGGGAGCGATCCTGGTCAGGGAAGGCTAAGACGACGCCTCATAAGAGAATAGAGTGATGTTTCTAGAAGACGAATAAGATCAGAAAGGCAAACAAATAGGGAAATGGCTTCGGTTAGAGCAGATTTTTGATCTTCTCAGTGGATCCTTCCCTGGTGGAATTGCTTTTTTGGAAAGTTAATCAAGAAAGAAAGAAGGCAGGATTAGCTTTCAAGCAGTCTTAACGGATTTGATCGGCATTTCGTGCCTGCAGTCCTGCAGAATTTGACCTTTTATCAGGGTAGCGTAATGGATACAAATTTTTGACTGCTACTTAGTAATAGGTCTGAAAAAGTATCTAAAAATAAAAACTTTAGATATATGTACCCTGTCGAAGTATTCATCCATTGGTATAAAGCGCAGGACGCGAACCAATCATGGACTGGTCGTAGGTTAAGATAGTTACCTATGGCAAATATAGGTCTTAACCTTTCAGAATAGGGGATCCCCGCTGGCAACAACCACGGTAGTGTTCCAGGGATGATGGTTCTTTGTGAGTTTCTCTTCCTGGTTCCTTTATTTCTTTTTGGTTTTTTAGTTCAATCTTTATCTGAATTCTTCTTAATCAATAAGTGATGTTATATGCGCATGTTGCTACGAAGATTTTCGTTTGTTTATTAGTTTGAGCTTCATTTTCGTATTTGCATGGAACTTACTTTGATATTAGTTAGTTTTACATTTATTGTTTAACTACTTCGTCCAAAAATTAGAGACATTTCGAAGTTGGTTTTGCATATCATAAGATAAAAAATTGGTATGAACTGTAAGAACAACAGACCAAGGAGGAATAAATACTACTAACTTAAAAATGCTCTCTAGGTGGCGATTAGGGTTTCATGCGACAGGGTGCTTCTCTTGATCGTTTCTTGCTCAATTCTTTTGGTTTTTGATCTTGTTAATGTTTGCAAGATTAGTGGAGTGTGCTTTCGATTGTTTCGAGCATTGTTTAAGGGTTTTTTGTTGTTTTTTGCTGGTCGGCGGCTAGGTTTTCATCGGCGCCGTTTTTTCCTTCTCCGTTAGGTTCTATCGTCCCTTTTCTGTTTCCACTTCCGGTGGTTATTCATAGTCCAGGAACTTCGTTATCAGTCATGGTAACCCGCCGAGTTTCAACGCCCCAGTTTTCCTGGGGCCTTTGTCTCTCATTTAGGGTTGTCGTGGTTCGGTTTTTGCTTCTTGGCTGCATTTGCTTCGGGGTGGCTTGATTTGGGTCATGATGGGATCAATGGCGGACGAAGTGGTAATGGTTGAGGAGGGGAAGGTAGCGTTGATGGTTCTGAAAAAAAATATGATCATGATCTTGCGACGGCGGCAACCCTAAACCCTATGAGGAATGCTGGCCATTCGGTGGTTGTTGATGGTGAGGATGCGGGTTCTAAAGAGAACACAAGTCTAAAGTATGGTGAGTTAAAGATCCTCCAGAGCAATACTGGATCGTCTTCTTCATCGAGTAGCTCTAGGGCTTCGGCGAACGTACCGACAACGGGGGCTCGTACTTCGGTTTTTTACCGCCTATCCTTTAAGAGGGGTAATGTGGATGAATGGCTAATGTTTGGCTTAGGTGAACGAAGCAAGATGGATTTTGCGGCTGTAGTGGGAAGAAAGGATACGACATCGTTACAATTCTTCCCGTTGGAAGACAAGACTCAGTCCCGCATCCTCATTCCGGAAAGTCTTGCAAAGGAGGCTGTGAAAGCATATCATACTACGTTGTACAGGTATTTTCTGTTGGAATATGCTCGTGTCATAATATATAATTATATGGCTAGATACACATGGGCCTATAGGGTCACACACAATACACTGAGATACCATTTAATATATAATGTAATTATTGTATTTACATTATATTAATAGCCTAAGTAACATGGGGTAATTAAATGGGCACAAATCATTAATAGTGGATTAATGGGTTTGTATTGGATTTAAGTTAATAGCTAGCCTATTAACTTAATTAATTCAAGGCCCATGAAGATTTACTAGGGAGAACCTTTAAGAGGCCCAAGGTAGCTTTAGGGTTCATTAATAAATAGAAATGTTAATGACCTAATTAAGCTAACCTAATTTTTCTTCTCCTCTCTCTATGTTAGGTCTAGAGTTTTGTCAAAAACACAAGTGTTGAGTTCTGAGTAAGAAGACTAAAGAAGACTCAGAAGACTCAGAAGTTCTGAGTAGAAGACTCAGAAGTTCTGAGTGAGAAATCTCAAAAAGATTCTAAGTGTTGGATTCTGACTAGAAGGTTCAGAGTTCTGAGTAGGAGACTCAGAACTTCTGACTATGAAGACAAATGTTCTGAAGCGCTTATTCAGAAGTATGTTCAGAATTCATATCTTGGGATATTATCTGTTATATTCAGTTACTAATTAGGACACGTGTAATTGTTCTATTAGTCTGTTTCTCATATGTACTGTAGCTTTAGCTATTCTCTACAGTATATATAGGAGTTAGCAACTGTAGCTAACTGAATCTTTTGGCTAACCTTTTAGATAACTCTTTACGCATAAATTTGTTAGATCTATTGAGAGAGAAATTCATTGTAATATCTTGTAATTCACAGATTGTTAATAAATCATATGACCAGTTGCTGTGAATACGATCTTAATTGTTCATATTTGATTGTAAGAGTGAATCCTGAACTTTCAATTGGTATCAGAGCCAATCAACAAACAAATTCGTCCAAGAATGTGTTTGATCGCATTCTTGAAGTTTCTTGATCAATTCGACAATTGATTCCGCTGCTGCTAACAATTCTTGAATTCGTTTCTATCATTGATTCAAGAAATTTGAATTTGTTTTTCTGTTGAATCGATATCTTACAATCAAGTCATCCAAAGATTTTCTCTCTATGCTGATTAATTCTCGAAATTAAACAGAGATCACAGGTATGTTTTCGAAATTCTTGATTGGTTTCTGGATCAAAGTGATTATATCTGCTGCATGTTGATTAGTATTCAAATTTTTTGTTGAAAAGAAGATTTCATTAATTCATGTACTCTAACTGTTTGATGAAATGCATGTGACAGATTTGATTAATTCTTGCATGTTCTAGATTTGTGTTGATTCTCATTTTTGATCATAATTCATAGTTGATATTCGAATTTGTCATTTCATCATGCCTGAGATTATTGAAGTTTTTGTGAGACCTGCAATTTCTATAACCAGTTCAGACAATTTACAAAAATTAAGTCCTGTAAAAGCAAAAGAAACAATTTCTGAACCAAAAACTGAGATTGTTCATTTTGAAAGCAAGATTGCTAATCTTCAAGCAAAACAAGACGAATATGCAAAAGTTATAAAGATTTTGCAAAAAGAGAAATCTGATTTTCTAAAGGATTTTGAAAAGGTTCAAGAAAACATAAAGTTGTTAGAAAAAGAGAATGTTGATTTGAAAGAGAAAGGCAATTTTATAAGAAAGATGTTGACAGAGTCTGAAAATAGAATCAAATCATGTGAAATGAAAAATTGTCAACTCTTGAAACAGATCTATGATTTTGAACAAGTTCTTATACTTGAAAGAGTGAAATTTGAGAAAGAGAGAAGAGACTTTCAAACTGAGAGGAAAGGTTTTGAAACAAAGTCTGTTGAATTATCTTTGAAAATTTCTGATTTGGAGAAAATTCTTGCAAAAGAAAGAAAAGAGTTTGAATGCAAGAAAAATGTTTTTCAAAAAGAAAAGAATGGTTTTGAGAAAAAGAAAACAGGAATGTTAAATGAGTTTTCTGTAAAAATAAATGAGTTGGAGAAAGAGTTAGAAGATGGAAGGAAAGAGACTGAAAAGAAGAAGGTAAATGGCTTTAAAGAAAAATGCTTAAAAGATGAGTTTGAGAAGGAAAAGAAAGTTTTTCATTTGGAAATAAGGAGGCTTATTAAGAAATTATCTGATTTATCAACTAAAATCATGATAGAGAGGAAGTCCAAATCTGATTTGCAGTCAAGGTTTGATTTGTATGTTAAAAAGTTTAGGGAATTTGAAACGAAAGTTGTTGACAAATCAAATCATAGTTCAAAAGATCAGATTCGTTCTTCTAATCTGTTTTATGATTCTGCTATTGATAAATCTTATAATTGTTCTTTTAAAAAGATAAAAATGGAATGGAGAGTTAAAGGAACTACTTCCAAGAAAGAAGTGCCAAAATCAAAAGTTCCTAATTCAAATGTCAAGAAGAACAATACATTTCAAAGAAAATCTTTTGTTAAACCTGATGTGATTTATTCTGTAAATCAATTAGTCAGAGTTGCACAAAAGAAACTTTGTTGTTCATATTGTGGGACTAATGATTTTGTGAACAAGAATTTTATTCAGCACTGGTATGGTTCTTATAGAATATCTGCATATGCTACTGCACCTAACAAACCTGGACCCAAGTTCATATGGGTACCAAAGTCAACTTAATCTGTTTTGCAGGTTATTCATGTGTAAAGCTGAATGATCATATATTGACACATGACTGAAAACAGATGTTGTGGTTAATTGAGAATTTTGACTTTTGGATAATTCAGTCCAAAACTCGGTCTGAATGTGATTATGGACTTACAATTGGTCTCATCTTGATTATGGATTTCTGATTCATATAGATCAATTTGTTGATTTTGAAGATTTTTTTGAAAAAGTTCTGTTTGCTATGAGGTTATCGAACTCATAGATGTGAGTGTTTTTAGTAGAAAACATTTCCAGAGAATGTGTTCAGGATCACATTTTGAGCAACCCTGCAAATTTTGGTTGAAAAATTCTGATTTTTGAGCAAGTTATGGTGATTTGAAGTTCAGAATGTTCATAAATCACAAAATCCAAACATTTTTCTAAGGAATTTTCTCTGGATAGTTTTATCAGAATTCTGACTCTCTTACTCAGAAGTTCTAACTCTATTACTCAGAATTCTGACTCAACTAATCAGAATTCTGACTCTGATACTTAGAATTTTGAACAAGTTACTCAGACTTCTGACTCTACTACTCAGAATTCTGACTCAACTAATCAGAATTCTGACTCTGATACTTAGAATTTTGAACAAGTTACTCAGAATTCTGACTTTTCTACTCAGAATTCTGACTCAACTACTCAGAATTTGGATTTTTTATATCTAATGAGGAATCATCGTAGATGATTACCAAAATCTCTTGATTTTGCAGGATTATCTTGATTTCAGAGGAAGTATTGACTCAAAATTTGATCAGATTGTTTCAAGATAAAGTTCAAAACCCGTGCTTCAACGTTTTAGGTTTTTGAACATATCAGTTCAAAACCCGTACTTAAATGAAAATGGCTTCTGAATAATTCAATTCAGGACCCGTACTTCAGAGACTAAGACTTCTAAACAAATCAGTTTAGAACTCATACTTCTCAGGTGATATCCTTAACTGTCATATTTTTCTGTTTCAAGGAACAAGTGGTGAAAGGTAACATTGCATTATGTTTTATTTCTATTGCTTTGAATGTTTGAATCTTAGCAATTTAATTCAATGATATGATTTTTTTTTTATTTTTCATTCAATGAATAAAATGTGTGTCAAGGGTGCTTTTACAAGTATTTTTGTATTATCTGAGCTATATTTGTTTCAACTTTCACTTCTGAAATAAATCGAAAGGTTAGCAAATCATGAATGAAATTATGCTGAATGCTCAATGTTATGAAATTTAGACTTATATAGAATATAATGCTCAAAAAGCATAATTTGTCAGAATGTTGGATGGAAACGAAAATATGGGGGAAGTACTACGTTTTAGAACCAAGTGATTGAGATGCAATATATATATATACAAAATCATTTAGTTTGAAAGTTTGTACCTGTGGCCTTTCTGGTTTGGGAGAGTAAGTCCTAAGGGGTGCTCGACACCTAGTCCCTAAGATCAACTGGTCTAGGATCGGCTGACCCAAATCCTGCAATAGAATCAGATAGAAAACCATGTTCTACTGGTACAAATGGGTTTAAGATATATCGATGTGGCCTTTCTGGTTTGGGAAATTAAGTTCCAAGGGGTGCTTGTCACCTAGCACCTAAGACCAACTGGTCTGGGATATGCTGACCCAAATCCTGCTATAGAACCAGATAGAAAGTCATGTTTAACGATGTATCTTATTCTTACTAAACTTTTTGATTAAAAGATGCCAATGTGCACAAAATTAAAAGATGTCAATGAGCACAAAATTAAAAGATGCCAATGAGCACACATCTCTTGAAACTTTGGGAAAATTCAAAGTCGCAATAAACCTATAAATTTGTGAAAATCCTGATTTTGGACAAATAGTGTGAGTAGAGCAAAGTATTCGTATATGATTTTAGAATTGCATATTCTTGAAGCTAATCATATTTCGCATGCTAAGCACACCAAATAGATTTAATAAAGGGATTGAAACTGAACATTTTTAACTCGATATGCAATGATGACTTGTATTTGAATCCAAACACATGCATTTGATTTCATTTGATTGAAAATCTGATAAATTTCATTAAGTTGGATTTCTTTTGTAAAGTTTTCAAATGATCAAATGTTAGTAGTTATCAAGTGTAGTTCAGTAAATCTTATTCTCCTTGTATAAATGTTTTCATTAAAGCACTATATTTGAAATGAATAATTTTAATGAAATATATGCATACTTTCAGGGGGAGAAAACAAACTGCTCCAGAATTCTTATTTTGAGGGGGAGCAAGGTTATTCATTAAGGAGGAGAAAAAGCATAGACTTCATTCGAAGAAAAAGCGTCGCTAAAGTTTTGAAAATCAAGGGGGAGAAAAGCTAAAGATTTTGAAGATGATTTTGCTTTCCAAAACTTTAGGGGGAGAAAAGCTAAAGATTTTGAAGATTGATATGGTTTTTGTACAGAAATAACAAAAGAGAGAAATGTTATTTTAAGAAGAAGAAGAGGAAAAGGAAACTGATCGGTTGTTTCTTATAAAGAAATCTTATGAAAGCTGAAATGAAGATGAGAATTGTCATTTCAAGGGGGAGCAAAGAAAAAGCAAATATATAACAGAAATCAATTTGGAAATCGTTGCTGCTGCTGATTAAAGACTGACCAGAAGTTGTTAACTCAGATTATTCAGAATTCTGAGCAAAAGTTGTCAAAGCATTCAGAAGAGCTCCTTCTGAAGATTGTTCCTGCTCTAAGAATTTGATGGTGAAAAGTACAAGTGTGTTTGACAAAAAGGGGGAGATTGTTAGGTCTAGAGTTTTGTCAAAAACACAAGTGTTGAGTTCTGAGTAAGAAGACTAAAGAAGACTCAGAAGACTCAGAAGTTCTGAGTAGAAGACTCAGAAGTTCTGAGTGAGAAGTCTCAAAAAGATTCTAAGTGTTGGATTCTGACTAGAAGGTTCAGAGTTCTGAGTAGGAGACTCAGAACTTCTGACTATGAAGACAAATGTTCTGAAGCGCTTATTCAGAAGTATGTTCAGAATTCATATCTTGGGATATTATCTGTTATATTCAGTTACTAATTAGGACACGTGTAATTGTTCTATTAGTCTGTTTCTCATATGTACTGTAGCTTTAGCTATTCTCTACAGTATATATAGGAGTTAGCAACTGTAGCTAACTGAATCTTTTGGCTAACCTTTTAGATAACTCTTTACGCATAAATTTGTTAGATCTATTGAGAGAGAAATTCATTGTAATATCTTGTAATTCACAGATTGTTAATAAATCATATGACCAGTTGCTGTGAATACGATCTTAATTGTTCATATTTGATTGTAAGAGTGAATCCTGAACTTTCACTCTAAAATCGGCGCCCCACCCTTAGCCCTCTCTTGGGTTTTTCCACTTTGATCTTCTAGCTTCGTTCTTGATTAATTGAAGCTACAAGATCCGTTACTAAGGAGGACTAGCATCCGGTGGTGATCAAGGAGGTGTAGTGTGGACTACTCTAGAGGCATTCTCCATTGAATGCTTGGTTTCAAAATAGCACACAAGTAGATCCCGATTGGTGTACAAATCACGCTACAAAGGTATATCGTTATTTGTATTTCTAGTTTAATTATATTGGCAATACGTTGATCCTTTTGGTGATTATTCCGCTGCGTTATTATATATGTTTATTTTGTGTTTCTTTTCATAATCACCAACAGTGGTATCAGAGCCATCGTATGTGCCATATGATTAACTTGTATATGTAAAAGTGGCTAAAACTAAAGTCTTTTTTTCTGAAAATTTCGACCATCGTTGGGTCTAAAATAATGTATTTTAAGATCCTATAGCCACAAGTTACATATACTAATCGTAGATTAATTATTGTAGTTTTTCTTCGTTTTCGTTGGCTTGTTTTTTTACTTATTGTAAGTGTTTTAGATCCATGGTAAAACATGCATTTTTATCATGGACCAAGCCAACAATCTTAATGATATTGTATTATTATGTTGATGTGCAAAACCGATGAAAACCTTGACCGTTTGTGTGCTTTGTTTAATTATTTGTCGAGTTTTTGGGTTGTAATAGTTTAGGCAATTTTTTTTCTTGATTTAGTAGTAGATAAATGTATTTTATCAAATATTGTAACCATTGCTCGGAATCGAATGGCGACAAGTTAGAGACGAGAAGCATTTTTCGGAGCTGCTGGACAGCCGGCGCGAAAAATGGATTTCCCGGAGTTTGGCACATCGGATTGGGCTGATTCTTGTTGCTGGAGTTCCATAAGACGTAGGGGCACAATTTTGCAGAAGGATGTTTCGATTGGGGAAGACTCCTTCCATGTCGTTTCGGACCCCGAAGCTGCTGCGTGTTTTCAGACAGTTTTGTGTTCGAATGTTCTTGTGGGTTCTACTTGCTCTTGATAGTCTTGGAGCAAGTGGGAGCCCAAAAAGGGTTTATGTTGGCCCGTCCTTAGTTGCTCTCTTGGTCCGTGTGATGGCTCACGAGATAAAGCATAGGTGTTCATCGGTTGAGGTTTTGCACATTTTGGTTGTATGTTTATTTTCTTTTATGTTGCATTGTTATCTATGTCTTTGATATTATAACTTGCAAATGGGATTTTCAAACATAAAATTAAACACATACCACTTTTAAAACTAAATCTAAAGATTTAGTTAATATAAGTTTAAATTGGATTTGAAACTTAAATCTATTGTTTTATATAAATAACGCTTAAAAGAGTTTTATCGGTTATTTAATTTATGTAATGTCTAAGCTAATTAATATCTCATATAGGTTATATATTAAATGGACATCTCGACACACATAAAATAAAACAAATTAGAATCCATGTTAAGAAATGTTTTTAACTTATGCTACGAATGAAGAATGCATGCTTCTTTCGTACATTTTTTGACACGTTTTATCAAAATACTATACCCGTCACAATTTTAAGTCATGCCGTCCAATTAGCTTGAAATCCCTCGCCATTACCTTTTGCCTATGCGTGAGACCTAGGTTGAATTGTAATCCCGAGTTGATTATTGTCTATGCGTGAGACCTAGATCTATTTTCACATGATTTCAAATTGGATGACTTAATCGAGTTAAGCAGGTGAGACCTTAACCCGAGGCAAGGATGGGACTAAACATGCCAGCTTGACACTAGTAGCTCGGCCACTAGATGCCATGGGTCCCATAAGAATCTAAGAATTGCACTTGTAATGCAATTGGTAAACGTCACCTACCTATTGAATCTATCATTGCTAGCAGATCAACTGATGTGATGATAGAGCCTCAATGAGGATCTTAGCCTTTTACGTAAATTAATTGTTTTAAAAGTAAAACTTGGGTAGTTAATTTAAAAAAAAGGATTAATTATTGAAATTACTAATTTTGAACTTTGTATGTCTGTAGATGTCAACAACAAATCAAACCATAAGCAACTCAACTATCAGGTCAGTTCTTGAAAAAGAGAAACTGACAGGAATCAACTTTATCGACTGGTATCGAAATCTGAGGATCGTCCTCAGAGCTGAAAATAAGTTGATCCATCTGGAAGAGGCCTTACCTGAGGCACCTCCTGCCACTGCTTCTGCTGCAGTTCACACAGCCTACACCCGTAGGTTTAACGAACAACAAGAAGTAGCTGCTCTCATGCTGGTGAGCATGACCCCCGAGATCCAAAAGAACATGGAGGAACTCACAGCATTTGAGATGTTACGAGAGTTGAAAACTATGTTTCAACAACAGGCAGAACAGGAACTGTTTGAAACAGTCAAAGCATTCCACGCTTGTAAACAGGAGGATGGCCAGTCAGTTAGCTCTTACGTCTTGAAGATGAAAGGCTATCTTGACCGTATGGAGCGTCTTGGTTACCCCATGCCACAAGTTCTTGGAGTGAGCTTGATTCTTACCTCACTATCCAAGGACTATGACCAGTTTGTTATGAACTATAACATGCATAGCATGGGGAAGACTATCTCTGAACTGCATGCTATGCTGAAGCTTGCAGAGCAAGGGATACCAAAGAAAGCTCCTGCTGTTCTAGCAATCAGGGAAGGAAAAATCTAGAAATCCAAATCGCAAGCACAGGGCAAGGGTCGTGGCAAGGGTAAACATGTTTATAAACCTAAACCTAAGATCCCCCCACCTGCTAAAAAGGATCACCCTGCAAAGGACGCCACCTGCCATCACTGTGGAGTGATAGGCCACTGGAAGAGGAACTGTCCTACTTACCTGGCAGAGTTGAAGAAGAACAAAGCTACCCCGACTAGCACATCAGGTATCTTCAATATAGAACTCTATGCTTTCCCTAGTAAATCCTGGGTTTATGATACCGGTTGTGGAACTCACATTTGTAATAATGTGCAGGGACTAAGGGGAAGTAGAAAGCTAAACGACGGAGCTTTGGACCTGTACGTAGGCAATGGAATGCGTGCAGTTGTTAAAGCTATAAGTAGCTTTGATCTTATCCTCCCTAATGGATTGATTCTTGTTTTAGACAATTGTCATTATGCACCTACTATTACTAGGGGTATTGTTTCGCTTTCTCGTTTGAAGAAAAATGGTTTTATCCATGGTTTTACGGATTATGGCATTTCGGTTTCTAAGGATAATATATTTTATTTTAATGCTATTCCTCGTGATGATATTTTTGAAATTGACATGGATAATCTTGTTTCAAACGATAGTTCTATATACACGTGTAGCACTAAGAAATCCAAACGTAATTTGGATTCAACTTACCTATGGCACTGCCGTCTTTGCCACATAAGCAAGAAACGCATTATAAAGCTGCAACACGATGGGCTTCTAAAGTCATCCGATGATGAGTCGTTTGATAAATACCTCTCTTGCATATCTGGGAAAATGACAAGAAAACCTTTCTCCCATATAGGTGAAAGAGCCAAAGATCTTCTTGGACTCATACATACTGATGTATGTGGCCCATTTAGAAATGTGTCTAGGGAAGGTGTTAACTACTTCATCACTTTCACTGATGATTTCAGTCGCTATGGTTATGTTTACTTGATTAAACATAAGCATGAAGCCTTTGAAACGTTCAAAGCCTTTCAATGTGAAGTAGAAAATCAACTCGGCAAGACTATTAAGGCTCTCCGATCTGATCGAGGAGGAGAGTATATGAGTTAAGAGTTTTAAGACCATCTGACTAAGTGTGGGATTGTCTCACAATTAACACCTCCATACACTCCACCACATAATGGTGTATCTGAAAGGAGAAATCGAACTTTGCTAGACATGGTTCGATCCATGATGAGTCTAACTACTTTGCCACTGTCCTTTTGGGGTTGTGCTCTAGAGTCTGCTGCTCGCATACTCAATATGGTTCCGACAAAGAAGGTTGATAAGACACCATATGAAATATGGCACGGGAAAGTCCCTAATCTGTCTTACTTAAAGGTCTGGGGTTGTGAGGCTCTCGTCAAACGAGACACACCGAACAAACTTGAGCCTAGATCTATCAAGTGTATCTTCGTAGGGTACCCAAAGAAAACAATGGGTTACTATTTCTACTACCCACCCGAAAACAAAATATTTGTTGCTCGGTATGCTGAGTTTCTTGAGAACAGTCTCATTTTACAAGAAGCAAGTGGGAGCACAGTAGACCTTGACGAGATTCAAAGCGAAGATGCGCAACATCCTTGTGACACTAGCGAACATCACGCTGAGGTTGAACATGTAGATGTTGAACCACAGAATGATGTAATTCCCATTCGTAGATCTGCAAGGACACCTCGAGCACCTAAACGATATAGTTATTATGTCGATGCTGAGGAGCAGAATTTTGGGGATCATGGTGAACCCTATAACTCTCAAGCTGCATTGTTGGATCTAGAATCCGATAAATGGCTTGAAGCTATGAATGCTGAAATGCAATCCATGAAAGACAATCAAGTCTGGAACTTGGTTGATCTTCCTCCGAACAGCAAGACTGTCGGAAGCAAGTGGATCTTCAAGAAGAAGACCGACATGGATGGCAATGTGCACACCTATAAAGCTCGTCTAGTAGCAAAGGGTTACACTTAAACCTATGGGGTTGACTATGAAGAAACCTTCTCGCCTGTTGCTGACGTTAAAGCTATTAGGAATCTTATAGCCATAGCAGCGTACCATGTCTATGAGATTTGGCAAATGGATGTCAAAACCGCTTTCTTGATGAAGATGTTTACATGGTGCAACCTGAGGGTTTTGTGAATCCGAAACATCTCGAGAAAGTATGCAAGCTTCAAAGATCCATTTATGGACTGAAGCAAGCATCCAGAAGTTGGAATAAAAGGTTCGATGAGGAAATCATAACGTATGGTTTCACTCAAAACTTTGATGAGCCATGTGTATATATGAGAGCTAGTGGGAGCATCGTCGTTTTTCTAATCTTATATGTTGATGACATATTGCTCATGGGGAACAACGTTCCAATGCTACAAGATGTCAAATCCTGGCTTGGAAAATGTTTTGCCATGAAAAATTTAGGCGAAGCGGCGTACATCCTAGGAATCAAGATCTATCGAGATAGATCGAAGCGGTTAATTGGTTTAAGTCAAAGTGCGTACATTGACAAAATTCTAAAACGGTTTAGAATGGATGCTTCCAAACGTGGAAGTCTTCCAATGCAACACAATGTAAACTTGAGTAAGACTCAGGGACCCTCCACACCTGATGAGGTGAAGCGGATGAAGGGAATCCCCTATGCTTTGGCTGTGGGATCCATCATGTATGCAGTGAGGTGCACTAGACCTGATGTAGCATTCTCTCAGAACCTTACGAGTAGATACCTACAGAATCCAGGAGAAAGTAACTGGACTGCTGTTAAGAACATACTGAAGTATCTTCGAAATACCAAAGATATGTTCCTTGTTTATGGGGGTGATATAGAAAGAGAGCTCAGTGTTACTTGCTACACTGATGCTAGTTTCGAAACAGATCGAGATGATTCTCGATCTCAGACTGGCTACGTTTTCGTCATGAACGGAGGCGCTGTTGACTGGAAGAGTGCTAAGCGAAGCACTATTGCGATGTCTTCTACAGAAGCTGAATACATAGCTGCTTCCGAAGCTGCAATGGAGGCTGTTTGGATACGGAAATTCATTTCTGGGCTTGGAGTTGTCCCCAGTAATGAAAGACCCATGGATATGTATTGCGATAATTCTGGTGCCATTATCATAGCCAACGAACCTGGAGTTCAAAAGGGCGCCAAACACTTTCGTCGGAAGGCTCACTACATTCGAGAGGCTATCGAGATGGGTGATATTCGTCTTCTCAAAGTTCACACAGATGACAACTTAGCTGATCCTTTTACGAAGCCAATGTCTTGTACCAAACATATCGAGCATGCTAGGAACATTGGACTTCGACCAGCTAGTAGTCTCATGTAGATCTGTTTTTAGTAATTGAATAATTGGAACGTTGAACAGTTTTTATTTTCACAATGAATTGATGTACCTGGTATGATCGTTTTCATTTATATCAATTGTGTTCTATATTTGCATGTTTAATCCATGAATAAATTATTTGTTCAAAATTGTCCATTGTCAGTTGATGATACGGGAGTATCATCGAATTAAGGCAAATGTGAGCGTATTGGTGATATTCATTAGTGAATGAATATTAATGATGATGCCACCAAACTCACATGTTGTTCATTGGTGATGAACATTGGACTGACCCAACCTACGAGAGTTCACTGCATGGATCGGCGTCACCAGTGAATCTCGCAAATGGTTATGTCACTCGTCCTTAGACTTGAGATGCAAGCAGGTTTTGTATGGGTGGAATGTCGGTCTTTGATATGGTTAAACGCTGTCCTGAATAAGGCTGCTATAAAAATCATCTTCAGGACATGAAGCACATGACAGGCACGTGCAGTCAAAATAGGATTTGTTCCTCTACATGTAATGGAGTTAGATACTACTGGGCCCCTCGATGAATTGAATAGATGTTTGTACGGCCGTACCCAAATGTAATTAAGATGATGCTTGATTAATTTGGTAATCTACTTCAACAAACAGATCGAGAAACAGAATCGTTGAATAATTAGAATGACATATGATCCATGTCTAGTATTCAACAAGGTATCTGTAACAAAGGGATGACTGATTTAATAAACCATTTAAAATGAGACGTTTAAAGAAACTAGCCTCATGTATCTCTAGGGACATTGGCGTGTTGCTAGACGCTAACCTTTGCTTGTATAATTACTTGTTATTATGACGTGTGCAAGTGGGAGCTGTTGGAATATGCTCGTGTCATAATATATAATTATATGGCTAGATACACATGGGCCTATAGGGTCACACACAATACACTAAGATACCATTTAATATATAATGTAATTATTGTATTTACATTATATTAATAGCCTAAGTAACATGGGGTAATTAAATGGGCACAAATCATTAATAGTGGATTAATGGGTTTGTATTGGATTTAAGTTAATAGCTAGCCTATTAACTTAATTAATTCAAGGCCCATGAAGATTTACTAGGGAGAACCTTTAAGAGGCCCAAGGTAGCTTTAGGGTTCATTAATAAATAGAAATGTTAATGACCTAATTAAGCTAACCTAATTTTTCCTCTCCTCTCTCTAAAATCGGCGCCCCACCCTTAGCCCTCTCTTGGGTTTTTCCACTTTGATCTTCTAGCTTCGTTCTTGATTAATTGAAGCTACAAGATCCGTTACTAAGGAGGACTAGCATCCGGTGGTGATCAAGGAGGTGTAGTGTGGACTACTCAAGAGGCATTCTCCATTGAATGCTTGGTTTCAAAAGAGCACACAAGTAGATCCCGATTGGTGTACAAATCATGCTACAAAGGTATATCGTTATTTGTATTTCTAGTTTAATTATATTGGCAATACGTTGATCCTTTTGGTGATTATTCCGCTGCGTTATTATATATGTTTATTTTGTGTTTCTTTTCATAATCACCAACATTTTCTTGGGCCACGCCTACATTTTCCGGTGGTCCAATGGTTTGTCAAGGCGGCGTGGGGCAAATTCGGGTTTCAGGATGCTATGATGAACGATAATGGAATTTACTTCTTTAGGTTTAATGATGAGGGTGGTAGCATGCAAGCAGTAGAAGCGGGGCCTTTGATGATTCGGGGTGTTCCTCTCTTTGTTTTCTCGTGGGACCCAACAAAGGGGCTTTGCAAGTCGGTTCACACCACTTTCCTCTTATGGATCAAGCTTCATAACGTGCCTTTGGTGGCATTTAACCGTGAGAGAATCAGTCGCATTTCGAGTGCAATAGGAGTGCCCAAGCAAATGGACTCGTGTACGACAACCATGTGCGACAAGGCATGGGGTAGACCGGGCATTGCAAAAGTTCTGGTTGAAGCGTGGGTTGTGGGAGAATTAAAAAGAGAGTTGGAAGTGGTGGTTCCAAGTCTAACCGGAGATGAGGAGGCTAGGGTAAAAATTTATGTGGAATACTTATGGGAACCTACTCAGTGTGCCCATTGTCTTGTGTTCGGGCACAAAACTTTGACATGTATCAAGGCGAAGGGACACCGAATAGCAAAATTGAAACAACCCAAGGTAGATGCGGATGGTTTTAAAAAAGTTGAAAGGAAACAATGGAGGCCGAAGGGGATGCACAAAGTAACGGGAGCCAAAACAACGGAAGTGGGAAGTTCGTCGGGGCCTAACGTGAATCCCATTCCGAGGGGGGTCTCGCATCCATCAGAAGCCATGCAAGCCATGCAAAGCCAGCCGAATAGTGAGCCGGTGGGTGAGGTGCAAGCCATGCAAAGCCAACTAAATGTTGAGCCATTGGATGCGGTGCAATCCATGCAATCGAACCCTGAGCCGAATGTGGAGAATATTGTCCATATCGAGAAACCTAAGGTGACGATTGGAACAGAGGGTGTTGAAAGTAGCTTTGTGGACAAAGGCAAGGGCGTATTGGATGCTAATTCTTGTCTGCATGGAGTTGGCGGCGACGTTGGAGGTGTTTGGCCTGCACCTACCCCTACTATTTCTTTGAGCACTCTAGTCCGTGCACAGGCCCCTACGGCTGCTGCTGTCGTAAAGTCACTCAACGGGGCGACACAATGACGTGGTATTTTGAAGATGTAACGACCCGGTATCCCATAACATACATAATATATAACAATTAACATTTCATATACAACGTCGTTACTTTCATAACAAAATACATGATAATTCACATTCGGTCCCAAAGTCTCAAAACTATACAATACATAAATGTAAACATATCCTAATCTTCATCAGCTAGCAATCGCCTCCTATGCTTTATTCTTCCCTTTGCTAACAAAAGATCCTTGACCTGGAATACATATTTTTGAAAGGAAAAATGAGGGTTAGACCAAACGGTCTAGTGAGATAATCCCTGTCAGTTTAGAAGTCCTTTTTATAAAATACACATATACCACAAATAATTAAATACCAAATAAGACTCGTATATCGTGCACAACTCCTCATCCTCATTCCCCATGGCCATATTAGTTGGTTGCGAGCCAACAACACCGCTGTACAACAACTACAGCACCGCTATACAACAACTACAGCAAACATCCGCCGACATAGTTCGGCAAGTGCTCTCGTGTAGTGTAATGCACATATAAGTACAATATATATCTCAATATATCATATTGTCATTTATAAAACCTTTCATCATATTCCAACCATATATATATATATATATCACATTTTCTTTTATAAAAACGTTACCACATTCCAACCACATATACATCTCAATATAAACACATAATCACATATATATATATATGTATCCCAGTTGAAAACGTTTTTAAAAGTAAACTCACCTTGAATGCTTAAAAATACGCTTCCAAGCCTTTCTCCAAGCTATCCGATCCTTTATCCAAAATTCGTAGAATCTGAAACCATTTACATACAAATATCTCCTTACCAACTTATGTATAAGAATTACTAGCAGGCTATGGACTCTAGATACATCTATATAACTCTTATCCTCAAAGAATGACCAAACAGCAAAAGTATCCGGACACCTCAAATTATCTGGACAACACATCTTTTCCGAACAGCGTGACGTTTCCGGACAACATGGACTATCCGGACTACATCGCAACCCGGACACATCACAATCCGGATAATACCCGGACACTTATGGAAAAGAGGAACTTACCGGGTAAAAGACCTGTCCGGACACCACTATAATACTTCCGGACACCATCATAAAAATCTATCCGGATACCTTCAACCAAACTATCCGGACACGTTCAATCTATCCGGAAACTACTGACTGTTCATCCCCATTTCACCCAGAATTCAACAGAATTATTACCAGATGTGTAAATGATGTTTCTACTCCGATAGAACCCTTCTAAAAGCAATTACAAACACAAAATACAAAGGAACATACCTTAATTCACTTCCAAAGCTCACTAATTGATGTCTTAACCACAAAGCTCTTTCTTTTCTTCTTCTTAGCTCCAAGAACACACACACACATACCTTAGTCTAGATATTTCTGAGTTGTGACATATCTGAACTCTTAAAGGGGTAATATCACACCCATTTTACATTCCAGCCCTTACACTATTCAACAATGACCCAAACACCCTTAACTTATAAATTTACCCAAACTTACCCTAAACATCAACTTTAAAGTTAACTTTATTTAACGAAACTAACATTTAACTAACGAACTTATCCGGGTTATTACATCATCTCCCCCTTAAAAGAATTCCGTCCCAGAATTCGGTTAAGCGAAAAGGTATGAACACTTACCACTGCTACCTCGAACACAATCAAAGCCATAAAACTAACTGAATAGACACTCCACCTCTATCTATATCTCTAATCACAGATAAGTAACAAAGAACGGAAATACTAATAATCCATTTACACCGAAGTCATATAACATTTTAGCACGTATAGAGTTTATTAGAATCACACCTGTAACAGCATCAGGACTTTCTTCTACCACTTGTTCCGTTATCTGAAAAACACGACCTTGGATTCCAGGTAGTTCAGACCCTTGTACTCCTCCCGACTTACCACCCGTTGGTCTCACTGTTATATTACTTTGCCGTGCTTTCCACTGTGGACAATTAACCTGAATATGTTCAGGGGAGTTGTAAACGAAACAAAATCGAGTTACCCGACAATCTCTCGCGAAATGACCAGCCTTTCCACATTTGTAGCACTTTCGGGAATCACCATAGCAGTTTCCTTGATGAATACGGTCACATGTTGAACATGGTCTTCTTTCAGCTGGCCTGAAAGGTGAATAACTATCAAACCTCGGGGATTCGTATTCTTCCAAATCGTACGCCGTTTCTTCCAGTTTTCTTTTCCCAGCACTCTTATCACCAACGTCTCTCCTATTATCCTGTTCCACATTTTCCGCGACATCTACTGTGGCTGAGAAGGTATCGGGTCCTTTTGCAATCACTAGCTTTCTAATTTCTGCATTTAACCCGAAAATAAACCTTTCCATCTTCAGAGCCTCCGTGGCAACATAGTATTCCGCAAAGCGAGACTTCTCCAGAAAGCGAGCACTGTAATCCCTAACGGATAAACTTCTCTGATGTAGGTTCATGAATTCCTCTTCCAACTGTGTAACTGCTGCTTGAGGACAGAACTGTCCTTTGAAAGCTGTTGTGAATTCGTCCCAAGTAAAAGTTGAGTATACATCAGATCCTCTAGAGGTAATATGAGCCTCCCACCAAAATAGAGCATCTGCCTTCAACATCGTGGTTCCATATAGTACTTTATCTTTTTCTGCACACTTGCTAGTCCCGAAGACAACTTCTATCTCTTTCAGCCACCTCATGGCCTTCACTGGATCTCTTTCTCCTGTATATGTCGGGGGTTTGCAATTTAGAAACATTTTATAGTCACACTTCCTTGGCACCGGTATGACCGTATGTGTAATGGGCATTTCGTCTTCCAGACTAGGATCTGGTATTTCAGTTTCTGTGTGACGAGTTCTATCGAACATAGCTTGTATATTGGCTTGAAGTCTTCCCATTTCCACCGTCAAATCATTTCGTGTAACAAATTCGGTACCTCGCCCCTGAACTCTACCTCCAGTTCTGCCCCTACCTCTTTCTCCCCCTCTTCCCCTTCCTCCGGCTGTTGGGTTTGTCCTATTCGGATTTCGTCCTCCTTCCCGATTCGTTTGTCTAGTACCACTTGCCATTCTGTTGATTCAGACAAGGTTAATATACACATAAGCACATACCCCATATAACAAGGTATTCCAGTTCAAACATGCACCTGTAAGATCACAATTACACTGGCCAGGTGTAATCTGAAATTACCTTACATGATGTTCCTTCTACCTTTTATACTTAATCATCCCAAGGTTCTATAATAATAGGGACATCTTACTTCACATGCAGTTTAAGTCTAAGTACAGATACTAATACCTAAATCCCTTAAACTAGGGCTCTGATACCATTTGTAGCGACCCGGTATCCCATAACATACATAATATATAACAATTAACATTTCATATACAACGTCGTTACTTTCATAACAAAATACATGATAATTCACATTCGGTCCCAAAGTCTCAAAACTATACAATACAGAAATGTAAACATATCCTAATCTTCATCAGCTAGCAATCGCCTCCTATGCTTTATTCTTCCCTTTGCTAACAAAAGATCCTTGACCTGGAATACATATTTTTGAAAGGAAAAATGAGGGTTAGACCAAACGGTCTAGTGAGATAATCCCTGTCAGTTTAGAAGTCCTTTTTATAAAATACACATATACCACAAATAATTAAATACCAAATAAGACTCGTATATCGTGCACAACTCCTCATCCTCATTCCCCATGGCCATATTAGTTGGTTGCGAGCCAACAACACCGCTGTACAACAACTACAGCACCGCTGTACAACAACTACAGCAAACATCCGCCGGCATAGTTCGGCAAGTGCTCTCGTGTAGTGTAATGCACATATAAGTACAATATATATCTCAATATATCATATTGTCATTTATAAAACCTTTCATCATATTCCAACCATATATATATATATCACATTTTCTTTTATAAAAACGTTACCACATTCCAACCACATATGCATCTCAATATAAACACATAATCAGATATATATATATATGTATCCCAGTTGAAAACGTTTTTAAAAGTAAACTCACCTTGAATGCTTAAAAATACGCTTCCAAGCCTTTCTCCAAGCTATCCGATCCTTTATCCAAAATTCTCAGAATCTGAAACCATTTACATACAAATATCTCCTTACCAACTTATGTATAAGACTTACTAGCAGGCTATGGACTCTAGATACATCTATATAATTCTTATCCTCAAAGAATGACCAAACAGAAAAAGTATCCGGACACCTCAAATTATCCGGACAACACAACTTTTCCGGACAGCGTGACGTTTTCGGACAACATGGACTATCCGGACAACATCGCAACCCGGACACATCACAATCCGGATAATACCCGGACACTTATGGAAAAGAGGAACTTACCGGGTAAAAGACATGTCCGAACACCACTATAATACTTCCAGACACCATCATAAAAATCTATCCGGATACCTTCAACCAAACTATCTAGACACATTCAATCTATCCGGAAACTACTGACTGTTCATCCCCATTTCACCCAGAATTCAACAGAATTATTACCAGATGTGTAAATGATGTTTCTACTCTGATAGAACCCTTCTAAAAGCAATTACAAACACAAAATACAAAGGAACATACCTTAATTCACTTCCAAAGCTCACCAATTGATGTCTTAACCACAAAGCTCTTTCTTTTCTTCTTCTTAGCTCCAAAAACACACACACACATACCTTAGTCTAGATATTTCTGAGTTGTGACATATCTGAACTCCTAAAGGGGTAATACCACACCCATTTTACATTCCAGCCCCTACACTATTCAACAATGACCCAAACACCCTTAACTTATAAATTTACCCAAACTTACCCTAAACATCAACTTTAAAGTTAAGTTTATTTAACGGAACTAACATTTAACTAACGAACTTATCCGGGGTATTACAGAAGACCACGAATCGCTACAATACTTTATCGGGGAGTGAAGAGGGTGGAGGTGGAGATGATAGAACGGATCTTGTGGGGAGCAAAAAGGGAGAGCATCGAGGAAGAGGGGATAAGCATGATGCGATGGAGGTTGATCAAGCCAATAAAAAGGTTAGTAATGTTTAATCTCGCTATGTGGAATATTTGTGGGCTTAATGCCACGAGCAAGCAAAGAGAAGTAAAATCTCTTATTAGAGAAAATGGGGAGAGAATTTGTACTATTGTAGAGTCTCATGTTAGTAGATATTTATTACCGGGTGTTTGTTCAAACACGTTTGGACGTTGGAGTTGGGTGTCCAATCATTCCTTTTCTAGTGGGGGTACACATATTATTTTGGCATGGGACTTGCGCATGGTAAACGTAATGGTGATAGAATTTCATGGTCAATACATGCATTGTGAGGCTCATATAAGGGATGAGAATGTCCCCGTTTTCTTTTCCATTATCTATGGCGCAAATAATGGCATAACTCGTAAGGAGCTTTGGTCGGGCATTCGGAAATTTAGGGCACTTTTGGGTCCTAAGCCATGGACTTTGTTGGGCGACTTTAATACTATGTTCTTCCCATAGGATGGCTACGGGGGTTTATCGAGGCGTAATGGAGATATGAACGATTTTTTTGAATGTGTTGAAGATGTGGAAATTTTTGACATTCGGTATTCGGGGATCCAATATACTTGGTGCCAAAAACCAAGTGTAGAGGGGGGTCTTCGACGCAAGCTTGATAGAGCAGTGGCAAACACGGAGTTTTCCTCCCGCTTTCACGATGCTTTTGTGCGATTCCTTCGTAGAGGAATCTCGGACCACTCTCCGGCCATCTTATCTTTCAAGGGTGGTATTCGGAGAAAGGTGTGGGGGTTTCGCGTTGATAATTTTTTGGTAGATAACCCATTATTTTTGCAGCTTGTCAAGGATGTTTGGACCATACCGGTGGAGGGCACGTTTATGTTCCGTGTTACGTCCAAGCTAAAGGCTCCTAAAGCCCCTCTTCGACGCCTATGTGCAACGTATGGCGATTTATCGTCTCGAGTGGGCTCTTTGAAAACGGAATTGGACGTCATTCAATTGGCATGTGATATAGATCCCGGGAACCATGCTTTGAAGGAGGATCTCATGCACTACCGTTTGGTTTACCAACAAGCTTGTTGGGATGAGGAATGTGCGGCACGACAACGAGCCAAAGTCAAATGGCTAAATGAGGGTGATTCGAACACCAAATTCTTCCACCATGTTATGCGGGAGAAAAGGCATGCATAACACATTCATGCGGTTTGTGATGCTACGGGAGCTTATGTGTTTGAGGACGAATTGGCGTCGGTTTTTGTTAACCACTTTGATTCGGTTCTTGGCACTAGTGACCCGTTGGTGAATCCGAATGTCCCAATGGACTAGTTCTCGAGGAAGCTCACCGTGGCGGAGGCCAATCATATGGTCAGACTTATTTCTGATAACGATATTCGGATGGCTATGTTCCAGATTGGGAATGATAGGGCTCCTGGCTCAGATGGGTTCTCGTCGAAATTTTTTAAAGCTGCATGGGAGATGATTGGACGAGATGTATGTGTGGCTATTCGTAATTTCTTCTATCGGGGTCATTTGGCTAAGGAGTTGAATCATACTCTCTTATGCCTTATTCAAAAGAGTTCTAATGCGACAAAAGTGACGTATTATCGACCGATATCTTGCTGTTCGGTTCTTTATAAGTGCATAAGCAAGATCATTGTGGAACGTATGAAAGCCTCTTTGAACGATTTGGTGAGTGTTTCGCAATCTACTTTTATTCTGGGACGTAAAATTTCTGATAAAATCATAATGGCACATGAATTGGTGACTGGATACCAACGTGATACGGGTCCTCCAAGGTGCGCCTTTAAAATCGATATCCAAAAAGCTTACGATACGGGGAATTGGATGTATCTTCTTAAAATTTTTGAGGTTTTGGCTTCCATCCGGTGTTGGTACGATGGATCAAGGAGATGTTTTCGACACCATCTTTTTCAATTTCTATCAATCACGATGTTACGGGGTTCTTTAAAGGTGGAAGGGGGATTCGTCAAGGGGACCCCCTTTCCCCTTATCTTTTTACGGTTGTAATGGAAGGCTTTGCCAAATATTTTAAGCAATGCATTGACGAAGCAGATGCGTTTGAGTACCATAAAGGTTGTCGATATATGGAGTTGACCCATCTTTGTTTCGCGGACGATCTATTTGTTTTCACGAGAGGTGACTTTGCTTCGGTGGAAGTTCTAAAAAAAGCCCTTCACTTGTTCAAAATTCGTTCCGGTCTCTCACCCAGTCTTCAGAAAAGTGAGGTGTTCTTTGGTAATGTCCCTCCTAATGTACAAAATTCAATTCTTGAATGTCTTCCATTTCGTATGGGGACCTTTCCGATTCATTACTTGGGGGTTCCTTTGTCCCTACAACGGCTTAAAGTGGCGGATTTTGGGGTAAGGGCTCGAATTCAAAATAGCAAAATTCCTTTCCTTTGGTGGGAGGAAACAGTTAATTATCTCGGTCCTACAATCTCTTCAACTCTATTGGATGGCCATTTTTGTTATTCCTTCGAGAGTAATCCATGAGTTAGAAGCTTTGTTTCGTAATTTCCTATGGTCGCAAGGTGAATCCTCGAAAGGACGGTGTCGTACAACGTGGGAGGATGTATGTCGTCCTCGGAAATATGGGGGTCGTGGTTTTAAAAGATTATCTACGTGGAATAGGGCACTCTTGGCAAAGCATGCTTGGGATCTTTTATGTAAGCGTGGCTCTCTTTGGGTACGGTGGGTGTTCTCCCATTGCTTCCGATCTTCTTCGTTTTGGTTAGCTTGACAAAATGCGAGGTGGTCGTGGGTTTTAACTAGACTAATGGACCTACGGGTCCATTTTCGTAGGTTTCTTTGGTTGTAAGTGGGAGATATAAACGCTTGGGAAGACACTTGGTTATCATGTGGATGTTTATCGTCGATTATTTCATATCGAGTTGCTAGTTCGATTGGGGTCTCGTTCTTGTCTACTGTTCGTGACTTCTTTCTTGCTGTCCATGGTAATTGGCCATCTGGGTGGGTCCAACGATATGATCATTTATTGAATGTTCTTTTCCACCTTTGCATGATGGTGTAAAGGATAGGCTTGTTTGGAAAACCTTGCAGAATGATTCGGTTGAGTTTTCGGTAAGACTTGCTTATATTTCCCTTGATGGTCCTTATGAGGTGGTTCTGTGGCATGGATCGGTGTGGTTTAAAGGCCACATGCCGAAAAATTCTTTCTGTATGTGGCTTGCTTGTTTGAGTCGGCTACCTACTCAAGATCGTATCCGTCTTTGGAAACATGCATGATCCTCCAGATCTGAAGTGCTCGCTTTGCTTGCAATGTATTGGTTCACATGCTCACCTATTCTTTGCATGTCAGTTTTTTAAGGAGGTTTGGAGTTTGATTCAAGTGAAGCTTGAGTGGAATGGTTTCCTGGATGGGTGGAGTGACATCCTTCTTGCCATTAGTGACATTTCTAAAGCGCCTAAGAAGCTTGCTCATCGTTTGGCTTTGGCGGCGTCGATTTATTTTATTTGGCAAGAAAGAAACCGCCGCACCTTCACTAATGTGTCCTGTACGGCTTTGCAGCTTACTAAAGAGATTATTTTCGTTGTCATGCTTCGTACAACATGGAAGACGAGAAGGAAGCATACGTCTCAGAATGACACGTAGCCTGTGTGCGAGAAGATGGAGGAGGGTGATTTTTTGGAGTCTCTTTTGGCGAGCTTTTTCTGTATTTTGTTTATTTGCCTCTTTAGCTCTATGGGTTTATGCTTGTTTTGGCTTAGTGTTGCTTGGTATGTTGTTAGTGATTTTTATTGCTTTGCTTTTGGGCATTGGACCTTGGCTTCGGCCTTTTGCTTGTAATTTTTTTTTCTGCCTTTATAAAATTGTCTGGAAGAGATTTATCTCAAAAAAATTGGTATGAACCATTTTTCGATTGAAAATAGTGAGATACAAGCACTAAAGTAAGAGATTAACCGCTTTGTTTTCCCGAGTTAAAAAAACTTGAAGATGTTATTTACTTTGGTTTTGCATACCTCGGTAAGTGCTTATCGGTAAACTCAACACTTTAACTTAACTTATGCGGTAAGATTTTAGTTCACTAAAACGACATCGTATGGATAAGTTTATCCCGTAAGCACTTACCCAGTATGTTTGCTACTCTCACTTGCCGAGTAAAGACTCTTGGTCATTGTCATTGCTCTTACCGAGTAAGATTCTCGGTCTTTATCAAGTTCATCGATAATGAAAAGTGACCCCAACGATCCCTAAACCCTAAGTCAATTTTTTGGTGGAAGTTTTTTAATCTGCACCCAAATAATTATCGGTTTTTAAGAATTGAGGGCGATCAAAGCAGCAAAAAGTTTGGAAAATTACTGCTACTACTGTAAATGTCAATGAAATTCAAAGAACCCCTAACGAATATTACTATATTATGTTGTGCTTTTAAGGAGAACAAAATCTATTTGTTCGCGTATAACAGTTGGTTGTTTTTTCTATAACTTTAACATAATAAAAGTGAAGGATGAGCTACACTTGTTTCAAGGGAAGATTTCTTGTAGCCACAGAGAATCTTGCTTTTTATCTAATGTTCTCTCCAACGATGGTCCCATTTTAGGTTGGAGAATCTCTTAATTTGCTAGTGAGTGGAAATATGGAGAGCGAGGATTCTAACAATATGGATACTTAAATGTCGATTTATCTTATGTGCTCTTCAATGATGGTCCATTTTAGGTTGGAGAATCTCTTGTTTGCTAATGCAATGGTGGAAATATATCGAGAGTAAGGATTCTAATATTTAAATGTGGATTGGTGATTAAACCTTATGGTAGGTTTGATAATTTTGGTTGTGGATTGTGGAAATGGTGCTTATTGTCTCAGACAAGTTTGGTGGTAGTTTTTGACAAGCTTGTAGAATGAAAGAGGAATATCATATAATAATATTTGCTTATGTTTTATCTCGTATGGTAGTTGTTGTTCCCAGCTACGAAATAACACACAAAATAAGTATTGTAGAAAGGGGGGTGAATACAATACTCCAAAAATTTACCTTAATTTAATTCTTCAATGATATAAAATCAAGAATTACACACAAAAAACTTTAAGATTGTTGCGGTAAAGAACGAATAAAATCTATCCTAACAATCTTTCACAAAGTATACAAAAAAACTTGACACAACTTGAACACTAAGAAAAAGCTATGAAGTTCTTGAGAGAGAAAGGTATCTGCCGATTTTTGCCTGATCACAAAGTAAATTCTCCAAAAAGCGTCACCTTGCATGGAGAGGGTCTTCTTCTTTAAATACTCTCATGTGCTTTAAATGCATATGACACTTGTCAAGATAGGATTGAAAGTCTGGTTGTCCTTGAACAAGACAAAGTATCCTTTTTGTCTTATCATTGGACAAATTTGACGTGCAAGCTTTGGTGTAGACTATTCCTGAAAAAGATGTAAAAACCAAACAACCTTTTTCTGGATCTTTAGAAAATGTCCCCATCAATGTATGATTTGGTGAAGATTTTCTTAGCAAGAGAACAAGGGAGGATCCTCTGATTTTGAGGATCCTACCGATTTGTCATGGAGGAAATCGGTAGGAATAACTTAGTTTGGGTTGAGAAAGTTCATCTTCAATCCGCATTGGTATATTCACTTCTTCTTGATTTAGGCTGATCTTTGACTTCACCGAACTTTGAATACATGACTAAGCTATTACAAAGAACCTATAAATTATCTATGTATAAAAGATGTTTTTCAAATATTATAAAGGAGATCGGGAGGTCATCTTCACATCTTTGGTGAGCCAACACTAAAGATGTTTTTCAAAGATTATAAAGGAGATCGGGAGGTCATTTTCAAATCTTTGGTGACCCAACAATCTCCCCCTATTTGAGGATGACATCCATACTTTAAAAAATACGAGTAAGACAATGAATAATACATGTTGACCCTGTTTTACTCTTTTGGGTTCTTTTTCACATAGTCTGTTTTTTGTTATGTTGTTTTTTGGATTTGTTAAGTATAGCCGATATTACCAACGAATGAATGAAAGAAATGAAAGAAAAAAGAATAGACAACATGAATGAAATAAAATGCAATTGCATCATTGAAGAAACTAATCTGCCCAGACCCATCATTGAAGAAGATTCCCCGAACAACCAAAATAATCATTGTGATGGAAGTATAGACCATAAGGACTGGCACAGATAAGTCAATTTTTTTACCTTCAGAACTTTTCTTTTAGTTGCTATGTCCTTGAAGACCGTTTCCTTTCCCGATTTAGGCAAAGGCTTAGAGGTGGGAGTTGGTTGTTGTTGAGCATCTTTGGGTCTTTGGATTCGGGCCTCTTTGGCAGGAGCGAGTTGAATCTTGTGTTTGGCTTGAAGATTTTTCATTTTGATTAACAGCCCATTGATGTGTTGATGAACTTTATTTTTTCAGGGCACTTTTGCTTTGATTCGGATTTTCCAAAATTTCAAATCATTCACTTACTGCAAAAGTTTCCAGCCAAATGAGTTTGTGGTTTCAGATAGGTGATAGACTCACATCGATGACAATCTTTGAGGGAGGTTTAAGTTTGAGTGAATCAGCCTTAGGATGCCTCTGCCCATATCCTGCAACTTCTTTATTTCTCTTGGTATCCTCAGCTTCCTGTTCGGCAGTCATCATTATTTTTCCTTTATATTTAATTGCCTCCCCCTTAGTTACATCGACCGGACCGATGTGCTCCCCCTGGATCAGTCCGTCGGTTTCCTTATCTTTGGCCTAATTTTTGAGTTGGACACTGGATACATGTTCTAAGGGTTGGTGCTGATCCCCCTCAGCGGTCGACGGAGAAGAAACACTAAGAAACACCAGAAAGGTAGCAACACCCTCCGGACCAGTCCTTGGAACGCTTCATGTGGTAGTGCAAAGTCTTTGACCAATAGATGGTCGGGTGATAGGCCTTGTTGTTAAGAAGATGCACCTTGGACCAGGGAGAAGTTCAAGTCATCCTCATCGACTATCTGAGTAGTCGAAGACGGAATAGTGGGGGTCCTCAAAGATACAACAATATCCTTTTGAGAGGGTACGGAGGAGGTTGCTAAGGGTAAAACAGATACCCTGGGCCCGGAAGGGACAATTTCAACAGTCTCCGATTTATGAGAATCGGTGACTGGAGGGATCTTGTGGCCACTAAAGTTTTCTTAAGTCTCTTTAAATGAGACTTGGGGGGAAGAGTGTCTCCACTTTTAAGGGAGTTTTTCTTGAGCTGGGTAGCTGTTAATGCCAAAAATCGCACCAAAGGGACAACTTAAGGTCGATGTGGACTTAACCAACTAAAGAAAGAATCTTTCGACGAGACGTGCGACGATAAATAAAATAAAGAAACAAGGGATTTGATGACGCAGGAAAAACCTCAATCGAGGAAAAAACCTGTGGACGACAGGGGGTGTCGTCGCTGCACTATGGTCGCCAATCAGGGGCGATGTCCTTTGATACTGGTGTCGATCATATAGAGATTACAATACAAATGAAGGAAACTGCTTCGAAATGTAAAGTACAAGTGTTTGAACGTAAAAATAGGTGTTTGTCGTATACGAAACAAAGTATGAACTGCTGGTCGAGAGCTGTTGTCGTGCGGATCGGGCGACGCTATGGTCGAGCATCGTAAGGAACTCTCGACTTACCTTTTACGAGGGATGACGATGGTGTTCTGGGTCTTTGTCGAGACCTTATCTTAATACAAGATATAGTCCTTAATCATACGTCTTACCTGATCTGGTCGCGGTCGAGCGACGTGATTTTTTGCCCAAACAGTTTGCCCCCAAAATTTGAAAATTGAATGTCAAATTTAAGTTTTAAATTTTGCTTGTCGAACGCTTAGACTTGCGACCTGGGTTGAGGGACTTACCTGGTTGTCGTGGAACTAGACCGGTTCGCCTTTAACTGAACAAGAAGTTGAAAAGTTGTGACGTCATACTAACGCGCGATTATGCTAACCAGCTGTCGAAGACAAGTGTCGAAGATCCGGGAGGATATACGAAAGGACATAGATGCGTGTCGATCATCAAAGAAGGTGATGCAAGTTGTGCCTGCCCTTCGAGGTTGGGAAAGGATAAAGAATGCCCCGGCAGCTGGGTTGGGAATCTCTGAAGAAGATGAAGTTCTGAAGGAACAGTCTTCGAGGGCTGACATTTCGTCGAGAATTGTCACGCCTAAAGAGGCGAAGGCGTCATCCAGCCGTCCAGGCGCGATGGACGCAACACCAGCAAGTTTGGCGCTTCCGGCGACAGTGATGAAGCTAGTATCCAAGGTGTTGTCCCCAGCGTCTGCCGACAAGGGGGACGGGTCATCGACCGATGGTGTCCTAGACGGGACGACGTTGTTTCCTTATCTGGAAAAATATTTGCTCCCGTCTTTCAGGGAACGTTTTCCTATCGAGGAGACAGGGACCCATGTCGCCGGGTTGATGTTCTCGGTCGACGTGGTCCTGTGATATGGCGTTCACAGCCGATACGGTCGTTAGAGACATATGTTCTGGCGTTCCGAGCCGATATGGTCATTTTAAAGACCTATGGTCTGGCGATCCGAGCTGATATGGTCGTTAGAGACTTATGTTACGTTGTGTAGGTTTTGCTTTAGCGATGAAAGGTAAAAAAGTTTACCTTTCTATTGAACCTGAGTATTATTTTGACTCATACATGTCATAGACATATGTAATATCGACTGTAAAAATTCATTAGGTACAAAGAGTCGTACGACTTGGGCATCCATTGTAATACAACGATTAGAACGTAAGTCATAAGACTTTCATATTTCTATATCGTATAAGCAAACATAAGCGCATGCTATCAAAGCATTCATTCAGAACATGAAATTTTTCTAAGTTGAAGAACTCAGATTGTGGGGTCGTTAGACCTTACGATCGTATGATTTGATCATACGATAAACTTGAATCATGTGTTCCTGCAGGAGGATGATCAAGTCATGGACTTGATTATTTACGTCGTGCGACTATGCGAAATTAAAATCATATAGCAGACTTGGTGACTATTGTCGTGCGATTCTGCGATAAAACAATGTCATGGGTTGGTCGTTGGCTTTTCAGATTTTGTTTTTAGTGGGGTATTTGCCCCCTGTCATTTAATATCCCATTCTTCTTGAGAGAAAGTGGGTTTTAAATGACAGATCGATACAGAGATCTTGAAGAATATCGTCCATGTCTGCGTCGACCGTGCTTTCGTGCGACAGGGCAAGATAGTCGACTTGCGGAAAAGATATCAATTTATCTAAGAAGTCAGGGATAGAGGGATGAACCTGTCGAGATTTTGCAGTTATGTCTCTTGCAACTGCTTGACATTCTATTTTCGCGGCTTCAAGGTGGACTTATGGCATTCACGAGCGACTTTCGGCTCACTCTTGATTTCCTGGATTCCCCATGGCGTAGGGAATTTCAACATTTGATGATATGTCGAGGGAACGGCTTTCATTTCATGAATCCATGGTCGACCTAAGATGATGTTATAGGCTGACGCATAATCGATGACACCGAACTTGGTCTGCTTGTTGACTCCTCCGGCATAGACGGGCAGGATTATCTCTCCGAAGGTGCTCGTCGCTTCTCCGTTGAAACTGACCAAGGTCGTCGAACGTCGGGTGATTTCCGAGCGATCGATCGATTCCCATGGCTTTGATGGTGTTGAGAAAAATGACATTTGCTGAGCTGCCTCCGTCGATCAAGACTCGACGCGTTAGACAGTTACCGACTGTGAGCTGAATGATCAACCCGTCGTGATGCTTTTGATACGAGTCGCCCAAGTCGACGTGGTCGAACACAATCTTCATGGCTTCTAGCTCCAAATCTTCTTTGGGTCTAGACGAGCGAGGAATAGGCCGATCGTCGGGTGCCTGACTAGCATGACGCTTGGCCGCGGAATACGTCAGACCACATACGCCTGAACCATCGGTGATTCAATTGACGACTTTCGCGTGCTCGGGGGTCGACGGTCGATGTCTATTAGCTAGAACAGCGACATCGTCGATGATATCCTTGAGATTTCCTTTTGGGAAATGATACGCTAATTCCTTCTTCAATGCGATACAATCGTCTATCGCATGACCATGATCGACGTGGAAGTCGCACCACTTTGATTTGTCTTTTTTAGCATCATCCAGGTCGGACTTTCTTTGGCCATCGAACGGTCGTTTGGGAACTTTTCAGAGCTTTGACTAGGTCCTTAGCGGTTCCTTTGAATTCGTAAGAGGATATCTTGGGGTACTGAGTGAACTTAGTCGCGGTCTTGGCTTCTGCTTTCGTCTTGAAACGAACATTTGAAATTTGGCACGCGGGCTCTATTCTGGAAACAACCTTTGTCTTGAACTCTGTCTTTCTGACGCCTAACGACTTCTTGTCATCAGTGTGCTTGCGACGAAAGGCGGCATCATCCTCGACCCTCATATATGCTAAGGTTCGAGCTCGGACGTCTTCGAAATTCTCTGGGGGATATTTGGTCAGATCGGTGTATAGACCCGAACTATCGTCCAGACCATGCTTATAGGCTTCGATCGCAGTTTTGATGTCACAATTGCGGAGACTGATCATTTCGGCATTGAATCTATTGATATAACTTCGAATATACTCATTGGTCTTCTGAACGACATAATACAGATCACTAGTCTGCTTTTCCATCTTACGACTGTTGGCGAATTGCCGGGAGAATTGGTTGACCAATTCGGCGAACGACCCGATAGATTTGGGTTTGAGACTAATCAACCACTGGAGAGCTGGACCAGTGAGAGTCGCCCCGAAACTCTTGCACATGCATACTTTCTGGTACATGTGTGGAATCAAGATTGTCCACATGAGCTGCTTATACTGTGCGACATGCTCGGTTGGATCGGTCACACCCGAATACTTCGGAGTGAAGGCAGGAATGTTATACTTCTTTGGGACCTCGACGGTGGCGATCTCGTCGATGAAGGGCGACGCCTGATACCCCGAGCGAGGCTCGACGTCGACAGGCACGGCTGCCCCAGGCAACTTGGCGAGCAAGGATAGGACGCACTCATTTTGGTCTTCTAACATCTTCAAACACTGGGCGACGGGATCGTTAAGATCAGGATTTGCCTTTGTTGAGGGATTGGTCCCTGGACTAGTGTCATTACCATGCGACGAACCATTGGTGTCCCCATTGAACGGGACAAAATATGGCTGCGACCCATATTGGAATTGATGCGGTCCATTCTGAAACGATTGTGGTCCATGCTGAAATGGCTGCGATCTCTGCTGGAAAGATTGCGATCCTTGCTGGAAAGGTTGCGATCCTTGCTGGAAAGGTTGCGGACCACTTTGGAACGGCTGGGAAAACGGCTGGGATTCATTTTGAAACGGCTGGGAGCCACCATGCAATGGTTGGGATCCATTGTTTAAGGGTGGTGGTCGGATGAACGGACCCGGCTGCTGATTCTGCATGAATGGACCTGGATGTTGATTCTGCGCGGACGGGCCTGGTCCCGGGCCTGGATTCTGGATGAATGGTCTAGGACCATTCTGGGGTCCAAAAGGATTCCTTAGCCGCGCGATCTCTTCAGCTGCTCTGCGATTCTGCTATGCCATTGCATTGAGTTGATTCCTGGCAACCTCGAGCTCCTGATATATCTGAGCGACGGCTTGCTGTGGATTTCCAGGGGCTGCCATTTTTCTGCAACAGAAAATAGAAGAAACTCCAAGAAACTATTAGTAGAATGCACATTCGTCGAGGATTTTCTCTAGATGTAGTCCCATGGATGGCGTCAAACTGTTAATGCCAAAAATCGCACCAAAGGGACAACATAAGGTCGATGTGGACTTAAACAACTAAAGAAAGAATCTTTCGACGAGACGTGCGACGATAAATAAAATAAAGAAACAAGGGATTTGATGACGCAGGAAAAACCTCAATCGAGGAAAAAACCTGCGGACGACAGGGGGTGTCGTCGCTGCACTATGGTCGCCAATCATGGGCGATGTCCTTGGATACTGGTGTCGATCATACAGAGATTACAATACAAATGAAGGAAACTGCTTCGAAATGTAAAGTACACGTGTTTGAACGTAAAAATAGGTGTTTGTCGTATACGAAACAAAGTATAAACTGCTGGTCGAGAGCTGTTGTCGTGCGTCGAGAGCAAGATTTAGAATAATGGTTCTTCACTTCAGGTGTTCTTGAATATTGCTTCGGTTGTTAATCGCCGGATATTCGATGTCTTGAAATGTTGATTGAGCTTGATATTTATAGTCTTCGTGTCCTTAGCTTCATCCATGAATGCTCATTTAATGGCCTTAACGGTTGGAAACGGTCGCCGGAGTAATGATCTTCGTCCGTTACGGTCGCCGGCTGTTTAATGATTGCGTCGGTTATATTCGTTGCTCCTTAATGACTTTGACTCCTGCATTAAACACTTAACAAACGGTTATGGTTAACGTTAGCTTTGGTCGAGGTCGCACGTCTTTATATAATAGTCGTGCGGATCGGGCGACGCTATGGTCGAGCGTCGTAAGGAACTCTCGACTTACCTTTTACGAGAGATGACGATGGTGTTCTGGGTCTTTGTCGAGACCTTATCTTAATACAAGATATAGTCCTTAATCATACGTCTTACCTGTTCTGGTCGCGGTCGAGCGACGTGATTTTTTGCCCAAACAGTAGCCATTGAAGGTTCTTTCGGCGGTAGAGTCATAGAAGCAAGTGCGGAGGTTTTGTTTTTTTTAAATCGGCGAGATCATCGATTTTAGAGATCAGAGAGATCATGATTTGAAATTGTTGGGACTACAAATCGGTGGAAAATCGATAAGATTTTTTTTTGAATCGGGGAGATAACCGATAGGGGGAAATCGAGGAGATCATCGATAGGGGCAAATCGAGGAGATCATCGATAGGGGGAAATCGGGGATAATTTATTTATTTTTAAATCGGGGAGATCTCAAATTAGCGAGAAATCGGCGAGATTTTTTTTAAACTTCTAAATATAACATTCCATGTTATTCGATAAGAAACTTGAATCTTGCTTCATCTAAGGGTTTGGTGAAGAGATCTACTAGCTGAAGATCGGTAGGAATAAAGTGCAGCTCTACATCACCTTTGGAGATGTGACCTCTGATGAAGTGATACTTGATGTCTATGTACTTTGATCTGGAGTGAATTATGGGGTTATTTCCAATGAAAATTGCACTAGAGTTGTCACATAGAATTGGTACATGAGTGTAGATCTAATTGTAGTCCCTCAGTTAACTTTTCATCCACATGATTTGAGCACAACAGCTACCGACAGCTACATATTCATCTTCAACAGTAGACATGGAGACTGAGTTCTGTTTCTTGCTAGACCAGCTAACTAGTTTACCACCAAGAACTTGATAGCTCCCAGTAGTGCTTTTTCTGTCAACTTTTAATCCTGCAAAATCAGAGTCTGAATACCCAATTAGATCAAAACCTGAGTCTTTGGGCTACCAAAGACCCATATGCATGGTACCCTTTAGATACCTAAAGATGCGTTTAACCGCAACCATATGAGATTTTTTAGGATTGGCTTGGTAACGCACACAAAGACAAGTAGCAAACATTAATTCAGGTCTACTAGCAGTGAGATAAAGAAGGGACCCAATCATACCCCGATAATTCGTAACATCAATAGATTTACCAACACGATTACACATGTTTTTGTTTAAAGCGTTATTTTGTTATCTTGACCAACAAGATACACATGTATCATATGATTCCAACTTTTCGCCCGTCTGGAGTTTGGCTATGTGTTTCTTGTTTAAACGTCACAAATAGGTCTTGGTTTAAGCCCCGCTTAATTCAACATATTTATTTATAATTACAACTATCAATTTCATAAAAACATTTATTGAGATAAAATGAAAATCAATTTCTTGAAAACATAAGAATGGTTTGTTGTAATTGAGAGAATGAAACTAAAAGCCTAGTAATACTAGGTATATACATACACTTGCTAAGTGTTGATGTAAGACCATTTAAAAAGTTCATATCATATGTCCTTGTGAGCAATATTAGCTAACTTAACTTCATCCGGTCTGGTTTCATCTTCTCTTCACTTCTTACTTTCTGAAAAGTAGTATTAATATGAGTATCATTCCCAATACTTAATAGCTAGTCAGAAGTGAACAAATCAATGGTAAACATACCAGAAGTTCCGGCTTCATTAGCCTTCTGGTTCCTCATTTCTGCCAGTAGGGTAGAGCAATTTCTCTTCCAGTGCCCTTTCTAGTTGCAATTGAAGCAAACTGCATCTTCAGGAATCTTTCCTTTGCCCTTTTTCTTGTTGGGGCTTCCAACTTTTGTTCCCTTGGTAACTCCCCTATTCTTCTTGATTATCCCACTTTTAGGCTTGATTATCAAGACCTGTTTTGGTTTGGATAAATCCAACTTGGATTTCATATTCCTCTCAGCAGTTTTAAGAATGTCGTGAAGCTCAGTGAGAGTTTCTCCAAACCATTCATATTATAGTTCAGGACGAACTGATCATATGATTTTGATAAAGAATTGAGAACCATATCAATTCCTAATTCTTGACCTAGTGGGTATCCAAGACGGGTTAATCGGTCAATATACCCTTTCATAAAACATGGGTACTTACAGATGAACCCTCAGTCATCATACATGCATGCAATGGCCTGACTGTGTCAAACCTTGTTAAGACATTTTATGTTAGAAAGTGTTGTAAAGCAAAGGCCTTGGGCCTAATGGGCTTTAATGACTAATGGGCTTGGGCTTTATTGTGTGACAAGGGAGAGAGAGTATAAATAGGACTTGTTATGTAGAATTGTAAGTAACAATTCATAATTCAAAATGTAGCATTCAAATCATCTTGTGTTCTCTCTCTAGATTAGATTTACTTTTCAATAATAAATAGTTCTCTTCTACCTCATCTTGTTACTAGATCTTGAATTGTTGTAGATCACGGGTCTCACAATTGGTATCAGAGCCTAACGAATCAATTTCATTTGATACGATCATCGGATCTCGACAATTCAAGTGGAAATTTGCCCGATCTATATGTAAGTGTGTTCTAATCACTTATGCTTTTGAAGATGTGCTCGTTATTTGATTCCAGATCATCTCCAATATTTTAAATCGAATATCGACAATTTTTTGGTGATTTTCGAAATTTTTCGAGAATTTTCGGTGTTCTTCGTGAAGATTTTATGATTCAAAATTTCAGCGTGCATGAATCGATTTTAATGTTTCAGATCTTCTTTTATATTGTTTTTGGAGAATTTGCAACAATCAGATCTAAATATCTCAAAATCAGCGAGTTTAAGTTTTTTTGAAAATTGACAGTAAGGTGTGTTCGAAGTGTTCTTAAAGGTGGTGATCTATATTGATCATTTGTTGTTTTTGAACGATATTGATTCCTCAGATCTGTTTCATTTTAAGTTTAGAAGATTTTGCAACAATCAGATCTGAAATCCAGCATGAATTCAATGTTATTGAAATGTTGGAAGTTACTCGCCGGAAAAACGAATTTACTGGAGGATCGTCGGAGTTTATGGTTTTCGACGGCGTTTTGTTGTTATTTCACTACAAATCGATTAGTTCTGTTGTTTCGATCTGATTGCAACATTTTGATTTGAAATCCAGAAAGAAATCTGATACTTTAAAGTTGTTCGAAGTTGGCCGGAAAATTATGAATCTCGCCGGATTCTGGAAAAAGCTTTGCCGGAAAAACAATTTGGTTGATTTGACTCTACATATCTGCTTGTTTCATTATTTTGATCATATAGCAAGTTTTAGAATTAATTTCCAGCATGAATTCCTATCTTTAGAGTTGTTGGAAGAAGTTCACCGGAAAAAAGTTGTTACTTCACCGGAAAAGTTTGTTACTCGCCGGAGTTTCAACAGATTGTATTTGGCGCTCCATGATCTTGATTTTATGATTGGTATTCATTCTTTGATGATAAGTGAGCATAATGGAAGCAAAATTAGATGTTTTCAACGTGAGGCTTCAAAGGAAATTGGAAGAGAATATCAACAGTAAGTTGATATTCATTCTTGGAAACAATGGAATTTTCACGATGCATGAAAATAATATTTGATGAGAATGCTTTTTTGGAAGATCAATGAACATAATGGAACAAATTTGGTGCAATTTTGATAGTGGAAATTGAAAGAAAATTGGAAGTGAAATAAGCAGATCGTGAAATGGTAAAGGGAAGTGGTGATGAATAGTACTAACTGACCCAGTTAGTGGCCAGTTAGATTTCTAACATTTTTGGTCCAGTTTCCGTTAGTGTGGTTAAAATTCAAGATTTTTGCTAACGAAACCCGTGTGGCATCACTCCTACATTTTGTTTGTCACACATCTATCTCCATGACATCGATTTTTGATCGATTCCTCGAAACCCCTACCGTGTAGTGCGTGCTTTTTACCGTTCCTCCTTCGAGCAAATTCGGACCAAACTCTTAAGCCGAATTCCTACTCAACTCATGGTCTAACGACGGATACTTTGTTTTAAATTGAGAATGCATTTGGCTTGTCACTCACAACTCACTCGTTATCATTCTTGTGGGCTTATCGGAACGAGCTCGAGTTTCTACATTTTAGAGATGTTTTTCGTGCACTCAATTGGGGTTATGGAGTACATTGAATCTGATTTTTCAAGGTTGAAAATATGATGAGTAAGAGTTATTTTCAAGGGGGAGCCTATCCTACATTTTGAAGAAATGCACCGCTAAAGTTTTTCAAGAAAATCAAGGAGAAGAGGAGCTAAAGATTTGAAGGTGATTTTGCTTTCCAAAACTTTAGGGGGATAATGTTAGGACATTTTATGTTAGAAAGTTTTGTAAAGCAAAGGCCTTGGGCCTAATGGGCTTTAATGACTAATGGGCTTAGGCTATTGTGTAACCAGAGAGAGAGAGAGAGTACAAATAGGACTTGTTATGTAGAATTGTAAGTAACAATTCATAATTCAAAATGTAGCCTTCAAATCATCTTGTGTTCTCTCTCTAGATTAGATTTACTTTTCAATAATAAATAGTTCTCTCCTACCTCATCTTGTTACTAGATCTTGAATTGTTGGAGATCATGGGCCTCACAAACCTCTCTTGCCTTGCTTGTTATTGAAACATGGATTTCAAAGCGGATATCATATCCAGGCAGGCATATCTTCATGTTCCTTAAATAGCTCGGGGGTCATGGGTGCAAGCATCAGACAACTAACATCGAGTGAGTCATTGAGATGCTTATCATAAGCAACTCTATTCTCAGCTGAAGCATTTCCGACATGAGCATTTGGAAGGGGGTTTTCTAGAACGTATAACTTATTTTCGTGCTTCAGGACAACCGTCAAGAAACAAAACCAATGAATGAAGTTCGTACCATTCAGTTTATCCTTATAAAGGATTGACAGTAACGTAAATTGAGATAAACCATTTGTGTTTGTAGTTTGGTTGGAGGTGTTAGCAGATATCTACAAAAATGTTTAATTTTAGTAATTTTAGGATCTCAAATAAATGAATTAACCTTTCAAAAATCATTTAATTTGAGCTAAGATCCGTATTTCACCTACTTCCATAAATGGCTAAGCACTGTCTATGGAATTAGGCTATTTAGGTAGACATCATCCAATTATGTTCAACATAACTCTTAGATGTCGTGAGATTCTATTCAATATATCATATATTGATTTTGTCACGTTTAATCCCACTTCAACACCTTGAAAATACTCATAGATGGCTAAGCATTGTCTATGATATTTCCAAGTAAACTAACCATACTAAGGTATCATGATCCCACCTAAAATCTTAACTTAGGGTTTATTGGGAGTAGTCGTCCAAAAGACGACTATTTAAGTGAATGGCTACGCACTGTCCACTTAAATCTCTTTATTTAGGTGCCTTGTCTTACACTACAATCATCCGACATGATTGGCTGAGCACTTACGACACCGAAATCCTGTAAGATAGACAAGTACCTTAAATGGGTGGCGTTTAGTTTACATTTTATAAAAGGTTCAATTTTAGAAAGCATTCTTTATTCTTTTAAAACATTTGATTTTATCTCAAAAATCTTGTTTTAAAAGTTTATCTAATTAAATCGGTTTGATTTTGATAAACATATCAATTTTAAAATATCATATTTTATTTACCGATTTGAAATTTACTTTGTGTTTGATTTTATTTTAAAAACGTTTGCAGCTATTATAACAATAGTAAAGAAAATGCAAACACAAAATAAACAACCACAATAAACATATAATATACGATTTTGCCCCTAATATGGTGTTGTGAGCCAACACAACAACCACAGATTGTCTAAGGACGTCTTCAAGCTCCCACTGGTCTCGCCATCTTGGTGAACTCCAGTGACTCCGTCTCGATTTCTTGAAACTCCGTCTTGATTTCTTGAAACTCCGTCTTCGGGTTTGATATACATTTTAAAATAGAAAATACAACATGTTCTATTCTATTTTACAGTTGTCCCTATCTAGGAAATTTAAAACTAAAAATTACATCCATGAAATTAATACAGTTTTTAGTTTTCCAAATATAAAATAAATCAACCACCGGTCTAACGGGGCAAACCATATATTATCTAATAATTTTAAACATAAAATAATTAATTGGCCAAAACATAATTAAAGAGCCAATTAATGGAACAAATTATTATATGACAAATTAAATTTAATCGATATATCTGGTAGGTTCACAAACCTAACCCAAAAGAATGACCCATCAAAACCAGTCCTTGGCCCATTTTACGGCCCAACCGTCTAGGACACAAGCCCAACACGTGAAACCGGAGTATTAACCCAAAACCGATACGGGTCAAAAACTTTCAAAGTTTAGTTTAAAAAAAAACGAAAGCCCAAAATGGCTTGAATCCCTTTTGAAAAATGGCCCAACACTTACTGCCCCAAAACAGTAGCTGCCCTAGCAGCCGATGATGACCACTTTTGGTCCGTTAGTCGTGGGACCATGGTGCTAGACAGTGGCATAAGCACGTCAAACTGTGTGGAACGACTATACCCATTTGAGCGACCAAATATCATAACTCTGACAAAAATCGTTGAGCATAACAATTTTTAGTAGCCACATCTTTTAGCCTGACCACACCGACGACTAAGCCGATATGTGTGTGACTATTAATATACGACCCTAGCTGCTCGACACAAGTGCCAGCATCTGCCATGAGACTTCCAGCATCACCAACCCCTTGGGTGGCGACACAACCGAAAATGGAAAACACAAGGAATCATGGTCCTGCGGCAGCGTCAAACGGCTCGAGCACCAAATACAAACCGCCACACAGACAACGACTGGAAAATCGAAAACAGTACCACTACCCTCAAAGGGCACGGTCTGGATGACCAACCAAAAACCACCGGCGACCGTGGTCCAGAGGTGGTCCTTTGGTCGACGACTTTGCCTGTCGTGAAGCGAGATTAATAATCCGCCTAAAAAACCCCCATCGTGGAAGCAACCTAAGGTGCGGCGATGTTAGTGCATCAAGAGGAAGGCGAAAATAAAACATTCTGGTCCCAAGTGCCTACGACAACAGTGGCTAAACACGACGTCGGTCGGTGATAAGAGAAACAAAAAGAGATAGAGATAGACAACGATTAGGGTTGAAAACCCCTTCTATACCATCGACCAATGAAAAGCGGTGGCTGTCATGTTACACACGCCAGGCGCTGGAGGTGAAACAGAACCACCATCCACGAACGGTGGCGGTCTAGTCAACTTAACAAAAACCACCGGACCAGGGTCCAACGTCGGCTACATGCCCCACTATGGACCAGGGTCCAACGCCAGTGCCTAAGGAGGACGAAGTACGAGCCCCACTATGGACGACTTTATGGCTGAGGAAAAGGATTTCATTAGGCTTTGAAAGAGTTTCCTCGGAGGAAACAACCCGATCGAGATGAGCAATCCTGGTCGCAGACTTAGAGAGTCGGCGAATGGTCGGCGGCGTGACACACACCATCAGATGGATACACTGTGATGGCCGGCGAGGATACACTGCGATGGCCGACCAACAGATGGATACACTGCAATCCTGGTTGCAGACTTAGAGAATCGGCGAACGGGAACAACCATAAGTCGCCAGCCATGGCGGCGTTGCTGTACCGACGTACCACCATCAACAGCCGCTTAGCTCGAAGGCTAGGGCTAATAGAAGGAGGTTGGATCTAGCCGTACAAGGCGGCGACACCAGCGGCGACCGTTTTGGAGAAAAGAGAAATACGTGAGGCATCGATAGTGTTAAAAACCTTTTTAAACCAGCCGACAAACAATAGGGTTTCTAAAACCCTTTTGAAAACAACAACATAATATATATAAACACACACACACAAACACACCCACGTATATATATATATATTCATTGGGTATAATTTTAATCGCCATATAAAATTTAGTTCCTATTTTAACTAAATGCTCAAAGCGGATCTGATACCACTGTTGGGTTTTAAAGCGATTTGTAACCGATAAACGCAGCAGAAATAAAACTTTGGTTACAAAACAAGAAAACTTATCTTAATAAATAAAACCCAATCGGATCCAATGATGCATTTAATTAAATTCACACCATATGGTGTTTAGAATTGTACCTTTGTAGATCAACCGGGACAGGATTGGAGCACCAAGAAACCAACGCAGGTTTCCTCTATCAGTAGTCCACACACGAATGCGTTTCCCGCTCCCATCGGGTGCTAGCCTAAGAACCCTAGATCTATATGAGTTTTACAGAAAAAATGTTTCTTTTCTGTATTTCTCTGAAATGCTAATTTTCAATCAACTAAATAATGTTTAGCCTAACGCCCTATTTATACCAGAAAAGTTGTAGATAAACTATAATTCAAACAAGGTTCAAATAAGGTTTAGTAATTATCTGTAATATTCAAGTTCAAATTCAAATTTAAATTTAAATTTAAATTCAAATATACAATTATTTTTAGACTTTAAATATCATTATATACAATTACAGCTAACACCCCGTAATTAACATAATTACGTTTTCACCATGTAATTATCATAATTACAGCTTAACACATATTTTATAACTATTCTACAAGAATAATTATTTTCTTAATCAACTTGATTTAATCTGGGTTCCTAGAAATGGAAACAAACACATTTTTTGTGTGCGACCCTATAGGTTTATGTTAGTGCCAGAGTTATCTAGTTGTATCAAGTTAAGGGACCATTTATGTAATTACTATGCTTAGGTATAAATAGCCTTAGCTAGTTCATTTCTCATTATGTTCTTAACTCATATCACTTGTAACTCTCTCTCTCTCTATTGTAAATAAAGAGAATCTTGTAGAGAGATGAGTTAGAGAGAGGGTCTAGAGAGGGAAAGTAGATCTCATTCTAATATTGTATCTTTTTCTCAATCAATACAATCACCATATTCTTTTCTCCCCATCTCTCGACTCACAATATTTTCTGTTTTGACTAAGTCTCCCTCATCCATCCTTATATCACCTTAAGAACCGGTGTTCTCAATGTTCCAAGCTGAGTCAGAACTATCGTTATGTGGTGTCGGGCCAACATGTTTAGGAATACGGGAAACATCGACATCATGATTTGAATTTGAGTCGCCATCAGAATCACTATCATTTCCACAAGTCTTGGGAATGTTATCGTCATCAAAAGTTGAAGCAGAGATTACGTTATCCGGATCATCTCGAGAATCCAGAGATGTGTCATCGGCAGATTCGTCATCTGAGAATAGTGACATAGATGCAGGCCCAACAGCACCCCCATCTCCAGTTCCCCTCACCAGACTATTTTCTCTCATCTCAACCCGATCAAGAACCCCTTGTTCTTGACCCTACTCGGTATTTTGGACACCCTCATCATTTAATTGGTTTTCACCCTGGGCAAGTCCCTCCGGTCCTAGCTGGACCATAGGTGCATTGTCTAAGCTATCATAAATGGTGACTGTTGGTTTCCATAAGCTAGAACATCTTCAGGAATAACGACAATGTGATCGAATGCAATATTAGATGGTACCTTTAAGAAGTGCATCCATTGTTGTGGCCCTTTAATAGAATCTTGCCGTCGTGGAATCTATTGGTTGGACTCCATAATCCCATGAATAAGTATTTGCAGAAACCGTTGGACTGAAACAAACGTTCTAGCCTTTGCTTCCTTTGACGTATCCCCAACCAGCTCAATCAGTTCATTCCAGATCAATACAACATAATCAATTTTCCTATTGAAAGCTATGGCATGGAACATCCTCAGCATTGCAATGTTGCAGTTGTCAAGACCAGTGTGTTTGGGTGTCATGCATCTATTCAGGATGCTGAAGAGTGTGTACCACACACGTGGTAGGTACTTACTCTTGAATGAAGAAGATCGAGTCAATGTTCCTGACATAGTGTCTTTGTATCCTAGAGACACGATGTCTCTACATAAGTCAGCTTTCAAGATTAAGTCCTTAAAGTTTGTTTGCCTTGGCAGATTCAAAGCATTCCTTAGCCTCTTGAGGGTGATTTTGGCATCGAAGTGATCCATTTTGGCAGTAAAGTACTGGTTCCTCTCATTCATAGGATGGAACTAGATAGTGTTCCAGAACTGTTGCAGGTAGATTACTGGAACAATAACAGTCTTTGTAAGAGCAATGCAGAGAGGATGGCCTTTCAAGATCTCCAGGATGACTTTGTGTTCAAGATTCACACTTAGGTCTAGTGTGTAGTTGTTATCAGCAAGCTTCAAGTGTTGAGATCTTGGAAGTAGCTCATCATCTAGGTTACGGGCATTCACAGATGGATGTGATGATCTGTGAGATGGCATTGGAGTGTTCTCATCGGAAGAGTTGCCATCAAATCGCTCAACAAAATCCATTGGAATCATGTGTGAGGAAATATTAGCCACAATAGATCTTTCTGACTTATTGGAAAATTTTCCAAAAAATATCCTAAGTATAGAGTTTATCGCACACAACAATAAAAGTATTATCGCATGACAATGTTATCGCATGGAACATGTACGATAATATTTTATCGCACACGGCACGTGCGATAACTATGAACATAGAAGCGTGCGATAATGATGAAGTTTTGAATACAAGTAGTATGCGATAACTTTGAACACTTGAAACTATGATGAGTGTTCAACCGAGATATCTATGAGAGTGAATAAAAAGCTATGAAAATCAAACCCTATGTGTGTAATGCTAACATAACCTATCTTATCATGTTTTTAATCATCAAACTAACATACATAATGGATTTTTGACTCGGAATATGAAAAGTCACACAAAAGTCGAACAAATAACCCTAAAAATCCAAATCTGGTAATCTAAAACAATTAAAAACCAACCTGGATTGATGTCTGAATGGAATATAACTGAAAAGACTTCAATCCTTCAACAAAATCTAGAAAAATATTGATAGCATATGAGAGGGTTTAGGTGTTCGAAAAGGTTTAAAGTTTGAAAAACCGCCCTATTTATAAGAACTTAGGGTGAATGAGATGTGGTAACGAGTGATTGGTCCAAGGTTTGACCAGCCTACGTGTCAAAGTTATCGAACGAACAAGTGCTCGATAACCCTGATTTTATCATACAACAAATGTTCGATAAATGGATAAAAGTTTAATCGCACACGAAGTGTGCGATAAACAATGTTCATGGGGTTTTATCGCACAACACATGTGCGATAAAAATTGTTATCGAAGGTTTATCGCTCAACACATGTGCGATAAACACTATGCATGCATGTTATTGCATAAGGCACGTGCGATGAAAAATGTTATCGTGCAAGCTATGTGCGATAACATCAACACTTAGACATTTTTCGAATTTTTTTAATAAATGCAAAAAATTTACCAAATTAAAAGATGTCCAACTTTTAATTGGTTAAGCGCACATGGTTTTAAACAAAGATTTACCCCCCCCCCCCTTTAAATGATGCATAGATTTTCAAAAATATTTTTCATCATCTAGGGTTTGTTCAAAAACAATTAAAAGTACTGACCTTGATGTCTTCTTGCCAAGAGTCATGTCATCTACACTCACAACAACAATTAACTACACATACTCCCCCTAGACATATGATTATAGTTATAAAATCCCCCCTAAGAACATGAACACACCTTAAGCAGAAACACGTATACTATTCAACAGAAATAAAGACAGAAAAGAAATAAAGAAGATAGAACAAAATTTTGTTAAACAACAGAATCACAACAATTTAAAGAACATATATGGAAAATTTAATATGATAAAAATGTATGTGTATCAATCTGGATATTAAGTCTAGATTGAAAAACAAAACTTTCTATCTATTAAATGAACAATATAAAGAACTTTAAATTTTCATGTTCAACATACCGAGCTTGGATACTAGAAAGTGATAATGTTTTTCATCCAAGGCTTTTGTAAACAAGTCAGCAAGTTGATATTCACTTGTAACAAAATAAAGTTCAATCGTTCCTTTCTTAACATGGTCTTTTATAAAATGATACCTGATATCGATGTGTTTGGTTTTGGTGTGTTGGAGAGGATTAACAGAAATAACAATCGCGTTCTTACTGTCACAGTAGATGGGTATCTTCTTGTATTTGAAACCATAGTGCATAAGATGGGTTTTCATCCAAAGAACTTGTGAACAACAACTGGCAGATGCTACGTATTCAGTCTCCGCCGTCGATGTCGACACACAGTTATGTTTCTTTGATGCCCAACTCACGAGCTTATCTCCCAAAAACTGAATGTGATCGGATGTTCTCTTTCTGTCCAATAAACTCCATCCATGGTCAGCATCTGAGTATGTGGTGAGTTAGTATCCCATCCCCTTCGGATACCATAGACCAAGATAAGGTGTGCCTTTCAAATAATGAAAGATTCTTTTGACAACTCCAAGGTGTGACTCTTTCGGTTTAGCATGAAATCTTGCACAAATACATGTAGCGAACATAATATCCGGTTGACTTGCGATTAAATAGATTAATGAACCGATCATACCTCGATATGTCCGAAGATTAACATCCTTACCGTCAGGATCCAGACCGATCTTGGAACCTGGTCCATCGGAGTACCAATTGTCGTACAATTCTCCATCTTGAATCCCCGTAGAAAATTGCTTGACTTGTAATCTGAGAAAGAAGTTAATCTCTCCCATCATACTTGTAAGTTTAGGATCCACTCTTACAATCCATATATCAATGTATAGAACTGTAATTGAGAAGTAATATGATCAAACCAACTTGTATTCAATGAAGAACAGATTTACAGATCTTAGAGAGAGAGTATCTCAAAGATTACAAAAGATGAATACAAATATATGCGGGAAAGTCAGTTAGCGTAACAGTGCTAACCACTATATATACTGTAACATAAATACTAAAGCTACAGTACAAATATGAAAGACTAATAGGAACAATACACGTGTCCTAATTAGTAAACTAAATACAAAGTAAAGTATCTAGTTATAAGTTCTGAACATGTTGTTCAGAACTTCTGAACATTATTCTGATTAGGCTTCTCAGACTTCTATACTTGGCCAACTTTCAGAGCAATACTTCTGAGCCTTCTTAGTCAGAACTCTGACTCTTCACTTCAGAACTTCTGAGCCTTCTTAGTCAGAATTCAACACTTAGTTTATTGACAAAACTCAGATCTAACAATCTCCCCCTTTTTGTCAAATAAACTTGTACTTTGCATCATCCAATTCTTTTAAGGCAGGAACAATCTTCTGTAAAAGCACATTTCTTTGAGCAAGCATCTTGTCAATCTTAACAATGATTTCTTGAATGGTTTCAACCTGCTGAGTGATTACTTCTTGAGTCATGTTAGCTTGTTTCACCTTCAGCATCTTTTTCTCCAAATTGTGCTTGATGATCCTTAAAGTTCCAGAACTATACTTTGCAGTTTCTTTTGCTCTGAAGAAGATCTTTTCACTTTTATTCTTCAGAAAAACTCCCAATTCTGGATGCTTGGATACACTTCCAGTTTTCAAGACATTTTTCTGATCATGGTCTGTGTTGGGATTTGAAAGATAAACACATGGCCTTTGTAAATACAGAGCTATTTGAAAATCTATAAAACAATGCCATCTTAAGATATAGAACATAGCTTCAATCACCACAACCCTTGCCTTTCTTTCATTCTTGTCTTTGCTTGAATCTTTGAAGCACAAAAGACTATGTAACCTGTAGAAGTCAACTACTGATAACTTTTCAAAGTCCGCATCAGTAAAATAGTACACTTTTCCATCCTCTCTTAAGACTTCAAAGGACAAGTACTCTTGCTTTCTGAATTGCTTAACCTTTAGTTCTCTGATCCCTGTGATTAGAAAATCTGAATACACAGCTTGCTTTGGTTTTCCAAGACACCTTGACTTTTCTGCCAACCAGATCTGAGTCTCTTTTGGTCTGTGATAATATACACTTAGAAACTGTATTTCTTTGGGCTTGAAGAACTTGGGTAAATCAAATTCAAGAAAATATCCATTCAGATCAACAGATATTTCATCTTCTTTTGGATCAGATTGTTCAGGTTGATCAATACTTGTTATTTGAACATTCTGAGGAGTTGTGTCTTGAACTTCTTCAACTTCTTCTGAAAAGATTTCATTTACTTCATATTCAACAGGGAATACAAAGTCACTGTGTAACATCTTTTTAGGATTAACTTCTAATAACAGCCATTCACCACAGTTTCTGATCTTACTTATGAGATTTAATCTTCTTTCCACAGATTTAACACATCTTTTCTTTAGATTTTCTCTTTCAGTATTAGAATTTCCTTTCATTTCTTTTAGTAACCAACTCAAAGTTGCATTGCTATACTTCACCAATTCCTTTAATCTGAATAGTTCAAGTCTTTCTTGAACTCTATATGCAAAGCCTTCAGTTTCCATTCCTTCATTTATAAACCCCTTCATATTTACACCAATCCCTGGAATCTTTACTGGACAACTCAAGTTGCATTTCTATTTTCTTCCTTCAATAGCCAACTGCAAGTCATACATATACATATTCCTGACATAAATGCCCAGAAGTCTTCTGCATTCAATCTCTATCCAGGCCTCTTCAGTACTGGCAAAGAATTTAACTAGGAAGATCTGATCATCAAGAGTTAATCTGTGAAAATCAAAGCTGGACATGGAAACTTTGAACACTTGAAACTATGATGAGTGTTCAACCGAGATATCTATGAGAGTGAATAAAAAGCTATGAAAATCAAACCCTATGTGCGTAATGCTAACATAACCTATCTTATCATGTTTTTAATCATCAAACTAACATACATAATGGATTTTTGACTCGGAATATGAAAAGTCACACAAAAGTCGAACAAATAACCCTAAAAATCCAAATCTGGTAATCTAAAACAATTAAAAACCAACCTGGATTGATGTCTGAATGGAATATAACTGAAAAGACTTCAATCCTTCAACAAAATCTAGAAAAATATTGATAGCATATGAGAGGGTTTAGGTGTTCGAAAAGGTTTAAAGTTTGAAAAACCGTCCTATTTATAAGAACTTAGGGTGAATGAGATGTGGTAACGAGTGATTGGTCCAAGGTTTGACCAGCCTACGTGTCAAAGTTATTGAACGAACAAGTGCTCGATAACCCTGATTTTATCATACAACAAATGTTCGATAAATGGATAAAAGTTTAATCGCACACGAAGTGTGCGATAAACAATGTTCATGGGGTTTTATCGCACAACACATGTGCGATAAAAATTGTTATTGAAGGTTTATCGCTCAACACATGTGCGATAAACACTATGCATGCATGTTATTGCATAAGGCACGTGCGATGAAAAATGTTATCGTGCAAGCTATGTGCGATAACATCAACACTTAGACATTTTTTGAATTTTTTTAATAAATGCAAAAAATTTACCACATTAAAAGATGTCCAACTTTTAATTGGTTAAGCGCACAAGGTTTTAAACAAAGATTTTACCCCCCCCCTTTAAATGATGCATAGATTTTCAAAAATATTTTTCATCATCTAGGGTTTGTTCAAAAACAATTAAAAGTACTGACCTTGATGTCTTCTTGCCATGAGTCATGTCATCTACACTCACAACAACAATTAACTACACATACTCCCCCTAGACATATGATTATAGTTATAAAATCCCCCCTAAGAACATGATTATCAGATCTATTAGTTCGAGTTTATGTTTGATGCGGAAGCGTATTTGAAGAACTAACAGATATGTTTGATAGATTTAGAACACAATATAAATAAACAGTGAACATGAAATAATATCTCAAAGTTTACTGAATATATATATATCAAGAACAGATTTAAGAACAGTGAGTATGCAAAGCTTTAAACAGATATGACTCTAAATGTGCATAAGCTATGTGTTCTTGATGTTTGATTGAAGTGTTCTTGTTTTTCTGTTTTTGTGTTGTTGTGTGTTAGGAAGAACTCAACATGAGTCTTCCTTTTATACTACTCTTAGAAGACTATGAAGTAGGTCACTGTTCCTTTTACGGCATGAATAGTGAACTGGATGGTGTGAGCAGTTGTATGAGCCATGCGCATTTAATGGAGCAGATGTACTTTTGGTAAATGCATTAAATGGCGCAGACGTCTATTTTGTACCATGCCCTATTGAGTCCACCCAGAGCTTGACACGTGTTTTGACAGTACTTTTCCATGCAAGTTGATGAACAGGTCTTGGAACAGTAGCAAGATATTATAAATATCTTCCTAGTCTTTTGAGGACCATAGAGGCTCTGTAATGTGTTACAGAGGTTCTACGGTCTGGTTCCTCTGTAGAGTAGTCTTCACCGGATTCCGAGTCTTTGGTTGTTTACTTCTGCAGAGCTTCTGTCAAGGGTGGCAGAGGTTCTGAGGCTCGGTCCTCTGAGAAGTCTTCTTGGTTCCTTGTCTTCTGATGTTGTCCGCAGAGGCTCTGTTATTGGTAACAGAGGTTCTGCGGTCTTGGTCTTCTGAAAGCGTCCTTCTGTATTTTCCTCGGTCTTTGATCACTCTTGATCAAAACTTCCTTTGATTCTTCTGAGATGCCCGGCAGAGCTTCTGTTGCACTCAGCAGAGCTTCTGTGGAAGTTCTTCTGTACTTGGCCATTTTTCAATACTTCTAATTTTTCAGAATATTGGAGCTAACAATCTCCCCCTAAGTGTTGAAAAATAAAAGGTTGAATTTATGCATTTTAACCTAAGTAAAGAAGAGGTTAAACAATACCTCAGAAGATTATTTCTTTTATTTGAAATTTATGCCAGAGGCATTTACATTTGAGTACACAGAAATAAACGTTGACAGAGATTCTTTGAAGAGACTCAGATTTTTGCATTTGGGAAGTCGTCGAACTTTCTGTTGTCTTTTCCTACTTCCTTGAGTTCTTCATAGAATTTGTGACAGAGATTTCGTAAGCCGAGTGTAGCATCAATCTCTTTGATCATCATCAGAGCAGATTCTTCGTTCATAAGCTCTGTTGCTTTATTCTCCTCTAGTATCTTTCAGAACATGTTCAGAGTATGGGTTGTGTACTTCTGACAGTCCATTGTCACAAACAGTTTCAGTTGATCAGCAGGATTCTTGAATACTAACCCGTACCTTGGAGTTTTGATGATTGAATTGGGTATGGCATTGGGTGGGCAGAAATCCTCTGGTGGTCTGATACTTAGAGTAGTTATGCCCAGATCGATGGCTAGTTGAATGTCGAGCATGCTGTAGATTATGAGCTTTTCACGCATCGCCTTTCTGAGAACTCGATAAGACCTTTTGTGGCAGTCGTCATTGAAGTTGTCTTTCGTCCATTGCAGAAGGTCAGGTAAGTCATAGGGATTGAGGTTTCGGATATCAGCATCAGAGAATTGATTTTCTGTCAGACCTTTTGACTTTCCAGATGGTATACACCGTATGAGGATAGGTTCTCATTTTGGAGTATTTGCAATAGATTACCTTCTTTATTTTGTGAATGGAGTAAACTTGATTGACTGGTTTTGACTTTGTAGAGGTGAAGATTGCATCGAATTCCTCTCTTAGCTTCTGATCTCGGACATGGGCTGGCAGATCGCTCTGGAAGTGCTGTCTGTAGAGATAACTGTAGACTTGTTCTTCCATTTGTTCAATGGTTGAAGTAGATCTTGGAATTGGTCTCCTTAGCTCATCCATCTTTCGAGTGATGTCTGCTACTCTACCTTCTGTTACCTTAGCTGTGGGATTCAGGGATGGGTTTTCTGACAGAGGATTCAAGTTGAATGCCCAGTCTTCCTCTTCGGGTTTAGGAGTGACGAAGGCATTAAATGCACCTTTCATCAATTTCTCTGTAGCAACTGGCATCTTCTTCTTTGGCTCTTCTTCTGTCATTATTCCCTTGCCTTTATCTTTTGGCTTTAAGGTTTCAGATATTGGGTTTTGGATTTGTGTGGGTGGAACCTCTGTTGATTTGATAGTTGGAGGTTCTGTGGGTTTTGGGGTTGTATGCTCTGATGTTTTGGTTGTTACCTCTGAAGATTTTGATACTTCGGGTTGTGAGGTCTCTGTTGGTGAGGAGTCTTCGGGTCTTGGAGGTGGAATGTCAAAACGCTTTGCTGATTGAAAAGCAGATACAAATTCCATTCTGCGAAGAATGAACTCTGCAGAGCGTTTTGGTCTTTGGGGTTTTCGAGCTATGGTTTTGACTCTAGTTTTGTGCGGGATTGGTTGTGAGGTTGGTGTTGGTTCTTTGGGTGAGGGTGGAGTTTGTTCTGAGGATGAGGATGCAAGATTGATTACCTTAGGTTCTGTGGTTGGTGCATCCTTTGGTGAGATAGAGGTGTTTTGCCTCTGTTGTTTTCCCTTCTGGGTTTCTGTTGTAGAGGGTTCTGCTGATTTCTCTGTAGTTTTTGCAGAAGCAGCCTCTGTAGTTTCCTTTGTTTTCTCCCCCTCAGGATGACCAGATGCTCCATCATCAGGATCATCCTGCCTTCTTTTAGCAGTAACTTCTGTTCTGCAGGTGTCTTGAGCTGCTTGCCTTGCTGCATTTTTCTTCATTGTTTCAAAGTAGATTGCGATCGAAGTTTTGAAGGCTTTGGTCGCACTTTTCTCGAACTCTGCAGCGGTTGTTTTGGCAATGTTAGTGGCAGAGGCGATGGCAGCAGCATCAGAAGTTTCTGTAGTTGACTTCATTTCTGCAAGGGCTGCTTTAACCTTTGTGGATAAGGTATCCACTTTGGTATTTAATCCTGTAAGCGCGCCTGAAGTTGACTCTGTAAAAGACGTGAATGAGCTTTGCAACTCATTCAATGTTTGAGTTACAGAGGTTACAAAGGCTTGGAACTCATCCTTCGTAACATGTTCCTCTTGGGTAACCTCTGGAGGAACAACTCCTTCTCCAGAGTGAATCCCTGTTCCTGGGACACCTTCGTTCACCCTTGTTTGTACGTTGGGGGTGGAAGGATTTCCATCTGATCCTCGAGAAGAAACCTGAGTTTCAGTCTCTACAGAAGTTCTGTGAAGAATATTGTCCAAATCCACTCCAGAGGTGGGTATCAGAATATTCTTCTGTTGACTTGGAGACTTGTCTAGAGTCTCTTCGTCATGGTGCTCTCTACTTCTCTCTGAAAGAAGTTTTGGCCCTATATTGTGCGTGTCAGAGGAAACGAATTCCTCTGTAGGGTGTTCTAGTGTGATCTGGGGCGATTGATCACGAACTATAGGTGAGTCTCTCTGAGGAGACTCCCTAGGAATGGATTCCCCGTCTTCTGTGGGCACACAGGTTGAAAGAGTAACCTCTGGCTGGATGGGTTGGGTTAGGATCGAGCTGTGCTGCTCTTTTTCAATAACTCCTTCTGCAGCTAGACCTGCGGAGTTAGAAATGTGGGTTGCACTGGGAGTTGGGTTTGGTTGTGTGCCTTCTTCAACTTCGGCATCTTTTCTTGTTTCTTCTTATGGTTCTGTGGAAGTTCCTTGCTCTGTGCGCAAGGAGTCATACATGTGATGAGATCCGTATAAGCTCATGACATGAGGATGATAGAGACCTTTTCGTATCCAGATAGCCTCTTCTTCATCTGAATCTACCTCTGAGATTTCTATCCCTGTTTCTGTGGTTTCTTCTACAACCGTTGCCTCTGTAACTTCAGTTGTATTCCACTCAGCTTCGGTTTGTTCTGTACTTCTGAAGCTTGGTTTGGACTTCTTCTGTGGACGTCCAATCCTTGAATGAAAGGGTTTTGTAAAATCACAGGGGTTTCGGCTGGTTGATTTCTGGGTGTTGTGTCATCTTCTTGTAGATGTGTGTCAATGCCAGAAATGAAGAAATCTTGTTCTTCTGGAGAGTGGTGGTCGAGAGGTTGTGCCGTCCACCCTGCTGTATTAAGGGTGTTTGCAATTTCGGGGTTCTGTAGGAAATCATTCCGGTCTCCCTGGTGAGCAAATCTATCTGGAGATTGATAGGGTGATTGATATCCTTTTTCTGTCATTCCTATTTCTGCATCTTCTTCTTCTGCAGTTTCACCCTCTATGATTGCCTCTTCTGCAATGGTAACCAATTTTTTAAGTGATTTACCATGCTTCTTTTTGGTTTTCCTCCTTTTTGGTTTTGGTGCCCCTTCCTCTGTTGATTTGGATCTTTTCTTTTTCTTTTGGAAGAGGGAGGGGCAGAGGGACCTTGGATTTGTGGTGGAGATGAGGGTTCTGTGGGATGTTCAGTGGGTGGAGAAGATGGTTCTGCAGGAGTTTGTTGGATAGCTGAAACAGAGGCAAGTTGTTCCTCTGTAGGGGTCTTGGTTTTCTTTCCCTTTTTCTTCTTCTTCTCTTTAGATCCCTCAGAAGACTTCCTCTTTGAAGAATAGAGGTCTTTCCTTATATCTCTGAAGTTCTTCTGGTTGGCCTTGTGTTTAGCCAACTTTATCTTCCATTCTTCTTCTGTAAGTCTCTCTACTACATTACCTCCTATGGGAATTCCTATATGCGGGGGTGTTACAGAACTGGGTTCAGGAGTTCTGTAAACGCGTGTGTACTCACTAACTAGTTCTTCATCACTAGCATAACCTAACATTACCTTTGATAGTGGCCTGATGTGTGGGTAGCCATCCTCATGTTCTGTAGGGGTGTTCTTGGACATAGGAAATTGCTTAGGTTTGGGACCGTCCATTGGCCATTTTTGGACAAGGAGTAGGGGTTCGAAAAGTACACTGAGGATTCGCTGGAACTGCAGAGGGGGTAACCAGTTGTGATCAGATATTTTGGCTTTCTGGGAGGCGATTTTGCGATCGATGGTGTTGATGATCTCTTGCATCATTATGGTGGCATAATCTAGGGGTAGATCATAGTATACACCATACATGATTGAGAGAATTTGAGGTGAGCTTTGATCGATGCTCCCGATTTTTCCCGTGAGGCAACGATTTAGGATGGAGAATAAGGTATTCCACAGAGGAGGTAGTCTTGCTCTGCGGAAATCGTTCCTCTTTTTCAACTGTTGGTTGTACCCTAACATGTGCAGAAAGTCGACAAGTTCTTCATTTGTTGGTTGGGGTGCATACTTTTTGATTCCCATGAGTCCGCTTGTTGGAAGGCCAAATTCTAATGAGAACATGGTGCGATTGAACATCAGTTCAAGGCTCTTACTTTGGTCAGGTTTAGAAATGTAGCCTCTGATTAAATCGGTGTCAGCGTCATAACGGCAAGATTGCCAAAACTGATGTAGGTAACGTACTGGTATTTGTTCAACGGTTTTGCTCAGAAGAGGGTAAAGAAAGTGGTTCTCTAGGATGTTTAGCAGGATGGCATGTTCTTTGCCAAATGCCGTAGGAGAAGGAACAAGATAACAGTTGTTCGATTTAATGGGAAGGGTTTGCTCGAAATGGTCATTTGAGAAAAAATGTTGCAGGTGGGTAGTGGGTACGAAGGATGCCTCGTCGCCGGAGTCGTGTCTGTCGGCATCGATGGCGATGTGTGGGTTGTGGGAGTGCTCAGAATGCACTGGAGAGGATGTCGGAGAGTTCGTTGGTGAAACGTGAGCAGATTTGGAACTGGAAGCCATTTGTAGGTTTTGAAAGTTCTAGGTTTTCAGAAAGAAATAAGCAAGTTCGCCGGAGAAGATGAGAGAATAGTAAAGTTTTGAAAGTGATTTTATCTTGGGTTTTATACTGTGGTAACGGATAGAATTCGGAACGGTGAAAATGTGAGAAAGTTAATAAAATTTGAGGTCCACACTCGAGTTCATTCGGCGTGGTGCAAGTTTCTAGGACGACGTGATATGTACGTCAATGAAAACTTGACACGTCATCAATGTCAGTGACGACGAGACGTCGTGGGCGGCCACATTAAATGAAAAACGCGTGGGTTTTAAATTTTCACCACAGAAAAGTTACCGTTACAGATACAGAAATTCCCAAGTGGAAATCTTTACAGAAGCTCTGTGGGTACAGAAGCTCTGTGATTTTGAAAAACGTTTATCTCTGTAGATTGTATCTTTAATGAAAATCGTTTGAAAAACACGGAGAGGATCAATAAATTTTTAGTAGAGAGAAATTATCCTACAGAGGTTTTTGGACCTCTGCCAGAGCCAGCAGAGGCTCTGTGACAGGAAATTTCTTATAACTAATAATTTATAAACATTTTTAATCATCCAAGTTTTTGATCAGTTTTAACAATGTATTTAGGACTTATTTGAATGTTGGTGTCCTAGAAAATTGTAAATCTCAAAGATTTTGTGCAGCAGAAGTCATTTGAATGATTTGAGTGATCTACAGAGGTTCTTTGGTTGAAAGAACTCTGTGGCTTATGACTTCTGTGGCAAGATACCAACCTATTTCCTTTTGATCGGCGAATGTGATCTCTTCTGTCGCATTCTTTGCTCCCCCTTGACTTATGAATCTCTGTAGATTCAGCAAGGTCTCCTTTTCCGCTCCTCATTGATCTAACAACCTCTGTAGGATTGATCTCTGTGGTTTGAAACCTGCCTTTTTATCTCTTGAAGCTTGTACTTTTACCAAAAACGTTTGAAAAACATTGGAGAGGATCGTTAAATCTTTAGTAGAGAGAAATTATCCTACAGAGGTTTTTGGACCTCTGCCAGAGCCAGCAGAGGCTCTGTGATAGGAAATTTCTAATAACTAATAATTTATAAAACTTTTTGATCATCCAAAGTTTTTATGGTTTTAAACATTGTTTTTAGGACATATTTAGAAATTTTTGTCCTGGAAAATTGTTTTTGGAAAAAGATTTTGTGCGACACATACCTTTTAGAGTGTCTAGTTTGGACGACATAAACTCTTGTTGATCATAATCCTCCTTTGGCTCCCCCTTGAATGATCAACCTCTGTAGATTAATTTGAGGTCTCCTTCTGCTCCCCCTTGACCTATGCTTGAATCAATAGAGATAAATAATGCACAGTACATAGGTCAACCTCATCAGAGGTTCTGTGGAGATTGTCATAGGTTCTGAGCAATTCAACAGAGGCTCTGTGAAGTATAGAATCTTTGAAGGATGAGTCTTAAACAAAGTGTTTAAGAGTCATAGTGTATTTTGAAGCCTGAGTCCTTAATAGAAGTATTAAGGAGTCCATTGTTTGCTGAAGAGTGAGTCCTGATCTGTAATGGTCAGAAGTCATTTTTCTGATGAAGCTCGAGTCCTAAACTGATTTGTTTAAGAGTCTTTTTCACTAAAGTGCGAGTCCTAAACTGATGTGTTTAGGAGTCCTTTTCTCCTCTGAAGAGCGAGTCCTGATCTGTAATGATCAGAAGTCCTTTTACCTGCAAGACAAATCAAAGAACTTTTGGTACCCATATCCAAATGGGTCCTTTTTTGTTAGGATTTGGAGCTGTCTTTAGGTCCTCTGGTTTGCCAATCTCTGTTGGTTTGCCAATTTTCTTTCTATGACCTTTCTCATTTTGGGTCTTTGGATTTTTCTTTTGAAATGACCCATTTTGTACATAGAAAGATTTAGAGAAAAGGTTTCTTAATTGAAGCAGAAGATCAAAGCATTTATATGAATGAAAAGATGAAGGCTTTGTAGAAACAAATGGTTTTGGAGCATTTTTGTCAGGAATAGAGTTTTTGACTTTCCAAACCATTTTCATCTTTTTGTAAACAGGATTATTTGAATTTTTAGAACAAGAGTTTGCTAAGACAAGGTCTTTAAACCTTTTAGCTAAAACATCTTTTTCTTTAAGGTTTAAATCAAATTTTCTTAGAAGATCTGATTTATACCTCTTCTCCAACATAATCTTGTTTGACAAATCGGATAGTCTCTTTGTTAAATTTGACATTTCAGCTTTAAAGACCTTTCTTTCCTTCTCAAACTTGTCTTTCAAACACTTTGTTTGAAATCCTTCTCTCTTCACCTTTTCAGACTCTTTTCTTTCAAAATCCTGCTCTTTCCTCTCTTTTTCAAGAGATTTCTGTAATTTTGAGATTTTGAAAGAAAGTTCCATATTCTTTGTCTCAAGAAGAGTTTTCTCTTTTCCAAACTTTTCATTTTCACTGATTATAAGTTTTTCAAAGTTGGAAATCAGTTTAGAAAAGTTTAGACACTTAAGCTCAAGGCTTTTCTTCTCTTCTTTAAAAACAGTCTTAACTTCTTCAAACTTCTTTTTCTCCTTTTTACCAAGCTCTTCTGACTCAGATAGTTTCCTTTTTAGTTCAAGATTTTCACAGTTTAGGAGTTTACCTGATTCTTCAAGCTTGGCAATGTTGTCTGAGTTAATAAGAATGATCTTGTTTCTTTCCTCTAATTCTTTCTCAAGAGAAGGAATTATTTTCTTAAAATTTGTGTTGAGTTTGAAATAATAATGAAAATCAGCATCAACACTAAATTTTAGTCTTGACATATTGAATGAAGTTTTTAACGAAAGAAACAGTTTCTAGGATGTTACCAGATCGAATAAATCGAAAATGGCAGTAAAACAGAATCTGTTTGAAGGAATGAAGAATAGGTTAAGAACAGACAGTTTCTATCAAGAATCTTGTCTAAACGAGGATCACTTGATATTGAAAACCAAGCTTTGCTCTGATACCAATTGTTGGTTCCCGTTTTTCTTTAAACAAGATTATCAGATCTATTAGTTCGAGTTTATGTTTGATGCGGAAGCGTATTTGAAGAACTAACAGATATGTTTGATAGATTTAGAACACAATATAAATAAACAGTGAACATGAAATAATATCTCAAAGTTTACTGAATATATATATATCAAGAACAGATTTAAGAACAGTGAGTATGCAAAGCTTTAAACAGATATGACTCTAAATGTGCATAAGCTATGTGTTCTTGATGTTTGATTGAAGTGTTATTGTTTTTCTGTTTTTGTGTTGTTGTGTGTTAGGAAGAACTCAACACGAGTCTTCCTTTTATACTACTCTTAGAAGACTATGAAGTAGGTCACTGTTCCTTTTACGGCATGAATAGTGAACTGGATGGTGTGAGCAGTTGTTTGAGCCATGCGCATTTAATGGAGCAGATGTACTTTTGGTAAATGCATTAAATGGCGCAGACGTCTATTTTGTACCATGCCCTATTGAGTCCACTCAGAGCTTGACACGTGTTTTGACAGTACTTTTCCATGCAAGTTGATGAACAGGTCTTGGAACAGTAGCAAGATATTATAAATATCTTCCTAGTCTTTTGAGGACCATAGAGGCTCTGTAATGTGTTACAGAGGTTATGCGGTCTGGTTCCTCTGTAGAGTAGTCTTCACCGGATTCCGAGTCTTTGGTTGTTTACTTCTGCAGAGCTTCTGTCAAGGGTGGCAGAGGTTCTGAGGCTCGGTCCTCTGAGAAGTCTTCTTGGTTCCTTGTCTTCTGATGTTGTCCGCAGAGGCTCTGTTATTGGTAACAGAGGTTCTGCGGTCTTGGTCTTCTGAAAGCGTCCTTCTGTATTTTCCTCGGTCTTTGATCACTCTTGATCAAAACTTCCTTTGATTCTTCTGAGATGCCCGGCAGAGCTTCTGTTGCACTCAGCAGAGCTTCTGTGGAAGTTCTTTTGTACTTGGCCATTTTTCAATACTTCTAATTTTTCAGAATATTGGAGCTAACAACTATATATACTGTAACATAAATACTAAAGCTACAGTACAAATATGAAAGACTAATAGGAACAATACACGTGTCCTAATTAGTAAACTAAATACAAAGTAAAGTATCTAGTTATAAGTTCTGAACATGTTGTTCAGAACTTCTGAACATTATTCTGATTAGGCTTCTCAGACTTCTATACTTGGCCAACTTTCAGAGCAATACTTCTGAGCCTTCTTAGTCAGAACTCTGACTCTTCACTTCAGAACTTCTGAGCCTTCTTAGTCAGAATTCAACACTTAGTTTATTGACAAAACTCAGATCTAACAATCTCCCCCTTTTTGTCAAATAAACTTGTACTTTGCATCATCCAATTCTTTTAAGGCAGGAACAATCTTCTGTAAAAGCACATTTCTTTGAGCAAGCATCTTGTCAATCTTAACAATGATTTCTTGAATGGTTTCAACCTGCTGAGTGATTACTTCTTGAGTCATGTTAGCTTGTTTCACCTTCAGCATCTTTTTCTCCAAATTGTGCTTGATGATCCTTAAAGTTCCAGAACTATACTTTGCAGTTTCTTTTGCTCTAAAGAAGATCTTTTCACTTTTATTCTTCAGAAAAACTCCCAATTCTGGATGCTTGGATACACTTCCAGTTTTCAAGACATTTTTCTGATCATGGTCTGTGTTGGGATTTGAAAGATAAACACATGGCCTTTGTAAATACAGAGCTATTTGAAAATCTATAAAACAATGCCATCTTAAGATATAGAACATAGCTTCAATCACCACAACCCTTGCCTTTCTTTCATTCTTGTCTTTGCTTGAATCTTTGAAGCAAAAAAGACTATGTAACCTGTAGAAGTCAACTACTGATAACTTTTCAAAGTCCGCATCAGTAAAATAGTACACTTTTCCATCCTCTCTTAAGACTTCAAAGGACAAGTACTCCAGCTTTCTGAATTGCTTAACCTTTAGTTCTCTGATCCCTGTGATTAGAAAATCTGAATACACAGCTTGCTTTGGTTTTCCAAGACACCTTGACTTTTCTACCAACCAGATCTGAGTCTCTTTTGGTCTGTGATAATATACACTTAGAAACTGTATTTCTTTGGGCTTGAAGAACTTGGGTAAATCAAATTCAAGAAAATATCCATTCAGATCAACAGATATTTCATCTTCTTTTGGATCAGATTGTTCAGGTTGATCAATACTTGTTATTTGAACATTCTGAGGAGTTGTGTCTTGAACTTCTTCAACTTCTTCTGAAAAGATTTCATTTACTTCATATTCAACAGGGAATACAAAGTCACTATGTAACATCTTTTTAGGATTAACTTCTAATAACAGCCATTCACCACAGTTTCTGATCTTACTTATGAGATTTAATCTTCTTTCCACAGATTTAACACATCTTTTCTTTAGATTTTCTCTTTCAGTATTAGAATTTCCTTTCATTTCTTTTAGTAACCAACTCAAAGTTGCATTGCTATATTTCACCAATTCCTTTAATCTGAATAGTTCAAGTCTTTCTTGAACTCTATATGCAAAGCCTTCAGTTTCCATTCCTTCATTTATAAACCCCTTCATATTTACACCAATCCCTGGAATCTTTACTGGACAACTCAAGTTGCATTTCTCTTTTCTTCCTTCAATAGCCAACTGCAAGTCATACATATACATATTCCTGACATAAATGCCCAGAAGTCTTCTGCATTCAATCTCTATCCAGTCCTCTTCAGTACTGGCAAAGAATTTAACAAGGAAGATCTGATCATCAAGAGTTAATCTGTGAAAATCAAAGCTGGACATGGAAACTTTGAACACTTGAAACTATGATGAGTGTTCAACCGAGATATCTATGAGAGTGAATAAAAAGCTATGAAAATCAAACCCTATGTGCGTAATGCTAACATAACCTATCTTATCATGTTTTTAATCATCAAACTAACATACATAATGGATTTTTGACTCGGAATATGAAAAGTCACACAAAAGTCGAACAAATAACCCTAAAAATCCAAATCTGGTAATCTAAAACAATTAAAAACCAACCTGGATTGATGTCTGAATGGAATATAACTGAAAAGACTTCAATCCTTCAACAAAATCTAGAAAAATATTGATAGCATATGAGAGGGTTTAGGTGTTCGAAAAGGTTTAAAGTTTGAAAAACCGCCCTATTTATAAGAACTTAGGGTGAATGAGATGTGGTAACGAGTGATTGGTCCAAGGTTTGACCAGCCTACGTGTCAAAGTTATCGAACGAACAAGTGCTCGATAACCCTGATTTTATCATACAACAAATGTTCGATAAATGGATAAAAGTTTAATCGCACACGAAGTGTGCGATAAACAATGTTCATGGGGTTTTATCGCACAACACATGTGCGATAAAAATTGTTATTGAAGGTTTATCGCTCAACACATGTGCGATAAACACTATGCATGCATGTTATTGCATAAGGCACGTGCGATGAAAAATGTTATCGTGCAAGCTATGTGCGATAACATCAACACTTAGACATTTTTTGAATTTTTTTAATAAATGCAAAAAATTTACCACATTAAAAGATGTCCAACTTTTAATTGGTTAAGCGCACAAGGTTTTAAACAAAGATTTACCCCCCCCCCCCCTTTAAATGATGCATAGATTTTCAAAAATATTTTTCATCATCTAGGGTTTGTTCAAAAACAATTAAAAGTACTGACCTTGATGTCTTCTTGCCATGAGTCATGTCATCTACACTCACAACAACAATTAACTACACATACTCCCCCTAGACATATGATTATAGTTATAAAATCCCCCCTAAGAACATGATTATTAGATATATTAGTTCGAGTTTATGTTTGATGCGGAAGCGTATTTGAAGAACTAACAGATATGTTTGATAGATTTAGAACACAATATAAATAACAGATTTGCTCGCCTCCGTCCACACATCGGGACTCACGGTTTTAATCACGTCTAAATAAGGTCTCTCATACATTTATACTTCCTTAAGAGAAAGAACTTGGCGGAAATTCCTGCCACAACAACGAGGATCTTCCACTAGGAAAACTCACTTACTGACAACTTGGCACAAGGCCAACCTTGTACATCTCGACAAGCTCACACCTAAGAGTCCCCTCCTCGGGTTACATGAAATATCTAGGTTACTTCTTCCAACCGACATTCGTCCATGAAGATCATACTCCCTTCCCGATTCGCATCGGCTACAACTCGACAACTAATTCGTACATTCTTACCACTTCATCATTTCATACTTAACGTGTCTAATAGTAGGAAACCTCTATAATTCTTTATTAGAGTGCTCACCCATCCGAATTGCACTTATCCTGAAGGCTCATAAATTTCTCGCTGCTTGCCACAAGCGTCCAGTCATATAACATAACTTCGGTTGCTCTCACTCAACTAGGAGGGGTAACCACGATCACGCCCTACTATTCTCAATAGCTTACACTGAACGATCAGTCCGTTTGAACGTTTCTCACAAAGTCGCTAACTTAACTCGTTCAGTTGTCTTATCCACTTCTTTCCTGCACAAAATCATACACCATTTCCTTCCTCAATACTCTTTCCAAAAGTTCGCACACTTATCAAGGACAAACTACACAACACTGCGCCTATCGGCATTACTGTCAAGTTTACTACTTCCGATTTACTTACTTATTCCAGCATACTGCCTTCACCTCTCCACGTTAGCGTGGAGCACTGCCCACCAACATTACTCGCCCCTCTCTTCCGACAATTCTCAAGCTGCAAATGCTGTCTTATTACTATACATAACTAAACGGTTGCACTAAAATTCTAACTTAAGGCTTTCGACTAAATCGCCTCGAACTGACACCAGAGTTCGACGTCACTATACATTCTTTAAACTCCAACTTTTACTTTCTCAGACAATTCGTTCACACATAAGCAACAACTCACATTCTTTAAGGATTTCACATCTATTCCACCACATTTTGACTAATACATCCATCATCTCCTTTAAACTTCCAATGATTCCAAAATATACTTACTTAGCGACTCTTACAACTAAAAAAAAACACTTGGTTTCTCCTTTGGGTAACTACCCACCACCACTCCGTGATGCTATCCCGAACATAATCATATCACCACGCCAGCTTACACCCTACGTGCTACAGCAATCTGGTTAACACTCGAACACCTCATCCGAAACCCCCAAAAGGCTTCTATCTGATGCTTCCTCTTTCTCTAACATCACACTACTACAACACTGACTGACACATTTACCTAGGCAATTGCCGCCACTACTTGACCGTACATTCTCCACCCAAAACATCTTGCTGCAGACCAGGTCTCCCATGGTCATTCGTGCACAACTCAAACTTACTCTCATGTTCTCCCGCATCAATAACCGAGTCTATCTCGCTACTTTGTCTCTCCCCAACTCTAGTTGAACCATTACTCATGAATTTCTAATTAACTCTAACATACTCGTTTCTTGCTAGCTCTTTACGATCTCAAACCAACGCATAGACATGGCACATTCCCTCACAGATCGACATAATCTATACACCTACTTTGTTCGTGCTAACTACTACATCTTTTACGTACCATCCACCTCGTAAGTAAAACGCTTATCTAAACAACATCCTTTCACTAGCTCAACACCCCTACAGGGTGGTCCTTCAACTTCAACCTTCTGATTCTAGTCTTCGACCTCATACACTTTACACAACTACCGACTCTGACGTCAATAGTTGACATGTTGATACTTCGTTGATACTTCCTTAACCTATTCTTCAACAAGGGTCCCCTACAGGACCTAATCTTTCCAACACCAACCTCTTAATCGACTTCACATCACGTCGTCCTCATTTCAAACTGACTCGCGTAATGTCAATATTACAGGATCACCTTAAACTCTTATTCAACGTCGCGGATATTTCATCTCTACTTCACCACACTACTCATAACGAGTTGCTATACCAACACCTTGATGACTTCTAGTCCTTCCCTGAACACAACCGTCCCTCGGCAACTGTACTTCCAGTCACCGCACGAGGGTACAAACCCTCATGCAACCGACATTAAAGTCCACTTCCGACTCTTCTACTGCTCACCTCTCCTCTAGAACGTAATTACCAAAGCTACAAACGTTCTCTCCTGATGTTCAACACCTCTCCACTCTAGGGGTTCTTCCTTAGCCTAAAATGTAATACTCTACGACCTATTGAGTTCATAGCCTTCATGCCTGACAACGCGATAAATGAATCATTTAACACTTTTGATCATTTTAAAGAAACAACACTTGAAAACAACTTGGGTACACACGACCCCAACATTCTCATAACTCTAATGCCCTGCACAACGATCTTGAGGATCGTTTGCATGCAATCTTTCTGTGAAACTTAATCTTACTCAACCAAAAATGTGTTGTTACGACAGGAATAAATATTGGATGAAAATCTTCCTATACGACAAAATTTTGAAAGAAATTTACCGACACGAAGTAGGCCAGTCGGTCCTCACACTCATTTATATAACTTCGACATGTCAATACTCTTTTTGGTTATAAAAGTTGTGCATTCAAACGTTTTCTTGGCTTATCGTGAAAAGAGTGGAATATTTTGCAAATCGTAAACCTCAAGACTTCATTGTACGATGTAAATGGATTTGTATTTTTCTTTAAACATACGCTTGCACCCGCCGACTCATATTCGATCAAATTTGATATTTACACGTTTATACTTTTCTTATGAAAAATCTCATGTACACATATACTAGCTCAATGCATGAAACTTTACTTGCAATTGAAGGCAACTCACTCAAACAAGGTCAATCGCTTTACTCACGCAACTTATCATTGACACTCTACTTCGACCAGTGGTCGCCCACTCGGCCTCGCAACGATTTGCTATACATACATTCCACAGTATACTTACTCAACCATTTCATACTATTTCGTTTTGATCAACTATCTCACTTTCCACTTCTACATGGTTTCATTTCACTATAGGTATCTTATTTCATTTATCCTGCTAATGGAAAGCTCGACCAAGAACCCAGGGCTCCATTGATACCTTCAAGGTTTTGACACTGACTTTCCTTACCATCCTAACTGATCTATCCCATGATTTCTAGAATTGGGACTCTCCCGAAACAGGAGTCCTACTCAAACTCAAGCATTCTTCCTCTCCGAATTCACGAAAAGCTAACTTTAGACGACTCGTAATACTCTATACAACATTTCTTCTCTACGATGTATACGTACATCACATCACCATGACTTCTCATGAAATTTCCCCAACAAGGGGTCTCAGTCTACCCCTCAGGGATCTTGCTGACATTCTAAAGTACTGGAACACGACATAAATACTAGCTTTTGACTACCACTTCGGAATAATAAGGCAGGTTAAGCACATACATGTGCCTGTAAGTCCGAAATTACACTAGCCAGGTGGAATCTCAAACTTACCTTACATGACAGTCCTCAGTGCCTTTTTAGTCCTATCTCTGTAATAGTGTCCTCCTAACGCATTTCCTGTATCTACAATAGTGCCCTCCTAACGCATTTCCTGATTCTCAGTTGTGATTTCTACTCCCAAGTTTAAGTTTAGGCCCGTCCGGTCACCTAAATCCCTTAAACTATGGCTCTGATACTAATTGTAACAACCCAGTCTAAAATAAGCATGCAAATCATATAAATTAGAACATCCCAAAAATGGGTCCCAAAATTTCTTACATAAGTCTCAAAATAGGTTGGCGGAAACAACTTATACACAACTGAGAATGAACTAGCTACTACAAGTATAAGTGGCACTGTCTCTAAATGCATCTGTCCTCTGTCATGCTTTTGCTCACTTACCTGAGCCTCCTACTATCTGCTTACCTGAAAAGGTTTAGTTTGGAAAAGCGAGGGTTAGACCATGAGGTCTAGTGAGTCCCTCCTGACAGTTCTCAAAATCATTTTAAAAACTTTGCATAACTTTCATATATAAAACTTTCAATAATAAACTTTCACATAACTGGACATTAAAACTTCCACGGATAAATCCGCTCCCGTAAATGGCACCCTGAAGTCACCCAGAAGTGACAACGAGTCAGTATCACGCTGCCTTACTGGGTATCACTTCCCATGGCATCAACGGAACCTCCCCCCGACTTAGCCAATTTACGTCTACACAATGTATGCATACATCTCACATAAAACTTTAAACAACTTTCATGCAATAAAAGCATAAGAACAAAACATGGCATTTCTCATCATGTATTCACTTTAGAAAAGACACGTTAAAAGACACGTATCTTACTTCTCGTTCCTAAACAGTTCCAAACTTCCAAATCGACTTCCCTGAATAAACGGGCATAAAACAACAACTCAACAAAAGTATCCGGACAACTCAGTTTTCCGGACAACCCTACTTTTCCGGACGCTAAAGAGTCCGGACACCCAACTAACCGGACAACAACCTAGTCCGGACAACACCCTTATCCGGGTAACTACTACATTCCGGATGATACCCCTTTCCGGATATCGAACTTACCGGATACTAGGCTTTACCGGACATAATACCTACCCGGGTAGCTTTCCTATCCGGACAGTCTCCACACCCGGAGACCTTCTAACGCATCGAGGAGTCCGGACGTCCGAGAAGGTTTCCGGACGTCGACCTGGACCCTTTTTTAGGCTGAAATCTACTGGTTAGCTCGATTCTCTCGAAGTAAAGATTAGCAATAGCAACAACATCACTAAACTTAACAATTACTGGGTTCTTAGCAATCGAAACACACTATAAGACCCGATTTCTCTCATTTTAGCTTCAAACTTCACCTTTGAACAAAAACCCCAAGACTAACCATTCTGCTCCCTAATCAAAGATAAATCGATGAAACAAGAGAGTGTTACCTAGTTCATTGCTTGCGATAAACGAAATCCAAATGCTATTTCTTCTTCAAATCCCAAGGTTTGATGGCTCCTTTCTTCCAAATGCACCAAAAACCTTCAAGAACCTCTCCTCTTCTTTTCCTCACAAATCCAGCCGACACACACACTAAAATCAGTAATATGGAATATCCTCTAGGGTTTAGTGCCCTTTTTCATACCCCAACTCCTATTTACCAACTAGCCCCTCAACTTCTACTTCTGCTTAAAACTCCACACCAAACGCAAAACATTTCGAAAAAGGTCTGGGTCGTTACACTTTGATGTTCTTTTGAGTCGCTCCGTTCGGTTTAGTAAATAATGTGTCTTTACTTCCACCAAAGTATTTTGCATTCTCGTTCGATTAGTTGATTGATTGATCATGTGTTAGTCGATCGTTTGATCATGTAAATTCTCGGATGAGTCTTCTTTTGGTTTTACGTATGATCAATCGATATTTGAATATCGTAAAAACAGCAAATTCTATTTATAAAGCTGCTGAATTTTATTCTGAAAAATTCGTATTATTTGTAAAAAAATCATAATAAATCGCTCGTTTATCGGATTAATTCATATAATATGTTTTTGAAAACCTAGAGATGTCTACAACGTTTTATTGTCACACGAGCAAACTGTGGTTTTTATTCTAAGACGTCTAAAATCCGTGTTTTCCGAAACTGATCTCGGTTTAGGCCAAAACTGCGCGACTGTTTTCAAAAATTCGTATATAATTCATTTTAAATCCGTTTCAGTTCATTCTTGATTCTCTGGAATCACAAGACATTTATGAAAACGTTCTGTTTAGATATGATTTTATAAAACTTACTGGAACTATGACAAAATATTGGATTTCTAAACGTGTAAAGTGCTAAAATATGTATTACTCGATTTAGAAAAGTTGTGAGTGTGAAATTCCTATTCTACTTATGGTTTTGGCTTTCCATATGTTTTTGCTTTTAAGTATTTTGTAAGATTTCATTCAAGTATTTATGTTAATGGTTTACTAAATCTCATGCCATTCAAATCTTTTTCGATTCGTAAGTCGTCAATAAAGTGTGTTCGGAAATATAAAGCTTTTAATGGAATTGGTCGACATTTTTGTATAAGCAAATGTCTTTTTGATTCTTTTTGTAATTAGTATGATTTATTCACATGTGACGTGACGCACTTTTGAAGTTAAACCTTTTCGTTCATTCTATTCGTTTAAGTAAGTTTTTGAACCCTCAAGCTTTCGTTTAATTCGTAATACGTGCTTCATGATTATTTGATTTGTCCGTTAGCGTATCATTCTTTCGCTCGAAATTCTCCAAGGTCACATATTTTTATAAAAATCGTCCTACATACGTATATGTGATGTCAATACTAATAAGATGTTTTACGTGATTCTTCACTTCTTTTTAGTTCGTGTTCGTTGGTCCGATGTATATATATATGTGTATATATATATATACATATATATATATATATATATATATATATATATATATATATATATATACCCGTGAGTTTGGTTCGTTTGTGTTAGCTTTATTCGTACTAAATTATATGAAATTCTTTGACATCTTCGAGTCGTATTATTTGTTGGATTCTCAATGTTTTGGGATTTAATTCGATTGTTCCAAATGTATTAGTCGATGGTGTCGTTATTTTAAATGTGACTTATTTTCGTTTTGCCATCGATCATTTTATAAGAATTGGTTTGATATTATTTCGACCTCTCATCCCTTTTAGACCATTTTTGAATAAGTGTGAATAACCTTTTATTTGACTCCGACAACTTTTGTGAAAAATCATTATTTGTTATACGTCACATGTGTGGTGACAACTATTTCGGTAAAGTCGAGCTACTAACCACCTATGGGGTACCATAGGCATGTCATTGTGGCACCAATGACGTGACACTAATCGTGGCGGTGTGATCAGACCACGACGTCTCCTCTTTTGTGCTCATGTGTGGAGCGATATATGATGTGATTATTTGATTTAGGAGGCGTATGGGTCGACCCTAGTTTATGTGATATGTTTGTAGGGTGGATGTCGGTGTAGTGCCCAACGCCGCATCTCACATTTAGTACGTGTGGATTTGCTACCCAACGTACGGGCCTTTGTGGCCAGATGTCTGACACTTGTCACGTCGGTTGATATGCAAGTGTATGCGATTATTTGTTCGAGCTCGGTATACGATCGTTTGATATGATTTTGAGACAAGTTTCTAAAATTCGTTTGATATTTAGTTGACAATATTTTTGTGATAAAACCGTTTTGATCTTCGACTAGATTTACTGTTTTTGATATTATGAATTAGTAAAAATTTATTTTGTTAAGGCTTGATAAGCATGTTAAAATCAATTTGCATGATCCAACGTCTTTTATTTGAGTTTCCCTATTGTGGGTATCTCCGTATGTTGTCCTTGAACCTGTATGTGATGGTTCTTATACTCAATCTAGTTTTCATGGACACTTCGAGTTTCGTCTTTAAGTATGTTCGTTGCCTAAATCCTGATGTTTATTATTATTCGTTGTTTGGTTCGAGTATTTGTTTGTTATCTATCGTATCCGTGCACTGAGCGTTTGGCTCAGCCGCATTTCTTTCTTCGTGGCAGGTATTCGAAGAGAATCTAAGGAGTACGAGATCCGAAGTATTATCAGATCTAAGAGATTTAGTGGTAAGAAATTGTCGGTTTAGTTGATGTTGTAAAACAAGTTCTGTAGTAAAGAAAAGGTATCATTCGAGACAATTGTTATATCTGATGGTGTTTATTTTTTTTAAGGTTTAATAATGCTCTGTATGTTTCTGTTAGCAGTTCGTCTTAAGTTGAACGTAACCTCCTTTTCCATCTCAGGAAGGGGGTGTTACACTAACTGTGAACCTGAACCAACAGATGGTCCAGTTTTCATGTGCCCAGAGGGCTCATGGCCTGTAGATAACACTAAGTCATCTTGTACAATAGATGCACATTTTAATGAGGCTTTTGAAATGTTCACCTCACCAGGTCTTCCATCCAATCCTTGACATCCAAAATTAGGTATGTCTATGAATGTTTTGTCAGGAATACGAAATTCCTGATTTGTGCAAGTGTTAGAAGGAATTTCAGGCTCAATTTGGATAGGACTGTGAGATCCAAACTCAATGTGATGAATAACAGGTTGGGATTTATCACCTCCCTCTAAATGAGTTTGGGATGGTTCCCCTGATTTATGTGAAACAGTAGCATGTTGAAATGCTTCTGAGTGGGTATGGATGGGTTGTTCAAGATCCACCACTAGGTCCATGGTGTTTGTTTCAATATTGGACACCAAGAATTGTGAACCAATAGCAAATGTGGTTACCTGGTTAAGATTAGCTAGTGAAGAGGCATCTATTTCTGTTTGAACCTCTGGTGACAATCTCTCATCCTCACCACCCTCATTCTGTTTTTCCTCACATATTCTAACCGAGCTCTCAGAATTTTTCCCCTCATTTCTCTCAGAATGTTCACCCACTTGAACATCCTCCCCCTCTCTAACTTGACTAGACCCCTCACCTCTCTTCTCAGGTTGGTCCTCTTGGGTAGGGATTTGAGGTTCTTCAATTCCCACAGAGGTGCAATATGCTTTTAAAATCTAATTCTCCCTTGGTATGTAATTCCTAAGTGATCTTGGCAAAATTTTATGATTAGGATAATGCTGGATTTTAGTAATTGAAGACATCTTACCCAAATAGAAAATAGGACCATGCTGTTCATTTGATCTTCTAGGAATGGTTCTGTTTTCTTGCATTGCATACCAAATCACAAGTTGACAATACCTTATGTAAGGTATGTATGACAGAGGTGTATCCTTTGTTTTCTTTTGAATAGCCTTCTGATTTTTCTCAAAAGTGTTCTTCATGTCTTCCCAAAGTATAGCAGTGTAGTCATAATGCCTATTCTTCACTAAACCTTGAAAGATTTGAAGAATCTGTTTTGAAGCTTGATCTGCAGAACTATTCTTTCCTGACAAACACTTATTCACCACATGAAAGAAACATGCCCAAATTGGTGGCAATTTGTTCCTCCTGAATAAACTAAGAGTCCTTAATCCTTCATTGTACCCTAACTTCATAAACTCTGCAATTAATTCTTCTGTTAAAGGTGAGTCTTCAAAATCTGACCTTCTTTGCAAATCATCTTTCTCTGGAAGATTTAGCATTTCTCTCAGTGCAGGTATTGATAAAGCAAATGTTACTCCTCCAATTTCAGATATAAACTTGTTTCCTTCTAACCTAAGATATCTCCACCATTCTTGAATATACTGAACAGGGATTGTTTTGCACCTTGTAAACCATTTCCTGTAAGGATGATATTTGAATAATTCCATTATGATTCTGTGTTCAGTCTTAAATCTACTCTCCTCAAATAATAAGACACAATTGTTCTCTGACAATTTCAACCATTCGCCTTCAGGTACAACCCTTTCCACTAAGATTGGTCTATTTGACATTATCGACCCTGCAGCACTCTGTTCATGTTCAACATTCATATTTCCCTCATCTGCATTTCCTTCTGATTCAGCCATCTGTTCATCTTCTGCATTTATTTCATCATTTCTTATTGCTACTTCTTCAACAACTCTATTTTGTACTTCATCATTATCAGAATCGGATGAATCCATTAAAGACTTAGCAGAATGCAGAGATATTTGACTACTTCTTCGAAAACCAGACATGATTAAGAAGAAAACAAACTCAAAGAACTCTGGATTGATTCGTATCTCACTTTTCGCTTTGAAATTTGAAAGAATTTGAAAGAGGGATTTTAAGACCTATTTAAAATCCTCGAGTTGAAAGATTTGACGGAAAAGCGAGGTCAAAGTTATAACGGAGTCAACACATTTGAAATGCCATAGAGGATTTAAATGAAATGCGTGGCATAATCAACCAAATACGAAGCTGACACGTGTTATTGGATAGAATATTGACACAAGTCAAAAATCAGAATAACACGCTCAGAAGATTGACTTTCCTTTATCAGAGATCTGATTATTCTACTCAGAGTTCTGAATCCATGATTCAGAAGAATTTTGCCTTGTAACCAAAATTTATTTAAAATCAACTTCTGATAAATGTAAAACCTTTAATTTTTCAGAAGAGGTTTGAACAGATAGAAAAACATTTTATCATCAGAATTCTGTTCAAATAATGCTGATTTTAGATATTTAAAAAAATCATTTAAAATCTTATATCTGAATATGAATTTTTTTGAAATTCAGACATAGTTTGAACAAGTAATCAAAAACTTTTATCATTAAAAGCTTGTTCTTCTTAGAATGATCAGAGATAAGAAATGAAGACATACCTTTTAAGCATCATGAAATAATTTCCAACAAATGTTAATGCTCCCCCTTGACGTTAGCATGTACTCAAACATATATGAGATATAAAGATGAGATAGAAAAATAATAGAAAGAAAATAATCTACAAGATTGAAGTACTTGTATTTCTCAGAAATGAATTCTTGAAAGTTAGATTTCTGAAGTATTGACTAAGAATATCTGAACTCAAGACTCAGAAGTTCTGAACTCAAGAGTCAGAATTCTGAATACAAGAGTCAGAGTTCTGAGTACACTACTCAGAAAATCTTACTTAGAAAAAATTTTATCATTTAAAAAAAAAATATAATCAATTGGTTAGATTAAGCATTCCTATTTTACTTTGTATGCACAAAGTGCATCTCTATAGTTCCCTTTTCCACATAGTCCTTTATAAAATGATACCTCACATCTATGTGTTTAGTCTTTGAATGTTGAACAGGATTCTGAGTAATGGCAATTGCACTTTCTGAATCACAGTAGATGGGAATTTTGTTGAGCTGATACCCATAATCCATGAGTTGTGTTCTCATCCACAAAGTTTGAGAGCATGAAGCAGCAGCAGCAACATATTCTGCCTCAGCAGTTGATGTGGACACACAATTTTGCTTCTTTGATGCCCAACTCACTATCTTATCCCCCAAAAAGTGACAAGCACCAGAAGTACTTTTTCTGTCCAACCTACTTCCTGCATGATCAGCATCAGTGAAAGCAGTCAATTTAAAGTCAGTTTCTTTTGGACACCATAAACCTAGATCAGGTGACCCTTTGAGATATCTTAGAATCCTTTTGACAGCCAACATATGTGATTCTTTTGGGTTAGACTGAAATCTAGCACAAAAACAAGTAGAAAACATGGTATCTGGCCTACTTGCAGTCAGATAAAGTAAATATCCAATCATGCCTCTATAGAGTTGTTATCTACTGAAACTCCTTTGAGATCAGCATCTAACTTTATGTTAGTTGCCATAGGTGTTCTCATAGAAGCACAATCAGACATCTTGAACTTTTTCAGAATGTCTCTGACATATTTTCCTTGATTTATAAAAATACCATTTGGTAATTGTTTGACTTAAAAATACCCATCATGCTCATTTCAAATTCAGATTTCATGATTTTAGAAAAATCATCACATAATTCTGCACTAGTAGAGCTAAATATTATGTCATCAACATAAACCTGAATAAGACTTAAATGCTCACCCTGTTTCTTTAAAAACAAAGTTGTGTCAATCTTACCTTTCTTGAACCCTGACACTAACAAGTGTTGAGTAAGAGTTTCATACCAGGCTCTTGGTGCTTGTTTAAGACCATATAAAGCTTTATCTAAAACATAAACATAGTCAGGAAATTCTGGATCAACAAAACCTTCAGGTTGATGAACATACACTTCTTCATTAAGTATACCATTCAGAAAGGCTGATTTGACATCCATCTGATATACTTTGAAATTCTTGTGTGCAACATATGCCAAAAATATTCTGATTGCCTCTATTCTTGCCACTGGTGCAAATGTCTCATCATAATCAATTCCTTCTTGTTGACAGTATCCCTTAGCAACTAATCTTGCCTTGTTTCTGATAACAACACCTGACTCATCCTTTTTGTTTCTGAACACCCATTTAGTTCCAATGATAGATTTACCTTCAGGCTTTGGAATGAGTCTCCAGACTTTGTTTCTTTCAAATTGGAGCAATTCCTCTTGCATTGCTAAAATCCAATTTGGATCCTCTAGGGATTCATTAGCTTTCTTAGGTTCAATCACACTTAAGAAACCAGCAAACATTGCTTCATTTGCTGTAGCTGATCTGGTTTTTACTTCTGCTGATGGATCACCTATCACTTGATGAATAGGATGATCTTTAGTCCACTTGTGTGAACTAGGAAGCACATCAATCTCTGAAAAATTGTTGTTTGTATCATTCTCATCGATGATGGCTTGTAATTCTGAACTGTCCCCTTGTTCTGATATATGTGTAGGTGTCGCATCCAAGTTTGGATTCTGGGCAATTCAGAATTCTGAGTGACTTGTTCAGAGTTCTGAATATAAGGTTCATAATTCTGAGTACAAGGTTCAGAATTTTCATCACTTGTATTTATCAAATTTGGACATTCCTCAGATGGACCTTTATCAGAAATTACAGTTGATTGAGCTACTTCTGGAGTTCTTCTTTTCATCTCTTTGACCATCTTTGGGTTTTCAAATTCTGCATAAGAATTAGAAATTAGTTCTAGAAAAGCATCCTTAAACAGTAAATTGAGTTCTGAACAAATAGGATTAGAATTTGTATCAGAAGTCATTTTTGTCTTGTTCTGCATGAGTTCTGAACTGTCTTGTTCAGAAGTCTTCATTCTGGCTTCATCAAATGTTACATTGATGCTTTCCATCATCCTCTTGGTTCTTCTGTTGTAGATTCTAAATGCTTTGGAAGTTAATGAATAACCAACAAAGTATCCTTCATCTGCCTTTTTATCAAATTTACCAAGATTTTCTCTGTCTTTAACAACATAGCATCTGCAACCAAAAACATGAAAAATTTGATTAATGGTTTTATTTTATTTATCAGTTCATAAGCAGTTTTATTTAATCTTTTATTAATTAGAGTTCTGTTCTGTGTAAAGCAAGCAGTTGCAATTGCTTCAGCCCATAAGAAGGTTGGAAGATTTGAATAAGCCAACATGGTTCTTGCAGCTTCAACTAGAGTCCTGTTTTTCCTTTCAACAACACCATTTTGTTGAGGAGTTTTGACAGCAGAGAAGTTGTGAGAAATCCCAGAATTTTCTAAAAAATTCTGAAGAGTCTCATTTCTGAACTCTGTTCCATTGTCACTTCTGATTTTCTGAACTGGAAGTTGTAAGAAAACATGAATCCTTTTGATAAAGTTTATCAAGATAGTAGCAGCTTCTGACTTTGCTCTTAAGAATTCAACCCATGTGTATCTTGAATATTCATCAACAATTACAATCATATACTTCTTTCCTCCCATAGACTGAACTGAAATAGGACCACAAAGATCAGTATGAATCATTTCCAATGGTGCTTTGCAAGATGAGTCCATTTTTAATTTGTGAGAACTCTTTTTCATCTTGCCCATTTCACAAGCTAAGCATAATGATTCTTTTTCAAATTTAATCTTTGGTAAACCTTTAACCAGATGTTTTGCAACAAGATTATTCAGATCTTTGAAATTTAAATGAGAACATCTTCTGTGCCACACCCAACATTCATTTGCAGTTGAATTTGATAGAAGACAAACATGATTTAATGTTTGTAATTTTGAAAAGTTAACCACAAATAAGTCCATATGTCTTTTGGCCCAGAATACTTTAATGTCATTCTCAGTTAAAATCATGCAACCTGTTATTTTGAACTTGATTTGACAAAGACTGTCTAAAAACTGACTTATGCTGAAAAGATTATGTTGTAATCCTTCAACATAGAAAACTTTTTGAATTGTAAGATCTCCTTTTGTTAAATCCCCATAACCTTTAACTTGACCTTTGCTATTATTGCCAAAGTTTACTGCTCCTCCAGCCTTTTCTGTGAAATTTGATAGAAAAGACTTCTGACCTGTCATGTGTCTTGAAGCTCCTGAATCTAAAAACCACACATGACAGCCCTGCAAATCAATCAGTTAGTTTTAGGTACCCATTTTGGAATGGGTCCTTCTTTGTTAGCTTTGTTATCTGATTTAACAAAATTGCCTTTTACTTTCCATTCAAAATCTTTCTTTAAACACCATTTTCCTTGAACTTTTATGAAGTCAGAACATTTTCTGCTCACATACTTGTTCAATTTCTTCTTGAAAGTTTTAAATTTGGGTGTTGAAGTGTTTTCAACTTTCTTTTCTTTCACGTTAAGCTCTTTCTCATTCTTTCCTTTGATTTTAGTTTGAGGCTTCACTTCTTTTATCTTTTCTTTTCTCTGAGTTTGAGGAACAGAAGCATTCTTCTTTTCTGTATTCTGAATATCTTTTCTTATAAAAGAAACAGATGTTATTGTGATTGGACATTTCTGAGAATATTGAAAAGAATCACTACCACATTGAACACAAATGAGATTTTTCTTTGCAAGTAACAACAGATCTGTACCATAAGTCTTTTCACTGTTATTGCTATTTTTCAAAGTACATGAACATTTATTACAAAAACTATGTGCTTTTGGTACAGAAGCAGAATTCAATCCAATCTTCTCAGAAACTCTTTTCAGATCATCTTTCCTTTTGCTTTCCTCTTTTTCTGAAAAATTCAACCTGTTTGTGTTAGAGGATGAAGTAGATGATTCACCTTTTTCATATGTACTTGATTCATTAAGGAATTTATCATTATCTTTTAGAGCATTAATCTTGAAAAGATCATATTCAACTTTCAGTTTTCAAGCTCTGTTATTTTCTGAATAAAGACACTCTTTTCTTTTAAAGCTTCTTCAAGTCTAACATCCACATCACAGTAATCATTTTCAAGTTCATCAAAAGATTTCCTTAAGTCCTCAAGTTCTTGACTTACACGATTAAATCTCTTTTCAAGTTCTAAAAAGTCTTCTGACTTTGTTTCAGAATATTCAGTTGATTCAGAATTCTGACTCTTTGAATCAGAATTCTGATTAACAGGCTCAGACTTCTGACCTTCAGACTCAGAGATCTGACTTAAGCAATCAGAATTCTTATTAGAAGATTCAGATTTCTGACTAACTGTTTCAGAAACCTTACTAGTATCAAATATACTTTCTATGTCAGAATGTGAAAAACTTTGTTGTTTATTTTTGTAACTGACATTTAGAGAGTCATATTTGAATTTAGTGTCATTATATCTGGGTTTCTCTTCTGTTGGTTTAGAAATTTCTTTCTTAACCTTATCTTCTGAAACATCTGATTTTTCTGTTTTTGATTCAGAAACTGTTTCCTTTGTCTTTTTAGAATTTGATTTCTGCAAACTATCAGAACTTGTTATAGAACTTGCAGGTCTGATGAAAACTTCAACAATTTCTGGAATTTTTGGTTTAGGAACTTGAAGCTTTTCAAAATCATACAAGTTGACTGGAGCTCTTTTCAAAACGACATTTTCTTCCAATCCCAATCCCTTCTTTGGATTATAAAATCTTGTATCTTTAACATTGCTTGTTAGAAGATTTAATGTTTGCTGAGTCTGACCTCTTTTCAAATTAAGATCTTCTAATTCTTTGATTTTGGTATACAAATTCTTTCTTTCTTCAAATAGCATATCAAACTTTATTTGTAAATCACCCTTTTCATCTTTAACTTTTGAAAACTCATTTTTTAAATCAGAAAGCTTTTTCAATAATTCAGAATTTTCAGTTTTAACTTTCTGTTTCTCAACCTTAGATTCCTCATACTTTTCTCTTATTACTTCTTTTTCAATTCTGAATTTGTTTACCAGGCTTCTTTCACCTTTTATCTGTTTTCTAAGTTTATCAAATTCAGCTTTCATGTCACCAATCTATGCCATTAAATCAATTTCAAGTGCAGAATGTACCTCAGTGGATGACTCAGAGTCAGCATCTTCAAAGTCAGAATCATCCTCATTCTTTATCTTGGCCATGTAACTCTGCATCTGAGAAAAGTGAATGCAGTCATCTTCATCTGAAGTGTAGTACAACCAATTTTCCTGTTCAGCTAACATTGCCACTTCATCATCTCTTTTCTTGGCTAGCTGGGCCTTTTTGATGTAGTAATCATAATTCTTCACAATCTTCACTTCACAATCCTTTGCATAGTGGCCAGATTTTCGACATTTGAAGCACATATCCTTTTCTTTTCTTTCTTCCTTCTCTTCTTCTCTTCTCTCTACCTTCTTCTCATATTTACTTTCTCCTCTTTCTTCTCTTTTCTTGAAATCTGAATCTCCCTGCTCTCTCTTGTAATTTCCTTGAAATTTACCCTTTCCATACCTCTTGTTGAAGGTGTTAGTCAACAAAGCCAACTTTTCAGCAATTATTTTGATATCTTCATCTTCTTCTGATCCATCTTCCTTATCAGATTCCTCCAGCTTTGGTATCTCAGATAGATATGCAGTCTTCTTGGGTGCTTTGACTATTTTAGACTTTGACAGAAAAGCTAACTGTTCTGCAACATTTTTCTTTTCTTCAACAACAATCTTAACAGAGTCTTCATGCTGATTAAGAATACAAAATAGATCATTGAGATCTTCTTCACATATATCCTTATTCATTTGTAGACTTATAGCAAACGATGACCATTCTGAATTTAGACTGTTCAGAAACTTGTAGTTTATTTCTGATTTTGTCTTTTTCAACCCATTTCTTCTCAAATCATTCAGTATGGTGCAAAATTTACTGTACGTCTGAGTCAAACTTTCTGATTCTTTTGCCTTGAACCTTTCATAGGCATTTATGCCTTGATTTAACTTTGCTTGTATTGACCTGACAGTTCCTAACATCTGTCTTTCCAGTTCATCCCACATTTCCTTAGCAGATGATCCACTGTCAATTCTGTTTAGAACTTCATTTGGGACGGCCAATGTCATCAATGTGATGGCTCTTTTGTCTATAGCATGCCTGTTTTTCTGTTCTGCTGTGTATTGAGAGAAATTCGTCTACACCCTTGTAGCCGGAATTTCTGGAGTAGTCTCTGTTTCAGGAGTTGCAGCAACATCGACATAGACTTCGATGGGACCTTCTCGGATAGAAACCATCAGATTTTCATCTATGTTATCCAAGAATTGGATCATTCGGATCTTCCATTGCTGGTATTCTTCCGGTATGAGAACAAGTGGCTTGGTTTCAGATCCCATGGCTAGATACTCTTTTGAAGACATGATTGTAAGATATGTCAACAGAGAGACAAATTCAATTTCTTGAACAAACACAGAGAGAATTCAAGAATTGCTAATAAATTCAAGAAATTCAAATAGCAGTGGAATCAATTGACGAATTGATCAAGAAAACTTCAAGAGTGCGATCAAGAAACCCTCGAGAACACGATCTTGAACGAATTTGTTTGTTGATTAGCTCTAATACCAATTGTAAGTTTAGGATCCACTCTTACAATCAATATATCAATGTATAGAACAGTAATTGAGAAGTAATATGATCAAACCAACTTGTATTCAATGAAGAACAGATTTACAGATCTTAGTGAGAGAGTATCTCAAATATTACAAAAGATGAATACAAATATATGCGGGAAAGTCAGTTAGCGTAACAGTGCTAACCACTATATATACTGTAACAGAAATACTAAAGCTACAGTACAAATATGAAAGACTAATAGGAACAATACACGTGTCCTAATTAGTAAACTAAATACAAAGTAAAGTATCTAGTTATAAGTTCTGAACATGTTGTTCAGAACTTCTGAACATTATTCTGATTAGGCTTCTCAGAACTTCTGACTCTTCTTCTCAGACTTCTATACTTGGCCAACTTTCAGAGCAATACTTCTGAGCCTTTTTAGTCAGAACTCTGACTCTTCACTTCAGAACTTCTGAGCCTTCTTAGTCAGAATTCAACACTTAGTTTATTGATAAAACTCAGATCTAACAATACTCATCTGGAATCTGGTCACCATGAGGTAAGAAAACCAAGTATATAACAAAGAATTAGTCGAACCAAAAATTATGTCATCAACGTAAATTTGAACAATAATAATATCACCTTTTTCACGCTTGGTAAATAAAGTCGTATCAATCGTACCTTTGCCAAAACCAGACTCAAGCAAAAATGTAGATAATACCTTGTACCACACGCGAGGGGCTTGTTTGAGACCATAAAGCTCTTTGTCAAGCATATAAACGTGATTCGGTTTGTCCTTATCCACAAAGCCTTCAGGTTGTGAAACGTATACTTCTTCTTTGAGAATGTCATTCAAGAAAGCAGTCTTTACGTCCATTTGATAGACAGTAAAGTTCTTGTAGGCCGCAAAAGCTAAGAAGATTCTAATTGCATCGATTCGAGCAACCGGAGCATACGTCTCATGAAAAGCGACGCCCTCTTGATGAAGATAACCTTTCACTACAAGTCTCGCTTTGTTTCTTACGACTATGTCGTCTTTGTCTTTCTTATTTTTGAAAACCCACTTGGTACCTACACCATACCTTTAACGCTTCAAATTGATTCAATTCTTCCTGTATTGCGATCACCCAGTCCGGGTCTTCCAGGGCTTGCAGAACTGTAGTCGGTTCAATATTACTTAGAAAAACTGCGAACAAACACTCATTTGCAGTAGTTGATCTTGTTTTCACAGGATCAAACACTTCACCAATTACTTGATGTAATGGATGGTTTCTTGTCCACTTAGTAGAGTACGGGTGTGGGGGAAATCATATCTTGATTGGGGTCAACCTATGATTGTTCTTCTTTCGGTGGCGACTCATTTATCAATGTCAGTTCAGATTGAGGTACTGAGTGTTGATTGTTTGAAACAATAGGTTCCTCCTCAGGAATTTCCTCAGAAGGTATATCAGGTGTAGTGCAATCATTCTGATCATTGACTTGTGAAACAACCTCAGTAGAAGAAACATTATCATTTATGTGTTGTTGTACCGTTGGTGTAGAATGAACTTCTTGCAAAATTGGCGAAGATTCAGATACAGGAACTGGTGCTTCCACCTCATTACTGGTTTGCTCCACTGAAGGACCAGAGATAGTAGTTTGTTCAACACTTTGAGCAACCGGATCCTGTTAGAAACAACAGAAGTTGAGTTATAACTTCCAAAATACTCATCATAAAAATTTCCAAATAATTGATCAAGATCATTTAGGTGAGAAATAGAAGAAGACGCTTGATCTTTTGCCAATTTAGTAGATTCTGGACTTATATGTCAAGATGCTAAACACCGGTAATCGCGGGTTCTGAACTGTTGTGTATAGAAGCCAAATCTTCCATCTCATCAAACTTGACATTTATACTCTCCATCACCGTTCTTGAAGTTCTGAAGTACACTCTGTATGCTTTGGAAGTAGATGAATAACCAATGAATACGTCTTCGAACTAAACTTGTTCAAATTTTATTTTTCGTTTAGTACGAAACACCTGCAACCAAATGAACGAAAATATTTAGTATTTGGTTTCCTATTATTGATAATCTCGTATGGAGTTATACCAAACCGTCAGTGGATGATTGATCGATTTTGCGTATAGCACGCGGTTGATACTGCTTCAGCCCACAAAAATAACGGAAGATCAGAATAAGACAACATTGTTCTCCCAGCTTCAACTAACATATGATTTCGTCTTTCAACAACAACGTTTTTTTGTGGTGTTCTTGCCGCATAGAATTGATGAGAAATTCCCAAAGATTCCAAAAAATCACCAAGAATTTGATTCTTAAACCCCATCTCGTTCTCTGAACTGATTGTTGTAGGTTAACTTGAAGCGATTTCAACAAAGAAATGATTAACTCGGGTGTTTCATCCTTTGATCGTAGAAATTTTACTCACGTGTATCTCGAGTAATCGTCAACGACAACCAATACATACCTTTTTGCGTTTATACTTTGTGTTCTCATGGGTCCGCATAGATCCATGTGTAAAATCTCCAAAACATTCTTCGTATTCGGTTCACGTTTTGGTGGATGAGACACTCATTTCATCTTACCTTTCTCACACGCCCTGTGTTAATGCCAAAAATCGCCCAAAAGAACAACTTAAGGTTGATGTGGACTTTTAACAACTAAAGAAACGTATCTCAAGACCAAGCAACACAATCGCAAGGAAAAAGTAAGTAAGACAAGAGATTTGGTGACGTGGAAAACCCCAAACGAGAGAAAAAACCGCGGTCGAGTTGTGAGAGTCGACAGTGCACTATAGTCGCCAAACAGGGGCAAAAGTCCCTTTGTAACAGGTGTTTTGTGTACAACATATTACAGATAAATGTAAAAATAGACTTAGTCGTGCGTAAATGACGTGTGTCGTGTGTAAATCGTGCAAAATAAACTGTTGTTGTGCGGTTCGAACTGCTGTCGTGCGAAGTTTCTTCAGCGATATTCGTTCGAATGCTCTGTGAATCACCGTGTTTCCGGTGTGCACTTGCTTAGAAAATAGATGGAGTAGATGTAGATCAGATTAAATCAGATTAACTCAGATAGCTTTCTCAGTTACAGCATAGGCCTTTATATAGTTTTCGGCTTTTCGCTGGTCATTAAAGGTGTCTTTATGACGCGCTTCGTAATCGCTGTCGGGCTTTAAATGCCATTGATGACTTGTCCGTTACTGGCCGTTTGCACCATAAATGCTCGTAGACCTGCATTAATGAACAAAGGAAACGGGTGTTGACTAGTAACGGTTAGTCTAATCGTACGACCGTCTTAAGTCTCATACGTCGGTCGTACGGAACGTAAGACCAGCATAAACATACACGACCGAGTATACGTCTGTAAACATCTTGTAAGACCTTATCTTAATACAAGAGTGGTCTTGTGGAAATGTTATCTGAGTTTCCTAGCGTCGGTCATGAGGTGTGATTTTTTACCCAAACAGTTTGCCCCCAAAATTTGAATTTTAGGCGTGAAATTTTCGAATTTTACATCTGACAAAGTGTTTCGACACGTGTCGCGCGGGGAGAGAGTCTGGTCGGATTCCAACCGTCTTGGTTTGATTCAGATTGGAGGAAGTGATAAGGTCGTGACGTCACGACGACGTGTCAGAGGTGAAAAGACGTTTAGAGGACAGGTGTCGCCCATCGACATGATGCATGCGAAAAAGTGAAGGACAGGTGTTGACCATCAAACGGGTCGACCAGACATGATCTTTACCATAAACAGCGCGACTCAGGAAATCGTTTTCTCTTTACGCTTGTAACACATTTTCAAGAGAGTTTTTCGAGAGAAAGAGTTAGAGGATTTTTACTGCTTGTTCGATCATTGAAGGTTTTCTAGACATATAAGGTACGATCTTTTACTACTCTTTTCATCATGCGACTAAAGTCGATAGCCAAGAAGGCTTCTGCGTATAAGGACCTTATGGACTTATACGTAGCGCCGATTTCTGTGCCTGACTTTTCTGTCTCCTCCGAGTCGGCGAGCTCTTTCCAAGAAAAGGAGGAGGTGGAAGCCTTTAGGTTATCGGCGGGTATTCCCGTCGAAATCCGCTTATACACTCCCGACCAACTTAGACCGGCTGAGTGTCTAGGAGGATTTTTTGTCATGTACGAATATCCTTTTAGAATAGGATTTAGGTGGCCATTTACTCCTCTAGTTAGGTAGTTTTTAGGTATCTTCGACTTATCTCCTGGTCAGATCCTGCCTGAATTTTGGCAAATCTTTCAGGAGATAGATCAGATCACCGGTGATTGGGATGTTCCTTTCACGGTGCATGATCTATTGACGGCGTTTGACGTGAAGTCGGACGACTATCGCCGTTATAGCCTATCCTCTAGGCTAGGAGGAGGACATACGCTGGTTCCTGATACCCTGGTCCATGATCGTGGGTGGAAGGTCAAATATGTTCTCGGTCGTATACGGACGCTTGGTCGTGTAGACGAGGATACCTCCTGGGTCGTGTCTGTGTGGAACACCAGCGGTATATAAATTTTGTTTTGTCGTACGTCTTTTAGCATTTAACTTTGTATTTTGCTAATTCTTTGTCGCTCGTTTCAGATATTGATTTCGCTAGGTTAGGTCCCGCAGTTGACTCTCAAGAAAAAGTTGCGAGACTTTTTTCTTGTGGGGTTGAAGAGTTATTTGATTCTCCTAGTCGTACGACCGTCAGCACTTCAGAAGCTGAAGAAAGAAGTCAACGAGAGACTTCGTCAAGTAAGTGTCCATTAATCGTACGTCTTCTATCTTTCTTCAAATCGTACGACAATTTCTAATACTCTCATTTTCTACAAGTGTTTCTGATATCCAGTATGCCTCGGGTAAGGCGAAGAGAGAGGCCCAGCTGGCCTTGGCTAAGAAGGCCAAGGACTTGAAGAGGAAGGATCCTCCGACATCAGGGTCGGAGGTTTCGAAGAAGACGAAGTCGGTTCCCCTATGGGAACCGTCGTCGACGGGTGGAGAGCCCTTAAAGATCTCCACTCTCGAGAAGACGAAGACGTCTGCAGATGTGCCGAGGATGATACCGATGCCGCCTGGGTCGTTCACTGTGGAGGAGAAAGGGAAGGGTCCTCAGACAGAGGGGTCCCCTGAAGTTACGACGGTAAACTTTATGTTACCGTCGGACTTCTTGTTGGACGGCGTCCTGGATAGGGCGAAGATTTTCCCTAACTTGGGAAAATTTCTCCTACCAGCCTTTAAGGATCGTTACCGTAGTGCTACCGTGGACGAGACAAGGTCTCACATCGCAGGCATGGTATTCCTGGTAAGTATTTTTGTCGCATGTCTCTTCCTTTCTTAGTAAGTTAGACTTACCTTATGTATTTTCGTGCGACTGCAGGCGTTTCAGGCGTCGTTGTGCCTTTTCGGCCAACTGGAGGAGCTCCAGAAGGTCGAACCTTGCATCACGGAGAAACTTCAGCGAGCGCAAGAGGACGAGCGTAAAGCTCGTGAGGATGAGCGGACGGCTAAGGCCAAGGCGGAGGCTCTCTCCGTTCATGTGAACGATCTCAAGAGACTTCTGGAGACGTCGTCGTTGGAGAAGGAGGAGCTCTAAAATCGTCTCAAGGAGACGTTGGAAAGGGCCTCTGTTTATGAAGCAGAGGTGACGACGGCCAAAGCATCCCTAACCATGCGCGAAAAACAGGTGGGGGAGCTCAAGATGTCGGTCAAGGCCGTTGCGGCCAAGACGGGGGCCTTGGAGGAGAAGCTCCTCTCGTTCGAGGCGCTGACCCGTCTGAAGGTCAGGGCGGCGATTATGCGCTGTCACCTGCAGGGGAAAAATCCTTTGGCCGACGCAGAGGCCGAGGTCGCGTCCTACTTCGAACACATTGGGACCGAAGAGGATCTCGATCAGGAGGATAGGGTCGACGACACTGACTCCGCAGAGACCAAGACTGGTGGTGCAGAAGATGAGGGTGGAGTCGACCAGGGCCCTCAGTAGATTTTGTAATTTTGTTTTCTTTTTAGGGCGACCGTTGGTGGTCGTGCCTTTTCTTGTTTTTTTGGATTTAATACAAGTATGCCTTTCGTTATACCATCGTGTACTTTACTTTGTTGTAAGTAAAAAAAATAAGCTAGTATAAACATTGAACGTAAAATTGTACGACATATAACTCAGGAAGTGGTATTCTAAGTATGGAATTCCAGTCATAAGACTTTGATTCCGATACTCAGTTTTAAGAACACATGTGATGGTCATTAGACCTGTGTAATGAATCATAAGATTCCTTTTGTGATATGCAAGTCTTAGAGACTAGCTTCTCGCTGTAAAACCTGTCGTGATCATAAGATCTATATAGTTGTTAATGCCAAAAATCGTCCAGAAGGATAACTTAAGGTTGATTGTGGAACTTAACAACTAAAGAACAGGAAACTTTTGACAAAGCGTACGACAAAGGCAGAAAATGTAAATGAGACAAAGATTTTGGTGATGCGGGAAAAACCTCAACGAGGATAAAACCCGCGGACGACTTTGGAGGTCGTCGCTGCACTATGGTCGCCAAACATGGGTGATATCCTTATGTTTCGGGTGTCGATCGTACAATGATTACAATATAAATGAAAGAAAAGACTTTAAATGTAAAGTAACAAGTGTATCAAAATGTATAAACTGGTGCGTCGTGTGTAAAAACTAAGTGTCGTGTGTGTATCTCGTGCGTCGAGAGCAATTCTTCGAAAGAGAGGATTCTTTGCTTCAAGTGTTCTTCGGAGATCAGTTGATTCAAGGTGTCTGAGATTGTGTATTTTTCAGATGATCCGCAAATAATGATCGAGCCTTCGTTTTTATAGTCTTCGTATCATTCAATGATCTTCATAAATCATGGAATAACGGTCGTAACGTCTCTGGAATTAATGCTGGTTATGATCCTCGTCGGTTATATCCGTTGGTCATTTAATGACATTGAATCATGCATTTAAACACTGAAACGTAATAGAAATAATGTACGTTAGTCGGTCGAGGTCGCAAGGTTCCATACTGATAAACCCAGATCTAGCAATGTAAATCAATATCTAGTAGAGAGAATCTAGAGAGCAAATGTGTCATCCATATATTGAACAAAGATTACAAATGACATTAAGCATGAAAGTGTTCTAGATTGTTACTAGCTAATGAACTAGACAAGCCTATTTATACCCCATACATACAAGGTATAAAGGCAAAGCAACACAGCATAGACTCATTATAGTACATTGACTTTACAGTAAATCTTGAATACAATAATGCTCTAACAATCTCCCCCTTTGGATTCAAGATTTAAAAAATATGACAGCAGTCTTCAGCTCTTTGTAAAGTCAATCTTCTCCAACAGACACTCTATCGAACCATCTTCAAGTCTTGTACATGAAAAACAGATCTTTGTAGCTTTATCAGTCTTTGACAAACAGTAACTTCTCATATCCTTCTTGATGCAAGAACCTTAGTTCTCATATTAATTTTCTCATATTAAAAGGATCCGAAACCATCAATTCGGATGTAGGCAGATCAGAAACCAATAGAATTCGGATGTAGACAGATTCGGAACAAGAAGGATGTGAAACCATCAATTCGTATCATGTTGGATGCGAAACCATGTGAATTCGGATCAAGGAAGATGCGAAACCATCAATCCGGATCAAGTTGGATGCGAAATCTCCATATTTTTGAACTTTTAGGTGTAAGCACAATCCGAGAATAATATCTCTCAGATCTAAGATAACAAAATTCAGCAACATTTCAAACTTCACATGATCCGAAACCAATGCAATTTTGAACAATCCGAATCCAGCATGCGAATTTTGGACTTCTTGTATTTTGAATGATTTCTTGAACTTAGTATCTTCATCTCTTTGATCTTGAATTATCTTCGACATGAAATTGAATTAAACATTTCTCCCCCTTTTTCGATGATTGTGAGCATCATGATCATCAAAACCCTTTTTCAATTTCAGTCGCATCTCTGAGTATCACTAACAATCTCCTCCTTAATGAATAACCTTGCTCTACCTCAAAATAACAATTCTGGAGCAATTTGTTTTCTCCCCCTGAAAGTATGCATATATTTCATTAAAAGTTATTCATTTCAAATACAGTGCTTTAATGAAAACATTTATATAAGGAAAATAAAATTCATTGAACTATATTTTATAACTACTAACATTTGATCATTTGAAAACTTTACAAAAGAAATCCAACTTAATGAAATTTAACAGATTTTTCAATCAAATGAAATCAAATGCATGTGTTTGGATTCAAATACAAGTCATCATTGCATATCAAGTTAAAAAAGTTCAGTTTCAACCCCTTTATTAAATCTATTTGGTGTGAAAGCATGCGAAATATGATTAGCTTCAAGCATATGCAATTCTAAAACATAAAAGAATACATTGCCCTACTCACACTCTTTGTCCAAAATCAGGATTTTCACAAATTTACGGGTTTATCGCGACTTTGTATTATCCCCAAGCTTCAAGAGATGTGTGCGCATTGGCATCTTTTTATTTTGTGCTCATTGGCATCTTTTAATCAAAAAGTTTAGTAAGAATAAGATACACCGTTAAACATGGCTTTCTATCTGGTTCTATAGCAGGATTTGGGTCAGTCGATCCCAGACCAGTTGGCCTTAGGTGCTAGGTGTCGAGCACCCTTTGGAACTTACTCTCCCAAACCAGAAAGGCCACATCGATATATCTTAAACCCATTTGTACCAGAAAAACATGGCTTTCTATCTGATTCTATAGCAGGATTTGGGTCAACCGATCCCATACCAGTTGGCCTTAGGGACTAGGTGTCGAGCACCCCTTAGGACTTACTCTCCCAAACCAGAAAGGCCACAGGTACAAACTTTCAAACTAAAAGATATTTTTTTATTGCATCTCAATCACTTGGTTCTAAAACATAGTGCTTCCCCCATATATTCGTTTCAATCCATCATTCTGACATATAGGCTTTTTTAGCATTATATTCTATATAAGTCCAGAATTACTTAATTTCGAGCATTCAACATAATTTCATTCATGTTTTGCTGACCTTTCGATTTATTTCAGAAGTGAAAGTTGAAACAAATATAACTCAGATAATACAAAAATACTTGTAAAATCACCCTTGACACACATTTCATTCATTTAATGAAAATTAAAGAAAAATCACCTCATTGAATTAAATTTGTTAACACTCAAACATTCAAAGCAATAGAAATAAAACATAATGCAATATTACCTTTCACCACTTGTTCCTTGAAACAGAAAGATGTGACAGTTAAGGATATCACTTCAGAAGTATGAGTTCTAAACTGATTTGTTTAGAAGTCTTAGTCTTTGAAGTACGGGTCCTGAACTGAATTATTCAGAAGCCATTATCTCTTTACTCCCCCTTAATGGTAGATGTACTCTTCAATAAATTTCACCGCTTCTCTTCTGTTTTCAGTCATGTGTGAGATATATGTTTCCAAATCAGCACCACACATGATGAACCTACAAAACAAATTAAGAAGATTTTGGTACCCAACGGGACTTGGGTCCTAGTGTGTTAGGTGTAAATTTCTTAGAAGGAATACTGTAAGTACCGTACCAAAAAGAAGTATAATCTTTATGCACAAAATCATTTGATCCACAGTAAGAACAACAGATTTTCTTATGTGCCAACCTAATCAGATGATTTGTGGAATGAATAGGATTAGGTTTAGCAGAAGATTTACCTTTTGGCGCATTGTTCTTCTTGGCATTTGATGTGGAGGCGGATGATTTTGGCACATCTTTCTTTGGAATCGTTGTGCCTTTGACTCTCCATTCCATCTTCACCTTCTTGAAGACTGGAACTTCTTCAGGTTTGGAAGTATTAACTTTAGGCACTTTTGGTTTGTTATCTGATTTATCAAGCAGAGGATTATAGAAGAGATTTGTTGAACGAATCTGATCTTTTGAGAAATCAGTTGATCTATTAAAAGAGCATTCAGAATCATTTGAATCAACAAATGGAGTCTGAAAGATAATATCAGGACTAACCTGCTTTGAGACATCAAATTTAAAAATGACGTCTTCAAGTTCTTTAAATTTGTTTATCAAAACATTTTTCTCATTAGAAATTAGATCAAATTTCTTTTGGAGATCAGATTTGATCAACTGATCCTTCATAATATCAGCTGATAAACCAGATAATCTTTTGGTAAGATTAAGAATCGCATCTTCAAAATATTTGCGTTCCGATTCAAAATCTTTTTCCAAAAACTTTCTTTTATCAGTAATCTCTTTGAAAGTTTCCATATTTTTATTTTAAGGGTTTTATTTTCCTTTTCAAAGAGATTTTTCTTTTCCGTGAAATCTTTTCTTTCCTTTTCCAAAAGATTTTCTAAATCAGAGATTTTCACGGAAAGTTCAGAACTTTTAATCTCAAAAGATTTTCGTTCAGTTTCAAATTCAGCTCTTTCTTTTTCGAGCTTGTCTTTTTCTAAAAATAAAACTTTCTCAAAGTCAAAAACTTGTTTTGAAAGTTTTATACATTTCAGCTCAGTTATTTCCTTCTCTTTAAGAATTTTTTTGAAGAAAAAGACTCTCTTTCACGTTCCGAAAGCTTTTTCTTCAATTCAACGTTTTCATCTTCCAACGTTGTTCTTTTCTCTTGAACTTCTTTTAATTGAGCTCGTAAATGTAAGTTCCAGTTCACTCTCTTTTCTTCCCTACTCTTCATATCAGCATTTTCACTTTGAATAGTTGTTACTTTCTCTTGAAGATTCTTGATTTGATCGTGCAGACTCGAGTTGTCTCTCTTTGCTTCAAGATCTGCAATATAAACTTCAAGATCAGTAATTCTTTTAGTAAGTTTAGCATTTGAAGAAGAAATGTCTAAAATCTGTCTCTTCAAATCAGCATTTTCTTCCTCTTTATTTGAAACAGGAGTTGAAGGATTTGAAGCATTATCTTTGACAAAAGTTTGTTTCAAACATTCATTATTTGATTTAACAAAAGTTTGTGATATTTGAGATATCTCCTTTGTAAGAATTTGCTTCAAACTTTCATTGTTTGATTTAACAAAAGTTTGTGAGATTGGAGGTATCTCTGTTTTAATAGTTTGCTTCAAACCCATTTCTCTCTTTGGTATTGCTAGACGGATCTTTCAGAAAAATCAAGCAGAAAGTGTATGAAATACACTATAGAAAAAATTTATATAATTTTTTTTGAAAAGCTCTTAAAGTGTATAAAATACACTATAGAAAAAATTTCGGAATAATTTTTTTTCTCAAAATACTCTTTTTTGTTTTGTTTTGTTTTTTTTTAATCAACACGAATTCGGATCAAGAAGGATTCGAAACCACGGAATCCGTATCAAGTTAGATGCGAAACCATGGAATTCGTATCAAGAAGGATGCGAAACCACTGAATCCGTATCAAGTTAGATGCGAAACCATGTAATTCGTATGTAGTTAGATGCGAAACCACGGATTTCGTATGCAACTGGATGCGAAACCACAAGAATTCAGACGTAAAAGGATCCGAAACCAACAGATTTCGTATGCTTAAGGATGCGAAACCACATATTTCGTATGATTAAGGATCTGAAACCCAAACTTGTGAAAAAATATAACTTTTCCTATGTGATCCGAAACCCTTATAAAACCAAGATGAATGATCCGAAATCCAAGACGAATGATCCGAAATCCTTATGAACAATCTGAAACCTTCACTTTAAACCCAAAAATCACAGATTCAGCCATAACTTCTTCAATTATTGATCAATTGTAATGAGATTTGCATAGATTTGTTCAAAATTTGATTCCACACACTTTCTTAGTTGATCACAAATCCTAATTCGATCAGTTTAATCGAATTAAGATCCAAAACAGTAAGAAAATGTTTTCGAACAAAAAAGATATAAATTGATCAAATCTGCAAATTCTATGCAGAATTTGGTATAGATCCTTGAATTAAAGATGTTCAGGGATGAAAATCGAGTGCAATGATGTCAAGAATCAATCTAAAAGATCAAAAAATGAAAGAAAAGATGAATCTGGATGAACAGTAATCGAAGAAGGATCAGAAATCATGATGAACAGTGAAATATGAAGGGTCCGAATTCATCAAGAACAGTGTAAAAAATCTTCAATTTGGTCTAAATCTACTTGAATCTTCTGTTTGTGCTCTAATACCAAATGATAAACCTAGATCTAGCAATGTAAATCAATATCTAGTAGAGAGAATCTAGAGAGCAAATGTGTCATCCATATATTGAACAAAGATTACAAATGACATTAAGCATGAAAGTGTTCTAGATTGTTACTAGCTAATGAACTACACAAGCCTATTTATACCCCATACATACAAGGTATAAAGGCAAAGCAACATAGCATAGACTCATTACAGTACATTGACTTTACAGTAAATCTTGAATACGATAATGCTCTAACACATACGTCGGTCGTGTGAGCTAGACGACGTCATGGTCGAGTGTCGTGAGGCGAATAATTTTCGATTTCAACTTTGGTCAGAGAATAAAGTATTGTGTTTTTACCTTGCTATTGAAAAGTAGAAGAAATGTTTTCTTTACCTCGGTCGTGGTCGAGACTGGTGAAATTTTACCCAAACAGTTTGCCCCTAAAATTAAAAAACGAAGAAGCAATTTTTTGAGTTTTGAATTTTGTCAGTCGGACGTCTAGGGTCGTGACACGTGTCGAAAATAACTTCAGTTGCTTTGGAACTGGATCGGTCCGATTCCAACTAGAGGGGAAGTCGAAAAGGGAATAAGACCGTGACGTCACGCTGACGCACGATCATGCTTAGCAACTGTCATTGCCAGGTGTCGACGATCCGTATGGTCACACGAAAAGGTAAGGGCACGCGTCGATCATCGGGAGGCTCGACCTGACACGATCGACTACATAAATAGATACCTGTTAATTCCAAAAATCGCACCAAAGTACAACTTAAGGTCGATGTGGACTTTAACAACTAAAGAAAAGAATCTTTTGACAAAGCGTGCGACAAAGACGAAAATGTAAATGAGACAGAGAATTTGGTGACGCAGGAAAAACCTCAACGAGGAAAAAAAACCACGGACGACTGTGGAAGTCGTCGCTGCACTATGGTCGCCAAACAGGGGCGATGTCCTTGTGTTTCGGGTGTCGATCGTACAGAGATTACAATACAGATGAAAGGAAGATTTCAAAATGTAAAGTAACAAGTGTTTTGAATGTAAAACAATGTGCGTCGTTTGTTTAAACTATGTGTCGTGCGCTGATGTCGTGCGTCGAGAGCGATTCTTCTGAGAGCGATTTCTGTGTTTTAAGTGTTCTTTCGAGTTCGAGTGTTTGTGTCTGTTGTTCGATGTGTCCCTTGAACTGAGGATTGAGCTTGGAATTTATAGTCTTCAAGCGCTTTAATTGGCTCTTTAAATACTTCGATAGCTGTCGTAACGGACGTCGTCTTTAGTGCTGTTAATGGCTTTCATCAGTTATAGTCATTGTCCATCAATGACATTAACTCTTGTAATAAACACTAAACAAACGTAACAGTTGTATCACACGTTTGCTAGTCGAGGTCGCATGGTTCTATGCGACGATCGTGTGAAACGTACGACATTGTGGTCGAGTGTCGTGAGGTAAATAACATTTGATCTTAGCTTTAGTCGGGGGATAAAGTGCTATGATTTTTCCTTACCAGAAGTAACAGAAGTGAGTGTTTTACTTACCTTGGTCGTGATCGAGACTGGTGAAATTTTGCCCAAACAGTTTGCCCCCAAAATTTGAAAGTAGAATGCTAAATTCAAATTTTAAATTTTGTCAGTCGGACGCATAAAACTATGACACGTGTCGAAAGTTACTCAAGTTGCTTTGGGACTAGACTGGTTCAATTCAAACTAAAGAGGGAAGTCGAAGAGGAGATAAGCTCGTGACGTCATGCTGACGTATGATGGTGCTTAGCAACTGTCATGGCCAGGTGTCAGTAATCCGTAGGGTTATACAAAAAGGCGGGAGCGCGGGTCGACCATCGGGGGATTCGACTTGATACGATCGATCACTTAAATAGAGACTACGATGGGTCTATTTTGGTTTACGATTTTGAAAAGTTTTACGCAGAGATTTCCCTTTGATTTCCTAGCTGTTTTTCCAATTCTGCAAGAATCTTCGACTCAGTTAGGATTTTCCGAGATTTAGAGCACCTATAAATATAAGGCACGATTTCTTCGATTTCTTAAGTTTTTTCAGAATGTCGATGGATCCTGTTAGCTCCAAATATTCTGAAATATTAGAAGTATTGAAAAATGGCCAAGTACAGAAGAACTTCCACAGAAGGTCTGCCGGGCATCTCAGAAGAATCAAAGGATGTTTTGATCAAGAGTGATCAAAGACTCGGAATCCGGTGAAGACTACTTTACAGAGGAACCAGACCGCATAACCTCTGTTACCAATAACAGAGCCTCTGCGGACAACATCAGAAGACAAGGAACCAAGAAGACTTCTCAGAGGACCGAGCCTCAGAACCTCTGCCACCCTTGACAGAAGCTCTGCAGAAGTAAACAACCAAAGACTCGGAATCCGGTGAAGGCTACTTTACAGAGGAACCAAACCGCAGAACCTCTGTAACACATTATAGAGCCTCTATTGTCCTCAAAAGACTAGGAAGATATTTATAATATCTTGCTACTGTTCCAAGACCTGTTCATCAACTTGCATGGAAAAGTATTGTCAAAACACGTGTCAAGCTCTGAGTGGACTCAATAGGGCAAGGTACAAAATAGACGTCTGCGCCATTTAATGCATTTACCAAAAGTACATCTGCTCCATTAAATGCGCATGGCTCAAACAACTGTTCACACCATCCAGTTTACTATTCATGCCGTAAAAGGAACAGTGACCTACTTCATAGTCTTCTAAGAGTAGTATAAAAGAAAGACTCATGTTGAGTTCTTCCTAAGATATAGAACAACACACAAAAACAAAACATCAAGAACACATAGCTTATGCACATTTAGAGTCATATCTGTTTAAAGCTTTGAATACTCACTGTTCTTAAATCTGTTCTTGATATATATATATTCAGTAAACTTTGAGATATTATTTCCTGCTCACTGTTTATTTGTATTGTGTTCTAAATCTATCAAACATATCTGTTAGTTCTTCAAATACGCTTCCGCATCAAACCTTAAACCTGAACTAATAGATCTGATAATCTTGTTTAAAGCAAAACGGGAACCAACAGATCCCGAGAGTACTGTTCAAGAACAGTCGGACCTTGATGATTTTAGAAGCTTAGCTAAAATCCCTGCGTGGGTCGAATTGATCTGCGCATGTCAGATTCGATGAAACGAGTGTCCCGAGGGGTATATCGTAATATACGAATACCCTTTTAAAATAGGTTTTGAATGGCCTTACTCGCCTCTTGCTAAAGCCTTTATGTTATAATTCGACTTAGTACCAAGCCAATTAATGCCCCAGTTTTGGTGAGTCGTACAAGTGATAGAGCGTCTCACTAAGAAATGGGAGTCTCCCATGAATGTGCGCGACCTCCTCTTGGCTTATCAAGCCAAGAAGGATGGGTGTCATCGCTGTAGCTTATATTCTAGGTATAAGGGCGATCGTGCTTTGGTCCTAGGGACCGCTGTGAATGATCGTAAATGGAAGACTCGGTACGTATTTGTGCGTAAGTCGACCCTTGACTCTGAGAGCGATTGGATTAGGGACGGTTGGAATATGTCAGGTGAACTTTGCAATTTCATTGTCGTGTGTCGTCCGCGTTTTTTGCTTGCTTTTTAACTTGCTCCTTATATGTCGACAGCCATAAAGTTTGAGGACGTGAAGCCTTACGCCAACTCTCAGGCCAAAATCGACAAATTTCTAGCGTACAGTGCCGACGAGCGGTCGTTCGTCGCATGACATTTGGTGGACGAAGAGGTGGTCTACTTGGGAGAGAATCGAGAGGAGAAACGTGAGGAGGAAGAAGAGGAGTCGAAAGAAGAAAGAGAGATGACTGGTAAGTGCACTTTTTCTTTCTGTTGAATCTTCTTCTTTTATAATATTTTTTTTTTCTGGTTTCCAGGGGAATCACAACCCAGGGTGGCGACCATATCTGCTAAAAGAGCAGCTGAGCTGAGCTTGCTCGCAAGGGCAAGGAAAGGAGGCTAAGGAGCTTGTCCACTGGCCCGGATGTTCCAAAGAAGACTAGGACGACGATCCCGAGGGAACCGTCTTCGGGGGTTCACAACTCGTCTAGAGTCATTACGCCTGAGAAGGCGAAGGTCGCGTCGCCCAGGAAGACGTCTTCCGATGCGAGTGATGCGACACCTATCAGTTCTGCGCCTCCGGCGGAAACAGCGAAGTCCCCGTCTGCCACATCGGACCCTTCGTCGGCCGGCAAGGGCAAGGATCATCCGACGGGAGGGGCTAAGGTGACGACGGTTAATTTCACATTTCCGTCGGACTTTATGGTTGAGAATGTCCTAGATGCGACAAATCTCTTTCCTAATTTGGGGAAATATCCGCTCCCGTCTTTCAGGGAGCGTTTCGAGGGTTTTCCTATCGAGGAGATGGGGGCCCATGTTGCCGGTCTGGCGTTCATGGTAAGTCTATCTTTCAAGACGTGTTTTGTTTACGTCGTCGCATGTCTAGTAACGATGCTTCGTTTGTGTTTCTACAGGCGTTTCAAGCCTCCTTGGCTTTGCATGCTGAGACGGCAAAGGTCAAAGATTTAGTGTTCGCTGCCCATGAGAGGAGAGAAGCGGCGTTGGATAGGGCGAAGGTTGTGCAGAGCGCGAAGAGGCTCTGTCAAAACGTCTCGATGACGCCCAGAAACATCTAGAGGCCGTTGGTCGTGCAAAGGACGAGGCCACTCATCGCTTGACACAGTCCCTGTCCATGATTGCCGATCAGAGGGAGGAGATGGACAAAGTTAAGGAATCTTTGGCTGCGATTACAAAGGAAGCTGAGGATTCTAAGTCCAAGGTAGAGAGTCTGGAGAAAGAAGTGCAGGCTCTTAAGGATGACGGTAAGTCCGTTTTTGCTATAGCTCGTCTGACCGCTAGGGCATCGATTATGAGGCGACACCTGTTGGGGAAGGACCCTCTTGCTTTGGCGTCGGAGGAGCTCGCCGTCTATTTGAAGGACGTCGGATCTGCGAGGGACCTTGATTCCGACGATGAGAAGGACGTCGAGGAGGTGGTGGCAGGTGAAGATCCTCATGGCGAGGCATCGGGCAAGGATGTGATCGACACTCCTCCCTTGCCTTAGGAAATATCTTTGCTTATTTTTGTTCCTTGATGCTCGACCGTTGGTGGTCGAGATTTTTTGGATGTAAATGACGGATTATTCAGGGAATGAAATTTAAATTTCTTTTGAACTCGTGTTTTGCACATTTTGTAAGTAAATACAATAGTAATTATGAAATTTACACAGTAAATCATGCGACTTAGGCATCCATTACAACATAACAATTAGAACATAAGCCATAAGACTTCTAAATCGTGTATACAAACATAAACACATGCGATCAAAGAATACATTCAGAGAGTGAAATTCTTCAAAGTTAAGAAACTTAGAGTGCAAAATCGTTAGACTTTACGATCGTACGACTAAGTCGTGCGAAAAACTGCGAATCGTGTGTCCCTGTGAAAGGATGATCAAGTCATAGACTTGGTCGTTTACATCGTGCGACCTTGCGAAACTAAAGTCGTTTTAGACTTAGTGATTATCGGCGTGCGATTCTGTGAAAAAACAATGTTAAAGGTTGGTCGTTGGCTAACCAACGACCCTTCGATGCTTAAGTCAGTAATCGTTTGTGATAAAAAATCGTATGAAAGCATACCCTCTCGGATGGGGTACTTGCCCCCCATCATTTATCATCCTATTCTTTTCAGGAGAGAGTAGGTTTTAAATGACGGATTACCACTGAGATCTCGAGGAACAACGTCTATGTCGACCGTGTTTTCGTGCGACAGGGAAAAAATAGTCGGCATATCCTGTATGAGAGGCAGAAGTTTTAAGATTACGGATAGAAGGACGAACCTGTCGAGACCCTACGGTCATGCTTAGCCTTCGGCCTGCGACTGCCAGACAGCTTACTTTCGCGGCTTCAGGGTTGTCTTATAGCAGTCACGAGCGACTTTTGGCTCACTTTTGATTTCCTGAACTCCCCACGGCGTAGGGAATTTCAGAGTCTGATGATACGTCGTGTGTTTAAACTGTGTTTTGAATGTAAAACAATGTGCGTCGTGTGTTTAAACTGTGTGTCGTGCGCGGATGTCGTGCGTCGAGAGCGATTCTTCTGAGAGCGATTTATGTGCTTTAAGTGTTCTTTGGAGTTCAAGTGTTTGTGTCTGTTGTTCGATGTGTCCCTTGAACTGAGGATTGAGCTTGGAATTTATAGTCTTCGGGTGCTTTAATTAGCTCATTAAATACTTCGATAGCTGTCGTAATGAATGTCGTCTTTAGTGCTGTTAATGGCTTTCATCAGTTATAGCCGTTGTCCATCAATGACGTTGACTCCTGTAATAAACACTAAACAAACGTAACAGTTATGTCACGTGTTAGGTAGTCGAGGTCGCATGGTTTTATGCGACGATCGTGTGAAACGTACGACATTGTGGTCGAGTGTCGTGAGGTAAATAACTTTTGATCTTAGCTTTAGTCGGGGGATAAAGTGCTAGGATTTTTCCCTACCAGAAGTAACAGAAGTGAGTGTTTTACTTACCTTGGTCGTGGTCGAGACTGGTGAAATTTTGCCCAAACAGTTTGCCCCCGATGGATCTTTTCCTTTTTACGATTTCAGAGAGGTTTAGAGAGAGATTCTTGCTGTTCTTCGTCCGACCTTTTCCAAACTTGCAAGAAATCTTTGACCTGTTCAGGATTTTCGAAGTCTTTAGAGCGCCTTATATAAGGTACGACATCTCGATCTTTGTATGCGTCGTAAATCCATTGCGAGAAAGCCTAAGAAAAACTGGGATATTTGGGGTTTTTCCGACCGACAAACTTTATTAACAGGGTTAGCGATGTCGATTGAACCCAGGAGTACGATTCGAGATCAAGATGATTTTGATGACTTTAGAAAATTAGCGAGGATCCCTACAGGGATTACAGTGAGCAAGGATGGTAATATTCGACCGGAGATGTGTCCGGATGGGTATGTCGTGATATACGAGTACCCATTCGAGATAGGATTCCAGTGGCCATATTCGCCTCTAGCCACGGCGTTTATGTGTGAGTTCGACTTGTCGCCAGGGCAACTGATGCCCCAGTTCTGGCGCGTTATTCAGGTCATCGAGCGACTTACTTCCAATTGGGAGTCGCCGATGAACGTGACAGACCTTCTCACGGCCTATCAAGTCAAGAAGTATACATACCGTCGATACAGCCTGTTTTCCAAACACAAGGGTGACCGTACTTTGGTTCTGAAGACTGCGGTTAACAACCGCAAATGTAAGACCATATATGTATTTGTATGGGTAGCGACGCTGGATCCCGAAAGTGACTGGATCAGGTCTGGTTGTAACATGGAGGGTGAGTTTCCATCTTTGGTCGAGCGTTTTTTATTACTTGTATTGCTTTGTTTATCAACTAATCATCTTTTTTTATGTTGTCAGACATCAATTTTGACAAGGTAAAGCCTAACAACGATTCTAGGGCTAAGATCGAGAAGTTCCTGGAGATCAATATTGTTTGGGAAAAATTTCAACAGTCCTCGACCACGACCAAGGTAAGGAATACGTTTATTTTCCCCCACGACAAAGCAAAGTCATAGTACTTTTATCCTTGGTTAAAAGTCAAATCGTAAGTTATTTGCCTCACAACACTCGACCACGTCGTATGTTTTACACGACCGTCGCATAAGACCTTGCGACCTCGACCAACTAACGCATGATATAACTGTTACGTTTGTTCAGTATTTAATGCAGGAGTCAACGTCATTAATGGACAACGGCTATAACTGATGAAGTTCATTAACAACACTAAAGACGACGTCCGTTACGACAGTTACGAAGAGCATTCAAAGCACCCAAAGACTTTAAAAGCAAAGGCTCAGTCAACATTTCAGGGGAGACAACACATGGCAGCGCACTATCATTTGAACTCTCAAGAACTCTCAAGAATTCCCAAGAACACTCAAAGCAAAGAACATTCTTTCGAGGAATCGCTCTCGACGCACGATATTCACTCACGACACATAGTTCTTACACACGATGCACACTAGTTTTACATTCGATACACTTGTATTTTTACATGTCAAATCATTTGTATTGTAATCTCTGTACGATCGACACCAAAAACACAAGGACATCGCCCCTGTTTGGCGACCATAGTGCGGCGACGACTTCCACAGTCGTCCGCGGGTTTTTTCCTCGTTGAGGGTTTTTTCCTCGTTGAGGGTTTTTCCCGCGTCACCAAAATCTCTGTCTAAAATCTGTCTCTTCAAATCAGCATTTTCTTCCTCTTTATTTGAAACAGGAGTTGAAGGATTTGAAGCATTATCTTTGACAAAAGTTTGTTTCAAACATTCATTATTTGATTTAACAAATGTTTGTGATATTTGAGATATCTCCTTTGTAAGAATTTGCTTCAAACTTTCATTGTTTGATTTAACAAAAGTTTGTGAGATTGGAGGTATCTCTGTTTTAATAGTTTGCTTCAAACCCATTTCTCTCTTTGGTATTGCTAGACGGATCTTTCAGAAAAATCAAGCAGAAAGTGTATGAAATACACTATAGAAAAAATTTATATAATTTTTTTTTGAAAAGCTCTTAAAGTGTATAAAATACACTATAGAAAAAATTTCGGAATAAATTTTTTTTCTCAAAATACTCTTTTTTGTTTTGTTTTGTTTTTTTTAATCAACACGAATTCGGATCAAGAAGGATTCGAAACCACGGAATCCGTATCAAGTTAGATGCGAAACCATGGAATTCGTATCAAGAAGGATGCGAAACCACGGAATCCGTATCAAGTTAGATGCGAAACCATGGAATTCGTATGTAGTTAGATGCGAAACCACGGATTTCGTATGCAACTGGATGCGAAACCACAAGAATTCAGACGTAAAAGGATCCGAAACCAACAGATTTCGTATGCTTAAGGATGCAAAACCACAGATTTCGTATGATTAAGGATCTGAAACCCAAACTTGTGAAAAAATATAACTTTTCCTATGTGATCCGAAACCCTTATAAAACCAAGATGAATGATCCGAAATCCTTATGAACAATCTGAAACCTTCACTTTAAACCCAAAAATCACAGATTCAGCCATAACTTCTTCAATTATTGATCAATTGTAATGAGATTTGCATAGATTTGTTCAAAATTTGATTCCACACGCTTTCTTAGTTGATCACAAATCCTAATTCGATCAATTTAATCGAATTAAGATCCAAAATAGTAAGAAAATGTTTTCGAACAAAAAAGATATAAATTGATCAAATCTGCAAATTCTATGCAGAATTTGGTATAGATCCTTGAATTAAAGATGTTCAGGGATGAAAATCGAGTGCAATGATGTCAAGAATCAATCTAAAAGATCAAAAAATGAAAGAAAAGATGAATCTGGATGAACAGTAATCGAAGAAGGATCAGAAATCATGATGAACAGTGAAATATGAAGGGTCCGAATTCATTAAGAACAGTGTAAAAAATCTTCAATTTGGTCTAAATCTACTTGAATCTTCTGTTTGTGCTCTGATACCAAATGATAAACCTAGATCTAGCAATGTAAATCAATATCTAGTAGAGAGAATCTAGAGAGCAAATGTGTCATCCATATATTGAACAAAGATTACAAATGACATTAAGCATGAAAGTGTTCTAGATTGTTACTAGCTAATGAACTACACAAGCCTATTTATACCCCATACATACAAGGTATAAAGGCAAAGCAACATAGCATAGACTCATTACAGTACATTGACTTTATAGGAAATCTTGAATACGATAATGCTCTAACACATACGTCGGTCGTGTGAGCTAGACGACGTCATGGTCGAGTGTCGTGAGGCGAATAATTTTCGATTTCAACTTTGGTCAGAGAATAAAGTACTGTGTTTTTACCTTGCTATTGAAAAGTAGAAGAAATGTTTTCTTTACCTCGGTCGTGGTCGAGACTGGTGAAATTTTACCCAAACAGTTTTCCCCCAAAATTTAAAAATGAAGAAGCAATTTTTTGAGTTTTGAATTTTGTCAGTCGGACGTCTAGGGTCGTGACACGTGTCGAAAATAACTTCAGTTGCTTTGGAACTGGATCGGTCCGATTCCAACTAGAGGGGAAGTCGAAAAGGGAATAAGACCGTGACGTCACGCTGACGCACGATCATGCTTAGCAACTGTCATTGCCAGGTGTCGACGATCCGTAAGGTCACACGAAAAGGTAAGGGCACGTGTCGATCATCGGGAGGCTCGACCTGACACGATCGACTACATAAATAGATACCTGTTAATGCCAAAAATCGCACCAAAGTACAACTTAAGGTCGATGTGGACTTTAACAACTAAAGAAAAGAATCTTTTGACAAAGCGTGCGACAAAGACGAAAATGTAAATGAGACAGAGATTTGGTGACGCAGGAAAAACCTCAACGAGGAAAAAAAACCACGGACGACTGTGGAAGTCGTCGCTGCACTATGGTCGCCAAACAGGGGCGATGTCCTTGTGTTTCGGGTGTCGATCGTACAGAGATTACAATACAGATGAAAGGAAGATTTCAAAATGTAAAGTAACAAGTGTTTTGAATGTAAAAAAATGTGCGTCGTTTGTTTAAACTGTGTGTCGTGCGCTGATGTCGTGCGTCGAGAGCGATTCTTCTGAGAGCGATTTCTGTGTTTGAAGTGTTCTTTCGAGTTCGATTGTTTGTGTCTGTTGTTCGATGTGTCCCTTGAACTGAGGATTGAGCTTGGAATTTATAGTCTTCAGGCGCTTTAATTGGCTCTTTAAATACTTCGATAGCTGTCGTAACGGACGTCGTCTTTAGTGCTGTTAATGGCTTTCATCAGTTATAGTCGTTGTCCATCAATGACATTGACTCCTGTAATAAACACTAAACAAACGTAACAGTTGTATCACGCGTTTGCTAGTCGAGGTCGCATGGTTCTATGCGACGATCGTGTGAAACGTACGACATTGTGGTCGAGTGTCGTGAGGTAAATAACATTTGATCTTAGCTTTAGTCGGGGGATAAAGTGCTATGATTTTTCCTTACCAGAAGTAACAGAAGTGAGTGTTTTACTTACCTTGGTCGTGATCGAGACTGGTGAAATTTTGCCCAAATAGTTTGCCCCCAAAATTTGAAAGTAGAATGCTAAATTCAAATTTTAAATTTGTCAGTCGGACGCATAAAACTATGACACGTGTCGAAAGTTACTCAAGTTGCTTTGGGACTAGACTGGTTCAATTCAAACTAAAGAGGGAAGTCGAAGAGGAGATAAGCTCGTGACGTCATGCTGGCGTATGATGTTGCTTAGCAACTGTCATGGCCAGGTGTCAGTAATCCGTAGGGTTATACAAAAAGGCGGGAGCGCGGGTCGACCATCGAGGGATTCGACTTGATACGATCGATCACTTAAATAGAGACTAAGATGGGTCTATTTTGGTTTACGATTTTGAAAAGTTTTACGCAGAGATTTCCCTTTGATTTCCTAGCTGTTTTTCCAATCCTGCAAGAATCTTCGACTCAGTTAGGATTTTCCGAGATTTAGAGCACCTATAAATACAAGGCACGATTTCTTCGATTTCTTAAGTTTTTTCAGAATGTCGATGGATCCTGTTAGCTCCAAATATTCTGAAATATTAGAAGTATTGAAAAATGGCCAAGTACAGAAGAACTTCCACAGAAGGTCTGCCGGGCATCTCAGAAGAATCAAAGGATGTTTTGATCAAGAGTGATCAAAGACTCGGAATCCGGTGAAGACTACTTTACAGAGGAACCAGACCGCAGAACCTCTGTTACAAATAACAGAGCCTCTGCGGACAACAGCAGAAGACAAGGAACCAAGAAGACTTCTCAGAGGACCGAGCCTCAGAACCTCTGCCACCCTTGACAGAAGCTCTGCAGAAGTAAACAACCAAAGACTCGGAATCCGGTGAAGACTACTTTACAGAGGAACCAAACCGCAGAACCTCTGTAACACAATACAGAGCCTCTATGGTCCTCAAAAGACTAGGAAGATATTTATAATATCTTGCTACTGTTCCAAGACCTGTTCATCAACTTGCATGGAAAAGTATTGTCAAAACACGTGTCAAGCTCTGAGTGGACTCAATAGGGCAAGGTACAAAATAGACGTCTGCGCCATTTAATGCATTTACCAAAAGTACATCTGCTCCATTAAATGCGCATGGCTCAAACAACTGTTCACACCATCCAATTTACTATTCATGCCGTAAAAGGAACAGTGACCTACTTCATAGTCTTCTAAGAGTAGTATAAAAGAAAGACTCATGTTGAGTTCTTCCTAAGATATAGAACAACACACAAAAACAAAACATCAAGAACACATAGCTTATGCACATTTAGAGTCATATCTGTTTAAAGCTTTGAATACTCACTGTTCTTAAATCTGTTCTTGATATATATATATATTCAGTAAACTTTGAGATATTATTTCCTGCTCACTGTTTATTTGTATTGTGTTCTAAATCTATCAAACATATCTGTTAGTTCTTCAAATACGCTTCCGCATCAAACCTTAAACCTGAACTAATATATCTGATAATCTTGTTTAAAGCAAAACGGGAACCAACAATTGGTATCAGAGCAAAGCTTGGTTTTCAATATCAAGTGATCCTCGTTTAGACAAGATTCTTGATAGAAACTGTCTGTTCTTAACCTATTCTTAATTCCATCAAACAGATTCTGTTTTACTGCCATTTTTGATTTATTCGATCTGGTAACATCCAAGAAACTGTTTCTTTCGTTAAAAACTTCATTCAAAATGTCAAGACTAAAATTTAGTGCTGATGCTGATTTTCATTATTATTTCAAACTCAGCACAAATTTTAAGAAAATAATTCCAAGACCCTACGGATAGGGCGAAGGTTGCTGCAGAGCGCGAAGAGGCTCTGTCAAAACGTCTCGATGACGCCCGGAAACATCTAGAGGCCGTTGGTCGTGCAAAGGACGAGGCCACTCATCGCTTGACACAGTCCCTGTCCATGATTGCCGATCAGAGGGAGGAGATGGACAAAGTTAAGGAATCCTTGGCTGCGATTACAAAGGAAGCTGAGGATTCTAAGTCCAAGGTAGAGAGTCTGGAGAAAGAAGTGCAGGCTCTTAAGGATGACGGTAAGTCTGTTTTTGCTATAGCTCGTCTGACCGCTAGGGCATCGATTATGAGGCGACACCTGTTGGGGAAGGACCCTCTTGCTTTGGCGTCGGAGGAGCTCGCCGTCTATTTGAAGGACGTCGGATCTGCGAGGGACCTTGATTCCGACGATGAGAAGGACGTCGAGGAGGTGGTGGCAGGTGAAGATCCTCATGGCGAGGCATCGGGCAAGGATGTGATCGACACTCCTCCCTTGCCTTAGGAAATATCTTTGCTTATTTTTGTTCCTTGATGCTCGACCGTTGGTGGTCGAGATTTTTTGGATGTAAATGACGGATTATTCAGGGAATGAAATTTAAATTTCTTTTGAACTCGTGTCTTGCACATTTTGTAAGTAAATACAATAGTAATTATGAAATTCACACAGTAAATCATGCGACTTAGGCATCCATTACAACATAACAATTAGAACATAAGCCATAAGACTTCTAAATCGTGTATACAAACATAAACACATGCGATCAAAGAATACATTCAGAGAGTGAAATTCTTCAAAGTTAAGAAACTTAGAGTGCAAAATCGTTAGACTTTACGATCGTACGACTAAGTCGTGCGAAAAACTGCGAATCGTGTGTCCCTGTGAAAGGATGATCAAGTCATAGACTTGGTCGTTTACATCGTGCGAACTTGCAAAACTAAAGTCGTTTTAGACTTAGTGATTATCGGCGTGCGATTCTGTGAAAAAACAATGTTAAAGGTTGGTCGTTGGCTAACCAACGACCCTTCGATGCTTAAGTCAGTAATCGTTTGTGATAAAAAAATCGTATGAAAGCATACCCTCTCGGATGGGGTACTTGCCCCCCATCATTTATCATCCTATTCTTTTCAGGAGAGAGTAGGTTTTAAATGACGGATTGCCACTGAGATCTCGAGGAACAACGTCTATGTCGACCGTGTTTTCGTGCGACAGGGCAAAAATAGTCGGCATATCCTGTATGAGAGGCAGAAGTTTTAAGATTACGGATAGAAGGACGAACCTGTCGAGACCCTACGGTCATGCTTAGCCTTTGGCCTGCGACTGCCAGACAGCTTACTTTCGTGGCTTCAGGGTTGTCTTATAGCAGTCACGAGCGACTTTTGGATCACTTTTGATTTCATGAACTCCCCACGGCGTAGGGAATTTCAGAGTCTGATGATACGTCGAGGGAACGGCTTTCATTTCATGGATCCATGGTCGACCTAAAATGATGTTATATGCCGACGCACAATCGATGACGCTGAACTTGGTCTGCTTGTTGATTCCTCCGGCATAGACCGGCAAGATGATCTCTTCATAGGCGCTCGTCGCTTCTCCATTGAAACCAACTAAGGTCGTCGAACGTTGGGTTATTTCCGAGCGATCGATTCCCATAGATTTGATGGTGTCAAGGAAAATTACGTTCGCTGAGCTGCCCCCATCGACCAAGACTCGTCGAGTTAAACAATTACCAATCGTGAGTTGAATGATCAACCCATCATGGTGCTTCTTATACGAGTCACCGAGGTCGTCTTGGTCGAATATGATCTTCATAGCTTCCAACTCCAAATCTCCTTTGGGTGTTGATGAACGCGGAATAGGCCGATCCCCAGGTGCTTGACTGGCGTGACGTTTGGCCGTGGAATACGTCAGACTACATACGTCGGAACCACCAGTGATGTAATTGACGACCTTTGCGTGCTATGGGGTCGGCGGTCGATGATCGCTAGCTAAAGTAACGACATCATCGATGATATCTTTGAGGTTTCCTTTTGGGACATGATATGCTAGCTCCTTTTTTAGAGCTATGCAATCGTCTGTCGCGTGACCATGGTTGACATGAAAGTCGCACAATTTTGACTTATCTTTCTTAGCATCGTCCTAATCGGATTTCTTTGGCCATCGGATGGTCGCTCGAGTGGTCTTCAAAGCTTCGACCAAATCTTTAGTGGACCCTTTGAATCCGTATAAGGATATCTTGGGGTACTGAGGGAATTTGATCGCGGTCTTGGCCTCTGCTTTCGTCTTGAATCGGACATTTGAAATCTGGCGCGCGGGCTCTACCTTAGAAATTGCTTTTGTTTTGAACTCTGGCTTCTTTACACCCAACGACCTCTTGTCGTCGGTATGCTTGCGACGAAAGGCAGCGTCGTCTTCTACCCTCATATACGCTAGTGTTCAAGCTCGGACGTCTTCGAAATTTTTTGGAGGATATTTGGTCAGGTCAGTGTATAAACCCGAACCGTTGTCCAGACCACGCTTATAAGCTTCGATTTCGGTCTTAACGTCACAATTGCGAACACTGATAATCTCCGCATTGAATCTATTGAAATAACTTCGAATAGACTCATTGGTCTTCTGCACGACATAATATAGATCACTGGTCTGCTTCTCCATCTTGCGACTGCTGGCGAATTGCTTGGAGAATTGGTTGACCAACTTGGCGAACGACCCGATGGACTTGGGTTTGAGATTGATCAACCATTGGAGGGCAGGACCAGTGAGAGTCGCGCCGAAGCTTTTGCACATACAGACCTCCTGATACATGTGCGGGATTGAGATCGTCCACATAAGCTGCTTATATTGCGCGACGTGCTCTGTTGGATCGGTCACTCCCTAATATTTGGGAGTGAAGGTGGGGACGTTGTATTTCTTCAGGACCTCGACAGTCGTGATCTCGTCGATGAAAGGTGACGCCTGAAATCCTGATCGAGGCTCGACACGTCAATGGGCACGGCTGCCCCGGGCAGCTTGGCGAGCAAAGATAGGACACACTCGTTCTGATCTTCTAGCATCTTTAGTCGCTGGGCGACGGGATCATTAGGATCAGGATGCACACCTGTCTGCGGATTGACTCCTGAACTGATGCCATTGCCATGCCACAAGCCATTGGCGTCCCCGTTGAAAAGGACAAAATATGGCCGCGATCCATTCTGAAACGGCTGCGACCCATTCTGAAATGGCTGCGACCCATTCTGAAATGGCTGCGACCCATTCTGCATGGGTGGTGGCCTTATATACTGAGGAGGAACTGTCCCGAACTAGGGATTTGGGTTGAACGGCCCCGGTTGTTGGTTCTGTATGAACGGACCTGGATGTTGATTCTGAGCAAATGGACCCGATCCTGGACCTGAATTATGCGCAAATGGTCTAGGACCATTTTGACCCAACGATCCTTGGCCTGGATTCTGAACGAACGACCTAGGACCATGCTGAGGTCCAAAAGGATTTCTTAGCCGTGCGATCTCCTCGGATGCTCTGCGACTCTGCTCGGTCATGGCATTGATTTGATTCCGCGCGACCTCTAATTCCTGATCCATCTGGGCAATGACATGCTCTTGATTTCCAAGGGCTGCCATTTTCCTGAAACAGGGAATAGAGAAGACTACAAGAAACCGTTAGTAGGACGCACGTTTGTCGAAGATTTTCTCTAGATGGGGTCCCACGGATGGCGCCAAACTGTTAATGCCAAAAATCGCACCAAAGTACAACTTAAGGTCGATGTGGACTTTAACAACTAAAGAAAAGAATCTTTTGACAAAGCGTGCGACAAAGACGAAAATGTAAATGAGACAGAGAATTTGGTGACGCAGGAAAAACCTCAACGAGGAAAAAAACCGCGGACGACTGTGGAAGTCGTCGCTGCATTATGGTCGCCAAACAGGGGCGATGTCCTTGTGTTTCGGGTGTCGATCGTACAGAGATTACAATACAGATGAAAGGAAGATTTCAAAATGTAAAGTAAAAAGTGTTTTGAATGTAAAACAATGTGCGTCGTGTGTTTAAACTGTGTGTCATGCGCGGATGTCGTGCGTCGAGAGCGATTCTTCTGAGAGCGATTTATGTGCTTTAAGTGTTCTTTGGAGTTCAAGTGTTTGTGTCTGTTGTTCGATGTGTCCCTTGAACTGAGGATTGAGCTTGGAATATATAGTCTTCGGGTGCTTTAATTAGCTCATTAAATACTTCGATAGCTGTCGTAATGAATGTCGTCTTTAGTGCTGTTAATGGCTTTCATCAGTTATAGTCGTTGTCCATCAATGACGTTGACTCCTGTAATAAACACTAAACAAACGTAACAGTTATGTCACGTGTTAGGTAGTCGAGGTCGCATGGTTTTATGCGACGATCGAGTGAAACATACGACATTGTGGTCGAGTGTCGTGAGGTAAATAACTTTTGATCTTAGCTTTAGTCGGGGGATAAAGTGCTAGGATTTTTCCCTACCAGAAGTAACAGAAGTGAGTGTTTTACTTACCTTGGTCGTGGTCGAGACTGGTGAAATTTTGCCCAAACAGTTTGCCCCCGATGGATCTTTTCCTTTTTACGATTTCAGAGAGGTTTAGAGAGAGATTCTTGCTGTTCTTCGTCCGACCTTTTCCAAACTTGCAAGAAATCTTTGACCTGTTCAGGATTTTCGAAGTCTTTAGAGCGCCTTATATAAGGTACGACATCTCGATCTTTGTATGCGTCGTAAATCCATTGCGAGAAAGCCTAAGAAAAACTGGGATATTTGGGGTTTTTCCGACCGACAAACTTTATTAACAGGGTTAGCGATGTCGATTGAACCCAGGAGTAAGATTCGAGATCAAGATGATTTTGATGACTTTAGAAAATTAGCGAGGATCCCTACAGGGATTACAGTGAGCAAGGATGGTAATATTCGACCGGAGATGTGTCCGGATGGGTATGTCGTGATATACGAGTACCCATTCGAGATAGGATTCCAGTGGCCATATTCGCCTCTAGCCACGGCGTTTATGTGTGAGTTCGACTTGTCGCCAGGGCAACTGATGCCCCAGTTCTGGCGCGTTATTCAGGTCATCGAGCGACTTACTTCCAATTGGGAGTCGCCGATGAACGTGACAGACCTTCTCACGGCCTATCAGGTCAAGAAGTATACATACCGTCGATACAGCCTGTTTTCCAAACACAAGGGCGACCGTACTTTGGTTCTGAAGACTGCGGTTAACAACCGCAAATGTAAGACCATATATGTATTCGTATGGGTAGCGACGCTGGATCCCGAAAGTGACTGGATTAGGTCTGGTTGTAACATGGAGGGTGAGTTTCCATCTTTGGTCGAGCATTTTTTATTACTTGTATTGCTTTGTTTATCAACTAATCATCTTTTTTTATGTTGTCAGACATCAATTTTGACAAGGTAAAGCCTAACAACGATTCTAGGGCTAAGATCGAGAAGTTCCTGGAGATCAATATTGTTTGGGCAAAATTTCAACAGTCCTCGACCACGACCAAGGTAAGGAATACGTTTATTTTCCCCCACGACAAAGCAAAGTCATAGTACTTTTATCCTTGGTTAAAAGTCAAATCGTAAGTTATTTGCCTCACAACACTCGACCACGTCGTATGTTTTACACGACCGTCGCATAAGACCTTGCGACCTCGACCAACTAACGCATGATATAACTGTTATGTTTGTTCAGTATTTAATGCAGGAGTCAACGTCATTAATGGACAACGGCTATAACTGATGAAGTTCATTAACAACACTAAAGACGACGTCCGTTACGACAGTTACGAAGAGCATTCAAAGCACCCAAAGACTTTAAAAGCAAAGGCTCAGTCAACATTTCAGGGGAGACAACACATGGCAGCGCACAATCATTTGAACTCTCAAGAACTCTCAAGAATTCCCAAGAACACTCAAAGCAAAGAACATTCTTTCGAGGAATCGCTCTCGACGCACGATATTCACTCACGACACATAGTTCTTACACACGATGCACACTAGTTTTACATTCGATACACTTGTATTTTTACATGTCAAATCATTTGTATTGTAATCTCTGTATGATCGACACCAAAAACACAAGGACATCGCCCCTGTTTGGCGACCATAGTGCGGCGACGACTTCCACAGTCGTCCGCGGGTTTTTTCCTCGTTGAGGGTTTTTCCCGCGTCACCAAAATCTCTGTCTCATTTGCATTTTCTGTCTTTATCGCATGCTTTTGTCGAACGATTCCTTTCTTTAGTTGTTAAGATCCACAATCAACCTTAAGTTATCCTTCTGGACGATTTTTGGCATTAACAGTTTGGCGCCATATGTGGGACCCCATCTAGAGAAAATCTTCGACAAACGTGCTTCCTACTAACGGTTTCTTGTAGTCTCCTCTATTTTCTGTTTCAGAAAAATGGCAGCTCCTTGAAATCAAGAGCATGTCATCGCCCAGATGTATCAGGAGTTGGAGGTCGACCGAAATCAAATCAATGCCATGGCCGAGCAGAGTCGAAGAGCAGCTGAGGAGATCGCGCGGCTGAGGAATCCCTTTGGATCCCAAAATGGTCCTAGGTCATTCGAGCAGAAGCCAGGCCAAGGATCGTTCGGTCAGAATGGTCCTAGACCATTCGCGCATATTCCAGGTCCAGGGTCGGGTTCGTTCACTCAGAATCAGCATCCGGGTCCGTTCGCTCAGAATCAGTATCCAGGTCTGTTCATGCAGAACCAGCAGCCGGGGCCGTTCAACCCAAATCCCCAGTTCGGGATGGTTCCTCCTCAGCATATAAGGCCACCACCCATGCATAATCGATCGCAGCCATTCCAGAATGGATCGCAACCGTTTCAGAATGGATCACAGCCATTTCCGAATGGGTCGCAGCCATATTCTGTCCCTTTCAGCGGAGACGCCAATGGTTCATCGTACGGTAATGGTACCAATTCAGGAGTCAATCCGTAGACAGGTGCGAATCCCAATCCTAATGACCCCATCGTCCAGCGGCTGAAGATGCTAGAAGATCAGAATGAGCGTGTCCTGTCTTTGCTCGCCAAGCTACCCGGGGCATCCGTGCCCGTCGACGTTGAGCCTCGATCAGGATATCAGGCATCACCTTTCATTGATGAGATCGCGACCATCGAGGTCCCGAAGAAATACAACGTCCCCGCCTTCACGCCCAAGTATTCAGGAGTGACCGATACGACAGAGCACATCGCGCAATATAAACAGCTCATGTGGACGATCTCGATCCCACACATGTATCAGGAGGTCTGTATATGCAAGAGCTTCGGTGCGACTTTCACTGGACCTGCCCTCCAATGGTTGATCAATCTCAAACCCAAATCCATCGGGTCGTTCGCTGAACTGGTCAACCAATTCTCCCAGCAATTCACCAGTAGTCGCAAAATGGAGAAGCAGACCAGTGACTTGTATTATGTCGTGCAGAAGGCTAATGAGTCTATTTGAAGATATTTCAATAGATTCAACGCGGAGATGATTAGTGTTCGCAACTGTGACATCAAAACCGCAATAGAAGCTTATAAGCGTGGTCTGGACGACAGTTCAGGTTTGTACACTGATCTGACCAAGTATTCTCCAGAAAATTTCAAAGATGTCCGAGCCCGAACCCTAGAGGACGACGCTGCCTTTCGTCAGAAACATACCGATGACAAAAGGTCGTTAGGTGTGAAGAAGCCAGAATTCAAGACAAAGGCAATTTCCAAGGTAGAGCCTGTTAATGCCAAAAATCGCACCAAAGGGACAACTTAAGGTAGATGTGGACTTTAACAACTAAAGGAAGGAATCGTTCGACAAAAGCATGCGTTTAAGACGGAAATGTAAATGAGACAGAGAATTTGATGATGCAGGAAAAACCTCAACGAGGAAAAAACCTGTGGACGACAGTGGATGTCGTCGCTGCACAATGGTCGCCAAACAGGGGTGATGTCCTTGGTGTTCCAGGTGTCGATCGTACAGAGATTACAATACAAATGAAGGAAAGACTTCGAAATGTAAAGTTACAAGTGTTTTCTAATGTAAAACAGTGTGCGTCGTGTGTTTAAACTGTGTGTCGAGTGCTGATGTCGTGCGTCGAGAGCGATTCTTCTGTGAGCGATTTATGTGCTTCAAGTGTTCTTCGGAGTTCAAGTGCATGCGTTTGATGCTCTGCGTTGTATCTGTGTTCCTCTCTATGTTATTCGATGTCCCCTGAACTGAGGATTGAGCTTGGAATTTATAGTCTTTGGGCACTTTAATTGGATCATTAAGGACTTTGATAGCTGTCGTAACGATCGGTGTCTTTAATGCTGGAATTGATGTTCTTTAATTGATTCTTTCGGTTATAGCCGTTGTCCATCAATGGTGTTGACTCTTGCATTAAACACTGAACAAAACATAACAGTCGTATAGCGCGTTAGTCGGTCGAGGTCGCATGGTTTTATGCGACGGTCGTGTGAGCTAGGCGACGTCGAGGTCGAGTGTCATGAGGAACTGTCGACTTACCTTTTAGGGGGGACGACGGAGGTTTTTTGGGTCTTTGTCGGGGCCTTATCTTAATACAAGATATAGTTCATAACATGTGTCTTACCTTTCTTGGTCGTGGTCGAGACTGGTGATTTTTTGCCCAAACAGAGCCCGCGCGCCAGATTTCGAACGTCCGATTCAAGAGGAAAGCAGAGGCCAAAACCGCCACCAAATCCCCTCAGTACCCCAAGATATCCTCTTATGGATTCAAAGGGTCCACTAAGGACTTGGTCGAAGCTCTGAAGACCGCCCAAGCAACCATCCGGTGGCCAAAAGAGTCCGATCAGGACGACGCCAAAAAAGATAAATCAAAGTGGTGCGACTTCCATGTCGACCATGGTCATGCGACAGATGATTGCATAGCTCTCAAAAAGGAGTTAGCATATCATGTCCCAAAAGGAAATCTCAAAGACATCATCGATAACGTCGTTGCTCCAACTAGCGACGATCGACCGCCAACCCCCGAGCATGCGAAGGTCGTCAATTGCATCACTGGTGGTTCCGACGTGTGTGGTCTGACGTACTCCGCAGCCAAGTGTCACGCCAGTCAAGCACCTGACTATCGACCTATCCCGCGTTCATCGAGGCCTAAAGGAGATCTGGAATTAGAAGATATGAAGATTGTATTCGATCAAGACAACCTCGATGACTCTTATCAGAAGCGTCATGATGGGTTGATCATTCAACTCACAATTGGTATTTGTTTCACCCGACGAGTCTTGATCGACGGGGGCAGTTCATCGAACGTCATTTTCCTTGACACCATCAAGGCCATGGGAATCGATCGCTCGGAAATCACCCGACGTTCGACAACCTTGGTCGGTTTCAATGGAGAAATCGTCTTGCAGGTCTATGCTGGAGGAATCAACAAGCAGACTAAGTTCAGCGTCATCGATTGTTCATCGACCTATAACATCATCTTAGGTCGACCGTGGATCCATGAAATGAAAGCTATTCCCTCGACGTATCACCGGACACTAAAGTTCATTACGCCGTGGGGAGTTCAAGAAATCAAAAGTGAGCCGAAAGTCGCTCGGGACTGCTATAAGACCACCCTGAAACCGCGAAAGTAAGCTGTCTGGCAGTCACAGGTTGAAGAAATCGCCCTAGATCAGAGTAAACTCGACAGGTTCGTCCTTCTATCCATAATCTTAATGACAAACTAATGCCTTTCCTACAGGAAGATGCCGACTATTTTGCCCCGTCGCACGAAAACACGGTCGACATAGACCCTGACGTTATTCCTCAAAAGCTCAGTGTCGATACATCATTTAAAACCTATTTGCTCCTAAGAGAAATAGGATGATAAATGACAGGGGGGCAGATACCCCAGTTACATAAAAAGAAAAAAAAAAGAATCTATGGAGGTATTTTTCCTAATTCCTTTTCTTTTCTTTCATACGATTTTTTATCACGAACGACTACTAACTTAAGCATCGGAGGGTCGTTGGTTAGACAACGACCAACCCCTAACAATGTTTTATCGCATAATTGCACGACATAAGTTACTGAGTCCGTCACATGACACCAGTACGCTTCCGATGGATTGCACGATATAAGAGTGGGTCCATGACTCGATTATCCCATCACAGGAACGCATGTTTCAAAGGCATGTTAGGGTCAAGTCGTATGACCACAAGGTCTATCGACCCCATGATTTTAGTTCTCTAATTTAGAAGAATTTTGTGTTTTGAATGAATACTATGATTGCCAATACGATTTAAAAGTCTTATGGCTTACGTTCTAGTTGTTGTGTTGCAATGTATGCCCTAGTCGCATAATCTCTTGTTTATTCTTGGTGAATTTTGCAATCGATGTTGTATTTATTTGCAATAATGTGCAAGACACATAGTCAAGAGAAATCTAAGTTTCATTCACCGAATAAACTATCATATATACATCCAAAAAAGCTCGACCCCCAATGGTCAAAGCTAACACAAAGATATTTTCTAAGGCAGAAGAGGAGCTTCGGTCTCATCCTTGCCCAACACCTCACTCTGGGGATCTTCCTCCTCCTCGACCTCTTTCTCATCATCCGAATCAAGATCTCTCTCGGACCCGACCTCCCTGTAGAAGAGGTCCAACTCGTCCGACGCCAACACCATAGTATCTTTGCCCAACAAGTGACGTCGCATGATCGCCGCACGCGCAGTATGTCGAGCAAAAGAAAAAAGGGACTTATTCTCGTCCCTCAGCTCAACCAGATCATTCTCTAAACTCGCCACCTTGGATTTGGACTCCTTGACTTCCTTTTCCTTCGCAGCCAAGGATTCCTTCATCCCATCCAGCTTCTCTCTTTGGTCGTGCATCAAAGTCAGAGACTCCTTTAAACGCGAGTTCACCTCATCCCTCGCATGGCCGACAACTTCAAACTCGGTCAGAACGTCGTCGAGTCGCACCGACGTCGCCTCTTCATGTTCTAAAGAGGATCTTTCCATCTCTAAACATGCATCTTCTTTTTTGATAGCAGAAGCCATTAGGCCTTCTATCTTTGTCGTTTCAGTATGCAATGCCAAAGAAGACTGAAACGTCTGAAAAACATACGAAAATACGTTAACAAAATACACGACAACGACAAATAGACAAAGTCTTGAAAGATAGACTTACCATGAACATTAGCCCAGCGACATGGGTCTCCACATCTTCAAGAGATACCCCGTTGAAACGCTCTCTGAAAGAAGGGAGCTGATATTTTCCCAAATGAGGAAACTGTTTCGTCTCGTCCAAGACGTTATCATCTAAGAAATCCCATGGCAACGTAAAGTTTACCGTCGTTTCCTCCCCAAAGCCCGTCTGCGCACCTTTGCCCTTGTCGGCCGACGATGGGCTGGACGTGGCAGTAAGAGACATCGTCGCCGGTTGCGCAGTATCGACAGATCTTGCGCCGATCGTGTCAGAAGTCTTTTCGACAAACACGGTCGACGCCTTCGCCTTCTCAGGCGACACGACTCTCGATGAGCCACCCGTCTTCAACGACGGTTCCTTCAGGACGGACATCCTCGTCTTCTTCAGGAGTCCCGACCCAGCTGTCGAGACCCCTTTTATCTTTAGGACCCCTGACCCAGTTGTCGAGGCATCCTTCTCCCTGTTTTCCTTCGCCTTGCGGGATAGTTCGATTTGAGCCGCCTTCTTGGCAGCCGCAGGCGTCATCTTTGCCCGAGATTCTCTTGTTTGGCATAAGAAAGAATTAGACGATTGAAAGTAGAGAAAAACTAGGTCGAGCAAAGAGAAGGCAAAGGGATATTTACCAATTATCTCTACTTCTGTCTCCTCCTTCTTCTCTTCTCGACCCATCTGAATCCTATCGCCTAAGAAAACAGTGTCATCGTCCTCGTCTATCAGGTGACGCGTGACGTACGACCGGTCATCGACACTAAATTCGAGAAACTTCTTAACCTTGGCTTTAGAATCATCGTCAGGCTTTACTCTGTCGAAATTAATATCTACACACAAGGAAGAAGATTAGTCGGAAAACAACCAAATGACAAAGTGACATAAAACACAAAAAAGCTTACCTGCCATATTCCAACCAGATCTAATCCAGTCACTGTCAGTATCTAATGTCGCCACTCGCACGAGTACATACCGGGTCTTCCATTTTCGGTCGTTGACTGACGTGTTTAGTACCAAGGTGCGCTCACCCTTATATCTCGAAAATAAACTGTAGCGACGGTATTGATCCTTCTTGACCTGGTACGCCATCAGCAGGTCCCTCACATTCATAGGCGACTTCCAGTGTGAGGTAAGTCGCTCGATGACTTGAATAACACGCCAAAACTGGGGCATCAGTTGCCCCGGCGAAAGATCGAACTCGCATATAAATGCCTTGGCCAGAAGCGAATATGGCCAATGAAAGCCTATCTTGAATGGATACTCGTATATCACGACGTACCCCTTAGGGCACATCTCCTGACGAATCTTGCCAGCCTTGCTCACAGTAATCCCCACCGGGATTCTCGCTAGACTTCTAAAGTCATCGAGATCGTCTTCGCTGTGAATGGTGCTTCTAGGTTCTGTCGACATTGCTAACCCCGTTAACCATGTCTGTACCTCTGAAAGACCCTAGATATCCCAGTTTTTCCTAGGCTTCCTGGCAATGGACTTACGACCCATACAAAAACTGAAGGGTCGTATCTTATATACGTGCTCTAAAACCTCGAAAATCCTAACTAATCTGGAAATCCTTGCAGGTTTTAGAAAAGATCGAACAAAGAATACGATTATAATCAAGAGGAAATCTCTGCCTAAAACTTGCTGAAATCGCAAACAAGAAAATATCCATCATGATCTCTATTTATGGTAAAGATCGGGTCAGGTCGAGTCCCTTGATGATCGACACGTACCCCCGTCTTTTCGTATAACCACCCGGATCGTCGACAGCTGGCATGGACAGCTGGTAAGCGCAACCGTGCGTCATCATGACGTCACGATCTTATCCTCTCTTCGACTTCCCTCTCTAGTTTGAATTGAACCAGTCCAGTCCCAAGGCAACTAAGGTAATTTTAGACACGTGTCATCACCCCAGGCGTCCGATTGACAAAATTTAAAATTTGAATTTGACATTCTATTTTCAAATTTTGGGGGCAAACTGTTTGGGCAAAATTTCAACAGTCCTCGACCACGACCAAGGTAAGGAATACGTTTATTTCCCCCCACGACAAAGTAAAGTCATAGTACTTTTATCCTTGGTTAAAAGTGAAATCGTATGTTATTTGCCTCACGACACTCGACCACGTCGTATGTTTTACACGACCGTCGCATAAGACCATGCGACCTCGACCAACTAACGCATGATATAACTGTTACGTTTGTTCAGTATTTAATGCAGGAGTCAACGTCATTAATGGACAACGGCTATAATTGATGACGGTCATTAACAGCACTAAAGACGACGTCCGTTACGACAGTTACGAAGAGCATTCAAAGCACCCAAAGACTATAAAAGCAAAGGCCCAGTCAACATTTCAGGGGAGACAACACATGGCAGCGCACAATCATTTGAACTCTCAAGAACTCTAAAAAATTCCCAAGAACACTCAAAGCAAAGAACATTCTTTCGAGGAATCGCTCTCGACGCACGATATTCACGCACGACACATAGTTCTTACACACGATGCACACTAGTTTTACATTCGATACACTTGTATTTTTACATGTCAAATCATTTGTGTTGTAATCTCTGTACGATCGACACCAGAAACACAAGGACATCGCCCCTGTTTGGCGACCATAGTGCAGCGACGACTTCCACAGTCTCCCGCGGGTTTTTTCTTCGTTGAGGTTTTTTCCCGCGTCACCAAAATCTCTGTCTCATTTGCATGTTTTGCCTTTATCGCATGCTTTTGTCGAACGATTCCTTTCTTTAGTTGTTAAGCTCCACAATCAACCTTAAGTTATCCTTTTGGATGATTTTTGGCATTAACAAGTATAGACGATCGTTCATTCGTCACATGTCACTTGGTGGACGAGGATGACGACTTAGTCTTTTTGAGCGAGAGATATTGGGAGAGTCGAGAGGAAGAGGAGTAGGGAGAGGAGACAGAGGAGATTAAGGAAGAAGAAAAGAAAGAGGAGTCAAGAGAAGAGGCAGAGGTAGAGATGACTGGTAAGCGTATCCTACTCTGTCTCGACCTATTTCTTCCTTTGTTTCAGTCGCTCACTCGTTCTTCCTTTCTTGTTTTACAGGGGAGTACCAGCCGAAATCGTCGTCTGTGATGGCCAAGAGGGCGGCCCTAGGTGAATTGGCTCGTATGGCGAGGGAAAAGAGGACGGAGGCCCCGACAACTGGGTCGGGAGTCCTAAAAAGAAAAGAGGCCCTGACAACTGGGTCTGGGGTCCTGAAGAGGACAAGGACGACAATCTTGAGGGAACTGTCTTCTAAGGTAAGCGACTCGTCGAGAGTCGCTGGTCCTGAGAAGGCGAAGGCGGCGATCGCGACTTCTGAGAAGACGAAGATGTCTTCCGACGCGATCGATGCGAAAGTGGTAGATCCGGCGCTTCAGGCGACAAAGACGATGCCTGCGTCTGCGACGTCGACCCGTACATCGGCCGACAAGGGCAAGGGTCACACGACCAAGGATAAGGAGGTCACGACGGTTAATTTTAAATTGCCTTCGGACTTCCTAGTTGACAACGTCCTGGACGGGACGAAATTGTTTCCTCATCTGGGGAAGTATCAGCTCCCATCTTTCGAGGAGCGCTTTCGAGGGGTCTCCGTCGAGGATACGGGAGCGCACGTTGCCGGTCTGGCGTTCATGGTAAGTCTCTCTTTCAAGACTTAGATTATTTTATTGTTGTTTAACTTTGTCAAATGTTTACTAACATGTGTTTAATGTTTTTTCAGATGTTTCAGTCTTCTTTGGCCCTGCACGCCGAGATGACGAAGATCGAAGGCCTTGTGTCCTCTGCTCTCAAGAGAGAGGACGCGGCGCTGGAGAGGGAGAAGTCGGCCCTGGCACGCGCCGAGTATTTGTCGGTACGACTCGACGATGCCTTGGACGAATTGGAAGTTGTTGGATGTGCGAGGGACGATATGAACTCTCGTCTAAAGCAATCACTGTCTCTGATTTACTACCAAAGGGAGGAGTTGGACAGGACGAAGGATACCTTGGCCACGAAGGAGAAAGAGGCTGAGGACTTTAAGTCCAAGGTGGTGGATCTGGAGAAGGTGGTCGAGGAGCTGAAGGACGAGGCCAAGTCCGTCTTCGCTTTTGCTCGTTTTACTACGCGAGCGGCGATTATGCGACGCCACCTGTCGGGAAAAACTCCTCTTGCCTTGGCATCAGAAAAGCTTGCCTTCTACTTGAGCGAAGTCGGATCTGTAAAAGATCTCGACTCGGATGATGAGAAGGAGGCCAATGAGGAGGAGGAGGTGGTCGAAGGCTCTAAGGGCGAGGCCTCAGGCAAAGATGCGACCGACGCTCCTCTTCAGCCTTGGGAAAATCTTTGTTATTTTTTGTTTTTTACCACTCGACCGTTGGTGGTCGAGTTATCTGGATGTAACTGACCGACCATTTGATGTATGAAACTTATATTTTTCTTGTGTATTATTTCGACTCACGCCTGTCGTAGGTAGATATAATATCAATTGTGACATTTATTAATCACAAAATGAACAAGAAGACGTGCGACTTAGGCATCCGTTGCAATACAACGACTAGAATATAAGTCATAAGACTTTTATGCTTTTAATTCATATGAGCAAACATAAATATATGCGATCAAAGCATTCATTCAGAACAAGAGATTCTTCTAAGTTAGGAACTTAGATCGAGGGGTCGCTAGACCTTACGATCACACAACTAGATCATACGATGAACTTGGATCATGTATCCCTGTGATAGTATAATCAAGTCATAGACTTGATCATTTGTGTCATGCGGTCCTGCAAAACTAAAGTCGTATAGTAGACTTAGCAACTGATGTCGTGCGACCTGCAATAAAACAATGTCATAGGTTGGTCGTTGGCTAGCCAACGACCCTCCGATGCTTAAGTCAGTAACCGTCGTGGTAAAAAATTGTATGAAGGAAAGAAAGAAACTTAGAAGAAATACCTTTTTAGAAGCATTGCATTCCAGCTACGTGGGATATCTTGATTGTCGAGGGTTTTTTACCCAGAGTTTTGAGGTACGACCAGGACCTTTCCGCTTATTCCCTTTTAGAAGTAAATTTCTTGTTTTCGTGCGACCAGGCAAAACAATTGGAATGTTCCTGCAAAAAAGACATTAGCTTGTCTCTAAGGTAGGGATAGAGAGATGAACCTGTCCAGGATGACTTCCTCGGCCTATGACTTCTAGACGACCTACTTTTGCGGATTCATAGTGGTGTTATAACAGTCACGGGCGACTTTCGGCTCACTTTTGATCTCTTGGACCCCCATGGTGTAGGGAACTTAATGGTTTGATGATACGTCGAGGGGACGCCTTTCATGTCATGGATCCATGGTCGACCTAAGATGATGTTATAGGCCAACGCACAGTCGATGACGTTGAACTTCGTATGCTTATTGATTCCTCATGCATGGACGGTCAAGGTGATCTCTCCAAAGGTACTCGTCGCGTCTCCATTGAAACCGACCAAGGTTGTCGAGCATCGGGTGATTTCCGATCGATCGATTCCCATGACCTTAATGGTATCAAGGAAGATGACGTTCGCTGAACTGCCTCCAACGACCAAGACTCGCCGGGTTAAACAATTACCAATCGTGAGTTAAATGATCAACCCGTCATGATGCTTGCGATATGAATCACCGAGGTCGTCCTGATCGAATGAAATCTTCATGGCTTCTAACTCTAGATCTCCTTTGGGTCTTGATGAGCGCGGGATAGGTCGATCGTCAGGTGCTTGACTGGCATGATGTTTGGCTGCGGAATACGTCACACCACACACGTCGGAGCCACCAGTGATGCAGTTGACGACCTTTGAATGCTCGGGGGTTGGCGGTCGAGCGTCATTAGCTGGAGTAACGACGTCATCGATGATACTCCTAAGATTTCCCTTCAGGACATGATACGCTAGCTCCTTTTTGAGAGCTATGCAATCATCTGTCGCGTGACCATGGTCGACATGGAAGTAGCACCATTTCGATTTGTCTTTCTTATCGTCATCCTGGTCGGACTTCTTCAGCCACCGGATGGTTGCTTGAACAGTCTTCAGAGCCTCGACCAAGTCCTTAGTGGTCCCTTTGAATCCGTAGGAAGATATCTTAGGGTACTGAGGGAATTTGGTCGCGGTCTTGTATTCTGCTTTCATCTTGAATCGGACGTTCGAGATTTCTCGCGCAGGCTATGGCTTGGACACTGCCTTCCTCTTGAACTCTGCTTCCTTACACCTAACGACCTGTTGTCGTCGGTATGCTTACGACGAAAGGCAGCGTCATCTTCTACCCTCATATAAGCAAGAGTTCTAACTCGGACATCTTCGAAATTCTCCGGGGGATACATGGTTAAATCGGTGTACAAACCCAAACTGTCGTCTAGACCACGCTTGTAGGCTTCGATCGCGGTCTTGACGTCACAGTTACGGACATTGATCATTTCTGCATTGAATCTATGGAAATAGCTCCTGGTAGATTCTCCAGCTTTCTGTACGACATAGTACAAATCGCTGGTCTGCTTCCCCATCTTGCGACTACTGGCGAATTGCTGGGAGAACTGGTTGACTAGTTCGGCGAATGACCCGATGGATTTGGGTTTAAGATTAATCAACCATTAGAGGGCAGGACCCGTGAGGGTCGCCCCGAAACTTTTGCACATACAGACTTCTTGGTACATATGTGGGATCGAGACCGTCCACATTAGCTGCTTGTACTGTGCGATATGCTCCGTCGAATCGGTTACCCCTGAATACTTGGGTAAGAAAGAGGGGATATTATACTTCTTCGGGACATCGACGGTCGCCATTGTGTCGACGAAAGGCGACGCCTGATACCCCGAGCAAGGTTCGACGTCGATGGGCACGACTGCTCCTGGCAACTTAGCGAGTAGGGACAGGACACGTTCATTATGATCTTCTAGCATTTTCAACTGCTGAGCGACGGGGTCGTTAGAATCGGGATTCACACCAGTTGGTGGATTAATCCCCGAACTGGTGCCATTTCCATACGATGAACCATTGGCGTCCCCATTAAAAGGGACAAAGTATGGATGGGACCCATTGTTCATGGGTGGAGGCCTTATATGTTGAGGAGGAACCGTCCCGTACTGGGGAATTGGGATGAACGATCCCGGCTGCTGATTCTGCATGAATTGACCTTGTTGATTCTGACCGAACGGTCCTGGTCTCGGGTTCCGAACCAATGGACCCGAACCGGGATTATGGGCGAACGGAGCGGATCCTGGATTATTGACGAATGGTCTTGGACCGTTCTGCGGTCCGAATGGATTCCTCAGCCACGCAATTTCCTCAGCTGCCCTTCGACTTTGCTCAGCCATGACATTGATTTGATTTCGCGCCACTTCCAGCTCCTGATAAATCTAGGCGATGACCTGCTTTGGGTTCCCATTACCTGGCATTTTCCTGAAACAGAAAAGAGAGAGGAAACTCCAAGAAACCGTTAGTAAGACGCACATTTGTCGAAGATTTTCTCTAGATGGGGCCCCACGGTGGGCGCCAAGCTGTTAATGCCAAAAATCGTCCAGAAGGATAACTTAAGGTTGATTGTGGAGCTTAACAACTAAAGAACGGAAATATTTCGACAAAGCGTACGACAAAGGAAGAAAATGAAAATGAGACAAAGATTTTGGTGATGCGGGAAAAACCTCAACGAGGAAAAAACCCGCAGACGACTTTGGAGGTCGTCGCTGGACTATGGTCGCCAAACAGGGGTGATATCCTTATGTTTCAGGTGTCGATCGTACAATGATTACAATATAAATGAAAGAAAATACTTTAAATGTAAAGTAACAAGTGGTTCAAAATGTAAAAACTGGTGCGTCGTGTGTAAAAACTAAGTGTCGTGTGTGTATGCCGTGCGTCGAGAGCGATTCTTCGAAAGAGAGAATTCTTTGCTTCAAGTGTTTTTCGGAGATCAGTTGTTTCAAGGTGTCTGAGATTGTGTATTTTTCAGATGATCCATAAATGATGATTGAGCTTTCGTTTTTATAGTCTTCGTATCATTCAATGATCTTCATAAATTCTGGAATAATGGTCGTAACGTCTCTGGAATTAATGCTAGTTATGATCCTCGTCGGTTATAGCTGTTGGTCATTTAATGACATTGAATCTTGCATTTAAACACTGAAACGTAATAGAAATAATGTACGTTAGTCGGTCGAGGTCGCAAGGTTCCATACGTCGGTCGTGTGAGCTAGACGACGTCATGGTCGAGTGTCGTGAGGCGAATAATTTTCGATTTCAACTTTGGTCAGAGAATAAAGTACTGTGTTTTTACCTTATTATGGAAAAGTAGAAGAAATGTTTTCTTTACTTCGGTTGTGGTCGAGACTGGTGAAATTTTACGCAAACAATAGTGAATCGTAAGATTCGGTCTACGTCGTACGAGTCGTAAGTTACGGGTCACGACTTTATCGATCGTGACATATATATCACGGCCTTGTAGTATGAAAGACTTTGTCTTCTCACGATATAGATCGTAAGACCGGCGTTACGTGCGATCCTGCGAGCCTGCAATGTAAGATTCTGGGGTGGTCGTTGGCTTGACCAATGACCCTCCGATGCTTAAGTCAATAATCGTTTGTCGAAGTAAATCGAGAAAATTTAAAAGACGTACTTTTTTAGATGTACTGCATTCAAGCTTCGTGGGATGTCTTGGTCGTCTAGGGTTCAAATCCTGTAAGCACCCTTCCCGACGACCTCAGATATTCGATAAGGTCTTTCCCACTTAGTGGACAACTTACCTGCATTTGGTTCCTTTGTGTTCTGGAACACCCGTCGTAAGACGTAGTCACCTTCCTGAAATATTTTGGCCTTAACATTTTTATTGAAATGTCGCTCAACGACTTGTCGTTGAGATGCCATCCTGACTAAAGAATACTCTCTTAACTCTTCAAGTGCGTCGAGGTCGTAGCTTAGGTGTACCATATTATGCTCAACGGACGTATGTCTCGATGTCGGTAGTTGTATTTCGATAGGTAAGACGGCTTCGCAACCGTAGACTAGTGAAAAAGGTGTTTGCCCTGTCGACGTTCGGGGCGTCGTACGATTGGCCCATAGGACTGATGGGAGTTCTTCGACCCACTTCCCTTTTGCGGCCTTAAGTCTTTTCTTGATTGAACTGATGATGACTTTATTGCTTGATTCTGCAAAACTGTTAGACTGGGGATAACGTGGGGTTGAGGTCGTAAGTTTGATATTACGATCCTTACAAAATCGTAATGTACGATCGCTTATGAACTACGACCCATTTTCACACACGATTTCGGAAGGGATTTCGAACCTGCATAGGATGTTAGTCTGGATAAAAGAAATAACTTCCTTGTCCCGAATCTGGGAGTAAGCGGCTGCTTCTATCCATTTAGAAAAATAATCTGTAAGGACTAACAGAAAGACCTTATGCCCTGGGGCAGGAGGTATTTTGCCAACGACGTCCATTCCCCACCTTATGAAACGCCATGGAATTAAGGACGTATGTAAAGGTTCAGAGGGTTGGTGGGTCGTACCTAAATGTCGTTGACATGCGTCACAACCTTGGACGTACCTTGTGGCATCTTGCGTTAATGTTGGCCAATAATAGCCTTGTCGTGAGATACGATTTGCAAGACTGCGACCACCTGAGTGGTTTCCACATTCGCCATCGTGCATCTCTTTTAGGATATTTTGTACCTGTTAGGAATTATCGATGCATCTTAGAATTAGACCTGTCGACGAGCGTCAATAGAGTATATCGCCAATGATTATGTATTTCGATGCTTTGAATCGAATCTTGCGAGCTTCCATTCAATCTTCAGGTAGTTGATTGTGCATCTGGTAATTTTTGATGTCGGACGTCCAACTGTCTTCCATGCTAAGAGGACAGATTTCTTTAGAGTCTTCAATAGACGAAGTCGCTAGATGTATCATAGGAATAGCATCGAAGCACGGGTTATTAAGTGTTGATCCAAGGTTAGCTCGATTGAGAATGGATCAAACATCTTGGATTTATGTTTGGCTTCCTTGAGATAGGCCATCATTTTGGAATCTTTTGCTGGGAATTCTCCGCTCATTTGGATCACAACTAGTAGGAATCGCTTCGGACGTGGAGCCCGACTGCCCCCAAGTCATGAGCCATATTCATGCCCAAGATCAGAGCTTCATACTCCGCCTCATTGTTAGTAGCTTTGAAAATGCATCTTATGGAGTACACCATCTTGCCCCCTTGTGGGGACTTTAAGACGACACCAAGGCCGGCTCCTCTGGAGTTTGAGGAACCGTCGACATGGAGTATCCAGGTCGTGTCGCTTATAGTCGCCACAATACAAATTTCCGTCTGTGCTTCTTTTACTAGTTTGGGACTGAAATCAGCGACGAAATCAGCCAAGACCTGCAACTTTATTGCTGTGTGCGGATTAAAGTCTATATCGTAGCTGCTGAGGTATATACTCCATTTCGCTAGTTACCCTGATAGTTCAGATTTTCTTAATTTTGACTTAAGAGGAAAGCTTGTCACGACGGTAATGGGATGGGATTCAAAGTAGTGCCTTAACTTCTTTGTTGCTGTCACGAGCGACAAGAGTAATTTCTCCATAGACGTATATCGGGTTTCTGCATTCAAGAGAGACTTACTGACGTAGTAAATCGGCATTTGCTGCCTGTCGTCCTCTCTAGTTAAGACGGCACTTACGGAGTGAGGACTTACGTCGAGGTACTGTTGTAGGACCTCGTGTTCTTCTGGTTTCGAAAGTAATGGCGGGACGGCCATATATTATTTCAATCGTTGTAATGCTAGCTCGTGATCGCCAGTCCAGTCGAAGCCCTTATTTTTTCTTAAGACGTTATAGAACGATCGTGATATAAAGCGATTTAGGGCGGCCACACGACCCGTGAGTCGTTGGACCTCCTTGAAATTTCTGGGCGACTTGATGTTCATCAAGGCCTTGTGTTGGATCCCAGATACAACAAGTAACAATAATAATAGCAATAATCTTTGTATTGACTGATAAAGAGGAGTTTACAAGATAGGATTGATGAACACTCTCTCTTACAATTGAAGCTCTCTCTCTCTCTATACGTCTGACTCTTTCAAATTGAGGCTAGGATATTTTTGAGGCTTAACCTAAAACTCTAACAAATTAGACATTAAATACTTAGGTTTTAAGGCCTAAGCCCATAATCCACTAAAGCCCACAAATACAATTTGGGCTTTTATAATTTAAGCAAATACAATTTGGGCTTTTATAATTTAAGCAAGTAATCTTGAATACAATATAAAAATAGAGTCAACAATCTCCCCCTTTGTATTCAAGATTAAAAATAGCCCGATCTTCCACAAAGTCAGTTGCTTCAATTCCTTCTTTAACTCCCCCTTGATCGTTTCATACTCCCCCTTGACTGTTGCTTTACCTTTTTGATCTCGGTTGTCTCCCAAAGATTAAACTCAAACAATCAGAGAACGATTTTATGTGCGAAAGCCTGTATTACCAGTTTGAGTAATAACCGATGATAGATAAACAGCTAGGAGATGAAGAGTAGTGAACACATTTGGCTCATGAGAATCTGCATTAAAGAATAAGTAACCAGGGGTAATCATCTAACACAAAAGCACATAGCAACTGTTATCACAACAATTAAAATAATTGTGTGGCCTATGTTCAGAGTTGACAAATATGAAGCTCTGATAGGACTTCCAGTTATCATAGAGGTAAAATTATAAAAATTAAACTTCTCAAACTGTTCTGGCAATATCACATAGATATGCATGGGGAATCACAAAGATTCGTGATATTGTATGGAAGAAAATGTATATGATATGTTGGGCTCAAAAGTGTGTAAACTTATTTGGAAATAACAGGTTTCCACAGACTCAATGTGCATGAATGAAGTGTGAAGGTGGGGCATATTTCCTTCTTTTCAATATCCAACCTTCCAAATAAAGATCAGATAGCATATATGCTGCTTCCCCATGAAAAGTGAAGCATTTCCCTGTTGAGAAGGAAATAAGTAGCTGGTGGGGTTAAGACAAGAGTTGGCATGGGCTCACTGCCTGTTTCAATGATAATCACCAAAGAATCGTGACAAATCAGTAACGTGGCTTGCCCGACTCAGAAAAAGTTAGTGCAGAGTTATATAATTCTTTTGACTCTGTTCTCACACTCTCTTTCTTTTTTATCATGTAGCTCACATCTAACCAAACTCTCTTTTCAATTTTTACCTCTTAAGCACAATGAGAAAAACTCAGATGAGTTATCTCCCCCACTCTTTGTTTTAGACCCTTCACCTCTCAAACACTCAAGGTTTACTTCTTAGGTAGGAAACACAGGCTTAAGTGATCAATAGAAGTACTATAAAGCTCACACATTGATCCCATGAAATTGTTGTCCTAATAACTGTATTGTTCCACACACTGACTATTTTTAGTCTAAAAAAAGTGTTTAAAATCCAACTTCTATATCAGAAAAAGCATTTAGCATCTAGAAGTGGTTTGACCATTTTAGAAAGGTTTTGTCATTTTAAAGTTAGTCTTCTTTAAAAATGATGAGTCTAAAGATTTAGAAATTTACCTTTGGATGTACATGGTCAGATTGGCATTCTCCCCCTTAAATTGAGCATTAATTGTCATTTAAGCTCAATTTGAAATCAGATATCCTGTAAAAATCAAAAGGTGTTGGTAATCATCTTTGATGATTCCTCATTTGTTAGGAATATCCAAAAGCACTAATAATTCTAATTTAAAAAAAAATGCAGGGGGTCAGAATTTAGAAATACCAGTAAAAACTCTGAACTGAACATATATGAGGTACTGGTCCTACACTGAGTTATGTAGAAGCAATAATTCTGATGAGGTACTGGTTCTACACTTTGGATGTAGAAACGTCGAGAGAACACCGTTCTTGAAAGCGGAAGGAGCATGAATTAAATGCCATGCTTTCGGTCCAGCACCTTACAGCAGACTTTGAAGCTGATTTTGGCATATCAGCACACATAATTTGAGAAACCTCAAAGCATCAAAGTTGTGCGTCTGGGAATTATCTTTCCAATGCAACTGGACTCATGTAATTTGGAGAGCCGAGTCAAAAGTTATGCCCATGTTTCTGAAGCAGCGCAAAGCTGTCCAACAAACAAAAAAATTCGGGCTCTGGACAACTTCTGACAAATCAACAGAGCTCTGGTAGATGTCTCTGTTAAAAATCAACAGAGATAGCTCTGTCAATTGCCTCTGATTTTTTTTTGAGTTTGTAAAAATCAATAGAGCTCTGGTAGATGTGTTCAGAGAAGTACAACTCTGTCCAGCAGATATATACTGACTTTAACAGAGATTCTGACCAAGAAGAACACTGATTCAGACCAAGCTCAGAACACGAAAATTGTTCGTCTTTGTCTTAAGAATCCAACGCATCTAGACTCGTTAAATTTGGAGCTTCGATGAGGGATTTCTGTTGAAAATACGACAGGTGCGCAAAGCTGACAGCAAGTACCTCTGCTCTGTTGTACCTCTGCTCTGTTGGTGTACCTCTGCTCTGTTGGTTATCTCTGGTGGAACAGAAGTTTCTGACAGAGCTCTGATGAGGTCTAACAGAGCTCTGGTGAGCTCTTGCTGATTTCTTCTAAGTCCTCTGCCAGCAGTTTTACACTAACTTCGACACTACTTTACACCATGATAGCTCTGGAGTTTCCATAAACTCAAAACATAAAGAGTGTGCATTGGTTTGTTATCTTTTCAGAGCATCTGGAATCACCTCTTTTGGAGCTCGGACGAATAAGATATGGTTGATGTACCATAGTCGCGCAGATCTGTCCAACAGCTTTGTATCAACACATTGTTGTCTACTTCAACGATGCATATGACCCTTATAAATTTCGAATCTTTGAAACCTCAAAACACGAAATCTGTTCATCAATGTGTTTTAAATCCAGAGCTATTTGAATCACATCAATTGGTGTCTTGACCAGTGAGATATGATCAATTTACTACAGCATCGCAAATCTGTCAGCATGCTGTCATAGTACTTGAGTTCTGTACTGTTGTGCACAGAAATCAATTGCCTTTGAAGGATGAGTCTTAAACTGTGTGTTTAAGAGTCCATTATCCACTGAAGTGTGAGTCCTTAACAGATGTATTAAGGAGTCCATGTACCTGCAAGACAGATTAAAGACATTTTGGTACCCATTTCCAAATGGGTCCTATTTTGTTAGGATTTGGAACTGTCTTCAGGTCCTCTGGTTTGCCAATTTTTGCTGGTTTGCTAGGTTCCTTTCTATTCTTTTTCTTATATTGGGTCTTTGAATTTTTCTTATGAAATGACCCATTAGGAACACAGTTAGAACTAGAGAAATGGTTCTTTAATTTAAACAGAAGATCAAAGCATTTACAGTTATGAGAATGAAGAGATGAATGTTTAACATAAACAGATGGCTTTGGAGCATTTTTGACAGGAGTAGAGCTTTTGACTTTCCAAACTATTTTCACTCTTTTGAAAACAAGGTAATCTGTATTAGCAACACAAGAGTTTGCTAAGTCAAATTCCTTAAGCCTTTTAGCTAAAACATCTTTTTCTTTAAGATTTAAATCAAACTTCTTTAGAAGATCTGATTTATACATCTTCTCCAACATAATCTTGGTTGACAAATCAGATAGTCTTTTTGTCAATTTGGACATTTCAGCTTTAAAAACATTTCTTTCTCTCTCAAAATCATTTTTCAAACATTTTGTTTGAAATCCTTCAATCTTCTTCTTCTCAAACTATTTTCTTTCAAGATTAGACTCTTTCCTCTCTTTTTCAAGAGCCTTTTCTAAATCAGATAATTTGTTAGAAAACTTAACAAACTTTGTTTCAAAAGATTTTCTTTTATTTTCAAAGTTCTCTTTCTCACAAATTACAAGCTTTTCAAAATTAGAAATTAGATTAGAAAAATTTTAACATTTAAGTTCAAGTCTTTTCTTCTCTTGTTCAGACTCAAATAAATTCCTTTTCAGTTCAAGATTTTCACAGTTTAGGAGTTTACCTGATTCTTCAAGCTTAGCAATTTTTTCTGAATCAATCAGACTGCTTTTGTTCTTTTCCTCCAACTCTTTCTCAAGATTAGGAATAATTTTGTGAAAATTAGTACTGAGTTTAGAATAATAATGAGCATCAACATCAGCACTAAATCTTAGTCTTGACATATTGTTACTTGAAAATTTAAAAAAAGTTGTGTTGGGAACTGAAGATTTGCCAAGTATGGTTAGTACTGCCAGAACAACATTAGTACTGCCAGAACAACAATACTACTGCCAGAGCAAAGTTAGTACTACAAGTAAAAGTTAATGCTGCTGGAACAATGTTAGTATTGCTTGTGCATAACGATGTTAATGCTGCTTGTGATCATAATTATGGAATGCGAGAATGTTGGAGATAAAGATGGAATGATTGAAGATATGCATGAAAGAATATTCTGAAGATCAATTTTGTTTTGATAGTTATCTTGTAATTATTTAGTATAAATAGATTTTGTTAGATAGCTATTCGCAGAGAGAATATTTCAGAATTCGTTTTTGTTTTAGAGAGAATTAACCTCAAGGTTTAGAACCCTATTTCTAGAGAAGTAGAAGTCGTCTTGTTGAGCCTGTTCAACAAGATTGAGGTTTGGTTGTAAACTTGTGAGTTGAAGTATTGAATACAAACAGATTGTGTTTTCTGATTAGTTGTTCATTAAGTGTGTTTGAATTAAAGTTCTATTCCGCAAGATTCTTTAATTCTGATTTCTAAGTATAATTATTCTTGTTTGGAATCGATCCTGACAAGTGGTATCAGAGCTTGGTTTCTTAGAAATCTACAATCATTATGGACAACACAGTTGAATCAAACAGTACTCTTGTTTCAAAGGTTCCCATGCTCAGGCCTAATGAGTTTGACATGTGGAAGATTAGAATCAAGCAGTATATTTTGCTTACTGATTATTCCATCTGGGATATTATAGAGAATGGTCCATGTGCTGAAGGAAAGGTTGGACCAGATGGCAAACGACCCCCTCCAAAGACTGATGCAGAAAGAAAGGTTAGACAAACAGAGATGAAAGCCTTAAGCACTCTGCTTTTGGCTATTCCCAATGAGTATCAGCACCAATTTCATCACTACACTGATGCTCAGATTTTATGGAATGCATTGGAAAAGAGATTCACTGGTACCAAGAGCACCAAGAGGAACCAGAAGGCAATTCTTAAGCAACAATATGAAAATTTTACTTCTACAAAGAATGAGTCTATGACTCAAACTTTTGATAGATTTAATAAGTTGATTGGAGAATTGGCTACAGTTGGAGTTCGTATGGAGGCTGATGATGTAAACAGGAAGTTTCTAAGATCATTAGGTGAGGAATGGACAATGTATACTGTGTCTTTCAGACAGAATGACCAGTTAGAAGATAAAGAGCTTGATGATCTTTACAATGATCTTAGGGTATTTGAAGCAGAGGTTGAAGCCAAGAAGAAGCCCTCAGGATATGTGTATAATGTTGCACTCCTATCAGCATCAACTGATTCTACTGCTAACCCTGAATCAGTTAGTACTGTTGGTGGAGTCAATCAGGAGAAGGCCAATGATTCTGTACTAGAAGCTTTCTTTTCTAGTCATGTTAACTCCTCATTAATTAATGATGACTTAGAACAGATTAATGCTGATGATCTTGAGGAGATGGATATCAAGTGGCAGATGGTTATGCTTTCTATGAGGGTGAATAAGTTTATAAAGAGGACTGGGAGAAACAACTTTTCCCAAAGAAGAGAAGATGGTGCTGGGTTTGACAAGTCTAAGGTGGAATGCTACAAGTGTCATAAGATGGGACACTTTGCCAGAGAATGCAGAGGTGGAGTATCTCAAAACAACCATCAAAAAGCTCAGACTGAAAGCTTCAACCAGAACAGAAACTCTGTTCAAGCCCTTGTTTCTCAACAAGGAATGGGATTTGATTGGAGTGATCAAGCAGAAGAGGCAATTCAGAATCATGCACTCATGGCAGAAGTCTCAGATCTTCCTACTGAGGTAAAATCTAATCTCTGTTCTCAAGCTTGTATAGACACTGTGAAAAAGTATAGAGATCACAACCAGGGAATGTGTGATGACCTTAAGAGATTAGAAAAGGATAGAAAAGATTATGTAGTGATTGTTGAGAGGTTTGAAGAACAAATTAAGGCTTTTCAAGCCAATGAACATCAACACTCATATGATACAAACTACTGGAAGTGGGAAAAGAATGGTCTGGAGTTCCAACTGAAAGAGTCTAGGGAGGAATGTGAGAAATTAAAAGGAGAACTTGAGAAAGTAAAACTTGATGTTGAAAAGTTTTCATGTGCTTCTAAAGTCATGGACACCATAATAAATGCTCAAATCCACAGTAAGATGAAACCAGGCCTAGGGTACAATGCCACACCCCCACCCTACAACAACACATACATCCCTCCTAGGTCAGACCTGTTAGAAACCAAGGATAGGAAGGACTTACCTGAAGGAGCTACTAAAGTAGATCCATTAGATGAAGTTGTTGTTGAGGATAAAACTGAAAAAGAAGAGTCTAAGAAAAGGAACAAGAATGTCAGTGGTGAGATCCCCTTAGAGAATTACATCAAGACTAATGAGGAAGGTGGAAGTCACTGGGATAAGAACAATGAGATGAAAAGATCTGAAAAAGGAAAGGGAGTTCATTATACACAGACCACTGTTGTGAATTCCAATACTTGTGAACATTGTTCTTGCAAGAATTCTCAAAAGAATGAACCCCAAAAACATGATAAAAAGAGGGGAAATCAAAGAAACTGGAATAATCAGTGGGCTCAAAAACAAGGAGTTGATCTGCAAAGGATTAACAGACCAAAACCTTGTTTTATCTGTGGCAAATTGAATCACCTTGCCAAACACTGTTATTTCAATCCTATTAACCAAAGGATAAATTTTCAAAGAACTTTTCAAAAATCAAATGGTTATAGGAAGCCTGTAAGAAACCATGTGGCTAAGAAACAAGCTAAATCCAAAAGCCACATGAGGAAAAAGCCTGAAAAAGAATGTGTCACAATGTGGGTTCCTAAAAGCACTAGTGTTAGTACTGCTGCCTCAGATAGTACTGCTGCTAGCAGTGTTAGTGCTTCTAACACTGTTAGTACTTCTTCTAGAAGCAATACTACTGCTAGCAGTGTTAGTACTGCTAACACTGTTAGTACTTCTTCTAAAGATAATACTGCTTCTAGTGTTTGTGCTGCTAGACCAATCATCGTGACAAAGTACTCCAGTACTGAAGTTCCTCAGGTTGAAAAACTTATCCAAACTGAATGTAAGTACTTTGATGAGCAAGGGAGACCCAAGACCACTTTGGCTTGGGTTCCCAATAAAAACTAATTGATTTATCTTATGTGCAGGGCAACCAACAGCTCAAGGGGAAGAGCATCTGGCATGTTGATAGTGGTTGCTCCAGGCACATGACAGGTAACATGGCATGCCTCAAGAATTTCAAAAGAATTGATGGAGGACATGTTGCTTTTGGGAATAATCATGCAGGAGGTAAGATAAGTGGTAAAGGTGATGTATCAAAAGGTAAGATGACATTTGAGGATGTTTACTATGTTGAGCAATTGAGATACAACCTGTTAAGTGTATCACAGGTCTGTTAAGAGTTTTTATATGTACCAAAGGTTTGTCCAAGCAGTGATTACTCAGGAATTGACGGATTTGCCTCAATTTACTGAGGTATATGTACCTAAACCCCCTAAAGGAAAGGTCTTCTCAAATATGAGAAGAACTTCCAGGGACTCGGAAGGAGTTGACACTCCATTGTTCTCTACAATGATGGGCGTGTCCCACACACAAGAAGGTATGGCATCAGGGTCAAGGCCCTCATTAGACCAACCCACTGATAGCCAAACCCCACCTTCAATCACCAAAGAAATTCCTCAGTCCATTCTTCAAAGACCCACTCCTCTCATAACCAAAAAGTTTACAAGAAGAATGGTACACAAGGCTCCTTCCCTTGATGTACCTCCTACAAGCCCAAAGCCTTTAAGCCCTCTATTGGAGCATTCTCCAATAGAGAATATCGAAAGGGAAACCACAGGGTGTCTCCCAACCCCAAGAAGGTGCTCACTAAGGAGAAGGTTGAGCATGTGAGTAGCAAGGCTGCCACTACTTCTGCTAGCACAGAGAAGGACAGTGATAACATAACTAAGACCTTCCTCACGGCAACTCAGAATGAGAAATCATTCAGAGGTCCCAGGTGCCAAGAAACCACGGGGGTAGGCAGTGCTTTTGCTAGGCAAAAGACACCTACTAAAATTTCCAGTGATCCTTTAAAGGAGGTAAAAACTCCTAAACAAGGTGAGGATAGATATACATATGAGGAATTGATGGAAACCATTGCCAATATCAACACAGATGTTGTAAGTCAGCAAAAGGAGATAGATGGACTCAAGAAAGTGGTCCTATATCAACAAACATAGCTTGAGAAGCATAAGAAGCTGATTACAAAGTTGATGCACAGGAAGAAGAAAGCTCAGTATGTTCTTAAAAGAAGAAGCCCCAACAATGATGCTCCCAAAAAGGGGGAGTCAGAAGCTGAATTCAACATGGAGAGTGCACATGAAAAGGGGGAGAATGAGTGTGTTGAAGAAATTGCAAAAGAAGCAGAAACTGATCATGCAGCAGAAAAGGTTAATGCTGATGAAATTCAAAAAGAAGCAGAAACTGATCATGCAGCAGAAAAGGTTAATGCTGCTGAAATTCAGAAAGAAGCAGAAACTGAACCAACAACAGAAACAAAAGAAACAGCAGAAACCATGCAAGAAGCAGTATCTACAAAGGAAGAAGCAGCAGAAACAAAAGAAGCAGCAGAAACCATGCAAGAAGCAGTAACTACAAAGGAAGAAGCAGCAGAAACAAAGGAAGCAACATAAACTAAAAAGCCTACTTTGGAAGAAGTTGAAGTTGTAGAGGCTTTGATTAAAGCCAAACATGACACCCCTAAAAAGCAAGAAGAAACCCTGGCTGAAAAGCTGGTGTCACTGAAAAGAACAAGAACCAAGTCTATAGCTACCAAGAGGAAAGTTGTCAAGAAACCTAGGGTAGAACCAGTGGTAGAAGAAGAAAAAGAAGAGGATGTTCCAGAAAAGAAAGATGATACAAAGGTTGCTGAAGAAGTAGCAACTCCATCAGGTCAACCAAGTAATGCTCAATGTGATATGTATATCACTGTGGTTGATCCAATCAAAGTTGACCCATTATCTTCTACGCCTCCTGAGATCATCTTCTCGGATACCTTGGTAGATCAGAGAAAGGAGTACATTAGAGTCAAAAGAGCAGATGGGAAGTTTGAGGTCTGTTCTACATGGGGAAGACTTGTCAGAATGTGCTCTAGATCTGACGTAGAGGAGATGTACAAGGTTGGAATGAAGCTGTATGGAAATATGCTGAATGAGAAAGGGATGTCTATCACCAAATTGGTTCTTGAATACCTGTGCCTAATGTTCAAACCAGAAGCAGTTCAGTATATGATAGAAAGAAATTTTCAAGCCATTACCAACTGGATGCTCATTGAAAAATGTGGAGTGTATGTCATCACACTTGACCATACATATCATGAGTATTATTTGGTGGATGTTGCATACAAGCACAGCAAGAAAAGGTTGAATGGAATGCTACATGCTAAGTTGGCTTGCAACAAGGATTCTGAAATGGGAAGATACTTGGTAAGAAGGATTATCAATCAAAGCCTGGGTTTGAATCCTGATTTATGTGTTCATGATTAGGTTTTGGAAGCATCATCTGAAGAACTTGACTTCACAACCTAAAAAGTCAAGTTAGGGGGAGATTGTTGGGAACTGAAGATTTGCCATGTATGGTTAGTACTGCCAGAACAACATTAGTACTGCCAGAACAACAATACTACTGCCAGAGCAAAGTTAGTACTACAAGTAAAAGTTAATGCTGCTGGAACAATGTTAGTACTGCTTGTGCATAACGATGTTAATGCTGCTTGTGATCATAATTATGGAATGCGATAATGTTGGAGATAAAGATGGAATGATTGAAGTTAAGCATGAAAGAATATTCTGAAGATCAATTTTGTTTTGATAGTTATCTTGTAATTATTTAGTATAAATAGATTTTGTTAGATAGCTATTCGCAGAGAGAATATTTCAGAATTCGTTTTTGTTTTAGAGAGAATTAACCTCAAGGTTTAGAACCCTATTTCTAGAGAAGTAGAAGTCGTCTTGTTGAGCCTGTTCAACAAGATTGAGGTTTGGTTGTAAACTTGTGAGTTGAAGTATTGAATACAAACATATTGTGTTTTCTGATTAGTTGTTCATTATGTGTGTTTGAATTAAAGTTCTATTCCGCAAGATTCTTTAATTCTGATTTCTAAGTATAATTATTCTTGTTTGGAATCGATCCTGACAAGTGGTATCAGAGCTTGGTTTCTTTGAAATCTACAATCATTATGGACAACACAGTTGAATCAAACAGTACTCTTGTTTCAAAGGTTCCCATGCTCAGGCCTAATGAGTTTGACATGTGGAAGATTAGAATCAAGCAGTATATTTTGCTTACTGATTATTCCATCTGGGATATTATAGAGAATGGTCCATGTGCTGAAGGAAAGGTTGGACCAGATGGCAAACGACCCCCTCCAAAGACTGATGCAGAAAGAAAGGTTAGACAAACAGAGATGAAAGCCTTAAGCACTCTGCTTTTGGCTATTCCCAATGAGTATCAGCACCAATTTCATCACTGCACTGATGCTCAGATTTTATGGAATGCATTGGAAAAGAGATTCACTGGTACCAAGATCACCAAGAGGAACCAGAAGGCAATTCTTAAGCAACAATATGAAAATTTTACTTCTACAAAGAATGAGTCTATGACTCAAACTTTTGATAGATTTAATAAGTTGATTGGAGAATTGGCTACAGTTGGAGTTCGTATGGAGGCTGATGATGTAAACAGGAAGTTTCTAAGATCATTAGGTGAGGAATGGACAATGTATACTGTGTCTTTCAGACAGAATGACCAGTTAGAAGATAAAGAGCTTGATGATCTTTACAATGATCTTAGGGTATTTGAAGCAGAGGTCGAAGCCAAGAAGAAGCCCTCAGGATATGTGTATAATGTTGCACTCCTATCAGCATCAACTGATTCTACTGCTAACCCTGAATCAGTTAGTACTGCTGGTGGAGTCAATCAGGAGAAGGCCAATGATTCTGTACTAGAAGCTTTCTTTTCTAGTCATGTTAACTCCTCATTAATTAATGATGACTTAGAACAGATTAATGCTGATGATCTTGAGGAGATGGATATCAAGTGGCAGATGGCTATGCTTTCTATGAGGGTGAAGAAGTTTATAAAGAGGACTGGGAGAAACAACTTTTCCCAAAGAAGAGAAGATGGTGCTGGGTTTGACAAGTCTAAGGTGGAATGCTACAAGTGTCATAAGATGGGACACTTTGCCAGAGAATGCAGAGGTGGAGTATCTCAAAACAACCATCAACAAGCTCAGACTGAATGCTTCAACCAGAACAGAAACTCTGTTCAAGCCCTTGTTTCTCAACAAGGAATGGGATTTGATTGGAGTGATCAAGCAGAAGAGGCAATTCAGAATCATGCACTCATGGCAGAAGTCTCAGATCTTCCTACTGAGGTAAAATCTAATCTCTGTTCTCAAGCTTGTATAGACACTGTGAAAAAGTATAGAGATCACAACCAGGGAATGTGTGATGACCTTAAGAGATTAGAAAAGGATAGAAAAGATTATGTAGTGATTGTTGAGAGGTTTGAAGAACAAATTAAGGCTTTTCAAGCAAATGAACATCAACACTCATATGATACAAACTACTGGAAGTGGGAAAAGAATGGTCTGGAGTTCCAACTGAAAGAGTCTAGGGAGGAATGTGAGAAATTAAAAGGAGAACTTGAGAAAGTAAAACTTGATGTTGAAAAGTTTTCATGTGCTTCTAAAGTCATGGACACCATAATAAATGCTCAAATCCACAGTAAGATGAAACCAGGCCTAGGGTACAATGCCACACCCCACCCTACAACAACACATACATCCCTCCTAGGTCTGACCTGTTAGAAACCAAGGATAGGAAGGACTTACCTGAAGGAGCTACTAAAGTAGATCCATTAGATGAAGTTGTTGTTGAAGATAAAACTGAAAAAGAAGAGTCTAAGAAAAGGAACAAGAATGTCAGTGGTGAGATCCCCTTAGAGAATTACATCAAGACTAATGAGGAAGGTGGAAGTCCCTGGGATAAGAACAATGAGATGAAAAGATCTGAAAAAGGAAAGGGAGTTCATTATACACAGACCACTGTTGTGAATTCCAATACTTGTGAACATTGTTCTTGCAAGAATTCTCAAAAGAGTGAACCCCAAAAACATGATAAAAAGAGGGGAAATCAAAGAAACTAGAATAATCAGTGGGCTCAAAAACAAGGAGTTGATCTGCAAAGGATTAACAGACCAAAACCTTGTTTTATCTGTGGCAAATTGAATCACCTTGCCAAACACTGTTATTTCAATTCTATTAACCAAAGGATAAATTTTCAAAGAACATTTCAAAAATCAAATGGTTATAGGAAGCCTGTAAGAAACCATGTGGCTAAGAAACAAGCTAAATCCAAAAGCCACATGAGGAAAAAGACTGAAAAAGAATGTGTCACAATGTGGGTTCCTAAAAGCACTAGTGTTAGTACTTCTGCCTCAGATAGTACTGCTGCTAGCAGTGTTAGTGCTTCTAACACTGTTAGTACTTCTTCTATAAGCAATACTGCTGCTAGCAGTGTTAGTACTGCTAACACTGTTAGTACTTCTTCTAAAGATAATACTGCTTCTAGTGTTTGTGCTGCTAGACCAATCATCTTGACAAAGTACTCCAGTACTGAAGTTCCTCAGGTTGAAAAACTTATCCAAACTGAATGTAAGTACTTTGATGAGCAAGGGAGACCCAAGACCACTTTGGCTTGGGTTCCCAATAAAAACTAATTGATTTATCTTATGTGCAGGGCAACCAATAGCTCAAGGGGAAGAGCATCTGGCATGTTGATAGTGGTTGCTCCAGGCACATGACAGGTAACATGGCCTGCCTCAAGAATTTCAAAAGAATTGATGGAGGACATGTTGCTTTTGGGAATAATCATGCAGGAGGTAAGATAAGTGGTAAAGGTGATGTATCAAAAGGTAAGATGACATTTGAGGATGTTTACTATGTTGAGCAATTGAGATACAACCTGTTAAGTGTATCACAGGTCTGTTAAGAGTTTTTATATGTACCCAAGGTTTGTCCAAGCAGTGATTACTCAGGAATTGACGGATTTGCCTCAATTTACTGAGGTATATGTACCTAAACCCCCTAAAGGAAAGGTCTTCTCAAATATGAGAAGAACTTCCAGGGACTCGGAAGGAGTTGACACTCCATTGTTCTCTACAATGATGGGTGTGTCCCACACACAAGAAGGTATGGCATCAGGGTCAAGACCCTCATTAGACCAACCCACTGATAGCCAAACCCCACCTTCAATCACCAAAGAAATTCCTCAGTCCATTCTTCAAAGACCCACTCCTCTCATAACCAAAAAGTTTACAAGAAGAATGGTACACAAGGCTCCTTCCCTTGATGTACCTCCTACAAGCCCAAAGCCTTTAAGCCCTCTATTGGAGCATTCTCCAATAGAGAATATCGAAAGGGAAACCACAGGGGTGTCTCCCAACCCCAAGAAGGTGCTCACTAAGGAGAAGGTTGAGCATGTGAGTAGCAAGGCTGCCACTACTTCTGCTAGCACAGAGAAGGACAGTGGTAACATAACTAAGACCTTCCTCACGGCAACTCAGAATGAGAAATCATTCAGAGGTCCCAGGTGCCAAGAAACCACGGGGGTAGGCAGTGCTTTTGCTAGGCAAAAGACACCTACTAAAATTTCCAGTGATCCTTTAAAAGAGGTAAAAACTCCTAAACAAGGTGAGGATAGATATACATATGAGGAATTGATGGAAACCATTGCCAATATCAACACAGATGTTGTAAGTCAGCAAAAGGAGATAGATGGACTCAAGAAAGTGGTCCTATATCAACAAACATAGCTTGAGAAGCATAAGAAGCTGATTACAAAGTTGATGCACAGGAAGAAGAAAGCTCAGTATGTTCTTAAAAGAAGAAGCCCCAACAATGATGCTCCCAAAAAGGGGGAGTCAGAAGCTGAATTCAACATGGAGAGTGCACATGAAAAGGGGGAGAATGAGTGTGTTGAAGAAATTGCAAAAGAAGCAGAAACTGATCATGCAGCAGAAAAGGTTAATGCTGATGAAATTCAAAAAGAAGCAGAAACTGATCATGCAGCAGAAAAGGTTAATGCTGCTGAAATTCAGAAAGAAGCAGAAACTGAACCAACAACAGAAACAAAAGAAACAGCAGAAACCATGCAAGAAGCAGTATCTACAAAGGAAGAAGCAGCAGAAACAAAAGAAGCGACAGAAACCATGCAAGAAGCAGTAACTACAAAGGAAGAAGCAGCAGAAACAAAGGAAGCAACAGAAACTAAAAATCCTACTTTGGAAGAAGTTGAAGTTGTAGAGGCTTTGATTAAAGCCAAACATGACACCCCTAAAAAGCAAGAAGAAACCCTGGCTGAAAAGCTGGTGTCACTGAAAAGAACAAGAACCAAGTCTATAGCTACCAAGAGGAAAGTTGTCAAGAAACCTAGGGTAGAACCAGTGGTAGAAGAAGAAAAAAAAGAAGAGGATGTTCCAAAAAAGAAAGATGATACAAAGGTTGCTGAAGAAGAAGTAGCAACTCCATCAGGTCAACCAAGTAATGCTCAATGTGATATGTATATCACTGTGGTTGATCCAATCAAAGTTGACCCATTATCTTCCATGCCTCCTGAGATCATCTTCTGGGATACCTTGGTAGATCTGAGAAAGGAGTACATTAGAGTCAAAAGAGCAGATGGGAAGTTTGAGGCCTGTTCTACATGGGGAAGACTTGTCAGAATGTGCTCTAGATCTGACGTAGAGGAGATGTACAAGGTTGGAATGAAGCTGTATGGAAATATGTTGAATGAGAAAAGGATGTCTATCACCAAATTGGTTCTTGAATACCTGTGCCTAATGTTCAAACCAGAAGCAGTTCAGTATATGATAGAAAGAAATTTTCAAGCCATTACCAACTGGATGCTCATTGAAAAATGTGGAGTGTATGTCATCACACTTGACCATACATATCATGAGTATTATTTGGTGTATGTTGCATACAAGCACAACAAGAAAAGGTTGAATGGAATGCTACATGCTAAGTTGGCTTGCAACAAGGATTCTGAAATGGGAAGATACTTGGTAAGAAGGATTATCAATCAAAGCCTGGGTTTGAATCCTGATTTATGTGTTCATGATTAGGTTTTGGAAGCATCATCTGAAGAACTTGACTTCTCAACCTAAAAAGTCAAGTTAGGGGGAGATTGTTGGGAACTGAAGATTTGGCAAGTATGGTTAGTACTGCCAGAAAAACATTAGTACTGCCAGAACAACAATACTACTGCCAGAGCAAAGTTAGTACTACAAGTAAAAGTTAATGCTGCTGGAACAATGTTAGCACTGCTTGTGCATAACGATGTTAATGCTGCTTGTGATCATAATTATGGAATGCGAGAATGTTGGAGATAAAGATGGAATGATTGAAGATAAGCATGAAAGAATATTCTGAAGATCAATTTTGTTTTGATAGTTATCTTGTAATTATTTAGTATAAATAGATTTTGTTAGATAGCTATTCGCAGAGAGAATATTTCAGAATTCGTTTTTGTTTTAGAGAGAATTAACCTCAAGGTTTAGAACCCTATTTCTAGAGAAGTAGAAGTCGTCTTGTTGAGCCTGTTCAACAAGATTGAGGTTTGGTTGTAAACTTGTGAGTTGAAGTATTGAATACAAACAGATTGTGTTTTCTGATTAGTTGTTCATTAAGTGTGTTTGAATTAAAGTTCTATTCCGCAAGATTCTTTAATTCTGATTTCTAAGTATAATTATTCTTGTTTGGAATCGATCCTGACAAGTTGGATCGTTAACAGATACTTCGTGAGAAGTAGAATTTGTGCACTTGAGTCAAATTTTCAAATCTTATCGGATTGAGCTGAAATTTGGCAGGTAGGTGCACGAGGATATTTTGGACAACTTTAATTCTTCAAATTTTGTCCAAAAACAAACAGAAAGTGGTTTTCCGAAGCAAAATAGAGTGCAGAAAAATAAAAGTTTAAAACTCCGAAAATTGAGTAAATGCACAAACTGAGCTACAAACCTAGTGATTTTGCGGAATAAAACACTCAGGTATTATATCCTAACAACCCTTGATCGATTCTAAACCAGTAGAAGAACTCTAATGGACAAAACCAACCAAAAAGATGAAGAACTTGAAGAACTCTCAACTTTGCACAAAAACACAATAATCTCTGAAAAATTGATAAAAATCAATGGATTGAAGCACAAATTCGAATCTGTTTGGCTCTGATACCAATTGTAGGATCCCAGATACAACAAGTAACAATAATAATAGCAATAATCTTTGTATTGACTGATAAAGAGGAGTTTACAAGATAGGATTGATGAACACTCTCTCTTACAATTGAAGCTCTCTCTCTCTCTATATGTCTGACTCTTTAAAATTGAGGCTAGGAGATTTTTGAGGCTTAACCTAAAACTCTAACAAATTAGACATTAAATACTTAGGTTTTAAGGCCCAAGCCCATAATCCACTAAAGCCCACAAATACAATTTGGGCTTTTACAATTTAAGCAAATACAATTTGGGCTTTTATAATTTAAGCAAGTAATCTTGAATACAATATAAAAATAGAGTCAACACCTTGATCTGATCCGGGTTTGCCTCTACGCCTCGCCGTGTGACCATTATTTGGGCAAAAATCCGCCAGCCTCGACCACGACCGAGACATTAAAAACATTTATTACACTTCTCTTGTAACGAAGTTAAATCGTCAACACTCTATCCTTGGATCGAAGCCATAGTCGAAAGTACCTCTCGACACTCGACCGTCGTATAGAAACATACAACCTCGACCAACTAACATGCGACATTTCTGTTACGTTTTCATCATTCAATGTAGGTCAACCTCATTCATAGCCAACGGACGAAACCGACAAAGCAGTTATGAGCATTAAAACAACGATGACCGATGCGACCGTTAATAGAAGAAATCATGAAGTCATTAAAGCATTTGAAGACTATAAATACAAAGAAAAATCTATCATTTGGAGAACAATCTAACACCAGCGAACTCAAGAATCACACTGCGTTCTCAAGAACATCCGAAGCAAAGTAATTTCTCTCCAGTTACCGCTCTCGACGCACGACTCACACTCTCGACCAGTAGTTTTTAGCATACGACACACTTGTCTTACATTCGATACACTTGTTATTTTTACATTTCAACTCATTTGTATTGTAATCACTGTACGATTGGCACCTGAAACAAAGGACATCGCCCCTGTTTGGCGACCATAGTGCAGCGATGACTTCCACAGTCGTTCGCGGGTTTTTTCCTCGTTGAGGTTTTTCCCGCATCTGATAAATCCCAAATCTCTAGCAATAAGATATGAATGTAGTGAGAGAGAATCTAGAGAGCAAATATGTCATCCATGTATTGATCTCAAAGGATTACAAAAGGTTTCTAAAAGATTTCAAAAGCTTGCTAACAAATGAACTAGACAAGCCTATTTATACCCATGACATACAAGGTATAAAGGCATTCACAATACTGTATAGACTCATACAGTACATTGACTTTACAGTAAATCTTGAATACAATAATGCTCTAACAATCTCCCCCTTTGGATTCAAGATTTAAAAAATTTGACAGCAGTCTTCAGCTCTTTGTAAAGTCAATCTTCTTCAACAGACACTTTATCAAACTATCTTCAAGCCTTGTACATGAAAACAGATCTTTACAGCTTTATCAGTCTTTAACAAACAGTAACTTCTCGTATCCTTCTTGATGCAAGAACCTTAGTTCTCATATTAACTTTAAGAATCCGAAATCATCAATTCAGATGTAGGCAGATCCGAAACCATCAATTCGGATGCTAGAGGATGCGAAATCAGCTCAATTCGGATCAAGTAGGATTCGAATTCAAGTAAGTTGGAACAAGAAGGGTCCGAAATCAGGGCAATTCGAATCATGAAGGATTCGAAATCACTCAATTCGAATCATGAAGGGTGCGAAATCAGGACAATTCGAATTATGAAGGGTTCGAAATCAGGGCAATTCGAATCATGAAGGATGCGAAACCAGGGCAATTCGAATCATGAAGGATTCAAAATCAGGGCAATTCGAATCATGAAGGATGCGAAACCATCTATATTTTTGAACTTTTAGGTGTAAGCGCATTCCGAGAACCACTCAGAACTAAGATAACCAAATTCAGCAATATTTAGACTTCACATGATCCTTCTCCCCTGATCTTCAGTCTTTGTTCACGAATCATTGACTTGAAAGCTCTTAGACATGAGATATCTTTGACATGAAATTGAATTAAACATTTCTCCCCCTTTTTCGATGAAAGTGAGCATCATTATCATCGAAAACCTTCTTCAATTTCAGTCGCGTCACTGAGTATTACTAACAATCTCCTCCTTAGTGGATAACCTTGCTCCCCCTCAAAATAAGAATTCTGGAGCAATTTGTTTTCTCCCCCTGAAAGTATGCATATGTTTCAATAACGCACAATATACAAATTTTAAAAAATTTACACAAGGAAAATAAAACTCATTGAACTTCATTTTATAACTACTAACATTTGATCATTTGAATGCTTTACAAAAGAAATTCAACTTAATAAAATTTAACATATATTCCAATCAGATGAAATCAAATGCATGTGTTTGGATTCAAGGACAAAACATCATTGCTTATCAAGTTATAATTGTTCAGTGTCAACCCCTTTATCAAATCTATTTGGTGTGCTAGCATGCGAAATATGATTGGCATAAAGCTTATGTATTTCTACAATATATAAGAATACTTTGCTCTACTCACACTGTTTGTCCAAAATCAGAATTTTCACAAATTTACGGGTTTATCGCGACTTTGTATTTTCCCAAGTTTCAAGAGATATGTGCTCTTTGGCATCTTTTAATATTGTGCACATTTGAATCTTTTGATTTTGTGCTCATTGGCATCTTTTGATTTTGTGCGCATTGGCATCTTTTGATTCTGTGCTCATTCGTATCCTTTGATTTTGTGCTCATTGGCATCTTTTGATCAAAAAGTTTAGTAAGAATAAGATACACCGTTAAACATGACTTTCTATCTGGTTCTATAGCAGGATTTGGGTTAGCAGATCCCAGACCAGTTGGCCTTAGGTGCTAGGTGACGAGCACCCCTTAGAACTTAATTTCCCAAACCAGAAAGGCCACATCGATATATCTTAAACCCATTTGTACCAGTAGAACATGGCTTTCTATCTGGTTCTATTGCAGGATTTGGGTCAGCCGATCCCAGACCAGTTGATCTTAGGGACTAGGTGTCGAGCACCCCTTAGGACTTACTCTCCAAAACCAGAAAGGCCACAGGCACAAACTTTCAAACTAAATGATAGTGCAACTTTTTTTTATCTCAATCACTTGGTTCTAAAACATAGTGCTTTGCCCATATTTTCATTTCCATCCATCATTCTGACATATAGGCTTTTTGAGCATTATATTCTATATATATCCAGATTCACATAACTTTGAGCATTCAGCATAATTTCATTCATGTTTTGCTGACCTTTCGATTTATTTTAGAGGTGAAAATTGAAGCAAATCTAACTCAGATAGTACAAAGTTTCTTGTAAAATCATCTTTTAGCACACATTTAATTCATTGAATGAAAATTGAAAATTTCATCTTATTGAATTAAATTTGTAAAGTTTCAAGTATTCAAATCAGTAGAAACAAATATAATCCAATGTTACCTTTTGCCACTTGTTCCTTGAAACAAAAATATATAGCAGTTAAGGATATTACCTGAGAAGTATGAGTTCTAAACTGATTTGTTTAGACATCTTAGTCTTTGAAGTACGGGTTCTAAACTGATTTGTTTAGAAGCCAATGACGTTGAAATCCGGGTTCTAAACTGATGTGTTTAGAAACCATAGGTTTTTCTTTCCCTTAATGGCACAAGTACTCTTCTTAAAAAAAATTCACCGCTTCTCTTCTGTTTTCAGTCATGTGTGTGGTATATATATTTCCAAATCAGCACAACACATGATGTACCTACAAAACAGTTTAAGCAGATTTTGGTACCCAATGGCACTTGGGTCCTAGTGGGTTAGGTGTAGATTTCTTACAAGGAATACTGTAAGAACCATACCAATAAGAAGTATAATCTTTATGCACAAAGTCATTTGATCCACAGTAAGAACAACAGATTTTCTTATGTGCCAACCTAATCAGATGATTTACATAATGAATAGAATTAGGTTTAGCATAAGATTTACCTTTTGGCGTATTGTTCTTCTTTGCATTTGATGTGGATACAGATGATTTTGGCACTTCTTTCTTTGGAACTGTTGTGCCTTTTACTCTCCATTCCATCTTCACCCTCTTGAAGACTGGAACTTCTTCAGGTTTGGAAGTATTAACTTTAGGCACTTTTGTTTTGTTATCTGATTTATCATACAGAGGATTATAGAAGAGATTTGTTGAACGAATCCGACCTTTTGAGAAATCTGTTGATCTATTAAATTGTTTAGAAGAAATGTTTTTAAAACTTGAACTTGAAGCAGTTTTAAAAGAGCATTCAGAATCATTTGAATCAACAAATGGAGTCTGAAAAATAGAATTATGACCGGTCTGCTTTGAGACATCAAATTTAAAAATGACGTCTTCAAGTTCTTTGACTTTGTTTATTAAAACATTTTTCTCTTTAGAAATTAGATCAAATTTCTTTTGGAGATCAGATTTGATCAACTGATCCTTCATAATATCAGCTGATAAACCAGATAATCTTTTGGTAAGATTAAGAATCACATCTTCAAAATATTCACGTTCCGATTCAAAATCTTTTTCCAAAAACTTTCTTTTATCAGTAATCTCTTTGAAAATTTCCATATTTTTCTTTTTAAGAGTTTTACTTTCCTTTTCAAAGAGATTTTTCTTTTCCGTGAAATCTTTTCTTTCCTTTTCCAAAAGATTTTCTAATTCAGAGATTTTCACGGAAAGTTCAGAACTTTTAATCTCAAAATATTTTCGTTCAGTTTCAAATTTAGCTCTTTCTTTTTCGAGCTTGTCTTTTTCTAAAAATAAAACTTTCTCAAGATTAGAAATTTGTTTTGAAAGTTTTATATATTTAAGCTCAATTACTTCTTTTTCTTTAAGAACTTTCATTGAAGAAAGTGACTCTCTTTCACGTTCTGTAAGCTTCTTCTTCAATTCAACGTTTTCACCTTCCAACGTTGTTCTTTTCTCTTGAACTTCTTTTAATTGATCGTGCAGACATGAGTTGTCTTTCTTTGCTTCAAGATCTGCAATATAAGCTTCAAGATCAGTTATTCTTTTAGTAAATTTAGCATTTGAAGAAGAAATGTCTAAAATTTGTCTTTTCAGATTAACATTTTCTTCTTCCAATGCTTTATTTAAAATAGGAGTTGAAGAATTTGAAGCATTGTCTTTAGAAGGAGTTTTTGATTTTAAGGATGATTCTGTTAAAATGACTTGTTGCAACACTACATTATTTGGTTTAACAGAAACATGTGGTTTAGAAGGTGTTTCTGTTATAATAACTTGTTGCAACATTTTATTATTTGGTTTAACAAAAACTTTTGCAATTAGAGGAATCTCCTTTTTCAAAGTTTGCTTCAAATCTTCACCACTGCTTTTAACAATAACTTGTTGTAAAACCATTTTGAAAATTGCTAGAAATTGATCGTTCAGAAGATCATGCAGACAGTGTATGAAAATACACTTTACAAAAAAAATTTATATAAATTTTTTTTTTTGAAAAGCTCTTACAATGTATGAAAAACACTATAGAAAAAATTTCGGGATAAAATTTTTTTTCAAAAAAAAAAAAAAAACTTCACAAGAATTCGGATGAATAAGGATTCGAAATCAATGAATTCGAATGAAGAAGGGTTCGAATTCAATGAATTCGGATGAAGGAGGGTTCGAATTCAATGAATTCGGATGCTGAAGGGTTCGAATTCACTCAATTCGGACTTAACTTGGTTCGAATTCACTCAATTCGAATGTAACTGGGTTCGAATTCACTCAATTCGAATGTACTTAGGTTCGAATTCACTCAATTCGGACTTAACTTGGTTCGAATTCACTCAATTCGAATGTAACTGGGTTCGAATTCACTCAATTCGAATGTAACTGGGTTCGAATTCACTCAATTCGAATGTACTTAGGTTCGAATTCACTCAATTCGAACTCAACAGGGTTCGAATTCTATACTTAGGAAAATTTAATCAACTCAAATCAATACATAAGTTCTCAATTCGAATCTAACAGGGTTCGAATTCTCTACAATTCGAATCTAATAGGGTTCGAATTCTATGAATTCGAATTCTTCTTGAGTCGAATTCTACACTTGTGATGCCAAGAACAATCCGAATTCTCTATGAATGTTCCGAATTCTCTTTGAATGATCCGAATTCACCAAGAATGATCCGAATTCTGCACTTTGAACTTCAAAATCACTTAATCTGCCATAACATCTTCAATTCTTGATCAATTGTGATGAATCTTATATCAAATTGTTCGTAATTGAAATCCGCACACTTTTTCTGTTGATTGCAATTCACAATTCGATCAATTTGAACAGATTAAGATCAAAACAGTGATCTTGAAGTTTTCGAAAAAAAATTCAAGAATCGATTAGATCTGTCAATTCTGTGCAGATTTTGATGTTAATCCAAGAATTAAAAGTGTTCAGGAAGCAAATCCGAATGCCATGATGCAAAGAATTGATTCAAAAACTCAAAATCTGGAAAAACTTCATGTCTGAATGATAAGACTTCAGATGAACAGTAAAAGCCACTTGGTCCGAATTCTTGAAGAACAGTGTAAAAATTCTTCAATTTGGTCTTCGATCTGCTTGAATCTTCTGTTTAGCTCTGATACCAATTGATAAATCCCAAATCTCTAGCAATAAGATATGAATGTAGTGAGAGAGAATCTAGAGAGCAAATATGTCATCCATATATTGATCTCAAAGGATTACAAAAGGTTTCTAAAAGATTTCAAAAGCTTGCTAACAAATGAACTAGACAAGCCTATTTATACCCATGACATACAAGGTATAAAGGCATTCACAATACTGTATAGACTCATACAGTACATTGACTTTACAGTAAATCTTGAATACAATAATGCTCTAACAGCATCATCAAAATCTCTGTCTCTTTATGATTTTTTGTCTTTGTCGCACGCTTTTGTCAAACGATTCCTTTCTTTAGTTGTTAAGCTCCACAATCAACCTCAAGTTGTACTTGTGTGCGATTTTTAGCATTAACAGTTTGGCGCCCACTGTGGGGCCCCATCTAGAAAAAATCTTTGACAGACGTGCGTCCTACTAACGGTTTCTTGGAAGTTTCTATTTCTTTTTTCAAGAAGATGGCAGGCTTCGAAAATTCTGAACAAATCACTGCCCGGATGCGCAAAGAGCTTAAGGATGCACAAGATTCCCCTATGATAGTCGATGACTATCGGTTGGAAGAAATCGTCCTGGATCAGAGCAAGCCTGATCAAAAAGTCTTTATAGGATCATCTCTCGATCCCAGCATTAAAGACAAATTAATATCCTTTCTGCAGGAGCATGCCGATTGTTTTGCTTGGTCGCATGAAGATATGGTCGGTATCGACCCTAATGTCATCTCCCATAAACTCAATGTCGATCCGTCATTCAAGCCCATCAAGCAAAAGCGAAGGAAATTTGCTCCTGAAAGAAATAAGGTGATAAACAACGAAGTCGACAATCTCCTCAAGACAGGAATAATTCGCGAAGTAAAATATCCCGACTGGCTTGCTAACATCATGGTCGTGGCAAAGAAAAACGGCAAGTGGAGAGTCTGTATCGACTTCACAGACCTCAACAAAGCTTGTCCAAAAGCTCCATTTCCATTACCACACATTGATGCCATGGTTGACGCGACAGCGGGGCATGAACTACTGACGTTCATGGATGCTTATTCTGGATACAATCAGATCCTAATGCACTACGAGGATCAAGAGAAAAATACCTTCATGACAGACCGAGGTATCTACTGTTATAAGGTAATGCCTTTTGGACTAAAAAATGCAGGTTCTACTTAACAGCGTCTGGTGAATAAGATGTTTAAATACCACCTTGGCGACACAATGGAGGTCTATATCGACGACATGCTCGTCAAGTCAAAGCAAGCAGTCGACCACGTCGAGCACTTGAGGCAGTCCTTCGACGTCCTTCGCAAGTATAGCATGAAGCTCAACCCGACGAAGTGTTCCTTCGGTGTTAGTGTTGGGAAATTTCTACGCTATATGGTCACTCGTCGAGGAATCGATGCCAATCCCGACCAGATAAAAGCTATTGTCGAGATCAAATCTCCGAGAAATTTCAAAGAAGTCCAAAGACTCACTGGTCGGGTGGCGGCTTTGAACAGGTTTATCTCTCGATCCTCGGATAGATGTCATTTGTTATACAACGTCCTCAGGAAAAATAAAGGCTTCAACTGGACCGACGATCATGAGCAAGCACTGGAAAAATTAAAGGAATACATGACGTCACCACCTTTGCTGTCAAAGCCTCACGATCATGAGGTCCTGCAGCTGTATTTGGCCATTAGTCCTAATGCAGTAAGTGTCGTCCTGACACGAGAAGATGAAAAGCAGCAACTACCGATCTACTATGTAAGTAAATCCCTTTTGGACGCCGAAACCAGGTACTCCTCGATGGAAAAATTACTCTTGTTGCTTGTTACAGCCGCAAAGAAATTGCGACATTATTTCGAATCACACCCGATTACTGTCATTACTAACTATCCTATCAAGTCTGTATTGAGAAAACCAGAGTTGACAGGTGGATTAGCGAAATGGAGTGTATATCTCAGCAGCTACGACATCGACTTCAAACCTAGAACAACGATCAAATCGCAGGCACTAGCTGATTTTATCGCCGACTTTAGTCCTGAGTTGGGAAAAGAAGCAGAGTTCGAAGTGTCTACTGTGGTGACTCACGACGACGCTTACACGTCGATGGGTCATCCAACATCAGAGGATCAGAACTTGGCGTCGTCTTGAAGTCGCCACAGGGGGGCAAGATGGTATATATTCAGTTCGATGTAACTTCAGAGCCACCAACAACGAAGCCGAGTATGAAGCCCTGATCGTAGGAATGGATATGGCCCACGACTCGGGGGCAACCTCGCTACATGTCAAAAGCGATTCTCTTCTGGTAGTTTACCAGATGAATGGAGAATTCACAGCCAAAGACTTAAAAATGGCGTCGTATCTGAAGATAGCAAAAGAAAATTCAGAAAAGTTCAAATCATTTTCTATTGAACAAATTCCGAGGGATCAGAATACTCAAGCCGATGCTTTAGCAAACCTTGGATCCGCTCTAGTCGAACCAATATTCGATAATATTCCTCTGATCCACTTAGCGACGTCGTCCACCAAAAATAATGATGTCGTCCAGATCGAGGAGCAAGTAGATGACTGGTCGTGTGACATTCGAAACTTTCTCTTACACGACCAACTCCCAGAAGACAAGATGGAGGCTCAAAAGGTCAGACTCAAGGCATCCAGGTACGTCATGATCGAAAATAGACTCTATCGACGATCATCAACAGGCTTAAACCTAAGATGCGTCGTCAATAAGAATCAAATCCAGAAAATCCTCCAAGAAATGCACAAAGGTGAGTGCGGTAATCACTTAGGAGGTCGTAGTCTGGCTAATCGTATCACTCGACAAGGTTACTTTTGGCCAACGCTACGACAAGATGCTGTCAGGTACGTGCAGAACTGTGGTCCTTGCCAACGACATTCAGGTACGTCCCATAAACCATCTGAACCCTTGCATTCGACACTGATCCCGTGGCCCTTCATGAGATGGGGTATGGACATTGTCGGTAAGTTACCACCCGCCCCTGGACCAAAGGTATTCCTCCTCGTACTTACAGATTATTTCTCCAAATGGGTAGAAGCAGCAGCCTTTTCCCAAGTTCGGGATAAGGAATTCGTGTCTTTTATCCAGACTAACATTATATGCAGGTTTGGGATTCCATCCGAAATTGTCTGCGACAATAGATCTCAATTCATAAGCGACAGGACTCGACAGTTCTGTGAAGACCGTAGTATCAAGCTGACGACCTCGACACCCAGGTATCCCCAGGTAAATGGACTTGCCGAATCAATCACTAAGACAATCGTTGCTTCTATCAAAAAGAGACTACAAACCGCCAAGGGAAAGTGGGTCGAAGAACTTCTTTCAGTCCCGTGGGCAAATCGTACGATGCCTCGTACGTCCACGGGACAAACTCCCTTCTCTTTGGTTTATGGTTGTGAAGCAGTTTTACCAGTCGAAGTTCGACTCTCGACATCAAGACATACTTTCGTCGACCACAATCTAGTCGATCTAAGTTACGATCTCGATGCCCTCGAAGAGCTCATAGAGTCAGTGTTGATCAAAATGGCATCACAAAAACAAGTGGTCGAGCGACACTTCAACAAAGATGTCAAAATTAAAGTCTTTCAAATAGGCGACTACGTCCTCCGTCGAGTATTCCAAAACACTCAAGAGCCCAATGCAGGTAAACTTTCCACCAAGTGGGAAGGTCCTTATCGTATCTCAGATGTCGTTGGTAAAGGTGCCTATCGGCTCCAAACCCTCGACAACCAAGACGTCCCACGTAGCTGGAACGCTACACATTTGAAAAGGTATTTTTCTGAGTGTTTTTCATACGATTTTCTCATAGCGACGATTACTAACTTAAGCATCGGAGGGTCGTTGCTTAGCCAACGACCAACCTCTGACATCGCTTTAACGCAGGATCGCATGATATCAGTTATTAAGTCTTCTATACAACTTTAAATCTCGTCGCATGATACAAATGTTCAAGTCTATGACTCGCTTTGTCACAGAGACGCACGATTCATGAGCGTCGTACGATCTGGTTATACGATCGTAGAGTTTAATATTCATTCGATCTAAGTTCTGGATGAACACGTCAGTCGCATGTGATTGTTAATATAATTCAAATGTATGATACATGTTTTGATCATTGTATTACAGTGAATGCCTAAGTCGATGTTTTCTTCTACGATTGAAATTCGCAATTAAACACTTATGATTACTTATAAGGCATGTAAAACAGGGAGATATGCGAGATAAAGATTCCATTCATCAAAACAAATGTTACATTAGATAACTCAATCGCCAATAGTCGAGCACAAAAAATAGAGTCAATAAATCATAAATCTATCCCAAATATGAAGATGAATGTCGATCACATCTTTGCCCGAAGTCTCGACCTTGGAATCCTCATCAACCGCGAAGCGCGTTGAAGAACTTATGTAAGGATCAAACAAGTATGGGAATTATCTCCCAACATCATGCGCCGCGACATGTTGCGGAGGTGAGTCTGCAGTATTTTGATAATGCGGCTCTTAAGATTAATGTTAAGGTTGGAGGAAGGAATACGATATTTTTCGTAGCCCTCAACGGTCGACCACCAGTCCAACATCTTCTCTATCTTCAGAAAAGAAGTGTGGAACATCTGTAAAATACAAAGAAATATATTAACAAACGCTCGATGAAAAACGTCGAAACATAAGTTTTAAAACAGAAACTTACTAAGAACGCCAGTCCGGCTATAGGCGATCTCGTCTCCTCGACGGAGATCCCTCGAAAACGCTCTTCGAAAGATAGGAGTTGATATTTTCCCAGATACGGGAACAATTTCGTCCTGACAAGGACACTGTCAACTAAGGGGTCCAACGGCAACGTAAAGTTGACCATCGTGACTTCCTTCTCACCCTCTCCCGTCTTAACACCCTTTCCCTTGTCGGCTGACGAATGGGTCGACGTGGATAAGGGGAACATCGTCGCTAGTCGCGCAAGATCCACCGATATCACATCAATCGCGCTCGTTGCCTTCGCCTTCTCAGGAGTATTGACTTGCGATGAGCCATCAACCTTCGAAAACGGTTTCCTCAGGATCGTCATCCGTGTCTTCGATAAAACCATCGACTCAGTTGTCAAGGCCTGCAGTCTTCTCTCTTTGCCCTCACAGGCGAACTTGAGTTGAGCTGCTCTTTTAGCCGAGATCGTCGGCACCTTCATCTACGATTCTCCTGAGAATATATAAAAGATGAACATCACAAGATAAACTTAAAAAACGAAAAAGGCCAAAAGTCTTCGGAATCAGGGCATTAGCTGAGTCAATGATAAACCCAAAGCATGAATGTCTTAGCTAAAAGACAAGTAAAAGATTTCAAAACTATACCCTATATAGGTGCTCAAAAGCCACGAAAAGCTAAGTAAGACAGAGATTCTTGCAAGATTGGAAAATATTGAACAAAGAGCAACAAAGAATCCCAGAAGAATCTCGTTCTTAAAACTCTCCGAAATCGTAAAGGGAAAGGATCCGTCGAAGATTTATATTTATGCTAAAAATCGTGTCAGGTCGAACCCCTCGATAGTCGACACGTGCCCCTGCCTTTTCGAATGCTCGACAGATTGTCGACACCTGGCCAATACAGCTGTTAAACACGATCGTGCGTCAGCATGACATCACGACCCTATCTTCGACTTCCCATTCGGTTAGATTTGGACCGATCCAGTTCCAAGTCCACTGAAAGGATTTTTTTACACGTGTCACTGGCAAAATTTAAAAAACTTTTGAAATTTGAATTTATCACTCCACTTTTTCAAATTTTAGGGGCAAACTGTTTGGGCAAAAATCCGCCAGCCTCGACCACGATCGAGACATTAAAAACATTTATTACACTTCTCTTGTAACGAAGTTAAATCGTCAACACTCTATCCTTGGATCGAAGCCATAGTCGAAAGTACCTCTCGACACTCGACCGTCGTATAGAAACATACGACCTCGACCAACTAACACGCGACATTTCTGTTACGTTTTCATCATTCAATGCATGTCAACCTCATTCATAGCCAACGGACGAAACCGACAGAGCAGTTATGAGCATTAAAACAACGATGACCGGTAAGACCGTTACTAGAAGAAACCATGAAGTCATTAAAGCATTCGAAAACTATAAATACAAAGAAAAAGCTATCATTTGGAGAACAATTTAACACCAGCGAACTCAAGAATCACACTGCGTACTCAAGAACATCCGAAGCAAAGGAATTTCTCTCCAATGATCGCTCTCGACGCACGACTCACACTCTCGACCAACAGTTTTTAGCATAAGACACACTTGTCTTACATTCGATACACTTGTTATTTTTACATTTCAAGTCATTTGTATTGTAATCACTGTACGATCGACACCTGAAACAAAGGACATCGCCCCTGTTTGGCGACCATAGTGCAGCGACGACTTCCACAGTCGTCCGCGGGTTTTTTCCTCGTTGAGGTTTTCCCGCGTCATCAAAATCTCTGTCTCTTTACGATTTTTTGACTTTGTCGCACGCTTTTGTCAAACGATTCCTTTCTTTAGTTATTAAGCCCCACAATCAACCTCAAGTTGTACTTGTGTGCAATTTTTTGGCATTAACAACCATATAGCCTAGGAATTTCTCCGCGCTTACCCCGAAGGAGCATTTCGTAGGATTCAATTTCATCTGATATTTTTGCAGGATGTCGAAGAACTTCTTCAGATGATTGATATGATCGGTCGCCGGCTTGGACTTGACAAGCATGTCGTCAATGTAGACCTCCATGGTGTCGCCAAGATGTTCTTTGAACATCTTGTTAACCAATCGCTGATAAGTCGAACCTGCATTCTTCAGACCAAAAGGCATGACTTTGTAACAATAGATGCCTTTGTCTGTCTGTCATGAAAGCAGTCTTCTCTTGGTCTTCGCCATGCATCAATATCTGGTTATACCCAGAATACGCATCCATGAACGTCAGGAGTTCATGTCAAGCGGTCGCGTCGACCATAGCGTCGATGTGGGTAGTGGGAACGGATCTTTTGGACATGCCTTATTAAGGTCTGTGAAATCTATGCAGACGCGCCACTTCCTATTCTTCTTTTGTACGACCACAACATTGGCTAACCAATCACGGTATTTTACTTCTCGGATCTTCCCAGTCTTAAGCAAGTTGTCGACCTCATCGTTGATTACTTTGTTCCGCTCAGGGGCAAACTTTCGACGCTTTTGCTTTACCGGTTTAAAAGATGGGTTGACGTTCAGCTTGTGAGAGATGACATTAGGGTCTATACCCACCATGTCCTCATGCGTCCAAGCGAAACAATCAGCATATTCCTGCAAAAAGGAGATTAGTTGACTTTTTATGGCAGGATCTAATGATGCCCCATGTAGACAATCTGATCAGGCTTATTCTGATACAGGATGACTTCTTCCAAACGATAGTCATTTGAGGATTCAGGGATATCCTGGATCTGTAACTGTCGCGCTGCAGGATCTAGTTGGGTTGCCATTATCCTGGAATCAACAAAAACTTTTCGAGATCGTTAGAGCGATGTATGCGATGGTCTGAGATTTTCTCTAGATGGGGTCCCATGGATGGCGCCAAACTGTTAATGCCAAAAATCGCCCAAAAGAACAACTTAAGGTTGATGTGGACTTTAAACAACTAAAGAAACGTATTGTGTACAACATATTATAGATAAATGTAAAAATAGACTTGGTCGGGTGTAAATGACGTGTGTCGTGTGTAAATCATGCGAAATAAACTTTATCGTGTGTAAATGACTGGTAACGGTTAGTATAGTCATACGACCGTCTTAAGTCTCATACGTCGGTCGTACGGAACGTACAACTGTTTGGACAAAAAATCACGTCGCTCGACCGCGACCAGAACGGGTAAGACGTATGATTAAGGACTATATCTAGTATTAAGATAAAGGTCTCGACAAAGACCCAAAACACCATCGTCGTCCCTCATAAAAGGTAAGTCGAGAGTTCCTTACGACGCTCGACCATAGCGTCGCCCGATCCGCACGACTATTATATAAGGACGTGCGACCTCGACCAAAGCTAACGTTCACCATGACCGTTTGTTAAGTGTTTAATGCAGGAGTAAAAGTCATTAAGGGGCAACAACTATAACCGACGCAATCATTAAACAGCCGGCGACCGTAACGGACGAAGATCATTACTCCGGCGACGGTTTCCAACCGTTAAGGCCATTAAAGGAGCATTCATGAAGCTAAGGACGCAAAGACTATAAATATCAAGCTCAATCAACATTTCAACATATCGAATATCCGGCGATTAACAACCGAATCAATATTCAAGAACACCTGAAGTGAAGAACCATTATTCTAAGTATCGATCTCGACGCACAACAACAGCTCTCGACCAGCAGTTCACACTTTGTATTCAGACGACAAGCACCTATTTTTACGTTCAAACACTTGTACTTTACATTTCGAAGCATTTTCTTCATTTGTATTGTAATCACTATACGATCGACACCAGTATCCAAGGACATCGCCCCTGACTGGCGACCATAGTGCAGCGACGACACCCACTATCGTCCGCAGGTTTTTTCCTCGATTGAGGTTTTTCCTACGTCATTAAATCCCTTGTTTCTTTATTTTATTTATCATCGCACGTCTCGTCGAAAGATTCTTTCTTTAGTTGTTTAAGTCCACATCGACCTTAAGTTGTCCCTTTGGTGCAATATTTGGCATTAACAGTTTGGCGCCATCCGTGGGACTACATCTAGAGAAAATCCTCGACGAACATGCATTCTACTAACAGTTTCTTGGAGTTTCTTCTGTTTTCTGTCGCAGGAAAATGGCGGATAACGGGAATCCAGAACAAGCCGTTATACCAGTACACGCAAGCTTAGAAAATGCACAAAACTCCCCAGCAGCTGTCGATGAGTGTCATTTAGAGGAAGATGTTGATTGCTTCGCCTGGTCACATGAAGATATGGTCGGTATTGACCCCAATGTCATTGCTCATAAGCTTAACGTCGATCCATCGTTCAAACCTATCAAGCAAAAACGTCGCAAGTTCGCTCCTGAATGAAATAAAGTAATAAATGATGAGGTCGACAACCTCCTCAAGACAGGAATGATTCGGGAGGTAAAATATCCTGATTGGCTCGCTAACGTCGTGGTCATAGCCAAGAAGAATGGAAAATGGAGGGTCTGTATCGACTTCACCGATCTCAATAAAGCTTGTCCAAAGGATCCATTCCCGTTACCTCATATTGACGCCATGGTCGATGCAACCGCGGGGCATGAGTTATTAACGTTCATGGACGCCTATTCTGGATACAACCAAATTTTAATGCACGTCGACGACCAAGAGAAAACCGCTTTCATGACGGATCGAGGTATTTATTGTTACAAAGTTATGCCTTTCGGACTAAAAATGCAGGTTCTACCTACCAACGGCTGGTAAACAAGATGTTCAAAGACCATCTTGGAGACACGATGGAGGTATATATCGACGACATGTTAGTGAAGTCGAAGCAAGCGATTGATCACATTGATCACCTCAGGCAATCGTTCGACATCCTCCGGAAGTATAACATGAAGCTCAATCCGACAAAATGTTCCTTTGGCGTTAGTTCCGGGAAGTTCCTGGGTTATATGGTCACTCGTCGAGGCATTGAGGCTAACCCCGACAAAATCAAGGCCATCATTGAGATCAAATCTCCTTGAAATTTTAAAGAAGTCCAGAAACTCACCGGTCGAGTAGCAGCTCTAAACAGGTTTATCTCCCGATCTTCAGATAAATGTCATCTATTTTATAATGTCCTTAGGAAAAATAGGGGCTTCGACTGGACCAATGATCATGAACAAGCCTTGCAAAAACTCAAGGAATACATGGCGTCGCCTCCTCTGTTGTCAAAACCTCACGATCATGAGATCCTACAATTGTATTTGGATGTCAGCCCAAATGCAGTAAGTGTTGTTCTGACACGAGAAGATGAAAAACAGCAATTGTCGATCTACTATGTAAGTAAATCTCTTCTGGATGCAGAAACCAGGTATTCCTCTATGGAAAAATTGCTCTTGTCGCTAGTCACGGCTGCTAAAAAACTGCGACACTATTTTGAGTCGCATCCCATTACTGTTGTAACTAACTTTCCTCTTAAGTCTGTCTTAAGAAAACCTGAGTTGACAGGTCGCCTGGCAAAATGGAGTATATATCTCAGCAGTTACGACATCGATTTCAAGCCCAGGACCGCGATCAAATCGCAAGCCTTGGCAGACTTCATTGCTAATTTCAGCCCTGAATTGGAGAAACAAGCAGAACTCGAAGTATCAACTGTGGCAACTCACGACGACGTGCCTTGGATCTTATATGTCGATGGATCATCCAACATTAGAGGCTCTGGATTGGGCGTCGTCTTAAAGTCGCCACAGGGGGGAAGATGGTATACTCGGTCCGATACGACTTCAAAACCACCAATAACGAGGCTGAGTATGAAGCCCTGATCATGGGAATGAATATGGCCCACGACTCGGGGACAACCGCACTGCATGTCAAGAGCGATTCCCTGCTGGTAGTAAATCAGGTAAATGGAGAATTCGCCGCCAAGGATTAAAAAATGACAGCATATCTAAGCGTGGCAAAAGAAATTTCCAAAAAATTTAAATCTTTTTATATTGAACAGATTCCGCGAGACCAGAACACTCAGGCCGACGCATTGGCAAACCTTGGGTCCGCTTTAGTTGAACCAATATTTGATGTTATTCCTATGATTCACCTGGCAACGCCGTCCATTGGAAACGCAGACGTCATCCAGATCGAAGACGAAGAAGATGATTGGTCATGCGACATTCAAAATTTCCTCGTGCACGACCAACTCCCCAAAGACTAAATGGAGGCTCGAAAAATCAGATTCAAAGCATCTAAGTACGTCATGATCGAAAATAAGCTTTATCGGCGATCATCGACGGGCTTAAATTTAAGGTGCGTCATCAGCAAAAATCAAGCCCAGAAAATCCTCCAAGAGATGCACGACGGCGAATGTGGTAATCATTCAGGAGGTCGTAGCTTGGCTAATCGTATCTCCCGACAAGGGTATTTTTGGCCAACACTGCGACAAGACGCTATCAAGTACGTCAAGAATTGCGACCCCTGTCAACGACACTCAGGTATGTCTCATAAAGCTTCGGAACCTTTGCACTAGACACTTATCCCATGGCCCTTCATGAGATGGGGAATGGATATTGTCGGCAAACTACCACCCGCTCCAGGACAAAAGGTATTTCTCCTTGTACTTACGGACTACTTTTCTAAATGGGTCGAAGCGACTGCCTTCTCCCAAATTAGGGATAAAGAAGTTATTTCTTTTATCCAGACTAACATCATATGCAAGTTTGGGATTCCATCCGAAATTGTCTGCGACAATGGATCCCAATTCATAAGCGACAGGACCCAACAGTTCTGTGAAGATAGGAACATCAAACTGACGACCTCGACTCCCAGATATCCCCAAGCCAATGGACTTGCCGAGTCGAGTAATAAGACTATTGTAGCCTCGATCAAGAAACGATAAAAAGCCGCAAAAGGAAGATGGGTTGAAGAACTCCCTTCAGTCCTATGGGCAAATCGCACGACACCCCGCACGTCCATAGGACAAACCCCCTTCTCTCTCGTCTACGGTTGTGAAGCCGTCCTACCAATCGAAGTTTATCTCCCGACTTCGAGGCACACTTCCATCGACCACAACTTGGTTGATTTAAGTCATGACCTCGACGCCCTAGAAGATCTCAGAGAATCCGCCGTGATCAGGATGGCGTCGCAGAAGCAGGCAGTCGAGCGACATTTCAATAAGCACGTCAAAATTAAAGTCTTTCAAGAAGGCGATTACGTCCTCCGTCAAGTATTCCCAAACACCCAGGAGCTCAACGCAGGTAAGCTTTCTACTAAGTGGGAAGGACCTTACCGCGTCTCCGAAGTCGTTGGTAAAGGAGCCTATCGACTTCAGACCCTCGACAATCAAGAAATCTCGCGAAGTTGGAACGCGACGCATCTGAAAAAATATTTCTTTTAGAGTCGCCTTCCTCTCATGCAAAGTTTTTTTACACTACAGTGAACGTCGTGAGATCGTTGGAGATCCGATGACCGACCTCTAACAAACTTTGTCGCAGGTACGCACGACATGAGTACTCGAGTGTGTGACTTAATTGTTTTACCACAGGGGCATACATTCTGGAATTTCATCATACGATACAGTCACATGTAAGGTCTAAACGATCCCTTGATCTAAGTTTCTGGAACTTAGAAAAACTTTGTATGTTCTAACGCATCGATGATATATATTTGTGTTTATTATTACAGTCCAAATACATGATTTATGTTTCAACCGTTATATTGCAATAAAAGCCTAAGTCGCACGATCCTCCGTTTATTTCATACTTAACGAATTTTATGATCAATATTACATTTATCCACGACATATGTAAGTAAAAACACGAGTTCAGCAAAAGAAGGAACTCCATTGAACGTGAACGACCGATAGTCGGACAAGTAAATACAAAGTCAAAAGTCGTTGCATACCAACAACCCGACCACCAATGGTCGAACATAAAAAGTCTAGCTCATAAACCCAAAAATCTACCCTAGAACTAAAGAAGCACGTCGATGGCAAGCTCTGTTCAAAAATCTTGATCTTTGAAATCCTATCAATCCCGAAGAACTGATGCAAGGATCAAACGAGTATATTAGGAGTTATCTTCCAACTCCTTACGCCTCGACACTCTGAGAATGTGGCTCTTAAGATTAATGTTAAGGTTGGAGGAAGGAATATATTCTTCTCGACTATCGACCTCCACTCCAACATTTTCTCTGCCTTCACACACTTAATGAGAAGAAACATGAACATCTGTCAAATACAGAAGGAACACGTTAGCAAAACATTCAGCTAAAGAACATCGATAACACAAGTTTTGAAAGAAAAACTTACAAGGAACGCCAGTTCGGCTAAACACAGTCCTATCTCTTCAATAGAGATCCTTTGATAACACTCCTCGAAAACTAAGGGCTGATGTTTCCCCAGATGCGGAAGTGACTTCATCCTGATGAGGACGTAGTCAAACGAGAGGGACGGCGACAGCGCAAAGTTGATCACCATAAGTTCTTCCTCGTTCTCTCCCGTCTTTACACCCTCGCCCCTGTCGGCTGACGAAAGGGTTGACGTGGCAGAAGACATCGTCGCCAGATGCGCAGAATACAGAGACATCGTGTTCATCGTAACCAACGTCGTCAATGATTATGGTATCGCAACCCTTGATAGATCTCCAACCACCCAATATTTGAACAAAGTTGAGATTCTAGAGAAGGGCCTCATCAGAAACAGAAAACTTTTAAAGAAAATCTCTAAAGAAAACAACCCACTGTGATCTATATTTATGCAGGAAATCACAACAAGTCGAGTCCGCTGATGATCAACACGCGTCCATACCTATCTGAATCTTCGACACCTGTCCTCGACAGCTGGTAAGCATCATCGCACGTCAGTATGATGTCACAACTTTTCAACTTCTCGTTCAGTTAAAGGCGAACCGGTCTAGTTCCACGACAACTAGGTAAGTCCCTCAACCCAGGTCACAAGCCTAAATGTTCGACAGGCAAAAATTTAAAACTTAAATTTGACATTCAATTTTCAAATTTTGGGGGCAAACTGTTTGGGCAAAAAATCACGTCGCTCGACCGCGACCAGAACGGGTAAGACGTATGATTAAGGACTATATCTTGTATTAAGATAAAGGTCTCGACAAAGACCCAGAACACCATCGTCGTCCCTCATAAAAGGTAAGTCGAGAGTTCCTTACGATGCTCGACCATAGCGTCGCCCGATCCGCACGACTATTATATAAGGACGTGCGACCTCGACCAAAGCTTACGTTCACCATGACCGTTTGTTAAGTGTTTAATGCAGGAGTAAAAGTCATTAAGTAGCAACAACTATAACCGACGCAATCATTAAACAGCCGGCGACCGTAACGAACGAAGATCATTACTCCGGCGACCGTTTCCAACCGTTAAGGCCATTAAAGGAGCATTCATGAAGCTAAGGATGCGAAGACTATAAATATCAAGCTCAATCAATATTTCAACATATCGAATATCCGGCGATTAACAACCGAAGCAATATTCAAGAACACCTGAAGTGAAGAACCATTATTCTAAGTATCGCTCTCAACGCACAACAACAGCTCTCGACCAGCAGTTCACACTTTGTATTCACACGACAAACACCTATTTTACGTTCAAACACTTGTACTTTACATTTCGAAGCATTTTCTTCATTTGTATTGTAATCACTATACGATCGACACCAGTATCCAAGGACATCGCCCCTGATTGGCGACCATAGTGCAGCGACGACACCCACTGTCGTCCGCAGGTTTTTTCCTCGATTGAGGTTTTTCCTGCGTCATCAAATCCCTTGTTTCTTTATTTTATTTATCGTCGCACGTCTCGTCGAAAGATTCTTTCTTTAGTTGTTTAAGTCCACATGGACCTTAACTTGTCCCTTTGGTGCGATTTTTGGCATTAACAACAACCAACATAAAAATTCACGACCGAGTATACATCTGTAGACATCTTGTAAGACCTTATCTTAATACAAGAGTGGTCTTGTGGAAATGTCATATGAGTTTCCTAGCGTCGGTCATGAGGTGTGATTTTTTACCCAAACAGTTTGCCCCCAAAATTTGAAATTTAGGCGTGAAATTCGAATTTTACATCTGACGAAGTGTTTCGACACGTGTCGCGCGGGGAGAGAGTCTGGTCGAATTCCTACCGTCTTGGTTTGATTCGGATTGGAGGAAGTGATAAGGTCGTGACGTCACGACGGCGTGTCAGAGGTGAAAAGACGTTTAGAAGACAGGTGTCGCCCATCGACATGATGCATGCAAAAAAGCGAAGGACAAGTGTCGACCATCCAGCAGGTCGACCTGACATGATCTTTAGCATAAATAGCGCGACTCAGGAAATCGTTTTATCTTTGCGCTTGTGACACATTTTCAAGAGAGTTTTTCGAGAGAAAGAGTTATAGGATTTTTACTACTTGTTCGATCGTTTGAGGTTTTCTAGACATATAAGGTACGATCTTTTACTCCTCTTTTCATCATGCGACTAAAATCGATAGCCAAGAAGGTTTCTGCGTATAAGGACCTTATGGACTTATACGTAGCGCAGATTTATGTGCCTGACTTTTCTGTCTCCTCCGAGTCGGCGAGCTCTTTCCAAGAAAAGGAGGAGGTGGAAGCCTTTAGGTTATCGGCGGGTATTCCCGTCGAAATCCGCTTATACACTCCCGACCAACTTAGACCGGCTGAGTGTCTAGGAGGATATTTTGTCATGTACGAATATCCTTTTAGAATAGGATTTAGGTGGCCATTTACTCCTCTGGTTAGGGAGTTTTTAGGTATATTTGACTTATCTCCTGGTTAGATCCTGCCCGAATTTTGGCAAATCTTTCAGGAGATCGATCGGATCACCGGTGATTGGGATGTTCCTTTCGCGGTGCGTGATCTATTGACGGCGTTTGACGTGAAGTCGGACGGCTATCACCTTTATTGCCTATCCTCTAGGATAAGAGGAGGAAATATGTTGGTTCCTGACACCCTGGTCTGCGATCGTGGGTGGAAGGTCAAATATGTTCTGGGTCGCGTCTGGGTGGAACACCAGCGGTATAATATTTTTTTGTGGTACGTCTTTTAGCATTTAACTTTGTATTTTGCTAATTCTTTGTCACTCGTTTCAGATATTGATTTTGCTAGGTTCGGTCCCGCAGTTAACTCTCAAGAATAAGTTGCGAGACTTTTTTCTTGTGGGGTTGGAGAGTTATTTGATTCTCCTAGTCGTACAACCGTCAGCACTTCAGAAGCTGAAGAAAGAAGTCAACGAGAGATTTTGTCAAGTAAGTGTCCATTAATCGTACGTCTTCTGTCTTTCCTCAAACCGTACGATAATTTCTGATACTCTCATTTTCTACAAGTGTTTCTGATATGCAGTCTGCCTCGGGTAAGGCGAAGAGAGAGGCCCAGCTGGCCTTGGCTAAGAAGGCCAAGGAGTTGAAGAGGAAGGATCCTCCAACATCGGGGTCGGAGGTTTCAAAGAAGACGAAGTCGGTTCCCCTGAGGGAACCGTCGTCGACGGGTGGAGAGCCCATAAAGATCTCCACTCCCGAGAAGACGAAGACGTCTGCGGACGTACCGAGGATGATACCGACGCCACCTGGGTCGTTCACTGCAGAGGAGAAGGGGAAGGGTCCTCAGATGGAGGGGTCCCCTGAAGTTACGACGGTAAACTTTCCGTTACTGTCGGACTTCTTGTTGGACGGCGTCCTGGATAGGGCGAAGATTTTCCCTAACTTGGGAAAATTTCTCCTACCAGCCTTCAAGGATCGTTACCGTAGCGCTACCATGGACGAGACAGTGTCTCACGTCGCAGGCATGGCATTCCTGGTAAGTATTTTTGTCGCATGTCTCTTCCTTTCTTAGTAAGTTAGACTTACCTTATGTATTTTCGTGCGACTGCGGGTCTTTCAGGCGTCGCTGTGCCTTTTCGGCCAACTGGAAGAGCTCCAGAAGGTCGAACCTTGCATCGCTGAAAAACTTCAGCGAGCGCAAGAGGACGAGCGTAAAGCTCGTGAGGATGAGCGGGCGGCTAAGGCCAAGGCGGAGACTCTCTCCGTTCAAGTGGACGATCTCAAGAGCCTTTTGGAGACATCGTCGTTGGAGAAGGAGGAGCTCCAAAATCATCTCAAGGAGACGTTGGAAAGGGCCTCTGCTTATGAAGCAGAGGTGACAACGGCCAAAGCATCCCTCACCGTGCGCGAAAAACATGTGGGGGAGCTCAAGATGTCGGTCAAGGCCGCTGAGGCCAAGACGGGGGCCTTGGAGGAGAAGCTCCTCTCGTTCGAGGCACTGACCCGTCTGAAGGTCAGGGCGGCGATTATGCGCCGTCACCTGCAGGTGAAAAACCCTTTGGCCGACGCAGAGGCCGAGGTCGCGTCCTACCTCGAACACATCGGGACCGAAGAGGATCTCAATCACAAGGATAGGGTCGACAACACTGAATCCACAGAGACCAAGACGGGTGGTGCGGAAGATGAGGGTGGAACCTACCAGGGCCCTCAGTAGATTTTGTAATTTTGTTTTCTTTTTAGGGCGACCGTTGGTGGTCGTGCCTTTTCTTGTTTTATTTTTGGATTTAATACAAGTATGCCTTTCGTTATACCATCGTGTACTTTACTTTGTTGTAAGTAAACAAAATAAGCTAGTATAGAAAGCGAACGTAAAATTGTACGACATATAACTCTGGAAGTGGTCAGGCGACCGGCCGAAAAATATTCTAAGTATGGAATTCCAGTCATAAAACTTTGATTCCGATACTCAGTTTAAAGAACACCTGTGATGGTCATTAGACATGTGTAATGAGTCATAAGATTCCTTTTGTGACATGCAAGTCTTAGAGACTGGCTTCTCGCTGTAAAACCTGTCGTGATCATAAGATCTATATAGTGAATTGTACGATTCGGTCTACGTCGTACGAGTCGTAAGTTACGGGTCACGACTTTATCGATCGTGACATATTTATCACGGCCTTGTAGTCTGAAAGACTTTGTCTTCTCACGATATAGGTCGTAAGACCGGCGTTACGTGCGATCCTACGAGCCTGTAATGTAAGATTATGGGGTGGTCGTTGGCTTGACCAACGACCCTTCGATGCTTAAGTCAATAATCGTTTGTCAAAGTAAATCGAGAAAATTTAAAAGAAGTACTTTTTTAGATGTACTGCATTCTAGCTTCGTGGGATGTCTTTGTCGTCGAGGGTTCGAATCCTGTAAGCACCCTTCCCGACGACCTCAGATATTCGATAAGGTCCTTCCACTTAGTGGACAACTTACCTGCATTTGGTTCCTTAGTGTTCTGGAACACCCGTCGTATGACGTAGTCACCTTCTTGAAATATTTTGGCCTTAACATTTTTATTGAAATGTCGCTCAACGACTTGTCGTTGAGATGCCATCCTGACTAAAGCAGACTCTCTTAACTCTTCAAGTGCGTCGAGGTCGTAGCTTAGGTCTACCAAATTATGATCAACGGACGTATGTCTCGATGTCGGGAGCTGTATTTCGATAAGACGGCTTCGCAACCGTAGACCAGTGAAAAAGGTGTTTGCCTTGTCAACGTTTGGGGCGTCGTACGATTGGCCCATAGGACTGATGGGAGTTCTTCGACCCGCTTCCCTTTTGCGGCCTTAAGTCTTTTCTTGATTGAACTGATGATGACTTTATTGCTTGATTCTGGAAGACTGTTAGACTGGGGATAACATGGGGTTGAGGTCGTAAGTTTGATATTACGATCCTTACAAAATCGTAATGTACGATCGCTTATGAACTACGACCCATTGTCACACACGATTTCGGAAGGGATTCCGAACCTGCATAGGATGTTAGTCTGGATAAAAGAAATAACATCCTTGTTCCGAATCTGGGAGTAAGGGCTGCTTCTATCCATTTAAAAAAATAATCTGTAGGGACTAACAGAAAGACCTTCTGCCCTGGGGCAGGAGGTAATTTTCCAACGATGTCCATTCCCCACCTTATGAAAGGCCATGGAATTAAGGACATATGTAAAGGTTCAGAGGGTTAGTGGGTCGTACCTAAATGTCGTTGACATGCGTCACAGCCTTGGACGTACCTAGTGGCATCTTGCCTTAATGTCGGCCAACAATAGCCTTGTCGTGAGATACGATTTGCAAGACTGCGACCACCTGAGTGGTTGCCACATTCGCCATCGTGCTTTTAGGATATTTTGTACCTGTACGGAATTATCGATGCATCTTAGATTTAGACATGTCGACGAGCGTCGATAGAGTCTATCGCCAATGATTATGTATTTTGATGCTTTGAATCAAATCTTGCGAGCTTCCATTCGATCTTCAGGTAGTTGGTCGTGCATCAGGTAATTTTTTATGTCGGACGTCCAACTGTCTTCCGTGCTAAGAGCACAGATTTCTTTAGAGTCTTCAATAGACGAAGTCGCTAGATGTATCATAGGAATTGCATCGAAGCACGGGTTATTAAGTGCTGATCCAAGGTTAGCTAGCGTGTCGGCCTGAGTATTTTGATCTCTAGGGATTTGCTCGATTGAGAATGGATCAAACATCTTGGATTTATCTTTGGCTATCTTGAGATAGGCCATCATTTTGGAATCTTTGGCTGAAAATTCTCCGCTCATTTGGTTCACAACCAGTAGGAATCGCTTCTGACGTGGAGCCCGACTGCCCCCAAGTCGTGAGCCATATTCATGCCCACGATCAGAGCTTCGTACTCCGCCTCGTTGTTAGTAGCTTTGAAACTGCATCTTATGGAGTACACCATCTTGCCCCCTTGTGGGGAATTTAAGACGACACCAAGTCTGGCTCCTCTGGAGTTTGAGGAACCATCGACATGGAGTATTCAGGTCATGTCGCTTATAGTCGCCATAGTACAAATTTTTGTCTATGCATCTTTTTCTAGTTCGGGACTGAAATCAGCGACGAAATCAGCCAAGACCTGCGACTTTATTGTTGTGCGCGGATTGAAGTTTATATCGTAGCTGCTGAGGTATATACTCCATTTCGCTAGTCACCCTAATAGTTCAGGTTTTCTTAAGATTGAGTTAAGAGGAAATCTTATCACGACGGTAATGGGATGGGATTCAAAGTAGTGTCTTAAATTCTTTGCTGCTGTCACGAGCGACAAGAGTAATTTCTCCATAGACGTATATCGGGTTCTGCATCCAAGAGAGACTTACTGATGTAGTAAATCGGCATTTGCTGCCTGTCGTCCTCTCTAGTTAAGACGACACTTACAGAGTGAGGACTTACGGCGAGGTACAGTTGTAGGACCTCGTATTCTTCTGGTTTCGAAAGTAATGGTGGGACGGACATATATTCTTTCAATCGTTGTAATGCTAGCTCGTGATCGTCAGTCTAGTCGAAGCCCTTGTTTTTTCTTAAGACGTTATAGAACAGACGGCATTTATCCGACGATCGTGATATAAAGCGATTTAGGGCAGCCACACGACCCGTGAGTCGTTGGACCTCCTTGAAATTTCTGGGTGACTTGATGTTCATCAAGGCCTTGATCTGATTTGGGTTTGCCTCTATGCCTCGCCACGTGACCATATAGCCCAGGAATTTCTCGGGGCTTACCCCAAAGGAGCATTTCGTAGGATTTAATTTCGTCTGATATCTTCGCAGGATGTCGAAGGACTTCTTCAGATGATTGATATGATCGGTCGCCTACTTGGACTTGACAAGCATGCCATCAATGTAGACCTCCATGGTGTCGCCAAGATGTTCTTTGAACATCTTGTTAACCAATCGCTGATAAGTCGAACCTGCATTCTTCAGACCAAAAGGCATGACTTTGTAACAATAGATGCCTTTGTCTGTCATGAAAGCAGTCTTCTCTTGGTCTTCGCCGTGCATCAATATCTGGTTATACCCAGAATACGCATCCATGAACGTCAGGAGTTCATGTCCTGCGGTCGCGTCGACCATAGCGTCGATGTGGGGTAGTGGGAACGGATCTTTTGGACATGCCTTATTAAAGTCTGTAAAATCTATGCAGACGCGCCACTTCCCATTCTTCTTTTGTACGACCACGACATTGGCTAACCAATCAGGGTATTTTACTTCTCGGGTCTTCCCAGTCTTAAGCAAGTTGTCGACCTCATCGTTGATTACTTTGTTCCGCTCAGGGGAAAACTTTCGACGCTTTTGCTTTACCGGTTTAAAAGATGGGTTGACGTTCAGCTTATGAGATATGACATTGGGGTCTATATCCACCATGTCCTCGTGCGTCCAAGCAAAACAATCAGCATATTCCTACAAATAGGAGATTAGTTGACTTTTTATGGCAGGATCTAATGATGCCCCCATGAAGACAACCTGATCAGGCTTATTCTGATCCAAGATGACTTCTTCCAAACGATAGTCATTTGAGGATTCAGGGATATCCTGGATCTGTAACTATCGCGCTGCAGGATCTGGCTGGGTTGCCATTATCCCGGAATCAACAAAAACTTTTCGAGATCGTTAGAGCGATGTATGCAATGGTCTATGATTTTCTCTAGATGGGGTCCCACGGATGGCGCCAAACTGTTAATGCCAAAAATCGCCCAAAAGAACAACTTAAGGTTGATGTGGACTTTTAACAACTAAAGAAACATATCTCAAGACCAAGCAACACAATCGCAAGGAAAAAGTAAGTAAGACAAGAGATTTGGTGACGCGGAAAACCCCAAAACGAGGGAAAAAACCGCGGTCGACTTGTGAGAGTCGACAGTGCACTATAGTCGCCAAATAGGGGCGAAAGTCCCTTTGTAACAGGTGTTTTGTGTACAACAAGTTACAGATAAATGTAAAAATAGACTTGGTCGTGTGTAAATGACGTGTGTTGTGTGTAAATCATGCGAAGTAAACTGTTCTCGTTCGGTTCGAACTGCTGTCGTGCGAAGTTGCTTCAGCGATATTCGTTCGAATGCTCTATGAATCACTGTGTTTCTGGTGTGCAATTGCTTAGAAAATAGATGGAGCAGATGTAGATCAGATTAAATCAGATTAACTCAGATAACTTTCTCGGTTGCAGCATAGGCCTTTATATAGTTTTTGCTGGTCATTAAAGGTGTCTTTATGGCGCGCTTCGTAACAGCTGTCGGGCTTTAAATGCCTTTGATGTCTTGTCCGTTACTGGCCGTTCGCACCATAAATGCTCGTAGACCTGCATTAATGAACAAAAGAAACGGGTGTTGACTGTTAACGGTTAGTATTATCGTACGACCGTCTTAAGTCTCATACGTCGGTCGTACGGAAAGTACGACCAGCATATACACGACCGAGTATACATCTGTAAACATCTTGAAAGACCTTATCTTAATACAAGAGTGGTCTTGTGGAAATGTCATATGAGTTTCCTAGCGTCGGTCGTGAGGTGTGATTTTTTACCCAAACGCACTGCAGAGATGATTTTTCTCGAACTTCAACACGGGTAGGCCTTTTACAAAATCATCTTTAACAAGTTTCTCAGTGTAAAGGAAATTCAGGTGAGATAGACGCCTGTGCCATAACTAGATTTGTTCCAAAGAAGCTTTTGACAATAGACAAACGTCGTTTTTGAGGTTGACTGATTTTTGAGTTCCAACGAGCAGTTCTACACCATCTTCAGTCTGTACCGAACACCTCTTCGCTTTGAAGTTGACTTCCAAATCCTTATCACAAAACTGACCAATACTGAATATGTTGTGTCCTAAACCCTCAACGTAATTAACCTTCATAATTCTGACGTTGTCTTTCACTATATCCCCATAACCCAGAATTGGCGAGTATTGATCGTTTCCAAACTTTACTCGACCACCATGTTTCTCAGTATAATTACTAAGTAGCTCTTTTCTCCCAGTCATGTGTTTCGAGCAACCTGAATCTAGATACCAAACATGATTGGTCTGCAAATAATCAAATGAATTGGTTTTAGGTACCCATTTGTAGATGGGTCCTTTTGGGTTAGGAGTTGGTACACGTTTAAAAATTGTACCACGTTTTCCTTTGAAAAACTTTTGATTCATTCCATCAGAAAAATAATTTCTAGCACAAGGAATATCATAACCAAACCAATTAAACAAACCCTTTTTGCAAACAAAATAATCCAATCCACAAAATGAACAACAAATTTTGTGATGAGCAACATTTATCAATTACTTCATACAGTAAATCTTGTAAGGAACTACAAGTTTTTGTTTATTACAAGCAGCTTGATTTATTCCATCACAAACAAAATTGTTTTTCTTTGACTCAAAAGAAACATTGGATGTTTTCATTTGTTCCACATCTGGTGTGGACTGCTTAATCTTCCATTCAAGCTTAACAGGCTTTCTCAAATAACGATTTGAAAAATCATAAGAATGAAAGTCAGAAGTTTTTGAATCAGGAGTTTGCTCCTGATTTTGATTTTCTTGCTTTTCTTATCTTCTTCTGTAATGATCGTTTTGATTTGGATTTTGAATAATAATATTTATCAGAAGTTTTTTCATTTGATTTATAAGATTCACCTTTGAAGAAATTCTTCTTGGGTTCATCCTCCTTTATCAATAACTTAGAGTGATCCGTTAGTTTTGCATTAAAATCAAATTGAACAATAGACTCATTCACACTTTTGCCCTTATACATGGTATCTTAATATGAGACTCAGAATGGCAACCATCAGTGAAAGTTGATGTATCACAGGATTTGGGAAAAAGAAAATCTTTTATAATTTTAGCACTTTCCTTTTGAGCTTCCGTTTGTTTAAACATTTCAGGATTAAGTTCAAAGGATTGATTTTCTATATCCCAAGATTCAGAATCCTCTTGTTCATCAATCGACATGCTTTTGTAAAAGGTATTTCCCATGAAAGCCTTATAAGAAGAAGCGTCTGAATCTGAAGAATTCTTTTCATTTGAAATACTTTCTTCAGGGTTTTCTTCATGTTTTGATTTTCTTTCATGCATGCTATTTAAAAATACGGTTAACATAACTTCCTTTTCAATTTCAAAAGCAATTTCGTCTTCATTTTGGATACCTTTAATTTTGCTTTCGAGATCAACCAGTTTCTGTTCAAGAACCAAAGGTGGAAATAGGGTTGCCTTCAAAAACAGGTTTAGATTCATTTTCCTTTGGTTTTTCAACAACATAACTTTGAAAATAGTCATTAAGAAAAGTTTGTTTCCAATTTGCACGTAATGCCATTCTATTTTCCATTTCATAGCAAAAAGGAAGTTGCATTTTGACCGTAGTTTTTCTTTTTGATTCTTCTTGTTACTCATAGTCTTCACCTTCAAGTTTCAACCATTTGATCTTATATCTAGGATCTCTTGACGGAAGATAAAGCCATATAAATTCATACAGAGTAGGAGCTTTAGATATGGCATTCTTCAAGTAATGAGGATTTTCATATCCAAGATCCCACTTTGCATTATAATATCTGGAATATTTTGGCTTATTTAAATGAATTGTTTGTTCAGTCTGACCCATTTTATAAAGTTTCTCTTCCAGACCCTTTGCTTTTTCAAGCAACTTTGAACTTCTATCTTTATACGCATGTAAAAGTTTTTCAAACTCATCTTTCTTTGCTTCTGAACTTTCGAGATTCTTAGATAATTCACTCTTTCTTTCTCGAAAGTAAGCTTGACCATCATCAAACTTTTCTTTGCTCTTTTTCAAATCTTCAATCAATGTATTTAGTTCCGTAATGGTTTGATTTTTCAAAGCTATTTTGTTTTGCGCCACTTTTAATTTTTCAGTTAAATGACTTACTCTGATGGTTAGTAATTCCTGTTGAATTATAAATGCATTGATAGTAAAGGAATCTACCTCATTGGTCTCTGACTTAGCCTCAGCTTCTGATTCATCCGTATCAATCTGCTCCTTGCTCATGAAACACATCTTAGCAAGAGCAACGTTCTCATCCGCATCCTCATCATCAGTCTCGTCGAGCCAATATTCCTCTTCAGCTAACAATGCCTTACTCGGTTCCTTCTGTTTCGCTAACAACATCTTGTTCTTATAATAGTCAGAATCCATAACTTTCGGCTTGCGGCACTCTTTAGCGAAGTGTCCTGGCTTTCCATAATTATAGCATTTCTGATCCTCAGACTTTTTCTCTTCAAGCTTTTTCTCATCTCTTTTACTATCCTCCTTCTTATCCTCAAACCTCTTCTTGTTTTCTATCTTATCTTTGTGCTCATAATTCCTCGACCCTGATGAATACCTCATATTATTAGAACCAGTCTTCTTGACAAACCTTTTTTGAAAGGCATTGGTTAGTAGAATCATAACTTGTTTCATACTTTTTCTCTTTCTTTGAAGCACTCTTTGCAGATCTTTCAGACAATAAAGCAATAGGATCAATATCAACCTTTTCTTCCTTTTTCTCTTTCTTCTCTTCTTTCTGCTCTTTCTTCTTCCTTTTCTCTTTACCTTCATCCACTTCTTCCTCATCTTGTTTGAGAGTCTCATACATTTCTTGTAGTGGAATTTCATGCAGCATATGGTGTTGCTTCATTCAATGACTGTACTTTTTTCACTCTGGTTGAAGCACGCTTAGAAACTTCACATTATTCTCAATTGTAGTCTTTTCAATGTCATACTTGTTCAGATCATTTAGAAGAGTTGTGAACCTATCATATGCACTATCTAAAGACTCATTCTCTTTCTGTTTGAAGTTCTCATACTTGTTGATTGAGTTAGCTATTTTCATTTGATCCTTAATTTTAGAACCCTGAAACAGCTTTACAAGTTCATCAAACATGGCTTTCCCAGAATAATTCTTGCTATCAACCTTCAAGTAGATGTCATTCGTCACCGCTTGCATGACCAAAGATTTTGATGCTTTATCTGCATTATACCTTTTTAATTCATCACCAGTAAAGAGATCAGGATTAACAACTTCCTCAAATCCACCGTCTCCATCCTCTGTATTTGGTCTTTGCCGGCAAACTTATTTCATAGGACCTTCCTTCAAAGATGCTAGTATAAACTTTCAATCTTCTTGTCTTTCAACGTAGTCAAGAAAACGATCTTTCCATATCTTAAAGTCTCCTAGGAATAGGACAGGAGGTTTTTCCTTAGAACCAATCATTAGCATATCTTTCGTCGTCATTTCACTTACTTGTCCTTTTGATCTTTAAACAATCACTGACCAGACACCAAAAACAACTAACATTGTTTTATCGCACACACAGTAGTACAAAAATAATCGCACAAAACAGGACACGATAAACTGTGAGTCACTTTTAATCGCACACACAACCTTGTGATAAAGAGGTTAATCGCACGCTTTATGCGCGATAACTACTGTTCACCAACTTTTATCGCATACCAAGGTCGCGATAAACACTGTTACAACTTTTTATCGCACAAAAAGGACGCGATAAAATTCTGGAGTATGCGAGGAAAAATATAATCGCACACAAGATCCGCGATAACTTTGAAGACCAAGCACTCGCGATCAAGACGAACACTTCATGCGCGATAACTATGAACTCAAATCTGATTTTTCCAAGTCGATCAAATCTTATCCAATTGCTATGAAACTTCACAGGGTTAGTCCCGCTGATGTTTTGAACGTTTTTAATTCTTTGAGTATCACCAAGAAAACACTAGAAAATGAGGTTCAATCCAAAACGGTGTCCAAGTCACTTTGTCACGAAAAAATCGAATTCTTACAAAATAGTCTGATCTGATGTAATCTTGCGGAATCAGATTACTCAGACACAATCCAGGAAGTAAATCGATCACTAAGAATTCATCTAACAGTCCAAATCACACAAAAAAGATGAAATCTTCTCAAATATGTCGAACTCCCAAAAATGTCAAAAAAACCGTGAAAATTTGTGTCAAACTGATCTTGATTGCTTGCTCTGATACCAATTGTGATCCAAGAAACAAGTAATCAAACAAAGATAAGCTCACAAGTCATCTTTATATTCATGGATTCTCAAAGTAGTTACAATATAGAGAGAGTTACAAGTGATATGAGTTAAGAACATAATGAGAAATGAACTAGCTAAGGCTATTTATACCTAAGCATAGTAATTACATAAATGGTCCCTCAACTTGATCCAACTAGATAAATCTGGCACTAACAGTTTACATACTCCTCAGTAGTATCCCTGTGTAACATGTATCGTGGGCATGATATAACCTACGGTTAATAAGGTGGGTTTTATTGTTATAAAAATTTGATCTTGAAATAGTGGATAGGAAAGGAGTGGACAATCAGGCAGCGGATCATTGGTCTAGACTTGAGAAACATGATAAATAAATAGAAAGAAAAGACATAACGGAAACATTCCCTGATGAGAAACTATTGGTGCTACAGCACGCTACAACACCATGGTTTGCTGATATTGCTAACTTTATGGCTTGTGGGATTGTTTCGCCTGAGTATAATAAACATCAAATCCAGAAACCCAGGCATGACACTAAACTATATTTGTGTGATGATTCATTTCTGTTTAAATCGTATACATATCAGGTGTTGAGAAGATGCATTCCCAAAACTGAAGTGCCAGCAATGCTACAACACTGTCATGCATCCGAATACGGAGGACATTTTGGTGGACAAAGAACGGCTGCAAAAGTATTACAATCAGGATTTCATTGGCCCACATTGTTCAAAGATGCTCAAGAGTATGTAAGAATGTGTAATGAAGGTTCTATCTCCCAAAGACATGAAATGCCTTTAAACGACATTTTAGACGTTGAATTATTTCATGTTTGGGTGGATTGACTTTATGGGACCCTTCCCAATTTCAGGTGACTTCCGTTATATTTTAGTTGCAGTGGACTACGTGTCCAAATGAGTTGAAGCAATGGCATGTCATGCAAATGATGCAAAAACGGTTGTTAAATTTCTTCAAAAACAAATTTTTACAAGATTTGGTACCCCCCGTGCTTTAATAGGTGATGGGGTACTCATTTTATAAACAAATCGCTCAAAAGGGTTTTGGAGAAGTATAACATCAAACATCGAGTTGCCACTGCATATCATCCCCAAACAACCTGATTGGCAAAATTATCTAACATGGAAATAAAAGGAAATTTGGAAAAAGTGGTTAAGCCTTATAGAAAAGAGTGGGCTTTTAAGCTAGATGATGCTTTATGGGCTTACCGCACTGCTTTCAAGACACCCATTGGAATGTCGCCATGCAAGTTAGTGTTTGGAAAGGCTTGTCATCTGCCTCTTGAACTTGAACATAAAGCTTACTGGGCAATAAAAGAATTGAACATGAACATTTCTGAAGTTGGAATCAAAAGATAAATTCAACTTTGTGAGTTAGATGGACATAGGAATTTTGCCTATGAAAATGCCAAATTGTACAAAGAAAAAACAAAAGAAAGGCATGACAAAAGAATTCACAAAAGAGAATTTTTTGAAGGACAAAAAATGTTGCTTTTTAACTCAAGACTAAAAATATTTCCCGAAAAATTAACATACATATGGTCTGGTCTGTTTAAAATTGCAAAAATCTACCCTCATGAGGCGGGAGATATTGGAAACCTGAAGATGGAACCATCTTTAAGGTAAACGAACAAAGAATTAAAACCTACTTGGATGAAGTAATGGGCCAAGAAAATATCTCTTTGGTAGCATGCGATTTAATCTGTTGAGGAAGGGACGGTAAAAAGTCCACCTTTGTAATTAATTGTCGTAGGTATAATTTTTTTTAGAGCAATTATGTTTTAATTATGTGTGTTGTTTGAATTTTCAGGAGAAACGAGAAGTCGAAAAAAAAGTTGAGTGAATGTTGCAGCGTTGCTGAAGATATTGTTAAAAAAACGGTACAACACCTTCTTAAATCCTTCATTTGTAATTAGTTTGGTTTTAAAAGAAAAATAAAATAAAAAAGAGGATTGTACTTTGTTTAAAAAAGAAGAAGAAGAAAAACGTTTGGTAATAAGAGCATCCACACGCGTCTTGCAAGAGCTCTTGTATTCTAAACCCATCCACACGAGCTCTTGCAAGAGTACCAAGATCTTGCACAATTAGCAAGGTCTTTCAACCAATATAATATATTAAACAAACTCATTTATTAATTTAATTAGTTAGTTTGTTTGTTTAAATATTAGTTATTATTAATATGTTTATTAAAGTTAATTCATTTATTAGTTTATTTGAACATTATTTTTTTTAATATTTTTATTAAAATTTCTTACACACGCTTTATTTTAAAAAAATGATTCTTTTATGCAATGTTTTTTATTTAAACGGCTAAATTAAAAGTACATTAATATAAAAATTATGAAAATACAAATACTAATAGATAAACGTACACAAACATCAAAAAAATTACATAAGTAAATACAACATAAATATTACACCATCATTCGTTTATTGTGTATTTTGTGTAGTATTTGTATTTTAATAAACGTTGCATGCTTTCAATATATCCATGTATTTTATTTGTTAATTAAATTATATTTACACAAAATATAGTAAAAGAAAACAAAAGTAAAACTTTAGTTATCTATATTTTATAATTAATTTATTAGGTATATTATAATTATCTATATTTTTTATATTATTTATAATATAATTTATTAGTTTAGAAAGGAGTTTGGTCTTGCATGTGTGTGGAAGGTGTTATTGCAAAGCTGATGTGGCACTTGTGAAATGAGTATGGTCTTGCAGGTGTGTGGATGGTCTAAAAAACAATTTTTGTTTTCTAAAAATAATACCTCAAATATACCACTCGAGGTGGATTCAAGACTTCTACCAAGCAGTTGATGAAACGGTTGGGACATCGATAGTTATACGTGGAGCCACAATTTCGTATTCGGCGGAAACAATAAATGAATATTTTAATTTAATTCCACCGGAAACTTGTGACTACCACGCACTCTTGAAAAATCACACCGAAGAAGACTTAAATTTGGTGTTGGAAAAAGATGCAAAAGAAGGCACAACTTGGACAATAAGAGGAAGAAAAAAAGTTTTTCAAGCAAGCAAACTTACCAAAGACGCGACAGTATGGGTGCATTTTATAAGGGATTCTCTACATCCAACATCACATGATTATAATGTTTCCTTAGATAGAATGATACTTGTGTATTGTATCTTGACGGGAAAGACCATAAATGATGGGGAGGTTATTTGTCAAGAAATTAAAGGTTGCTCACGAAAACCCACCGGAAGGTTATAATTTCCTTCTTTGATTAATGGTTTGATGAAAAAAAATCAAAGGTCCCAATAAAAGCGGGAGATGAGCTTGTGAAAGACCAAATCTTAATAGACTATAGCATGGTTGAAAGAATTCGAAAAGATAAAAAGTTGGAGAGGTCACGGAAGTTAAACTGATTTGGGCCAAAGAAATGGAATCTGGTTTGAAAATTTAACGAAAAAATGGAGATTTGGAGAACACGATGCACGTTCAAGATGATCGCTTAGAGGAGGCATTAAAGAAGCAAAAGGAAGACATTTTGAAAGAAATTCGGGATTGTTTTGAAGGGACAACAGGGTTGTCCGGGAGTACGAACAAGGTGAAAATTTTGAAAGAAGAAAATGAGCGATTGAGGCGAGAGTTGGAAGATTTGAAAGCATGCAAGCTTACCCATCCACGTACAACGCGTGGAAGCTCGACCCCTACTCCATAGTAGTAGGGAGGTCCATTTCTATCCCCACTAAAGTTTATGTAAATTATTAAATTTAGTCAAAAAACTTATATATATGTATGTATTTGTGTGTGTGACGTTTACATATATACATATATAATTATGTGACGTTTATATATATATATATATATATATATATATATATATATATATATATATATATATATATATATATATATATATATATATATATATATATATCTATATCTATACTACATATATAAGCATATACACCAATTGTCTTAAACACAACCCTTCATGCATGATGTACAAGACTTTAAAGCAATAAATTCAAAAAACTCTTAAGTACAACAAGTAATGCATTGAATACAACTAAAATTATTTTTTGTTTTACATATACAAAAATCGGTCCATACCAGGAAACCCATACCCTTCCAGCCCTTCCAAGAAACCCATACCCTTCCAGCCCTTCCAAGAAACCCATACCTGCCATACCCTTCTCCCCCAACCCTCTAAAGCACGCTTCGCCCTGCAGACTCTTTATATCTGGCAAATGAATTCAAATCAGTTCGTTTCTCAGGGATTTCTTTGTTTCTTCAAGTTCTCAGGTTAGATTTCTTCTTCTCACATTTGATTACCGGTTTCTTCAATTTTGGTTTCTCAATGGTTTCTTTGATTTTTTTGCTTTTCCGATTTGTTTCGCCTTTTTTTTGCCTTTGCTCTATGGCTGAAAAATGATTTTGGGTTTTGCTCAAAACGATTTCAAGATGGCTCAAAACGATTTTGGGTTTTGCTTAAAAACGATTTCGATTTTGAAGCAACCATGGGGTTTTTTTCTAAAATTTCAATATTTTGAAACAACCATGGGATTTTTTCTAAAATTTCAAGTTTTGCTTTTGGGTTTTGCTCAAACGATTTCAAGATGGCTTTTTGTATTTCATGATTTTGAAGCAACCATGGGGTTTTTTTTTCTAAAATTACAAGTTTTGTATTTCAAGGTATATTGAAACAACCATGGTTTTTTTTCTTTCTAAATTTCAAGTTTTGTTTTTGGGTTTTGCTCAAACGATTTCAAGATGGCTTTTTTCTAAATTTCAAGTTTTGTATTTCATGATTTTGAAGCAACCATGGGTTTTTTTTCTCTAAATTTCAAGTTTTGCTTTTGGGTTTTGCTCAAACGATTTCAAGATGGCCTTTTTCTAAATTTAAAGTTTTGTATTTCATGGTTTTGAAGCAACCATGTTTTTTTCTTTCTAAATTTCAAGTTTTGCTTTTGGGTTTTGCTCAAATGATTTCAAGATGGCTTTTTTCTAAATTTCAAGTTTTGTATTTCATGATTTTGAAGCAACCATGGTTTTTTTCTTCTTCTAAATTTCAAGTTTTGCTTTTGGGTTTTGCTCAAACGATTTATAGATGGCTTTTTTCTAAATTTCAAGTTTTGTATTTCATGATTTTGAAGAAACTATGGGTTTTTTCTTCTAAATTTCAAGTTTTGCTTTTGGGTTTTGCTCAAACGATTTCAAGATGGTTTTTTTCTAAATTTCGAGTTTTGTATTTCATGATTTTGAAGCAACCATGGTTTTTTTCTTCTAAATTTCAAGTTTTGCTTTTGGGTTTTGCTCAAACGATTTATAGATGGTTTTTTTTTTCTAAATTTCAAGTTTTGTATTTCACGATTTTGAAGCAACCATGGGGTTTTTTCTAAATTTCAAGTTTTGCTTTTAAGGGTTTGGGTATGAATCTGGGAGTTGTTGGGGATTTGGAAGTCAGAGTTTCAAAACTCCACCTCACCAAATGTGATTTGCAGGTAAAACGTAAAAATGGGTACTCTGGTAGTTTTGAAGCGACTGCATGCATTGTAAGTTAAATATGCCCCATGATTTATCCAATTGAAGATTGGAAAAAGTCCTCTTGATCAAATGCAAATTGTGTTCTTTTTTGTAATATATACTTTTATATAGATCACCGGTAAACTTCAAACTTTTTCACATGTTATGCCTAAAATTTATTTATTTTGACTGCAAAAATGGCGAATTTCGTGGGCTTCTTGCGATTAATATTTACTTTTTGTTTCTTGTGGGTTTTGTTCAATTCTTCCTATGCTATTTTATGTTAGAAGTCAATAAAAAGATGCAGAAATAAATATGCAGGTTCACATCTTGATTCAAAGTATTTTTGTCCACCAGAGTTTTACAACAAGGTGCATTGTTTTATGGCTAATCTCCTCTGCAAAAAACACAGATTTTTTAAATAGCTTTCAGGTTCGAGAAATTTATTTTTTTATTCTCTTTTGCTGCTGCAATGAAACTTTGATTTGCTGCCATTAGACCTTTCAACGTCTTGAATTTGCTGCCATTCTCTTTTGGTGTCTTTTAGTGTCGACTAAAGGCTTTTGGTGGTTGTCTTGCCAATTTCTTTTGACTTTGTTTTTGAATACCACCATTGGTATTCATTCTGTCAATTTGAGGTGGAATTTGATTAGGTCGCTGGTTGTACGTGGTTTCTGCTAATGGCTATGGCTTATACAAATCACTACATTGTAGTCATAAGAATTTAAATTCATTTTTTACACTACACAACATTTCCACCATCCATTTGTTTTGCTTGTTAACATCAAAAAGGGAAGATGGGTTATCAAATTTGTAATTAGTGTATTTACAGGTTAAATTTGTGTATGAACAATTTTCAGTTTTTGGCTTCAAGTGATGTAATTTGTGTATTTACAACATTGCAGATGGTACTGTGTTCACGTGAAGATGAGCAGATTTCTTATGATTTTACATGTATCACAAGAACACACAAGGTTGAAAGTTGTTTTATAAATATGCTAATTAGTCATTTTGTAGCTCGGTTTTTGTCATACTTGAGGTTTTGATACAATAAAAGAGGAGTGTTGAATGTTGATTTAAAACGGAGGGACATGAATTGAATAAGTTGCCCAACTCGGAAACTTAACTTAAGCTCTTTCCACTTGAGCTCTTTCATTTACCTTTTGTGCTTAGAAACTGATCCTCACAAAAGAAGTTTACTTTGGCAACTGAAAGATTTGTACCTTGCTTAGTTACACAATTCCCAAAAGAAGTTTATAAGTAAATATATTTAGGATGGGTTTAGAATACATAAGTTAATGGTTTAATTTCGGACATGTGCAACAGATTGTTGTAATGATGTTAATGGTTTAACTTGGGGGGACATGTGTGCAGTGTGTCAACAATGGAGGAAAAGTAATTTCAGCTATGAACTTTTTCCAGTAACTACAAGTTGAAGGAAAGCATATTTGGTTCCTGAGAATAGTGGCATAATCACTTAGGTGCGTTAATTTGTTTTTTTTCTCTTTTCATTAAGCCATATATATATACATTGTTTGTATAGATTTTGTTGTTTTTCTTAGATTACTGTTTGTTGACTCTGATTTTAATTCATTGTTGTTGGTTTTACTGCATTTTGCCTGATTGATTCGTTTTCGCTGTATTTGCCTAAATGTTTGTTTTCTGTTGATTTTGATATAACATTTTACCCGGTAAGTGGGGGCGACGACACTTGAAAAAGTTGAAATCCAAAACCAACTTTTGAGTGGTTACAGTTCCAGCTATAATGCGGGTACAAGAGTCAAGCTTCCGGTTTTATTTTCATCATGCATCAGGAAAATCAGACACTTGGAACCGGTTTAAAAATTTGTTTAAAAAATCACCCGGTTTAATTTTCAGTGTCTTGCATGCAACAGGTTTGATAAACTTCGGATCAAATATAAATTTTTAGTTATAGATGTATATGTAATTAGTAACTAACTATGCCGCTAATTGAATGATATGTTTACATTCTGTTTGCATGACTTGTATACTTATTGTTGGATTATAATACTTTCACTTGCCACTAATGCATATTCATCTTTAATTCAAATAGATTAACACTGTAGGACTGCTGAAATTTTGCACTATCAAATAGATTAACATACTTGAGAGTATGCCTTAATGCCTAACATGGTTATGTCGTGGCTATTGCGTCTTGTTTCAAAATTATCATTTTCCCCATTTTCTCCATTTTAGAGAATTTGTTGGAGATGCCCTTAGGGCTTTTCATTTTCCATATACAAAATGATTTTGCACCTTGCTCATGTGTGCATTGTGGGTTATTGCATAAAAGGAGTTATTGGGCTACAGAGAATCTTCAAATGAGGTTTTCGTATTTTAATGGTCAAGGGAATTTGTTGAGGAAATTAGGCTAGATCAAGATGACCTTGGGTGCTGATTTTGCAAAATGGTATTTGGTGTTGCAAGTTTTTGATTTTTTCATATGTTTTTTTGGTTTTAGTTTTTTTATTGATGTAGTATATAAACTTAGATGATCTGCCGTTGTGTGTGGTGTAAGCATTAAATTTACTCTTTAGCGTGTTTTGCCCTTTTAGCTGTAATAACATTATAGTGTGGACATTGTTAGAACTAAAGTTAGTGCCATTCAAAGCATTGTAATTGTGGTTTCCAAGAAGAAGACCGTGTTCTTTTAAGTGGTTAAAAGAATTTGAATCTTGAGGCTAATGGTAAGAACTTCCAATTAAATTTTGTTGAAAATTTTGTTTTTTTGTTTACTTTATGTTAAAATTTTGTCTTAGTGAAGCATGTTTCCTTATTATATAAAGTCTTTAAGGACTACCACTACTTATATTGATGTTGTATGGTTGATGAACGAAAGAATAAGCATGATGAAGGGTTCAACTTATCGGCTTACGGTTGAAATGCAATCACACTGCATCACTTCTGAACTGGAATCGATTCTCGAGAACGGATTTTGGCAATACAACCAGGTACATAGTTTTCCAAATAATTTTTTTGGAATGTATTTTGCTCCTATGTGAATTTCTAACATTTTTGGATGCGTGTATAAAGTCGAGCTCGAAGATAAATGCGTGTATAAGTCTCTTTATGCCATCAAAGAATTCCAGATTACTTTCAATCCCATTAGCATTGCATCCCAACTCCAATATATGACAGACCTTCTTCCCTTTTGTATTTTTTTTGATTTTTAGCACTGTCTCCTCTATTTATGGTTGGGATACAATGTTGGGGCATGATATTGTTTTACGACAATTCGAAGTCCACAAACAGTCGAACACATTTTTGGGTTGAATCCTGCAAAAAAATTGTATTTGAAAACTGATGGCTTCAGCATGTCTTGTTTTAATTACAATTAATTTATTATAAAGGTATTTCGGGGTTGTTTGGTGCGATGGGGAGTTTTTGTCCAAAAGAAGAATAAGAGGCGGCAACGGAGGGAGCCGTGGTGCCGGCAAGGGATGGAACTTTGGTGCCGGCGAGAGATGGAGGGAAGGAGCAGTGGTGCCGACGAGAGATGGAGGGAGAGATCGATGGGTCTTTTTCTTCTCTGTGAATTGTGAAGTGTGAAGTGAGGGGACGGGGAAGGGTATTTTTGAGATAGATGTGACTGAATGCACACAACATATTGCTCAAAGTTTAGCGAATAAGTCATGGAGCAAATCAATAAGCTGCTAACAAACATCCATGGATGGCTTAGCGAATAAGCCATACATGTTATTAAGCCAATTAAGCCACTACCAAACATGACCTTACATAGATTAGTTTTGCTTTTGGGTTGTGCCAGACTGCATGTGGTAGGTTGGTTTCCTTTGATTATTTTTACACCATAATGATCGGAAGATGGGTTGTTTGTGCTTAATGGATACGGGCTTGCCACCTGATGAAAAGTTGAACTGTTCGATTTGAACTGAGTAAACCAAAAAATATGAAAACCAAAAACACCCGGTATTCACCGGCAACCATGATCGGCTCATATGGAACCCACCCCTAGGAACCCTCTCTTGCATGATTCGAACTTGAACATGTTGTGTATTTGAGAAAAAAGTCACTCAACCCTGTTGTCGAACTTGAGAGCTTTTCATATTTCATTTTGCGATAAAATTTTCACACCTTTCTCACCCCGTGCATTGCACGGGTACACTACTAGTATATATATATATATATATATATATATATATATATATATATATATATATATATATATATATGTGTGTGTGTGTGTGTGTGTGTGTGTGTGTGTTTGTGCGTGTGTGTGTGTGAAAATGTGTGTCGTTTATATATAAATATGTGTTAAATTGTGTCGTTTCTTTGTTTCGTACCCTTTATTTTTTTGAGAATTTAACCAACAAATCAAAGGATCATACTCATACATGCTCATGAGTCCTTTGGAGAATAGCCCAAATAAACTAGATTATGCATACATGCTTAATAGTTACGATACATTTCTAGAACTAGCCTACGATTTCTTTTTGGGGTATCTTTTAAAAAAAGCTCTCAAATCACTTGGAAAAAGGATGTAGGCCTTCTTTCAAACAAGCCATACACTTTCCAACTTGTTTTCTCACTCTATTGAAACTTGTCAATGAGAACATTGCAAATTTTGTATTTGGGGGAGGGAAACACCCATTCAAAGAAAAGAGGCTTGAAAAATACAAAAATTGAGCAAAGTTGAAATACGTCTCATAAAAAGTAGATTGTAGAGCATAAAATGCATGCTATCTTGAGAAAATATAGTAGAGCATAAAATACATGTTATAGAAAAAGTTGGCACCAAGATAATACCAAAAGCCAAAAATGCATATGAATGCATGGAAAAGGGGGAGAAATAAGATCTAAGCCAAACAAACACAAAGTCCTATTGATTTCAAGTGTTGCATTAAAATTGTTTAACCCAGAAAAACCAAAGGCTAGCTTATGGTAAATCATATTAGTAACATATTAAGCATGTATGGGAATGTTTGGTTTATAAAAGGCTATTCTTTGCAAAGAAAGATTGGGAATGATATGTGTGAAAAATTTACGATATTGGAAATTCGTTTCTTTTAGTTTTGAGTCTTGAGTCGTTTTAGTTATCTTTTTATGTTGTTTGGGGACAAGTAACAATTCTAGTTTGGGTGTGATAAGCATCAGTTTACTTGATGTCTTACATCACTTTTGTTAATGCAAAAAATCGCCCAAAAGAACAACTTACGGTTGATGTGGACTTTTAACAACCAAAGAAACGTATCTCAAGACCAAGCAACATAATCGCAAGGAAAAATAAACAAGACAAGAGATTTGGTGACGTGGAAAACCCCAAAACGAGGGAAAAACCGCGGTCGACTTGTGAGAGTCGACGGTGCACTATAGTCGCCAAACAGGGGCGAAAGTCCTTTTGTAACAGGTGTTTTGTGTACAACAGGTTACAAATAAATGTAAAAATAGACTTAGTGTGTGTCGTGTGTAAATCGTGAGAAATAAACGGTTGTCGTGCGGTTCTAACTGCTGTCGTGCGAAGTTGCTTCAGCGATATTCGTTCGAATGCTCTGTGAATTGTTAATTGTATATTTAGTGTATATTGGGCTACAGCCCATGGGCCTTGTTTAGGTATATTTTAGGGTTTGTATCTTGTATATATAGAGGGTTCACCCTCCTAGTTTTTCAACATCAATATAGAATATCAGTTACTTTTACATGGTATCAGAGCTAAGGCTCAACACCCACCCGTCATCGTCGGAATATCGCCGGAATCTCACCGGAACCCTAGCCGCCATCGCCGGAATCTCGCCGGAACCCTAGCCGTCATCGTCGGAACTTACCTGAACTCCATCTGCTGTAGCCGGAACCACCAGCCGCCGCCGCCACCGGAACCGCCAGCGGCCGCCGCCGGAGACCTGCCGGAATCCTCCAGAACCCGCTGGAATCCCCCACTACCTGCCGGAATCTGCCCGGAACCTGTCTGGACCTGCCGGAATCTGCCCGGAACCTGTCTGGACCTGCCGGAACTTGCTGAGACCTGCCGGAGCTAAGCCAGAACTCGTCTGAACCAGCCGCCACCTGTTCAAAACCCTTCTGCCGCCTCTGCCATCTCCGTCCGCCACCGCCGCCGCCGTCTGCCGCCGCCGGAATTTTGTCTCCGGCCACCATCTGTCGTAATTTTCAGTCTCGAACCATCTGAGGTTTTCCTTTATCATACAATTTGCCATGTATACTTCTACTGGTAGGAGTACTGGCCGAGGTTCTCATGTGTTTCCAAAGAAGGGTATTGGACGTGGAAGTGGTATTCAAACTCCAGCCTACACGCTTAATGAGGAGGACTATCGCCGACTCCAGCAACTCCTAGTCTCCCAGTCGATCTCCCCTACTACGCGTGCCAACTCGGCCAATTCAGGTACGTTTTCCAGTCTTGATTCATCTTGGGTTATTGATTCTGGAGCTACTCATCACATGACTGGGAATCAAGGTATCCTTTCTAGCCTACATAAAGCTTTTCATCCACCCGTTCGAATTGCTAATGGATCTTCATGCCCAGTTCAGGGCATTGGATCCATTAACAATTCGACAAACCTACGCCTCTCCTCTATTTTGTTTGTTCCTACATTTCCTGATAGTCTTTGTTCAGTAAGTCAAATTACAAAACAAAATAACTGCTCTGTAACTTTTTTTCCTACTCACTGTATTTTTCAAGAACTGGAGACGAACCGACTGATTGGCACAGGCTTTGAATCAAGAGGTCTCTACCGTTTATCCTTACCTTCACGTCCTACATCAAACATATGTGATTCTAGTATAAGGGAGGCTCACTGCCGGATTTTCCACTTTCGTCTATTAATTTTCATTGTGAGTCATGTCAGCTTGGTAAACACACCAGGCGTCCCTATCCCCCTAGAGTGTCTAGTAGAGTCAGTTCTTCTTTTGAACTCGTGCATTCTGATGTATGGGGTCCTTGCCCTACAACGTCTACTTTGGGATTTCAGTACTTTATTACCTTCATTGATGATTATTCTCGTGCTACTTGGGTTTATTTATTAAAATCTCGTCGTGAAGTATTTACCATTTTTCGCGAATTTCATTCATATGTTCAAAATCAATTTAACTCATCAATCAAAACTTTACGATCCGATAATGCAAAGGAATACTTCTCTACTGACTTCTCTTCGTATTTGAAAACACACGGCATTGTTCATGAATCTTCATGCGTATATACATCCCAACAAAATGGTGTTGCTGAACGCAAGAATCGCCATTTGTTGGATGTTGTTCGAACAATCATGTTTCAATCTCGTGTCCCTAAACGATTCTGGGGGGACGCGATTCTTACTGCCGCGTATCTGATTAACCGCATGCCTACACCTGTCCTTCATGGTAAATCCCCCTTTTCTGTACTCTTTCCTAAAGGAACTCCCTTTCCTCTTGCACCCAGAATTTTTGGATGCGTAGCCTATGTTCATGATCATCGTCCACAACTCACTAAACTTGATCCACGAGCCATTCGTTGTGTCTTCCTTGGTTACTCACGAGTCCAGAAAGGGTATCGGTGTTATAGTCCCTCTCTTCACCGCTACTTTACTAGTGCCGATGTCACCTTCCATGAGTCATGCCCTTACTTCCTCGAACATTCCCATCCCATTTCCGACCCGTTCCCTGAACTTGACATACCCGACTCTCACCTTATTCCCACTTTTCCTGTGTCCACTGTACCCTCTGTTCCTCCAGTCTCAGACGCTCCGACTCCTGCTACCACGGGCCTACCGGCAGAACCTCCGCCATTACTTTTCACATATGCTCGACGAGGTAAGGCTCAAACAACAGAGCCACTTAATTCACAACCGAACCATGACTCTGGTCCATCCTCAGTTCCGCTTCCCACAAATGAGCCTGACACACCGTTGCCAGATACACCCTTACCAGAAACAACCATACCTAATACCACCTCTCCTACACCTGATGTTCCTATCTATGATCCTCCTGGAGCACCATTTCCCGATATACCTATTGCCCTTCGCAAAGAACCTCGACACTGCACCCGTTATCCTATTCAGGATTATGTTGCCTACTCTCACCTCTCCCCCGAGTCTGAAGCCTATACCAGTACCCTTGATTCCTACCCAATTCCCAGGGATGTGACGACTGCTCTAGCTCACCCGGGATGGCGACAGGCTATGGAAGACGAGTTAGGGGCTCTTCGGGCTAATCATACCTGGGATCTTGAAACACTTCCTCCGGGAAAACGTATTGTTGGTTGTCGTTGGGTATTTATAGTTAAACTACACCCGGATGGCTCCCTACATCGCCTGAAGGCTCGGTTAGTTGCTAAAGGGTATTCTCAGGCATACGGAATTGATTATGATGAAACTTTCTCACCGGTTGCTAAAATGCCGTCTGTCCGTATTTCTATTGCCCTTGCTGCCATTCATCATTGGCCGCTCCATCAGCTTGATGTCAATAACGCCTTTCTTAATGGTGTTCTTGAGGAGGAGGTATATATGGAGCAGCCACCTGGGTTCATTGTCGAGGAGGAGGCCTCGAAGGTTTGCAGATTACGCCGTTCTTTATATGGTCTTAAGCAGTCTCCCAGGGCATGGTTTGGTCGATTTTCTAGTGTTATGGGAGAATTTGGGATGGTTCGCAGTGCATCTGATCATTCTGTGTTCTTTAGACACCGGCAGGGCAAAAGGATTATTGTAGTGGTTTTTGTTGATGACATCATATATACAAGAGATGATGAGGTCGGGATTACCAAACTCAAACAGTTTCTTCAGTCGCAGTTTCAGATAAGCGACTTAGGTCGACTTCGGTACTTCCTTGGCATAGAGGTATCTCGCTCTCCACAAGGAATACTTCTCTCTCAACGGAAGTATGTCCTTGATATGTTGACCGAATGTGGCTTACTGGGTTGCAAGCCCGTTGATACTCCAATGCTTCCTACAAGGAAGCTCCTTCCAGAGGACGGAGATCCGATGAAGGATCCTGAGCGCTACAAACGATTGGTCGGGAAGCTTAATTATTTAATAGTCACACGACCAGATATTTCCTTTATCGTCAGTTTCCTGAGCCAATTCATGGCTGCTCCATACACTGGACACTGGGATGCTGCTCTTCGTGTCTTGAGATATCTCAAGACCACACCAGGTCTTGGCATCTTATATTCTGATCAGGGGCATTGTCATGTAGGTGCTTTTACAGAAGAAGGAGATGGTCGGATATCTGGTTTTTCAGATGCAGATTGGGCAGGTTGCCCGATCTCTCGACGATCTACTACTGGGTATTGTGTATTTGTTTGAGGAAATCTTGTATCGTGGAAGAGTAAGAAGCAACACACAGTATCTAGATCTAGTGCTGAATCAGAATATAGAGCCATGGCAGATGTTACATCAGAAATGATATGGGTTCGTCGTCTTCTCATAGAGCTCGGTGTAGTTTCTAATAACTTGATGCGGTTATACTGCGATAGTCAATCAACTATTCATATAGCAAAAAATCAAGTATTTCATGAGCAGACGAAGCACATTGAGGTTGACTGTCATCTTATCAGAGATCGAGTTGTAGGCACACAAGCAGACCCTCCATCCATCCAACCAATTCACGTTAAGACAGACTTTCAGCTTGCGGACATCCTCACTAAACCTCTACGAAAAACTCAAATAGATTTTATTTGTAACAAGTTGGGCATGATTAACATTTATGCTCCAACTTGAGGAGGAGTGTTAATTGTATATTTAGTGTATATTGGGCTACAGCCCATGGGCCTTGTTTAGGTATCTTTTAGGGTTTGTATCTTGTATATATAGAGGGTTCACCCTCCTAGTTTTTCAACATCAATATAGAATATCAGTTACTTTTACATGAATCACTGTGTTTCCGGTGTGCAATTGCTTAGAAAATAGATGGAGCAGCTGTAGATCAGATTAGCTCAGATAGCTTTCTCGGTTGCAGCATAGGCCTTTTATATAGTTTTTGCTGGTCATTAAAGGTGTCTTTATGGAGCGCTTCGTAACCGTCGTCGGGCTTTAAATGCCATTGATGACTTGTCCGTTACTGGCCGTTTGCACCATGAATGCTCGTAGACTTGCATTAATGAACAAAAGAAACGGGTGTTGACTGTTAATGGTTAGTATAATCGTACGACCGTCTTAAGTCTCACACGTCGATCGTGCGGAACGTACGACCAACATAAAAACGTACGACCGAGTACTCGTTCGTAAACAACTTGTAAGACCTTATCTTAATAAAAGAGTGGTCTTATGGAAATGTTATATGAGTTTTCTAGCGTCGGTCGTGAGGTGTCATTTTTTACCCAGACAGTTTGCCCCCAAAATTTGAATTTTAGGTGTGAAATTCGAATTTTACATCTGACAAAGTGTTTCGACACGTGTCGCACGGGGAGAGAGTCTGGTCGAATTCCAACCGTCTTGGTTCGATTCGGATTGGAGGAAATGGGAAGGTCGTGACGACACGACGGCGTGTCAGAGATGAAAAGACGCTTAGAGGACAGGTGTCATCCATCGGCATGATGCATGCGAAAAGGCGATGAACAGGTGTCGACCATCCAAGGGGTCTACCTGACACGATCTTTGCCATAAATAGCGCGATTCATGGAATCGTTTCCTCTTTACGCTCACTTGTGTTTTTAGGAAATATTTCAGAGAGATTCGCTTGCCATCGTTACGTGCGTTTTGAGCGTTTATAAATTTAGAAGAAAGTTTTTCGTGTTCTTCAAGTTTTAGAAAAAATGTCGATCGAACCGGCGAGCACCATTAAGGGTCGGGAGAGCCTAAAGGCCTTTAGGACCTTGTCCGGCATCCCTGACGTCGTTCAGATATACTCGCCGGGTCTGTTCCGACCGGCAGATTGTCCGTTTAAGGCGGGTTTTAAGTGGCCATTTTCCTCTTTCGCCAGAGATGTTTTGGCTAGATTTTCCTTGTCTCCTGTCCAAATGATTCCGCAGTTCTGGCGAATCATTTTCGTGATTAACAGGGTCACCAATGAGTGGGTGCCGTCGTTCAATGTGGACGACTTGCTGGCGGCATACACGGTGAAGATGGATGGTTACCATCGTTATAGTTTATCTTCGAAGCATAGAGGTACTTTGGTACTCGTGCAGAATACCCAGGTCAACGACCGCGGGTGGAAGGCGAGGTATGTCTTCGGATAGACACAATCGCTCGAGCTCCTGCAGGAGGATACGATGTGGGTCGTAGCTGGATGGAACACTGCTTGTAAGTTTTTTTCTTAAGATCGCGTGTTTTTACTCAAATCGTACGTTTTAGTTAATGTATTTGATTTTTGTTTCAGCCATCACGTTTCCTGACAAGTCTCGGGACTATTCTCTGCGGTGAAGATTGACAAGTCTCGGGACTATTCTCTAGAGGAGAGGTCCTTTCAGCGGATTTCTAGGGACGACAAGGTCATCATCCTTGGGGGATGGAGATCCCTGCTGAGGAAGAGTCGGAGAGAAGAGAAGAGGAAGATGAGGCGACAGGTAATAAATTGCTATTTGCTTTTTGTCGTATGATTTTCATTGTCTTCTCTTACTCTTGACCTTTATCGTTTTTGCAGATGGGTTAGGAAATATGCCTACCCATGGTTTATCGAAGAAGGAGTCTCAGCTCCTTTTGGCCCGTCAGGCCAAACAATTGAAACGAAAGGTTGTCCTATCCCCGTCGTTAGGGATAAAGAAACAACGGACGACCGTCCGTAAGGGAGCATCGTCGAAGGGTGGTGACTCATCTGGAGCCGCCACCGCCGAGAAGGCGAAGACGCCACCAGACGCGACATCGGTGAGCGTGGCTACTCTTCTGACGGGAGAGGTCGGTCCTTCTCTTTCTTCATCCGACAAAGGGAAGGAGAAGGAGACGGATGAGTCTGACGGTGAACTTTACCTTACCGTCGGACTTTATGGCCAGGGAGGAGATGGACAGCGACAAACTCTTCCCTGACCTGGGGAAGTTCCTCCTTCCTTGCTTTCAGGAACGGCTGGAGGGGATTACGGTTGATTACATGGGATCATACGTTGCAGGGCTGACCTCTAAGGTATGTACGACCTGCTTATTCGATGTTTTATTTCGTCGTTGTTTTCTGATGTTCTTATGTGTTCGTGCGCTACAGGCGTTCCAAACGTCTCTCTACCTATATGCCCATATGGAAAAAATCTATAGGCTCACACCCGCTGCCTTAGAGAAGATGCACGAGGCGCAACAGGAAACTCGAGTGGCACGGGAGCAGGAGAGGGCTGCGATGGAGAAGGCGGAGGTCCTTTATGAAAAATTCCGCGAAATACAGGACTTGATTGTGGAGTCGTCGAGGGAAAAGGAAGACCTTCAGCGCCATCTGATGGAACCCTTGGAGAAGTCCTCTACAGCGGAGGCGGAATTAGGAGCAACTAAGGCTTCCCTAGCAAAGAGCAAAAAATAGGTCGGGGACCTTAGTTCTCTTGTCGAGGCAAAGGAGAAGGAGGTCGTCTCCTTGGAGGAGCGACTCCTGTCTTTTGAAGCTTTAACCCGTCTGAGGGTTAAAGCGGCGATCATGCGTCGCCATTTACGGGGGTTAAACCCTATGGCCGGAGACGAAGAGGAGGTCAAAACCTTTTTAGAGCATGTCGGGGACGAGGAGGAACTCGACCAAGAAGACTAGCTTGAAAAAGAGGACCCGACAGACGCTGAGGTCGACGTAACTGGCGACGAGGAGGTCGCTGAGGACTCTCCTCTTCCTTGACTTAGTTTGTTCTGGGGCGACTATAATCGGTCGTGCTCTTTGCTTGTACATTTTCGATTGTATAAATACAAGTGGTATTTTGTTATACTTTCATCGTATAGTTTACTTTGTTGTCAATGAACAAAATAAGAAGACTTAATGAACGAGCGTAATTAGCTATAAAACGTACGTAAAGCTTTATGACTGAGAAACATGTAATCGGGCGACTGATGCCGAAGGGGTATTCGAAGTATGGAATTCAAGTCATAAGACTTGTGTCCCCAATGCTTAGTTTAAAAAGCACCTGTGATGGTCATGATGAATCATAAGATTCCTGTTCTGCAAGTCGTATGGACTTTGTTCCTCACGATGAAGATCGGAAGACTTGTATCTAAGTCATAGAGACTCATAAATCGTAAAACCTGTGTCTTAATTATCATAAGATTTATGCTTTAAGTCGCAGAGACTTGGAAAAGATGACTTTAGAAGTAATCGGGCGACTGGGCTGAACATACATTCTAAACCATAGAGTCTAGGTCATAAGACTTCGTATTTATGACTTAAAGTTGAATGCACCTGTTGTGATCGTAAGATCTATGTGTTGAATCATAAGATTCGGTTTTCGTCGTATAAGTCACGAGTTGTGGGTCATGACTTTGTGGATCGTGACATATTTATTGTGACCTTGTAGTCTAAAAGACTTCTTATTATCACGACGTAGGTCGTAAGACTGTCATTCGCGCGATCCCGCGAACCTGTAATGTAAGATTCAAGGGTGGTCGTTGGGTTGACCAACGACCCTCCGATGCTTAAGTCAGTAATCGTTTCTCGAAATAAATCGAAAGTAAAAAGGAAATAAAATATAATATAGTCCAGCTATGTGGGGTTGCAGTCGTAGACTCGACACTACGATCTTCGGACGTACGATCATTTACGAATCATTGTCGTATATGATCTCGAAAGGAATTCTGAATCTGCATAGAATGTTAGTCTAGATAGAAGAGATGATCTTTCAGTCCCGAATCTGGGAGTAGGCATCTGCTTCTGCCCGTTCAAAGGAATAATTTGAAAAGACTAACAGGAAAATTTCTTGCTCCCGGGCAGGGTGTAATTTACTAGTGATGTCCATTCCCTGCCTTATGAAGGGTCGTAGGATTAAGGACATATGTAAAACTTTTAGAAGGTTGGTATGTCATACCTAAGTGTTGTTGATGGGCGTTACGTACCTGGTGACGTTTATCGTCGATTATTGGAGAATTACCTCTGTCGTGGGGTCCGACTGCCCCTAAGTCGTGAGCTATCTGTCGTAGGGTCCGACTGCCCCCAAGTCGTGAGCTATGTCTATGCCCACGATCGGTATGTCATACCTGAGTGTTGTATGGGATACAACATTCTGACCCCTTGTGGTGACTGTAAGACGATACCTCGATTTATCTTTTCTGGGTAAAGGATAGAATGGATCGTATCGTGTACAGTGGCCACAATGTTGGTTTCACTATTGAGGTTTCATTGTTGCTTTATAGCAATCACGAGTGGTTTTCTGCTCGCTTTTGATTTCTTGCACTCCCCATGGTGTCGGGAATTTGATCGTCTGGTGGTAGGTCGATGGGACCGCTTTCATGTCATGGATCTATGGTCGACCAAGTATAACGTTATATGCTGATTAGCAGTCAATAACGTTAAATCTTGCCTGCTTGTTGACTCCTTTAGCATACACTGGGAGGATAATCTCTCCCAAAGTGTTGGTGGAATCGCCATTGAAACCTATCAGAGTCATCGATCGACGGGTGATCTCTGATTTATCGATTCCCATGGCTTTGATAGTGCATAGAAAAATGATGTTGGTCGAACTGCCCCCATCGACCAATTATCTTTTGGTCGAGCAGTTGCCAATAGTGAGTTGGATGATCAAGCCATCGTGATATTTTTGCCAACTATCCTGGAGGTCGTCTTGATCGAACGTTATCGGCATCGCCTCCAGTTCCAATTCTTGTTTCGGTCGGGACGACCGAGGAATGGGGTATTCTCCCGACGATTGACTGGCATGCCGCTTGGCTGCTGAGTAGGTTAAACCACAGACGTCTGATCCACCCGTCACACAGTTGATGACTTTTTCATGGACGGGGGATGCCGGTCTTACGTTATCAACTGGCGCAGATTCTTTGTCAATAAAGCCCTGCAGGTGACCTTTGGGGACGATCCAGGCTAACTCCTTCTGCAAAGCAAGGCAGTTATCCATCGTGTGACCATGGTCGCTATGGAAGTCACACCATTTGGTCTTGTCCTTCTTGCCGTCATCTTTGTCACTCTTCTTGGGCCATCAGATAGACGACTGAACGTTTTTAAGAGCGTCGACGAGCTCTTTCATCGTTCCCTTGAATCCATAAGAAGAAATCTTAGGATATTAGGGGAATCGAGGCGTAGGATTACTTTTCTTCTTATCGAACCAAACGTTCGATATTTGGCGTGATGGCTCCGACTTGACGCTCGGCTTGGGTTTGAAATCTGGCTTCTTGATCCCGAGCGACTTTTTGTCAGTGGAATGCTTACGGCGGAAGACTAAGTCGTTTTCGACCCTCATGTAGGCCAAAGTCCTGGCTTGTACGTCTTCAAAATTCTCTGGAGGATATTTTGTAAGATCGACGTACAGTCCCGTAGTGTTGTCTTCAAGACCACGCTTGTAGGCCTCGATGGCAGTCTTGACGTCACGATTTCGAATGCTGATCATTTCAGCGTTGAGGCGATTGAAATAACTACGGATGGACTCTCCAGATTTTTGGACAACGTAGTATAGGTCGCTGGTCTGCTTCTACATCTTGCGACTATTGGCGAACTGTTGCGAGAACTGGTTGACCAATTCTGCGAAGTTGCTAATGGACTTGGGTTTGAGGTTGATCAACCATTGGAGAGCAGGACTGGTAAGAGTCTCCCTGAAGCTTTTGCTCATGCACACTTCTTGATATTGTTGTGGGATTGATACTGTCCACATCAATTTTTTGTATTGTGCAATATGTTCTGTTGGATCAGTTTGTAACACTCGAAAAATTGAGAAAACACATTTTGGGACTCACGAACGTCCGCAGGGCACTAGGCCGGACGTCCGCGATGTGAGGAAGTCCGCACACCATCCGCGGAAGCAACAGAGAAATTTGATAATTCGGATCAGCTCAAGCCAGACGTCCGCGAGATGTCTATCCGGACGTCCGCGATGCATCTGAGATATTTTTCTTGTTTCCTCTTAAGACCATTCCCTCTCTCCCTTTCCTCTCACTTACCCCATTCCATTTCTCAACTCTTTCTCTCTCTAAAAACCAAACTCTCTCTCTAGAAACCCTAAATCTCCCCTCTCCTCTTCATCTTCTTCCCCTAAATCAAAATCATTACCATTGTCGGAAACCTTAACCCATTCAAGCAACCTTCCACTTCATCTCCTTTATCAAGGTTCTAGGGTTTTCACTCAACCCTTTTCACTCCATTTGAAGATTAGGAGTTTTTGGCTCATCTTGGTGGCTCTAGAGACATTTTGGTTGGTGGATTCAAGTATGGTTAAGGTAATCTCCTCTCCTCTTCATTTATGAAGTTAGGGTTTTGATATAAGTGGGTATTGTTGGTGTAAAATGGTTGGATGATGATTCCACATGGTTAGATCTAATTAATGTTGGATGGAAACTTATGGAACTAGGTTTTTGAGGTTTTGGCTTTAAGATTCAAGTTTCATCAAAAGAGCTTATGTTTGGGGAAAATTCTAGATTTAGCCAAAATCTAGCAAGGTGGGTTCAAGTTGATTTGTGAAAACTTTGTACATGCAAAAAATGTTATTTTCCAAATGTTTGTGTGTTTTACTTGAAAATATCAATTGTTGAGTTATTTGATGAGTCTAACTCTTTTGAAGTAATTATCTTCATAAATGTTGTAAAACACCCATATTTGGGATTTTTGGGATATTTGATGTGTAGGAATCATAAATATATCCTTAAAAGATTTATTGCTCAAACTGAAGTTTAATTGATGGTTTAATCATATTAGTGTAAATAATTTTATAAACCATTTGGGAGAATGCACATTTTAATGTCAATAGTCGTTTTGAGAATTGTAAGGGTATGAGTCCTTTTGGGAAAACCCTTTTGTTTAACCCGTGTCAAGTTTTGGGTTAATAATGATTTTGTGGTAATCGCTTACCTAAATAATTTTTAAATGCATTTTATGCTATGTTGACCGTTATTTATGGGTCTAATGAGTTTTGAGCATTTTGCTCGGTTTTGACTTTGAGGAAGTATTGGGGACATTTGTCCGGTTCTAATGGCTCGATGTGGAGTCTTATTTATGGTTTGCTTTTATTGCACCATTTTGCATATTATTGCACGTTATTGATATTTACATGCTTGGGTGCGTTAGTCATTCCGGGATAGGCATGTTATTATAGACTGTGTTGCATTGGATCCATAGGCTCGTGAGTCAGTCTTTATTTGATGGTCTACTGGGTGTCGCGGGATTTGACCGGGCCCCATGCTATATGACCTTTACTTTCAAGGGTACGATAGGAGGGCTGAGTCATGGACGAACACGGTGGGCGAATTTGACCTTCGCCAAGTCGTGGCAATGTCGTGGTTGTATCCCCCTTGGGCCGAGCCTTTGGCGATATTCTTGGTAATATTTCGCTATGGTCACCCGTCTCTTGGTCATAACTTGAAAGGCGTCGTATGGGACACTTGGGCCTTTATGCAGTGAAGTGTCGTACGATTAACATTGTATGAGTGGCGTACTTTTGTGTTTATCCACTCTCAATGGATACGGGTCTCCCCCGTCGTTGGCCAACCTACTTGGGATTTTGTATTGTCCCAGTTTTATTATTATTGTTGGTCTTATACGTTTGACTGCAATTTGATGAATTTAATATTGGATTCCCCTCAATGTATATTAAAGTTTAAATGAAGCAGGTCATTTCCGTATTTACGGTATTTGGACTTCATTACATTTTACGTTCGCGTGAGTATTGCTTCGTATTATGTTTTCAATGAAGTATTATATTTAAAATGGTTTTCCATGATTTATGGGTTGAGTATTTTATTGTCAACCGTATTTGAAGGTTTTCCCTAATATAGAATTATTCACGTATTTGAGTGAGTTGGGATTGGAATTCATTTTGGAAAAACGCTTTATACCTTTTGAGAACTTTTCTCATAGATTTTGGGTGCGTTAAAAAATGAGTCGTTTATATCCTTTTGTAAACTCTTTTGGAAATCCTAATCTATATTGCAAATTTCATTTAAAGAATTATTTAAATCATGCTATAAACTCTTGATGCTCACTAGGCGTTAGCCTAACCCTTTTTATTTGTCGGCATGTGCAACATGTCTCAGGTTGGGAGTAGTTCTAGTGACACTGTGAAAAGTCGTGTGCTAGTAAAGTGCTTGAGAGTTGAATAGCTTAAGTGATGTTTCCGCATTCATCCTTGGGATTAGCAACTTGTACTTGGGTTAAGTATCACCCGAGGTAGTTCTAGTCTTTGTAATGAGACTTGTGTTTCACATTGATTGAGGTTAACCATAGTTTGTAATTTGAGGTATTTCACCTATTGAATTATAGGAATAAATCCTATTGTTTCGGATGTAATATCGAAAATTTTAATTAGTTGCTCATTCCCAATTCGAGGGTGTTACACAGTTATTCCTGAATATTTTGGAGTGAAAGCAGGAATGTTGTATTTCTTTGGGACATCGACAGTCGCTATCGTGTCAACGAAAGGCGACGCTTGAAATCCTGTGCAGGGTTCGACGTTGACGGGGACGGCGGCTCATGGTAACTTGGAAAGTAGCGACAACATCTTCTCGTTCTGATCTTCCAATAACCTAAGTCGCTGATCGGAATTTACACCACTTGGAGGGTTGACCCCTGAATTCGTGGCCATCGTCGTACCATTTCCATACGAAGAACCATTGGCATCCCCATTGAGAGGGACGAAATATTGCGGAGCGCCATTATGCAAGGGTGGTGGCCTCAAATACTGAGGGGGATACTGTCCTTGATGAGGATTGCTGACAAATGGCCTCGAACCTGGATTGTTGGCGAATGCCCCTGGACCTGGATTGTTGGCGAATGGACCTGGACCCGTCTGGAATTGGGGCCTCATGATATGTGCACCCATAGGTCGGGGACCATTCTGAGGACCAAAGGAATTGCCCATCGCTGGATTCCTTAGAGAAACGATTTCTGCGGCTGCCTTCTGATTCTGCTCATGTAGGGCTTGAATCTGGCTTCGAGCCGAATTCAATTCTGACTGGAGTTGAATCATGGGATCTTGATAGTTTGCCATTTACCTAAAAATAACAAAAACTTCACAAGATCGTTAGAGCGATATATGCGTTGGCTTGAGATTTTCTCTAGATGGGGTCCCACGGATGGCGCCAAACTGTTAATGCCAAAAATCGCCCAAAAGAACAACTTAAGGTTGATGTGGACTTTTAACAACTAAAGAAACGTATCTCAAGATCAAGCAACACAATCGCAAGGAAAAATAAACAAGCCAAGAGATTTGGTGATGCGGAAAACCCCAAAACGAGGGAAAAAACCACGGTCGACTTGCGAGAGTCGACGGTGCACTATAGTCGCCAAACAGGGGCGAAAGTCCTTTTGTAACAGGTGTTTTGTGTACAACAGGTTACAAATAAATGTAAAAATAGACTTAGTCTTGTGTAAATGACGTGTGTCGTGTGTAAATCATGCGAAATAAACTGTTGTCGTGCGGTTCTAACTGCTGTCGTGCGAAGTTGCTTCAGCGATATTCATTCGAATGCTCTGTGAATCACTGTGTTTCCGGTGTGCACTTGCTTAGAAAATAGATGGAGCAGATGTAGATCAGATTAAATCAGATTAACTTAGATAGCTTTCTCGGTTGCAGCATAGGCCTTTTATATAGTTTTCGCTGGTCATTAAAGGTGTCTTTATGGCGCGCTTCGTAACCGCTGTCGGGCTTTAAATACCATTGATGACTTGTCCGTTACTGGTCGTTTGCACCATGAATGCTCGTATACATGCATAAATGAACAAAAGAAACGGGTGTTGACTGTTAACGGTTAGTATAATCGTACGACCGTCTTAAGTCTCACACGTCGGTCTTTCGGAACGTACGATCAACACAAAAACATACGACCGAGTACTCGTTCGTAAACAACTTGTAAGACCTTATCTTAATACAAGAGTGGTCTTATGGAAATGTTATCTGAGTTTTCTAGCGTCGGTCGTGAGGTGTGATTTTTTACCTAAACAACTTTCTACTACTTTTTATATACTTTAAAACCCCGTCATATCCAAATAGTTGATCTTTTGAGTTGTAAATATTGCTTTTAGTAGTATAATAATAAATGGAAAATAAGATCTTGAAAACGTGGTGATAATACTTATTGTTGGGTTTATTGTGCAAATTCATGGAAAATGCTATAGAGGATGCTGTAGGAGTGTTGCAGCACCAGTGGAATTCAACTTTTGAGATAAAAATGAAAATGGATAGCCGCCTTTTTGATGCATCTACAAGTTGGCAGAAAAGTATGTGGTGGAGATTTTACCATAAATGGATATCCATAAATAAGTCTAGCAAATTGCCAACTTGTGGCTTTTTGCTTTTGAAATATTTGTATATAAATAAGCCTTTGGATGGCTTTAGGAAGGGACGAAAGGAGAGCTCAAAACAACAACTTTTGTTTCTATGTTCTTCCAATATATAATATAAGTATGGTTCTTCTTGATTGAGTTTAAAAAAAGTTTAATCACTTTCTTTATTTATTATTTTACCGTTTATTTTTACATTATCGTTATCTTGTCCTTTATATTACCGTCATAATATCATCCATATATTATCACCATCTTTTAGATAACGCAACTTAAATTCCTGTCGTAATTTACCATAAGTTTCTCATTTATAGTAAAGTGTTTTACAGTCGTCATAATTTAGTTTAAATTATTGCTATCATATTTATTAATCGTAATAACTTAGTGTAAACTTTTTGTACAAATTTTCATCCAACGATTTTCCCTTCTCAGGAGCAGAGAGACTTTTGACTGAGGTTTGAGACTCTCTTTTAGAAATCTTTGCAGGTTTGGGTTCAGAGGAGGAAGCTTCATCAATGGTTAGAGATTTCAACAGTTCATGAATGGGTTTGGAAGGGTCATTTGAGCCATGGGCCTCCTCATCTTCAAGATGTGGAATAAAATAATTGACTTTAATGAATATTCCAAACTTTAAAGCTTTTGAAAGGTCAGAGGAGTTCATGGACTGAGAATTATTTGAGTCAATGTCTGATGACTCGTTGAAGGAAGGGAGTACAAAGGGAGCAAGAGCATGAACTGTGAGTTCCAGATCAGTGCAAGGAACAGTAGAAATCAATAAGTAGAATACAATCAGTATGATTTCAATTGGTCATCCAATTCACTTTCATTCAATCAGATCGAATTACAATAAGCTCTTGAAAGTGAAAAAAGACAACTAGCCTAATTTTCTAAGGCTAACACATATTATATACCATGGGCCCATAACATTTAAGCCCATGGCCCATTACACATAAAAGGATCAAAATGATTAATTAACAGTTTAACCCTTGAACTTCTATTCAACCTGATTTGACCCTAACAATCTCCCCCTTTGAATTGAAGTTCGAGTTCGCGCCAGTTCTCGACGAATCTCTTTCGAAGCGCAAAGTGGATCTTGAACATTCGGATGGCTCGGCGGTAGTCGATGCGGTCTTCTATCACTTCTAATGCTTTTTTAGCGGCAATCTCGTTTGAATTGGGAACAAACGAAGACTTTTGATTTTCGGATTCAAAAGTGATGATGTTACGAAGAGCATCTCTTACTTTGAGGAGTGTGTCATCACAGAATCTGTCGACCTGGCTGAAGCAAAGAAACCTCTTTTCTTTCTGTTCGTTGAGGTATACTATCCTAAATTCCGGTTCTAGAAGCAGTGCGTTCTCGGGATACATACTCAGCTCGGGTGCTTTTAGTTTCGGTTTCAGCAGGTTTACCTTCTTTGCCCTGTTCTCGATTCCCATTTGAAAGTCTGTGAGGTAGGACATCATGATTGTGTGTATTAGGAATCGACGAACAGCTTCGAGCGCTTTGGTTACTTGAAGTGGTCGGATGGTTCTTGTTCGGAGGTCTTTCAGTATATCAAGCAAGTCGAACGGTCTAAGATTCTTAAAGTCAGCTTCAGAAATTCTACATTCATTACCGTCTTCGCGTCGGATAGTGAATACTGGAAACATAACTCTAAGGATTCGGCCGGTTTGGATGTTGAGCACTTTAGAGATCTTGTGCTTGGTTCGGACTTGGCTAACTGGCAGACACCGCTTCATGGCATTTATGTACTGACCTTGGTATTCCTTGTCGAAATAAGAATCCCAAGGCAGAAAGTTGGCTCGATGGGGCGTAACCTGTGAACGTATAGCTTCTTCAGTGATTCCTCCAAGTGAGGAATAAGGATCATGATCTTCTCCCATCGGATTTGTTGCTGTTGAGGAGGAGGATGATCTGAAGCTGTTGGTTGTTGAGGAGATGTCGGATTTGAAGCAGTTGAAGTCTCGGGTATCGTAGAAGTATTGGGAGCCTGTGAAGTGTGGGCAGGTGTACCGTATAGGTTTTGAAGCAGAAACTGGTCATAATCAACGTTGTCGTCTTCATCAGTAGGAAATGTCAAGTTTACCTGGAGATTTATTGCAATGGCGGCTTTTTGTACCATGCATTTTCAGTCTCGGGGTCGATCTCGGAATTTGGATCAATCAGATCAAGTGTGGGCCTATCTGATGCATCATAAATGACCAATTCCTGTGTTTCTCCCTCGGGCTTTCCAACCGTTGGGTCTTCGTCGTCCGAGATGTCCATGTCTATGACCATATCGGCTAAGCTCAACTGGGCTTCAGGTTCGTCGGTTGCAGTTGCCACAGTTGATGGTTCCGGTTGAACCGTTGTAGTAGTTTCAGTAAGGATCCGGGCGGACACAGCTAATCGCAGTCTTTTATTCTCCCCCTCATGGTGCTCAGGATCATCCTGATCATCGTGTCTTCGCTTTAGTCCGCCGACTTGACTTTTGCAGGTTTCTTCCATGGAGGCGACTCTCTCGGATAAAGTGGTTAGGGCTTGCTGAACTTCCTTGAGAGTCGCGTCAAGCTGATCCATACGAGTGTTGACGGAAGACGATTGAGTAGATGATTGTAATCGAAGAACGGAGATGAGATCTACTTCAGTCGAGGAGTCGGTATCCGCAGTCTGTAGAAGCTAGGCTAGGAGCATGGTCTTCAAAGTATCCACCGAAAATGTTGGTTGAGCGGGTGTCGGTGGAGGGATTGGTGAGGTTTAGGGTTCTACCAGCTTTTCCTTCCCTTTAATCAAAGATTTTACCTTATCGAGCTCGTTCCGGACCTCCTCCGTCAGCTTCTCTCGGACAACCTTTAGGGCATTGGCCCGATATCCCTTTGACACGAAGTCGAGTAATATCACACCGGGGTCACTTAGAGCACCTGTTGAGGCATCGACGTTAGAGGTAGAGCCACCTACGTTCACCGGTGGCAAATATGTGGTCGTGGTAGGATTTCCTTCCGATCCTCGCGGTCCGCCCGAAAGCAGAGACACTACGGAAGTTCCGATCGGGTCAAGAAGAGCACCGATGTGTTGAGTCTCAGCCTGTGTCCTAGCCGAAGAAACTATTAAATCATTTGGCTCTAGACTCGAACGTGCATGCAAAGAAGTCAAGAGTGGGGGCAGCTGCTCTCTATTTTCAATACCAATACTCTCCGAGTGAGAGATCGGTAGACGTTGTGCTAAGTACCCGTGCAAAATTGAAACATCCGTCTTTTGAGAGATAGATGAGTGGCTAGGAGGGATGTGTAATTGCGCCGCTAGGTCCACGACGTCTTGTTCAATACCTTGTCCCAACAAATGGGCTGGATACTGGTCGATACTGGGCTGGATTCGCTCAGAAGTCTCTTTATTTTTACGACTTTCTCTCTCATGATTCTTTTTTGATCTAACTTTACCCTGTCTCACCACTTCTGGATTTTCAACTAATTCTCCCTCCTCTCTCCTTGTATCTCCCTTAATAGGCTGGGTAGTAGGAATGAGTGGTGGTGTAGGTGAGTTAGATGGGGATTCTTCGATCAATGGTGGATGACCTCCGATACGGGCTAGAATTAGTGAAAGGCGGATTGCGCGTTCTGTATCGGAGTCAGTGGAGTCAGAATCCATCGTGTCAGTTTGGACGAACGGGGATAATGGTTCAGTGGTGTCCGTTCCTGGATCGTGATCAAGAGTAGGTCGGTGTGTTTCAGTGACGACTGGGACCTCGTGTAGTTTAGTCGACGACCGGACTTCAATCGTGGTTCGGGTTGTGTGAGGGCAAGGTTGTAGGCTAGTTCCGGCTTGGCTGGCATGGGTAGTACTGGTACGCATATCCAATGCACCGCCCACGCCTGTTCCCCTCCCATGCACTCTCAACACACCCCGTCCGGGAGCCCCAGCTACCCGGACTCTACCTCCTCTCGTCCGTGGACCCTCACGTTGCTCAGATCTATGTCCTTGGGGAGATCCCTCCGGCTCTGGCTGGACCATGGGATTCCCTAACTCTCTCTTATACTCTATCACTAGGTGCATTGGGGTGCGCGTGTGCCAGTATGTGTTCTAGGATAGGCATGGCTGGGGTATCAGGTGGATTACGAATTACTAAGTACTGCAAGTTAAACTGAGGACATACCGGATGATTGATACGCCTCGGGATAAGTTGATTCGCCTCCATGTGTTGTCGGATGGCCAGATAAAAGAGGCACGGAAATGGGAGGAACTTCTTTTTGGATCCGTCAGTCTGTCGGATGGCTTGCACCAGTTCACGCCAAATGATTGTTGAGTAGTCTATGTGCCGGTTGTAGCATACAGCGTGAAATAAGCGTAGGAAGTCTATGGTGCACCGGTCTATCCCCTTCCATCGATAGGATAGACACCTGTTCAGGATCGAGAACAGAGTGTACCAGACCGGGGCGATGTACTTCCGGTTGAATGCGGATGGATGGTCGAGAGCGTGTTGGTATCCATGTGCACGGATATCGGCGTAGAGAGTGACGTCATCGACGGCGGGGGCGTATGCGACATTGACTTCGTGTGTGGGTTCCGGAAGGGACAGCAGTTAGCGGAAAGACTCCGGTGTGAGGGTGAAGGGGTGGTTGTCGATGCTTGCCGAAATCGTCTGAGTATTGTTGGCAGTGACAACTCTAGCCGTGTGCCATACTTGGTATACATACAGGACATGTACGTCTGTTGTCGCGGTCAATGCTCGGCGAAGCGGGTGGCCGTGCATTATATCACCGACCACTCGGTGGGTGGGTTCGGAATGCAGCAGCATCGAGATGGTGGTTGTTCGGTGAGATCTCAATGCCATGGTCCTCGGGAACCAAGGCATTTTCGGCCGCCTCGTCAATAAATTCCTCTGGTGGAGGAATGTTCTGCTGTGGTTGCTCTTGTTGATCTGCCATTAGTATACCTGAAAATTTCAGAGTTAGAGCTTGGACGTGATCAAATTGGAAATTATGCGTACCTGAGCATTTGAATGGCTCAATCAACGGTTGATTGAGGACTGGCAGTAGGTGCAGGACATTGGGATTGCCAATGTTTGAAAAATGGCAAAGGCAGAGGACTCAAGCAGTGTCCGGATGAATAGGGTATTCGGACAGTTGAGACTTACCGGGTAACATGGAGGTTACCGGGTGAAGGGTACTTACCGGGTGAGGTAAGGTTATCGGGTAAAATAGGTTACCAGATGAGAATGGGATACCGGATAAATAAAAGTTACCTGACAAACAAAGGTTACCGGGCATTGACCATACCGGATAGCCGAACTTACCGGATACGGGAGTATCCGGACGACTTGGGTTACCGGATGGTCAATGTTACCGGGACGAATGAGGTTACCGGGTAACTTGATAGTTACCGGTCGCGATGAGGCTTTCCGGACGATGGGGTTTCACCATAATCAACCAAAATAGACCACAAGAAGCCACATAAATTAGATCTACGCATGAATATCATATCTATGCATCACAAGAGATCAACCAAAGTGCGTAGATAGGCGTGAATCGTGCTGATCAGGAATCGAACCAAGTATGGGTTCCGGAAACCCTTTCGGTCTTTGATCCGATCGAATCATACACTGTTTCGATGATGTGTGTGCGTGATAATGATTGAAAGACTAGTATGAAGCTATAACAACTCGTACCTGTGAGTGTCGAGTCTGAAAGTGATGAAATGAGTAAGAACCGAGGGTTTCCGAGTGAGGGAGATCGAGAGAGTTTAGTAGGGTTTTGCAATGTATCTGGGTAAAGTGAAGGGTAGGTTTCCGGATGTCTTATATAGGGGGCACTTACCGGATGAGTTACCCGGTAACTTACCTGGTCCGGTAAGATTACCTGGTCCGGTAAGATTACCCGGTAACAATGGTTACCCGATAACTTACCGGGTAAGTGTCCGGAAAGCCTAATATTTGAAAGATTTTACCCTTTCTTAAAAAATTTCCTTCTCCCCCTCGACCTTAGCACGGGTATTACCCTGCTCCCCCTCGGAACAAAAATGTGAGTGGGTTAGGAGACGTCAATCATATAATTTTTTTTTACACTTTTAAGAAAAAAAATGTGGCGCTCCCTCTCAAATGATGAACAACTATGATTAAGCTCCCCCTTGGAACATGCACAGAGTGTGATGTGAGGTGCACTCAGGAATGTCCACACACAAAAAAACATTTGGAACATAAAAAAAATTGTGTGACACTCCCCTCTAAAAAATAGAGTATACTTACCTGATACTTGATCGTGCTCCCCCTGAACACATGAACAATTCGTGAAAGCACAGACATGAGCTAAAATTGAATAAGACGACAGTATTTAAACAATAGGAAACACACGTGGAAAGAAAACAAACAAGCTAAATCTACCTAATAAATACAGAGACTGAACCTAACTATGTAACGGATACAAGTAGAATACAGATGCGAGAGAGTGTATACTCAATCATCTAGAGCGTGAATAGTAGATGATGATTAGACAATTTCTCGTAGATGTATGGAACTTGTATCAGGTACACAATCAGATTAAGTCTTCAGATTCAACATACCTAACCTGGACACTAGATGATTAAAGCATTTTTCATCCAGGGGTTTTGTAAACAGGTCTGCTAACTTATGTTCTGTATTTACAAAGCAGAGTTTGACTGTACCTCTTTCAACGTGATCCTTGATAAAATGGTACCGAACGTCTATGTGCTTTGTCTTGGTATGTTGGACCGGATTGCTGGATATTGCAATAGCGCTCTTCGAGTCGCAGTAGATGGGCACCTTGGTGTAAGTGAAGCCGTAGTCCTTGAGTTGCGTGCGCATCCATATCACTTGTGAACAACAGCTTGCGGCGGCCACGTATTCCGCCTCGGCAGTCGACGTAGAGACACACTGTTGCTTCTTGCATGCCCAAGTCACCAGACTGTCACCCAAGAACTGCACATGACCCGTTGTGCTCTTCTGATCCATCATGTTGCCCGCATGATCCGCATCAGAGTATGCAGGCAGCTCAAAACCTGTCTCTTTCGGGTACCACAAGCCAAGATCAGCAGTACCGCGTAAATAACGAAAAATTCGTTTGACAGCGATTAAGTGAGACTGTTTCGGTTTTGACTGAAACCGGGCACAAAGAAATGTCGAAAACATGATGTCCGGTCTACTAGCAGTTAGGTACATTAAGGAACGAATCATTCCCCGTACGTTTTAGTGTCCACACCCTTTCCGGTAGGATCGGCGTATACTTTGTACCGGGTGCCATGGGAGTTTTCATCGGTGAGGACTGTTCCATCTGGAATTTCTTAAGAATATCCCGGATGTACTTGGCCTGATTTATGAATATCCCGACCGACAGTTGTTTAATTTGAAGACCAAGGAAGAAATTCATCTCACACAACATACTCATTTTAAAAAAAATCCCATTAATTTGCCAAAGTTCTTAGCAAACTGTGGGTTAGTAGAACCGAAAATTATGTCGTCGACATACACCTGAACTAACACTATATGACATTTTTCCTTTTTAATAAAGAGAGTTGTATCGATTTTACCTCGTGAAAATTCCGACTTTATTAAAAACTTTGATAATGTATCATACCAGGCCCGTGGAGCTTTCTTCAAACCGTAGAGCGCCTTGTCTAGTATGTAGACATGGTCAAGCTTCTTGTCGTCCACTAACCCGTCCGGTTGCTATACGTACACCTCTTCCTTGAGCTCGCCGTTGAGAAATGCGTTCTTGACATCCATTTGGAAGACCGTGAAGTTTTTGTATGCGGCGTATGCAAGGAACATACGTATTGCTTCGATTCTCGCCATCGGAGTGTATGTCTCGTCATAGTCGATCCCTTCTTGTTGACGGTATCCTTTGGCCACGAGATGTGCCTTGTTTCGTACGATGATGTCGTCCTCGTCCTTCTTGTTCTTGAAGATCCATTTAGTGCCGATCACCGTTTTGTGCGATGGACGTGGGGCAAGTCGCCATACTTTAAGGGCCTCGAATTGGTTGAGCTCCTCTTGCATGGCCATGACCCAGTCCGGATCTTCGAGTGCTTCGCGGACGGTGGTAGGCTCAATCTTACTCAGGAATCCAGAGAAGAGGCAGAAGTTGGCCGATGCGCCTCGTGTTTGAACTAGAGTACTGGGATCACCGATAATTTGGTGCAGGGGATGAGCTCTTGGTCATTTGGTGGTGTGTGGAAGCGGCTGCTAAGTTGAGTGTGAAGTGTCCGGATCCACGTATCCACCAGTCGGAAGGTCTTGTACGGCTTCAAGTGTAGCAGGCTGGTTTCTCGGAGGAGACTTTGGTGGATTCGTCAAAAGTTGAGCAACTTCTGGTTCCGAGGAAGGCAGAGGTTGATCTACGAGCAAAGTTGAGGATGAATCGTCAGGAGCGATCTCCGGGTTTAGAACTAGTTCCTTCGGGTGGATTGTTGTATCAGATGATGTTGATGATGAAGGTTGAGGTGTCTCCACAGTGTTTGTTGGAGTGCTAGTCGAGGGCGGCGGACCGGAGATATTCACGGAGTCCTCGATTTGAGCAGCTTCAAGTCTTGGTTGCGCTGAGATACGAGGGGTAGAGGCATTAAACATATCATCCTAAAAGTATTGAAACAGTAAATCTAAATCAAAAAAATGAGCATTCGACGTAGATGCGTGATTCGGATTTACTGCCGTTTGTGCAGATCCCGAACGTGAAAGTTCGGAAGCTATCACACCAGTTAAACCGGGTTCTGAACTGATTTGTTCGGAAGCCAAGTCCGCAGCTTCGTCGAATGTCACGTTTACACTCTCAGTAACGTTTTGGTCCATTGGTGTAAACGCGATACGCCTTAGCCTGCATGGAGTATCCTATGAAAACTCCTTCGTCTGCCTTCGGGCTGAATTTGCCGAGATCATATTTGTCATTGAGGACGTAGCACGTGCATCCGAAGGCGTGGAAGTACTTGATGTTCGGAACGCGGTTGTTCATGATCTCGTACGGTGTCTTGTTGAACCGCTTATTGATGATGGAGCGGTTTTGCCTGTAGCATGCAGTTGACACCGCTTCAGCCGAAAGAAATACAGGCAGCTTGGACTGTGACAGCATCATGTGAACGGCTTTGACGAGGGTACGATTGTGTCTTTCCACCACTCCGTATTGTTGAGTAGTGCGTGCAGCCGAGAAGGTTTGCGAGATACCGACTGAAGTCAGGTATTCGTTTACCGTTTGATTTTTAAACTCCGTCCCGTTGTCGGTCCTGATGGTCTGAACTTGCAGTTGAAGGTTCAGTTGGATAGTCTTCAGATGGTTGATAATCAGCTCCGGCGTTTCGTCCTTCGAGCGGAGAAACTTAACCCAAGTAGAGCGTGAGAAATCATCCACCATCACCAGGACGTACTTGCGTTTGTTGATGCTCTGAACACGCATTGGTCCACACAAATCCATATGGATGAGTTCGAGGGACCGGGACGTGCTTGGAGTGGCCTTCGGCTTATGCGTCGCTCGCTTCATCTTTCCCATTTCGCATGCCCTGCATAGTCGGTCCTTCACGAATTGAAGGTCGGGCATGCCTTTCACGTGTCCGCCAAACACCAGTTTGTTGATACTCTTGAAGTTCAGGTGCGAGAGACGTCGATGCCAAATCCACGCTTGTTGGGAATTGGCCTTTGACATCAGGCAGACAGAATTGTCGGTCTTCAGGGCGGCGAGGTCGATGGTGTAGAGGTTGGTCTTTCGCGTTCCAACCAGTAGCTCCGTTCCGGCGTCAGTGAGGATGCTACACCTTTTGGCTTTGAATCTGACCTCGAGATCTTTATCACAGAATTGGCCGATACTGAACAGGTTGTGTCCCAATCTCGCGACGTATGATACTTTCTTTATTGTGATCTTATCTTGGACAATGTCACCGTTGCCCAAAATCGGCGCCTTGTCATCGTACCCAAATCTCACGTCTCTGCAATATTGTTCCTTGTAGTTCGTGAGAAGCTCCCTCATTTCGGTCATGTGCTTGGAGCATCCAGAATATAAGTACCACACATGACCGTCCTGCAAAACGAGATTAGCGGACTTTAGGTACCCATATTAAAATAGGTCCTGGAGGGTTAGGGTTCACACCTTTCGGAGGAACTTGTTTTGAAGCAGGTTGCCTCTTGGGTGTAGGTTTAACCTCAATAGGAGGAACCCGTTTTGAAATGGGTTTCCTTTCTTGCTTTGGTTTAACCTCTGATTGAGAACCCCGTTGTGTATGGTGTTTTTTTTGTATTTACGGGGTTTGCGTTTGGGTGCAGAATTATACATATGATATGACCCAAACCAATCATTATTATTAATGTCATCAAAGTCATTCCAACCACAACTAGAACAACACAAACAATCATGCGATAATTGAATCAATTGCTGAATGGAATAAAGTTTAATTGGAAATTTAATGTCGTGTTTAACAAAATCATTCCTATGATTCCAAGCACAATCATTTTTGTTCATTTTAGGGTAAAAGACAGTATTAAATGACTTTGATGCAGCATTCTCGATAGATTCCTTAGCTATCCACTTTGGTTTGTCCCGTTTAGCTCGACCGGTTTTATCTGAAACAACATTGACAGCATGGTCAGTGGATTTTGAGGAAACAGGATTTTTATCAGTCGATCTATCGGTCTTTTGCCTCGGCTGTGATTGTTTTTCAGAATGTGACGTAGTTTTAGAAACCTTAATCACAACCGGGGTTTTTGTTTTGGAACATTCGCCCTTTTGAAAATTGACCGGTCGATTAACTACTAGCGAAAGGAAACCAGTATGGCTTGGAAGACGTTTGTCGAAGGGGAACGATTCAAACTCTTCATCAGAATTGCCCACGGAATTCATAAATTCTGAAAAATCGATATCCGGGATAGTATGACTTGGATTGGCCGAGGAAGGCGAGGAACACTTTGTGTTTGTGTGCTTCGGGGAATTCGGTGCGGAAGCTAGGAAAAAGTCAGAGTTTAAATTCCTTAAAACACTCGTATCTTGAGTCTCTTTACTGTCTTGTGAAGAGATTTTGCCAATGAAAGCTTTACACGAAGACGTATCAGATGAGTTGGAAGAAAGTTTGGGTGAAATTAGCTTTTCAGATTGGAATAGGTCAACCTTCTCTTGGAGTTGACCATTTCTCGTATGCTCCTTCATCGCTTATGTTGCCAAGGCAGACAGTTTTGATGTGAGCTTATTGATTTCACACTGAAGGATTTCTTGTCCTTCATCCGACACAACTTCGGTTTTCTCAGATTTGAGATTCTCAACTTCTGTGATAAGCGCTAACTTTTCTTTTTGAAAACAAGAGCTTTCCTTCTCGAGTGACTCTTCTAACTCGAGTATTTTTGCTTCCAAGACGAGAGGGGGAACATAGAGTTTGAACTCATCCGTCCCAGTCTTGGGTTCGGTTGCTTGGACCTCATCCTTTTTGGAGGAATCCTTGGGCGTCACAACCTTATAGCAGTCAAAATAGTCATTCGAGAGGTATTTCTTTGGATTTTTCTCATAGGAATAGTTTGTGGCCTCATAACAAAAAGGAAGTTTCATTTTAGTCGTGTGTTTGCGCTTATATTCCTCAGTTTCCTCTTCTTTCTCAGGTTCAAGAGGACCAGTCCATTTTATCCCATATTCTGGATACTTTTTGTCTATTCCAAGACAGCCAAAATCACAGTGCAGGTCTTTTAAACATACCCTTTTTCAAGTACTGTGGGTTATCGTATCCGATTCCCCATTCCTTGTTAAAGTAAGTGAACTCCTTGGGTTTATTCATGTGGATGGTCTGATCAGTTTGACCTCTTTTGTGGAGTTTGGTTTCAAGATCAGTTATTTTAGTGACAAACTCCTTGTGCTGAATTTGAAGAGAAGAGCATTGATAAACAATTTATGCTTTCTCATTCTCACACTGATCTAGTTGTGACTATAGTTCATATATTTTGGCCCTTAAGTCCTTAGGTGCTATTGAAAGATTTTTGCATTTGTCTTTTAAATTAGCATTTTCGGACTTGTGTTTCTCAGTTATCCGCTTTTGAACATCTAGCTTTTCAGATAGTGATTTAATCTCAAGAAGTTGTTCATTAGCGGTGGCCTTATAGGAATCTATCTGTTCAACTAGAGGTTGTGTTTGATCTATAGTTCGGTTATAAAGATCTTGATAGATAGGTTCACATACCTGGCACAGCTTTGTCTTTTCCTCTGAAAGAGAGTGGTAGCCCATGAAAGCGTCGGCATCCTCAGATTCGTTTTCGTCATCAGAATGACCCAACCAATAGTCATCTTCAACAAATAAGGCTTCGCCCGCTTCCTTTTGTTCTGACAGTGCGAGCTTTTCTTTGTAGTAGTGAGCGTTCTTTACGATAGGCTTCCTACAATCTTTCGCAAAATGACCAAGCTTCCCGCAGTTATAACATGTCACGGATTCGTCTTTCTTCTTTGTTTCAGACTTGCGGTCCTCTTTCTCGGTCTTCTCCTTCTTGTCAGACTGGTTGGGCTCATCGGACTTCTTCTTGCCTTCGTATTTATCCTGATAATCATGGCGCTTGTTGGAGGAGGTGGAATAGCGCTGATTATTGGATGTGGGCTTCTTGTAAAACTTCTGTTGTTGGAAGGATTTGGAGAGCAGAGCCATTGCTTTCTTAATGGCTGTTAATTCAGGATCAGAATCACTGTCCTCTTTTTCCCCAGGTTCTGGCTCAGATTCACTTGGCTCTTGGGTACGTTTGGAACGACGGCTAGAAGATTTGCCTCGTTTTGAAGACATAAGTTCTAGTGGACCAGCAGGTGGCTTGGACGCAGACTTCTTTTCGTTCAGAATCTCTATCACTTCATCTTCGTCTTGAAGAAGCATCTCATAGAGTTTGTGTATTCTCACGTTCTCCATCAAGTGGTTGTGCTTGACGTGAGATGCGAATACTTTCCATTCAGGCAAGAGGTTGTTGAGAAACTTGAGCGCGTTCTTCGTGTTAGATCGAGTGATGTGGTTTTTGTGAAGCTCGTTGAGGAGGAGACAAAAACATTCATAGGTCTGGGAGAGGGATTCGCCGGTGCGCTGCTTAAACCCATCAAACTTGGTGATGCAGCTGTTGATTTTCAGTTGGTTCCCGACTTTGCTCCCGAGCATCATTTTCTCCACTTGATCCCACATACCCTTTGCTGTATCTTTGTAACTGTCGATGGCTGTGTAGATCGTGTTGGGTAGAGCCTGAACAAGGTGCCTCTTAGCATGCTTTTCTCCCTCAATCATGCCTCTTTCGTCGACAGTCATATCGGCGAATGTCTTATCCTCGTAACGAACTTGACCACCTTCTTCAGTTGCTGGTATAGTCTTCATGGGTTTAGGAATTGGCCCATGACATAGAGCTTGCCACATGAACTCAATGTTGTCTTTAGACTCGATGAAGATTATGAATCTGTCCCGCCATTGGCTGTACTCACCTTGGTAGAGACAAGGTGGTTTAGAGTCGGTGCCGATAGCAAGAGCGTCGCGCGAAGACAACTTATGTTGCACTAATGTGATCGTCAGAGTATTGGTTCGATTCAAAGTGAGATCCTAACGCAAGGCACTAAGAGTGATGTCCTAACGCAGGTTCTAAGAGTGGTTTCTGCTAAAACAGGTAAGAAATCGACTAGACTGAACTTACCGGATAGGAATCCGGATGAAAGATATCTGATCTGGAAGTGTCCGGATCAAATTGTGAAAAGCATGTCAATTTGCAGAAGTTACCGGATAAACTTGAGTTACCGGAAAACTGAGGGTTACCGGATTAGACAAGTTTACCGGATGAAATAATAATAAGCAAAAACAAACTTACCTAATGCGAATAAACAAGAATCAAGCTTACTGGATAAAAGTGCTTACCGGATGAAGAGGTTACCGGATGACTGGATGTTACCGGATGAAGCAACAAAATCAAGAACTTACCGATAGCACAATGAAACAAATTACTAGCTTACCGGGTGAGAGAACTTATCGGATTAAATGTCAGTTACCGGGAACTTGTCCGGTATGAGGGACATACCGGGTGTGACTTCCGGTATCCAGGTATGATCTGGATAGTTTTCCGGTAAGTGAAAGTAGCCGGTAAGTGGAAGTTACCCGGTAACTTGGAGTTACCCGATAACTTGGAGTTACCCGGTAACAAGAGATAATTAAGGAAACTTACCCGGTAACTATGTGATGTTGACCGGTAACCACGACTGTGGTTTCCAAAAACGCAGGAATTTGATTAGGGTTCTTTGGAGTCGTTCCTGAAAGGTTATGTTGGTCCCGAAGGCCTATACAAGTTTGTAGAAGGGGGGGGGGGGGTTGAATACAAACACGCAAATATTACTTTTCTAAATTGTTTATTGATAAATCATTAACAATTTACAGCTTGTTGCGGAGACAAGATTAAGGATAAACCTAAATCTAAACAAGTTGGAACACTAAGGTTTCTTGCACTAAGAGAGATAAGGAAATTACTAATAATAACCTATCTGAGATAAGAGATTTGAACTTGTCCAGAGTTAGCAAGTTACTTCAAATGAAGTGAGTTCATCTCTTTATATACTGCATGCATTTAATGCAAGTCAGTATATACTTTACACGTGTCATCAGCTGGTTGGTTGCATGTCATTGACTTTTGTTGACAACCTTAGTAGCCGTAAGGATGAACAGTGTAGTATCAGAGTGGTTGTACGATTTCAGATTTTCGGAGGTTCTTTTCTGACATTTCGTACGAAGGCGTGCAAGGGTGGTTAAGACAAAAGTACTTTGTACGGAGGACTTCATGATCAGCTTTCGTTGATTCAGCGATTATCATTTACTATTCAACAGATGATAAAGTTCAGCGATAGCTGAAGTCTTGTACTTGATACTTCACGTTGAGTGGACAAATCTGAGTCTTCGCTGATCCGCATCAGTTCATTAGGAGACTTGTCGCTGGTTCTTGAGCTTGATCTTCGACTTCAGCGTAGAACCTTTGTTGACGTGAAACTTGTCTTCAGGGATCATAAGTAAACAACTAACTTATCAGCGATCATCGTAATGACTGAACAGACTCAGAGCATTAATGGTGAACAGTGTTCGCTGAATGTTTAATTTAAAGAGTGAGAGTTCCTATCAGCGGTACTGTAAGATCTTAGTACTTATCAGCGATAGTGAAACTCTGATACATATTGTTTACTTACAATTTTCACTAAGTATAAGAGAGGGTCATTATCAAATCACTAAGGGTTTGGATCAACAATCTCCCCCTATTTGATTATGACATAGCAACAAAGAAAATTGCTATTTAATGAAAACATAAGGATAAAAAGAACTCATAAAATATTTGTCCCTTTTACTATTTTCTGGGATCTTTTCTGTACTGATGGAGTAAAGTACATTCGCTGAAATCTTTCTTTAAAACTTTGAATCAGGTTACAATGAAGAACAGAAAGATTACAAGTACGAGCGAAATAAATTAAAAGTACAAAAGGATAACTGATAAAATAGATGAAAGAGGCGATTTTATCAGCTTACAGAGGTTCTTCCTTAATGAGAAGTTCATCAAGGGTCTTTTCAGTGGGGATCATCCAGTCAGGAACCGTTACACCTCGTTTTCTTTTGTTCAGCGCTTCTTCAAAAATCAAGGGTTTTAGGTGTCGTGCCTGAATGTCTTTTCTGAAGTCACACCAATAGATAAGATCTCTGAGCTGTTCGATTGGAGTGATTGGAAGCTCAGCGATCCGTTGAAAGCATTTACGTCCGTCGTAGTCGAGAAAGAATATTCCATAAGGATTACTGATGACTTTACCAGGGACGAAAATTTCACATGGTGGCAAAGAAATGTCAAGGGCAGATAGATCAGGGTCAGGACCAAGTACTTCAGCGCGAGAGAAACCAATTCCAGTTTCATTTCGTATGACAGGACCTGAGTTTGAATCTTGACGTTTCTTCTTTGGAGAGGCCCTTTTTCTTTTCAGCTTAAGATCAGGAAGAGGAGGAATGTCCACACAAGAAGATATCAAATCGATCTGTCTGTTTATCAGCTTTTCGAAATGATCCTTGTACTTAGATTGTGATTTATGGATAGCTAACCTCATCTCCAGCTATTCAGAGAGACCATACCTTTTTACAGTGTCAGCGCGAAAGGTTTCAGTTTGGCCATCTTCTCTGAAAAGTTTAATGTCAACAATAGGTACTCCGATAGAGGTTCTTCCAGAGATGAATACCTTGTTGATCTTCGCTGGACGATATCTGAAGTGTATTTTCTCTTTACACCATATCAGGGTGGTCTGAGAAACTTCAGTTTTCTTTTCCACGGTCTTCTGGGCTTCTTCCCAAAGTTTTCGTTGAACTTGAATGGGAACACGTTTCAGCTTGGGGTCTTTGACAGATTCTTGAGTTAGCTTGATGGCGTATTCTCTGTCTTTTTCTTCAACTTCCTTTCTTTCAGCGATGAGGCGTTCAGCTCTGAGGTGTTCCTTGAATTCAGCTTTTGAAATTCTGAACTTTGGAGGAACTGAAGGCAGTTGATCACGCCTTAGAATGATTCGTTGATCCTCGAATCGCTTTATTATTTCTTCTCTTTTCTTCTGTTCTTCTTCTCTTAGCTTTTGAGGAGCCAAGGAAGGTCTGTTTCTGTGTGAGAGAGTTTGTTCTTCAGGTTCATCAGTCTCAGAGATCAAATCCAAGACTGGTATTATTTCTTCAGCGGCAGCTGGTATTTTTGGTGAAGTCGCAGTTGTGGAGCCTTCAGCGATATCCTCAAACAGGGGAGAGGACTAGCTGAAACACAGCGATCTTACAAGTAAGAACTTGGGTAGAAACAGATATAGAGAATTGGTTTAAGTGTATATGCTTGGGTAGAGGAACTGATAGTGTATGATAGAGGAGGGATGGAGTAAGAGATGTTTAGTGTACCTGACAAACCGGCTTTTCAAGCAAGATCGTCAGATTGTCATCTTCAGCGACGCTTTTGCCTTTGCCTTTCTCAGCACCAGAGGCTGAGGGCTTTGTCTTTGTCCGCTCCCCTGAAGGTTCATTTATCGAGATTCCCTTAAGAGCTTTGATCCTTGGGGCAGGTTTGACAATAAAGAAATCATCGTCATCTTCGTCGTCGTCGTCATCATCATCATTCTTTGGAGAAGAAGATGGTTCATTATCAGGGATGCCGACGGCTTCATCATCTTCTGCTTCGGATTCTTCAGCATCTTCTTCGAGTTGCTCCCCCTCAGATACAGAGGCGAGCTTCTCGGTTCCCTCAGGGTTTTCATCTCCCTGAGGTCCAGCGGCAGCTTTCGCTTCAATAGTCTTCTCACCCTCTTCAGCGAAGGTGAGGTCTTCGTTCTTCTCTCCCCTGATAGATTCATCATGGGAAAGGTCTTCAGCGCTCTTGGAAAGGTTTTCAGCGCTCTTCTCCTCGGTATGTTCAGCGCTCTTCTCCCCCTCTTTTTCATGATGACTGGGGGAGGAATGGTTAGATTCAGCAGCATGGGTAGGTTCTCTGTCTTCTTGGCCAGAGAGACCTACGCGAACTTCAATCTTAGCTAATCTGTCTTCAAGGCCAGAAATAGCAGGATTGATCTTCTTCAGCTCTGTGCGATCCGCCGCTGTGAAGTTTTCAGTTTCAGGGACGGGTGCAGGAGCAGGATCAGGAGTATTGGCTTTGTTCAGCAGCTGCTCGATCATTGTTTTCATCGAACTAACATCGGTCTTTACAGAGCCTAAGTCAGTTGTCAGAGTTTGAACATTTGTCTTCACAGCAGACATATCACCCTCGAGTGTTCCAACAGATGTCTTCAGCGTTGTTACTTCGCCGGACATGGAGGAAACTGATTGTTTGAGTGAGGTGTAGTCTGTGTAGATATCAGCGAGCACCTTAGCGAAATCGCTGAGAGTCTTATCAACTTGCTTCAAGTCATCTGTGGAAGCCTTCTTCTCTACCACGGTTGTCAGCTTTGAAATTTTCTCCAGCGGTGGTTACAGCTGTAGAATTGTTGGAGAGTGTGGTGGTGAGATCTGTCAGCTTTGTTTCCACGGATTTCAGAGAAGCGTTGATGTCTCCCAAATTAGGACCTGTAACACATAAGTACTTGTGAACAAAGGAAAGCTCAGAAGTTTCAGGTTTAGTTACAGTGTATATGGTTGATTTGGAGGGATCTTTGGCGGATGGTAGCTGAGAGTGTCTGGCAGAATACCAGAACTGAGATAGCAATAGCTGACTTGCAGGAGGTGTAATTGTCAGGGCTGTTGAAATGCAGTAGTTTTTCAGGAAATTCACAGCATCATCCAAATGTGTGACTTGCTTTCGAGGAGGAAACTCGAGAAGCGCAAAGAGGTTGTTGACCTTGGTCCAATCTAGTTGATCCATCGTGAACTTAACCTGAGGGCCTTTGATGATGTCCACTTCCTCAGAGTCAGTGGAGAAGTTCTCAGCGGTGGCATTGATCTTTGAAGTTGCCATTTCTCTGTATTATCAGTTCAACCAAAGATGTTAACAAATAAGAATTATCTTAATGTGGAAAGAAATTTCCATTAAGATGTTTCGAATTTTATCCATTTCATTCAGACAAAAATGTCTTAATGAAGATTAGGGTTTTTCTTTATTTTTGACAGAAATGTAAAACCCATTGAGTCTTGTATTCCAGTTTCAAAAAAATCTGGATACGAATGAAGAACAAGTTTAAGATTTTTGCATTTAAACTTGAAGAACAACCATGAAATGGTTGTGTTCATAAAACCATGAAAGAAATGATTTCATTTTACAAAGTTCTTTTGTTTGATCTTGTTAAAACAATGAGAAGATCGGAAACAAGTTATACACATTTGGTAAAAAAATAAGAACATATTAACCTTGATGTTTTGATGAAGAAGATGATGAACAGTTCTTTGAATATTTGAGAGCACAAATGCAACAGAGAATTCTTTCTTGCGGAGGAAGATTTGATCGCGTAAAAAACAAATATAAACCAAGAGTTTGTTTATATAGGGAGTTTTAGAGAGAGAAAACCTTGAGCGGGAAAAGGTTTTCATCATGACACGGACACGTGTTTGCATTTGATTGGAAGTTTGAACGAGACGTGCAAACGTGTGTCAGAAAGAAATCGTGCCGGGGTTTATCCGTTGCAATGACGTCACAACTGTCCTTTCACATTCTTTTAGGATGTCTCTGAGGTTTTGAAAGCTCGGGGACCCTTTTGAAAAACATGAAGCATTGAATAGAAATATCAGTGAAGGTTTTAAGAAATTTCAAAAAATCGCTGTTAAGGAAGAGATATTCAGCGATGCAATTTATTTTGAAATCTTGCATTTACATGCGATATGTCAGAGAGAGAAAACATACCTTGATATCAGCGAATCAAGTTTATTCAGAGAGAAGATGATGAAATGGATTATATAAGTTGATTTTATCCTATCGCTGATTAATGTGAACCGCTGAAGATTTTACCCTTCAAAGTTCAGCATTCCAAGCTCGCTGATGAGAAAGTTGAATCTTGTCTCATCAAGAGGTTTGGTAAATAAATCAGCTAACTGATAATCAGTTGGAATAAAATGAAGTTCTATATCACCATTCATCACATGATCTCTGATAAAATGATATCTGATTTCTATGTGTTTTGTCTTTGAGTGTAGCACTGGATTGTTTGCTATAGCGATGGCACTAGTGCTCTCGCAATAGATTGGAATTTTTGAGAGCTGAAGATCATAGTCTAGTAGCTGATTTCTCATCCACAAGACCTGAGAACAGCAGCTTCCAGCGGCTACATATTCAGCTTCAGCTGTGGAGGTGGACACTGAGTTTTGCTTCTTACGTGTCCAACTTACCGGCTTTCCACCCAGGAGCTGACATCCTCCTGTGGTGCTTTTTCTATCCGTTTTACAACCTGCAAAATCACTACCTGAATATGCAGTTAGATCGAATCCTGATTCGCTGTACCCTTAAGATATCGAAAGATTCGCTTTACAGCTTTCATATGGGATATCTTAGGTTCAGCTTGATATCGTGCACACAAGCATGTTGCAAACATAATATCGGGTCGGCTAGCTGTAAGATACAATAGTGAGCCGATCATCCCACGGTACAACGTGACATTGACAGGAACACCCTTTGTGTCCTTATCAAGTGTCAGCGGTGGTGCCATAGGGGTTTTCATAGCTGAACTTTCAGTTAAGTCGAATTTCTTCAGCATATCTTTAACATATTTTCCCTGATTAATGAAAGTTCCTTTTTCAGTTTGCTTAATCTGAAGACCAAGGAAATATGTTAGTTCACCCATCATGCTCATTTTATACTCATCTTTCATTCTATCAGCGAAACGAGTACAAAGCTCAGGGTTAGTAGAACCAAATATAATGTCATCAACATATATTTGAACTAGAATGATATGACCTTTCACTTTTCTAAAAAATAGAGTTTTGTCAATCTTACCTCGCTCAAATTTTTCAACATGGAGATAAGTGGAAAGAGTGTCATACCATTCACGTGGAGCTTGCTTTAAGCCATAAAGTGCCTTGTCCAGTTTATAAACATAACCTGGACGCTTAGGATCTGAGAATCCTGGAGGTTGTTCCACATAAACTTCTTCATTCAGCTTTCCATTCAGAAACGCTGACTTAACATCCATCTGATGTACTTTGAAGTTCTTGTGTACAACATATGCTAAGAATAGACGAATAGATTCAAGTCTTGCTACAGGAGCAAATGTTTCGTCATAATCTATGCCTTCCTCTTGTCTGTATCCCTGAGCAACAAGACGAGCTTTGTTGCGAGTTACAGTACCATGTTCGTCCAACTTATTTCGATAGACCCATTTAGTGCCTATCACCGTTTTGTCAGTTGGTCTACGAACGAGTTTCCAAACTTTGTTTCTTTCAAATTCAGTCAGCTCTTCTTGCATAGCGCTGACCCAGTTTGGATCTCTGAGGGCATCATCTATTTTCTTTGGTTCAGTTAGAGAAATAAAGTTAACAAATAAACAAATATTACCTGCACTTCGTCGAGTCTGAATCCCAGCGTTTGGATCACCAAGAATTTGATCGATTGGGTGATTTACAGTCCATCGTTGAGCCGGAGCATATGTCGCTGACTCAGTCTGAACTGGAGAAACTGAAGATGAGGCTTCAGCTACATCTGGATTATCAGCTAAGAGAGGAATGTTTGCATTTGTCACTTCATTCACTGATTACTGAGAAATAGATGGAATGTCTGAGACATTTGGATCAACTGCAGGTATAGTGTTTATAGGAACAGCTGAGACCCATGATGTTTCAGCTTCACTATTCTGCATGTTTGGAATGATAGTGGGATTATCATCTTCTACTGGTTGAGCATGAGGAGTGGGAAAATCTTCTGAATCACCAAGATGAGAAAACATCCATTGATTCAGTTCTTCAGTATCAGCGGACGGTTTAGAGTTCGCTGAACGGGATTCGTCAAACGTGACGTGAATAGTTTCTTCTACAGTTTGTCTTCTTCGATTGAAGACTCTGAAGGCTTTGGAGACTGAGGAGTATCCAAGAAAGATTCCATCATCAGCCTTAGGATCAAACTTTCCAAGGGCATCTCTATTGTTCAGTATAAAACACTGACAACCAAAGATGTGAAGAAAGCTGATAGAGGGCTTTCTCCCATGAAAAAGTTCATAGGCTGTTTTATTGAATCTTTTGACTATCAGCGACCTGTTTTGCGTAAAACAAGCAGTGTTGACAGCTTCTGCCCAAAACGAGAGAATTCATCAACTATGACCAGCGTATATTTCTATCCAGCGATGGATTGTTTGTTTACAGGGCCAAACAAATCCATATAGAGTAGTTGTAGAGGAGATGACACTGAGGAGACTTGCTTTGACTTGAAGCTTGCCTTGGTCTGCTTCCCTTTTTCACACGCTGAACATAAAGACCCTTTGGCGTATGAATGCTGAGGTAGACCAGTGACTAACTCTTTTGACGAAAGAGTGTTCAGTGTCTTCAAATTTAGATGCGAGAGCCTCTTGTGCCATAGCCAGTTAACATCAGAAGATGCCTTTGAGAAGAAACAGGAGTTCTCAGTGGTTGTTGAGTCCATGTTTATTACATAAACATTTTCCAAATGATAACCGCTGAGAGCTATCTTCTCCTTTTTGTCAGAGACAAAGCAGGATTCCTTAGTAAAAATTACTTTGTTATCCATGTCGCAAAGCTGACTGATGCTTAGAAGATTATGCTTCAGTCCTTCAACATATGCGACTCTTCTGAAGGAGGTTGTACCATTTGAAAGTACACCATACCCTCGGGTATATCCTTTTCCATTTCCACCGAAAGTCACAGAGGGACCTTTCTCTTCTTTGTATTCAGCAAGCAGGCTTTTCTTACCAGTCATGTGTCTAGAGCATCCGCTATCGAGATACCAGATACCCTTCTTAACCTGTAATACAAAGGAAGATTAGTTTTTCTTAGGTACCCACTTAACCATGTATACACATTTGTCAGTGGATCTAGTTGGAATAGAAGGTTCAGCGGTCTTCGCAGCATTTGAAGATTCAGCTTTGTCTTTCTTCACTTCGGTTAATTTCTTAACTTCAGTGGTAGGAGTCACCTTGACCTGATTTGCATCGGGGTTGGTCTTCTTTGCCTTGGGGGCAATCTTCACCTTAGCTATCTTTTCAGCTTTGGTGGCTGTGGGGCACTTACTAGCAATATGATCAGTGAGTCCACAGTGATAACATTTCTTATAACTAAAAGTAGTTCTAGGACCACTTGTATGCTGAGCTTTTAATTTCGAATTATAAGTGCCAGCACCAAGTAAGCTATTGGCTTTAGAAATGGGACGAACATTCAGTTCTTCAGATTTCTTACCAAGGACATCCAATCTGAGTATAGGAGTAGATCGCTGAATAAATCCAGATATCTGCTTTCTAGATCCAGAGGGGTAGGTCACTGAGGCTTTAGAAGCATTCAGCTTTGGTACTAAGGTACCATTCTGAGGATTTTGATAAATAACAATTCCTTTACCTTTGTCTTTAGAGACAGAGGTAGGTTTTGAATAAACCATTTTCTCCTTACCTTTTGAGGAGGTAGGAGTTTCCTCAGGGATTGGGGTAATGGACGAGGAGCACTGAGAAGATGAAGTATCAGCGACTGAGGATACGAACGTTCCAAATTTAAGCATTGAACGCTCAGTGGTTGGTTTTGAAGTATCATATTTATAACCCAGACCACGTTTATCACTCAGAGGAATCTGAGCCTTAATTATCTCAGTGATATTTGTTGAAGAATTACACCATCCTTCAACATTAGCTTTTTCAGCCTTTAATGCAGCGATAGCTTCTGCTCGTTCGATTTTGACTAGCTGATTTAAATATACTTGATCTTTAAAATCTTCTTCAATTTTAGAAAGCTTTTCTATTTGAAGATGACAGTTTTTAAGCTTTTCAGCGAGATCAAGGTTTTGGTTTTCAACCACAGCTTTGCCGTTCATGGCTTCGTATAAACTTCTAGTCAAGAGATCGATCTTACGGAGACTATCAGCTTCATCAATATTTGCAATATTGGTAAAGAAAGAAGGTGATACCTGAATAGCAGAGGTTGAAGTAGAGGGAATGTCTGAACTTTATTCCTCTTCTTCAATCTTGGCCATGAGACATTGATTTGCTTCATCATCTTCAGAGTCAGATGATGATGCTTCTTCATCAGAAGCAGCCCAATCATAGTCAGCCATCAGGCCTTTGCCTTTCTTCTTAAAGCTTTTCAGCTTCGCATATTTTTCTTTCAGCTTTGAGTATTTGTCATCTTTATTTCTTGGAACAAAGGATTTCTTTGTAAAAGTTGAGGGTCTAGAAACTTTCTTAGACCTGCACTCGTTAGCAAAATGTCCTACTTTTTCGCAGTTAAAACAAGTAGCAGTAGCCTTATCAACAAAAGCTGATGATTTAGGCTTGTCAGTTATGGAAAGAGGTTTGTTCTTTCTAAACATTTTCTTCTTGGTGAATCTCCTGAACTTTTTAGTTAGGAGAGCCAAGGATTCATCATCATCTGAAGAATCAGAGTCTGATGACCTTTCAGAGTTACTCTCTAACTCAGTGATAGTGACCGAGGGTCGCTGAGTAGAAGGTTCCTCTAAGATTAAAGCAACAGGGGTGCTTTTGGAATCTTTTACAAGATTCTTCTTAAGATGGCTAGATTGCTCATGATTCAGCAATGTACCATATAAGGTTGAAAGGGTCATTGATTTAAGATCCTTTGACAGCTTGAGACACATGGAATAATTGTCCCATCTTTCAGGTAAACATTCTAGAAACTTTGTCAGCACTTCAAAGTTAGAATATTCCTTACCAACTGTTTTCAGATCTATAATTAAACAATTAAAACGTTGGTGAACTTCAGAGAGAGTTTCATTCTTACCAGAAATGAAGCTTTCGTATTGTCTTACCATGTTGATCTTTCTTGAGTCCTGGACTTCAGACGTTCCTTCATACTGAACACATATTGTGTCCCACATGGCTTTTGATGTTTTCAGGTTCATGACGGAATGGTAGACTTCGTCAGGAAGAGCCATGGATAGTATGGATCTGGCTTTTGTATCTATAGCCACTTTCTTCTTATCTTCATCGGTCCACTGAAAGATTTCCTTAGGAATCAGCCTTTCTGGAATAGCAGGTCTATTCGCAGTGGCTGGAACTGCAGGGTCAATAGTTACAGGGATGAATGGACCATTCTCAAGATAGTAAGGCATAGTAGGGTCTACACCTTCTAAGAAGAGTATCATCCTATTTTTCAATAAGTTGAAGTTATCTCTGGAAAATCTAGCGGGTTTTGCAAGAGAACCATTGTCTATATAATTTGTGTTTGTATTGGAGGCCATTTTCAGATAATAGCAAGGTAGAGAAATATCTTAGATTAGATCTTGTTTATGAGATTAAACAAATCTGCTCTGATACCACTTGTTGGTCCCGAAGGCCTATACAAGTTTGTAGAAGGGGGGTTGAATACAAACACACAAATATTACTTTTCTAAATTGTTTATTGATAAATCATTAACAATTTACAGCTTGTTGCGGAGACAAGATTAAGGATAAACCTAAATCTAAACAAGTTGGAACACTAAGGTTTCTTGCACTAAGAGAGATAAGGAAATTACTAATAATAACCTATCTGAGATAAGAGTTTTGAACTTGTCCAGAGTTAGCAAGTTACTTCAAATGAAGTGAGTTCATCTCTTTATATACTGCATGCATTTAATGCAAGTCAGTATATACTTTACACGTGTCATCAGCTGGTTGGTTGCATGTCATTGACTTTTGTTGACAACCTTAGTAGCCGTAAGGATGAACAGTGTAGTATCAGAGTGGTTGTACGATTTCAGATTTTCGGAGGTTCTTTTCTGACATTTCGTACGGAGGCGTACAAGGGTGGTTAAGACAAAAGTACTTTGTACGGAGGACTTCATGATCAGCTTTCGTTGATTCAGCGATTATCATTTACTATTCAGCAGATGATAAAGTTCAGCGATAGCTGAAGTCTTGTACTTGATACTTCACGTTGAGTGGACAAATCTGAGTCTTGGCTGATCCGCATCAGTTCATTAGGAGACTTGTCGCTGGTTCTTGAGCTTGATCTTCGACTTCAGCGTAGAACCTTTGTTGACGTGAAACTTGTCTTCAGGGATCATAAGTAAACAACTAACTTATCAGCGATCATCATAATGACTGAACAGACTCAGATCATTAACGGTGAACAGTGTTCACTGAATGTTTAATTTAAAGAGCGAGAGTTCCTATCAGCGGTACTGTAAGATCTTAGTACTTATCAGCGATAGTGAAACTCTGATACATATTGTTTACTTACAATTTTCACTAAGTATAAGAGAGGGTCATTATCAAATCACTGAGGGTTTGGATCAATAGGTTAGGAACTTGACAAAACACAATACCAACAATACCCAAATCGAATTTGAAGCTAAACAACAAGTTTTGATAAGAAAATTTTGATATTTTATAAGAACAGAGACCAAAACTTGAGATTTTGATTTTGCTTATAAACGACTGAGATGACCGAATTGAGCACTGAAAATTTGCAGAAACGTTTACCAAGATGATACGAACAGAATGTGATAAACGAAAACAATCAATTTTTACTGAATCAAAATCTGAATTTCTATGCCAAGAACACAGTCGAATATTTGAATAGAATTCTTACCAGAAATCTAAGAATCACTTTGAATCAATTCGTCCGTTTGCTATGATACCAATTGTGAGTTCCAGATCAGTGCAATGAACAATAGAAATAAATAAGTAGAATACGATAAGTATGATTTCAATTGGTCATCCAATTCACTTTCATTCAATCAGAGAGAATTACAATAAGCTCTTGAATGTGTAAAAAGACAACTAGCCTAATTTTCTAAGGCTAACACATATTATATAGCATGGGCCCATAACATTTAAGCCCATGGCTCGTTACACATAAAAGGCTCAAAATGATTAATTAACAGTTTAACCCTTGAACTTCTATTCAACCTGATTTGACCCTAACACGAACATCTGAAGAAAAGTCCAAGTCCATTGTTCGAAAACCGAGTCCATATTTTTAATCACAAGGTATTTGGTCTTGAAAAATATTTTCTAGATTTTTAGACGAACTAGTCCACCTGTTCACAATTTCTTGTTCCTTTTTAATACGTTTCAGCATTTTATTGTTCTCTATAGCAAGTGTGAAGTTGATAGTTTTAAAATCTTCAAGTTCTGCTTTGATTTTATCAAAATGTTTCAGTTGAGAAAGATATAATTGCAGTTAAGAAGAAAGAGATTTTATCTGAGCATTTTCCTTTTTCTTGGCATCTTAGGCATCATAATAATCAATGGTTAATGAGTCAAATGTTTCAATCTTTTCAGAGTCAGAGAGAGAGAGAGAGAGAGAGAGAGAGAGAGAGATGTACCTGTGATGAAGAGGATGAGCACTCAGTTTGTAACACCCTCGAATTGGGAAAGAGCAACTAATTAAAAACTTTGATATTACATCCGAAACAATTGGATTTATTCCTATAATTCAAATAGGTAAAAGACCTCAAATTATCCACTAGGATTATCCTCAAACAATACATATAAAGCAAGTCTTATTACCAAGACTAAAACTACCTCGGGTGATAATTAACCCGAGTACAAGTTGCTAATCCCAAGGATGAATGCGGAAAACTTCACTTAAGCTATTCACCTCACTAGCACTTTACTAGCACACGACCTCTCACACGTGTCACTAGAACTACTCCCAACCTGAGACCTGTTGCACATGCCGAAAAATAAAAAGGGTTAGGCTAACGCCTAGTGAGTTCAAGAGTTTATAGCATGGTTTAAATAAATATTTAAATGAAAGTTTGCAATATAGATTACGATTTCCAAAAGGATTTGCAAAAGGGATATAAACGACTCATTTTTCAACGCACCCAAAATTTATGAGAAAAGTCCCCAAAAGGTATAAAGCGTTTTACCAAAATGAATTCAAATTCCAACTCGCTCAAATACGTGAATAATTTCTATATTAGACAAAACCTTCAAATATGGTTGACAATAAATACTCAACCCGTAAATCATGGAAAACCATCCATTTAATTATAACCCTTCATTGAAAACATAATACGAAGCAATACTCACGCAACCGTAAAATGTAATGAAGTACCAAATACCATAAATATGGTAATGACCTGCTTTATTTAGACTTTAATACACATGGAGGGGAATCCAATATTACAGTCATCCAATCGCAGTCAAAAGTATAAGACCAACAATAACAATAAACGGGGACTATATAAAGTCCCAAATAGGTTGGCCAACGACGGGAGAGACCCGTATCCATTGAGAGTGGATGAACACAAAAGTACGTCACTCATACAATGTTAGTCGTACGACACTTAACTGCATAAAAGCCCAAGTGTCCCATACGGCGCCTTACTAGTCACACCCAATAAGACAGCTGACCTTAGTGATGTATCAATACGCATACCACCAAAGGCTCGGCCCATGCAGGGATACAACCATGGCATTGCCCCCGACATGGCGAAGGTCATATTCGCCCAAAGTGCTCAACCATGACTCAACCCTCCTAGTAGACCCTTGAAGGTAAAGGTCATCTAACACGGGGTTCGGTCAAATCCCGCAACACCCAGTAGACCATCAAATAAAGACCGACTCACGTGCCTATGGATCCAATGCAACACAGTCTATAATAATAAGCCCATCCTGGAATGACCAACGCACCCGGGCATACAAATAATAATAATGCGCAATAAGTGTGATATGGTGCAATAAGAGCAAACCATAAATAAGACTCTACATCGAGCCATTAAAATCGGACAAATGTCCCCAAGACTATCTCAAAGTCAAAACCGAGCAAAATGCTCAAACTCATTAGACCCATATATAACGGTCATCAAATAGCATAAAAATGCATTTAAACATAAATCGGGTAAACCAGTACCACAAGATCATTATTAACCCAAAACTCAACACGGGTTAAACAAAAAGGGGTTTCCCAAAAGGACTCACACCCTTATAATTCTCAAAATGGTTATTGACACTAAAACGTGCATTCTCCCAAATGGTTTATAAAATCATTTATACAAATGTGATTAAACCATCAAATAGACTCCATTTTGAGTAATAAATCTTTTAAGGATGTATTATGATTTCTACATATCAAAATATCCAAGAATCCCAACTATGGGTCTTTTACAAAATTTATGAAGATAAATACTTCAAGAGAGTTAAACTTATCAAATAACTCAACAATTTATAATTTCAAGTAAAACACACAAACATTTGGAAAATAACATTTTTGGCATGTACAAAGTTTTCACAAAGCAACTTGAACTAACCTTGCTAGATTTAGGCTAAATCTAGAATTTCCCCAAACGTAAGCTCCTTTGAAGCATCTTGCATCTTCAAGCTAAAACCTCCAAAAACCTAGATCCATGAGTTTCCAACCACAATAATTAGATCTAACAATGAGGAATCGTTCTCCAACCATTGTACACCAAAATATCCATTTATATCAAAACCCTAACTTCAAAGATGAAGAGAAGAGGAGATTAACTTAATCACACTTGAATCCACCAACCAAAAGTCTCTAGAACCACCAAGATGAGCCATAAACTCCTAATCTTCAATGGAGTGAAAAGGGTTGGGTGAAAACCCTAGAATCTAGATGAAGGAGATGAAGTGGAAGGTTTCTTGAATGGGTTAAGGTTTTCCATCAATGGTGATGGTTAGATTTGGGGAAAGATGAAGAGGAGAGAGGAGGCTTAGGGTTTTCTTGAGAGAAAACGATTTTAGAGAGAGAAAGGGAAAAGGGTTTGAGGTTGAAGGTGAATGAGGGAAGAGAAAGAGAGAAAAGGGTTTAAAACCCAAAATATCTCATCAGATGCCCCGCGGACGTCCGCATGGCACCCTCACGGACGTCCGGCTCACGTTGGCCGAAATCCCTCAAAATTCTCTGTTGCTTCCGAAGATGATCCGCGGACTTCCGCACCTTGCGGACGTCCGGCATGAAGCCTTGTGGACTTTCCGTGAGCCCCAAAGTTTGTTTTCTCAAATTTTCGGGTGTTACAATCCTCCCAACCTTAGAATGATTTCATCCTCGAAATCTACATCTTTTACAACCCAAGGCTAACCGGCTCAACGCCGACCATAATTCCTCAGTTCCTAACTAGAATCTAAATTTCCCCCACACAGTCTATAAAGACAAATCCTCGAACAGTTTCTTACTAGCAAGGCCCCTCCAAGTACCCTGTACTTATGTCCGGGAGAACACTCCAACCACTAGAATAACTCCTAGTCAGACGACTTCGGTTGTCTCCCAACCTTAGATGTTCCATACATCCCGATTTCGGTTTCGGACCCTAAGTCAATCCAAGGTTTGTTCACTAACGAATCCAACATAATCTCCAATTCCGATTGCTCCTACCATTAATTTTAGATTAATTCCAACAAGTCCTAATAGACTCCAAAAATCCATCCCAACATTAGTCATCAAACATGCAGGTTCTTTTACCACACAAGGAAATCATCCCTAACAAATCTACTCATCACACCTGAGTATTTTAGGATTACTACAACCGTTACCATCATTTCTTTTAAAATCGGACTACACCCTCCGAATATGCTAACGGTTTCCGACCTCGAATCCAAAAAGGTTGACACCTAGTCATACCGCCAAGCTTCAAACTCTAACAGAACTACACACACGAGTTCCGTTTGCCGAGCATTCCCACAAAACTAAGGTTATCGATAAGGTGCCTAAAGGGTCCTTCATGCGAAAATTTGTCCAAGACCCAAAACAGGGTTGCCGACAAAACGGTTACACCAACCTCAAAATACGATATCGCAAATCTAACCCTCCAATTACCACAAGAACATCGACTTTGCTACCGATATCATTCGGCCTATAGTCATATCACGTGCCTAACGTCCAACTTTTCATAGTCGAGGTTCTATGCAACTCACTCTTAACCGGGGTTACTTAACCTTTCCAAGGTCCTAATGAGTTCAAGGTTTCCAAGTGAATTATTTAACATTGTATGCCAATCAAAACTTTTATACAAATTTTCAACACAAAGATTTTCATATCGAATTAATCGTACGCATAAAGAAACTACTGCTATCAATTTGGTAGTTGCGCAAAAATGAACACGCTCGTCCCACATATGAAAATCATATTGAAAACTATTTCATTGCAGTTCAGATTATCAACAAAACGCAAAAGCGTAATAAACAACTTCTTTTTAAATGAACCACTACGGTCCTAATATGGATTGATTCATGACATACACGTAAAGTAACCGCCCACTTTAAATGGTGTGCAATAAAAAGTTTCGCACGTACTTCAAAAGTAGACAAAACTCGCTCAAATATTAAAGTCATCCAATCGCAGTCAAAAGTATAAGACCAACAATAACAATAAACGGGGACAATATAAAGTCCCAAATAGGTTGGCCAACGACGGGGGAGACCCGTATCCATTGAGAGTGGATGAACACAAAAGTACGCCACTCATACAATGTTAGTTGTACGACACTTCACTGCATAAAAGCCCAAGTGTCCCATACGACGCCTTACTAGTCACACCCAAAGAGACAGCTGACCTTAGTGATGTATCAATACTGTTAGAGCAAGTTTAATGTTGATTTAAAGTTCAAGGGTTGTTTTGTATTAATTCATTTTGAGCCTTATTAGTGAACGGGCCGTGGGCTTGTTAACCACGGGCCCATTGTATTTAATGTTGATTAACTTGGAAAAACAAGCTAATCATCTCTTTTACTTTCAAACACTGTATTGTAATATTCTCTCTGAAAGATTAATGAAAGGGATGACCAGTTGAAATCATTGCTTTTATTGCTCATATATTACGATTTCATATTTGTTGCACGGATCTGGATTCTACAATTGGTATCAGAGCAGACGGACGGATTCGATTCAAAGCCTCTCTAGTGATTTCTGGTAAGATTTTGACTTTCCCCGTATGTGTTCATCTTGAATTTTCGAAATCGTGATTCTGGCTAAATTGTTCAATTTTGTTTATTGGGGTTTGTTAGCATTATACTTGTGAGTAATTCTGCAAATTTTCGCATTCCAATTCGATCGTTTGAGTGATTAATTTAGCAATTTAAGATCAAAAGTTTTTGGTAGTGTTCTTGATAAAAGATTCGATTTTTAAGCATCAAAACTTGTTGTTTTTCCACTGAAATCGATTGGATTAGTATTATTTTGTGTTTGGCATTGTTACTAATCTTCCAGGATCGACTTTGGGCAACACTAATCGAAAATTCGAACGATTTGAGCAAAACAGCCGACTTTTCCGGATAAACCAGCCGTGGTTTCCGGACAAGTTGATAGTTCCAGGACATTTGTGTGTTTTCATCCGGACTCCTCATTTTTCTGGGTAAGTTCTGCAATCCGGGTAAGTCACTATTCCTTATACTATACGGGTAACATTTGTATCCGGAAACCCAGAGTTTCCGGACATATCTTATCCGGACAATCCATTGTACCCGGAAACTTCAGTTTATCCAGAAACATCTTGTTCTTTATATTCTATCCGGTAACATTTGTTTATCCGGTAACTTTGTTTTCCGGATTCATTATCCGGAAACCACCCGGATTCCATAATCCGCAAGGGCGTTGCCCCTTGACCCCACCCGCTAACCGGGTAGCGGGACCCCCGTGCTAAGTCGCAGGAGGGGGACATTTAAGTATTCTTGATACTATTTTACTTTGAATCGAACAATCGTCTGACGATCACTCCAGTGCAACTGAAGATGCTGAAGAAGTCAAGTCAAAGCCGTGTCAGGTATGTGAACCTGTCTTATTAGAACTTTCTGACCAAATGACACCTCTAGCAGAACAGATAGGTTCCTACAAGGCCACAAATAATGAACAACTACTTGAGATTAGATTACTATCTGAAAAGTTGGATGTTCAAACGCGATTAACTGAAAAATATAAGTCTGAAAATGCTGATTTAAAAGACAGATGCGAAATCCTTTCTTTAGCACCTAAAGACTTAAGGGCCAAGTTATCTGAACTTCAGTCTCAGTTTGATCAGTGCATGAATGAGAAAGAAGAACTTGTTTATCAATGTTCTTCTCTTCAAATTCAGCAGAAGGAGTTTGTTACTAAAATTCTTGATCTTGAGACCAAACTTCACAAGAGGGGTCAAACTGATCAAACCATCTTTCTAAATAAACCTAAAGAGTTCACATATTTTAAAAAAGTGGGGAATCGGATATGATAACCCACATTATTTGAAAAAGGGAAGATGGCATGTACCCACCCTATATGATTTTGCGTGCTATGGGTTAGATAAAAAGTACCCAGAATACGCAATTCAATGGACTGGTCCTCTTGAACCAGAAAAGGAGGAGGAAACCGAGGAACATAAACGCACACAAAAACGGGGAATTCAACTTCCATTTTGTTATGAACCGTTAAACTACTCGTATCAAAAGGACAAAAAGTACCTTTCCAATGACTACTTCGACCCCTACAAGGTAGCTACACCCAAGGATTCCTCCAAAAAGGATGAGGATCTAGCACCTGCAACCAAGATTGAGACGAATGAGTTTAAACTCTATGTTCCCCCTCTCATCTTGGAAGCAAAGATTGTCGAGTTGGAGGAGTCGTTTGAGAAAGAAAGGTCTAATTTTCAAAACGAAAAGAAAGTCCTAATCTCTGAGATTGAGAAACTCAAATCTGAGAAATCCGACGGTGTGTCAAGTGAGGAAAAGGAAAAATTTCAGTGGGAAATCAATACGCTCTCCTCGAAACTCTCTGAAATGACAAGAGAAACGATGAAAGAGCATATGATAAATAGTCAACTCCAAGTGCAGCTTGACTTGCTCCAAACTGCGAAGCAATTTTCACCTGAACTTTCCTCTAATTTTTTTGACACATCCTCGTGTAAATTCTTTATAGGAAATATCTCTTTGCAAGAAAATGAAGTTTCTCAAGATGAGTGTGTTAAAAGGAATTTAAATTCTGATTTTTCATACGCTTCCGCACCGAATTCCCCAAAGCACACAACCGAAAGCACAGCGTGTTCCTCGCCTTCCTCGACCAATCCAAGTCCTGAAATTCCAGAGATAGATTTTTCAGAATACATGAACTCCGAAGGTAATTCTGATATAGAGTTTGAGTCGTTCCCTTTCGACAAACCTCTTCTAAGTCATTCTGACTTTTTGTCTCCAGTGGTTAATCGTCCGGTCAATTTTCAAAAGGGCGACTGTTCTCAATCCAAGACTCCGGCTGTGATCAAGATTCTTAAAAATGCTTCAAATTCTCAAAAACAATCACAGCCGAAGCAAACGACCGAACGACCGACCACTAAGATTCCTGTTTCCTCAAAAGTCACTGACTGCACTGTCCCTGTTGTTTCGGATAAAACCGGACGCTCCAAACAAGCTAAACAAAAGTGGCCAGCCAAGGAATCTGTCGAGGGTGTTGCATCAAAGTCGCTCAATACTGTCTTTTACCCGAGAATGAACAAAAACGATTGTGCTTGGAATCATAGGAATAATTTTGTTAAAAGAGATATTAATTTTCCGAAGAAAATTTACTCCATTCAGCAATTGATTCAATTATCGCACGATCGTTTGTGTTGTTCTAGTTGTGGTTGGAATGACTTTGATGATATCCATAACAATGATTGGTTTGGGTCATATCACATGTATAATTCGACACCCAAATGCAAACCCCGTAATAACCAGCAAAGACACTATCAAAAATGGGGTTACCAATCAGCGGTTAAACCACAGCGGGAGACCAAACCTGCTCCTAGATGGGTTGCTCCTACTGAGGTTAAACCGGCATGTTGGTTCCCGTTTTGCTTTAAACAAGATTATCAGATCTATTAGTTCGAGTTTATGTTTGATGCGGAAGCGTATTTGAAGAACTAACAGATATGTTTGATAGATTTAGAACACAATATAAATAAACAGTGAACAGGAAATAATATCTCAAAGTTTACTGAATATATATCAAGAACAGATTTAAGAACAGTGAGTATGCAAAGCTTTAAACAGATATGAATCTAAATGTGTATAAGCTATGTGTTCTTGATGTTCGATTGAAGTGTTCTTGTTTTTCTGTTTTTGTGTGTTGTTGTGTTGTTAGGAAGAACTCAACATGAGTCTTCCTTTTATACTACTCTTAGAAGACTATGAAGTAGGTCATTGTTCCTTTTACGGCATGAATAGTGTACTGGATGGTGTGAACAGTTGTGTGAGCCATGCGCATTTAATGGAGCAGATGTACTATTGGTAAATGCATTAAATGGCGCAGACGTCTATTTTGTACCATGCCCTTTTGAGTCCACTCAGAGTTTGACACGTGTTGAAGTTGGACAGGGCAAGTTGCCATGCAAGTTGATGAACAGGTCTTGGAACAGTAGCAAGATATTATAAATATCTTCATAGTCTTTAGAGGACCATAGAGGCTCTGTAATGTGTTACAGAGGTTCTACGGTCTGGTTCCTCTGTAGAGTAGTCTTCACCGGATTCCGAGTCTTTGGTTGTTTACTTCTGCAGAGCTTCTGTCAAGGGTGGCAGAGGTTCTGTGGCTAGGTCCTCTGTGAGAAGTCTTCTTGGTTCCTTGTCTTCTGATGTTGTCCGCAGAGGCTCTGTTATTGGTAACAGAGGTTCTGCGGTCTTGGTCTTCTGAAAGCGTCCTTCTGTAGTTTCCTCGGTCTTTGATCACTCTTGATCAAACTTCCTTTGATTCTTCTGAGATGCCCGGCAGAGCTTCTGTGGAAGTTCTTACTTGGCCATTTTTCAATACGTCTAATATTTCAGAATATTGGAGCTAACAATCTCCCCCTAAGTATTGAAAAATAAAAGGTTGAATTTATGCATTTTAACCTAAGTAAAGAAGAGGTTAAACAATACCTCAGAAGATTATTTCATTCATTTTGGAATTTATGCCAGAGGCATTTATATTTAAGTACACAGAAATAAACGTTGACAGAGGTTCTTTGAAGAGACTCAGATTTTTGCATTTGGGAAGTCGTTGAACTTTCTGTTGTCTTTTCCTACTTCCTTGAGTTCTTCATAGAATTTGAGGCAGAGATTTCGTAAGCCGAGTGTAGCATCAATCTCTTTGATCATCATCAGAGCAGATTCTTCGTTCATAAGCTCTGTTGCTTTATTCTCCTCTAGTATCTTTCTGAACATGTTCAGAGTACGGGTTGTGTACTTCTGACAATCCATTGTCACAAACAGTTTCAGTTGATCATTAGGATTCTTGAATACTAACCCGTACCTTGGTGTTTTGATGATTGAATTGGGTATGGCATTGGGTGGGCGGAAATCCTCTGGTGGTCTGATACTTAGAGTAGTTATGCCCAGATCGATGGCTAGTTGAATGTCGAGCATGCTGTAGATAAGACCTTTTGTGGCAGTCGTCATTGAAGTTGTCTTTTGTCCATTGCAGAAGGTCAGGTAGGTCATAGGGATTGAGGTTTCGGATATCAGCATCAGAGAATTGATTCTCTGATCTGTCAGACCTTTTGACTTTCCAGATGGTATACACCGTATGAGGATAGGTTCTCATTTTGGAGTATTTGCAATAGATTACCTTCTTTATTTTGTGAATGGAGTAAACTTGATTGAATGGTTTTGACTTTGTAGAGGTGAAGATTGCATCGAATTCCTCTCTGAGCTTCTGATCTCGGACATGGGCTGGCAGATCGCTCTGGAAGTGTTGTCTGTAGAGATAACTGTAGACTTGTTCTTCCATTTGTTCAATGGTTGAAGTAGATCTTGGAATTGGTCCCCTTAGCTCATCCATCTTTCGAGTGATGTCTGCTACTCTACCTTCTGTTACCTTAGCTGTGGGATTCAGGGATGGGTTTTCTGACAGAGGATTCAAGTTGAATGCCCAGTCTTCCTCTTCGGGTTTAGGAGTGACGAAGGCATTAAATGCACCTTTCATCAATTTCTCTGTAGCAACTGGCATCTTCTTCTTTGGCTCTTCTTCTGTCATTATTCCCTTGCCTTTATCTTTTGGCTTTGAGGTTTCAGATATTGGGTTTTGGATTTGTGTGGGTGGAACCTCTGTTGATTTGACAGTTGGAGGTTCTGTGGGTTTTGGGGTTGGATGCTCTGATGTTTTGGTTGTTGCCTCTGAAGGTTTTGATACTTCGGGTTGAGAGAACTCTGTTGGTGAAGAATTTTCGGGTTTTGGAGGTGGGATGTCAAAACGCTTTGCTAATTGAAAAGCAGATACAAATTCCATTCTGCGAAGAATGAATTCTGTAGTGCGTTTTGGTCTTTTGGGTTTTCGAGCTATGGATTTTACTCTTGTTTTGCGCAGGATTGGTTGTGAGGTTGGTGTTGGTTCTTTGGGTGAGGGTGGAGTTTGTTCTGAGGATGAGGATGCAAGATTGATTACCTTAGGTTCTGTGGTTGGTGCATCCTCTGGTGAGATAGAGGTGTTTTGCCTCTGTTGTTTTCCCTTCTGGGTTTCTGTCGTAGAGGGTTCTGCAGTTTTCTCTGTAGTTTTTGCAGAAGCAGCCTCCGTTGTTTCCTTTGTTTTCTCCCCCTCAGGATGACCAGGTGCTCCATCATCAGGATCATCCTGCCTTCTTTTAGCAGCAACTTCTGTTCTGCAGGTGTCTTGAGCTGCTTGCCTTGCTGCATTTTTCTTCATTGTTTCAAAGTAGATTGCGATCGAAGTTTTGAAGGCTTTGGTCGCACTTTTCTCGAACTCTGCAGCGGTTGTTTTGGCAATGTTAGTGGCAGAGGCGACGACAGCAGCAGCAGAAGTTTCTGTAGTTGACTTCATTTCTGCAAGGGCTGCTTTAACCTCTGTGGATAAGGTATCCACTTTGGTATTTAATCCTGTAAGCGCGCCTGAAGTTGACTCTGTAAAAGACGTGAATGAGCTTTGCAACTCATTCAATGTTTGAGTTACAGAGGTTACAAAGGCTTGGAACTCATCCTTTGTAACATGTTCCTCTGGGGTAACCTCTGGAGGAACAACTCCTTCTCCAGAGTGAGTCCCTGTTCCTGGGACACCTTCGTTCACCCTTGTTTGTACGTTGGGGGTGGAAGGATTTCCATCTGATCCTCGAGAAGAAACCTGAGTTTTAGTCTCTACAGAAGTTCTGTGAAGAACATTGTCCAAATCCACTCCAGAGGTGGGTATCGGAATATTCTTCTGTTGACTCGGAGACTTGTCTAGAGTCTCTTCGTCATGGTGCTCTCTACTTCTCTCTGAAAGAAGTTTTGGCCCTATATTGTGCGTGTCAGAGGAAACGAATTCCTCTGTAGGGTATTCTAGTGTGATCTGGGGCGATGGATCACGAACTATAGGTGAGTCTCTCTGAGGAGACTCCCTAGGAATGGATTCCCCGGCTTCTGTGGGCACAGAGGTTGAAAGAGTAACCTCTGGCTGGATGGGTTGGGTGAGGTTCGAGCTGTGCTGCTCTTTTTCAATGACACCTTCTGCAGCTAGACCTGCGGTGTCAGATGTGTGGGTTGCACTGGGAGGGGTTGAGGGATGTGTGCCTTCTACAACTTCGGCATCCTTTTCTTTTTCATTTTGTTTTTCTCCAGACGTTTCTATCCTATCCTCTAAACCTATTTGCACCTCTTCTTCTGCAGTCTCTTGTCTTGGCAGAAGTGAATCAAGAACCTCTATGAAGATTTGAGTTTGCAGAGGTGGTTCGATTCCTTCTGTAATTGTTTGCAGAGGAGAAGATGGTTTCTTCTTCTTTGATTTCCTCTTCTTTGGTTTTGGTGCTCCCTCCTCTGTAGATTTTGACTTTCTTTTTCTTTTGGAAGAGGGAGGGGCAGGGGGACCTTGGATTTGTGGTGGAGATGAGGGTTCTGTGGGATGTTCAGTGGGTGGAGAAGATGGTTCTGCAGGAGTTTGTTGGATAGCAGAAGCAGAGGCAAGTTGTTCCTCTGTAGGGGTCTTGGTTTTCTTTCCCTTTTTCTTCTTCTTCTCTTTAGATCCCTCAGAAGACTTCCTCTTTGAAGAATAGAGGTCTTTCCTTATATCTATGAAGTTCTTCTGGTTGGCCTTGTGTTTAGCCAACTTTATCTTCCATTCTTCTTCTGTAAGTCTCTCTACTACATTACCTCCTTTGGGCATTCCTATACGCGGGGGTGTTACAGAACTGGGTTCAGGAGTTCTGTAAACGCGTGTGTACTCACTAACTAGTTCTTCATCACTAGCATAACCTAACATTACCTTTGATAGTGGCCTGATGTGTGGGTAGCCATCCTCATGTTTTGTAGGGGTGTTCTTGGACATAGGAAATTGCTTAGGTTTGGGACCGTCCATTGGCCATTTTTGGATAAGGAGTAGGGGTTCGAAAAGTACACTGAGGATTCGCTGGAACTGCAGAGGGGGTAACCAGTTGTGATTAGTCATTTTGGCTTTCTGGGAGGCGATTTTGCGATCGATGGTGTTGATGATCTCTTGCATCATTATGGTGGCATAATCTAGGGGTAGATCATAGTATACACCATACATGATTGAGAGAATTTGAGGTGAGCTTTGATCGATGTTCCCGATTTTTCCCGTGAGGCAACGATTTAGGATGGAGAATAAGGTATTCCACAGAGGAGGTAGTCTTGCTCTGCGGAAATCGTTCCTCTTTTTCAACTGTTGGTTGTACCCTAACATGTGCAGAAAGTCGACAAGTTCTTCATTTGTTGGTTGGGGTGCATACTTTTTGATTCCCATGAGTCCTCTTGTTGGAAGGCCAAATTCTAATGAGAACATGGTGCGATTGAACATCAGTTCAAGGCTCTTACTTTGGTCAGGTTTAGAAATGTAGCCTCTGATCAAATCGGTGTCAGCGTCATAACGGCAAGATTGCCAAAACTGATGTAGGTAACGTACTGGTATTTGTTCAACGGTTTTGCTCAGAAGAGGGTAAAGAAAGTGGTTCTCTAGGATGTTTAGCAGGATGGCATGTTCTTTGCCAAATGCCGTAGGATAAGGAACAAGATAACAGTTGTTCGATTTAATGGGAAGGGTTTGCTCGAAATGGTCATTTGAGAAAAATTGTTGCAGGTGTGTAGTGGGTACGAAGGATGCCTCGTCGCCGGAGTCATGTCTGTCGGCATCGGCGGCGATGTGTGGGTTGTGGGAGTGCTCAGAATGCACTGGAGAGGATGTCAGAGAGTTCGTTGGTGAAACGTGAGCAGATTTGGAACTGAAAGCCATTTGTAGGTTTGAAAGTTCTAGGTTTTCAGAAAGAAATAAGCAAGTTCGCCGGAGAAGATGAGAGAATAGTAAAGTTTTGAAAGTGATTTTAACTTGGGTTTTATACTGTGGTAACGGATAGAATTCGGAACGGTGAAAATGTGAGAAAGTTAATAAAATTTGAGGTCCACACTCGAGTTCATTCGGCGTGGTGCAAGTTTCTAGGACGACGTGATATGTACGTCAATGAAAACTCGACACGTCATCAATGTCAGTGACGACGAGACGTCGTGGGCGGCCACATTAAATGAAAAACGCATGGGTTTTAAATTTTCACCACAGAAAAGTTACCGTTACAGATACAGAAATTCCCAAGTGGAAATCTTTACAGAGGCTCTGTAGGTACAGAAGCTCTGTGATTTTGAAAAACGATTATCTCTGTAGATTGTATCTTTAATGAAAATCGTTTGAAAAAACACGGAGAGGATTAATAAATTTTTAGTAGAGAGAAATTATCCTACAGAGGTTTTTGGACCTCTGCCAGAGCCAGCAGAGGCTCTGTGACATGAAATTTATAATAACTAATAATTTATAAACATTTTTAATCATCCAAGTTTTTGATCAGTTTTAACAATATATTTAGAACCTATTTGAAAGTTGGTGTCCTAGAAAATTGTAAATCTCAAAGATTTTGTGCAGCAGAAGTCATTTGAATGATTTGAGTGATCTACAGAGGTTCTTTGGTTGAAAGAACTCCGTGGCTTATGACTTCTGTGGCATTGTGTGAGTGCGAGATACCAACCTATTTTTCTTCTTGATCGACGAATGTGATCTCTTCTGTCGTATTCTTAGCTTCCCCTTGACTTATAAATCTCTGCAGATTCAGCAAGGTCTCCTTTTTCGCTCCCCCTTGATCTAACAACCTTTGTAGGATTAATTTATGTGGTTTGAAACCTGCCTATCCATCTCTTGAAGCTTGTACTTTTAACAAAATCGTTTGAAAAACATTTGAGAGGATCGATAAATTTTTAGTAGAGAGAAATTATCCTACAGAGGTTTTTGGACCTCTGCCAGAGCCAGCAGAGGCTCTGTTACAGGAATTTTTTAATAACTAATAATTCATAAAACTTCTTGATCATCCAAAGTTTTTATGTTTTTAAACAATGTTTTTAGGACATATTTAGAAATTTTTGTCCTGGAAAACTGTTTTAGAAAAAGATTTTGTGCGACACATACCTTTTAGAGTGTCTAGTTTGGACGACAGAGACTCTTGTTGATCATAATCCTCCTTTGGCTCCCCCTTGAATGATCAACCTCTGTAGATTAATTTATGGTCTCCTTATCCCCCTTGACCTATGCTTGAATTAATAGAGATAAATAATGCACAGAACATAGGTCAACCGCATCAGAGGTTTTGTGGAGATTGTCATAGGCTCTGAGCAATTCCACAGAGGTTCTGTGAAGTATAGAACCTTTGAAGGATGAGTCTTAAACAAAGTGTTTAAGAGTCATAGTGAACTTTGAAGCCTGAGTCCTTAATAGAAGTATTAAGGAGTCCATTGTTTGCTGAAGAGTGAGTCCTGATCTGTAATGGTCAGAAGTCATTTTCTGATGAAGCTCGAGTCTTAAACTGATTTGTTTAAGAGTCTTTTTCACTAAAGTGCGAGTCCTAAACTGATGTGTTTAGGAGTCCTTTTCTCCTCTGAAGAGCGAGTCCTGATCTGTAATGATCAGAAGTCCGATTACCTGCAAGGCAGATCAAAGAACTTTTGGTACCCATATCCAAATGGGTCCTTTTTTGTTAGGATTTGGAGCTGTCTTTAGGTCCTCTGGTTTGCCAATCTCTGTTGGTTTGCCAACTTTCTTTCTATGACCTTTCTCATTTTGGGTCTTTGGATTTTTCTTTTGAAATGACCCATTTTGTACACAGAAAGATTTAGAGAAAAGGTTTCTTAATTGAAGCAGAAGATCAAAGCATTTATATGAATGAAAAGATGAAGGCTTTGTAGAAACAAATGGTTTTGGAGCATTTTTGTCAGGAATAGAGTTTTTGACTTTCCAAACCATTTTCATCTTTTTGTAAACAGGATTATTTGAATTTTTAGCACAAGAGTTTGCTAAGACAAGGTTCTTAAGCCTTTTAGCTAAAACATCTTTTTCTTTAAGGTTTAAATCAAATTTTCTTAGAAGATCTGATTTATACCTCTTCTCCAACATAATCTTGTTTGAAAAATCGGATAGTCTCTTTGTTAAATTTGACATTTCAGCTTTAAAGACCTTTCTTTCCTTCTCAAACTTGTCTTTCAAACACTTTGTTTGAAATCCTTCTTTCTTCACCTTTTCAGACTCTTTTCTTTCAAAATCCTACTCTTTCCTCTCTTTTTCAAGAGATTTCTGTAATTTTGAGATTTTGAAAGAAAGTTCCATATTCTTTGTCTCAAGAAGAGTTTTCTCTTTTCAAAACTTTTCATTTTCACTGATTATAAGTTTTTCAAAGTTGGAAATCAGTTTAGAAAAGTTTAGACACTTAAGGTCAAGGCTTTTCTTCTCTTCTTTAAAAACAGTCTTAACTTCCTCAAACTTCTCTTTCTCCTTTTTACCAAGCTTTTCTGACTCAGATAGTTTCCTTTTCAGTTCAAGATTTTCACAGTTTAGGAGTTTACCTGATTCTTCAAGCTTGGCAATGTTGTCTGAATCAATAAGAATACTCTTGTTTCTTTCCTCTAATTCTTTCTCAAGAGTAGGAATTATTTTCTTAAAATTTGTGCTGAGTTTGAAATAATAATGAAAATCAGCATCAGCACTAAATTTTAGTCTTGACATATTGAATGAAGTTTTTGACGAAAGAAATAGTTTCTAGGATGTTACCAGATCGAATAAATCGAAAATGGCAGTAAAACAGAATCTGTTTGAAGGAATGAGAATAGGTTAAGAACAGACAGTTTCTATCAAGAATCTTGTCTAAACGAGGATCACTTGATATTGAAAACCAAGCTTTGCTCTGATACCAATTGTTGGTTCCCGTTTTGCTTTAAACAAGATTATTAGATCTATTAGTTCGAGTTTATGTTTGATGCGGAAGCGTATTTGAAGAACTAACAGATATGTTTGATAGATTTAGAACACAATATAAATAAACAGTGAACAGGAAATAATATCTCAAAGTTTACTGAATATATATATATCAAGAACAAATTTAAGAACAGTGAGTATGCAAAGCTTTAAACAGATATGACTCTAAATGTGTATAAGCTATGTATTCTTGATGTTCGATTGAAGTGTTCTTGTTTTTCTGTTTTTGTGTCTTGTTGTGTTGTTAGGAAGAACTCATCATGAGTCTTCCTTTTATACTACTCTTAGAAGACTATGAAGTAGGTCACTGTTCCTTTTACGGCATGAATAGTGTACTGGATGGTGTGAACAGTTGTTTGAGCCATGCGCATTTAATGGAGCAGATGTACTATTGGTAAATGCATTAAATGGCGCAGACGTCTATTTTGTACCATGCCCTATTGAGTCCACTCAGAGTTTGACACGTGTTGAAGTTGGACAGGGCAAGTTGCCATGCAAGTTGATGAACAGGTCTTGGAACAGTAGCAAGATATTATAAATATCTTCCTAGTCTTTAGAGGACCATAGAGGCTCTGTAATGTGTTACAGAGGTTCTGCGGTCTGGTTCCTCTGTAGAGTAGTCTTCACCGGATTCCGAGTCTTTGGTTGTTTACTTCTGCAGAGCTTCTGTCAAGGGTGGCAGAGGTTCTGTGGCTCGGTCCTCTGTGAGAAGTCTTCTTGGTTCCTTGTCTTCTGATGTTGTCCGCAGAGGCTCTGTTATTGGTAACAGAGGTTCTGCGGTCTTGGTCTTCTGAAAGCGTCCTTCTGTAGTTTCCTCGGTCTTTGATCACTCTTGATCAAACTTCCTTTGATTCTTCTGAGATGCCCGGCAGAGCTTCTGTGGAAGTTCTTCTGTACTTGGCCATTTTTCAATACTTCTAATATTTCAGAATATTGGAGCTAACACGGCACCCAGGTGGAAAGATGCTACAAAATCTGTTCCTCGTAAAGGTGTAAATTCTGCACCGAAGAGGAAACCAGTGCCAAAACCAGTTCCCTCTACCGGTGTCAATCCTACACCTAAAGGGAAAGCTGGGACAAAGCAAGCTTCCTCAAACGGTGCCTAACCTAACCCTCCCGGACCCAGGAAAATATGGGTACCGAAGGTCCGCTAAACTTGTTTTGCAGGACGGTCATGTGTGGTACTTAGACTCTGGATGCTCCACACACATGACCGGAAGGAGGGAGCTGCTCACGATCTACAAGGAATCATATTGCGAAGACGTGAGGTTTGTCCATACCTGTGCTTTAACAAGCGGCTCATGTGTTTGGGGGGAGCATGATCAGCCATCAGGTAAGTATACTCTACTATTGAGGGGGAGCGTCACACGCAATTTTTTAAATGCTGAAAAGTTTTTTTTGTGTGTGTGGATACTCCCGTGCGCATCTCAGTCTACGAGCACATTCTGAGGGGGAGCATGTCATCTTATGCTCACCATTTGAGGGGGAGCGACACAAGTTTTTCTTTAAATGTCTAAACATTTTTGTGTGTCGAACTCTCCACTGCACAACTTTTTGAAATATTCGAGGGGGAGCAAATCCATCCCCATGCTCAGTTTGAGGGGAGCGAGAGAAGGTTAATTTTTAAATCCAAACAGTCCTATTTTGGCAAAATCTACAAGGACAGAGCATTTTTTTGTGAAAATCCCAGAGTATCCGGACAATCTTATTTTTGTCCGGAATGCTCAACTGTATCCGGAAACCATGTTTGTCCGGAATGCTCAACTGTATCTGGAAACCATGCTTGTCCGGAACACCTTTTATCCGGACACCCTTTGTCCGGCTACTTGTGTCTGTCCGGAAAGTCTTTTTTGTTCAAATCCTTGTCCGGACACCCCTGTTTTGATCAATCCGGTACCTGTTATGTCACTGCCAATCCTCAATCTGTCCCAGATTGAGCCACTTAATGCAAAGGTACGCACCGGAACTTGTTTATCCGCCTCAGTTTCTAACTTTTGGTCTTTTTACAGATATTCCATGGCGGATCAACAACCTCAATCCGAGGGGAAGAGTCACACTGTTTTTTCTTACAAAGTATAATTTTTTTTTCTTGTGTTGATATCACTCTCACTCCGAGGGGGAGCAAGTCAATCCCCATGTATGTTTTGAGGGGGAGCAGGATAATATCCATGCTTTCATTTCAGTTGAAGCCCTACCTGTGATAGCATATAAACGAGAGTTAGGGAATCCCATGGTCCAGCCAGCGCCGGAGGGACCTTCCCCGGGATATAGAACATGTGAGAAGGAGGGAGTTAAGGTCAAAAGCAAACCAAGAAAGATTGAGCCGTAAAGATAAAGAGGCTCCTGAGCGAACCCAGCCACGTGATATCCGGGTTACCACATCTACTACCTCGTCTCATTTGTTGGGACATGGTATTGAAGAAGCCTCCGTGGACCCAGCGGAACATTTGCACGACCTCCTCAGCCACTCATCCGTCTCTCAAAAGACGGATGTTTCAGTCTCACACGGGGATATAGCACAACTTCCACCGGTCTCTCACTCGGAGAATACTGGTGTTGAAACATCGAGTCTAGATCCACTTGTTAATGAAGATTCTTTGACTAGGACACTTGATGCGGAACAACACCAAGTCGCGGCTCTTTGTGACCCGACCGGAACGTCTGTAGTGTCTCCGTCTACCGAAACACGAGGATCGGACGGAAATCCTACCACAGCTAATATCACGCCAACTATGAATGTAGGTGGCTCTACCCACGCGGTAGATGCCTCAACGGGTAACCTAAGTGGTCCCAGAGTTAGTAACCCAGACTTCGTGTCACCAGGGTCCCTGGACAGCACCCTTAAGGCTGTCCGTCAGGATATGGAGCAACAGATGCAGCAACATGTAGCCGCTGAACTTGCCAAAGCTATGCGCACTATCAAAGGTAAAGGCCACCTCGTCGAAACAGAAACCGCCCCTGTACCTCCACCGATTCAACCGCAACCTATCTACTCGGTGGACACCCTGAAGATGATGCTATTGGCCCAACTGCTCCAAGAATTAGACACAACCACCTCTACCGAAGCAGACATGATCTCAGTTCTCCGATCCCAGGTCACTGCTCCATCTTCATCTATAACATCACGCCTTAACGCCTTTGACTCGACCCTCAACGACTACAACAAAGTGCTCGCCACGCTGTCTGAGAGGGTCCGCTCACTAGAAGACACTTGTAAGAGTCAGGCCGGCGGTCTCAAACGCAAGCACGATGACCAGGATGATCTTGATCACCGTAAGGGGGAGAAGCATCTACGCCAAACCGAGACCGCCCAGATCATGACTGCCGAAACTACAATAGTGGTTCAATAGGAACCCCCAACAGTGGTTCAACAGGAACCCCCAGCTGCGGCAATTACATCAGAAGCATCCGAAGCCGAGTTGCCACTAGCAGATATGGTCATAGATATGGAGATTTCAGATGAAGAAGACCCGACGGTTGAAAAGCCCGAGGGTTCAACACAGGAACTGGTTGATTTTGACTCATCAGACATACCAATTCTGGACATGATAGATCCAGATTGTGAAGCCAACCCGGAGACCGAAGATGCATGGTACGAAAAAGCCGCCAGTGCCGTAAATCTCCAGGTAAATTTGGTCTTCCCCACTGATGAGGACGACAACATTGATTATGATCAGTTCCTGCTCCAAAATTTGTATGGAGCATCCCCCGTTCACTATGCTCAACCCGCCAGAACACCATCAACAAGACCCGAGTCTACTACTTCCGATCTTCCGACAACTGTTCCTCCCACGACAGCTTCTGATCTTCCTCCCCCTCCTCAACAACAACAAATCCGTTGGGAGAAGATCATGGTACTTATCCCTCATTTGGAAGAATCTCTGAAAAAGCTGTTCGTCCACAAGCTTCGCCTGATCGAGCCGACCTTCTGTCTGGGTATTTACAACTTTAGCCCAGAATTTCAACGCCGGTATATACTAGCAATGCAGCGATGTCTCTCAGTCAACCAAGTCAGAACCAAACTTCGGATCACAGAGGTAATCAGTATCTATTCAAGACGCATTATGAGGATCGTCTACCCAATTTTCATTATTCGACGTGAAGATGGGAACAAATGGAAATTTTCTGAAGCTGACTTCAAGAACCTCCGACCGCTCGACTTTCTGGTTATTCTGAAAGAATTACGTACAAGAACCATCCGACCGCTAGAGATTACAAAGGCGCTCGAAGCTGTTCGTCGATACTTGGTTCGCACCATCATGATGTCTTATCTATCGGACTTCCAAATGGCTATCGAGAACAAGGCGAAAAAGGTAAATCTGATCAAGCTGAATCTGAAAGCAACTGAGTTAAACATGTATCTCGAGAACGCTATGCTTCTGGAACCAGAATTCGGGATTGTTTACCTCAACGAGCAAAAAGAGAAGAAATTTATGCGCTTCAGTCAGGTGGAAATATTCTGCGACGGCACGCTCCTAAAGGTCAGAGATGCTCTTCGAAAGATGTTGATCCAAAACCCCCAGTGATTTGATAATGACCCTCTCTTATATACTTAGTGAAAATTGTAAGTAAACAATATATATCAGAGTTTCACTATCGCTGATAAGTACTAAGATCTTACAGTACCGCTGATAGGAACTCTCGCTCTTTAAATTAAACATTCAACGAACACTGTTCACCATTAATGCTCTGAGTCTGTTCAGTCATTATGATGATCGCTGATAAGTTAGTTGTTTACCTATGATCCCTGAAGACAAGTTTCACGTCAACAAAGGTTCTACGCTGAAGTCGAAGATCAAGCTCAAGAACCAGCGACAAGTCTCCTAATGAACTGATGTGGATCAGCGAAGACTCAGATTTGTCCACTCAACGTGAAGTATCAAGTACAAGACTTCAGCTATCGCTGAACTTTATCATCTGCTGAATAGTAAATGATAATCGCTGAATCAACGAAAGCTGATATTGAAGTCCTCCGTACAAAGTACTTTTGTCTTAACCACCCTTGCACGCCTCCGTACGAAATGTCAGAAAAGAACCTCCGAAAATCTGAAATCGTACAACCACTCTGATACTACACTGTTCATCCTTACGGCTACTAAGGTTGTCAACAAAAGTCAATGACATGCAACCAACCAGCTGATGACACGTGTAAAGTATATACTGACTTGCATTAAATGCATGCAATATATAAAGAGATGAACTCACTTCATTTGAAGTAACTTGCTAACTCTGGACAAGTTCAAATCTCTTATCTCAGATAGGTTATTATTAGTAATTTCCTTATCTCTCTTAGTGCAAGAAACCTTAGTGTTCCAACTTGTTTAGATTTAGGTTTATCCTTAATCTTGTCTCCGCAACAAGCTGTAAATTGTTAATGATTTATCAATAAACAATTTAGAAAAGTAAAATTTGTGTGTTTGTATTCAACCCCCCCTTCTACAAACTTGTATAGGCTTTCGGGACCAACAAGTGGTATCAGAGCGGATTTGTTTAATCTCATAAACAAGATCTAATCTAAGATATTTCTATTCCTTGCTATTATCTGAAAATGGCCTCCAATACAAACACATATTATATAGACAATGGTTCTCTTGCAAAACCCCCTAGATTTTCCAGAGATAACTCAACTTATGGAAAAATAGGATGATACTCTTCTTAGAAGGTGTAGACCCTACTATGCCTTACTATCTTGAGAATGTTCCATTCATCCCTGTAACTATTGACCCTGCAGTTCCAGCCACTGCGAATAGACCTGCTATTCCAGAAAGGCTGATTCCTAAGGAAATTTTTCAGTGGACCGATGAAGATAAGAAGAAAGTGGCTATAGATACTAAAGCCAGATCCATACTATCCATGGCTCTTCCTGACGAAGTCTACCATTCCGTCATGAACCTGAAAACATCAAAAGCCATGTGGGACACAATATGTGTTCAGTATGAAGGAACGTCTGAAGTCCAGGACTCAAGAAAGATCAACCTGGTAAGACAATACGAAAGCTTCATTTCTGGTAAGAATGAAACTCTCTCTGAAGTTCACCAACGTTTTAATTGTTTAATTATAGATCTGAAAACTGTTGGTAAGGAATATTCTAACTTTGAAGTGCTGACAAAGTTTCTAGAATGTTTACCTGAAAGGTGGGATAATTATTCCATGTGTCTCAAGCTGTCAAAGGATCTTAAATCAATGACCCTTTCAACCTTATATGGTACATTGCTTAATCATGAGCAATCTAGCCATCTTAAGAAGAATCTTGTAAAAGATTCCAAAAGCACCCCTGTTGCTTTAATCTCAGAGGAACCTTCTACTCAGCGACCCTCGGTCACTATCACTGAGTTAGAGAGTAACTCTGAAAGGTCATCAGACTCTGATTCTTCAGATGATGATGAATCCTTGGCTCTCCTAACTAAAAAGTTCAGGAGATTCGCCAAGAAGAAAATGTTTAGAAAGAACAAACCTCTTTCCATAACTGACAAGCCTAAATCATCAGCTTTTGTTGATAAGGCTACTGCTACTTGTTTTAACTGCGAAAAAGTAGGACATTTTGCTAACGAGTGCAGGTCTAAGAAAGTTTCTAGACCCTCAGCTTTTACAAAGAAATCCTTTGTTCCAAGGAATAAAGATGACAAATACTCAAAGCTGAAAGAAAAATATGCGAAGCTGAAAAGCTTTAAGAAGAAAGGCAAAGGCCTGATGGCTGACTATGATTGGACTGCTTCTGATGAAGAAGCATCATCATCTGACTCTGAAGATGATGAAGCAAATCAATGTCTCATGGCCAAGATTGAAGAAGAGGAAGAAAGTTCAGACATTCCCTCTACTTCAACCTCTGCTATTCAGGTATCACCTTCTTTCTTTACCAATATTGCAAATATTGATGAAGCTGATAGTCTCCGTAAGATCGATCTCTTGACTAGAAGTTTATACGAAGCCATGAACGGCAAAGCTGTGGTTGAAAACCAAAACCTTGATCTCGCTGAAAAGCTTAAAAACTGACATCTTCAAATAGAAAAGCTTTCTAAAATTGAAGAAGATTTTAAAGATCAAGTATATTTAAATCAGCTAGTCAAAATCGAACGAACAGAAGCTATCGATGCATTAAAGGCTGAAAAAGCTACTGTTGAGTGATAAACGTGGTCTGGGTTATAAATATGATACTTCAAAACCAACCACTGAGCGTTCAATGCTTAAATTTGGAACGTTCGTATCCTCAGTCGCTGACACTTCATCATCTCAGTGCTCCTCGTCCATTACACCAATCCCTGAGGAAACTCCTACCTCCTCAAAAGGTAAGGAGAAAATGGTTTATTCAAAACCTACCTCTGTCTCTAAAGACAAGGGTAAAGGAATTGTTATTTATCAAAATCCTCAGAAGGGTACCTTAGTACCAAAGCTGAATGGTTCTAAAGCCTCAGTGACCTACCCCTCTGGATCTAGAAAGCAGATATCTGGATTTATTCAGCGATCTACTCCTAGACTCAGATTGGGTATCCTTGGTAAGAAATCTGAAGAACTGAATGTTCGTCCCATTTCTAAAGCCAATAGCTTACTTGGTGCTGGCACTTCTAATTCGAAATTAAAAGCTCAGCATACAAGTGGTCCTAGAACTACTTTTAGTTATAGGAAATGTTATCACTGTGGACTTACCGATCATATTGCTAGTAAGTGCCCCACAGCCACCAAAGCTGAAAAGATAGGTAAGGTGAAGATTGCCCCCAAGGCAAAGAAGACCAACCCCGATGCAAATCAGGTCAAGGTGACTCCTACCACTGAAGTTAAGAAATTAACCAAAGTGAAGAAAGACAAAGCTAAATCTTCAAATGCTGCGAAGACTGCTGAACCTTCCATTCCAACTAGCTCCACTGACAAATGTGTATACATGGTTAAGTGGGTACCTAAGAAAAACTAATCTTCCTTTGTATTGTAGGTTAAGAAGGGTATCTGGTATCTCGATAGCGGATGCTCTAGACACATGACTGGTAAGAAAAGCCTGCTCGCTGAATACAAAGAAGAGAAAGGTCCCTCTGTGACTTTCGGTGGAAATGGAAAAGGACATACCCGAGGGTATGGTGTACTTTCAAATGGTACAACCTCCTTCAGAAGAGTCGCATATGTTGAAGGGCTGAAGCATAATCTTCTAAGCATCAGTCAGCTTTGTGACATGGATAAAAAAGTAATTTTTACTAAGGAATCATGCTTTGTCTCTGACAAAAAGGAGAAGATAGTTCTCAGCGGTTATCGTTTGGAAAATGTTTATGTAATAAACATGGACTCAACAGCCACTGAGAACTCCTGTTTCTTCTCAAAGGCATCTTCTGATGTTAACTGGCTATGGCACAAGAGGCTCTCGCATCTAAATTTCAAGACACTGAACACTCTTTCGTCAAAAGAGTTAGTCACTGGTCTACCTCAGCATTCATATGCCAAAGAGTCTTTATGTTCAGCGTGTGAAAAAGGGAAGCAGACCAAGGCAAGCTTTAAGTCAAAGCAAGTCTCCTCAGTGTCATCTCCTCTACAACTACTCCATATGGATTTGTTTGGCCCTGTTAACAAACAATCCATCGCTGGAAAGAAATATACGCTGGTCATAGTTGATGAATTCTCTCGTTACACATGGGTAATGTTTCTCCGTTCTAAGAGTGACACCCCTGAAGAACTCATCACCTTTGTTCGGAAGATGGAAACCCTGAACAATCTGACCGTTCGCTCAATAAGGAGTGATCATGGAACTGATTTCAAAAACAGTTCTCTTGATTTCTTCTTTGAGAGTAAGGGTATTTATCACAACTTTTCGTCAGTGAGAACACCGCAACAAAATGGAGTCGCTGAAAGAAGAAATAGAATAATTATTGAAGCTTTCTTCACATCTTTGGTTGTCAGTGTTTTATACTGAACAATAGAGATGCCCTTGGAAAGTTTGATCCTAAGGCTGATGATGGAATCTTTCTTGGATACTCCTCAGTCTCCAAAGCCTTCAGAGTCTTCAATCGAAGAAGACAAACTGTAGAAGAAACTATTCACGTCACGCTTGACGAATCCCGTTCAGCGAACTCTAAACCGTCCGCTGATACTGAAGAACTGAATCAATGGATGTTTTCTCATCTTGGTGATTCAGAAGATATTCCCACTCCTCATGCTCAACCAGTAGAAGATGATAGTCCCACTATCATTCCAAACATGCAGAATAGTGAAGCTGAAACATCATGGGTCTCAGCTATTCCTATAAACACTATACCTGCAGTTGATCCAAATGTCTCAGACATTCCATCTATTTCTCAGCAATCAATGAATGAAGTGACAAATGCAAACATTCCTCTCTTAGCTGATAATCCAGATGTAGCTGAAGCCTCATCTTCAGTTTCTTCAGTTCAGACTGAGTCAGCGACGTATGCTCCGGCTCAGCGATGGACTGTAAATCACCCAATCGATCAAATTCTTGGTGATCCAAACGCTGGGATTCAGACTCGACGAAGTGCAGGTAATATTTGTTTATTTGTTAACTTTATTTCTCTAACTGAACCAAAGAAAATAGATGATGCCCTCAGAGATCCAAACTGGGTCAGCGCTATGCAAGAAGAGCTGCCTGAATTTGAAAGAAACAAAGTTTGGAAACTCGTTCGTAGACCAACTGACAAAACGGTGATAGGCACTAAATGGGTCTATCGAAACAAGTTGGACGAACATGGTACTGTAACTCGCAACAAAGCTCGCCTTGTTGCTCAGGGATACAGACAAGAGGAAGGCATAGATTATGACGAAACATTTGCTCATGTAGCAAGACTTGAATCTATTCGTCTATTCTTAGCATATGCTGTACACAAGAACTTCAAAGTACATCAGATGGATGTTAAGTCAGCGTTTCTGAATGGAAAGCTGAATGAAGAAGTTTATGTGGAACAACCTCCAGGATTCTCAGATCCTAATCGTCCAGGTTATGTTTATAAACTGGACAATGCACTTTATGGCTTAAAGCAAGCTCCACGTGCATGGTATGACACTCTTTCCACTTATATCCACATTGAAAATTTTGAGCGAGGTAAGATTGACAAAACTCTATTTTTTAGAAAAGTGAAAGGTCATGTCATTCTAGTTCAAATATATGTTGATGACATTATATTTGGTTCTACTAACCCTGAGCTTTGTACTCGTTTCGCTGATAGAATGAAAGATGAGTATAAAATGAGCATGATGGGTGAACTAACATATTTCCTTGGTCTTCAGATTAAGCAAACTGAAAAAGGAACTTTCATAAATCAGGGAAAATATGTTAAAGATATGCTGAAGAAATTCGATTTAACTGAAAGTTCAGCTATGAAAACCCCTATGGCAACACCGCTGACACTTGATAAGGACACAAAGGGTGTTCCTGTCAATGTTACGTTGTACCGTTGGATGATCGGCTCACTATTGTATCTTACAGCTAGCCGACCCGATATTATGTTTGCAACATGCTTGTGTGCACGATATCAAGCTGAACCTAAGATATCCCATATGAAAGCTGTAAAGCGAATCTTTCGATATCTTAAGGGTACATCGAATCTAGGTCTTTGGTATCCCAAAGATTCAGGATTCGATCTAACTGCATATTCAGATAGTGATTTTGCAGGTTGTAAAATGGATAGAAAAAGCACCACAGGAGGATGTCAGCTCCTGGGTGGAAAGCTGGTAAGTTGGACAAGTAAGAAGCATGTTGATCCAAACCCCTAGTGATTTGATAATGACCCTCTCTTAAATACTTAGTGAAAATTGTATGTAAACAATATGTATCAGAGTTTCACTATCGCTGATAAGTACTAAGATCTTACAGTACCGCTGATAGGAACTCTCGCTCTTTAAATTAAACATTCAGCGAACACTGTTCACCATAATGCGCTGAGTCTGTTCAGTCCTTATGGTGATCGCTGATAAGTTAGTTGTTTACTTATAATCCCTGAAGACAAGTTTCACGTCAACAAAGGTTCTACGCTGAAGTCGAAGATCAAGCTCAAGAACCAGCGACAAGTCTACTAATGAACTGATGCGGATCAGCGAAGACTCAGATTTGTCCACTCAACGTGAAGTATCAAGTACAAGACTTCAGCTATCGCTGAACTTTATCATTCGCTGAATAGTAAATGATAATCGCTGAATCAACGAAAGCTGATCATGAAGTCCTCCGTACAAAGTACTTTTGTCTTAACCTCCCTTGCACGCCACCGTACGAAATGTCAGAAAAGAACCTCCGAAAATCTGAGATCGTACAACCACTCTGATACTACACTGTTCATTCATGCGGCTACTAAGGTTGTCAACAAAGGTCAATGACATGCAACCAATCCGCTGAAGACATGTGTAAAGTGTATACTGAATTGCATTAAATGCATGCAGTATATAAAGAGATGAACTCACTTCATTTGAAGTAACTTGCTAACTCTGGACAAGTTCAAATCTCTCTCAAGATAGGATTTTATTAGTAATTTCCATATCCTTCTTAGTGCAAGAAACCTTAGTGTTCCAACTTGTTTAGATTTAGGTTTATCCTTAATCTTGTTTCCGCAACAAGCTGTAAATTGTTAATGATTTATCAATAAACAATTTAGAAAAGTAAAATAGCGTGTTTGTATTCAACCCCCCCCCCCCCCCCTTCTACAAACTTGTATAGGCCTTTTGTGACCAACAAGTGGTATCAGAGCGGATTTGTTTAATCTCATAAACAAGATCTAATCTAAGATATTTCTCTTCCTTGCTATTATCTGAAAATGGCCTCCCACACAAACACAAATTATATAGACAATGGTTCTCTTGCAAAACCCCCTAGATTTTCCAGAGACAACTTCAACTTATGGAAAAATAGGATGATGCTCTTCCTAGAAGGTGTAGACCCTACTATGACCTACTATCTTGAAAACGGCCCACACATCCCTGTAACTATTGATCCTTTAGTTCCAGCCACTGCAACTCGAGCTGCTATTCCTGAAAGGCTGATTCCAAAGGAAATACACATGTGGACCGATGAAGATAAGAAGAAAGTGGCTATAGATACAAAAGCCAGATCCATACTATCCATGGCCCTTCCTGACGAAGTCTACCATTCCGTCATGAACCTGAAATCCTCAAAAGCCATGTGGGACACAATATGTGTTCAGTATGAAGGAACGTCTGAAGTCCAGGATTCAAGAAAGATCAACCTGCTAAGACAATACGAAAGCTTCATTTCTGGTAAGAATGAAACTCTCTCTGAAGTTCATCAACGTTTTAATTGCTTAATTATAGATCTAAAAACGGTTGGTAAGGAATATTCTAACTTTGAAGTGCTGACAAAGTTTTTAGAATGTTTACCTGAAAGCTGGGACAATTATTCCATGTGTCTCAAGCTGTCAAAAGATCTAAGATCAATGACACTTGCTACCTTATATGGCACATTGCTGAATCATGAGCAATCTATCCATCTTAAGAAGAATCTTGTAAAAGATTCCAAAAGCACCCCTGTTGCTTTAATCTCAGAGGAACCTTCTACTCAGCGACCCGTGGTCACTATCACTGAGTTAGAAAGTAACTCTGAAAGGTCATCAGATTCTGATTCTTCAGATGATGATGAATCCTTGGCTCTCCTAACTAAAAAGTTCAGGAGATTCGCCAAGAAGAAAATGTTTAGAAAGAACAAAACTCTTTCTATAGCTGACAAGCCTAAGTCATCAGCTTTTGTTGATAAGGCTACTGCTACTTGTTTCAACTGCGAAAAGACAGGTCATTTCGCTAACGAGTGCAGGTCAAAGAAAATCATGAGACCTTCAGCTTTTACAAAGAAATCCTTTGTTCCAAGGAATAAAGATGACAAATACTCAAAGCTGAAGGAGAAGTATGCAAAGCTGAAAAGCTTTAAGAAGAAAGGAAAAGGTCTGATGGCTGACTATGATTGGGCTGCTTCTGATGAAGAAGCCTCATCATCTGATTCTGAAGATGATGAAGCAAATCAATGTCTCATGGCCAAGATTGAAGAAGAGGAAGAAAGTTCAGACATTCCCTCCACTTCAACATCTGCCATTCAGGTATCACCTTCTTTCTTTACCAATATTGCAAATATTGATGAAGCTGATAGTCTCCGTAAAATCGAACTGCTGACTAGAAGTTTATACGAAGCCATGAACGGCAAAGCTGTGGTTGAAAACCAAAATCTTGATCTCGCTGAAAAGCTTAAAAACTGCCACCTTCAAATAGAAAAGCTTTCTAAATTTGAAGAAGATTTTAAAGATCAAGTCCATTTAAATCAGCTAGTCAAAATCGAACGAGCGGAAGCTATCGCTGCATTAAAAGCTGAACAAACTACTGTTGAAGGATGGTGCAATTCTTCAACAAAGATCACTGAGATAATTAAGGCTCAGATTCCTCTGAGTGATAAACGTGGTTTGGGTTATAAATATGATACTCCAATACCAACCATTGAACGTTCAATGCTTAAATTTGGAACGTTCGTATCCTCAGTAGCTGACACTTCTTCATCTCAGTACTCCTCGTCGGTTACACCAATCCCTGAGGAAACTCCTACCACTTCAAAAGGTAAGGAGAAAATGGTTTATTCAAAACCTACCTATGTCTCTAAAGACAAAGGTAAAGGAATTGTTATTTATCAAAATCCTCAGAAGGGTACCTTAGTACCTAAGCTGAATGCTTCCAAAGCCTTAGTGATTCATTCATCTGGTTCTAGAAATCAGACCTCTGGATCAGTTCAGCGACCTACTCCTAGACTCAGAGTAGATATCCTTGGTAAGAAATCTGAAGAACTGAATGTTCGTCCTATTTCAAAAACCAATAGTATACTTGGTGCTGGCACTTCTAATTCCAAATTAAAAGCTCAGCACTCAAGTGGTCCAAGAACTAATTTTAGTTATAGGAAATGTTATCACTGTGGAGTTACCGATCATATTGCAAGTAAGTGTCCCACAACCACCAAAGCTGATAAGATAGCTAAGGTGAAGATAGCACCCAAGAAGACCAAACCAGTTGCAATTCAGGTCAAGGTGACTCCTACCGCTGAGGTCAAGAAATTGACCAAAGTGAAGAAAGACAAAGCTGAATCTTCAAATGCTGCGAAGACTGCTGAACCCATTCCAACCACTTCCACTGACAAACGCGTATACATGGTGAAGTGAGTACCCAAGCAAAACTAATCTTCCTTTGTATTGCAGGTTAAGAAGGGTATCTGGTATCTCGATAGCGGATGCTCTAGACACATGACTGGAAAGAAAAGCCTGTTCGCTGAATACAAGGAAGAGAAGGGTCCCTCTGTGACTTTCGGTGGAAATGGAAAATGACACACCCGAGGGTATGGTGTACTTTCAAATGGTACAACATCCTTCAGAAGAGTCGCATATGTTGAAGGGCTGAAGCATAATCTTCTAAGCATCAGTCAGCTTTGCGACATGGATAACAAAGTGATTTTCACTAAGGAATCCTGCTTTGTCTCTGACAAAAAGGAGAAGATATCTCTCAGCGGTTATCGTTTGGAAAATGTTTACGTTATAAACATGGACTCAACAACCACTGAGAACTCCTGTTTCTTCTCAAAAGCATCTTCTGATGTTAACTGGCTATGGCACAAAAGGCTCTCACATCTCAACTTCAAGACACTGAATACTCTTTCATCCAAAGAGTTAGTCACTGGTCTACCTCAACATTCATACGCCAAAGAGTCCTTATGTTCAGCGTGTGAAAAAGGGAAGCAGACCAAGGCAAGCTTTAAGTCAAAGCAAGTTTCCTCAGTGTCATCTCCTCTACAACTACTCCATATGGATTTGTTTGGCCCCGTTAACAAACAATCCATCGCTGGAAGGAAATATACGTTGGTCATAGTTGATGAATTCTCTCGTTACACATGGGTAATGTTTCTCCGTTCTAAGAGTGACACCCCTGAAGAACTCATCACCTTTGTTCGGAAGATGGAAACTCTGAACAATATGACTGTTCGCTCAATAAGGGGTGATCATGGAACTGAATTCAAAAATAGTTCTCTTGATTCCTTCCTTGAGAGCAAGGGTATTTCTCACAACTTTTCGTCAGTGAGAACACCACAACAAAACGGAGTCGCTGAAAGAAGAAATAGAACAATTATTGAAGCTACACGTTCAATGCTCAGCGATTCTCACCTGCCTACTCAGTTTTGGGCAGAAGATGTCAACACTACTTGTTTTACGCAAAACAGGTCGCTGATAGTTAAAAGATTCAAAAAGACAGCCTATGAACTCTTTCATGGGAGAAAGCCTTCAATCAGCTTTCTTCACATCTTTGGATGTCAGTGTTTCATACTGAACAACACAGATGCCCTTGGAAAGTTTGATCCTAAGGCTGATGATGGAATCTTTCTTGGATACTCCTCAGTTTCCAAAGCCTTCAGAGTCTTCAACCGAAGAAGACAAACTGTAGAAGAAACTATTCACGTCACGTTTGACGAATCCCGTTCAGCGAACTCTAAACCGAACGCTGATACAGAAGAACTGAATCAATGGATGTTTTCTCATCTTGGTGATTCAGAAGATGTTCCCACTCCTCATGCTCACACAGTAGAAAATGATGGTCCTTCTATCATTCCAAATATGCAAAATAGTGAAGCTGAAACATCTTGGGTCTCAGCTGTTCCTATAAACAATATACCTGCAGTTGATCCAAATGTCTCAGAAATTCCATCTATTTCTCAGCAATCAGTGAATGAAGTGGCAAATGCAAACATTCCTCTCTTAGCTGATAATCCAGAAGTAGCTGAAGCCTCATCTTCAGTTTCTCCAGTTCAGACTGAGTCAGCAACGCATGCTCCGGCTCAGCGATGGACTGTAAATAACCCAATCGATCAAATTCTTGGTGATCCCAACGCTGGTATTCAGACTCGTAGAAGTGCAGGTAATATTTGTTTATTTGTTAACTTTATTTCTCTAACTGAACCAAAGAAAATAGATGATGCCCTCAGAGATCCAAACTGGGTCAGCGCTATGCAAGAAGAGCTGATTGAATTCGAAAGAAACAAAGTTTGGAAACTTGTTCGTAGACCAACTGACAAAACGGTGATAGGCACTAAATGGGTCTATCGAAACAAGTTGGACGAACATGGTACTGTAACTCGCAACAAAGCTCGTCTTGTTGCTCAGGGATACAGACAAGAGGAAGGCATAGATTATGACGAAACTTTTGCTCCAGTAGCAAGACTTGAATCTATTCGTCTTTTCTTAGCATTTGCTGTACACAAAAACTTCACTGTACATCAGATAGATGTTAAGTCAGCGTTTCTAAATGGAAAGCTGAATGAAGAAGTATATGTGGAACAACCTCCAGGATTCTCAGATCCTAAGCGTCCAGGTTATGTTTATAAACTGGACAAGGCACTTTATGGCTTAAAGCAAGCTCCACGTGCATGGTATGATACTCTCTCTACTTATCTCCATATTGAAAAATTTGAGCGAGGTAAGATTGACAAAACTTTGTTTTTTAGAAAAGTAAAAGGTCATATCATTTTAGTTCAAATATATGTTGATGACATTATATTTGGTTCTACTAACCCTGAGCTTTGTACTCGTTTCGCTGATAGAATGAAAGATGAGTATAAAATGAGTATGATGGGTGAACTAACATATTTCCTTGGTCTTCAGATTAAGCAAACTGAAAAAGGAACTTTTATAAACCAGGGAAAGTATGTTAAAGATATGCTGAAGAAATTCGACTTAACTGAAAGTTCAGCTATGAAAACCCCTATGGCACCACCGCTGATACTTGATAAGGACACAAAGGGTGTTCCTGTCAATGTCACGCTGTACCGTGGGATGATCGGCTCACTACTGTATCTTACAGCTAGCCGACCCGATATTATGTTTGCAACATGTCTGTGCGCACGATATCAAGCTGAACCTAAGATATCCCATATGAAAGTTGTAAAACGAATCTTTCGATATCTTAAGGGTACAGCGAATCTAGGTCTTTGGTATCCCAAATACTCAGGATTCGATCTAACCGCCTATTCAGACAGTGATTTTGCAGGTTGCAAAATGGATAGGAAAAGCACCACAGGAGGATGTCAGCTCCTGGGTGGAAAGCTGGTAAGTTGGACAAGTAAGAAGCAAAACTCAGTGTCCACTTCCACAGCTGAAGCTGAGTTTGTAGTCGCTGGAAGCTGCTGTTCTCAAGTCTTGTGGATGAGAAATCAACTGCTAGACTATGATCTTCAGCTCTCCAAAATTCCAATCTATTGCGACAGCACTAGTGCCATCGCTATAGCAAACAATCCAGTGCTACACTCAAAGACAAAACACATAGAAATCAGATATCATTTTATCAGAGATCATGTGATGAATGGTGATATAGAACTTCATTTTATCCCAACTGATTATCAGTTAGCTGATTTGTTTACCAAACCTCTTGATGAGACAAGATTCAACTTTCTCATCAGCGAGCTTGGAATGCTGAACTTTGAAGGATAAAATCTTCAGCGGTTCACATTTATCAGCGATACGTTTATACATTCTTGTATAGGCTTCGGGATAAAATCAACTTTTATAATCCATTTCATCATCTTCTCTCTAAATAAACTTGGTTAAACTGATATCCAGGTATGTTTTTCTCTCTCTGACAATCGCATGTAAATGCAAGATTTCAAAATAAATTGCATCGCTGAATATCTCTTCCTTAACAGCGATATTTTGAAAATTCCTTAAACCTTCACTGATATTTCTATTCAGTGCTTCATATTTTTCAAAAGAGTCCCTGAGTTTTTTTTTAAAAACCTCAGAGACATCCTAAAAGAATGTGAAAGGACAGTTGTGACGTCATTGCAACGGATAACACTCGGCACGATTTCTTTCTGACACACGTTTGCACCTTTTGTTCAAACTTCCAATCAAATGCAAACACGTGTCCGTGTCATGATGAAAACCTTTTCCCGCTCAAGGTTTTCTCTCTCTAAAAATCCCTATATAAACAACTCTTGGTTTATATTTGTCTTTTACGCGAACAATCTTTCTCCGCAAGAAAAGAATTCTCTGTTGCATTTGTGCTCTCAAAAACCTCAAGAACTGTTCATCATCTTGGCAAGAAAAGAATTCTCTGTTGCATTTGTGCTCTCAAAAACCTCAAGAAATGTTCTTATTTTTTATCAAATGCGTATAACTTGTTTTCGATCTTCTCTTTGTTTTAACAAGATCAAACAAAAGAACTTTTTAAAATAAAATCATTTCTTTCATGGTTTTATGAACACAACCATTTCATGGTTGTTCTTCAAGTTTTAAATCTAAATCTTAAACTTGTTCTTCATTCGTATCCATTTTTCTTTTAGAAACTGGAATACAAGATTTTATGGGTTTTACTTTTCTTTTAAAATCAAGAAAAACCCTAATCTTCATTAAGACATTTTTTTGTCTGAATGAAATGGACAAGATTCGAAAAATCTTAACGGAAATTTCTTTCCACATTAAGATAATTCTTATCTGTTAACATCTTTGGTTGAACTGATAATACAGATATATGGCATCTTCAAAGCTGAATGTTCCCGCTGAATCCATCTCCACTGACTCTGAGGAAATGGAAATCTTCAAAGCCCCCCAGGTGAAGTTCGAGCTGGATCAACTCGATTGGACTAAGGCCAACAACCTCTCAGCTCTTCTCGAGTTTCCTCCTCGGAAGCAAGTATCACATCTGGACGATGCTGTAAATTTTCTGAAGAACAACCCTATCTACACAGCCCTGACCATAACACCTCCTGCCAGTCAGCGGCTCTTATCCCAGTTCTGGTACTCTGCCAGACACACTGAGCTACCCTCTGCCAAAGATCCATCCAAAACCATAGACTGCATACTCAGCGATACTGAGTATGGCACCATCAAGATCACACCCGCAATTATCCGCAAAGCCCTAAACTTCCCAAATGCCTCCAAAGAAAAACCCTTCATTCCATTCCCTGACCACAAAAAAGCATGCTGACAGAGAAGCAATCATTGCTTTCCTTGACGCAATGGGTTATATCTGGGATATTGGAAGGGACAAGAAGCCTGAGAAGAAACTGACGCTGATAAAGAAATCCAAGATGCCCAGCGAGATGAATTTCATCTTCGCTCACCTGATCAGCTGCATGACAGCGAAATCCGGATCTTCTGATCAAGCCGCCCAACCTCAGCAGTCCATGGGATACGCACTGTTGAAAGGTCTAAATATTGACTGGGCCTCCATTATTTATGAAGACCTGATTCAACGTGTCGTTTCTGCCGCTGACAGACCAGCATGGGTTCCTTACCCACGATTCATCAGCGCCATCTTTCAATATGGCCTGAAGGACAGCTATCCTGAAGAGGGTGATCTGAAACTTTCTCAGATTGGCCCTAAGGTTCTCGACTTCAAGCCTGTCGCCAATGAGGTACGTCTCTCTACTCTTCTCACTCTTCTAAATTCTCCGCTTTCTGTGGCTCCTTCAGCGACTATACCAATCGCGGATACCCCGGTCACAACATCCTCTCCTTATAAGAAAAGGAAACCCTCTCACACCCAACTTGATTCCAAAAGGATCAAGAAAACCAAGGAGCAACCCCAGCAATTCCATGTTGAAGACTCCTCAGCTCATTCTGAAGAGCTGAAGGAAAGTTCCGTGGTACGCTCTGCCACACCCGTGCAAGCCATCCCTCCAATCCAGACTTCAGCGTCTCTAAACGCTGAGATTAGAAACTTGGAAACTACCCAACCTCCCTCAATCTCTCAAAAGACTGATGAAGTGATTGTCAGCGATTCCAACGCTGAACTCAGAACCCGAACCCCAATCTTAACCTTCGCTTCTCCCTCCACTCACTTGGACACTCCTCCAGCAAACACTGGAAATGCCATCATTCCAGAAGCCGCCGCTGATACTTCTCAACTAATGATGAAGAAAGGACCTGCAGAGTTCACCATACCTCACCGTACTTTTAAAGAGGATATGGAACACTACTCAGGAACCTGCAACTTCGACGAGTTCATCAATCCTCCTGCAGGTACTAATCCCACCTTAAACACTGTAACTAAACCTGAAACTTCTGAGCTTTCCTTTGTTCACAAGTACTCATATGTTACAGGTCCTAATTTGGGAGACATCAACGCCTCGCTGAAGTCTGTGGAAACAAAGCTGTCCAGTCTCACCACCACACTCTCCAACAACTCAACAGCTGTAACAAACGCTGGAGAGAACTTGACAAAGCTGACAACGGTGGTGGAGAAGAAAGCTTCCACTGAAGACATCAAGAGTCTTGATAAGACGCTCAACGATTTTGCCAAGGTGCTCTGTGACATCTACACTGACTACACAAGCCTCAAAACATCAGTTTCGACCATGTCCAGCGAAGTAACAACGCTGAAGACATCGGTTGAAAAACTCGAGGGTGATATGTCAGAGGTCAAGACTGACTTAGGCTCTGTAAAGACCGACGTTAGCTCTATGAAGACGATGATCGAGACGCTGGTAAACAAGGCAAATCACGCCTGCTATTTCTGGCCCAGAGGAGGATCGCACAGAGCTGAGGAAAATCACGCCTGCTATTTCTGGCCTAGAAGACAGAATAGCAAAGCTTGAAGGTTGTGTGAAAATCTCTGGCCCAGAAGACAGAGATAACACCAATGCTGAATCTGCCCATTCCTCCCCCAGTCATCATGAAAAAGAGGGGGAGAAGAGCGCTGAACATTCCAAGGAGAAAAGCGCTGAAGATCTGAACAACAAAAGCGCTGAAGACCTTTCCCATGATGAATCTATCAGGGGAGAGAGGAATGAAGATCTGACCGCTGGACCTCAGGGAGATGAAAACCCTGAGGGAACCGAGAAGCTCGCCTCTGTATCTGAGGGGGAGCAACTCGAAGAAGATGCTGAGAATTCCGAAGCAGAAGAAGATGAAGACATCGACATCCCTGACGACAAACCATCCTTCTCTCCAAGAAAGGATGATGATGATGATGAAGATGACGATGATTTCTTTATCGTCAAACCTGCCCCAAGGATCAAAGCACTTAAAGGAATCTCAATAAAAGAACCATCAGGGGAGAAGACAAAGACAAAGCCCTCAGCCTCTGGCGCTGAGAAAAGCAAAGACAAAGGCCTCGCTGAAGATGAAAATCTAGCGATTCTCTTTGAAAGGCCGGTTTGTCAGGTAAACTAAATCTTTACTTTTTCCTTCCCTGAACTTCTCAAACAACTCACTAAGTTCTCCAAACCTATATACACATCCACATTATTTTTTCTATCTTTTCTACCCAAGTTCTTCTACCCAATTCTTATCTGTAAGATCGCTGCTTTTCAGCTAGTCCTCTCCCCAGTTTGAGGATGTCGCTGAAGGTTCTACTGTTGCGACTTCACAAATAAAGCCAGCTGCTGCTGATGAAATAATCCCAGTCTTGGATTTAATCTCTGAGACTGATGAACCAGAAGAACAACCTCTCTTGCACAATAAGAGACCTTCCTCAGTTCCTCAAAGGTTGAGTGAAGAAGATCAAAAGAGAAGATAAGAAATAATAAAGCGATTCGAGGATCAGCGAATCATTCTAAGGCGTGATCAACTGCCTTCAGTTCCTCCTAAGTTCAGAATTTCAAAATCTGAATATCAGGACCACCTTAGAGCTGAACGCCTCATTGCTGAAAGAAAGGAAGCTGAAGAGAAAGACAGAAAATACGCCATCAAGCTCACTCAAGAATCTGTCAAAGACCCCAAGCTGAAGCGTGTTCCCATTCAAATCCAACGAAAGTTGTGGGAAGAAGCCCAGAAGATCGTGGAAAAGAAAACTGAAGTTTCTCAGACCACCTTGATCTGGTGTAAAGAGAAAATTCACTTCAGATATCGTCCAGCGAAGATCAACAAGGTATTCATCTCTGGAAGAACATCTATCGGAGTACCTATTGTTGACATCAAACTGTTCAGAGAAGATGGCACATCTGAAACCTTTCGTGCTGACACTGTAAAAAGGTATGGTCTCTCTGAATGGTTGGAGACGAGGTTAGCTATCCAACCATCACAATCTAAGTACAAGAATCATTTCGAAAAGCTGATAAACAGACAGATCGACTTGATATCTTCTTGTGTGGATATTCCTCCTGTTCCTGATCTTAAGTCGAAAAGAAAAAGAGGTTCTCCAAGGAAGAAACGTCAAGATTCAAACTCAGGACCTGTCATACGAAATGAAACTGGAATTGGTTTCTCTCGCGCTGAAGTACTTGGTCCTGATCCTGATCTATCCGCCCTTGACATCTCTTTGCCACCATGTGAACTTTTCGTCCCTGGTAAAGTCATCAGTAATCCTTATGGAATACTCTTTCTTGACTACGACGGACGTAAATGCTTTCAACGTATCGCTGAGCTCCCAATCACTCCAATCGAACAGCTCAGAGATCTTATCTACTGGTGTGACTTCAGAAAGGACATTCAGGCACGACACTAAAACCCTTGATCTTTCAAGAAGCGCGGAAGAAAAGAAAACAAGGTGTAACGGTTCCTGACTGGATGATTCCCACTGAAAAGACGACCCTTGATGAACTTCTCATTAAGGAAGAACCTTTTGAAAACTGATATAATCTCCTTTTTCTCTATTGTATCAGTTATCCTTCTGTACTTGTAATTTATTTCGCTTGTACTTGTAATCTTTTTGTTCTTCATTGTAACCTGATTCAAAGATTTAAAGAAAGATTTCAGCGAATGTACTTTACTCCATCAGTACTGAAAAGATCCCAGAAAACAGTAAAAGGGACAAATATTTTATGAGTTCTTTTTATCCTTATGTTTTCATTAAATAGCAATTTTCTTTGTTGCTATGTCATAACCAAATAGGGGGAGATTGTTGATCCAAACCCTCAGTGATTTGATAATGACCCTCTCTTAAATACTTAGTGAAAATTGTATGTAAACAATATGTATCAGAGTTTCACTATCGCTGATAAGTACTAAGATCTTACAGTACCGCTGATAGGAACTCTCGCTCTTTAAATTAAACATTCAGAGAACACTGTTCACCATAATGCGCTGAGTCTGTTCAGTCCTTATGGTGATCGCTGATAAGTTAGTTGTTTACTTATAATCCCTGAAGACAAGTTTCACGCCAACAAAGGTTCTACGCTGAAGTCGAAGATCAAGCTCAAGAACCAGCGACAAGTCTACTAATGAACTGATGCGGATCAGCGAATACTCAGATTTGTCCACTCAACGTGAAGTATCAAGTACAAGACTTCAGCTATCGCTGAACTTTATCATTCGCTGAATAGTAAATGATAATCGCTGAATCAACGAAAGCTGATCATGAAGTCCTCCGTACAAAGTACTTTTGTCTTAACCTCCCTTGCACGCCACCGTACGAAATGTCAGAAAAGAACCTCCGAAAATCTGAGATCGTACAACCACTCTGATACTACACTGTTCATTCATGCGGCTACTAAGGTTGTCAACAAAGGTCAATGACATGCAACCAATCCGCTGAAGACACGTGTAAAGTGTATACTGAATTGCATTAAATGCATGTAGTATATAAAGAGATGAACTCACTTCATTTGAAGTAACTTGCTAACTCTGGACAAGTTCAAATCTCTCTCAAGATAGGATTTTATTAGTAATTTCCATATCCTTCTTAGTGCAAGAAACCTTAGTGTTCCAACTTGTTTAGATTTAGGTTTATCCTTAATCTTGTTTCCGCAACAAGCTATAAATTGTTAATGATTTATCAATAAACAATTTAGAAAAGTAAAATAGCGTGTTTGTATTCAACCCCCCCCCCCCCCCCCTTCTACAAACTTGTATAGGCCTTTCGGGACCAACAAAGCAAAACTCAGTGTCCACTTCCACAGCTGAAGCTGAGTATGTAGCCGCTGGAAGCTGTTGTTCTCAGGTCTTGTGGATGAGAAATCAGCTACTAGACTATGATCTTCAGCTCTCAAAAATTCCAATCTATTGCGACAGCACTAGTGCCATCGCTATAGCAAACAATCTAGTGCTACACTCAAAGACAAAACACATAGAAATCAGATATCATTTTATCAGAGATCATGTGATGAATGGTGATATAGAACTTCATTTTATTCCAACTGATTATCAGTTAGCTGATCTGTTTACGAAACCTCTTGATGAGACAAGATTCAACTTTCTCATCAGCGAGCTTGGAATGCTGAACTTTGAAGGGTAAAATCTTCAGCGGTTCACATTAATCAGCGATAGGATAAAATCAACTTATATAATCCATTTCATCATCTTCTCTCTGAATAAACTTGATTCACTGATATTAAGGTATGTTTTCTCTCTCTGACATATCGCATGTAAATGCAAGATTTCAAAATAAATTGCATCGCTGAATATCTCTTCCTTAACAGCGACTTTTTGAAATTTCTTAAAACCTTCACTGATATTTTCTATTCAGTGCTTCATGTTTTTGAAAAGAGTCCCTGAGCTTTCAAAACCTCAGAGACATCCTAAAAGAATGTGAAAGGACAGTTGTGACGTCATTGCAACGGATAAACCCCGACACGTTCTTCTTTCTGACACACGTTTGCACGTCTCGTTCAAACTTCCAATCAAATGCAAACACGCGTCCGTGTCATGATGAAAACCTTTTCCCGCTCAAGGTTTTCTCTCTCTAAAACTCTGTTGGTCCCGAAAGGCTTAAACAAGTTTGTAGAAGGGGGGGGGGGGGGGGGGGGTTGAATACAAACACACTATTTTACTTTTCTAAATTGTTTATTGATAAATCATTAACAATTTACAGCTTGTTGCGGAAACAAGATTAAGGATAAACCTAAATCTAAACAAGTTGGAACACTAAGTTTTCTTGCACTAAGAAAGATATGGAGATTACTAATAAAATCCTATCTTGAGAGAGATTTGAACTTGTCCAGAGTTAGCAAGTTACTTCAAATGAAGTGAGTTCATCTCTTTATATACTGCATGCATTTAATGCAATTCAGTATACACTTTACACGTGTCATCAGCGGATTGGTTGCATGTCATTGACCTTTGTTTGACAACCTTAGTAGCCGCATGAATGAACAGTGTAGTATTAGAGTGGTTGTACGATTTCAGATTTTCGGAGGTTCTTTTCTGACATTTCGTACGGTGGCGTGCAAGGGAGGTTAAGACAAAAGTACTTTGTACGGAGGACTTCATGATCAGCTTTCGTTGATTCAGCGATTATCATTTACTATTCAGCGAATGATAAAGTTCAGCGATAGCTGAAGTCTTGTACTTGATACTTCACGTTGAGTGGACAAATCTGAGTCTTCGCTGATCCGCATCAGTTCATTAGGAGACTTGTCGCTGGTTCTTGAGCTTGATCTTCGACTTCAGCGTAGAACCTTTGTTGACGTGAATCTTGTCTTCAGGGATCATAAGTAAACAACTAACTTATCAGCGATCACCATAAGGACTGAACAGACTCAGCGATATGGTGAACAGTGTTCGCTGAATGTTTAATCTAAAAGTGCGAGAGTTCCTATCAGCAGTACTGTAAGATCTTAGTACTTATCAGCGATAGTGAAACTCTGATACATATTGTTTTACTTACAATTTTCACTAAGTATTTAAGATAGGGTCATTATCAAATCACTGAGGGTTTGGATCAACAATCTCCCCCTATTTGATTATGACATAGCAACAAAGAAAATTGCTATTTAATGAAAACACAAGGATAAAAAGAACTCATAAAATATTTGTCCCTTTTACTGTTTTCTGGGATCTTTTCACTACTGATGGAGTAAAGCACATTCGCTGAAATATTTCTTTAAATCTTTGAATCAGGTTACAATATGAATAAGAAAGATTACAAGTACAAGCGAAATAAATTACAAGTACTGAAGGATGACTGATACAATAGAGAAAATGGTGATTGTTGTCAGCCTTCAAAGGGTTCTTCCTTAATGAGAAGTTCATCAAGGGTTGTCTTTTCAGTTGGGATCATCCAGTCAGGAACCTTTTCTCCTTTATTCTTTAGCTTCAGAGCAGCTTCAAAAATCAAGGGTTTTAGGTGTCGTGCCTGAATGTCTTTTCTGAAGTCGCACCAGTATATGAGATCTTTGAGCTGTTCGATTGGAGTGATTGGAAGCTCAGCGATCCGTTGAAAGCATTTACGTCCGTCGTAGTCAAGAAAGAATATTCCATAAGGATTACTGATGACTTTACCAGGGACGAAAAGTTCACATGGTGGCAAAGAAATGTCAAGGGCAGATAGATCAGGATCAGGACCAAGTACTTCAGCGCGAGAGAAACCAATTCCAGTTTCATTTCGTATGACAGGACCTGAGTTTGAATCTTGACGTTTCTTCTTTGGTGAGCCCCTTTTTCTTTTCGGCTTTAGATCAGGAACAGGAGGAATATCCACACAAGAAGATATCAAATCGATCTGTCTGTTTATCAGCTTTTCGAAATGATCCTTGTACTTAGATTTTGATGGTTGGATAGCTAACCTCATCTCCAGCCATTCAGAGAGACCATACCTTTTTACAGTGTCAGCACGAAAGGTTTCAGATGAGCCATCTTCTCTGAATAGTTTGATGTCAACAATAGGTACTCCGATGGAGGTTCTTCCAGAGATGAATACCTTGTTGATCTTCGTTGGACGATATCTGAAGTGGATTTTCTCTTTACACCAGATCAGGGTGGTCTGAGAAACTTCAGCTTTCTTTTCCACGATCTTCTGGGCTTGTTCCCAAAGCTTTCGTTGGATTTGAATGGGAATACGCTTCAGCTTGGGGACTTTGACAGATTCTTGAGTGAGCTTGATGGCGTATTCTCTGTCTTTATCTTCAGCTTCCTTCCTTTCAGCGATGAGGCGTTCAGCTCTGAGATGATCCTGGTATTCAGCTTTTGAAATTCTGAACTTAGGAGGAACTGAAGGTAGTTGATCGCGCTTTAGGATGATTCGCTGATCCTCGAATCGCTTTATCATTTCTTCTCTCCTCTTTTGATCTTCTTCACTCAGCTTTTGAGAAACTGAGGAAGGTTTGTTTCTGTGCGAGAGAGGTTGTTCTTCTGATTCATCAGTCTCAGAGATTAAATCTAAGACTGGGATTATGTCTTCAGCGGTAGCTGGAATTATTGGTGAAGTCGCAATAGAAGATCTTTCAGCGATATCCTCAAACAGGGGAGAGGACTAGCTGAAACACAGCGATCTTACAAATAAGAACTGGGTAGAAGAACTTGGGTAGAAAAGATAGAAAAAAATGTGGATGTGTATGGTGTTTGTGGAATGGATAACTGATTGTTCAGAGATGATCAGGGAAGGAAAAATAAGTTTAGTGTACCTGACAAATCGGCTTTGCAAGTAGGATCGCCAGATTATCATCTTCAGCGATGCCTTTGTCTTTGCTTTTCTCAGCGCCAGAGGCTGAGTGCTTTGTCTTTGTCTTCTCCCCTGAAGGTTCTTTTATTGAAATACCTTTAAGAGCTTTGGTTCGAGGAGCAGGTTTGACAACAAAGAAATCATCGTCATCTTCATCATCATCATCATCGTTCCTTGGAGAGGAGGATGGTTCAGCTTCAGGGATGTCGATGTCTTCGTCTTCTTCTGCTTCGGATTCCTCAGCATCTTCTTCGAGTTGCTCCCCCTCAGATACAGAGGCGAGGTTCTCGGTTCCCTCAGGGTTTTCATCTCCCTGAGGTCCAGTAATCCGATCTTCATTACCCTCTCCCCTGATAGATTCATCATGGGAAAGGTCTTCAGCGCTCTTATTTTGATCTTCAACGCTCTTCTCCTGTTCAGCGCTCTTCTCCCCCTCTTTCTCATGATGGGCGGGGGAGGAATGGGTAGATTCAGCATTGGTGTTGTCTCTGTCTTCTGGGCCAGAGACTTTCACACAACCTTCAAGCTTAGCTATTCTGTCTTCTAGGCCAGAAATAGCAGGCGTGATTTTCTTCAGCTCTTGGCGATCCTCTGCGGTGAATGAGTCTAAAATAGGTGCAGGGGCCGGAGCAGGAGCTGGATTATTTGCCTTGTTCACCAGCGTCTCGATCATTGTCTTGACAGAACTAAGATCGGTCTTCACTGAGCCCAAGTCGGTCTTGACCACTAACATATCACCTTCGAGTGTACCAACCGATTTCTTCAGCGTTGTAACCTCGCTGGAAATGGTGGAAACTGATGATTTGAGGTTGGTGTAGTCAGTGTAGATGTCGGAGAGCACTTTGGCAAAGTCGGCGAGAGTTTTATCAAGGTCTTTGATGTCATCAGAGGAGGCCTTCTTTTCCACCACAGTAGTCAGCTTCGTCAGATTCTCTCCAGCGTTTGTTACAGCTGTAGAGTTATTTGATAGACCGGTGGTGAGATCCGTAAGTTTCATCTCCATAGACTTCAGAGACTGGTTGATGTCTCCCAAATAAGGACCTGTAACATATAAGTACTTGTGAACAAAGGAAAGCTCAGAAGTTTCAGGTTTAGTTACAGTGTTTAAGGTGGGATCTGTACCTGCAGGAGCGTTGACGAACTCATCAAAGTTTCGAGTCCCTCCATAGTGTTCCATATCTCCCTCAAAAGTTCCGTGAGGGATGGAGATCTCTGCAGGTCCTTTCTTCGTCATTCGCTGAGAAGCTTCAACGGCTTCTTGAATGATGGCATCTCCAGCTTTAACTGGAGGTGTGTCCAAAGAAATAGAGGGAGGAGCGAAGGATAAGAATTGGGGTTGGGTTGCAAGTTCAGCGTTGGATTCGCTGAGAAGTACTTCATCAGTCTTTTGAGAGACTGAAGAAGGTTGGGTAGATTCCAAAGTTCTAACCTCAGCGTTTAAGGACGCTGAAGTAGGTTTAGAAGGGATGGCTTGAATTGGTGTGGCAGAGCGTACCACGGAACTTTCCTTCAGCTCTTCAGAATGAGCTGAGGAGTCTTCAGCATGGAGTTGCTGGGGTTGCTCCTTGGTTTTCTTGATCCTTTTGGAATCAAGAGGGGTAAGAGATTGTTTCCTTTTCTTAGAAGGAATGGATTTTGTGGCCTGGGAATCAGCGAGGGGTATAGTCGCTGAAGGAGCCACAGAAAGCGGAGAATTAAGTAGAGTGAGAAGGGTAGAGAGACGTACCTCGTTGGCGACAGGCTTGAAGTCGAGAACTTTAGGGCCAATCTGAGAGAGTTTCAGATCACCCTCTTCAGGATAGCTGTCCTTCAGGCCATATTGAAAGATGGCGCTGATGAATCGTGGGTAAGGAACCCATGCTGGTCGGTCAGCGGCAGAATCAACACGTTGAATGAGGTCTTCATAGATGATGGAGGCCCAGTCAATGTTGAGACCTTTCAGCAGTGCGTAACCCATGGCCTGCTGAGGTTGAGCAGCTTGATCAGAAGATCCGGATTTCGCTGTCATGCAGCTGATCAGGTGAGCGAAGATGAAGTTCATCTCGCTGGGCATCTTGGATTTCTTTATCAGCGTCAGCTTCTTCTCAGGTAGCTTGTCTCTTCCAGTCTCCCAGATGTAACCCATCGCATCAAGGAAAGCAATGATTTCTTCCCTGTCAGCGTGCTTCTTGTGGTCAGGAAATGGAATGAAAGGATTTTCTGAGGTAGCGTTAGGGAATTTCAGAGCTTTGCGGATTATTGCGGGGGTTATCTTGATGGTGCCATACTCAGTATCGCTGAGTATGCAGTCGATGGTTTTAGATGGATCTTTGGCTGAGGGTAGGTCGGTGTGTCTGGCAGAGTACCAGAATTGGGATAATAGACGCTGACTGGCAGGAGGTGTGATTGTCAGTGCTGTGTAGATGGGGCTATTCTTCAAAAAATTTACAGCGTCGTCTAGATGGGATACTTGCTTCCGAGGAGGAAACTCGAGAAGCGCTGAGAGGTTGTTTGCCTTTGTCCAGTCTAGTTGATCCAGCTCAAACTTAACCTGAGGAGCTTTGGTGATTTCCAGTTCCTCAGAATCAGCGGAGATGGACTCAGCGGTAACATTCAGCTTTGAAGTTGCCATTTCACTGTATTATCAGTTCAACCAAAGATGTTAACAAATAAGAAATATCTTAATGTGGAAAGAAAATTTCCATTAAGATTTTTCGAATTTTGTCCATTTCATTCAGACAAAAAGTCTTAATGAAGATTAGGGTTTTTCTTGTTTTTTTTTTTTTTAAAAAAACGAATATAACACCTATAAGCCTTGTATTCCAGTTTAAAAAAAATGGATACGAAAGAAGAACAAGTTTAAGATTTTAGATTTAAAACTTGAAGAACAACCATGAAATGGTTGTGTTTATAAAACCATGAAAAAAATGATTTTATTTTTGAGTTCTTTTGTTTGATCTTGTGTAAAACAATGATAAGATCGAAAACAAGTTATTCGCATTTGATAATAGATAAGAACATATTAACCTTGAGTTCGAAGAAGAAGATGATGAACAGTTCTTGAAGATTGAGAGCACAAAATGCGACAGTGTTCTTTTCTTGCGGAGAAAGATTGACTCGCGTAAAAGACAAATATAAACTTTGAGAGTGTTTATATAGGAAGAGAGTAGAGAGAGAAAAACTTGAGCGGGAAAGTTTTTCATCATGACACGGACACGTGTTTGCATTTGATTGGATAGACAACGAAACGTGCAAACGTGTGTCAGAAAAAGAGCGTGCCTGGTGTTATCCGTTGCAATGACGTCACAACTGTCCTTTCACATTCTTTCGTTGTCTCTGAGGTTTTGAAAGAAAAACTCAGGGACTCTTTGGAAAATATGAAGCACTGAATAGAAATATCAGTGAGGGTTTTAAGAAATTTCAAAATATCGCTGTTAAGGAAGATATATTCAGCGATGAAAGAATTTGAAATCTTGCATTTTCATGCGTTTTGTCAGAGAAAACATACCTTGATATCAGTTTAACCCAATTTATTCAGAGAGAAGATGATGAAATGGATTGTACAAGTTTATTTTATCCAGAGCCTATACAAGAATGTATAAACGTATCGCTGATTAAATGTGAACCGCTGAAGATTTATCCTTCAAAGTTCAGCATTCCAAGCTCGCTAATGAGAAAGTTGAATCTTGTCTCATCAAGAGGTTTGGTAAACAAATCAGCTAACTGATAATCAGTTGGGATAAAATGAAGTTCTATATCACCATTCATCACATGATCTCTGATAAAATGATATCTGATTTCTATGTGTTTTGTCTTTGAGTGTAGCACTGGATTGTTTGCTATAGCGATGGCACTTGTGCTGTCGCAATAGATTGGAATTTTGGAGAGCTGAAGATCATAGTCTAGTAGTTGATTTCTCATCCACAAGACTTGAGAACAGCAGCTTCCAGCGGCTACATACTCAGCTTCAGCTGTGGAAGTGGACACTGAGTTTTGTTTCTTACTTGTCCAACTTACCAGCTTTCCACCCAGGAGCTGACATCCTCCTGTGGTGCTTTTCCTATCCATTTTGCAACCTGCAAAATCACTGTCTGAATAGGCGGTTAGATCGAATCCTGAATCTTTGGGATACCAAAGACCTAGATTCGCTGTACCCTTAAGATATCGAAAGATTCGCTTTACAGCTTTCATATGAGATATCTTAGGTTCAGCTTGATATCGTGCGTACAGACATGTTGCAAACATAATATCGGGTCGGCTAGCTGTAAGATATAGTAGTGAGCCGATCATCCCACGGTACAGCGTGACATTGACAGGAACACCCTTTGTGTCCTTATCAAGTATCAGCGGTGGTGCCATAGGGGTTTTCATAGCTGAACTTTCAGTTAAGTCGAATTTCTTCAGCATATCTTTAACATACTTTCCCTGATTTATAAAAGTTCCTTTTTCAGTTTGCTTAATCTGAAGACCAAGGAAATATGTTAGTTCACCCATCATACTCATTTTATATTCATCTTTCATTCTATCAGCGAAACGAGTACAAAGCTCAGGGTTAGTAGAACCAAATATAATGTCATCAACATATATTTGAACTAAAATGATATGACCTTTTATTTTTCTAAAAAACAAAGTTTTGTCAATCTTACCTCTCTCAAATTTTTCAAGGTGGAGATAAGTAGAAAGAGTGTCATACCATGCACGAGGAGCTTTCTTCAAGCCATAAAGTGCCTTATCCAGCTTATAAACATAACCTGGACGCTTAGGATCTGAGAATCCTGGAGGTTGTTCCACATAAACTTCTTCATTCAGCTTTCCATTTAGAAACGCTGACTTAACATCCATTTGATGTACAGTGAAGTTTTTGTGTACAGCGTATGCTAAGAAAAGACGAATAGATTCAAGTCTTGCTACTGGAGCAAAGGTTTCGTCATAATCTATACCTTCCTCTTGTCTGTATCCCTGAGCAACAAGACGAGCTTTGTTGCGAGTTACAGTACCATGTTCGTCCAACTTGTTTCGATAGACCTACTTAGTGCCTATCACTGTTTTGTCAGTTGGTCTCCGAACAAGTTTCCAAACTTTGTTTCTTTCGAATTCAGTCAGCTCTTCTTGCATAGCGCTGACCCAGTTTGGATCTCTGAGGGCATCATCTATTTTCTTTGGTTCAGTTAGAGAAATAAAGTTAACAAATAAACAAATATTACCTGCACTTCTACGAGTCTGAATACCAGCGTTGGGATCACCAAGAATTTGATCGATTGGGTGATTTACAGTCCATCGCTGAGCCGGAGCATGCGTCGCTGACTCAGTCTGAACTGGAGAAACTGAAGATGAGGCTTCAGCTACTTCTGGATAATCAGCTAAGAGAGGAATGCTTGCATTTGTCACTTCATTCACTGATTGCTGAGAAAAAGATGGAATTTCTGAGACATTTGGATCAACTGCGGGTATAGTGTTTATAGGAACAGCTGAGACCCAAGATGTTTCAGCTTCACTATTCTGCATATTGGGAATGATAGTAGGACCATCATTTTCAGTTGTATGAGCATGAGTAGTGGGAACATCTTCTGAATCACCAAGTTGAGAAAACATCCATTGATTCAGTTCTTCTGTATCAGCGTTCGGTTTAGAGTTCGCTGAACGGGATTCGTCAAACGTGACGTGAATAGTTTCTTCTACAGTTTGTCTTCTTCGGTTGAAGACTCTGAAGGCTTTGGAAACTGAGGAGTATCCAAGAAAGATTCCATCATCAGCCTTAGGATCAAACTTTCCAAGGGCATCTCTGTTGTTCAGTATGAAACACTGACAACCAAAGATGTGAAGAAAGCTGATTGAAGGCTTTCTCCCATGAAAAAGTTCATAGGCTGTCTTTTTGAATCTTTTGACTATCAGCGACCTGTTTTGCGTAAAACAAGCCGTGTTGACAGCTTCTGCCCAAAACTGAGTAGGCAGGTGAGAATCGCTGAGCATTGAACGTGCAGCTTCAATAATTGTTCTATTTCTTCTTTCAGCGACTCCGTTTTGTTGTGGTGTTCTCACTGACGAAAAGTTGTGAGAAATACCCTTGCTTTCAAGGAAGGAATCAAGAGAACTGTTTTTGAATTCAGTTCCATGATCACTCCTTATTGAGCGAACAGTCATATTGTTCAGAGTTTCCATCTTCCGAACAAAGGTGATGAGTTCTTCAGGGGTGTCACTCTTAGAACGGAGAAACATTACCCATGTGTAACGAGAGAATTCATCAACTATGACCAGCGTATATTTCTTTCCAGCGATGGATTGTTTGTTAACGGGGCCAAACAAATCCATATGGAGTAGTTGAAGAGGAGATGACACTGAGGAAACTTGCTTGGACTTAAAGCTTGCCTTGGTCTGCTTCCCTTTTTCACACGCTGAACATAAGGATTCTTTGGCGTATGAATGTTGAGGTAGACCAGTGACTAACTCTTTGGATGAAAGAGTATTCAGTGTCTTGAAGTTGAGATGTGAAAGCCTCTTGTGCCATAGCCAGTTGACATCAGAAGATGCCTTTGAGAAGAAACAGGAGTTCTCAGTGGTTGTTGAGTCCATGTTTATAACGTAAACATTTTCCAAACGATAACCGCTGAGAGCTATCTTCTCCTTTTTGTCAGAGACAAAGCAGGATTCCTTGGTGAAAATCACTTTGTTATCCATGTCGCAAAGCTGACTGATGCTCAGAAGATTATTCTTCAGCCCTTCAACATATGCGACTCTTCTGAAGGATGTTGTACCATTTGAAAGTACACCATACCCTCGGGTGTGTCCTTTTCCATTTCCACCGAAAGTCACAGAGGGACCCTTCTCTTCCTTGTATTCAGCGAGCAGGCTTTTCTTTCCAGTCATGTGTCTAGAGCATCCGCTATCGAGATACCAGATACCCTTCTTAACCTGCAATACAGAGGAAGATTAGTTTTGCTTGGGTACCCACTTCGTCATGTATACGTGTTTGTCAGTGGAAGAGGTTGGAATGGGTTCAGCAGTCTTCGCAGCATTTGAAGATTCAGCTTTGTCTTTCTTCACTTTGGTCAATTTCTTGACCTCAGCGGTAGGAGTCACCTTGACCTGACTTGCAACTGGTTTGGTTATCTTGGGTGCTATCTTCACCTTAGCTATCTTATCAGCTTTGGTGGCTGTGGGACACTTACTTGCAATATGATCGGTAAGTCCACAGTGATAACATTTCCTATAACTAAAATTAGTTCTAGGACCACTTGAGTGCTGAGCTTTTAATTTGGAATTAGAAGTGCCAGCACCAAGTACACTATTGGTTTTTGAAATAGGACGAACATTCAGTTCTTCAGATTTCTTACCAAGGACATCTACTCTGAGTCTAGGAGTAGGTCGCTGAACTGATCCAGAGGTCTGATTTCTAGAACCAGATGAATGAATCACTAAGGCTTTGGAAGCATTCAGCTTAGGTACTAAAGTACCCTTCTGAGGATTTTGATAAATTACAATTCCTTTACCTTTATCTTTAGAGACAGAGGTAGGTTTTGAATAAACCATTTTCTCCTTGCCTTTTGAGGAGGTAGGAGTTTCCTCAGGGATTGGTGTAACCGACGAGGAGTACTGAGATGAAGAAGTGTCAGCTACTGAGGATACGAACGTTCCAAATTTAAGCATTGAACGTTCAGTGGTTGGTATCGGAGTATCATATTTATAACCCAAACCACGTTTATCACTCAGAGGAATCTGAGCCTTAATTATCTCAGTGATCTTTGTTGAAGAATTACACCATCCTTCAACAGTAGCTTGTTCAGCTTTTAATGCAGCGATAGCTTCCGCTCGTTCGATTTTGACTAGCTGATTTAAATGGACTTGATCTTTAAAATCTTCTTCAAATTTAGAAAGCTTTTCTATTTGAAGGTGGCAATTTTTTAGCTTTTCAGCGAGATCAAGATTTTGGTTTTCAACCACAGCTTTGCCGTTCATGGCTTCGTATAAACTTCTAGTCAGTAGTTCGATTTTACGGAGACTATCAGCTTCATCAATATTTACAATATTGGTAAAGAAGGAAGGTGATACCTGAATGGCAGATGTTGAAGTGGAGGGAATGTCTGAACTTTCTTCCTCTTCTTCAATCTTGGCCATGAGACATTGATTTGCTTCATCATCTTCAGAATCAGATGATGAGGCTTCTTCATCAGAAGCAGCCCAATCATAGTCAGCCATCAGGCCTTTTCCTTTCTTCTTAAAGCTTTTCAGCTTTGCATACTTCTCCTTCAGCTTTAAGTATTTGTCGTCTTTATTCCTTGGAACAAAGGATTTCTTTGTAAAAGCTGAAGGTCTCATGATTTTCTTTGACCTGCACTCGTTAGCGAAATGACCTGTCTTTTCGCAGTTGAAACAAGTAGCAGTAGCCTTATCAACAAAAGCTGATGACTTAGGCTTGTCAGCTATAGAAAGAGTTTTGTTCTTTCTAAACATTTTCTTCTTGGCGAATCTCCTGAACTTTTTAGTTAGGACAGCCAAGGATTCATCATCTGAAGAATCAGAATCTGATGACCTTTCAGAGTTACTTTCTAACTCAGTGATAGTGACCACGGGTCGCTGAGTAGAGGGTTCCTCTGAGATTAAAGCAACAGGGGTGCTTTTGGAATCTTTTACAAGATTCTTCTTAAGATGGCTAGATTGCTCATGATTCAGCAATGTGCCATATAAGGTAGCAAGTGTCATTGATCTTAGATCTTTTGACAGCTTGAGACACATGGAATAATTGTCCCAGCTTTCAGGTAAACATTCTAAAAACTTTGTCAGAACTTCAAAGTTAGAATATTCCTTACCAACCGTTTTAAGATCTATAATTAAGCAATTAAAACGTTGATGTACTTCAGAGAGAGTTTCATTCTTACCAGAGATGAAACTTTCGTATTGTCTTACCAGGTTGATCTTTCTTGAATCCTGGACTTCAGACGTTCCTTCATACTGAACACATATTGTGTCCCACATGGCTTTTGAGGATTTCAGGTTCATGACGGAATGGTAGACTTCGTCAGGAAGGGCCATGGATAGTATGGATCTGGCTTTTGTATCTATAGCCACTTTCTTATTGTCTTCATCGGTCCAATGATGGATTTCCTTTGGAATCAGCCTTTCTGGAATAGCAGCTCTAGTTGCAGTGGCTGGAACGGCAGGATCAATCGTTACAGGGATGTGTGGACCGTTTTCAAGATAGTAAGGTATAGTAGGGTCTACACCTTCTAAGAAGAGTGTCATCCTATTTTTCCATAAGTTGAAGTTATCTCTGGAAAATCTAGGGGGTTTTGCAAGAGAACCATTGTCTATATAGTGAGTGTTTGTGTTTGAGTTGGCCATTTTCAGATAATAGCTAGGAAGAGAAAAAACTTAGATTAGATCTTGTTTATGAGATTAAACAAATCCGCTCTGATACCACTTGTTGGTCCCGAAAGGCTTAAACAAGTTTGTAGAAGGGGGGGGGGGGGGGGGTTGAATACAAACACACTATTTTACTTTTCTAAATTGTTTATTGATAAATCATTAACAATTTACAGCTTGTTGCGGAAACAAGATTAAGGATAAACCTAAATCTAAACAAGTTGGAACACTAAGTTTTCTTGCACTAAGAAAGATATGGAGATTACTAATAAAATCCTATCTTGAGAGAGATTTGAACTTGTCCAGAGTTAGCAAGTTACTTCAAATGAAGTGAGTTCATCTCTTTATATACTGCATGCATTTAATGCAATTCAGTATACACTTTACACGTGTCATCAGCGGATTGGTTGCATGTCATTGACCTTTGTTTGACAACCTTAGTAGCCGCATGAATGAACAGTGTAGTATTAGAGTGGTTGTACGATTTCAGATTTTCGGAGGTTCTTTTCTGACATTTCGTACGGTGGCGTGCAAGGGAGGTTAAGACAAAAGTACTTTGTACGGAGGACTTCATGATCAGCTTTCGTTGATTCAGTGATTATCATTTACTATTCAGCGAATGATAAAGTTCAGCGATAGCTGAAGTCTTGTACTTGATACTTCACGTTGAGTGGACAAATCTGAGTCTTCGCTGATCCGCATCAGTTCATTAGGAGACTTGTCGCTGGTTCTTGAGCTTGATCTTCGACTTCAGCGTAGAACCTTTGTTGACGTGAATCTTGTCTTCAGGGATCATAAGTAAACAACTAACTTATCAGCGATCACCATAAGGACTGAACAGACTCAGCGATATGGTGAACAGTGTTCGCTGAATGTTTAATCTAAAAGTGCGAGAGTTCCTATCAGCAGTACTGTAAGATCTTAGTACTTATCAGCGATAGTGAAACTCTGATACATATTGTTTTACTTACAATTTTCACTAAGTATTTAAGATAGGGTCATTATCAAATCACTGAGGGTTTGGATCAACAAACTCCCTATATAAACAAACTCTTGGTTTATATTTGTTTTTTACGCGATCAAATCTTCCTCCGCAAGAAAGAATCCTCTGTTGCATTTGTGCTCTCAAATCTTCAAAGAACTGTTCATCATCTTCTTCATCAAAACATCAAGGTTAATATGTTCTTATTTTTTTACCAAATTCGTATAACTTGTTTCCGATCTTCTCATTGTTTTAACAAGATCAAACAAAAGAACTTTGTAAAATGAAATCATTTCTTTCATGGTTTTATGAACACAACCATTTCATGGTTGTTCTTCAAGTTTTAAATCTAAATCTTAAACTTGTTCTTCATTCGTTTCCAGAATCTAATTTCTTCATAGAAAACTGGATAACAAGACTCAATGGGTTTTACATTTCTGTCAAAAATCAAGAAAAACCCTAATCTTCATTAAGACATTTTTGTCTGAATGAAATGGATAAAATTCGAAACATCTTAATGGAAATTTCTTTCCACATTAAGATAATTCTTATTTGTTAACTTCTTTGGTTGAACTGATAATACAGAGAAATGGCAACTTCAAAGATCAATGTAACCGCTGAGAACGTCTCCACTGACTCTGAGGAAGTGGACATCATCAAAGCCCCTCAGGTTAAGTTCACGATGGATCAACTAGATTGGACCAAGGTCAACAACCTCTCTGCGCTTCTCGAGTTTCCTCCTCGAAAGCAAGTCACACATCTGGATGACGCTGTGAATTTCCTGAAACACTGCTGCATTTCAACAGCCCTGACAATTACACCTCCTGCAAGTCAGCTATTGCTATCTCAGTTTTGGTATTCTGCCAGACACTCTCAGCTACCATCCGCCAAAGATCCCTCCAAAACAATTGATTGCATACTCAGCGATACTGAGTATGGCACAATTAAGATAACCCCCGCCATCATTCGAAAAGCCCTGAACTTTCCCAATGCTACCAAAGAAAAACCGTTTGTTCCATTCCCTGACCATAAGAAGCATGCTGACAGAGAAGAAATCATTGCTTTTCTCGACGCAATGGGTTACATCTGGGAAACCGGAAGGGACAAGAAGCCCGAGAAGAAGCTGACGCTGATAAAGAAGTCAAAAATGCCAAGCGAGATGAATTTCATCTTCGCCCACCTGATCAGCTGCATGACAGCGAAGACCGGCTCCTCTGATCAAGCCGCTCAACCTCAGCAGGCTATGGGATACGCACTGCTGAAAGGTCTACATATTGACTGGGCATCTATCATTTATGATGATTTGCTGCAAAGAGTAGACTCTGCCGCTGACAGACCTGCATGGGTTCCATACCCAAGATTCATCAGCGCCATCTTCCAATATGGCCTGAAGGACAGCTATCCTCAAAAGGGCGACCTGAAACTTTCTCAGGTTGGCCCTAAGGTGCTCGATTTCAAACCTGTCGACAATGAGGTACGTCTCTCTACCCTTCTCTCTCTTCTTAACCCTAATTCTTCGACATCTGTGGCTCATTCAGCGACTATACCCATCGCTGATACCCCGGCCACACAATCCTCTCCTTCTAAGAAAAGGAAACACTCTTCAACCCCACTTGGTTCCAAAAGGATCAAGAAAACCAAGGAGCAGCCCCAGCAATCTCTTGCTGAAGACTCCTCAGCTCATTCTGCAGAGCTGAAGGAAAGTTCTGTGGTACGCTCTACCACACCCATTCAAACCATCCCTTCAATCCCGGCTTCAGCGTCTCCAAACGCTGAGGTTAGAAACTTGGAACATACCCAACCTCCTTCAGTCTCTCCAAAGACTGATGAAGTGTTTTTCAGTGAATCCAACGCTGAACTCAGTACCCGAACCCCATTCTTATCCTTCGCTTCTCCCTCCACTCACTTGGACACTCCTCCAAAGAACACTGGAGATGCCATCATTCCAGAAGCCACCGCTGACGCTTCTCAACGAATGATGAAGACAGGACCTGCAGAGATCACCATACCTCACCGTACTTTTGAGGAAGATATGGAACATTTTTCAGGAATCCGCAACTTTGACGATTTCATCAATCCTCCTGCAGGTACAAATCAACCCATATACACTGTAACTAAACCTGAAACTTCTGAGCTTTCCTTTGTTCACAAGTACTTATGTGTTACAGGTCCTAAATTGGGAGACATCAACGCTTCTCTGAAGTCCGTGGAAACAAAGCTGACAGATCTCACCACCACACTCTCCAACAATTCTACAGCTGTAACCACCGCTGGAGAAAATTTGACAAAGCTGACAACGGTGGTAGAGAAGAAGGCTTCCACAGATGACTTGAAACAAGTTGATAAGACTCTCAGCGATTTCGCTAAGGTGCTCGCTAATATCTACACAGACTACACCTCACTCAAACAATCAGTTTCCTCCATGTCCGGCGAAGTAACAACGCTGAAGACATCGGTTGGAACACTCGAGGGTGATATGTCTGTTGTGAAGACAAATGTTCAAACTCTGACGACTGACTTAGGCTCTGTAAAGACTGACGTTGGTTCGATGAAAACAATGATCGAGCAGCTGCTGAACAAAGCCAATACTCCTGATCCTGCTCCTGCACCCGTCCCTGAATCTAAAACTTCACAGCGGCGGATCGCACAGAGCTGAAGAAGATCAATCCTGCTATTTCTGGCCTTGAAGATAGATTAGCTAAGATTGAAGTTCGCGTAGGTCTCTCTGGCCAAGAAGACAGAGAACCTACCCATGCTGCTGAATCTACCCATTCCTCCCCCAGTCATCATGAAAAAGAGGGGGAGAAGAGCGCTGAACATACCGAGGAGAAGAGCGCTGAAAACCCTTCCAATAGCGCTGAAGACCTTTCCCATGATGAATCTATCAGGGGAGAGAATAACGAAGACCTCACCTTCGCTGAAGAGGGTGAGAAGACTATTGAAGCGGAAGCTGCCGCTGGACCTCAGGGAAATGAAAACCCTGAGGGAACCGAGAAGCTCGCCTGTGTATCTGAGGGGGAGCAACTCGAAGAAGACGCTGAAGAATCCGAAGCAGAAGATGATGAATCCGTCGACATCCCTGATAATGAACCATCTTCTTCTCCAAAGAATGATGATGATGATGACGAAGATGATGATGATTTCTTTATCGTCAAACCTGCCCCAAGGATCAAAGCTCTTAAGAGAATATCGATAAATGAACCTTCAGGGGAGCGGACAAAGACAAAGCCCTCAACCTCTGGTGCTGAGAAAGGCAAAGGCAAAAGCGTCGCTGAAGATGACAATCTGACGATCTTGCTTGAAAAGCCGGTTTGTCAGGTACACTAAACATCTCTTACTCCATCCCTCCTCTATCATACACTATCAGTTCCTCTACCCAAGCCTATACACTTAAACCAATTCTCTCTATCTGTTTCCACCCAAGTTCTTACTTGTAAGATCGCTGTGTTTCAGCTAGTCCTCTCCCCTGTTTGGGGATATCGCTGAAGGCTCCACAACTGCGACTTCACAAATAATTCCAGCTGCCGCTGAAGAAATAATCCCAGTCTTGGATTTGATCTCTGAGACTGATGAACCTGAAGAACAAACTCTCTCACACAGAAACAGACCTTCCTTGGCTCCTCAAAAGCTAAGAGAAGAAGAACAGAAGAAAAGAGAAGAAATAATAAAGCGATTCGAGGATCAACGAATCATTCTAAGGTGTGATCAACTGCCTTCAGTTCCTCCAAAGTTCAGAATTTCAAAAGCTGAATACAAGAAACACCTCAGAGCTGAACGCCTCATCGCTGAAAGAAAGGAAGCTGAAGAAAAAGACAGAGAATACGCCATCAAGCTTACTCAAGAATCTGTCAAAGACCCCAAGCTGAAACGTGTTCCCATTCAAGTTCAACGAAAACTTTGGGAAGAAGCCTAGAAGATCGTGGAAAAGAAAACTGAAGTTTCTTAGACCACCCTGATCTGGTGTAAAGAGAAAATTCACTTCAGATATCGTCCAGCGAAGATCAACAAGGTATTCATCTCTGGAAGAACCTCTATCGGAGTACCTATTGTTGACATCAAACTTTTCAGAGAAGATGGCCAAACTGAAACCTTTCGCGCTGACACTGTAAAAAGGTACGGTCTCTCTGAATGGTTGGAGATGAGGTTAGCTATCCATAAATCACAATCTAAGTACAAGGATCATTTCGAAAAGCTGATAAACAGACAGATCGATTTGATATCTTCTTGTGTGGACATTCCTCCTCTTCCTGATCTTAAGCTGAAAAGAAAAAGGGCCTCTCCAAAGAAGATACGTCAAGATTCAAACTCAGGTCCTGTCATACGAAATGAAACTGGAATTGGTTTCTCTCGCGCTGAAGTACTTGGTCCTGACCCTGATCTATCTGCCTTTGACATTTCTTTGCCACCATGTGAACTTTTCGTCCCTGGTAAAGTCATCAGTAATCCTTATGGAATATTCTTTCTCGACTACGATGGACGTAAATGCTTTCAACGGATCGCTGAGCTTCCAATCACTCCAATCGAACAGCTCAGAGATCTTATCTACTGGTGTGACCTCAGGTGTAACGGTTCCTGACTGGATGATCCCCACTAAAAAGACCCTTGATGAACTTCTCGTTAAGGAAGAACCTCTGTAAGCTGATAAAATCGCCTTTTTCATCTATTTTATCAGTTATCCTTTTGTACTTGTAATTTATTTCGCTCGTACTTGTAATCTTTCTGTTCTTCATTGTAACCTGATTCAAAGTTTTAAAGAAAGATTTCAGCGAATGTACTTTACTCCATCAGTACAGAAAAGATCCCAGAAAACAGTAAAAGGGACAAATGTTTTATGAGTTTTTTTTATCCTTATGTTTTCATTAAATAGCAATTTTCTTTATTGCTATGTCATAATCAAATAGGGGGAGATTGTTGATCCAAAACCCTCAGTGATTTGATAATGACCCTCTCTTATATACTTAGTGAAAATTGTAAGTAAACAATATGTATCAGAGTTTCTCTATCGCTGATAAGTACTAAGATCTTACAGTACCGCTGATAGGAACTCTCGCTCTTTAAATTAAACATTCAGAGAACACTGTTCACCATTAATGCTCTGAGTCTGTTCAGTCATTATGATGATCGCTGATAAGTTAGTTGTTTACCTATGATCCTTGAAGACAAGTTTCACGTCAACAAAGGTTCTACGCTGAAGTCGAAGATCAAGCTCAAGAACCAGCGACAAGTCTCCTAATGAACTGATGCGGATCAGCGAAGACTCAGATTTGTCCACTCAACGTGAAGTATCAAGTACAAGACTTCAGCTATCGCTGAACTTTATCATCTGCTGAATAGTAAATGATAATCGCTGAATCAACGAAAGCTGATCATGAAGTCCTCCGTACAAAGTACTTTTGTCTTAACCACCCTTGCACGCCTCCGTACGAAATGTCAGAAAAGAACCTCCAAAATCTGAAATCGTACAACCACTCTGATACTACACTGTTCATCCTTACGGCTACTAAGGTTGTCAACAAAAGTCAATGACATGCAACCAACCAGCTGATGACACGTGTAAAGTATATACTGACTTGCATTAAATGCATGCAGTATATAAAGAGATGAACTCACTTCATTTGAAGTAACTTGCTAACTCTGGACAAGTTCAAATCTCTTATCTCAGACAGGTTATTATTAGTAATTTCCTTATCTCTCTTAGTGCAAGAAACCTTAGTGTTCCAACTTGTTTAGATTTAGGTTTATCCTTAATCTTGTCTCCGCAACAAGCTGTAAATTGTTAATGATTTATCAATAAACAATTTAGAAAAGTAAAATTTGTGTGTTTGTATTCAACCCCCCCTTCTACAAACTTGTATAGGCTTTCGGGACCAACAAAATATTATTCAGCACGAGTCTGAGAATCCAAGGTATTCTTATGTTCCAAATCCGAATGAAGTAACTGCTCGGAATGCCTTGGAAATGATTGAAGATCGCATCGACTATTGCCGCGCCATCAGATTGTTCGAGGTACACTTCGCGCTTCGCAAAAGATATGTCTTCAACTGGAGAGATCTAGAGCGCCAACTCGAACTTCAAATCAAAGGGGGAGATTGTTAGAGCAGGTTTAATGTTGATTTAAAGTTCAAGGGTTGTTTTGTATTAATTCATTTTGAGCCTTATTAGTGAACGGGTCGTGGGCTTGTTAACCACGGGCCCATTGTATTCAATGTTGATTAGCTTGGAAAAACAAGCTAATCATCTCTTTTACTTTCAAACACTGTATTGTAATATTCTCTCTGAAAGATTAATGAAAGGGATGACCAGTTGAAATCATTGCTTTTATTGCTCATATATTACGATTTCATATTTGTTGCACGGATCTGGATTCTACAAAGACGCATACCACCAAACATGCAGGTATACAACCATGGCATTGCCCCGACATGGCGAAGGTCATATTCGCCCAAAGTGCTCAACCATGACTCAACCCTCCTAGTGGACCCTTGAAGGTAAAGGTCATCTAACATGGGGTTCGGTCAAATCCCGCAACACCCAGTAGACAATCAAATAAAGACTGACTCACGTGCCTATGGATCCAATGCAACACAGTTTATAATAATAAGCCCATCCTGGAATGACTAACGCACCCGGGCATTCAAATAATAATAATGCGCAATAAGTGAGATATGGTGCAATAAAAACAAACCATAAATAAGACTCTACATCGAGCCATTAAAATCGGACAAATGTCCCCAAGACTATCTCAATGTCAAAACCGAGCAAAATGCTCAAACTCATTAGACCCATATATAATGGTAGTCAAATAGCATAAAAATGTATTTAGACATAAATCGGGTAAACCAGTACCACAAGATCATTATTAACCCAAAACTCAACACGGGTTAAACAAAAAGGGTTTTCCCAAAAGGACTCACACCCTTAGAATTCTCAAAATGGTTATTGACACTAAAACGTGCATTCTCCCAAATGGTTTATAAAATCATTTATACAAATATGATTAAACCATCAAATAGACTCCATTTTGAGTAATAAATCTTTTAAGGATATATTATGATTTCTACATATCAAAATATCCAAAAATCCCAACTATGGGTATTTTACAATATTTATGAAGATAAATACTTCAAGAGAGTTAAACTTATCAAATAACTCAACAATTTATAATTTCAAGTAAAACACACAAACATTTGGAAAATAACATTTTTGGCATGTACAAAGTTTTCACAAAGCAACTTGAACTCACCTTGCTAGATTTAGGTTAAATCTAGAATTACCCCAAACGTAAGCTCCTTTGAAGCATCTTGCATCTTCAAGCTAAAACCACCAAAAACCTAGATCCATAAGTTTCCAACCACAATAATTAGATCTAACAATGAGGAATCGTTCTCCAACCATTGTACACCAAAATATCCATTTATATCAAAACCCTAACTTCAAAGATGAAGAGAAGAGGAGATTACCTTAATCACACTTAAATCCACCAACCAAAAGTCTCTAGAACCACCAAGATGAGCCATAAACTCCTAATCTTCAAATGGAGTGAAAAGGGTTTGGTGAAAACCCTAGAATGTTGATGAAGGAGATGAAGTGGAAGGTTTCTTGAATGGGTTAAGGTTTTCCAACAATGGTGATGGTTAGATTTGGGGAAGAAGATAAAGAGGAGAGAGGAGGCTTAGGGTTTTCTTCAGAGAAAACGATTTTAGAGAGAGAGAGGGAAAAGGGTTTGAGGTTGAAGGTGAATGAGGGAAGAGAAAGAGAGAAAAGGGTTTAAAACCCAAAATATCTCATCAGATGCCCCGCAGACGTCCGCATGGCACCCTCATGGACGTCCGGCTCACGTTGTCCGAAATCCGTCAAATTCTCTGTTGCTTCCGCAGATGATCCGCGGACTTCCGCACCTTGCGGACGTCCGACATGAAGCCTTACGGACGTCCGTGAGCCCCAAAGTTTGTTTTCTCAAATTTTGGGGTGTTACACAGTTGACACAAGGGTCATCGAGGGATTGTGGCCTTCTTGATCATCCAGGTCGATTATTTTTACCATGAAGCATACATTTGTGGTGTCCTTTTCACTTTCAGATGTAGGTTTATCTGCCAGTCATGATTTTTGGTAACCATACATTTTCCTCTTTAAGCAAGATTTTCATTTTTTTCTTTTTCTCTTATGTGTTTGTCTTTGTACTTTTCAGCCCGGTCATTATTTACAGAAGAGACATATTGGTCGATTTTTCATGTGGGAGAGAGATTGGAAGCATCTTGCTTGGATATGCCAGATTTTGAAAAAAATCGGCCAGAGGAAGAAGTTCTGGGTCTTTCAACTCGTTTGCTTCTACACTCAGAGGCAAAATGACCTTTCTTACCACAGTTAAAACATTCTTCATTCGTTTTGTCAGAGGAAGAGTGTTTGGAGAGAGATGAAGAGGACTTTCGACTGAACTTAGATTTACCAGATGAAAAATGAGATTTTGATTTTGAATACTTGACCGACATAGCCATTCCATCTGATAGCTGGTAAACCGAAGTTTCCTCACCTTCATCATCAACATCATTTAGATATGCTTCTGAGTAGTTATTAGAGTTCTCCAGACTATCATGATCATATTTATCATATGGGTAGGTGATTCTTGGAACGCACACGGTTCTTTTGGAATAGTCACTTACTAGAGCTAAAGGAGAGCTCTTTATTTATTTGATGACAGACTTCCTTTGCAGTCTAGTTTGCTCATAGTTAAAAAGAGTTCCATAAAGAGCAGTGAGAGGCATATGATCAGGATCCTTGGTTGTCTTGATGCACGTATAGAGAGAATTTATTGGGGTTAAACTTAGGTGGTTTGGCTATAGAGCCATTGTCGTATGATCCAGCAAGAGAGTTTTGAGAAGAACCAATGTTCATAGAGGAAGATGATGCCATTTTAGGTCAAGTTTATTGAATTAAACTGACCCGCTTTGTTGGTCCTGAAGGGTTATACAGGTTTGTAGAAGGGGGGGGGGGTTGAATACAACCACGGATTTTTTTTCTTTCAAAATTGTTTATTGATATATATCAAACAATTTAAAGTTTGTTGCGGAATAAGATCAAGTTAAAAAAACTAATCTAAACAAACTATGAGAACACACAGATTTCTTGAACTAGAAATTTAGAGAGAAAAGAAATAAGAAAATAAAGGATAGTTTTCTAACAGTAAGATAGTCCAGCAAGAAAGAAAAGCCGAGTACTTCAAGTATGAAGTAGGGTTTCCTTTATATACTGCATGCATTAAATGCAAGTCAATATACCTTTACACGTGGCAACCTCTGGTTGGTTGCATGATTTGACTTTGGCAAACATCCTAGTGGCCGCATGATGAACAGTATAGTTGCAGAGTTGGTTGTACGATCCTGGACAAAAGGGATGTCCGTTCCGACAAAATCGTACGGGGGCGTGCAAGGAGATAAGACAAAAGTTTCTTGTAGAACAGGCTTCATGATCAGCGTTCGCTGAATGGATCTTTATCAGCGAATGATAAAGTTCAGCGTTCGCTGAAGTCTTCTACTTGAAACTTCGCGTAAAATGGATAAGTGTTTTCTTCGCTGATATCAGCATCAGGTCACTAGTAGACTTAGTCACTAGTAGACTTAGTCACTTGTTCTTCAGCTTGGTCTTCGATTTCAGCTTCAAACTTGGTTGACGCGAATCTTGTCTTCAGGGATCATAAGCAAACAATTACATGATAAACATTCAGCGACCATTAGTGAGACTGAACAGGCTCAGGGTTCACTGATGTACAGTGTTCGCTGAAGTATAAATTTAAAGATTGTTTTTCATCAGCGATACTAAACAGACTTAGTATATTTTCTTTGACGATAAAACATTAATACATATTGTTTACTTACAATTTCACTAAGTGTTTCTCAGGGTCATTATCAAATCACTGAGGGTTTGGATAGTTTTGTTGTGGATCCTTCACTGAACGTTGGGCTAGTTCAAGTGCATAGTTTTTGTCACTAAGCTCAACCTTCTATTTTTCAGCGAGGATTTCTTCAACTTTCAAGGCTTCAGCGATTTCCTTTGAGGTCAAGCAGCGTAGATGAGGAGGAACCAAACGCTGATTGTCGAGTTTTTGGATCATCGCTGCTCTCTTTCGTTGTTCATCTACACTTGGCCTTTGAGGAGGCAAGGAAGGTCTTCTTTTGTGGGAGAGCAATTCTTCTTCAACGGCTTGTTCTCCAGTCTCTTCCAGAACAAAGATTGGAATTATTTGTTATTCAGCGTTGAGCGCTGGGATTATTTGTTGTTGTAGATGAGGAGCTTCAGCGGTAGCCTCAAGCAGGGGAGAGGACTAGCTGAAACAAAATGATCAATGGAGTTAGATCATTTGAGAAAAAAGATAGAGAAAAGAGAGCTAAGTGTTTAGAGGTTTAAGAAGGAGAAGGGTTGAGATTGAGAATGGGTACAGGAGGGATGCAATATAAGGAAAAAGGATGTAGTGTACCTGACAAGTTGTTTTCTTTAACAAGATTGTCAAATTGTCTTCAGGAGACTTTGCCTTGGTCACCTCCCCTGGTTCGTTTATAGAAACCCCTTTAAGAATAGGGCCTCGGATTGTTGCAGGCTGAAAGAAGAACCCGTCATCATCGTCATCATTATCATCTTTTGGAGATGATGATGGTTCATCGTCGTTCAGCTCGATGTCTTCTTTTTCTTCCTCTTCCTCTTCCTCATTAGAGAGGACTTGAACATCGCCTTGCTCCCCCTCAGATGGAGAGGGACTTTCAGCGGTTCCCTCAGGATGATTAGATTCCTGAGGGTCTTCATTCTTTTCGGTTCCCTCAGGATGATCAGATTCCTTAGGGTCTTCATTCTTTTCCTCCCCGTCAACATTCTGGGGAAGGCCTTTGCTTGTCTTCTCCCCCTCTTTTGCTGAATGGGTGGGGGAGGCAATGGGAGTATTGGCAGCATCGGTTTCAGGGATCCTGTCTTCTTGGCCAGGGTTCCCTACAAGTTTTTCCATCACTGCCATTCTGTCTTCTAGGCCAGAAATGGCAGGTGTACTTTCAAGAATGAATTCCACTGTCATCTCCATCTTATATCGGTCATTCTGAGAGAAATGAGATGGAGGGACAGTGGGGGCGTCTAGCCGTTGGAGGATCTTGGTGAGCAGATCATTGTTGTCAGCGACCTTTTTGGAGAGGCTACTCACCTCACTTTATAGAACTGAGTAGTTGGTCTTCAGAGAACTCACCTCACTGCTGAGGCTTAAAAAGCCGTTTGAGATATCAGTGATGGTGGTGTTGAGTTTGGAGATGGTGGATGTGTTATTGATGATGGCGGTTTTGAAAGTGTTCAATCCTCCATCGACTTTGGAGAAGTCAGCGGAGGAAGCCTTGTCAGCGACAGCAGTAGAGATCTGCTTCAGTTTCTCTCCAGCGTCTGTAACCGCTGAAGCGTTATTGGAGATAGTTATGGAGAGATTTTCCACTTTTTCAGCTATGTCCTCGAGGGACTCGCTAATGGTGCCCAAATTTAGACCTATAAAAGAAAATAACTTGTGAGCAAAGGAAAACTCAGAAGTTAGGGGTGCAGAGAGAGATGAAGAAATAGTATGGATACCTGGTGTTATGGTCATCGTTGTGGCAAGAGGGCAAGTCTTGATGAAATTCACAGCGTCAGTCAAGTGGGGTGAAGGTTTCTTCTTGGGAAAGTCAAGAAGGGCGTAATGGTTGTTGCTGGTAAATGTGATTTGATGAAGTTCATGCTTCATATTTTCAGCCTTTGTCATGGTGGTTGCAGCAGTGGTGTTGGTAGCAGTAGCATCAGTGGTAGCAGCCATTTTTGCTTGAGAATAAGAATACAGAGAAAAAGATGAAACAAATTCTTAGAATGGAAATGGGTTTCCAAAATAAGGGTTTTAAGGGTTTTTACTGTTGGTCCCGAAAGGGTTATACAAGTTTGTAGAAGGGGGGGGGGGGTTGAATACAAACACACGATTTTTGCTTTTCTAAATTGTTTATTGATATGTATCAAACAATTTACAACTTGTTGTGGAACAAGATTAAGGAATAAACCTAATCTAAACAAGCTATGAGAATCAGTAAGATTTCTTGCACTAGAAATAAGATAGAGAGAAATTAAGAATAGTAAGGATAATATTCTAATACAAAGTTTCAGCAAAGATAAGGAATGGTCGAAGGTGTTCAGAAGATGAACTTGGGTTTCCTTTATATACTGCATGCACTTAATGCACAACAGTACAACTTTACACGTGGCAGTCGCTGGTTGGTTGCATGGTTTGACCTTGGTAGACAAAACAGTGGCCGCATGATGAACAGTGTAGAATCAGAGTTGGTTGTACGATTCTGTACAAACGGGATGTCCGTTCTGACCTTTCATACGGATGCGTGCAAGGGGATAAAACAAAAGTAACTTGCAGAGGAGACTTCATGATCAGCGTTCGCTGAATGATTCTTTATCAGCGAATGATAAAGTTCAGCGTTCGCTGAAGTCTTCTACTTGAAACTTCACGTTGAGTGGACAGGTCTTGGCTTCGCTGACATCCGCATCAGTTCATTAGTAGACTTATCGCTGGTTCTTCGGCTTGATCTTCGACTTCAGCGTAGAACATGGTTGACGTGAAACTTATCTTCAGGGATCATAAGTAAACAACATATTTTATCAGCGATCATCAGTGAGGCTGAACAGACTCAGGGCTCATTGATGAACAGTATCGCTGAATGTGTAAATTAAAGAGCGAGAGTTCCTATCAGCGGTACTGTAGAGACTTAGTACTAATCAGCGATAGTGAAACTCTAATACATATTGTCTACTTACAATTTTCACTAAGCGTTTTTCAGAGTCAGTATCAAATCACTGAGGGTTTGGATCAACAATCACTCATAAAATATTTGTCCCATTTACTGTTTTCGGGGGTATTTTTCAGTACTGATGGAGAAAAGTACATTTGCTGAAAATTTTCATTAAACTTCGTATCAGTTACAAAGGGAAGTGGAAAGATTACAAGTACCACAAATAATAATTACAAGTACAAAAGTTACAGTTGATAAAATGAAGAAGAATTTACAAAAGGAATTTTATCAACTATTCAGGTTCCTCCTTAATAAGAAGTTAATCAAGGGTATATGTGGTAGGGATCATCCAATCAGGTATTTTTACTCCAAGTTCCCGTCTTCGCTGTGCTTCTTTAAAGATCGGGGGCTTCATGAAGTGTTCGAGAAGATCATCTCTGTAACCGCACAGTAGACAAGATCTCTGAGCTATTCGATAGGGGCAATGCATAGCTCAGAGACACGTTGAAATCATTTTCGTCCTGTGCAGTCACTGAAGAAAATACCATGAGGATCACTAAAGACTTTTCCAGGAATAAAGCGTTCACCAGGGGGCAGGGAGATGTCGAGTGCTGAGAGATCAGGGTCAGGACCAAGGATTTCTTCTCGCTAAAAACCAATTCTGGTTTCATTTCTGATAGGAGGACCTGAAGCTGAAAATGTTATCTTTTTCTTTGCAGCCGACCTTCTTCGTTGAACGGGAGGAGGTGGAGGAGGAGGAATATCCACGACTGATGTAACCAAGTCGATCTTCCTATTCAATCCTTTTTCGACAAAGGTTTTGAAAGTTGAACGTGACCGCTGAATGGCTATCCGCATCTCCAACCATTCAGAGAAACCGTACTTGGGAATCGACGAGGTGTAGATGGTTTCCTTGTGACCATTCTCTCTAAAGAAGTCGATGTCAACGAATGGAACATCTATGGATGTCTTTCTCCTAATGATCACCTTGTTGATTATGGACCCCTTATATCGATAGTGCAGTCTTTCTTTGCACCAATTCAAGGTAGAGTCAGAGACCTTGGTTTTCTTCTCGACAATCTTTTTGGCATCCGTCCACAGTTGTCGCTGAACAGAGATAGGAGTGTTGATCCCGATATTACTCAACAATGATATTAATATCTATTAGTTCAAACAGATGAGTATGCGGAAGCGTTTTTAACGAACTAAAGAGATATTCTAGGTAGAAAAACACATAGAATCAAATACGTGAAATAGTAATAACACAAGAGTTTTATCTCAAAGATTCACTTTGTAATGATTAATCAAGAACACCAAGAACACCGAAGGTATGAATAATATTCTGCTCTAACAGGTGTGTGTGTGTGTGTGTTGTGCAAAGTTAATAGAAGAGCTCAACATGAGCCTTCTATTTATACTACATTTACAGGGGACAAGAAAGAGACAATAAGTACTAAGGTACAAGACATGATCGTGGGACTACATCAGGTACAACGTTAATGTAGTGCGCCGTTTTCTGCAAAGGCTGTAACCCATCAGAGGTTGACACGTGGAGTGTGCAGGGCACGCCTTATACGAACGATCTTCAGGATCTTCGTACAGCAGAGGCACGTGAGGTGCACGATATTCTTTGTCTTGATCTTCAGGAAACTTCAGTCTTCTAAGTCTTCATACAACAGAGGCTCTGTCAAGTATGATAGAGGCTCTGTGGCCTTGTCCTTTGTGAACGTCTTCTGTAGAGTCTTCACTAGGATCTTTACTCGGTGTCTTGGCAGAGGCTCTGTCGATGTTTTTACACATAACCTATTTTTTAATACTTCTTTAAACATAGGAGTTGGAGCTAACAATCTCCCCCTAAGTACACGAAAAGAGGTAATTGACCTCTGTAGAAAGTTTACTCTTCATATAAGGTTATGCCAGAGGCACTTACATTCGATTATAGTACAAGATATGAAAAATAAGCAGAGGAAAGTTATAGATGTCAGACTTTGGCGTTTGGGAAGTCATTGATTCTTCTGTTGTCGAGTTTTCCATCTTTGAGTTCACGATATATGTTGAAGCAGAGGTTCCTGAAGCTTATGACAGAGTCGATGACATCTATTAATCTATCAGCAAGAGCTTGATCCATGAACTACGTTCCTCTGTGCTCCAAGAGGTTGGCTCTGAACTCGAGCTGAGTATTGGTTGCATACTTTTGGAAATCAACCTCTAGGAATAACTTCGACTTTCCAGCAGGATCTCGATAGACGTACCCAATCTTTGGAAATGTGATAATGAAGTTTGGTCTGGAAAAGGAGGGGCATTCGTCTTCTGGTGGTGGGAGATTTAAGCTTTTCACTCCAAGGTCGAGTCCCACTTGGAAGTCAGACATGCTGTATATCAGAAGTTTTTCGCGCATTGTCTCCTTGATCACGGGATATGCCCTCTGAACTTCAAGTCTGGTGTTATAATTTTTTCGTGCCCAGCTCAGAAGTTTGGGCAAGTCATAGGGGCTCAGGTTCCTCGGATCTACATCTGAGAACTTGTTCTCTGTTCTGTTGACCCGTTTGACGTTATAGATGTTATACATCACAAGATAAACTTAAAAAACGAAAAAGGCCAAAAGTCTTCGGAATCAGGGCATTAGCTGAGTCAATGATAAACCCAAAGCATGAATGTCTTAGCTAAAAGACAAGTAAAAGATTTCAAAACTATACCCTATATAGGTGCTCAAAAGCCACGAAAAGCTAAGTAAGACATAGATTCTTGCAAGATTGGAAAATATTGAACAAAGAGCAACAAAGAATCCCAGAAGAATCTCGTTCTTAAAACTCTCCGAAATCGTAAAGGGAAAGGATCCGTCGAAGATTTCTATTTATGCTAAAAATCGTGTCAGGTCGAACCCCTCGATAGTCGACACGTGCCCCTGCCTTTTCGAATGCTCGACAGATTATCGACACCCGGCCAATACAGCTGTTAAACACGATCGTACGTCAGCATGACATCACGACCCTATCTTCGACTTCCCATTCGGTTAGAATTGGACCGATCCAGTTCCAAGGCCACTAAAAGGATTTTTTTACACGTGTCACTGGCAAAATTTAAAAAACTTTTGAAATTTGAATTTATCACTCCACTTTTTCAAATTTTGGGGGCAAACTGTTTGGGCAAAAATCCGCCAGCCTCGACCACGATCGAGACATTAAAAACATTTATTACACTTCTCTTGTAACGAAGTTAAATCGTCAACACTCTATCCTTGGATCGAAGCCATAGTCGAAAGTACCTCTCGTCACTCGACCGTCGTATAGAAACATACGACCTCGACCAACTAACACGCGACATTTCTGTTACGTTTTCATCATTCAATGCATGTCAACCTCATTCATAGCCAACGGACGAAACCGACAGAGCAATTATGAGCATTAAACAACGATGACCGGTAAGACCGTTACTAGAAGAAACCATGAAGTCATTAAAGCATTCGAAAACTATAAATACAAAGAAAAAGATATCATTTGGAGAACAATTTAACACCAGCGAACTCAAGAATCACACTGCGTACTCAAGAACATCCGAAGCAAAGGAATTTCTCTCCAATGATCGCTCTCGACGCACGACTCACACTCTCGACCAACAGTTTTTAGCATACGACACACTTGTCTTACATTCGATACACTTGTTATTTTTACATTTCAAGTCATTTGTATTGTAATCACTGTACGATCGGCACCTAAAACAAAGGACATCGCCCCTGTTTGGCGACCATAGTGCAGCGACGACTTACACAGTCGTCCGCGGGTTTTTTCCTCGTTGATATTTTTCACGAGTCATCAAAATCTTTGTCTCTTTACGATTTTTTGTCTTTGTCGCACGCTTTTGTCAAACGATTCCTTTCTTTAGTTATTAAGCCCCACAATCAACCTCAAGTTGTACTTGTGTGCGATTTTTTGGCATTAACAACCATATAGCCCAGGAATTTCTCCGCGCTTACCCCGAAGGAGCATTTCGTAGGATTCAATTTCATCTGATATTTTTGCAGGATGTCGAAGGACTTCTTCAGATGATTGATATGATCGGTCGCCGGCTTGGACTTGACAAGCATGTCGTCAATGTAGACCTCCATGGTGTCGCCAACATGTTCTTTGAACATCTTGTTAACCAATCGCTGATAAGTCGAACATGCATTCTTCAGACCAAAAGGCATGACTTTGTAACAATAGATGCCTTTGTCTGTCTGTCATGAAAGCAGTCTTCTCTTGGTCTTCTTCATGCATCAATATCTGGTTATACCCAGAATACGCATCCATGAACGTCAGGAGTTCATGTCATGCGGTCGCGTCGACCATAGCGTCGATGTGGGGTAGTGGGAACGGATCTTTTGGACATGCCTTATTAAGTTCTGTGAAATCTATGCAGACGCGCCACTTCCTATTCTTCTTTTGTACGACCACAACATTGGCTAACCAATCAGGGTATTTTACTTCTCGGATCTTCCCAGTCTTAAGCAAGTTGTCGACCTCATCGTTGATTACTTTGTTCCGCTCAGGGGCAAACTTTCGACGCTTTTGCTTTACCGGTTTAAAAGATGGGTTAACGTTCAGCTTGTGAGATATGACATTAGGGTCTATACCCACCATGTCCTCATGCGTCCAAGCGAAACATTCAGCATATTCCTGCAAAAAGGAGATTAGTTGACTTTTTATGGCAGGATCTAATGATGCCCCATGTAGACAATCTGATCAGGCTTATTCTGATCCAGGATGACTTCTTCCAAACGATAGTCATTTGAGGATTCAGGGATATCCTGGATCTGTAACTGACACGCTGCAGGATCTAGTTGGGTTGCCATTATCCTGGAATCAACAAAAACTTTTCGAGATCGTTAGAGCGATGTATGCGATGGTCTGAGATTTTCTCTAGATGGGGTCCCATGGATGGCGCCAAACTGTTAATGCCAAAAATCGCCCAAAAGAACAACTTAAGGTTGATGTGGACTTTAAACAACTAAAGAAACGTATCTCAAGACCAAGCAACACAATCGCAAGGAAAAAGTAAGTAACACAAGAGATTTGGTGACGCGGAAAACCCCAAAACGAGGGAAAAACCCGCGGTCGACTTGTGAGAGTCGACGGTGCACTTTAGTCGCCAAACAGAGGCGAAAGTCCCTTTGTAACAGATGTTTTGTGTACAACAGATTACAGATAAATGTAAAAATAGACTTGGCCGGGTGTAAATGACGTGTGTCGTGTGTAAATCATGCGAAATAAACTTTATCGTGTGTAAATGACTGGTAACGGTTAGTATAGTCGTACGACCGTCTTAAGTCTCATACGTCGGTCGTACGGAACGTACAACTGTTTGGGAAAAAAATCACGTCGCTCGACCGCGACCAGAACGGGTAAGACGTATGATTAAGGACTATATCTAGTATTAAGATAAAGGTCTCGACAAAGACCCAAAACACCATCGTCGTCCCTCATAAAAGGTAAGTCGAGAGTTCCTTACGACGCTCGACCATAGTGTCTCCCGATCCGCACGACTATTATATAAGGACGTGCGACCTCGACCAAAGCTAACGTTCACCATGACCATTTGTTAAGTGTTTAATGCAGGAGTAAAAGTCATTAAGGGGCAACAACTATAACCGACGCAATCATTAAACAGCCGGCGACCGTAACGGACGAAGATCATTACTCCGGCGACGGTTTCGAACCGTTAAGGCCATTAAAGAAGCATTCATGAAGCTAAGGACGCGAAGACTATAAATATCAAACTCAATCAACATTTCAACATATCGAATATCCAGCGATTAACAACCGAAGCAATATTCAAGAACACCTGAAGTGAAGAACCATTATTCTAAGTATCGATCTCGACGCACAACAACAACTCTCGACCAGCAGTTCACACTTTGTATTCAGACGACAAACACCTATTTTTACGTTCAAACACTTGTACTTTACATTTCGAAGCATTTTCTTCATTTGTATTGTAATCACTATACGATCGACACCAGTATCCAAGGACATCGCCCCTGACTGGCGACCATAGTGCAGCGACGACACCCACTGTCGTCCGCAGGTTTTTTCCTCGATTGAGGTTTTTCCTGCGTCATTAAATCCCTTGTTTCTTTATTTTATTTATCGTCGCACGTCTCGTCGAAAGATTCTTTCTTTAGTTGTTTAAGTCCACATCGACCTTAAGTTGTCCCTTTGGTGCGATTTTTGGCATTAACAGTTTGGCGCCATCTGTGGGACTACATCTAGAGAAAATCCTCGACGAACGTGCATTCTACTAACAGTTTCTTGGAGTTTCTTCTGTTTTCTGTCGCAGGAAAATGGCGGATAACGGGAATCCAGAACAAGCCGTTATACCAGTACACGCAAGCTTAGAAAATGCATAAAACTCCCCAGCAGCTGTCGATGAGTGTCATTTGGAGGAAGATGCTGATTGCTTCGCCTGGTCACATGAAGATATGGTCGGTATTGACCCCAATGTCATTGCTCATAAGCTTAACGTCGATCCATCGTTCAAACCTATCAAGCAAAAACGTCGCAAGTTCGCTCCTGAAAGAAATAACGTAATAAATGATGAGGTCGACAACCTCCTCAAGACAAGAATGATTCGGGAGGTAAAATATCCTGATTGGCTCGCTAACGTCGTGGTCGTAGCCAAGAAGAATGGAAAATGGAGGGTCTGTATCGACTTCACCGATCTCAATAAAGCATGTCCAAAGGATCCATTCCCGTTACCTCATATTGACGCCATGGTCGATGCAACCGCGGGGCATGAGTTATTATTGTTCATGGACGCCTATTCTGGATACAACCAAATTTTAATGCACGTCGACGACCAAGAGAAAACCACTTTCATGACGGATCGAGGTATTTATTGTTACAAAGTTATGCCTTTCGGACTAAAAAATGCAGGTTCTACCTACCAACGGCTGGTAAACAAGATGTTCAAAGACCATCTTGGAGACACGATGGAGGTATATATCGACGACATGTTAGTGAAGTCGAAGCAAGCGAATGATCACATTGATCACCTCAGGCAATCGTTAGACATCCTCCGGAAGTATAACATGAAGCTCAATCCGACGAAATGTTCCTTTGGCGTTAGTTCCGGGAAGTTCCTGGGTTATATGGTCACTCGTCGAGGCATTGAGGCTAACCCCGACAAAATCAAGGCCATCATTGAGATCAAATCTCCTTGAAATTTCAAAGAAGTCCAGAAACTCACCGGTCGAGTAGCAGCTCTAAACAGGTTTATCTCCCGATCTTCAGATAAATGTCATCTATTTTATAATGTCCTCAGGAAAAATAGGGGCTTCGACTGGACCAATGATCATGAACAAGCCTTGCAAAAACTCAAGGAATACATGGCGTCGCCTCCTCTGTTGTCAAAACCTCACGATCATGAGATCCTACAATTGTATTTGGCTGTCAGCCCAAATGCAGTAAGTGTTGTTCTGACACGAGAAGATGAAAAACAGCAATTGCCGATCTACTATGTAAGTAAATCTCTTCTGGATGCAGAAACCAGGTATTCCTCTATGGAAAAATTGCTCTTGTCGCTAGTCACAGCTGCTAAAAAGCTGCGACACTATTTTGAGTCGCATCCCATTACTGTTGTAACTAACTTTCCTCTTAAGTCTGTCTTAAGAAAACCTGAGTTGACAGGTCGCCTGGCAAAATGGAGTATATATCTCAGCAGTTACGTCATCGATTTCAAGCCCAGGACCGCGATCAAATCGCAAGCCTTGGCAGACTTCATTGCTAATTTCAGCCCTGAATTGGAGAAACAAGCAGAACTCGAAGTATCAACTGTGGCAACTCACGACGACGTGCCTTGGATCTTATATGTCGATGGATCATCCAACATTAGAGGCTCTGGATTGGGCGTCGTCTTAAAGTCGCCACAGGGGGGAAGATGGTATACTCGGTCCGATACGACTTCAAAACCACCAATAACGAGGCTGAGTATGAAGCCCTGATTATGGGAATGAATATGGCCCACGACTTGGGGGCAACCGCACTGCATGTCAAGAGCGATTCCCTGCTGGTAGTAAATCAGGTAAATGGAGAATTCGCCGCCAATGATTAAAAAATGACAGCATATCTAAGCGTGGCAAAAGAAATTTCCAAAAAATTTAAATCTTTTTATATTGAACAGATTCCGCGAGACCAGAACACTCAGGCCGACGCATTGGCAAACCTTGGGTCCGCTTTAGTTGAACCAATATTTGATGTTATTCCTATTATTCACCTGGCAACGTCGTCCATTGAAAACGCAGACGTCATCCAGATCGAAGACGAAGAAGATGATTGGTCATGCGACATTCAAAATTTCCTCGTGCACGACCAACTCCCCAAAGACTAAATGGAGGCTCGAAAAATCAGATTCAAAGCATCTAAGTACGTCATGATCGAAAATAAGCTTTATCGGCGATCATCGACGGGCTTAAATTTAAGGTGCGTCATCAGCAAAAATCAAGCCCAGAAAATCCTCCAAGAGATGCACGACAGCGAATGTGGTAATCATTCAGGAGGTCGTAGCTTGGCTAATCGTATCTCCCGACAAGGGTATTTTTGGCCAACACTGCGACAAGACGCTATCAAGTACGTCAAGAATTGCGACCCCTGTCAACGACACTCAGGTATGTCTCATAAACCTTCGGAACCTTTGCACTCAACACTTATCCCATGGCCCTTCATGAGATGGGGAATGGATATTGTCGGCAAACTACCACCCGCTCCAGGATAAAAGGTATTTCTCCTTGTACTTACGGACTACTTTTCTAAATGGGTCGAAGCGACTGCCTTCTCCCAAATTAGGGATAAATAAGTTATTTCTTTTATCCAGACTAACATCATATGCAAGTTTGGGATTCCATCCGAAATTGTCTGCGACAATGGATCCCAATTCATAAGCGACAGGACCCAACAGTTCTGTGAAGATTGGAACATCAAACTGACGACCTCGACTCCCAGATATCCCCAAGCCAATGGACTTGCCGAGTCGAGTAATAAGACTATTGTAGCCTCGATAAAGAAACGATTAAAAGCCGCAAAAGGAAGATGGGTTGAAGAACTCCCTTCAGTCCTATGGGCAAATCGCACGACACCCCGCACGTCCATAGGACAAACCCCCTTCTCTCTCGTCTACGGTTGTGAAGCCGTCCTACCAATCGAAGTTTATCTCCCGACTTCGAGGCACACTTCCATCGACCACAACTTGGTTGATTTAAGTCATGACCTCGACGCCCTAGAAGAGCTCAGAGAATCCTCCTTGATCAGGATGGCATCGCAGAAGCAGGCAGTCGAGCGACATTTCAATAAGCACGTCAAAATTAAAGTCTTTCAAGAAGGCGATTACGTCCTCCGTCGAGTATTCCCAAACACCCAGGAGCTCAATGCAGGTAAGCTTTCTACTAAGTGGGAAGGACCTTACCGCGTCTCCGAAGTCGTTGGTAAAGGAGCCTATCGACTTCAGACCCTCGACAATCAAGAAATCCCGCGAAGTTGGAACGCGACGCATCTGAAAAAATATTTCTTTTAGAGTCGCCTTCCTCTCATGCAAAGTTTTTTTAACACTACAGTGAACGTCGTGAGATCGTTGGAGATCCGATGACCGACCTCTAGCAAACTTTGTCGCAGGTACGCACGACATGAGTACTCGAGTGTGTGACTTAATTGTTTTACCACAGGGGCATACATTCTGGAATTTCATCATACGATACAGTCACATGTAAGGTCTAAACGATCCCTTGATCTAAGTTTCTGGAACTTAGAAAAACTTTGTATGTTCTAACGCATCGATGATATATATTTGTGTTTATTATTACAGTCCAAATACATGATTTATGTGTCAACCGTTATATTGCAATAAAAGCCTAAGTCGCACGATCCTCCGTTTATTTCATACTTAACGAATTTTATGATCAATATTACATTTATCCACGACATATGTAAGTAAAAACACGAGTTCAGCAAATGAAGGAACTTCATTGAACGTGAACGACCGATAGTCGGACAAGTAAATACAAAGTCAAAAGTCGTTGCATACCAACAACCCGACCACCAATGGTCGAACATAAAAAGTCTAGCTCGTAAACCCAAAAATCTACCGTAGAACTAAAGAAGCACGTCGATGGAAAGCTCTGTTCAAAAATCTCGATCTTCGAAATCCTATCAATCCCGAAGAACTGATGCAAGGATCAAACGAGTATATTAGGAGTTATCTTCCAACTCCTTACGCCTCGACACTCTGAGAATGTGGCTCTTAAGATTAATGTTAAGGTTGGAGGAAGGAATATATTCTTCTCGACGATCGACCTCCACTCCAACATTTTCTCTGCCTTCACACACTTAATGAGAAGAAACAGAAACATCTGTCAAATACAGAAGGAACACGTTAGCAAAACATTCAGCTAAAGAACATCGATAACACAAGTTTTGAAAGAAAAACTTACAAGGAACGCCAGTTCGGCTAAACACAGCCCTATCTCTTCAATAGAGATCCTTTGATAACACACCTCGGAAACCAAGGGCTGATGTTTCCCCAGATGCGGAAGTGACTTCATCCTGATGAGGACGTAGTCAAACGAGAGGGACGGCGACAGCGCAAAGCTGATCACCATAAGTTCTTCCTCATTCTCTCCCGTCTTTACACCCCCGCCCCTGTCGGCTGACGAAAGGGTTGACGTGGCAGAAGACATCGTCGCCAGATGCGCAGAATACACAGACATCGTGTTCATCGTAACCAACATCGTCAACGATTCTGGTTTCGCAACCCTTGATAGATCTCCAACCACCCAAGATTTGAACAAAGTTGAGATTCTAGAGAAGGGCCTCATCAGAAACAAAAAACTTTTAAAGAAAATCTCTAAAGAAAACAACCCACTGTGATCTCTATTTATGCAGGAAATCACAACAAGTTGAGTCCGCTGATGATCAACACGCGTCCATACCTATCTGAATCTTCGACACATGTCCTCGACAGCTAGTAAGCATCATCACACGTCAGTATGACGTCACAACTTTTCAACTTCTCGTTCAGTTAAAGGCGAACCGGTCTAGTTCCACGACAACCAGGTAAGTCCCTCAACCCAGGTCACAAGCCTAAATGTTCGACAGGCAAAAATTTAAAACTTAAATTTGACATTCAATTTTCAAATTTTGGGGGCAAACTGTTTGGGCAAAAAATCACGTCGCTAGACCGCGACCTGAACGGGTAAGACGTATGATTAAGGACTATATCTTGTATTAAGATAAAGGTCTCGACAAAGACCCAGAACACCATCGTCATCCCTCATAAAAGGTAAGTCGAGAGTTCCTTACGATGCTCGACCATAGCGTCGCCCGATCCGCACGACTATTATATAAGGACGTGCGACCTCGACCAAAGCTAACGTTCACCATGACCGTTTGTTAAGTGTTTAATGCAGGAGTAAAAGTCATTAAGCAGCAACAACTATAACCGACGCAATCATTAAACAGCCGGCGACCGTAACGGACGAAAATCATTACTCCGGCGACCGTTTCCAACCGTTAAGGCCATTAAAGGAGCATTCATGAAGCTAAGGATGCGAAGACTATAAATATCAAGCTCAATCAATATTTCAACATATCGAATATCCGGCGATTAACAACTGAAGCAATATTCAAGAACACCTGAAGTGAAGAACCATTATTCTATGTATCGCTCTCAATGCACAACAACATCTCTCGACCAGCAGTTCACACTTTGTATTCACACGACAAACACCTATTTTACGTTCAAACACTTGTACTTTACATTTCGAAGCATTTTCTTCATTTGTATTGTAATCACTATACGATCGACACTAGTATTCAAAGACATCGCCCCTGATTGGCGACCATAGTGCAGCGACGACACCCACTGTCGTCCGCAGGTTTTTTCCTCGATTGAGGTTTTTCCTGCATCATCAAATCCCTTGTTTCTTTATTTTATTTATCGTCGCACGTCTCGTCGAAAGATTCTTTCTTTAGTTGTTTAAGTCCACATTGACCTTAAGTTGTCCCTTTGGTGCGATTTTTGGCGTTAACAACAACCAACATAAAAATTCACGACCGAGTATACATCTGTAGACATCTTGTAAGACCTTATCTTAATACAAGAGTGGTCTTGTGGAAATGTCATATGAGTTTCCTAGCGTCGGTCATGAGGTGTGATTTTTTACCCAAACAATTTGCCCCCAAAATTTGAAATTTAGGCGTGAAATTCGAATTTTACATCTGACGAAGTGTTTCGACACGTGTCGCTTGGGGAGAGAGTCTGGTCGGATTCCAACCGTCTTGGTTTGATTCGGATTGGAGGAAGTGATAAGGTCGTGACGTCACGACAGCGTGTCAGAGGTGAAAAGACGTTTAGAGGACAGGTGTCGCCCATCGACATGATGCATGCAAAAAAGCGAAGGAGATGTGTCGACCATCCAGCGGGTCGACCTGACATGATCTTTAGCATAAATAGCGCGACTCAGGAAATCGTTTTATCTTTGCGCTTGTGACACATTTTCAAGAGAGTTTTTCGAGAGAAAGAGTTATAGGATTTTTACTACTTGTTTGATCGTTTGAGGTTTTCTAGACATATAAGGTACGATCTTTTACTCCTCTTTTCATCATGCGACTAAAGTCGATAGCCAAGAAGGTTTCTGCGTATAAGGACCTTATGGACTTATACGTAGCGCAGATTTATGTGCCTGACTTTTCTGTCTCCTCCGAGTCGGCGAGCTCTTTCCAAGAAAAGGAGGAGGTGGAAGCCTTTAGGTTATCGGCGGGTATTCCCGTCGAAATCCGCTTATACACTCCCGACCAACTTAGACCGGCTGAGTGTCTCGGAGGATTTTTTGTCATGTACGAATATCCTTTTAGAATAGGATTTAGGTGGCCATTTACTCCTCTGGTTAGGGAGTTTTTAGGTATATTCGACTTATCTCCTAGTTAGATCCTGCCCGAATTTTGGCAAATCTTTCAGGAGATCGATCGGATCACCGGTGATTGGGATGTTCCTTTCGCGGTGCGTGATCTATTGACGACGTTTGACGTGAAGTCGGACGACTATCACCTTTATAGCCTATCCTCTAGGATAAGAGGAGGAAATACGTTGGTTCCTGACACCCTGGTCCGCGATCGTGGGTGGAAGGTCAAATATGTTCTCGGTCGTGTACGGATGCTTGGTCGTGTAGATGAGGATACCTCCTGGGTCGCGTCTGGGTGGAACACCAGCGGTATATAAATTTTTTTTGTGGTACGTCTTTTAGCATTTAACTTTGTATTTTGCTAATTCTTTGTCACTCGTTTCAGATATTAATTTTGCTATGTTCGGTCCCGCAGTTGACTCTCAAGAAAAAGTTGCGAGACTTTTTTCTTGTGGGGTTGGAGAGTTATTTGATTCTCCTAGTCGTACAACCGTCAGCACTTCAGAAGCTGAAGAAAGAAGTCAACGAGAGATTTTGTCAAGTAAGTGTCCATTAATCGTACGTCTTATGTCTTTCTTCAAACCGTACGACAATTTCTGATACTCTCATTTTCTACAAGTGTTTCTGATATGCAGTCTGCCTCGGGTAAGGCGAAGAGAGAGGCCCAGGTGGCCTTGGCTAAGAAGGCCAAGGAGTTGAAGAGGAAGGATCCTCCAACATCGGGGTCGGAGGTTTCAAAGAAGACGAAGTCGGTTCCCCTGAGGGAACCGTCGTCGACGGGTGGAGAGCCCATAAAGATCTCCACTCCCGAGAAGACGAAGACGTCTGCGGACGTACCGAGGATGATACCGACGCCACCTGGGTCGTTCACTGCGGAGGAGAAGGGGAAGGGTCCTCAGACGGAGGGGTCCCCTGAAGTTACGACGGTAAACTTTCCGTTACTGTCGGACTTCTTGTTGGACGGCGTCCTGGATAGGCCGAAGATTTTCCCTAACTTGGGAAAATTTCTCCTACCAGCCTTCAAGGATCGTTACCGTAGCGCTACCATGGACGAGACAGTGTCTCACGTCGCAGGCATGGCATTCCTGGTAAGTATTTTTGTCGCATGTCTCTTCCTTTCTTAGTAAGTTAGACTTACCTTATGTATTTTCGTGCGACTGCGGGTCTTTCAGGCGTCGCTGTGCCTTTTCGGCCAACTAAAAGAGCTCCAGAAGGTCGAACCTTGCATCGCTGAAAAACTTCAGCGAGCGCAAGAAGACGAGCGTAAAGCTCGTGAGGATGAGCGGGCGGCTAAGGCCAAGGCGGAGACTCTCTCCGTTCAAGTGGACGATCTCAAGAGCCTTTTGGAGACATCGTCGTTGGAGAAGGAGGAGCTCTAAAATCATCTCAAGGAGACGTTGGAAAGGGCCTCTGCTTATGAAGCAGAGGTGACGACGGCCAAAGCATCCCTCACCATACGCGAAAAACAGGTGGGGGAGCTCAAGATGTCGGTCAAGGCCGCTGAGGCCAAGACGGGGGCCTTGGAGGAGAAGCTCCTCTCGTTCGAGGCACTGACCCGTCTGAAGGTCAGGGCGGAGATTATGCGCCGTCACCTGCAGGGGAAAAACCCTTTGGCCGGCGCAGAGGCCGAGGTCGCGTCCTACCTCGAACACATCGGGACCGAAGAGGATCTCGATCACAAGGATAGGGTCGACAACACTGACTCCGCAGAGACCAAGACGGTTGGTGCGAAAGATGAGGATCTCAATCACAAGGATAGGGTCGACAACACTGACCCCTCAGTAGATTTTGTAATTTTGTTTTCTTTTTAGGGCGACCGTTGGTGGTCGTGCCTTTTCTTGTTTTATTTTTGGATTTAATACAAGTATGCCTTTCGTTATACCATTGTGTACTTTACTTTGTTGTAAGTAAACAAAATAAGCTAGTATAGAAAGCGAACGTAAAATTGTACGACATATAACTCTGGAAGTGGTCAGGCGACCGGCCAAAAAATATTCTAAGTATGGAATTCCAGTCATAAGACTTTGATTCCGATACTCAGTTTAAAGAACATCTGTGATGGTCATTAGACCTGTGTAATGAGTCATAAGATTCCTTTTGTGACATGCAAGTCTTAGAGACTGGCTTCTCGCTGTAAAACCTGTCGTGATCATAAGATCTATATAGTGAATCGTACGATTCGGTCTACGTCGTACGAGTCGTAAGTTACGGGTCACAACTTTATCGATCGTGACATATTTATCACGGCCTTGTAGTCTGAAAGACTTTGTCTTCTCACGATATAGGTCGTAAGACCGGCGTTACGTGCGATCCTACGAGCCTGTAATGTAAGATTATGGGGTGGTCGTTGGCTTGACCAACGACCCTTCGATGCTTAAGTCAATAATCGTTTGTCAAAGTAAATCGAGAAAATTTAAAAGAAGTACTTTTTTAGATGTACTGCATTCCAGCTTCGTGGGATGTCTTGGTCGTCGAGGGTTCGAATCCTGTAAGCACCCTTCCCGACGACCTCAGATATTCGATAAGGTCCTTCCACTTAGTGGACAACTTACCTGCATTTGGTTCCTTAGTGTTCTGGAACACCCGTCGTAAGACGTAGTCACCTTCCTGAAATATTTTGGCCTTAACATTTTTATTGAAATGTCGCTCAACGACTTGTCGTTGAGATGCCATCCTGACTAAAGCAGACTCTCTTAACTCTTCAAGTGCGTCGAGGTCGTAGCTTAGGTCTACCAAATTATGATCAACGGACGTATGTCTCGATGTCGGGAGCTGTATTTCGATAAGACGGCTTCGCAACCGTAGACCAGTGAAAAAGGTGTTTGCCTTGTCGACATTTGGGGCGTCGTACGATTGGCCCATAGGACTGATGGGAGTTCTTCGACCCGCTTCCCTTTTGCGGCCTTAAGTCTTTTCTTGATTGAACTGATGATGACTTTATTGCTTGATTCTGGAAGACTGTTAGACTGGGGATAACATGGGGTTGAGGTCGTAAGTTTGATATTACGATACTTACAAAATCGTAATGTACGATCGCTTATGAACTACGACCCATTGTCACACACGATTTCGGAAGGGATTCCGAACCTGCATAGGATGTTAGTCTGGATAAAAGAAATAACTTCCTTGTCCCGAATCTGGGAGTAAGGGCTGCTTCTATCCATTTAAAAAAATAATCTGTAGGGACTAACAGAAAGACCTTCTGCCCTGGGGCAGGAGGTAATTTTCCAACGATGTCCATTCCCCACCTTATGAAAGGCCATGGAATTAAGGACATATGTAAAGGTTCAGAGGGTTAGTGGGTCGTACCTAAATGTCGTTGACATGCGTCACAGCCTTGGACGTACCTAGTGGCATCTTGCCTTAATGTCGGCCAACAATAGCCTTGTCGTGAGATACGATTTGCAAGACTGCGACCACCTGAGTGGTTGCCACATTCGCCATCGTGCTTTTAGGATATTTTGTACCTGTACGGAATTATCGATGCATCTTAGATTTAGACCTGTCGACGAGCATCGATAGAGTCTATCGCCAATGATTATGTATTTTGATGCTTTGAATCAAATCTTGCGAGCTTCCATTCGATCTTCAGGTAGTTGGTCGTGCATCAGGTAATTTTTTATGTCGGACGTCCAACTGTCTTCCGTGCTAAGAGCACAGAAGACATGGAGTCTGGCTCCTCTGGAGTTTGAGGAACCATCGACATGGAGTATTCAGGTCGTGTCGCTTATAGTCGCCATAGTACAAATTTTTGTCTATGCTTCTTTTTCTAGTTCTGGACTGAAATCAGCGACGAAATCAGCCAAGACTTGCGACTTTATTGTTGTGGGCGGATTGAAGTTTATATCGTAGCTGCTGAGGTATATACTCCATTTCGCTAGTCACCCTAATAGTTCAGGTTTTCTTAAGATTGAGTTAAGAGGAAATCTTGTCACGACGGTAATGGGATGGGATTCAAAGTAGTGTCTTAACTTCTTTGCTGCTGTCACGAGCGACAAGAGTAATTTCTCCGTAGACGTATATCGGGTTTCTGCATCCAAGAGAGACTTACTGATGTAGTAAATCGGCATTTGCTACCTGTCGTCCTCTCTAGTTAAGACGACACTTACAGAGTGAGGACTTACGGCGAGGTACAGTTGTAGGACCTCGTGTTCTTCTGGTTTCGAAAGTAATGGTGGGACGGCCATATATTCTTTCAATCGTTGTAATGCTAGCTCGTGATCGTCAGTCTAGTCGAAGCCCTTGTTTTTTCTTAAGACGTTATAGAACAGACGGCATTTATCCGACGATCGTGATATAAAGCGATTTAGGGCAGCCACACGACCCGTGAGTCGTTGGACCTCCTTGAAATTTCTGGGTGACTTGATGTTCATCAAGGCCTTGATCTGATTTGGGTTTGCCTCTATGCCTCGCCACGTGACCATATAGCCCAGGAATTTCTCGGCGCTTACCCCGAAGGAGCATTTCGTAGGATTTAATTTCGTTTGATATCTTCGCAGGATGTCGAAGGACTTCTTCAGATGATTGATATGATCGGTCGCCTACTTGGACTTGACAAGCATGTCATCAATGTAGACCTCCATGGTGTCGCCAAGATGTTCTTTGAACATCTTGTTAACCAATCGCTGATAAGTCGAACCTGCATTCTTCAGACCAAAAGGCATGACTTTGTAACAATAGATGCCTTTGTCTGTCATGAAAGCAGTCTTCTCTTGGTATTCGCCGTGCATCAATATCTGGTTATACCCAGAATACGCATCCATGAACGTCAGGAGTTCATGTCCTGCGGTGGCGTCGACCATAGCGTCGATGTGGGGTAGTGGGAACGGATCTTTTGGACATGCCTTATTAAAGTCTGTGAAATCTATGCAGACGCGCCACTTCCCATTCTTCTTTTGTACGACCACGACATTGGCTAACCAATCAGGGTATTTTACTTCTCGGAACTTCCCAGTCTTAAGCAAGTTGTCGACCTCATCGTTGATTACTTTGTTCCGCTCAGGGGCAAACTTTCGACGCTTTTGCTTTACCGGTTTAAAAGATGGGTTGACGTTCAGCTTGTGAGATATGACATTGGGGTCTATATCCACCATGTCCTCGTGCGTCCAAGCGAAACAATCAGCATATTCCTGCAAAAAGGAGATTAGTTGACTTTTTATGGCAGGATCTAATGAAGACAACCTGATCAGGCTTATTCTGATCCAGGATGACTTCTTCCAAACGATAGTCATTTGAGGATTCAGGGATATCCTGGATCTGTAACTATCGCGCTGCAGGATCTGGCTGGGTTGCCATTATCCCGGAATCAACAAAAACTTTTCGAGATCGTTAGAGCGATGTATGCAATGGTCTGAGATTTTCTCTAGATGGGGTCCCACGGATGGCGCCAAACTGTTAATGCCAAAAATCGCCCAAAAGAACAACTTAAGGTTGATGTGGACTTTTAACAACTAAAGAAACGTATCTCAAGACCAAGCAACACAATCGCAAGGAAAAAGTAAGTAAGACAAGAGATTTGGTGACGCGGAAAACCCCAAAACGAGGGAAAAACCGCGGTCGACTTGTGAGAGTCGACAGTGCACTATAGTCGCCAAATAGGGGCGAAAGTCCCTTTGTAACAGGTGTTTTGTGTACAACAAATTACAGATAAATGTAAAAATAGACTTGGTCGTGTGTAAATGACGTGTGTTGTACGTAAATCATGCGAAGTAAACTGTTCTCGTTCGGTTCGAACTGCTGTCGTGCGAAGTTGCTTCAGCGATATTCGTTCGAATGCTCTGTGAATCACTGTGTTTCTGGTGTGCAATTGCTTAGAAAATAGATGGAGCAGATGTAGATCAGATTAAATCAGATTAACTCAGATAACTTTCTCGATTGCAGCATAGGCCTTTATATAGTTTTTGCTGGTCATTAAAGGTGTCTTTATGGCGCGCTTCGTAACCGCTGTCGGGCTTTAAATGCCTTTGATGACTTGTCCGTTACTGGCCGTTTGCACCATAAATGCTCGTAGACCTGCATTAATGAACAAAATAAACGGGTGTTGACTGTTAACGGTTAGTATTATCGTACGACCGTCTTAAGTCTCATACGTCGGTCGTACGGAACGTACGACCAGCATAAAAATACACGACCGAGTATACGTCTGTAAACATCTTGAAAGACCTTATCTTAATACAAGAGTGGTCTTGTGGAAATGTCATCTGAGTTTCCTAGCGTCGGTCGTGAGGTGTGATTTTTTACCCAAACACACTGCAGAGATGATTTTTCTCGAACTTCAACACGGGTAGGCCTTTTACAAACTCATCTTTAACAAGTTTCTCAGTGTAAAGGAAATTCAGGTGAGATAGACGCCTGTGCCATAACTAGCTTTGTTCCAAAGAAGCTTTTGACAGTAGACAAGCGTCGTTTTTGAGTTTGACTGATTTTCGAGTTCCAACGAGCAGTTCTGCATCATCTTAAGTCTGTACCGAACACCTCTTCGCTTTGAAGTTGACTTCCAAATCCTTATCACAAAACTGACCAATACTGAATATGTTGTGTCCTAAACCCTCAACGCAATTAACCTTCGTAATTCTGACGTTGTCTTTCACTATATCCCCATAACCCAGAATTGGCGAGTATTGATCGTTTCCAAACTTTACTCGACCACCATGTTTCTCAGTATAATTACTAAGTAGCTCTTTTCTCCCAGTCATGTGTTTCGAGCAACCTGAATCTAGATACCAAACATGATTGGTCTGCAAATAATCAAATCAATTGGTTTTAGGTACCCATTTGTATATGGGTCCTTTTGGGTTAGGAGTTGGTACACGTTTAAAAATGGTACCACGTTTTCCTTTGAAAAACTTTTGATTCATTCCATAAGAAAAATAATTTCTAGCACAAGGAATATCATAACCAAACCAATTAAACAAATCCTTTTTGCAAACAAAATAATCCAATCCACAAAATGAACAACAAATTTTGTGATGAGCAACATTTATCAATTACTTCATACAGTAAATCTTGTAAGGAACTACAAGTTTTTGTTTATTACAAGCAGCTTGATTTATTCCATCACAAACAAATTTGTTTTTCTTTGACTCAAAAGAAACATTGGATGTTTTCATTTGTTCCACATCTGGTGTGGACTGCTTAATCTTCCATTCAAGCTTAACAGGCTTTCTCAAATAACGATTTGAAAAATCATAAGAATGAAAGTCAGAAGTTTTCGAATCAGGAGTTTGCTCCTGAGTTTGATTTTCTTGCTTTTCTTATCTTCTTCTGTAATGATCGTTTTGATTTGGATTTTGAATAATAATATTTATCAGAAGTTTTCTCATTTGATTTATAAGATTCACCTTTGAAGAAATTCTTCTTGGGTTCATCCTCCTTTATCAATAACTCAGAGTGATCCGTTAGTTTTGCATTAAAATCAGATTGAACAATAGACTCATTCACACTTTTGCCCTTATACATTGTATCTTAATATGAGACTCAGAATGGCAACCATCAGTGAAAGTTGATGTATCACAGGATTTGGGAAAAAGAAAATCTTTTATAATTTTAGCACTTTCCTTTTGAGCTTCCGTTTGTTTAAACATTTCAGGATTAAGTTCAAAGGATTGTTTTCTATATCCCAAGATTCAGAATCCTCTTGTTCATCAATCGACATGCTTTTGTAAAAGGTATTTCCCATGAAAGCCTTATAAGAAGAAGCGTCTGAATCTGAAGAATTCTATTCATTTGAAATACTTTCTTCAGGGTTTTCTTCATGTTTTGATTTTCTTTCATGCATGCTATTTAAAAATACGGTTAACATAACTTTCTTTTCAATTTCAAAAGCAATTTCGTCTTTATTTCGGATACCTTTAATTTTGCTTTCGAGATCAACCAGTTTCTGTTCAAGAACCAAAGGTGGAAATAGGGTTCCCTTCAAAAACAGGTTTAGATTCATTTTCCTTTGGGTTTTCAACAACATAACTTTGAAAATAGTCATTAGGAAAAGTTTGTTTCCAATTTGCACTTAATGCCATTCTATTTTCCATTTCATAGCAAAAAGGAAGTTGCATTTTGACCGTAGTTTTTCTTTTTGATTCTTCTTGTTACTCATAGTCTTCACCTTCAAGTTTCAACCATTTGATCTTATATCTAGGATCTCTTGACGGAAGATAAAGCCATATAAATTCATACAGAGTAGGAGCTTTAGATATGGCATTCTTCAAGTAATGAGGATTTTCATATCCAAGATCCCACTTTGCATTATAATATCTGGAATTTTTTGGCTTATTTAAATGAATTGTTTGTTCAGTCTGACCCATTTTATAAAGTTTCTCTTCCAGACCCTTTGCTTTTTCAAGCAACTTTGAATTTCTATCTTTATACGCATGTAAAAGTTTTTCAAACTCATTTTCTTTGCTTCTGAACCTTCGAGATTCTTAGATAATTCACTCTTTCTTTCTCGAAAGTAAGCTTGACCATCATCAAACTTTTCTTTGCTCTTTTTCAAATCTTCAATCAAAGCATTTAGTTCCGTAATGGTTTGATTTTTCAAAGCTATTTTGTTTTGTGCCACTTTTAATTTTTCAGTTAAATGACTTACTCTGATGGTTAGTAATTCCTGTTGAATTATAAATGCATTGATAGTAAAGGAATCTACCTCATTGGTCTCTGACTTAGCCTCAACTTCTGATTCATCCGTATCAATCTGCTCCTTGCTCATGAAACACATCTTAGCAAGAGCAACATTCTCATCCGCATCCTCATCATCAGTCTCGTCGAGCCAGTATTCCTCTTCAGCTAACAATGCCTTACTCGGTTCCTTCTGTTTCGCTAACAACATCTTGTTCTTATAATAGTCAGAATCCATAACTTTCGGCTTGCGGCACTCTTTAGCGAAGTGTCCTGGCTTTCCATAATTATAGCATTTCTGATCCTCAGACTTTTTCTCCTCAAGCTTTTTCTCATCTCTTTTACTATCCTCCTTCTTATCCTCAAACCTCTTCTTGTTTTCTATCTTATCTTTGTGCTCATAATTCCTCGACCCTGATGAATACCTCATATTATTAGAACCAGTCTTCTTGACAAACCTTTTTTGAAAGGCATTGGTTAGTAGAATCATAGCTTGTTTCATACTTTTTCTCTTTCTTTGAAGCACTCTTTGCAGATCTTTCAGACAATAAAGCAATAGGATCAATATCAACCTTTTCTTCCTTTTTCTGTTTCTTCTCTTCTTTCTGCTCTTTCTTCTTCCTTTTCTCTTTACCTTCATCCACTTCTTCCTCATCTTGTTTGAGAGTCTCATACATTTCTTGTAGTGGCATTTCATGCAGCATATGGTGTTGCTTCATTCAATGACTGTACTTTTTCCACTCTGGTTGAAGCACGCTTAGAAACTTCACATTATTCTCAATTGTAGTCTTTTCAATGTCATACTTGTTCAGATCATTTAGAAGAGTTGTGAACCTATCATATGCACTATCTAAAGACTCATTCTCTTTCTGTTTGAAGTTCTCATACTTGTTGATTGAGTTAGCTATTTTCATTTGATCCTTAATTTTAGAACCCTGAAACAGCTTTACAAGTTCATCAAACATGGCTTTCCCAGAATAATTCTTGCTATCAACCTTCAAGTAGATGTCATTCGTCACCGCTTGCATGACCAAAGATTTTGATGCTTTATCTGCATTATACCTTTTTAATTCATCACCAGTAAAGAGATCAGGATTAACAACTTCCTCAAATCCACCGTCTCCATCCTCTGTATTTGGTCTTTGTCGGCAAACTTATTTCATAGGACCTTCCTTCAAAGATGCTAGTATAAACTTTCAATCTTCTTGTCTTTCAACGTAGTCAAGAAAACGATCTTTCCATATCTTAAAGTCTCCTAGGAATAGGACAGGAGGTTTTTCCTTAGAACCAATCATTAGCATATCTTTCGTCGTCATTTCACTTACTTGTCCTTTTGATCTTTAAACAATCACTGACCAGACACCAAAAACAACTAACATTGTTTTATCGCACACACAGTAGTACAAAAATAATCGCACAAAACAGGACACGATAAACTGTGAGTCACTTTTAATCGCACACACAACATTGTGATAAAGAGGTTAATCGCACGCTTTATGCGCGATAACTACTGTTCACCAACTTTTATCGCATACCAAGGTCGCGATAAACACTGTTACAACTTTTTATCGCACAAAAAGGACGCGATAAAATTCTCGAGTATGCGAGGAAAAATATAATCGCACACAAGATCCGCGATAACTTTGAAGACCAAGCACTCGCGATCAAGACGAACACTTCATGCGCGATAACTATGAACTCAAATCTGATTTTTCCAAGTCAATCAAATCTTATCCAATTGCTATGAAACTTCACAGGGTTAGTCCCGCTGATGTTTTGAACGTTTTTAATTCTTGGAGTATCACCAAGAAAACACTAGAAAATGAGGTTCAATCCAAAACGGTGTCCAAGTCACTTTGTCACGAAAAAATCGAATTCTTACAAAATAGTCTGATCTGATGTAATCTTGCGGAATCAGATTACTCAGACACAATCCAGGAAGTAAATCGATCACTAAGAATTCATCTAACAGTCCAAATCACACAAAAAAAAAAGATGAAATCTTCTCAAATATGTCGAACTCCCAAAAATGTCAAAAAAATCGTGAAAAATTGTGTCAAACTAATCTTGATTGCTTGCTCTGATACCAATTGTGATCCAAGAAACAAGTAATCAAACAAAGATTAGCTCACAAGTCATCTTTATATTCATGGATTCTCAAAGTAGTTACAATATAGAGAGAGTTACAAGTGATATGAGTTAAGAACATGATGAGAAATGAACTAGCTAAGGCTATTTATACCTAAGCATAGTAATTACATAAATGGTCCCTCAACTTGATCCAACTAGATAAATCTGGCACTAACAGTTTACATACTCCTCAGTAGTATCCCTGTGTAACATGTGTCGTGGGCATGATATAACCTACGGTTAATAAGGTGGGTTTTATTGTTATAAAAATTTGATCTTGAAATAGTGGTTAGGAAAGGAGTGGACAATCAGGCAGCGGATCATTGGTCTAGACTTGAGAAACATGATAAATAAATAGAAAGAAAAGACATAATGGAAACATTCCCTGATGATAAACTATTGGTGCTACAGCACGCTACAACACCATGGTTTGCTGATATTGCTAACTTTATGGCTTGTGGGATTGTTTCGCCTGAGTATAATAAACATCAAATCCAGAAACCCAGGCATGACACTAAACTATATTTGTGTGATGATTCATTTCTGTTTAAATCGTATACATATCAGGTGTTGAGAAGATGCATTCCCAAAACTAAAGTGCCAGCAATGCTACAACACTGTCATGCATCCGAATATGGAGGACACTTTGGTGGACAAAGAACGGCTGCAAAAGTATTACAATCAGAATTTCATTGGCCCACATTGTTCAAAGATGCTCAAGAGTATGTAAGAATGTGTAATGAAGGTTCTATCTCCCAAAGACATGAAATGCCTTTAAACGACATTTTAGACGTTGAATTATTTCATGTTTGGGTGGATTGACTTTATGGGACCCTTCCCAATTTCAGATGACTTCCGTTATATTTTAGTTGCAGTGGACTACGTGTCCAAATGGGTTGAAGCAATGGCATGTCATGCAAATGATGCAAAAACGGTTGTTAAATTTCTTCAAAAACAAATTTTTACAAGATTTGGTACCCCCCGTGCTTTAATAGGTGATGGGGTACTCATTTTATAAACAAATCGCTCAAAAGTGTTTTGGAGAAGTATAACATCAAACATCGAGTTGCCACTGCATATCATCCCCAAACAACCTGACTGGCAAAATTATCTAACAGGGAAATAAAAGGAAATTTGGAAAAAGTGGTTAAGCCTCATAGAAAAGAGTGGGCTTTTAAGCTAGATGATGCTTTATGGGCTTACCGCACTGCTTTCAAGACACCCATTGGAATGTCGCCATGCAAGTTAGTGTTTGGAAAGGCTTGTCATCTGCCTCTTGAACTTGAACATAAAGCTTACTGGGCAATAAAAGAATTGAACATGAACATTTCTGAAGTTGGAATCAAAAGATAAATTCAACTTTGTGAGTTAGATGGACATAGGAATTTTGCCTATGAAAATGCCAAATTGTACAAAGAAAAAACAAAAGAAAGGCATGACAAAAGAATTCACAAAAGAGAATTTTTTGAAGGACAAAAAATGTTGCTTTTTAACTCATGACTAAAAATATTTCCCGAAAAATTAAAATACATATGGTCTGGTCTGTTTAAAATTTCAAAAATCTACACTCATGAGACGGGAGATATTGGAAACCCTGAAGATGGAACCATCTTTAAGGTAAACGGACAAAGAATTAAAACCTACTTGGATGAAGTAATGGGCCAAGAAAATATCTCTTTGGTAGCATGCGATTTAATCTGTTGAGGAAGGGACGGTAAAAAGTCCACCTTTGTAATTAATTGTCGTGGGTATAATTTTTTTAGAGCAATTATGTTTTAATTATGTGTGTTGTTTGAATTTTCAGGAGAAACGAGAAGTCGAAAAAAAAGTTGAGTGAATGTTGCAGCGTTGCTGAAGATATTGTTAAAAAAACCGGTACAACACCTTCTTAAATCCTTCATTTGTAATTAGTTTGGTTTTAAAAGAAAAATAAAATAAAAAAAGGATTGTACTTTGTTTAAAAAAGAAGAAGAAAAACGTTTGGTAATAAGAGCATCCACACGCGTCTTGCAAGAGCTCTTGCAAGATGACATGGCATGCCATGTGTCTTGCAAGGCCTTGCAAGAGTACCAAGATCTTGCACAATTAGCAAGGTCTTTCAACCAATATAATATATTAAACAAAATCATTTATTAATTTAATTAGTTAGTTTGTTTGTTTAAATATTAGTTATTATTAATATGTTTATTAAAGTTAATTCATTTATTAGTTTATTTGAACATTATTTTTTTTAATATTTTTATTAAAATTTCTTACACATGCTTTATTTTAAAAAAATGATACTTTTATGCAATGTTTTTTATTTAAACTGCTAAATTAAAAGTACATTAATATAAAAATTATGAAAATACAAATACTAATAGATAAACGTACACAAACATCAAAAAAATTACATAAGTAAATACAACATAAATATTACACCATCATTCGTTTATTGTGTATTTTGTGTAGTATTTGTATTTTAATAAACGTTGCATGCTTTCAATATATCCATGTATTTTATTTGTTAATTAAATTATATTTACACAAAATATAGTAAAAGAAAACAAAAGTAAAACTTTAGTTATCTATATTTTATAATTAATTTATTAGGTATATTATAATTATCTATATTATTTATATTATATATAATATAATTTATTAGTTTAGAAAGGAGTTTGGTCTTGCATGTGTGTGGAAGGTGTTATTGCAAAGCTGATGTGGCACTTGTGAAATGAGTATGGTCTTGCAGGTGTGTGGATGGTCTAAAAAAACAATTTTTGTTTTCAAAAAATAATACCTCAACTATACCACTCGAGGTGGATTCAAGACTTCTACCAAGCAGTTGATGAAACGGTTGGGACATCGATAGTTATACGTGGAGCCACGATTTCGTATTCGGCGGAAACAATAAATGAATATTTTAATTTAATTCCACCGGAAACTTGTGACTACCACGCACTCTTGAAAAATCACACCGAAGAAGACTTAAATTTGGTGTTGGAAAAAGATGCAAAAGAAGGCACAACTTGGACAATAAGAGGAAGAAAAAAAGTTTTTCAAGCAAGCAAACTTACCAAAGACGCGACAGTATGGGTGCATTTTATAAGGGATTCTCTACATCCAACATCACATGATTATAATGTTTCCTTAGATAGAATGATACTTGTGTATTGTATCTTGACGGGAAAGACCATAAATGATGGGGAGGTTATTTGTCAAGAAATTAAAGGTTGCTCACGAAAACCCACCGGAAGGTTATAATTTCCTTCTTTGATTAATGGTTTGATGAAAAAAAATCAAAGGTCCCAATAAAAGCGGGAGATGAGCTTGTGAAAGACCGAATCTTAATAGACTATAGCATGGTTGAAAGAATTCGAAAAGATAAAAAGTTGGAGAGGTCACGGAAGTTAAACTGATTTGGGCCAAAGAAATGGAATCTGGTTTGAAAATTTAACGAAAAAATGGAGATTTGGAGAACACGATGCACGTTCAAGATGATCGCTTAGAGGAGGCATTAAAGAAGCAAAAGGAAGACATTTTGAAAGAAATTCGGGATTGTTTTGAAGGGACAACAGGGTTGTCCGGGAGTACGAACAAGGTGAAAATTTTGAAAGAAGAAAATGAGCGATTGAGGCGAGAGTTGGAAGATTTGAAAGCATGCAAGCTTACCCATCCACGTACAACGCGTGGAAGCTCGACACCTACTCCATAGTAGTAGGGAGGTCCATTTCTATCCCCACTAAAGTTTATGTAAATTATTAAATTTAGTCAAAAAACTTATATATATGTATGTATTTGTGTGTGTGACGTTTACATATATACATATATAATTATGTGACGTTTATATATATATATATATATCTATACTACATATATAAGCATATACACCAATTGTCTTAAACACAACCCTTCATGCATGATGTACAAGACTTTAAAGCAATAAATTCAAAAAACTCTTAAGTACAACAAGTAATGCATTGAATACAACTAAAATTACTTTTTGTTTTACATATACAAAAATCGGTCCATACCAGGAAACCATACCCTTCCAGCCCTTCCAAGAAACCCATGTGAAATCCCAAATCTCTAGCAATAAGATATGAATGTAGTGAGAGAGAATCTAGAGAGCAAATATGTCATCCATGTATTGATCTCAAAGGATTACAAAAGGTTTCTAAAAGATTACCAAAGCTTACTAACAAATGAACTAGACAAGCCTATTTATACCCATGACATACAAGGTATAAAGGCATTCACAATACTGTATAGACTCATACAGTACATTGACTTTACAGTAAATCTTGAATACAATAATGCTCAAACAAACTCCCCCTTTGGATTCAAGATTTTAAAAAATTTGACAGCAGTCTTCAGCTCTTTGTAAAGTCAATCTTCTTCAACAGACACTTTATCAAACTATCTTCAAGCCTTGTACATTAAAACAGATCTTTACAGCTTTATCAGTCTTTAACAAACAGTAACTTCTCGTATCCTTCTTGATGCAAGAACCTTAGTTCTCATATTAACTTTAAGAATCCGAAATCATCAATTCGGATGTAGGCAGATCCGAAACCATCAATTCGGATGCTAGAGGATGCGAATTCACTCAATTCGGATCATGTTGAGTGCGAATTCACTCAATTCGGATCATGTTGGGTTCGAAATCAAGACAATTCGGATCATGAAGGGTTCGAAATCATGGCAATTTCGTGTCATGTTGGATGCGAAACCATGCCTATCTTGAATAAATGGAATTCGAAACCATTAAAATGAGGATTAGAAAGATGCGAAGCCATCCATACCTTTGAACCTTTAGGTGTAAGCACATTCCGAAATTCAGAACTAAGATGACCAAATTCAGCAATATTTAGACTTCACATGATCTTTCTCCCCTGATCTTCAGTCTTTGTTCACGAATCATTGACTTGAAAGCTCTTAGACATGAGATATCTTTGACATGAAATTGAATTAAACATTTCTCCCCCTTTTTCGATGAAAGTGAGCATCATTATCATCGAAAACCTTCTTCAATTTCAGTCGCGTCACTGAGTATTACTAACAATCTCCTCCTTAGTGGATAACCTTGCTCCCCCTCAAAATAAGAATTCTGGAGCAATTTGTTTTCTCCCCCTGAAAGTATGCATATGTTTCAATAACGCACAATATACAAATTTTAAAAAATTTACACAAGGAAAATAAAATTCATTGAACTTCATTTTATAACTACTAACATTTGATCATTTGAATGCTTTACAAAAGAAATTCAACTTAATGAAATTTAACAATATTTCAATCAAATGAAATCAAATGCATGTGTTTGGATTCAAAAACAAGACATCATTGCATATCAAGTTACAAACGTTCAGTTTCAACCCCTTTATTAAATCTATTTGGTGTGCTAGCATGCGAACTATGATTAGCATCAAGCGTATGCAATTCTAAAACATATAAGAATACTTTGCTCTACTCACACTATTTGTCCAAAATCAGAATTTCATAAATTTACGGGTTTATCGCGACTTTGTATTTTCCCCAAGTTTCAAGAGATGTGTGCTCTTTGGCATCTTTTGATTTTATGCACATTTGAATATTTTGATTTTGTACTCATTGGCATCTTTTGATTTTGTGCGCATTGGCATCCTTTGATTTTGTGCTCATTGGCATCTTTTGATTCTGTGCTCATTGGCATCCTTAGATTTTGTGCTCATTGGCATCTTTTGATCAAAAAGTTTAGTAAGAATAAGATACACCGTTAAACATGACTTTCTATCTGGTTCTATAGCAGGATTTGGGTTAGCAGATCCCAAACCAGTTGGCCTTAGGTGCTAGGTGTCGAGCACCCCTTAAACCCATTTGTACCAGTAGAACATGGCTTTCTATCTGGTTCTATTGCAGGATTTGGGTCAGCCGATCCCAGACCAGTTGATCTTAGGGACTAGGTGTCGAGCACCCCTTAGGACTTACTCTCCCAAACCAGAAAGGCCACAGGCACAAACTTTCAAACTAAATGATAGTGCAACTTTTTTATCTCAATCACTTGGTTCTAAAACATAGTGCTTTGCCCATATTTTCATTTCCATCCATCATTCTGACATATAGGCTTTTTGAGCATTATATTCTATATATATCCAGATTCACATAACTTTGAGCATTCAACATAATTTCATTCATGTTTTGCTGACCTTTCGATTTATTTTAGAGGTGAAAATTGAAGCAAATCTAACTCAGATAGTACAAAGTTTCTTGTAAAATCATCTTTTAGCACACATTTAATTCATTGAATGAAAATTGAAAATTTCATCTTATTGAATTAAATTTGTAAAGTTTCAAGTTTTCAAATCAGTAGAAACAAATATAATCCAATGTTACCTTTTGCCACTTGTTCCTTGAAACAAAAATATATAGCAGTTAAGGATATCACCTGAGAAGTATGAGTTCTAAACTGATTTTTTTAGAAATCTTAGTCTTTGAAGTACGGGTTCTAAACTGATTTGTTTAGAAGGCAATGACGTTGAAATCCGGGTTCTAAACTGATGTGTTTAGAAACCATAGGTTTCTAAACACAAGTACTCTTCTTAAAAAAATTCACCGCTTCTCTTCTGTTTTCAGTCATGTGTGTGGTATATATATTTCCAAATCAGCACAACACATGATGTACCTACAAAACAGTTTAAGCAGATTTTGGTACCCAATGGCACTTGGGTCCTAGTGGGTTAGGTGTAGATTTCTTACAAGGAATACTGTAAGAACCATACCAATAAGAAGTATAATCTTTATGCACAAAGTCATTTGATCCACAGTAAGAACAACAGATTTTCTTATGTGCCAACCTAATCAGATGATTTACATAATGAATAGGATTAGGTTTAGTATAAGATTTACCTTTTGGCGTATTGTTCTTCTTTGCATTTGATGTGGATACAGATGATTTTGGCACTTCTTTCTTTGGAGTTGTTGTGCCTTTTACTCTCCATTCCATCTTCACCCTCTTGAAGACTGGAACTTCTTCAGGTTTGGAAGTATTAACTTTAGGCACTTTTGTTTTGTTATCTGATTTATCATACAGAGGATTATAGAAGAGATTTGTTGAACGAATCCGACCTTTTGAGAAATCTGTTGATCTATTAAATTGTTTAGAAGAAATGTTTTTAAAACTTGAACTTGAAGCAGTTTTAAAAGAGCATTCAGAATCATTTGAATCAACAAATGGAGTCTGAAAGATAGAATTATGACCGGTCTGCTTTGAGACATCAAATTTAAAAATGACGTCTTCAAGTTCTTTGACTTTGTTTATTAAAACATTTTTCTCTTTAGAAATTAGATCAAATTTCTTTTGGAGATCAGATTTGATCAACTGATCCTTCATAATATCAGCTGATAAACCAGATAATCTTTTGGTAAGATTAAGAATCACATCTTCAAAATATACACGTTCCGATTCAAAATATTTTTCCAAAAACTTTCTTTTATCAGTAATCTCTTTGAAAATTTCCATATTTTTCTTTTTAAGAGTTTTACTTTCCTTTTCAAAGAGATTTTTCTTTTCCGTGAAATCTTTTCTTTCCTTTTCCAAAAGATTTTCTAATTCAGAGATTTTCACGGAAAGTTCAGAACTTTTAATCTCAAAAGATTTTTGTTCAGTTTCAAATTTAGCTCTTTCTTTTTCGAGCTTGTCTTTTTCTAAAAATAAAACTTTCTCAAGATTAGAAATTTGTTTTGAAAGTTTTATATATTTAAGCTCAATTACTTCCTTTTCTTTAAGAACTTTCATTGAAGAAAGTGACTCTCTTTCACGTTCTGTAAGCTTCTTCTTCAATTCAACGTTTTCACCTTCCAACGTTGTTCTTTTCTCTTGAACTTCTTTTAATTGATCGTGCAGACATGAGTTGTCTTTCTTTGCTTCAAGATCTGCAATATAAGCTTCAAGATCAGTTATTCTTTTAGTAAATTTAGCATTTGAAGAAGAAATGTCTAAAATTTGTCTTTTCAGATTAACATTTTCTTCTTCCAATGCTTTATTTAAAATAGGAGTTGAAGAATTTGAAGCATTGTCTTTAGAAAGAGTTTTTGATTTTAAGGATGATTCTGTTAAAATGACTTGTTGCAACACTACATTATTTGGTTTAACAGAAACATGGGGTTTAGAAGGTGTTTCTGTTATAATAACTTGTTGCAACATTTTATTATTTGGTTTAACAAAAACTTTTGCAATTGGAGGAATCTCCTTTTTCAAAATTTGCTTCAAATCTTCACCACTGCTTTTAACAATAACTTGTTGTAAAACCATTTTGAAAATTGCTAGAAATTGATCGTTCAGAAGATCAAGCAGAAAAAATTTTATATAGAAATTTTTCTTGAAAAACTCTTAAAGTGTATGAAATACACTATAGAAAAAATTTCAGAATAATTTTTTTTTTTTAAAACTCTTTTTTTTTCCACAAGAATTCGGATGTATAACGATTCGAAATCAATGAATTCGAATGAAGAAGGGTTCGAATTCAATGAATTCGGATGAAGGAGGGTTCGAATTCAATGAATTCAGATGCTGAAGGGTTCGAATTCAATGAATTCGGATGCTGAAGGGTTCGAATCCACTCAATTCGGACTTAACTTGGTTCGAATTCACTCAATTTGAATGTAACTGGGTTCGAATTCACTCAATTCGAATGTAATAGGGTTCGAATTCTATGAATTCGAATTCTTCTTGAATCGAATTCTACACTTGTGATGCCAAGAACAATCCGAATTCTCTATGAATGTTCCGAATTCTCTTTGAATGATCCGAATTCACCAAGAATGATCCGAATTCTGCACTTCGAACTTCAAAATCACTTAATCTGCCATAATTTCTTCAATTCTTGATCAATTGTGATGAATCTTATATCAAATTGTTCGTAATTGAAATCCGCACACTTTTTCTGTTGATTGCAATTCACAATTCGATCAATTTGAACAGATTAAGATCAAAACAGTGAACTTGAAGTTTTTGAAAAAATATTCAAGAATCGATCAGATCTGTCAATTCTGTGCAGATTTTGATGTTTATGCAAGAATTAAATGTGTTCAGAATCCAAATCCGAGTTGAACGATGCAAAGAAATGATTCAAAAACTCAAAATCTAGAAAAACTCCATGTCTGAATGATAAGACTTCAGATGAACAGTGTTTTCTTCTTGGTCCGAATTCTTCAAGAACAGTGTAAAAATTCTTCAATTTGGTCTTCGATCTGCTTGAATCTTCTGTTTAGCTCTGATACCAATTGATAAATCCCAAATCTCTAGCAATAAGATATGAATGTAGTGAGAGAGAATCTAGAGAGCAAATATGTCATCCATGTATTGATCTCAAAGGATTACAAAAGGTTTCTAAAAGATTACCAAAGCTTACTAACAAATGAACTAGACAAGCCTATTTATACCCATGACATACAAGGTATAAAGGCATTCACAATACTTTATAGACTCATACAGTACATTGACTTTACAGTAAATCTTGAATACAATAATGCTCTAACAACCCATACCCTTCCAGCCCTTCCAAGAAACCCATACCTGCCATACCCTTCTCCCCCAACCCTCTAAAGCACGCTTCGCCCTGCAGACTCTTTATATCTGGCAAATGAATTCAAATCAGTTCATTTCTCAAGGATTTCTTTGTTTCTTCAAGTTCTCGGGTTAGATTTCTTCTTCTCACATTTGATTACCGGTTTCTTCAATTTTGGTTTCTCAATGGTTTCTTTGATTTTTTTTGCTTTTCCGATTTGTTTCGCCTTTTTTTTGCCTTTGCTCTATGGCTGAAAATTGATTTTGGGTTTTGCTCAAAACGATTTCAAGATGGCTCAAAACGATTTTGGGTTTTGCTTAAAAACGATTTCGATTTTGAAGCAACCATGGGGTTTGTTCTAAAATTTCAATATTTTGAAACAACCATGGGATTTTTTCTAAAATTTCAAGTTTTGCTTTTGGGTTTTGCTCAAACGATTTCAAGATGGCTTTTTGTATTTCATGATTTTGAAGCAACCATGGGGTTTTTTTTCTAAAATTACAAGTTTTGTATTTCAAGGTATATTGAAACAACCATGGTTTTTTTTTCTAAATTTCAAGTTTTGTTTTTGGGTTTTGCTCAAACGATTTCAAGATGGTTTTTTTCTAAATTTCAAGTTTTGTATTTCATGATTTTGAAGCAACCATGGGTTTTTTTTCTCTAAATTTCAAGTTTTGCTTTTGGGTTTTGCTCAAACGATTTCAAGATGGCCTTTTTCTAAATTTCAAGTTTTGTATTTCATGGTTTTGAAGCAACCATGTTTTTTTCTTTCTAAATTTCAAGTTTTGCTTTTGGGTTTTGCTCAAATGATTTCAAGATGGCTTTTTTCTAAATTTCAAGTTTTGTATTTCATGATTTTGAAGCAACCATGGTTTTTTTCTTCTTCTAAATTTCAAGTTTTGCTTTTGGGTTTTTCTCAAACGATTTATAGATGGCTTTTTTCTAAATTTCAAGTTTTGTATTTCATGATTTTGAAGCAACTATGGGTTTTTTCTTCTAAATTTCAAGTTTTGCTTTTGGGTTTTGCTCAAACGATTTCAAGATGGTTTTTTTCTAAATTTCGAGTTTTGTATTTCATGATTTTGAAGCAACCATGGTTTTTTTCTTCTAAATTTCAAGTTTTGCTTTTGGGTTTTGCTCAAACGATTTATAGATGGTTTTTTTTCTAAATTTCAAGTTTTGTATTTCATGATTTTGAAGCAACCCTGGGGTTTTTTCTAAATTTCAAGTTTTGCTTTTAAGGGTTTGGGTATGAATCTGGGAGTTGTTGGGGATTTGGAAGTCAGAGTTTCAAAACTCCACCTCACCAAATGTGATTTGCAGGTAAAACGTAAAAATGGGTACTCTAGTTGTTTTGAAGCGACTGCATGCATTGTAAGTTAAATATGCCCCATGATTTATCCAGTTGAAGATTGGAAAAATCCTCTTGATCAAATGCAAATTGTGTTCTTTTTTGTAATATAGATCACCGGTAAACTTCAAACTTTTTCACATGTTATGCCTAAAATTTATTTATTTTGACTGCAAAAATGGCGAATTTCGTGGGCTTCTTGCGATTAATATTTACTTTTTGTTTCCTGTGGGTTTTGTTCAATTCTGCCTATGCTATTTTATGTTAGAAGTCAATAAAAAGATGCAGAAATAAATATGCACGTTCACATCTTGATTCAAAGTATTTTTGTCCACCAGAGTTTTACAACAAGGTGCATTGTTTTACGGCTAATCTCCTCTGCAAAAAACACAGATTTTTGAAATAGCTTTCAGGTTCGAGAAATTTTTTTTTTATTCTCTTTTGTTGCTGCAATGAAACTTTGATTTGCTGCCATTAGACCTTTCAACGTCTTGAATTTGCTGCCATTCTCTTTTGGTGTCTTTTAGTGTCGACTAAAGGCTTTGGTGGTTGTCTTGCCAATTTCTTTTGACTTTGTTTTTGAATACTACCATTGGTATTCATTCTGTCAATTTGAGGTGGAATTTGATAGGTCGCTGGTTGTACGTGGTTTCTGCTAATGGCTATGGCTTATACACATCACTACATTGTAGTCATAAGAATTTAAATTCATTTTTTACACTACACAACATTTCCACCATCCATTTGTTTTGCTTGTTAACATCAAAAAGGGAAGATGGGTTATCAAATTTGTAATTAGTGTATTTACAGGTTAGATTTGTGTATGAACAATTTTCAGTTTTTGGCTTCAAGTGATGTAATTTGTGTATTTACAACATTGCAGATGGTACTGTGTTCACGTGAAGATGAGCAGATTTCTTATGATTTTACATGTATCACAAGAACACACAAGGTTGAAAGTTGTTTTATAAATATGTTAATTAGTCATTTTGTAGCTCGGTTTTTGTCATACTTGAGGTTTTGATACTATAAAAGAGGAGTGTTGAATGTGGATTTAAAACGGAGGGACATGAATTGAATAAGTTGCCCAACTCGGAAACTTAACTTGAGCTCTTTCCACTTGAGCTCTTTCATTTACCTTTTGTGCTTAGAAACTGATCCTCAAAAAAGAAGTTTACTTTGGCAACTGAAAGATTTGTACCTTGCTTAGTTACACAATTCCCAAAAGAAGTTTATAAGTAAATATATTTAGGATGGGTTTAGAATACATAAGTTAATGGTTTAATTTCGGACATGTGCAACAGATTGTTGTAATGATGTTAATGGTTTAACTTGGGGGGACATGTGTGCAGTGTGTCAACAATGGAGGAAAAGTAATTTCAGCTATGAACTTTTTCCAGTAACTACAAGTTGAAGGAAAGCATATTTGGTTCCTGAGAATAGTGGCATAATCACTTAGGTTCGTTAATTTGTTTTTTTTTCTCTTTTCATTAAGCCATATATATATACATTGTTTGTATAGATTTTGTTGTTTTTCTTAGATTACTGTTTGTTGACTCTGATTTTAATTCATTGTTGTTGGTTTTACTGCATTTTGCCTGATTGATTCGTTTTCGCTGTATTTGCCTAAATGTTTGTTTTCTGTTGATTTTGATATAACATTTTACCCGGTAAGTGGGGGCGACGACACTTGAAAAAGTTGAAATCCAAAACCAACTTTTGAGTGGTTACAGTTCCAGCTATAATGTGGTTACAAGAGTCAAGCTTCCGGTTTTATTTTCATCATGCATCAGGAAAATCAGACACTTGGAACCGGTTTAAAAATTTGTTTAAAAAATCATCCGGTTTAATTTTCAGTGTCTTGCATGCAACAGGTTTGATAAACTTCGGATCAAATATAAATTTTTAGTTATAGATGTATATGTAATTAGTAACTAACTATGCCGCTAATTGAATGATATGTTTACATTCTGTTTGCATGACTTGTATACTTATTGTTGGATTATAATACTTTCACTTGCCACTAATGCATATTCATCTTTAATTCAAATAGATTAACACTGTAGGACTGCTGAAATTTTGCACTATCAAATAGATTAACATACTTGAGAGTATGCCTTAATGCCTAACATTGTTATGTCGTGGCTATTGCGTCTTGTTTCAAAATTATCATTTTCCCCATTTTCTCCATTTTAGAGAATTTGTTGGAGATGCCCTTAGGGCTTTTCATTTTCCATATACAAAATGATTTTGCACCTTGCTCATGTGTGCATTGTGGGTTATTGCATAAAAGGAGTTATTGGGCTACAGAGAATCTTCAAATGAGGTTTTCGTATTTTAATGGTCAAGGGAATTTGTTGAGGAAATTAGGCTAGATCAAGATGACCTTGGGTGCTGATTTTGCAAAATGGTATTTGGTGTTGCAAGTTTTTGATTTTTTTTCATATGTTTTTTTGGTTTTAGTTTTTTTATTGATGTAGTATATAAACTTAGATGATCTGCCGTTGTGTGTGGTGTAAGCATTAAATTTACTCTTTAGCGTGTTTTGCCCTTTTAGCATTGTAATTGTGGTTTCCAAGAAGAAGACCGTGTTCTTTTAAGTGGTTAAAATAATTTGAATCTTGAGGCTAATGGTAAGAACTTCCAATAAAATTTTGTTGAAAATTTTGTTTTTTTGTTTACTTTATGTTAAAATTTTGTCTTAGTGAAGCATGTTTCCTTATTATATAAAGTCTTTAAGGACTACTACTACTTATATTGATGTTGTATGGTTGATGAACGAAAGAATAAGCATGATGAAGGGTTCAACTTATCGGCTTACGGTTGAAATGCAATCACACTGCATCACTTCTGAACTGGAATCGATTCTCGAGAACGGATTTTGGCAATACAACCAGGTACATAGTTTTCCAAATAATTTTTTTGGAATGTATTTTGCTCCTATGTGAATTTCTAACATTTTTGGATGCGTGTATAAAGTCGAGCTCGAAGATAAATGCGTGTATAAGTCTCTTTATGCCATCAAAGAATTCCAGATTACTTTCAATCCCATTAGCATTGCATCCCAACTCCAATATACGACAGACCTTCTTCCCTTTTGTATTTTTTTGATTTTTAGCACTGTCTCCTCTATTTGTGGTTGGGATACAATGTTGGGGCATGATATTGTTTTACGGCAATTCGAAGTCCACAAACAGTCGAACACATTTTTGGGTTGAATCCTGCAAAAAATTTGTATTTGAAAACTGATGGCTTCAGCATGTCTTCTTTTAATTACAATTAATTTATTGTAAAGGTATTTAGGGGTTGTTTGGTGCGATGGGGAGTTTTTGTCCAAAAGAAGAATAAGAGGCGGCGACGGAGGGAGCCGTGGTGCCGGCAAGGGATGGAACTGTGGTGCCGGCGAGAGATGGAGGGAGGGAGCAGTGGTGCCGACGAGAGATGGAGGGAGAGATCGATGGGTCTTTTTCTTCTCTGTGAATTGTGAAGTGTGAAGTGAGGGGACGGGGAAGGGTATTTTTGAGATAGATGTGACTGAATGCACACAACATATTGCTCAAAGTTTAGCGAATAAGTCATGGAGCAAATCAATAAGCTGCTAACAAACATCCATGGATGGCTTAGCGAATAAGCCATACATGTTATTAAGCCAATTAAGCCACTACCAAACATGACCTTACATAGATTAGTTTTGCTTTTGGGTTGTGCCAGACTGCATGTGGTAGGTTGGTTTCTTTTGATTATTTTACACCATAATGATCGGAAGATGGGTTGTTTGTGCTTAATGGATATGGGCTTGCCACCTGATGAAAAGTTGAACTGTTCGATTTGAACCGAGTAAACCAAAAAATATGAAAACCAAAAAAACCCGGTATTCACCGGCAACCATGATCGTCCCATATGGAACCCACCCCTAGGAACCCTCTCTTGCATGATTCGAACTTGAACATGTTGTGTATTTGAGAAAAAAGTCACTCAACCCTGTTGTCGAACTTGAGAGCTTTTCATATTTCATTTTGCGATAAAATTTTCACACCTTTCTCACCCTGTGCATTGCACGGGTACACTACTAGTATATATATATATATATATATATATATATATATATATATATATATATATATATATATATATATGTGTGTGTGTGTGTGTGTGTGTGTGTGTGTGTGTGTGTTTGTGTGTGTGTGTGTGAGTTTGTGTGTGTGTGTGTGAAAATGGGTGTCGTTTATATATAAATATGTGTTAAATTGTGTCGTTTCTTTGTTTCGTACCCTTTATTTTTTTGAGAATTTGACCAACAAATCAAAGGATCATACTCATACATGCTCATGAGTCCTTTGGAGAATAGCCCAAATAAACTAGATTATGCATACATGCTTAATAGTTACGATACATTTCTAGAACTAGGCTACGATTTCTTTTTGGGGTATCTTTTAAAAAAAGCTCTCAAATCACTTGGAAAAAGGATGTAGGCCTTCTTTCAAACAAGCCATACACTTTCCAACTTGTTTTCTCACCCTATTGAAACTTGTCAATGAGAAAATTGCAAATTTTGTATTTGGGGGAGGGAAACACCCATTCAAAGAAAAGAGGCTTGAAAAATAAAAAAATTGAGCAAAGTTCAAATACGTCTCATAGAAAGTAGATTGTTCTCCTTGTGTTGAGGTCGTCTTTCGAGCACTTCCGGTTCGCTATTCCCTTGTTAATTTATCTTTCCTGCCCCTGTTATCAATCAAACCTTTTCACCTTCTAAACTGATTTACCTTCCCAGTCCACTTCCTCTCCTAATATGATATCAGAATCGAAGATTGCTGCTAGTCTGATTTCATTTCTATCGACCTCTTTCTTCTTTCTATAGAGCATAAAATGCATGCAAACTTGAAAAAAAAAGAATTAAAAAATGATAGTAGAGCATAAAATGCATGCTATCTTGAGAAAATATAGTAAAGCATAAAATACATGTTATAGAAAAAGTTGGCACCAAGATAATACCAAAAGCCAAAAATGCATATGAATGCATGGAAAAGGGGGAGAAATAAGATCTAAGCCAAACAAACACAAAGTCCTATTGATTTCAAGTGTTGCATTAAAATTGTTTAACCCAGAAAAACCAAAGGCTAGCTTATGGTAAATCATATTAGTAACATATTAAGCATGTATGGGAATGTTTGGTTTATAAAAGGCTATTCTTTGCAAATAAAGATTGGGAATGATATGTGTGAAAAATTTACGATATTGGAAATTCGTTTCTTTTAGTTTTGAGTCTTGAGTCGTTTTAGTTATCTTTTTATGTTGTTTGGGGACAAGTAACAATTCTAGTTTGGGTGTGATAAGCATCAGTTTACTTGATGTCTTACATCACTTTTGTTAATGCAAAAAATCGCCCAAAAGAACAACTTAAGGTTGATGTGGACTTTTAACAACTAAAGAAACGTATCTCAAGACCAAGCAACATAATCGCAAGGAAAAATAAACAAGACAAGAGATTTGGTGACGTGGAAAACCCCAAAACGAGGGAAAAACCGCGGTCGACTTGTGAGAGTCGACGGTGCACTATAGTCGCCAAACAGGGGTGAAAGTCCTTTTGTAACAGGTGTTTTGTGTACAACAGGTTACAAATAAATGTAAAAATAGACTTAGTCGTGTGTAAATGACGTGTGTCGTGTGTAAATCGTGCGAAATAAACGGTTGTCGTGCGGTTCTAACTGCTGTCGTGCGAAGTTGCTTCAGCGATATTCGTTCGAATGCCCTGTGAATCACTGTGTTTCCGGTGTGCAATTGCTTAGAAAATAGATGGAGCAGATGTAGATCAGATTAAATCAGATTAGCTCAGATAGCTTTCTCGGTTGCAACATATACCTTTTATATAGTTTTTGCTGGTCATTAAAGGTGTCTTTATGGAGCGCTTCGTAACCGTCGTCGGGCTTTAAATGCCATTGATGACTTGTCCGTTACTGGCCGTTTGCACCATGAATGCTCGTAGACTTGCATTAATGAACAAAAGAAACGGGTGTTGACTGTTAATGGTTAGTATAATCGTACGACCGTCTTAAGTCTCACACGTCGATCGTGCGGAACGTACGACCGAGTACTCGTTCGTAAACAACTTGTAAGACCTTATCTTAATAAAAGAGTGGTCTTATGGAAATGTTATATGAGTTTTCTAGCGTCGGTCGTGAGGTGTGATTTTTTACCCAGACAGTTTGCCCCCAAAATTTGAATTTTAGGTGTGAAATTCGAATTTTACATCTGACAAAGTGTTTCGACACGTGTCGCACGGGGAGAGAGTCTGGTCGAATTCCAACCGTCTTGGTTCGATTCGGATTGGAGGAAATGGGAAGGTCGTGACGACACGACGGCGTGTCAGAGATGAAAAGACGCTTAGAGGACAGGTGTCATCCATCGGCATGATGCATGCGAAAAGGCGATGAACAGGTGTCGACCATCCAAGGGGTCTACCTGACACGATCTTTGCCATAAATAGCGCGATTCATGGAATCGTTTCCTCTTTACGCTCACTTGTGTTTTTAGGAAAGATTTCAGAGAGATTCGCTTACCATCGTTACGTGCGTTTTGAGCGTTTATAAATTTAGAAGAAAGTTTTCCGTGTTCTTCAAGTTTTAGAAAAAATGTCGATCGAACCGGCGAGCACCATTAAGGGTCGGGAGAGCCTAGAGGCCTTTAGGACCTTGTCCGGCATCCCTGACGTCGTTCAGATATACTCGCCGGGTCCGTTCCGACCGGCAGCTTGTCCGTTTAAGGCGGGTTTTAAGTGGCCATTTTCCTCTTTCGCCAGAGATGTTTTGGCTAGATTTTCCTTGTCTCCTGTCCAAATGATGCCGCAGTTCTGGCGAATCATTTTCGTGATTGACAGGGTCACCAATGAGTGGGTGCCGTCGTTCAATTTGGACGACTTGCTGGCGGCATACACGGTGAAGATGGCGGCATACGTTGGTACTCGTGCAGAATACCCAGGTCAACGACCGCGGGTGGAAGGCGAGGTATGTCTTCGGATAGACACAATCGCTCGAGCTCCTGCAGGAGGATACGATGTGGGTCGTAGCTGGATGGAACACTGCTTGTAAGTTTTTTTTCTTAAGATCGCGTGTTTTTACTCAAATCGTACGTTTTAGTTAATGTATTTGATTTTTGTTTCAGCCATCACGTTTCCTGACGCTGATCTTCTTGAATCTGCGGTGAAGATTGACAAGTCTCGGGACTATTCTCTAGAGGAGAGGTTCTTTCAGCGGATTTCTAGGGACGACAAGGTCGTCATCCTTGGGGGATGGAGATCCCTGCTGAGGAAGAGTCGGAGAGAAGAGAAGAGGAAGATGAGGCGACAGGTAATAAATTGCTATTTGCTTTTTGTCGTATGATTTTCATTGTCTTCTCTTACTCTTGACCTTTATCGTTTTTGCAGATGGGTTAGGAGATATGCCTACCCATGGTTTATCGAAGAAGGAGTCTCAGCTCCTTTTAGCCCGTCAGGCCAAACAATTGAAACGAAAGGTTGTCTTATCCCTGTCGTCAGGGATAAAGAAACAACGGACGACCGTCCGTAAGGGAGCATCGTCGAAGGGTGGTGACTCATCTGGAGCCGCCACCGCCGAGAAGGCGATGACGCCACCAGACGCGACATCGGTGAGCGTGGCTGCTCTTCTGACGGGAGAGGTCGGTCCTTCTCTTTCTTCATCCGACAAAGGGAAGGAGAAGGAGACGGATGAGTCTGACGGTAAACTTTACCTTACCGTCGGACTTTATGGCCAGGGAGGAGATGGACAGCGACAAACTCTTCCCTGACCTGGGGAAGTTCCTCCTTCCTTGCTTTCAGGAACGACTGGAGGGGATTACGGTTGATTACATGGGATCATACGTTGCAGGGCTGACCTTTAAGGTATGTACGACCTGCTTATTCGATGTTTTATTTCGTCGTTGTTTTCTGATGTTCTTATGTGTTCGTGCGCTACAGGCGTTCCAGACGTCTCTCTACCTATATGCCCATATGGAAAAAATCTATAGGGTCACACCCGCTGCCTTAGAGAAGATGCGCGAGGCGCAACCGGAAACTCGAGTGGCACGGGAACAGGAGAGGGCTGCGATGGAGAAGGCGGAGGTCCTTTATGAAAAATTCCGCGAAGTACAGGACTTGATTGTGGAGTCGTCGAGGGAAAAGGAAGACCTTCAACGCCATTTGATGGAAGCCTTAGAGAAGTCCTCTGCGGCGGAGGCGGAATTAGGAGCAACTAAGGCTTCCCTAGCCAAGAGCAAAAAATAGGTCGGGGACCTTAGTTCTCTTGTCGAGGCAAAGGAGAAGGAGGTCGTCTCCTTGGAGGAGCGACTCCTGTCTTTTGAAGCTTTAACCCGTCTGAGGGTTAAAGCGGCGATCATGCGTCGCCATTTACGGGGGTTAAACCCTATGGCCGGAGACGAGGAGGAGGTCAAAACCTTTTTAGAGCATGACGGGGACGAGGAGGAACTCGACCAAGAAGACTAGCTTGAAAAAGAGGACCCGACAGACGCTGAGGTCGACGTAACTGGCGACGAGGAGGTCGCTGAGGACTCTCCTATGCCTTGACTTAGTTTGTTCTGGGGCGACTATAATCGGTCGTGCCCTTTGCTTGTACATTTTTGATTGTATAAATATAAGTGGTATTTTGTTATACTTTCATCGTATAGTTTACTTTGTTGTCAATGAACAAAATAAGAAGACTTAATGAACGAGCGTAATTAGCTATAAAACGTACGTAAAGCTTTATGACTGAGATACTTGTAATCGGGCGACTGATGCCGAAGGGGTATTCGATGTATGGAATTCAAGTCATAAGACTTGTGTCCCCAATGCTTAGTTTAAAAAGCACCTGTGATGGTCATGATGAATCATAAGATTCCTGTTCTGCAAGTCGTAGGGACTTTGTTCCTCACGATGAAGATCGGAAGACTTGTATCTAAGTCATAGAGACTCATAAATCGTAAAACATGTGTCTTAATTATCATAAGATTTATGCTTTAAGTCGCAGAGACTTGGAAAAGATGACTTTAGAAGTAATCGGGCGACTGGGCCGAACATACATTCTAAACCATAGAGTCTAGGTCATAAGACTCCGTGCTTATGACTTAAAGTTGAATGCACATGTTGTGATCGTAAGATCTATGTGTTGAATCATAAGATTCGGTTTTCGTCGTACAACTCACGAGTTGTGGGTCATGACTTTGTGGATCGTGACATATTTATTGTGACCTTGTAGTCTAAAAGACTTCTTATTATCACGACGTAGGTCGTAAGACTGTCATTCGCGCTATCCCGCGAACCTGTAATGTAAGATTCAAGGGTGGTCGTTGGGTTGACCAACGACCCTCCGATGCTTAAGTCAGTAATCGTTTCTCTAAATAAATCGAAAGTAAAAAGGAAATAAAATATAATATAGTCCAGCTATGTGGGGTTGCAGTCGTAGACTTGACACTACGATCTTCGGACGTACGATCATTTGCGAATCATTGTCGTATATGATCTCGAAAGGAATTCCGAATCTACATAGAATGTTAGTCTAGATAGAAGAGATGTTCTTTCAGTCCCGAATCTGGGAGTAGGCGTCTGCTTCTGCCCGTTCAAAGGAATAATTTGAAAAGACTAACAGGAAAATTTCTTGCTCCCGGGCAGGGTGTAATTTACTAGTGATGTCCATTCCCTGCCTTATGAAGGGTCGTAGGATTAAGGACATATGTAAAACTTTTAGAAGGTTGGTATGTCATACCTAAGTGTTGTTGATGGGCGTTACGTACCTGGTGACGTTTATCGTCGGTTATTGGAGAATTACCTCTGTCGTGGGGTCCGACTGCCCCTAAGTCGTGAGCTATCTGTCGTAGGGTCCGACTGCCCCCAAGTCGTGAGCTATGTCTATGCCCACGATCGGTATGTCATACCTGAGTGTTGTATGGGATACAACATTCTGACCCCTTGTGGTAACTGTAAGACGATACCTGGATTTATCTTTTCTGGGTAAAGGATAGATTGGATCGTATCGTGTACAGTGGCCACAATGTTGGTTTCACTATTGAGGTTTCATTGTTGCTTTATAGCAATCACGAGCGGTTTTCTGCTTGCTTTTGGTTTCTTGCACTCCCCATGGTGTCGGGAATTTGATCGTCTGGTGGTAGGTCGAGGGGACCGCTTTCATGTCATGGATCCAGGGTTGACCAAGTATAACGTTATATGCTGATTAGCAGTCAATAACGTTAAATCTTGCCTGCTTGTTGACTCCTTTAGCATACACTGGGAGGATAATCTCTCACAAAGTGTTGGTGGAATCGCCATTGAATCCTATCAGAGTCATCGATCGATGGGTGATCTCTGATTTATCGATTCCCATGGCTTTGATAGTGCATAGAAAAATGATGTTGGTCGAACTGCCCCCATCGACCAATTATCTTTTGGTCGAGCAGTTGCCAATAGTGAGTTGGATGATCAAGCCATCGTGATATTTTTGCCAACTATCCTGGAGGTCGTCTTGATCGAACGTTATCGGCATCGCCTCCAATTCCAATTCTTGTTTCGGTCGGGACGACCGAGGAATGGGGTATTCTCCCGACGATTGACTGGCGTGCCGCTTGGCTGCTGAGTAGGTTAAACCACAGACGTCTGATCCACCCGTCACACAGTTGATGACTTTTTCATGGACGGGGGATGTCGGTCTTACGTTATCAACTGGCACAGATTCTTTGTCAATAAAGCCCTGCAGGTGACCTTTGGGGACGATCCAGGCTAACTCCTTCTGCAAAGCAAGGCAGTTATCCATCGTGTGACCATGGTCGCTATGGAAGTCACACCATTTGGTCTTGTCCTTCTTGCCGTCATCTTTGTCACTCTTCTTCGGCCATCAGATAGACGACTGAACGTTTTTAAGAGCGTCGACGAGCTCTTTCATCGTTCCCTTGAATCCATAAGAAGAAATCTCAGGATATTAGGGGAATCGAGGCGTAGGATTACTTTTCTTCTTATCGAACCAAACGTTCGATATTTGGCGTGATGGCTCCGACTTGACGCTCGGCTTGGGTTTGAAATTTGGCTTATTGATCCCGAGCGACTCTTTGTCAGTGGAATGCTTACGGAGGAAGACTAAGTCGTTTTCGACCCTCATGTAGGCCAAAGTCCTGGCTCGTACGTCTTCAAAATTCTCTGGAGGATATTTTGTAAGATCGACGTACAGTCCCGTAGTGTTGTCTTCAAGACCACGCTTGTAGGCCTCGATGGCAGTTTTGACGTCACGATTTCGAATGCTGATCATTTCAGCGGTGAGGCGATTGAAATAACTACGGATGGACTCTCCAGATTTTTGGACAACGTAGTACAGGTCGCTGGTCTGCTTCTACATCTTGCGACTATTGGCGAACTGTTGCGAGAACTGGTTGACCAATTCTGCGAAGTTGCTAATGGACTTGGGTTTGAGGTTGATCAACCATTGGAGAGCAGGACTGGTAAGAATCGCCCTGAAGCTTTTGCACATGCACACTTCTTGATATTGCTGTGGGATTGATACTGTCCACATCAATTTTTTGTATTGTGCAATATGTTCTGTTGGATCAGTTTGTAACACTCGAAAATTTGAGAAAACACATTTTGGGACTCACGAACGTCCGCAGGGCACTAGGCCGGACGTCCGCGATGTGAGGAAGTCCGCACACCATCCGCGGAAGCAACAGAGAAATTTGATAATTCGGATCAGCTCAAGCCAGACGTCCGCGAGATGTCTATCCGGACGTCCGCGATGCATCTGAGATATTTTTCTTGTTTCCTATTAAGACCTTTCCCTCTCTCCCTTTCCTCTCACTTACCCCATTCCATTTCTCAACTCTGTCTCTCTCTAAAAACCAAACTCTCTCTCTAGAAACCCTAAATCTCCCCTCTCCTCTTCATCTTCTTCCCCTAAATCAAAATCATTACCATTGTCGGAAACCTTAACCCATTCAAGCAACCTTCCACTTCATCTCCTTCATCAAGGTTCTAGGGTTTTCACTCAACCCTTTTCACTCCATTTGAAGATTAGGAGTTTGTGGCTCATCTTGGTGGCTCTAGAGACATTTTGGTTGGTGGATTCAAGTATGGTTAAGGTAATCTCCTCTCCTCTTCATTTATGAAGTTAGTGTTTTGATATAAGTGGGTATTGTTGGTGTAAAATGGTTGGATGATGATTCCACATGGTTAGATCTAATTAATGTTGGATGGAAACTTATGGAACTAGGTTTTTGAGGTTTTGGCTTTAAGATTCAAGTTTCATCAAAAGAGCTTATGTTTGGGGAAAATTCTAGATTTAGCCAAAATCTAGCAAGGTGGGTTCAAGTTGATTTGTGAAAACTTTGTACATGCAAAAAATGTTATTTTCCCAATGTTTGTGTGTTTTACTTGAAAATATCAATTGTTGAGTTATTTGACGAGTCTAACTCTTTTGAAGTAATTATCTTCATAAATGTTGTAAAACACCTATATTTGGGATTTTTGGGATATTTGATGTGTAGGAATCATAAATATATCCTTCAAAGATTTATTGCTCAAACTGAAGTTTAATTGATGGTTTAATCATATTAGTGTAAATAATTTTATAAACCATTTGGGAGAATGCACATTTTAATGTCAATAGTCATTTTGAGAATTGTAAGGGTATGAGTCCTTTTGGGAAAACCCTTTTGTTTAACCCGTGTCAAGTTTTGGGTTAATAATGATTTTGTGGTAATCGCTTACCTAAAGAATTTTTAAATGCATTTTATGCTATGTTGACCGTTATTTATGGGTCTAATGAGTTTTGAGCATTTTGCTCGGTTTTGACTTTGAGGAAGTATTGGGGACATTTGTCCGGTTCTAATGGCTCGATGTGGAGTCTTATTTATGGTTTGCTTTTATTGCACCATTTTGCATATTATTGCACGTTATTGATACTTACATGCTTGGGTGCGTTAGTCATTCCGGGATAGGCATGTTATTATAGACTGTGTTGCATTGGATCCATAGGCTCGTGAGTCAGTCTTTATTTGATGGTCTACTGGGTGTCGTGGGGTTTGATCGGGCCCCATGCTATATGACCTTTACTTTCAAGGGTACGATAGGAGGGCTGAGTCATGGACGAACACGGTGGGCGAATTTGACCTTCGCCATGTCGTGGCAACGTCGTGGTTGTATCCCCCTTGGGCCGAGCCTTTGGCGATATTCTTGGTAATATTTCGCTAAGGTCACCCGTCTCTTGGTCATAACTTGAAAGGCGTCGTATGGGAAACTTGGGCCTTTATGCAGTGAAGTGTCGTACGATTAACATTGTATGAGTGGCGTACTTTTGTGTTTATCCACTCTCAATGGATACGGGTCTCCCCCGTCGTTGGCCAACCTACTTGGGATTTTGTATTGTCCCAGTTTTATTATTATTGTTGGTCTTATACGTTTGACTGCAATTTGATGAATTTAATATTGGATTCCCCTCCATGTATATTAAAGTTTAAATGAAGCAGGTCATTTCCGTATTTACGGTATTTGGACTTCATTACATTTTACGTTCGCGTGAGTATTGCTTCGTATTATGTTTTCAATGAAGTATTATATTTAAAATGGTTTTCCATGATTTATGGGTTGACTATTTTATTGTCAACCGTATTTGAAGGTTTTCCCTAATATAGAATTATTCACGTATTTGAGTGAGTTGGGATTGGAATTCATTTTGGAAAAACGCTTTATACCTTTTGGGAACTTTTCTCATAGATTTTGGGTGCGTTGAAAAATGAGTCGTTTATATCCTTTTGTAAACTCTTTTGGAAATCATAATCTATATTTCAAATTTCATTTAAAGAATTATTTAAATCATGCTATAAACTCTTGATGCTCACTAGGCGTTGGCCTAACCCTTTTTATTTGTCGGCATGTGCAACATGTCTCAGGTTGGGAGTAGTACTAGTGACACTGTGAAAAAGTCGTGTGCTAGTAAAGTGCTCGAGAGGTGAATAGCTTAAGTGATGTTTCCGCATTCATCCTTGGGATTAGCAACTTGTACTTGGGTTAAGTATCACCCGAGGTAGTTCTAGTCTTTGTAATGAGACTTGTGTTTCACATTGATTGAGGTTAACCATAGTTTGTAATTTTAGGTATTTCACCTATTGAATTATAGGAATAAATCCTATTGTTTCGGATGTAATATCGAAAATTTTAATTAGTTGCTCCTTCCCAATTCGAGGGTGTTACACAGTTATTCCTGAATATTTTGGAGTGAAAGCAGGAATGTTGTATTTCTATGGGACATCGACAGTCGCTATCGTGTCAACGAAAGGCGACGCTTGAAATCCTGTGCAGGGTTCGACGTTGACGGGGACGGCGGCTCCTGGTAACTTGGAAAGTAGCGACAGCATCTTCTCGTTCTGATCTTCCAATAACCTAAGTCGCTGATCGGAATTTACACCACTTGGAGGGTTGACCCCTGAATTCGTGGCCATCGCCGTACCATTTCCATACGAAGAACCATTGGCATCCCCATTGAGAGGGACGAAATATTGCGGAGCGCCATTATGCAAGGGTGGTGGCCTCAAATACTGAGGGGGATACTGTCCTTGATGAGGATTGCTGACAAATGGCCTCGAACCCAGATTGTTGGCGAATGCCCCTGGACCTGGATTGTTGGCGAATGGCCCTGGACCCGTCTGGAATTGGGGCCTCATGATAGGTGCACCCATAGGTCGGGGACCATTCTGAGGACCAAAGGAATTGCCCATCGCTGGATTCCTTAGAGAAACGATTTCTGCGGCTGCCTTCTGATTCTGCTCATGTAGGGCTTGAATCTGGCTTCGAGCCGAATTCAATTCTGACTGGAGTTGAATCATGGGATCTTGATAGTTTGCCATTTACCTAAAAATAACAAAAACATCACAAGATCGTTAGAGCGATATATGCGTTGGCTTGAGATTTTCTCTAGATGGGTCCCACGGATGGCGCCAAACTGTCAATGCCAAAAATCGCCCAAAAGAACAACTTAAGGTTGATGTGGACTTTTAACAACTAAAGAAACGTATCTCAAGATCAAGCAACACAATCGCAAGGAAAAATAAACAAGCCAAGAGATTTGGTGATGCGAAAAACCCCAAAACGAGGGAAAAAACCACGGTCGATTTGTGAGAGTCGACGGTGCACTATAGTCGCCAAACAGGGGCGAAAGTCCTTTTGTAACAGGTGTTTTGTGTACAACAGGTTACAAATAAATGTAAAAATAGACTTAGTCTTGTGTAAATGACGTGTGTCGTGTGTAAATCGTGTGAAATAAACTGTTGTCGTGCGGTTCTAACTGCTGTCGTGCGAAGTTGCTTCAACGATATTCGTTCGAATGCTCTGTGAATCACTGTGTTTCCGGTGTGCACTTGCTTAGAAAATAGATGGAGCAGATGTAGATCAGATTAAATCAGATTAACTCAGATAGCTTTCTCGGTTGCAGCATAGGCCTTTTATATAGTTTTCGCTGGTCATTAAAGGTGTCTTTATGGCGCGCTTCGTAACCGCTGTCGGGCTTTAAATACCATTGATGACTTGTCCGTTACTGGCCGTTTGCACCATGAATGCTCGTATACATGCATAAATGAACAAAAGAAACGGGTGTTGACTGTTAACGGTTAGTATAATCGTACGACCGTCTTAAGTCTCACACGTCGGTCTTTCGGAACGTACGATCAACACAAAAACATACGACCGAGTACTCGTTCGTAAACAACTTGTAAGACCTTATCTTAATACAAGAGTGGTCTTATGGAAATGTTATCTGAGTTTTCTAGCGTCGGTCGTGAGGTGTGATTTTTTACCTAAACAACTTTCTACTACTTTTTATATACTTTAAAACCCCGTCATATCCAAATAGATGATCTTTTGAGTTGTAAATATTGCTTTTAGTAGTATAATAATAAATGGAAAATAAGATCTTGAAAACGTGGTGATAATACTTATTGTTGGGTTTATTGTGCAAATTCATGGAAAATGCTATAGAGGATGCTGTAGGAGTGTTGCAGCACCAGTGGAATTCAACTTTTGAGATAAAAATGAAAATGGATAGCCGCCTTTTTGATGCATCTACAAGTTGGCAGAAAAGTATGTGGTGGAGATTTTACCATAAATGGATATCCATAAATAAGTCTAGCAAATTGCCAACTTGTGGCTTTTTGCTTTTGAAATATTTGTATATAAATAAGCCTTTGGATGGCTTTAGGAAGGGACGAAAGGAGAGCTCAAAACAACAACTTTTGTTTCTATGTTCTTCCAATATATAATATAAGTATGGTTCTTCTTGATTGAGTTTAAAAAAAGTTTAATCACTTTCTTTATTTATTATTTTACCGTTTATTTTTACATTATCGTTATCTTGTCCTTTATATTACCGTCATAATATCATCCATATATTATCACCATCTTTTAGATAACGCAACTTAAATTCCTGTCGTAATTTACCGTAAGTTTCTCATTTATAGTAAAGTGTTTTACAGTCGTCATAATTTAGTTTAAATTATTGCTATCATATTTATTAATCGTAATAACTTAGTGTAAACTTTTTGTACAAATTTTCATCCAACGATTTTCCCTTCTCAGGAGCAGAGAGACTTTTGACTGAGGTTTGAGACTCTCTTTTAGAAATCTTTGCAGGTTTGGGTTCAGAGGAGGAAGCTTCATCAATGGTTAGAGATTTCAACAGTTCATGAATGGGTTTGGAAGGGTCATTTGAGCCATGGGCCTCCTCATCTTCAAGATGTGGAATAAAATATTTGACTTTAATGAACATTCCAAACTTTAAAGCTTCTGAAAGGTCAGAGGAGTTCATGGACTGAGAATTATTTGAGTCAATGTCTGATGACTCGTTGAAGGAAGGGAGTACAAAGGGAGCAAGAGCATGAACTGTGAGTTCCAGATCAGTGCAAGGAACAGTAGAAATCAATAAGTAGAATACAATCAGTATGATTTCAATTGGTCATCCAATTCACTTTCATTCAATCAGATCGAATTACAATAAGCTCTTGAAAGTGTAAAAAGACAACTAGCCTAATTTTCTAAGGCTAACACATATTATATACCATGGGCCCATAACATTTAATCCCATGGCCCATTACACATAAAAGGCTCAAAATGATTAATTAACTGTTTAACCCTTGAACTTCTATTCAACCTGATTTGACCCTAACAATATCCCCCTTTGAATTGAAGTTCGAGTTTGTGCCAGTTCTCGACGAATCTCTTTCGAAGCGCAAAGTGGATCTTGAACATTCGGATGGCTCGGCGGTAGTCGATGCGGTCTTCTATCACTTCTAATGCTTTTTTAGCGGTAATCTCGTTTGAATTGGGAACAAACGAAGACTTTTGATTTTCGGATTCAAAAGTGATGATGTTACGAAGAGCATCTCTTACTTTGAGGAGTGTGCCATCACAGAATCTGTCGACCTGGCTGAAGCAAAGAAACCTCTTTTCTTTCTGTTCGTTGAGGTATACTATCCCAAATTCCGGTTCTAGAAGCAGTACGTTCTCGTGATACATACTCAGCTCGGGTGCTTTTAGGTTCGATTTCAGCAGGTTTACCTTCTTTGCCATGTTCTCGATTCCCATTTGAAAGTCTGTGAGGTAGGACATCATGATTGTGTGTATTAGGAATCGACGAACAGCATCGAGCGCTTTGGTTACTTGAAGTGGTCGGATGGTTCTTGTTCGGAGGTCTTTCAGTATAGCAAGCAAGTCGAACGGTCTAAGATTCTTAAAGTCAGCTTCAGAAATTCTCCATTCATTACCGTCTTCGCGTCGGATAGTGATTACTGGAAACATAACTCTAAGGATTCGGCCGGTTTGGATGTTGAGCACTTTAGAGATCTTGTGCTTGGTTCGGACTTGGCTAACTGGCAGACACCGCTTCATGGCATTTATGTACTGACCTTTGTATTCCTTGTCGAAATAAGAAATCCAGAGGCAGAAAGTTGGCTCGATGGGGCGTAACCTGTGAACGTATAGCTTCTTCAGTGATTCCTCCAAGTGAGGAATAAGGATCATGATCTTCTCCCATCGGATTTGTTGCTGTTGAGGAGGAGGATGATCTGAAGCTGTTGGTTGTTGAGGAGATGTCGGATTTGAAGCAGTTGAAGTCTCGGGTATCGTAGAAGTCTTGGGAGCCTGTGAAGTGTGGGCAGGTGTACCGTATAGGTTTTGAAGCAGAAACTGGTCATAATCAATGTTGTCGTATTCATCAGTAGGAAATATCAAGTTTACCTGGAGATTTATTGCAATGGCGGCTTTTTGTACCATGCATTTTCAGTCTCGGGGTCCATCTCGGAATTTGGATCAATCAGATCAAGTGTGGGCCTATCTGATGCATCATAAATGACCAATTCCTGTGTTTCTCCCTCGGGCTTTCCAACTGTTGGGTCTTCGTCGTCCGAGATGTCCATGTCTATGACCATCTCGACTAAGCTCAACTGGGCTTCAGGTTCGTCGGTTGCAGTTGCCACAGTTGATGGTTCCGGTTGAACCGTTGTAGTAGTTTCAGTAAGGATACGGGCGGACACAGCTAATCGCAGTCTTTTATTCTCCCCCTCATGGTGCTCAGGATCATCCTGATCATCGTGTCTTCGCTTTAGTCCGCCGGCTTGACTTTTGCAGGTTTCTTCCATGGAGGCGACTCTCTCGGATAAGGTGGTTAGGGCTTACTGAACTTCCTTGAGAGTCGCGTCAAGCTGATCCATACGAGTGTTGACGGAAGACGACTGGGTAGATGATTGTAATCGAAGAACGGAGATGAGATCTACTTCAGTCGAGGAGTCGGTATCCGCAGTCTGTAGAAGCTGGGCTAGGAGCATGGTCTTCAAAGTATCCACCGAAAATGTTGGTTGAGCGGGTGTCAGTGGAAGGATTGGTGAGGTTTAGGGTTCTACCAGCTTTTCCTTCCCTTTAAGCAAAGATTTTACCTTATCGAGCTCGTTCCGGAACTCCTCCGTCAACTTCTCTCGGACAACCTTTCGGGCATTGGCCCGATATCCCTTTGACACGAAGTCGAGTAATATCACACCTGTAATAACCGGGTATTTTGTTGGTTTATTTATTTTATTTATTTTGGTTCTAAAATTAGTTTGGAATTTGTTTTATGGAATTATAAGTTAAGGGGTAAGCATTAATTTTTATTTAGAAGCTTAAGGGTATTATATGCCATTTAGTAAAAGTTTAAGGTTTGATTGGTAAGTGTGATTTGTTAATTCACCATGAACCGCCACCTTTTATATTAGGAGAGTGAGGTGTCACTCCATAAATCATTTATGATATCTAGTATGTGTGTGTATGTGAGTCACGATAAGAGAAAGAGAGAAAGAGAGGACAAGATAGTTAGATATTTTCATAAAGTTGTATGTGTGTGTGTGAGATTTACAAACGAGAGAAAAGAGAAATAGAGAAACGAAAAGGAGAAAGAAGGAGAAGGAAGCAAGTTTATTCAGCTGGGTTTTTAGGAATCAACTCAAGAAATCAAAGATTATGTAAAATTTGGGTGACGGATTGGATTACTTGAAAGAAGCTTGGAAGGAGTTTTGATAAACAATTAAGGTGAGTTTTACTTTAAAACGTTTTTCAACTGGGATACATATATATGTGATATATATATATATAAGATGGACATGTACGGATTGAGATTATGATACATGATGTGATTATGTGTTTATATTGAGACGTATATGTGGTTGGAATGTGGTAACGTTTTTATAAAAGAAAATGTGATATATATATATATATATATGGTTGGAATGTGATGAAAGGTTTTATAAATGACAATATGATATATTGGTACATATATATATATATATATATTATTTATATGTGCATTACACTACACAAGAGCACTTGCCGAACTATGCCGGCGGATGTTTGCTGTAATTGTTGTACAGAGGTGCTGTAATTGTTGTACAGCGGTGCTGTAATTGTTGTACAGCGGTGCTGTAATTGTTGTACAGCGGTGCTGTAATTGTTGTACAGCGGAGAGTTGGATCGCAACCAACTAATATGGCCATGGGAATGATGTGAAGGATGAGTGGTACACGATGCACGAGTCTTATTTGGTATTTAAGTCTTTGTGATATATGTGTATTTATATAAAGGATTTTATATGAATTGGTTTTATAACGATTTTGAAATGACAGGGATTATCTCACTAGACCGTTTGGTCTAACCCTCATTTTGTTTTTAAAAATATGTATTCCAGGTCGAGGAAATTATAGCGGCAAAGGAAGGGATAAAGAGTAGGACGTTTTTTTGATGACTGATGTTGATTAGGAAGCTTTTATGTATTTTGTAGTTTCGAGACTATGGGACCGTATGTGAATTATTATGAAATTTTCTTTTATTAATGTAACGATGTTATGCAATATATGTTATTTGTGGTATGTTTGGGAAATCGGGTCGTTACAGATGGTATCAGAGCCCTAGTTTAAGGGATATAGGTATTTGGATTTATACCTAGACTTAAACTGCATGTGAAGTAGGATGTCACCATTATTTTAGAACCTTGGAATGTTAAGTATAAAAAGGTAGAAGGAACATCATGTAAGGTAATTTCAAATTACATTTGGCCAGTGTAATCGTGAACTTACAAGTACATGTTTGAACCGGAATACCTTGTTATATGGGGTATGTGCTTATGTGTATATTAACCCTGTTTGAATCAATAGAGTGGCAAGTCGGTCGTGACGTATGGATTGAGACGAAGACATGTATATTCCTATAAACTCTATATGTGCTAAAGTGTTAATTGACTCCGATGCAATTGATTAAGTGTGACTCCTTAATTGCCGTTTATCTGCATTAGAAAAGTATTTAATAGTAGTGTTATAGATATATGAGTTTTAGTTGGTTGATTATGATTAGATAAAGTCTTGAAGTATTTCATGGTGAAATCATTTATTAATTATGTTCTTGTATTAGAATTCATAAACTAGAAGTTTGGTATCAAAAATGGAAAAAGGAATGAAACCATTGAAATGGGTTTGAGCTCCATGAATTGATGTTCACAAGGTGATTGATGAAATGTCTTAAAGAAATTATCAATTCTGTTGATTTTAAGTTTTCTGTCGAGATATTAAAAAACTTCGTATAAAATCAACCGTTAGTCTAAATAAGCTCAAAGTTTGCAGTTAACAAGATCTTTCAGTCATGTGTAACTTTGTAGTTTTCACCGAGACCAAATTATGACTTTAAGCAGCTCCAAACAGTGAATTACAGCAGCTGGTCCTGTGAAAAACGGGATCTGCACACTGTTTGTATAAAGTTCATATATAATTGGTCGTTGCTCCAATCGAGGTGAGTCCAAAACGATATGAAGCTTAAGAGATGTAAGTACGTTTTTGTTTTAGACATGATCAACTAGTTTGGCTTCTAAGTATGGTAATTAAGCCAAGAGCAGAGGTGTAACTGTGCTGTTCTGTGCAGCCCAGTTTTGGTGGTTTTGTTTATTTAACTTTAATGTTAACCTTTAACTTTGTGTTTTGTTGACTCTTGGATAGAGTATGAATGAGGACCGAAAATACTGTGGACTCAATTTAAGTTCGGGTTCAGGGAAAACATTTGAGGATACGAGTTAGATAAAATTATCTGGAGTTCTTAGCCCGCTAATAAGTCTTATGAGTTCATTTGGTAAAGAGATAGAACCTTAAGAGAGAACTAGGTTGCTGATAACCTAGACTTAAGCTGAGAGAGAATATTTATATTATGTCAATCATGTTGTAAGAAATTGATGCTTGAGAGTTTTTCTGGGTATAATAAAGTGGTTCAAAGGAGTTGGGTGTTTAGCTAATACTTCTCCTGGATTGGAGGATTTAAGTTGTAAAATGGATTTATATTATTAGTGTTATGATTAACGGGAAGAAAGCGATGTTTAATAAATATTTGATGGTCGTGTGATGAACTTTGTGGTGTAGTTTGTAGTAGATTTATTATGAGATTAGTTGGCGATTTTTTTTACGGTTAAGTAAGATGAGGTTAACGTGGATGAACTTTCTTTATGGCGTTGTTTAAGTTAAAGAGTTGTTTTAGACTTTATGCTTGACTTTGCATGTTAAGTCGTTAATGATTTATATGATTGGTATTATGATTAGTGACAAGAAATTTTTAATAATTTTGACGGAGTTGTAATGAATTCTTTTCGGCTTAGTTTTGTAGCAGAATTATCATGGGATGAATTGGTAATTATATCAGTTAGGTAATATGAGACCGGTGTTGATGAATTTCATTTGCAGAGCGGTTTAAGTGAATCAAATGTTTAAAGATTTGTGTTATTTTTATGCTAAGTCAGAGATGTAAGAAATTGATGTGATAACGAGTTTGTTATTTTATTAAGAAATGAATTGGTGTTAATATTATTGGATGGAAGTCGGTATGATTTATGGTGGTGAAGTTATTGAGATAATTAAAATACTTGAGATTGTGTTTTGTTTATATTCGAGAAATTAAATCGCTATTAAACTTTATTTTAATTTGATGATGATATATTGATTGATGTGAAGAAGACGTAATTTGTTGAGCGCGTCTGAAAGTTGTCATAAGGATTTTATGGTATCATTATTAGGGTGTGATATTTTGGTGTGGTATTTGTACAATTAAGAAATTGGCGTTGTAAGTTAAGGTAGATGTGTAAGTCTTCAACTTCTCATCGAGTTTTACAGTTACGTTAAGTGATGACATTAGATTGTTATTGCAAACTATGTTATGATAGGAGTTCTATTTGGAAGGTTCTTGATGGGAAGTCAAGATTGAAAAGTGAAATCGATTAAAGTATCGGGATTTAAAGACAATAATATGTTTATGTTTGGATAAGATTATTTTATTTCGATTGGACATCGGGTAAAGTATGTTAATTCATAGTGTTTATTATTTGTTTTAACTATTTTGAATCGAATTGTTACAAGTATTCTTGTGAGTATAGAAATAAAAGTGGATAGATTAATTTTGTTTAGAGATTCGATATATTCCTTTAGTGTAAAAGAATGTAAGTGATTTGGTTAACTATGTTTGGAGATCGAGAAATGTGTTGTATCTTGAAGCATTTAGTGATATTTTTTTGTAACTTTTAGTGGAACCGTTTGATTAGACTTGGTCTTGCATGTGTAAATATGATTTTGATGAATGATTTGGTGTCAAGTGCAATTAAGTATTGATGTGTGATTATCGTGGTTATGCTATGCTAGCATGAGAAATGGAAATGGTAGGATGAAGTATACAGGTTTGATAAAATTAAAAAAACTTATCCGTGATATAAAATGATTTTTGTTGGGTATATTTTATTCCATGGAAGAGTATAAGAAATAGGTTGTAATTGCTAAGCAAGTTTTATATTGAAAATGATTATGTTTTCGAGTTAGTATTGTAAAAGTGTAGAACACGACGTTTGTCGTGAAAGGCCGGTGGAGTTAAAAGTAGTATTAGCGTGGTAAATGTTCCGAGTAAGCATAAAATGTTGTGTTAATTGGATTAGTTTCATGTGAGTATAAGTTATTTCTTTTTGTGATATAAGTGAACTTTCAAGTTATTTTGAACCTTCGTGGGATTTGATTATTGGGTGATTCGGCAGAAAATTACGATTATGGTTATTTTAAGATTTGGATCGACTTTGTGGGATGGATTAATTGAGTAAATTGCGGACGATGTGTGTAAAGTTCAAATAAAGTGGTTAGTATTAATAAGTTGGTGATTATCGTTGTTTTAAAGGGGCGGAATTTTTGTGTGGAATTAAAATTCGTGATGTTTTGGTAATATTGAGAATAATGTATTTGTTTGTAAAAGGATTCTTTGGTAATATCGTTATTGACAATAACGTGAGTTTGCGTTAAAGATATCAAGTTGGGTGATTATTATGGTTAGTCAGGAGTTTATTAGGTTGTTATGGTGTAAATCTTATTGAAAACTCATGAATTTTATAGATCATTGCACTTATTAATGGTATCAGGTTTAGACGGATTTTGAACTTCTAATTTGGGGTATTGGGTTAATTGGAGACGCAAAATAGAGTAATTTTGTTTTCTAGTTATTAACCGAGGTTGAAATTTTGCGCAGTGAAAGCGTGGGAGATCATTATTATTGGTATTTTGATTTGGGAAGGTGGGTCCAAGTAAAACCAAATGAACTTCTAAAAGGTTTTTTTTAAAGGTCATTTGGGGTTCTGGAAGACAATAATGTGTTGTATGAGTTTGAAAACGATTTATGGTAATTGATTATCCTCGTTTGTTACTTGAATGAATTCCGGGACGGAATTATTTTAAGGGGGAGATGTTGTAATAACCGGGTATTTTGTTGGTTTATTTATTTTATTTATTTTGGTTCTAAAATTAGTTTGGAATTTGTTTTATGGAATTATAAGTTAAGGGGTAAGCTTTAATTTTTATTTAGAAGCTTAAGGGTATGATTTGCCATTTAGTAAAAGTTTAAGGTTTGATTGGTAAGTGTGATTTGTTAATTCACCATGAACCGCCACCTTTTATATTAGGAGAGTGAGGTGTCACTCCATAAATCATTTATGATATCTAGTATGTGTGTGTATGTGAGTCACGATAAGAGAAAGAGAGAAAGAGAGGACAAGATAGTTAGATATTTTCATAAAGTTGTATGTGTGTGTGTGAGATTTACAAAAGAGAGAAAAGAGAAAGAGAGAAACGAAAAGGAGAAAGAAGGAGAAGGAAGCAAGTTTATTCAGCTGGGTTTTTAGGAATCAACTCAAGAAATCAAAGATTATGTAAAATTTGGGTGACGGATTGGATTACTTGAAAGAAGCTTGGAAGGAGTTTTGATAAACAATTAAGGTGAGTTTTACTTTAAAACGTTTTTCAACTGGGATACATATATATGTGATATATATATATATAAGATGGACATGTACGGATTGAGATTATGATACATGATGTGATTATGTGTTTATATTGAGACGTATATGTCGTTGGAATGTGGTAACGTTTTTATAAAAGAAAATGTGATATATATATATATATATGGTTGGAATGTGATGAAAGGTTTTATAAATGACAATATGATATATTGGTACATATATATATATATATTTTATTTATATGTGCATTACACTACACAAGAGCACTTGCCGAACTATGCCGGCGGATGTTTGCTGTAATTGTTGTACAGCGGTGCTGTAATTGTTGTACAACGGTGCTGTAATTGTTGTACAGCGGAGAGTTGGCTCGCAACCAACTAATATGGCCATGGGAATTATGTGAAGGATGAGTGGTACACGATGCACGAGTCTTATTTGGTATTTAAGTCTTTGTGATATATGTGTATTTATATAAAGGATTTTATATGAATTGGTTTTATAACGATTTTGAAATGACAGGGATTATCTCACTAGACCTTTTGGTCTAACCCTCATTTTGTTTTTAAAAATATGTATTCCAGGTCGAGGAAATTATAGCGGCAAAGGAAGGGATAAAGAGTAGGACGTTTTTTTGATGACTGATGTTGATTAGGAAGCTTTTATGTATTTTGTAGTTTCGAGACTATGGGACCGTATGTGAATTATTATGAAATTTTATTTTATTAATGTAACTATGTTATGCAATATATGTTATTTGTGGTATGTTTGGGAAATCGGGTCGTTACAACACCGGGGTCACTTAGAGCACCTGTTGAGTCATCGACGTTAGAGGTAGAGCCACCTACGTTCACCGGTGGCAAATATGTGGTCGTGGTAGGATTTCCTTCCGATCCTCGCGGTCCGCCCGAAAGCAGAGACACTACGGAAGTTCCGATCGGGTCACGAAGAGCACCGATGTGTTGAGTCTCAGCCTGTGTCCTAGCCGAAGAAACTATTAAATCATTTGGCTCTAGACTCGAACGTGCATGCAAAGAAGTCAAGAGTGGGGGCAGCTGCTCTCTATTTTCAATACCAATACTCTCCGAGTGAGAGATCGGTAGACGTTGTGCTAAGTACCCGTGCAAAATTGAAACATCTGTCTGTTGAGAGACATATGAGTGGCTAGGAGGGATGTGTAATTGCGCCGCTAGGTCCATGACGTCTTGTTCAATACCTTGTCCCAACAAATGGGCTGGAGACTGGTCGATACTGGGCTGGATTCGCTCAGAAGCCTCTTTATTTTTATGACTTTCTCTCTCATGATTCTTTTTTGATCTAACTTTACCCTGTCTCACCACTTCTGGATTTTCAACTAATTCTCCCTCCTCTCTCCTTGTATCTCCCTTAATAGGCTGGGTAGTAGGAATGAGTGGTGGTGTAGGTGAGTCAGATGGGGATTCTTCGATCAATGGTGGATGACCTCCGATACGGGCTAGAATTAGTGAAAGGCGGATTGCGCGTTCTGTATCGGAGTCAGTGGAGTCAGAATCCATCGCGTCAGTTTGGACGAACGGGGATAATGGTTCAGTGGTGTCCGTTCCTGGATCGTGATCAAGAGTAGGTCGGTGTGTTTCAGTGACTACTGGGACCTCGTGTAGTTTAGTCGACGACCCGGCTTCAATCGTGGTTCGGGTTGTGTGAGGGCAAGGTTGTTGGCTAGTTCCGTCTTGGCTGGAATGGGTAGTACTGGTACGCGTATCCAATGCACCGCCCACGCCTGTTCCCCTCCCATGCACTCTCAACACACCCCGTCCGGGAGCCCCAGCTACCCGGACTATACCTCCTCTCGTCCGTGGACCCTCACGTTGCTCAGATCTATGTCCCTGGGGAGATCCCTCCGGCTCTGGCTGGACCATGGGATTCCCTAACTCTCTCTTATACTCTATCACTAGGTGCATTGGGGTGCGCGTGTGCCAGTATGTGTTCTAGGATAGGCATGGCTGGGGTATCAGGTGGATTGCGAATTACTAAGTACTGCAAGTTAAACTGAGGACATACCGAATGATTGATACGCCTCGGGATAAGTTGATTCGCCTCCATGTGTTGTCGGATGGCCAGAGAAAAGAGGCGCGGAAATGGGAGGAACTTCTTTTTGGATCCGTCAACCTGTCGGATGGCTTGCACCAGTTCACGCCAAATGATTGTTGAGTAGTCTATGTGCCGGTTGTAGCACATAGCGTGAAATAAGTGTAGGAAGTCTATGGTGCACCGGTCTATCCCCTTCCATCGGGAGGATAGACACCTGTTCAGGATCGAGAACAAAGTGTACCAGACCGGGGCGATGTACTTTCGGTTGAATGCGGATGGACGGTCGAGAGCGTGTTGGTATCCAAGTGCACGGATATCGGCGCAGAGAGTGACGTCATCGACGGCGGGGGCGTATGCGACATTGACTTCGTGTGTGGGTTCCGGAAGGGACAGCAGTTGGCAGAAAGACTCCGGTGTGAGGGTGAAGGGGTAGTTGTCGATGCTTGCCGAAATCGTCTGAGTATTGTTGGCAGTGACAACTCTAGCCGTGTGCCATACTTGGTATACATACAGGACATGTATGTCTGTTGTCGCGGTCAATGCTCGGCGAAGCGGGTGGCCGTGCATTATATCACCGACCACTCGGTGGGTGGGTTCGGAATGCAGCAGCGTCGAGATGGTGGTTGTTCGGTGAGATCTCAATGCCATGGTCCTCGGGAACCAATGCATTTTCGGCCGCCTCGTCAATAAATTCCTCTGGTGGAGGAATGTTCTGCTGTGGTTTCTCTTGTTGATCTGCCATTAGTATAACTAAAAATTTCAGAGTTAGAGCTTGGACATGATCAAATTGGAAATTATGCGTACCTGAGCATTTGAATGGCTCAATCAACGGTTGATTGAGGACTGGCAGTAGGTGCAGGACATTGGGATTGACAATGTTTGAAAAATGGCAAAGGCAGAGGACTCAAGCAGTGTCCGGATGAATAGGGTATCCGGACAGTTGAGACTTACCGGGTAACATGGAGGTTACCGGGTGAAGGGTACTTACCGGGTGAGGTAAGGTTATCGGGTAAAATAGGTTACCAGATGAGAATGGGATACCGGATAAATAAAAGTTACCTGACAAACAAAGGTTACCGGGCATTGACCATACCGGATAGCCGAACTTACCGGATACGGGAGTATCCGGACGACTTGGGTTACCGGATGGTCAATGTTACCGGGACGAATGAGGTTACCGGGTAACTTGATAGTTACCGGTCGCGATGAGGCTTTCCGGACGATGGGGTTTCACCATAATCAACCAAAATTGACCACAAGAAGCCACATAAATTAGATCTACACATGAATATCATATCTATGCATCACAAGAGATCAACCAAAGTGCGTAGATAGGCGTGAATCGTGCTGATCAGGAATCGAACCAAGTATGGGTTCCGGAAACCCTTTCGGTCTTTGATCCGATCGAATCATACACTGTTTCGATGATGTGTGTGCGTGATAATGATCGAAAGACTAGTATGAAGCTATAACAACTCGTACCTGTGAGTGTCGAGTCTGAAAGTGATGAAATGAGTAAGAACCGAGGGTTTCCGAGTGAGGGAGATCGAGAGAGTTTAGTAGGGTTTTGCAATGTATCCGGGTAAAGTGAAGGGTAGGTTTCCGGATGTCTTATATAGGGGGCACTTACCGGATGAGTTACCCGGTAACTTACCTGGTCCGGTAAGATTACCCGGTAACAATGGTTACCCGGTAACTTACCGGGTAAGTTTCCGGAAAGCCTAATATTTGAAAGATTTGACCCTTTCTTAAAAAATTTCCTTCTCCCCCTCGACCTTAGCACGGGTATTACCCTGCTCCCCCTCGGAACAAAAATGTGAGTGGGTTAGGAGACGTCAATCATATAATTTTTTTTTTACACTTTTAAGAAAAAAAATGTGGCGCTCCCCGTCAAATGATGAACAACTATGATTAAGCTCCCCCTTGGAACGTGCACAGAGTGTGATGTGAGGTGCACTCAGGAATGTCCACACACAAAAAAACATTTGGAACATAAAAAAAATTGTGTGACACTCCCCTCTAAAAAATAGAGTATACTTACCTGATACTTGATCGTGCTCCCCCTGAACACATGAACAATTCATGAAAGCACAGACATGAGCTAAAATTGAATAAGACGACAGTATTTAAACAATAGGAAACACACGTGGAAAGAAAACAAACAAGCTAAATCTACCTAATAAATACAGAGACTGAACCTAACTATGTAACGGATACAAGTAGAATACAGATGCGAGAGAGTGTATACTCAATCATCTAGAGCGTGAATAGTAGATGATGATTAGACAGTTTCTCGTAGATGTATGGAACTTGTATCAGGTACACAATCAGATTAAGTCTTCAGATTCAACATACCTAACCTGGACACTAGATGATTAAAGCATTTTTCATCCAGGGGTTTTGTAAACAGGTCTGCTAACTGATGTTCTGTATTTACAAAGCAGAGTTCGACTGTACCTCTTTCAACGTGATCCTTGATAAAATGGTACCGAACGTCTATGTGCTTCATCTTGGTATGTTGGACCGGATTGCTGGATATTGCAATAGCGCTCTTCGAGTCGCAGTAGATGGGCACCTTGGTGTAAGTGAAGCCGTAGTCCTTGAGTTGCGTGCGCATCCATATCACTTGTGAACAACAGCTTGCGGTGGCCACGTATTCTGCCTCGGCAGTCGACGTAGAGACACACTACTGCTTCTTGCATGCCCAACTCACCAGACTGTCACCCAAGAACTGCACATGACCCGATGTGCTCTTCTGATCCATCATGTTGCCCGCGGGATCCGCATCAGAGTATGCAGGCAGCTCAAAACCTGTCTCTTTCGGGTACCACAAGCCAAGATCAGCAGTACCGCGTAAATAACGAAAAATTCGTTTGACAGCGATTAAGTGAGACTGTTTCGGTTTTGACTGAAACCGGGCACAAAGAAATGTCAAAAACATGATGTCCGGTCTACTAGCAGTTAGGTACATTAAGGAACGAATCATTCCCCGGTACGTTTTAGTGTCCACACCCTTTCCGGTAGGATCGGCGTGTACTTTGTACCGGGTGCCATGGGAGTTTTCATCGGTGAGGACTGTTCCATCTGGAATTTCTTAAGAATATCCCGGATGTACTTGGCCTGATTTATGAATATCCCGACCGACAGTTGTTTAATTTGAAGACCAAGGAAGAAATTCATCTCACACAACATACTCATTTTAAAAAAATCCCATTAATTTGCCAAAGTTCTTAGCAAACTGTGGGTTAGTAGAACCAAAAATTATGTCGTCGACATACACCTGAACTAACACTATATGACATTTTTCCTTTTTAATAAAGAGAGTTGTATCGATTTTACCTCGTGAAAATTCCGACTTTATTAAAAACATTGATAATGTATCATACCAGGCCCGTGGAGCTTTCTTCAAACCGTAGAGCGCCTTGTCTAGTATGTAGACATGGTCAGGCTTCTTGTCGTCCACGAATCCGTCCGGTTGCGATACGTACACCTCTTCCTTGAGCTCGCCGTTGAGAAATGCGTTCTTGACATCCATTTGGAAGACCGTGAAGTTTTTGTATGCGGCGTATGCAAGGAACATACGTATTGCTTCGATTCTCGCCATCGGAGCGTATGTCTCGTCATAGTCGATCCCTTCTTATTGACGGTATCCTTTGGCCACGAGATGTGCCTTGTTTCGTACGATGATGTCGTCCTCGTCCTTCTTGTTCTTGAAGATCCATTTAGTGCCGATCACCATTTTGTGAGATGGACGTGGGGCAAGTCGCCATACTTTAAGGGCCTCAAATTGGTTGAGCTCCTCTTGCATGGCCATGACCCAGTCCGGATCTTCGAGTGCTTCGCGGACGGTGGTAGGCTCAATCTTACTCAGGAATCCAGAGAAGAGGCAGAAGTTGGCCGATGCGCCTCGTGTTTGAACTAGAGTACTGGGATCACCGATAATTTGGTGCAGGGGATGAGCTCTTGGTCATTTGGTGGTGTGTGGAAGCGGCTGCTAAGTTGAGTGTGAAGTGTCCGGATCCACGTATCCACCAGTCGGAAGGTCTTGTACGGCTTCAAGTGTAGCAGGCTGGTTTCTCGGAGGAGACTTCTGGTTCCGAGGAAGGCAGAGGTTGATCTACGAGCAAAGTTGAGGACGAATCGTCAGGAGCGATCTCCGGGTTTAGAACTGGTTCCTTCGGGTGGATTGTTGTATCAGATGATGTTGATGATGAAGGTTGAGGTGTCTCCACAGTGTTTGTTGGAGTGCTAGTCGAGGGCGGCGAACCGGAGATATTCACGGAGTCCTCGATTTGAGCAGCTTCAAGTCTTGGTTGCGCTGAGATACGAGGGGTAGAGGCATTAAACATATCATCCTAAAAGTATTGAAACAGTAAATCTAAATCAAAAAAATGAGCATTCGACGTAGATGCGTGATTCGGATTTACTGCCGTTTGCGCAGATCCCGAACGTGAAAGTTCGGAAGCTATCACACCAGTTAAACCGGGTTCTGAACTGATTTGTTCAGAAGCCAAGTCCGCAGCTTCGTCGAATGTCACGTTTACACTCTCAGTAACGTTTTGGTCCGTTTGGTGTAAACGCGATACGCCATAGCCTGCATGGAGTATCCTATGAAAACTCCTTCGTCTGCCTTCGGGCTGAATTTGCCGAGATCATATTTGTCATTGAGAACGTAGCACGTGCATCCGAAGGCGTGGAAGTACTTGATGTTCGTAACGCGGTTGTTCATGATCTCGTACGGTGTCTTGTTGAACCGCTTATTGATGATGGAGCGATTTTGCCTGTAGCATGCAGTTGACACCGCTTCGGCCCAAAGAAATAAAGGCAGCTTGGACTGTGACAGCATCATGTGAACGGCTTTGATGAGGGTACGATTGTGTCTTTCCACCACTCCGTTTTGTTGAGGAGTGCGTGCAGCCGAGAAGGTTTGCGAGATACCGACTGAAGTCAGATATTCGTTTACCGTTAGATTTTTAAACTCCGTCCCGTTGTCGGTCCTGATGGTCTGAACTTGCAGTCGAAGGTTCAGTTGGATAGTCTTCAGATGGTTGATAATCAGCTCCGGGGTTTCGTCCTTCGAGCGGAGAAACTTAACCCAAGTATAGCGTGAGAAATCATCCACCATCACCAGGACGTACTTGCGTTTGTTGATGCTCTGAACACGCATTGGTCCATACAAATCCATATGGATGAGTTCGAGGGACTGGGACGTGCTTGGAGTGGCCTTCGGCTTATGCGTCGCTCGCTTCATCTTTCCCATTTCGCATGCCCTGCATAGTCGGTCCTTCACGAATTGAAGGTCGGGCATGCCTTTCACGTGTCCGCCAAACACCAGTTTGTTGATACTCTTGAAGTTCAGGTGCGAGAGACGTCGATGCCAAATCCACGCTTGTTGGGAATTGGCCTTTGACATCAGGCAGACAGAATTGTCGGTCTTCAGGGCGACGAGGTCGATGGTGTAGAGGTTGGTCTTTCGCGTTCCAACCAGTATCTCCGTTCCGGCGTCAGTGAGGATGCTACACCTTTTGGCTTTGAATCTGACCTCGAGATCTTTATCACAGAATTGGCCGATATTGAACAGGTTGTGTCCCAATCCCGCGACGTATGATACTTTCTTTATTGTGATCTTATCTTGGAAAATGTCACCGTAGCCCAAAATCGGCGCCTTGTCATCGTACCCAAATCTCACGTCTCTGCAATATTGTTCCTTGTAGTTCATGAGAAGCTCCCTCCTTTCGGTCATGTGCTTGGAGCATCCAGAATCTAAGTACCACACATGACCGTCCTGCCAAACGAGATTAGCGGACTTTAGGTACCTATATTAAAATAGGTCCTGGAGGGTTAGGGTTCACACCTTTCGGAGGAACTTGTTTTGAAGCAGGTTGCCTCTTGGGTGTAGGTTTAACCTCAATAGGAGGAACCCGTTTTGAAATGGGTTTCCTTTCTTGCTTTGGTTTAACCTCTGATTGGGAACCCCATTGTGTATGGTGTTTTTTTGTTTTTACGGGGTTTGCGTTTGGGTGCAGAATTATACATATGATATGACCCAAACCAATCATTAAATGTCATCAAAGTCATTCCAACCACAACTAGAACAACACAAACAATCATGCGATAATTGAATCAATTGCTGAATGGAATAAAGTTTAATTAGAAATTTAATGTCGTGTTTAACAAAATCATTCCTATGATTCCAAGCACAATCATTTTTGTTAATTCTAGGGTAAAAGACAGTATTAAATGACTTTGATGCAGCATTCTCGATAGATTCCTTAGCTAGCCACTTTGGTTTGTCCCGTTTAGCTCGACCGGTTTTATCTGAAACAACATTGACAGCATGGTCAGTGGATTTTGAGGAAACAGGATTTTTATCAGTCGATCTATCGGTCTTTTGCCTCGGCTGTGATTGTTTTTCAGAATGTGACGTAGTTTTAGAAACCTTAATCACAGCCGGGGTTTTTGTTTTGGAACATTCGCCCTTTTGAAAATTGACCGGTCGATTAACTACTAGCGAAAGGAAACCAGCATGGTTTGGAAGACGTTTGTCGAAGGGGAACGATTCAAACTCTTCATCAGAATTGCCCACGGAATTCATAAATTCTGAAAAATCGATATCCGGGATAGTATGACTTGGATTGGCCGTGGAAGGCGAGGAACACTTTGTGTCTGTGTGCTTCGGGGAATTCGGTGCGGAAGCTAGGAAAAAGTCATAGTTTAAATTCCTTAAAACACTCTTATCTTGAGTCTCTTTACTGTCTTGTGAAGAGATTTTTCCAATGAAAGCTTTACACGAAGACGTATCAGATGAGTTGGAAGAAAGTTCGGGTGAAATTAGCTTTTCAGATTGGAATAGGTCAACCTTATCTTGGAGTTGACCATTTCTCGTATGCTCCTTCATCGCTTATGTTGCCAAGGCAGACAGTTTTGATGTGAGCTTATTGATTTCACACTGAAGGATTTCTTGTCCTTCATCCGACACAACTTCGGTTTTCTCAGATTTGAGATTCTCAAGTTCTGTGATAAGCGCTAACTTTTCTTTTTGAAAACAAGACCTTTCCTTCTCGAGTGACTCTTCTAACTCGAGTATTTTTGCTTCCAAGACGAGAGGGGGAACATAGAGTTTGAACTCATCCGTCCCAGTCTTGGGTTCGGTTTCTTGGACCTCATCCTTTTTGGAGGAATCCTTGGGCGTCACAACCTTATAGCAGTCAAAATAGTCATTCGAGAGGTATTTCTTTGGATTTTTCTCATAGGAATAGTTTGTGGCCTCATAACAAAAAGGAAGTTTCATTTTAGTCGTGTGTTTGCGCTTATATTCCTCAGTTTCCTCTTCTTTCTCAGGTTCAAGAGGACCAGTCCATTTTATCCCATATTCTGGATACTTTTTGTCTATTCCAAGACAGCCAAAATCACAGTGCAGGTCTTTTAAACATACCCTTTTTCAAGTACTGTGGGTTATCGTATCCGATTCCCCATTCCTTGTTAAAGTAAGTGAACTCCTTGGGTTTATTCATGTGGATGGTCTGATCAGTTTGACCTCTTTTGTGGAGTTTGGTTTCAAGATCAGTTATTTTAGTGACAAACTCCTTGTGCTGAATTTGAAGAGCAGAGCATTGATAAACAATTTATGCTTTCTCATTCTCACACTGATCTAGTTGTGACTGTAGTCATATATTTTGGCCCTTAAGTCCTTAGGTGCTATTGAAAGATTTTTGCATTTGTCTTTTAAATTAGCATTTTCAGACTTGTGTTTCTCAGTTATCCGCTTTTGAACATCTAGCTTTTCAGATAGTGATTTAATCTCAAGCAGTTGTTCATTAGCGGTGGCCTTATAGGAATCTATCCGTTCAACTAGAGGTTGTGTTTGATCTATAGTTCGGTTATAAAGATCTTGATAGATAGGTTCACATACCTGGCACAACTTTGTCTTTTCCTCTGAAAGAGAGTGGTAGCCCATGAAAGCGTCGGCATCCTCAGATTCGTTTTCGTCATCAGAATGACCCAGCCAATAGTCATCTTCAACAAATAAGGCTTCGCCCGCTTCCTTTTGTTCTGACAGTGCGAGCTTTTCTTTGTAGTAGTGAGCGTTATTTACGATAGGCTTCCTACAATCTTTCGCAAAATGACCAAGCTTCCCGCAGTTATAACATGTCACGGATTCGTCTTTCTTCTTTGTTTCAGACTTGCGGTCCTCTTTCTCGGTCTTCTCCTTCTTGTCAGACTGGTTGGGCTCATCGGACTTCTTCTTGCCTTCGTATTTATCCTAATAATCATGGCGCTTGTTGGAGGAGGTGGAATAGCGCTGATTATTGGATGTGGGCTTCTTGTAAAACTTCTGTTGTTGGAAGGATTTGGAGAGCAGAGCCATTGCTTTCTTAATGGCTGTTAATTCAGGATCAGAATCACTGTCCTCTTTTTCCCCAGGTTCTGGCTCAGATTCACTTGGCTCTTGGGTACGTTTGGAACGACGGCTAGAAGATTTGCCTCGTTTTGAAGACATAAGTGCTAGTGGACCAGCAGGTGGCTTGGACGCAGACTTCTTTTCGTTCAGAATCTCTATCACTTCATCTTCGTCTTGAAGAAGCATCTCATAGAGTTTGTGTATTCCCACGTTCTCCATCAAGTGGTTGTGCTTGACGTGAGATGCGAATACTTTCCATTCAGGCAAGAGGTTGTTGAGAAACTTGAGCGCGTTCTCCGTGTTAGATCGAGTGATGTGGTTTTTGTGAAGCTTGTTGAGGAGGAGACAAAAACATTCATAGGTCTGGGAGAGGGATTCGCCGGTGCGCTGCTTAAACCCATCAAACTTGGTGATGCAGCTGTTGATTTTCAGTTGGTTCCCGACTTTGCTCCCGAGCATCATTTTCTCCACTTGATCCCACATACCCTTTGCTGTATCTTTGTAACTGTCGATGGTTGTGTAGATCGTGTTGGGTAGAGCCTGAACAAGGTGCCTCTTAGCATGCTTTTCTCCCTCAATCATGCCTCTTTCGTCGACAGTCATATCGGCGAATGTCTTATCCTCGTAACGAACTTGACCACCTTCTTCAGTTGCTGGTATAGTCTTCATGGGTTTAGGAATTGGCCCATGACATAGAGCTTGCCACATGAACTCAAAGTTGTCTTTAGACTCGATGAAGATTATGAATCTGTCCCGCCATTGGCTGTACTCACCTTGGTAGAGACAAGGTGGTTTAGAGTCGGTGCCGATAGCAAGAGCGTCGCGCGAAGACAACTAATGTTGCACTAATGTGATCGTCAGACGATTGGTTCGATTCAAAGTGAGATCCTAACGCAAGGCACTAAGAGTGATGTCCTAACGCAGGTTCTAAGAGTGGTTTCTGCTAAAACAGGTAAGAAATCGACTAGACTGAACTTACTGGATAGGAATCCGGATGAAAGATATCTGATCTGGAAGTGTCCGGATCAAATTGTGAAAAGCATGTCAATTTGCAGAAGTTACCGGATAAACTTGAGTTACCGGAAAACTGAGGGTTACCGGATGAGACAAGTTTACCGGATGAAATAATAATAAGCAAAAACAAACTTACCGAATGCGAATAAACAAGAATCAAGCTTACTGGATAAAAGTGCTTACCGGATGAAGAGGTTACCGGATGAAGAGCTTACCGGATGACTGGATGTTACCGGATGAAGCAACAAAATCAAGAACTTACCGATAGCACAATGAAACAAATTACTAGCTTACCGGGTGAGAGAACTTATAGGATTAAATGTCAGTTACCGGGAACTTGTCTGGTATGAGGGACTTACCGGGTGTGACTTCCGGTATCCAGGTATGATCTGGATAGTTGTCCGGTAAGTGAAAGTAGCCAGTAAGTGGAAGTTACCCGGTAACTTGGAGTTACCCGGTAACTTGGAGTTACCCGGTAACAAGAGATAATTAAGGAAACTTACCCGGTAACTATGTGATGTTGACCGGTAACCACGGCTGTGGTTTCCAAAAACGCAGGAATTTGATTAGGGTTCTTTGGAGTCGTTCCTGAAAGGTTAGGAACTTGACAAAACACAATACCAACAATACCCAAATCGAATTTGAAGCTAAACAACAAGTTTTGATAAGAAAATCTTGATATTTTATAAGAACAGAGACCAAAACTTGAGATTTTGATTTTGCTTATAAACGACTGAGATGATCGAATTGAGCACTGAAAATTTGCAGAAACGTTTACTAAGATGATACGAACAGAATGTGATAAACGAAAACAATCAATTTTTACTGAATCAAAATCTGAATTTCTATGCCAAGAACACATTCGAATATTTGAATAGAATTCTTACCAGAAATCTAAGAATCACTTTGAATCAATTCGTCTGTTTGCTCTGATACCAATTGTGAGTTCCAGATCAGTGCAATGAACAATAGAAATAAATAAGTAGAATACGATAAGTATGATTTCAATTGGTCATCCAATTCACTTTCATTCAATCAGAGAGAATTACAATAAGCTCTTGAATGTGTAAAAAGACAACTAGCCTAATTTTCTAAGGCTAACACATATTATATAGCATGGGCCCATAACATTTAAGCCCATGGCCCGTTACACATAAAAGGCTCAAAATGATTAATTAACAGTTTAACCCTTGAACTTCTATTCAACCTGATTTGACCCTAACATGAACATCTGAAGAAAAGTCCAAGTCCATTGTTCGAAAACCGATTCCAGATTTTTAATCACAAGGTATTTGGTCTTGAAAAATATTTTCTAAATTTTTAGACGAACTAGTCCACCTGTTCACATTTTCTTGTTCCTCTTTAATACGTTTCAGCATTTTTTTGTTCTATATAGCAAGTGTGAAGTTGATAGTTTTAAAATCTTCAAGTTCTGCTTTGATTTTATCAAAATGTTTCAGTTGAGAAAGATATAATTGCAGTTAAGAAGAAAGAGATTTTATCTGAGCATTTTCCTTTTTCTTGGCATCTTAGGCATCATAATAATCAATGGTTAATGAGTCAAATGTTTCAATCTTTTCAGAGTCAGAGAGAGAGAGAGAGAGAGAGAGAGAGAGAGAGAAAACGATGTACCTGTGATGAAGAGGATGAGCACTCAGTTTGTAACACCCTCGAATTGGGAAAGAGTAACTAATTAAAAACTTTGATATTACATCCGAAACAATTGGATTTATTCCTATTATTCAAATAGGTAAAAGACCTCAAATTATCCACTAGGATTATCCTCAAACAATACATATAAAGCAAGTCTTATTACCAAGACTAAAACTACCTCGGGTGATAATTAACCCGAGTACAAGTTGCTAATCCCAAGGATGAATGCGGAAAACTTCACTTAAGCTATTCACCTCACGAGCACTTTACTAGCACACGGCCTTTCACACGTGTCACTAGAACTACTCCCAACCTGAGACCTGTTGCACATGCCGAAAAATAAAAAGGGTTAGGCTAACGCCTAGTAAGTTCAAGAGTTTATAGCATGGTTTAAATAAATATTTAAATGAAAGTTTGCAATATAGATTACGATTTCCAAAAGGATTTGCAAAAGGGATATAAACGACTCATTTTTCAACGCACCCAAAATTTATGAGAAAAGTCCCCAAAAGGTATAAAGCGTTTTACCAAAATGAATTCAAATCCCAACTCGCTCAAATACGTGAATAATTTCTATATTAGGCAAAACCTTCAAATATGGTTAACAATAAATACTCAACCCGTAAATCATGGAAAACCATCCATTTAATTATAACCCTTCATTGAAAACATAATACGAAGCAATACTCACGTAACCGTAAAATGTAATGAAGTACCAAATACCATAAATATGGTAATGACCTGCTTTATTTTGACTTTAATACACATGGAGGGGAATCCAATATTAAAGTCATCCAATCGCAGTCAAAAGTATAAGACCAACAATAACAATAAACGGGGACAATATAAAGTCCCAAATAGGTTGGCCAACGACGGGAGAGACCCGTATCCATTGAGAGTGGATGAACACAAAAGTACGCCACTCATACAATGTTAGTCGTACAACACTTAACTGCATAAAAGCCCAAGTGTCCCATACGACGCCTTACTAGTCACATCCAATAAGACAGCTGACCTTAGTGATGTATCAATACACATACCACCAAAGGCTCGGCCCATGCAGGGATACAACCATGTCATTGCCCCCGACATGGCGAAGGTCATATTCGCCCAAAGTGCTCAACCATGACTCAACCCTCCTAGTAGACCCTTGAAGGTAAAGGTCATCTAACATGGGGTTCGGTCAAATCCCGCAACACCCAGTAGACCATCAAATAAAGACTGACTCACGTGCCTATGGATCCAATGCAACACAGTCTATAATAATAAGCCCATCCTGGAATGACCAAAGCACCCGGGCATACAAATAATAATAATGCGTAATAAGTGCGATATGGTGCAATAAGAGCAAACCATAAATAAGACTCTACATCGAGCCATTAAAATCGGACAAATGTCCCTAAGACTATCTCAAAGTCAAAACCGAGCAAAATGCTCAAACTCATTAGACCCATATATAACGGTCATCAAATAGCATAAAAATGCATTTAAACATAAATCGGGTAAACCAGTACCACAAGATCATTATTAACCCAAAACTCAACACGGGTTAAACAAAAAGGGTTTTCCCAAAAGGACTCACACCCTTATAATTCTCAAAATGGTTATTGACACTAAAACGTGCATTCTCCCAAATGGTTTATAAAATCATTTATACAAATGTAATTAAACCATCAAATAGACTCCATTTTGAGTAATAAATCTTTTAAGGATGTATTATGATTTCTACATATCAAAATATCCAACAATCCCAACTATGGGTCTTTTACAAAATTTATGAAGAAAAATACTTCAAGAGAGTTAAACTTATCAAATAACTCAACAATTTATAATTTCAAGTAAAACACACAAACATTTGGAAAATAACATTTTTGGCATGTACAAAGTTTTCACAAAGCAACTTGAACTAACCTTGCTAGATTTAGGCTAAATCTAGAATTTCCCCAAACGTAAGCTCCTTTGAAGCATCTTGCATCTTCAAGCTAAAACCTCAAAAAACCTAGATCCATGAGTTTCCAACCACAATAATTAGATCTAACCATGAGGAATCGTTTTCCAACCATTGTACACCAAAATATCCATTTATATCAAAACCCTAACTTCAAAGATGAAGAGAAGAGGAGATTAACTTAATCACACTTGAATCCACCAACCAAAAGTCTCTAGAACCACCAAGATGAGCCATAAACTCCTAATCTTCAAATGGAGTGAAAAGGGTTGGGTGAAAACCCTAGAATCTAGATGAAGGAGATGAAGTGGAAGGTTTCTTGAATGGGTTAAGGTTTTCCAACAATGGTGATGGTTAGATTTGGGGAAAAGATGAAGAGGAGAGAGGAGGCTTAGGGTTTTCTTGAGAGAAAACGATTTTAGAGAGAGAAAGGGAAAAGGGTTTGAGGTTGAAGGTGAATGAGGGAAGAGAAAGAGAGAAAAGGGTTTAAAACCCAAAATATCTCATCAGATGCCCCGCGGACGTTCGCATGGCACCCTCATGGACGTCCGGCTCACGTCGGCCGAAATCCCTCAAAATTCTCTGTTGCTTCCGCAGATAACCCGCAGACTTCCGCACCTTGCGGACGTCCGGCATGAAGCCTTGTGGACGTCCGTGAGCCCCAAAGTTTGTTTTCTCAATTTTTCGGGTGTTACAATCCTCCCAACCTTAGAATGATTTCATCCTCGAAATCTACATCCTTTACAACCCAAGGCTAACCGGCTCAACGCCGACCATAATTCCTCAGTTCCTAACTGGAATCTAAATTTCCCCCACACAGTCTATAAAGACAAATCCTCGAACAGTTTCTTACTAGCAAGGCCCCTCCAAGTACCCTGTACTTATGTCCGGGAGAACACTCCAACCACTAGAATAACTCCTAGTCAGATGACTTCGGTTGTCTCCCAACCTTAGATGTTCCATACATCCCGATTTCGGTTTCGGACCCTAAGTCAATCCAAGGTTTGTTCACTAACGAATCCAACAGAATCTCCAATTCCGATTGCTCCTACCATTAATTTTAGATTAATTCCAACAAGTCCTAATAGACTCCAAAAATCCATCCTAACATTAGTCATCAAACAGGCAGGTTCCTTTACCACACAAGGAAATCATCCCTAACAAATCTACTCATCACACCTGAGTATTTTAGGATTACTACAACCGTTACCATCATTTCTTTGAAAATCGGACTACACCCTCCGAATATGCTAACGGTTTCCGACCTCGAATCCAAAAAGGTTGACACCTAGTCATACCGCCAAGCTTCAAATTCTAACAGAACTCCACACACGAGTTCCGTTTGCCGAGCATTCCCACAAAACTAAGGTTATAGATAAGGTGCCTAAAGGGTCCTTCATGCGAAAATTTGTCCAAGACCCAAAACAGGGTTGCCGACAAAACGGTTACACCAACCTCAAAATACGTTATCGCAAATCTAACCCTCCAATTACCACAAGCACATCGACTTTGCTACCGATATCATTCGGCCTATAGTCATATCACGTGCCTAACGTCCAACTTTTCATAGTCGAGGTTCTATGCAACTCACTCTTAACCGGGGTTACTTAACCTTTCCAAGGTCCTAATGAGTTCAAGGTTTCCAAGTGAATTATTTAACATTGTATGCCAATCAAAACTTTTATAGAAATTTTCAACACAAAGATTTTCATATCGAATTAATCGTACGCATAAAGAAACTACTACTATCAAATTGGTAGTTGCGCAAAAATGAACACACTCGTCCCACATATGAAAATCATATTGAAAACTATTTCATTGCAGTTCAGATTATCAACAAAACGCAAAAGCGTAATAAACAACTTCTTTTTAAATGAACCACTACGGTCCTAGTATGGATTGATTCATGACATGCACGTAAAGTAACCGCCCACTTTAAATGGTGTGCAATAAAAAGTTTCGCACGTACTTCAAAAGAAGTTCAAACGGCGTTCGACTCCAAAATTCCTTTCAACCATAAAATGGCATGGAACAAGGTTTACCAACCAAAATCTGCGCGTGTCAGTTTATTTTACAAAACGACGAAACGATTCATAAATACACTTTGGTCAAAACATAAAATGACTCGTGTCAGTTCCAGGTTTAAAACAAAACCAATACGTTTCTATCATTTGAAGATATCGACTAAAACATCATGAGGGAACCTCAAATTGGGGTAGACATGCAAGCTTGTAACACCTTCCTAGTAGTTTTCTTGAAACGAGATAACATGCATTAAATAGTTCACGACAAAATTTCAAAAGGTGAAATTCTTGAAATCAATTTCCAAAATTTTTTCTCATCCGGTCATATAATGACACATGAGTAAAATGTTTCTGACAAGGTTTTCACACAACAACGTGTTTTCCAAAACTTAGGAGAAAATAAGTGCTTATAAATTGTTGACACCAAAAAGGGTTCAAATCAACTTCCGACCTTGAATCATACAAATAGTGCGCATTAATATTCAAAACTAAACGGTTCCACGCACTCTAGGTTTAGGCAATTGATTTTCCAAAATCTCCGTTACGGAGAATTTACATCAAAAGTTTCGCATTCGAAATATAAAACGTTAAAACGTCAACGCCTAAAGGCTTACACATTTTCTCCTCCAAAACCAAAAAGGTTTACAATTTTCCAAAGTGTTCCTCGAACTAAAGTTGACCAAATGTCAACGACTCACACATTTGTGTTTTCAAAATATAACGTATTGTGAACTATGCATGATCTCCATGACACTAACGTATACCTTGACCAAAAGGCTTTCAATTATATAATGGGTTAACAAAACGTTTTCATGCACGACATGTTTATCAAAATGTCGAGAAACAATGGTTACCAAGCTATGCATACCCCTAAGTCAATATAATGCATTTACATGAAAATGATAATAAAACAGTTGACTGACCGGGAGCGCATTAAGCAAATTGTTATGAAATACCATCAAGTGTTCTTTCATGCATTACTTTTGTCATGTATAAATCAATCCACATACTGAACATGTTGCAACAAAACGTGCTAGCACAAAACTTTGAAAGAGAAATTACGCGACACTAAAGTTCCAAAACTTATCTATTTGGTCGCCTTATGGCATAAGATTGATATTTCTCAACAAAGCTCGAGTGGGACAAAATGCCCAACTTAACTCATAAATTCACATAATTGAATGGAGTATGCACCTTGTGAAATTATACTCACACGACTCAATACGTCGCAAAACAAAACTCCATGAAATTTAATGAGCTTAATGACCTAAAGTCAATAAAATGGCACCAAACATTGTGCTTCCAAAAAGTCAAATTGCAATAAGCAAAATCATGACTAAAACGCCAAAATTCCAAAATTTCATTCTTGTTGTAATACTATACAAACAATATTGGTCACAAACTTGTATAAAACAAAGTCCCCAAAATAGCTTTACGTAGACGTCCTGGAAGATAACTTTCCATCCTAACTCTAACATATGTAGAGGAGATCCAATGTTAAAGTCGTAAGCCGTAGTTACTTGCCCAACATCTTAAACATCATAAAATATGGATATCACTGTATCCGAAAGTAACGTTGGACAATAATAAAATGGAACAAGTTCCGACGGGGCTTGCAACTCCTGTAATAAAATAATTTCATGCAGGTTCAAAACCCATGATTTAACATCTTGTGTGTGTGCTAAACATTTCCCAAAATTGTAACACAATCTATATATGGATTTGAAACACAAGAAATAATTAATGCAATTTATTTTCAAAATAAATTTTGTGCATAATTTAGTCGGCATTCAACGTCTCAACCCATACTCCTCCGAATCCCTCCGGTCCACTATTGTCATCCGGATATTCAAACCTCTTAAGGTAGAGTTAGGAATTACATCAATTAACCTTACGGTTTTTCCTCGAACCAAAGTCGGTTCAATAAATCTATGGTTCTAATCCAACCATCAATCTCGACCCGAAACGGTCTACTTAAAGCAAATATCATGCTTATCGTCACTCTAAGTGACTAATGCTAGAATCGTCCATCTATTCCAACGACTACTAGCTTAGAAATTTCTTCACTACCCCAACGATCATCGCATTAAAGTAGTTCAAGTATGCACATGTACTAGTAGATTCACCATGACACTGGCCAGGTGTCACTATGAACGTACCGTACATGATTACCCTTGCTACTCTAGGCGTGATTCCCGTTTCTAATAACTCTTATTGACCTCAAAACATCCTATCTTAATGTGCCTAATGGTGAATTTCACTCTCATTTACTTAAAAGAACGCTAGTTTGACTCTAGGCATCCACAATCAACACCTAATTCTCTCAAATTTATGCTCTGATACCAACTTGTAACACCTACGAATTGGGAAAGAGTAACTAATTAAAAAATTTGATATTACATCTGAAACAATTGGATTTATTCCTATAATTCAAATAGGTAAAAGACCTCAAATTATCCACTAGGATTATCCTCAAACAATATATATAAAGCAAGTCTTATTACCAAGACTAAAACTACCTTGGGTGATAATTAACCCGAGTACAAGTTGCTAATCCCATGGATGAATGCGGAAAACTTCACTTAAGTTATTCACCTCACGAGCACTTTACTAGCACACGACCTTTCACACGTGTCACTAGAACTACTCCCAACCTGAGACCTGTTGCATATGCCGACAAATAAAAAGGGTTAGGCTAACGCCTAGTGAGTTCAAGAGTTTATAGCATGATTTAAATAAATCTTTAAATGAAAGTTTGCAATATAGATTACGATTTCCAAAAGGATTTGCAAAAGGGATATAAACGACTCATTTTCCAACGCACCCAAAATTTATGAGAAAAGTCCCCAAAATGTATAAAGCGTTTTACCAAAATGAATTCAAATCCCAACTCACTCAAATACGTGAATACTTTCTATATTAGACAAAACCTTCAAATATGGTTGACAATAAATACTTAACTCGTAAATCATGGAAAACCATCCATTTAATTATAACCTTTCATTGAAAACATAATACGAAGCAATACTCACGCAACCGTAAAATGTAATGAAGTACCAAATACCATAAATATGGTAATGACCTGCTTTATTTAGACTTTAATACACATGGAGGGGAATCCAATACTAAAGTCATCCAATCGCAGTCAAAAGTATAAGACCAACAATAACAATAAACGGGGACAATATACAGTCCCAAATAGGTTGGCCAGCGACGGGGGAGACCCGTATCCATTGAGAGTGGATGAACACAAAAGTACGCCACTCATACAATGTTAGTTGTACGACACTTCACTGCATAAAAGCCCAAGTGTCCCATACGACGCCTTACTAATCACACCCAAAGAGACAGCTGACCTTAGTGATGTATCAATACTGTTAGAGCAAGTTTAATGTTGATTTAAAGTTCAAGGGTTGTTTTGTATTAATTCATTTTGAGCCTTATTAGTGAATGGGTCGTGGGCTTGTTAACCACGGGCCCATTGTATTTAATGTTGATTAGCTTGGAAAAACAAGTTAATCATCTCTTTTACTTTCAAACACTGTATTGTAATATTCTCTCTGAAAGATTAATGAAAGGGATGACCAGTTGAAATCATTGCTTTTATTGCTCATATATTACGATTTCATATTTGTTGCACGGATCTGGATTCTACAATTGGTATCAGAGCAGACGGACGGATTCGATTCAAAGCCTCTCTAGTGATTTCTGGTAAGATTTTGACTTTTCCCGTATGTGTTCATCTTGAATTTTCGAAATCGTGATTCTGGCTAAATTATTCAATTCTGTTTATTGGGGTGTGTTAGCATTATACTTGTGAGTAATTCTGCAAATTTTCGCATTCCAATTCGATCGTTTGAGTGATTAATTTAGCAATTTAAGATCAAAAGTTTTTGGTAGTGTTCTTGATAAAAGATTCGATTTTTAAGCATCAAAACTTGTTGTTTTTCCACTGAAATCGATTGGATTAGTATTATTTTGTGTTTGGCATTGTTACTAATCTTCCAGGATCGACTTTGGGCAACACTAATCGAAAATTCGAACGATTTGAGCAAAACAGCCGACTTTTCCGGATAAACCAGCCGTGGTTTCCGGACAAGTTGATAGTTCCCGGACATTTGTGTGTTTTCATCCGAACTCCTAATTTTTCCGGGTAAGTTCTGCAATCCGGGTAAGTCACTATTCCTTATACTATCCGGGTAACATTTGTATCCTGAAACCCAGAGTTTCCGGACATATCTTATCCGGACAATCCATTGTACCCGGAAACATCAGTTTATCCGGAAACATCTTGTGCTTTATATTCTATCCGGTAACATTTGTTTATCCGGTAACTTCGTTTTCCGGATTCTTTATCCGGAAACCACCCGGATTCCATAATCCGCAAGGGCGTTGCCCCTTGACCCCACCCGCTAACCGGGTAGCGGGACCCCCGTGCTAAGTCGCAGGAGGGGGACATTTAAGTATTCTTGATACTATTTTACTTTGAATCGAACAATCGTCTGACGATCACTCCAGTGCAACTGAAGATGTCTCCTGCTGAAAAAGTCAAGTCAAAGCCGTGTCAGGTATGTGAACCAGTCTTATTAGAACTTTCTGACCAAATGACACCTCTAGCAGAACAGATAGGTTCCTACAAGGCCAAAAATAATGAACAACTACTTGAGATTAGATTACTATCTGAAAAGTTGGATGTTCAAACGCGATTAACTGAAAAATATAAGTCTGAAAATGCTGATTTAAAAGACAGATGCAAAATCCTTTCATTAGCACCTAAAGACTTAAGGGCCAAGTTATCTGAACTTCAGTCTCAGTTTGATCAGTGCATGAATGAGAAAGAAGAACTTGTTTATCAATGTTCTTCTCTTCAAATTCAGCAGAAGGAGTTTGTTACTAAAATTCTTGATCTTGAGATCAAAATTCACAAGAGGGGTCAAACTGATCAAACCATCTTTCTGAATAAACCTAAAGAGTTCACATATTTTAACAAAGAGTGGGGAATCGGATATGATAACCCGCATTATTTGAAAAAGGGAAGATGGCATGTACCCACCCTATATGATTTTGCGTGCTATGGGTTAGATAAAAAGTACCCAGAATACGCAATTCAATGGACTGGTCCTCTTGAACCAGAAAAGGAGGAGGAAACCGAGGAACATAAACGCACACAAAAACGAGGAATTCAACTTCCATTTTGTTATGAACCGTTAAACTACTCGTATCAAAAGGACAAAAGGTACCTTTCCAATGACTACTTCGACCCCTACAAGGTAGCTACACCCAAGGATTCCTCCAAAAAGGATGAGGATCTAGCACCTGCAACCAAGATTGAGACGGATGAGTTTAAACTCTATGTTCCCCCTCTCATCTTGGAAGCAAAGATTGTCGAGTTGGAGGAGTCGTTTGAGAAAGAAAGGTCTAATTTTCAAAACGAAAAGAAAGTCCTAATCTCTGAGATTGAGAAACTCAAATCTGAGAAATCCGACGGTGTGTCAAGTGAGGAAAAGGAAAAATTTCAGTGGGAAATCAATACGCTCTCCTCGAAACTCTCTGAAATGACAAGAGAAACGATGAAAGAGCATATGATAAATAGTCAACTCCAAGTGCAGCTTGACTTGCTCCAAACTGCGAAGCAATTTTCACCTGAACTTTCCTCTAATTTTTCTGACACATCCTCGTGTAAAGTCTTTATAGGAAATATCTCTTTGCAAGAAAATGAAGTTTCTCAAGATGAGTGTGTTAAAAGGAATTTAAATTCTGATTTTTCATACGCTTCCGCACCGAATTCCCCAAAGCACACAACCGAAAGCACAGCGTGTTCCTCGCCTTCCTCGACCAATCCAAGTCCTGAAATTCCGGAGATAGATTTTTCAGAATACATGAACTCCGAAGGTAATTCTGATAGAGAGTTTGAGTCGTTCCATTTCGACAAACCTCTTCTAAGTCATTCTGACTTTTTGTCTCCAGTGGTTAATCGTCCGGTCAATTTTCAAAAGGGCGACTGTTCTCAATCCAAGACTCCGGCTGTGATCAAGATTCTTAAAAATGCTTCAAATTCTCAAAAACAATCACAGCCGAAGCAAACGACCGAACGACCGACCACTAAGATTCCTGTTTCCTCAAAAGTCACTGACCGCACTGTCCCTATTGTTTCGGATAAAACCGATCGCGCCAAACAAGCAAAACAAAAGTGGCCAGCCAAGGAATCTGTCGAGGGTGTTGCATCAAAGTCGCTCAATACTGTCTTTTACCCGAGAATGAACAAAAACGATTGTGCTTGGAATCATAGGAATAATTTTGTTAAAAGAGATATTAATTTTCCGATGAAAATTTACTCCATTCAGCAATTGATTCAATTATCGCACGATCGTTTGTGTTGTTCTAGTTGTGGTTGGAATGACTTTGATGATATCCATAACAATGATTGGTTTGGGTCATATCACATGTATAATTCGACACCCAAATGCAAACCCCGTAATAACCAGCAAAGACACTATCAAAAACGGGGTTACCAATCAGCGGTTAAACCACAGCGGGAGACCAAACCTGCTCCTAGATGGGTTGCTCCTACTGAGGTTAAACCGGCACCCAGGTGGAAAGCTACTACAAAATCTGTTCCTCCTAAAGGTGTAAATTCTGCACCGAAGAGGAAACAAGTGCCAAAACCAGTTCCCTCTACCGGTGTCAATCCTACACCTAAAGGGAAAGCTGGGACAAAGCAAGCTTCCTCAAACGGTGCCAAACCTAACCCTCCCGGACCCAGGAAAATATGGGTACCGAAGGTCCGCTAAACTTGTTTTGCAGGACGGTCATGTGTGGTACTTAGACTCTGGATGCTCCACACACATGACCGGAAGGAGGGAGCTGCTCACGATCTACAAGGAATCATATTGCGAAGACGTGAGGTTTGTCCATACCTGTGCTTTAACAAGCGGCTCATGTGTTTGGGGGGGAGCATGATCAGCCATCAGGTAAGTATACTCTACTATTGAGGGGGAGCGTCACACGCAATTTTTTAAATGCTGAAAAGTTTTTTTTGTGTGTGTGGATACTCCCGTGCGTATCTCAGTCTACGAGCACATTCTGAGGGGGAGCATGTCATCTTATGCTCACCATTTGAGGGGGAGCGACACAAGTTTTTCTTTAAATGTCTAAACGTTTTTGTGTGTCGAACTCTCCACTGCACAATTTTTTGCAATATTCGAGGGGGAGCAAAGCAATCCCCATGCTCAGTTTGAGGGGGAGCGAGAGAAGGTTAATTTTTAAATCCAAACAGTCCTATTTTGGCAAAATCTACAAGGACAGAGCATTTTTTGTGAAAATCCCAGAGTATCCGGACAATCTTATTTTTGTCCGGAATGCTCAACTTTATCCGGAAACCATGTTTGTCCGGAATGCTCAACTGTATCTGGAAACCATGCTTGTCCGGAACACCTTTTATCCGGCTACTTGTGTCTGTCCGGAAAGTCTTTTTTGTTCAAATCCTTGTCCGGACACCCCTGTTTTGATCTATCCGGTACCTGTTATGTCACTGCCAATCCTCAATTTGTCCCAGATTGAGCCACTTAATGCAAAGGTACGCACCGGAACTTGTTTATCCGCCTCAGTTTCTAACTTTTGGTCTTTTTACAGATATTCCATGGCGGATCAACAACCTCAATCCAAGGGGAAGAGTCACACTGTTTTTCTTACAAAGTATAAATATTTTTTTTCTTGTGTTGATATCACTCTCACTCCGAGGGGGAGCAAGTCAATCCCCATGTATGTTTTGAGGGGGAGCAGGATAATATCCATGCTTTCATTTCAGTTGAAGCCCTACCTATGATAGCATATAGACGAGAGTTAGGGAATCCCATGGTCCAGCCAGCGCCGGAGGGACCTTCCCCGGGATATAGAACATGTGAGAAGGAGGGAGTTAAGGTCAAAAGCAAACCAAGAAAGATTGAGCCGTAAAGATAAAGAGGCTCCTGAACGAACCCAGCCACGCGATATCCGGGTTACCACATCTACTACCTCGTCTCATTTGTTGGGACAGGGTATTGAATAAGCCTCCGTGGACCCAGCGGAGCATTTGCACGACCTCCTCAGCCACTCATCCGTCTCTCAAAAGACGGATGTTTCAGTCTCACACGGGGATATAGCACAACTTCCACCGGTCTCTCACTCGGAGAATACTGGTGTTGAAACATCGAGTCTAGATCCACTTGTTAATGAAGATTCTTTGACTAGGACACTTGATGCGGAACAACACCAAGTCGCGGCTCTTTGTGACCCGACCGGAACGTCTGTAGTGTCTCCGTCTACCAGAACACGAGGATCGGACGGAAATCCTACCACAGCTAATATCACGCCAACTGTGAACGTAGGTGGCTCTACCCACGCGGTAGATGCCTCAACGAGTAACCTAAGTGGTCCCGGAGTTAGTAACCCAGACTTCGTGTCACCAGGGTCCCTGGACAGCACCCTTAAGGCTGTCCGTCAGGATATGGAGCAACATATGCAGCAACATGTAGCCTCTGAACTTGCCAAAGCTATGCGCACTATCAAAGGTAAAGGCCACCTCATCGAAACAGAAACCGCCCTTGTACCTCCACCGATTCAACCGCAACCTAACTACTCGGTGGACACCCTGAAGATGATGCTATTGGCCCAACTGCTCCAGGAATCAGACACAACCACCTCTACCGAAGCAGACCTGATCTCAGTTCTCCGATCCCAGGTCACTGCTCCATCTTCATTTATAACATCACGCCTTGACGCCTTTGACTCGACCCTCAACGACTACAACAAAGCGCTCGCCACGCTGTCTGAGAGGGTCCGCTCACTAGAAGACACTTGTAAGAGTCAGGCCGGCGGTCTCAAACGTAAGCACGATGACCAGGATGATCCTGATCACCGTAAGGGGGAGAAGCGTCTACGCCAAACCGAGACCGCCCAGATCATGACTGCCGAAACTACAATAGTGGTTCAACAGGAACCCCCAACAGTGGTTCAACAAGAACCCCCAACTGCGGCAATTACATCAGAAGCATCCGAAGCCGAGTTGCCACTAGCAGATATGGTCATAGATATGGAGATTTCAGATGAAGAAGACCCGACGGTTGAAAAGCCCGAGGGTTCAACACAGGAACTGGTTGATTTTGACTCATCAGACATACCAATTCTGGACATGATAGATCCAGATTGTGAAGCCAACCCGGAGACCGAAGATGCATGGTACGAAAAAGCCGCCAGTGCCGTAAATCTCCAGGTAAATTTGGTCTTCCTCACTGATGAGGACGACAACATTGATTATGATCAGTTCCTGTTCCAAAATTTGTATGGAGCATCCCCCATTCACTATGCTCAACCCGCCGGAACACCATCAACAAGACCCAAGTCTACTACTTCCGATCTTCCGACAACTGCTCCTCCCACGACAGCTTCTGATCTTCCTCCCCCTCCTCAACAACAACAAATCCGTTGGGAGAAGATCATTTTACTTATCCCTCATTTGGAAGAATCTCTGAATAAGTTGTTCGTCCACAAGCTTCGCCTGATCGAGCCGACCTTCTGTCTGGGTATTTACAACTTTAGCCCAGAATTTCAACGCCGGTATATACTAGCAATGCAGCGATGTCTCTCAGTCAACCAAGTCAGAACCAAACTTCGGATCACAGAGGTAATCAGTATCTATTCAAGACGCATTATGAGGATCGTCTACCCAGTTTTCATTATTCGACGTGAAGATGGGAACGAATGGAAATTTTCTGAAGCTGACTTCAAGAACCTCCGACCGCTCGACTTTCTGGTTATTCTGAAAGAATTACGTACAAGAACCATCCGACCGCTAGAGATTACAAAGGCGCTCGAAGTTGTTCGTCGATACTTGGTCCGCACCATCATGATATCTTATCTATCGGACTTCCAAATGGCTATCGAGAACAAGGCGAAAAAGGTAAATCTGATCAAGCCGAATCTGAAAGCACCTGAGTTAAACATGTATCTCGAGAACGCTATGCTTCTGGAACCAGAATTCGGGATTGTTTACCTCAGTCAGGTGGAAAGATTCTGCGACGGCATGCTCCTAAAGGTCAGAGATGCTATTCGAAAGATTATTCAACACGAGTCTGAGAATCCAAGGTATTCTTATGTTCCAAATCCGAATGAAGTAACTGCTCGGAATGCCTTGGAAATGATTGAAGATCGCATCGACTATCGCCGCGCCATCAGATTGTTCGAGGTACACTTTGCGCTTCGCAAAAGATATGTCTTCAACTGGAGAGATCTAGAGCGCCAACTCGAACTTCAAATCAAAGGGGAGATTGTTAGAGCAGGTTTAATGTTGATTTAAAGTTCAAGGGTTGTTTTGTATTAATTCATTTTGAGCCTTATTAGTGAACGGGTCGTGGGCTTGTTAACCACGGGCCCATTGTATTTAATGTTGATTAGCTTGGAAAAACAAGCTAATCATCTCTTTTACTTTCAAACACTGTATTGTAATATTCTCTCTGAAAGATTAATGAAAGGGATGACCAGTTGAAATCATTGCTTTTATTGCTCATATATTACGATTTCATATTTGTTGCACGGATCTGGATTCTACAAATACGCATACCACCAAAGGCTCGGCCCATGCAGGTATACAACCATGGCTTTGCCCCGACATGGCGAAGGTCATATTCGCCCAAAGTGCTCAACCATGACTCAACCCTCCTAGTGGACCCTTGAAGGTAAAGGTCATCTAACATGGGGTTCGGTCAAATCCCGCAACACCCAGTAGACCATCAAATAAAGACTGACTCACGTGCCTATGGATCCAATGCAACACAGTTTATAATAATAAGCCCATCCTGGAATGACTAACGCACCCGGGCATTCAAATAATAATAATGCGCAATAAGTGAGATATGGTGCAATAAAAGCAAACCATAAATAAGACTCTACATCGAGCCATTAAAATCGGACAAATGTCCCCAAAACTATCTCAAAGTCAAAACCGAGCAAAATGCTCAAACTTATTAGACCCATATATAATGGTAGTCAAATAGCATAAAAATGTATTTAAACATAAATCGGGTAAACCAGTACCACAAGATCATTATTAACCCAAAACTCAACACAGGTTAAAACAAAAGGGTTTTCCCAAAAGGACTCACACCCTTATAATTCTCAAAATGGTTATTGACACTAAAACGTGCATTCTCCCAAATGGTTTATAAAATCATTTATACAAATATGATTAAACCATCAAATAGACTCCATTTTGAGTAATAAATCTTTTAAGGATATATTATGATTTCTACATATCAAAATATCCAAAAATCCCAACTATGGGTATTTTACAATATTTATGAAGATAAATACTTCAAGAGAGTTAAACTTATCAAATAACTCAACAATTTATAATTTCAAGTAAAACACACAAACATTTGGAAAATAACATTTTTGGCATGTACAAAGTTTTCACAAAGCAACTTGAACTAACCTTGCTAGATTTAGGCTAAATCTAGAATTTCCCCAAACGTAAGCTCCTTTGAAGCATCTTGCATCTTCAAGCTAAAACCTCAAAAAACCTAGATCCATGAGTTTCCAACCACAATAATTAGATCTAACCATGAGGAATCGTTTTCCAACCATTGTACACCAAAATATCCATTTATATCAAAACCCTAACTTCAAAGATGAAGAGAAGAGGAGATTACCTTAATCACACTTAAATCCACCAACCAAAAGTCTCTAGAACCACCAAGATGAGCCACAAACTCCTAATCTTCAAATGGAGTGAAAAGGGTTTGGTGAAAACCCTAGAATGTTGATGAAGGAGATGAAGTGGAAGGTTTCTTGAATGGGTTAAGGTTTTCCAACAATGGTGATGGTTAGATTTGGGGAAGAAGATAAAGAGGAGAGAGGAGGCGTAGGGTTTTCTTCAGAGAAAACGATTTTAGAGAGAGAGAGGGAAAAGGGTTTGAGGTTGAAGGTGAATGAGGGAAGAGAAAGAGAGAAAAGGGTTTAAAACCCAAAATATCTCATCAGATGCCCCGCAGACGTCCGCATGGCACCCTCATGGACGTCCGGCTCACGTTGTCCGAAATCCCTCAAAATTCTCTGTTGCTTCCGCAGATGATCCGCGGACTTCCGCGCCTTGCGGACGTCCGACATGAAGCCTTACGGACGTCCGTGAGCCCCAAAGTTTTTTTCTCAATTTTTCGGGTGTTACACAATTGACACAAGGGTCATCGAGGGATTGTGGCCTTCTTGATCATCCAGGTCGATTATTTTTACCATGAAGCATACATTTGTGGTGTCCTTTTCACTTTCAGATGTAGGTTTATCTGCCAGTCATGATTTTTGGTAACCATACATTTTCCTCTTTAAGCAAGATTTTCATTTCTTTCCTTTTCTCTTATGTGTTTGTCTTTGTACTTTTCAGCCCCGTCATTATTTACAGAAGAGACATATTGGTCGATTTTTCATGTGGGAGAGAGATTGGAAGCATCTTGCTTGGATATGCCAGATTTTGAAAAAAATCGGCCAGAGGAAGAAGTTCTGGGTCTTTCAACTCGTTTGCTTCTACACTCAGAGGCAAAATGACCTTTCTCACCACAGTTAAAACATTCTTCATTCGTTTTGTCAGAGGAAGAGTGTTTGGAGAGAGATGAAGAGGACTTTCGACTGAACTTAGATTTACCAGATGAAAAATGAGATTTTGATTTTGAATACTTGACCGACATAGCCATTCCATCTGATAGCTGGTAAACCGAAGTTTCCTCACCTTCATCATCAACATCATTTAGATATGCTTCTGAGTAGTTATTAGAGTTCTCCAGACTATCATGATCATATTTATCATATGGGTAGGTGATTCTTGGAACGCACACAGTTCTTTTGGAATAGTCACTTACTAGAGCTAAAGGAGAGCTCTTTATTTATTTGATGACAGGCATATGATCAGGTGATAATGTCGTTTTCCGACATTATTTTGATCCCGAAGTTGTTCTGTTTGTTGTAAGTTCACGAGTAAAAATAGTAGAATTTAATGGTTTTTATGAGAAAGTACAGGTTTATATGGAAGAATGATGTTGGAAGAGTTTTGGAGCAATCGGAGCAAGTCTACAACAGTCCAGTGCAAAAAGGAGAAAAATCAGATTTTTGGACCAATCAGTGCTCTGCGCGCCTCTGAGCGCGCCTCTAAACGCTCCCACAAACGCGCAAGTTGCGCGGCTCTGAGCGCGCCTCCAAACGCTCCCACAAATGCGCAGGCTTATTTTCGCAAACATTCCAGTGCTCTGCGCGCCTCTGCTCGCGCCTCCAAACGCGCCCGCAAACGCGCAGAAGACCTGATACGTTTTTAAAGCCTTTTTTTCACCTAGGGTTGGGCATCTGATCTTAGTTACGGCCGTAGACTCTTTCTGGGCGATTTTGGGAGCACGAGGGAGATTCTTGAAGACGAATAGAAGGCAAGAAACATCAATCAACGAGAATCAAAAGGCGAATCGAGTTCATTCATCGAAGGATTAAGTTTTTCAGGGAGTTTTAGATTTCATTTCTTTTAAGAACCAACATGTTTACTTTCGTTTTTATTAATTCTTTTCTGAGTTGTGAAACCCCCAATATGAACTAATCCGTTCATGTTGGGGGGTTGGTTTGAATCATGGTTGGATGATTATTTAGCTTTACAGTAGATACGATCGATTTGATTCTTATGGATGAAACATGTGGGATTGTTCTTAATGCTTGTAATAGTCCGATCATCTATTATTTGATTTAATGAATCTTTTAACGTTTGAGAAAAGTTTTGAGGTTTATCTAATCCTTCATGTCTTAGTCGAATCTGAGATAGAAATATGATAATTCGTACTTTGTGGGTTTTTAATCATTGTTTGTTCAATTATCTTTGTTGAGATCGAATGACGATACAGAGTGTTGAATGAATGTTGCTATAGCTTGATAGAGTATAGTGATGGTTTGTGATTATACCAGTCATCCTGGAGTTATGTCAATCGTGTCAAATCTGTGAGTTAAGTAATTGTTTACCTGAGGAATCCAACCCTCCAACTCTCTCTCTTTTCTGAATTAATTAAGTTTCAATTTCGTATTCCAATACGCAAGAACCCAAATCAATCTGCGATAGTCTAGTTAATAATCTATACAGTCATTGTGGTACTTGACACCTGGTTCCTTTGGTTCGATACTCGTACTTACCGTACGTTAATACTTGATTCGACCCGTACACTTGATGTAGATTTAGGGGGGGGGTGTAAACCCACCTATCAAGTTTTTGGCGCCATTGCCGGGGAACCTGTTTTGTGTTGATATCACTACCAGCTGTTGAAATTATTACATTAGACACCCTGTTTTATTTTATTTTTATCTTACTTTGAAAGTGCATATATTTTTGGGTTTTGAGATTCTATATTCTCTGTTTCAGGTTACCTCTTGGTTTATGCCAAGAAGAAGACTGTTTCGGGAATTACTACCTATTGACCCGGAGATAGAACGAACTGCCAGAGATCTGAGAAGACAAGCACGGAACAGAATGGGTGACAACAACGTCAACAACTTCGAAGAAGATTGGGATGAGGAGATGGTCATGGGCAATGTTCCACCAAATGAAAATGCAAACAATGGTCCTCCTCCTAATAATCAGAACAATCAGAACCACAACAATGCCAATGCCAACCACAACGTTAATCATGGCGTCAACAATGGGATCCATAACAATGTCAATCAACCACCACCACCACCACAAAGGGTACCTATGAGGAATTTTGCCAATCCAAACATGGGGGCTTCACAGTATGGCCCATATGTTCCTCCGATAGCTGCTAATAATTTTGAAATCAAGCTTGGTACCATCCAGTTGGTGCAGTCGAACATGTTTGGAGGTGCAGCGACTGAAGACCCCCATGCACATTTGTGCTCATTTGAAAAAATATGCAATACCTTCAAGGTAAATGGGGCTGATCAAGACTCGATCAAGATACGGTTGTTCCCATTCTCATTGAGGGAACGCGCCACTACTTGGGAAGAGAATATACCACCGGGGTCAATTCGAACTTGGAACGACATGGTTACAGCTTTTCTCAACAAGTTCTTTCCACCGTGGCGAACGGCTCAACTGTTATCCGACATCACACATTTTTCCCAATGGGATCAAGAGTCGTTGTACGAAGCATGGGAAAGATATAAAGCAATGCTCAAGAAGTGTCCACATCATGGGTTACAAGAGTGGATGGTTATACAAACATTCTATGTGGGATTGAACCCTCAATTTAAGAATGACCTCACAGCTGCTGCAGGTGGAGCCTTAATGAACAAGTCCTATGAGGAAGCGGTCGAATTGATAGAAAATCTAGCAGAACATAGCTATTCCACTCCAAGGTCTGCTGTTAGAAAAGTTGCAAGCGTGCAAGAAACAGAAGAGTTGAAGGCGATAAAGGCACAATTGACTGCATTGACCAACCAAATGAAAGGAGCGGCTATTCAACCGAATGTTCAGAATTTTCAAGACTATCAATCGCCGGAACAAGTCCAGTTCGTTCAGAACCGACATAATCAGCCGAGGAATGACCCATTTTCCAACACCTATAACGAGGGATGGAAGCGACATCCTAACTTTTCTTGGAGTCAACCTCAACAAGGCCCGGCAAGGAAACGATGCAACAGCAACAGCAGCAGCAACATTCTGGTAACCAATCTAACTCTTCAAATTCTTTTCAGGCTAACAATGTTTACCGTCCCCCAGGTTACAATCAAAGGAAATATGATGAGGGGCAATCTTCAGAAAAGAAGACGGGATTGGAGGACATGATGATGAAATTCATGACAAAGATGGAAGGTGCGGTTGAAGGATTGGCAAGTACAGTCGGTAATGTGAAGGCGACAACTGACCAAAATACCGCCTCAATCAGAATGTTAGAAAGACAAGTCGGCCAAATCGCTGAAGCACTACAATCCAGAACTCAAGGTCAAATCCCTAGTCAGACTGAACGAATACCAAGAGAGGAGTGCAAGGATATTCATCTGAGAAGTGGAACAGAGCTGATTAGAGACCCTACACGGGAGCCTTCACCAAAGGAAGCCGAGCAAGAGGTGGAGATCATTGACATGGATGCGTTGGAGGATGATAGAGAGATTGTGAGTGAAGAGAATAAGAAGAATGAAGAAGAGGCACCAAAGCAACCACAGGTCAAGCCGACAGCTCCAAAAGTGCCCTATCCGAGCAGGCTTAAAGCCTACAGGGATGATCTAAACTTTTCTAAATTTCTTGAAATTTTTAAGAAATTGCATATTAACATTCCTTTTGCAGATGCTTTGGCACAAATGCCAACATACCTCAAGTTTATGAAAGATATCTTATCCAAGAAGAGGAAGATTGAAGATCAGGCCACAATTGTACTTACTGAGGAGTGCAGCGCGATCATACAGAACAAGCTTCCCCAAAAGCTTAAGGATCCAGGGAGTTTTTCGATCCCTATCCAAATTGGGAGCTTTAATTTTAATAAGGTATTATGCGATCTAGGAGCTAGTATTAACCTGATGCCATTATCTGTTTTCAGGAAACTCGGCTTGGGGGAGGTGAAGCCGACATTCATGACTCTTCAGCTTGCTGATAGATCGATAAGGTACCCGTATGGAGTGATCGAAGACGTCTTGGTAAAGGTTGGCAAGTTTTACTTCCCGATGGACTTTGTGGTGTTGGATATCGATGAGGACATAGAGGTCCCGCTGATACTGGGAAGATCCTTCCTAGCCACAAGCCGAGCGCTGATCGACATGGAGGAAGGCGAGATGACTTTGAGAGTTGGTGGTGAGAGGGAAGTGTTCAAGATGTTAAAGAAGATAAGAGATAGAGGCGAAGAGAAATTTGGTGAGCAAGAAAGGCCGAAGGAGTGATCGGAAAGAAAGTCGTGCCACGAAAGAAAATACGGCGCTGGGTGGGAGGCAACCCACCATAGGTTAATTCGTAATTTTTATTTTGGTCAGTTTCTTATTGTTGTGTGCTTTCTTTTGTTTTGTGTGTTGTTTGTGTTTTGTGTGTTTGTGTTTAGTTTTTGATCCCTGATAGCAATTCTGATATGACCAAGAGCAAGGCAGGAGAAGGAAGGGCAGAAATAGGTGAACAGTGATCCGCGCATGCATCCTGAAAGGTATCTACACAACACCTCTTTGCAAACCTCGGTTTCACCAAGGTTTGGGGTCCCTGTTTTCAATTGAACTTTATCGTTTATGATTCCTTGTTGAGAAAACAAACCTAATCTAGAGATTAGGTTTGGGGTTGCGTAATTATTGTTAGTTGTACCGATTCGCTATTTCGTGATTCTTTCTTTTATATGTTATTTGGTCCATTGGGGACAATGTTTATATCTGGTTTGGGGTGATTTGTCGAGTCTATCATTGGTTGATCTCAGTGGATTGAATAATCACCTTGTTTATAGTGAGGAATGGGCGACCAATTGAGCATGATTTAGTGTGAGAGTTCGAAGACACTAATTTTGGGGAAATGATTTAGAAAGGATAATATAGCACAAAGGTGGACCTGGGCGACTGCACACATAGAGACATTAGTGGAGACCACCCGTAAGTTTGTTGAGCCATACACATGCTAACTTCGATTCTGAGAGACTACACACTACTCGATACACTTTTCATTAGTCCTTTGATCATTGTTGTAGCTGATCTCGCTATAACTTGCATCCATTATCAAAGACATCCATAGGAATAGAAGTGAAGCTTCTGCCTATCTTTGTGAACAAACCATGTGAGAACTCATAAAGCTTATTGGTTGCTGCTAATCCCACTGCTTTTCACTACTCAAGGTTCTCAAATGAAAACCCGTGTAACCCCCTCAGTAAAAAAAAACTGCAAACCCAATAAATCAGTCATAAAGGGTTTTGCCAAAAAAAAGAGCTAAATAAAACTGAGGGGTCAGTTTAAAGAATTTGAGAGAAGTGTTAGGAAGCTTGAACGAAAGAAAGAAGGGAGGCTCATCAAATACCATCATAAATCCTTTGACCTCTACCCAGAAGCAGCAACCATACCCAATTAAATATTTGAATTCAGCATAGAGAGTTTGTAAAGAGTGGCGAAGCAACGTTTCTATGTCCTAGTCTTGATAATGGATTCCTTCTGAGATCAATTTGTGTACAACTGTGCGTTATTGTTTAATTGTTGTTCATGCATGCTTTGTGAATTCTTGTACCCCACTTCTAAAAGCATGACAGCAAGTGTGAAACCTAGGGCTCGAGTGAAGAGAGAAAACCATGAGGTAGGGTCAAGGCGAAATCCTCTCTGTGTGTGTTTAGTCTAGGTGCACTTAAGTGTGGTGTGGTCCCTGATAAATCCAGTTCCCAAGGTTTTGCTGTTTAGATTCCATAGCTAGGTCTGCTCACTATTCGTCCATCTCACAGGTAATTCATGTTGGTTTTTGAGTTGACTAGAGATCGCTAATGATATTCTCGACAACACGAAATTGCGATTGTTTGGATTGTGGTTGAATGCTTATTTGTGTCGCTATTTTGCTTGGGGACAAGCAACGCTCGGTTTGGGGTTGTTGATAATGTCGTTTTCCGACATTATTTTGATCCCGAATTTGTTCTGTTTGTTGTAAGTTCCCGAGTAAAAATAGTATAATTTAATGGTTTTTATGAGAAAGTACAGGTTTATATGGAAGAATGATGTTGGAAGAGTTTTGGAGCAATCGGAGCAAGTCTACAACAGTCCAGTGCTAAAAGGAGAAAAATCAGATTTTTGGACCAATCAGTGCTCTGCGCGCCTCTGAGCGCGCCTCCAAACGCTCCCACAAACGCGCAAGCTGCACGCCTCTGAGCGCGCCTCCAAACGCTCCCACAAATGCGCAAGCGTATTTTCGCAAACATTCCAGTGCTCTGCGCGCCTCTGCGCGCGCCTCCAAACGCGCCCGCAAACGCGCAGAAGACATGATACGTTTTTAAAGCCTTTTTTCACCTAGGGTTGGGCATCTGATCTTAGTTACGGCCGTAGACTCTTTCTGGGCGATTTTGGGAGCACGAGGGAGATTCTTGAAGACGAATAGAAGGCAAGAAACTTCAATCAACGTGAATCAAAAGGCGAATCGAGTTCATTCATCGAAGGATTAAGCTTTTCGGGGAGTTTTAGATTTCATTTCTTTTAAGAACCAACATGTTTACTTTCGTTTTTATTAATTCTTTTCTGAGTTGTGAAACCCCCAATATGAACTAATCCGTTCATGTTGGGGGGTTGGTTTGAATCATGGTTGGATGATTATTTAGCTTTACAGTAGATACGATCGATTTGATTCTTATGGATGAAACATGTGGGATTGTTCTTAATGCTTGTAATAGTCCGATCATCTATTATTTGATTTAATGAATCTTTTAACGTTTGAGAAAAGTTTTGAGGTTTATCTAATCCTTCATGTCTTAGTCGAATCTGAGATAGAAATATGATAATTCGTACTTTGTGGGTTTTTAATCATTGTTTGTTCAATTATCATTGTTGAGATCGAATGACGATACAGAGTGTTGAATGAATTTTGCTATAGCTTGATATAGTATAGTGATGGTTTGTGATTATACCAGTCATCCTGGAGTTATGTCAATCGTGTCAAATCTGTGAGTTAAGTAATTGTTTACCTGAGGAATCCAACCCTCCAACTCTCTCTCTTTTCTGAATTAATTAAGTTTCAATTTCGTATTCCAATACGCAACAACCCAAATCAATCTGCGATAGTCTAGTTAATAATCTATACAGTCATTGTGGTACTTGACACCTGGTTCCTTTGGTTCGATACTCGTACTTACCGTACGTTATTACTTGATTCGACCCGTACACTTGCGGTAGATTTAGGGGGGGTGTAAACCCACCTATCATCAGGATCCTTTGTTGTCTTGATGCACGTATAGAGAAAATTTATTGGGGTTAAACTTAGGTGGTTTGGCTATAGAGCCATTGTCGTATGATCCAGCAAGAGAGTTTTGAGAAGAACCAATGTTCATAGAGGAAGATGATGCCATTTTAGGTCAAGTTTATTGAATTAAACTGACCCGCTTTGTTGGTCCTGAAGGGTTATACAGGTTTGTAGAAGGGGGGGGGGGGTTGAATACAAACACGGATTTTTTTCTTTCAAAATTGTTTATTGATATATATCAAACAATTTAAAGTTTGTTGCGGAATAAGATCAAGTTAAAAAAACTAATCTAAACAAACTATGAGAACACACAGATTTCTTGAACTAGAAATTTAGAGAGAAAAGAAATAAGAAAATAAAGGATAGTTTTCTAACAGTAAGATAGTCCAGCAAGAAAGAAAAGCCGAGTACTTCAAGTATGAAGTAGGGTTTCCTTTATATACTGCATGCATTAAATGCAAGTCAATATACATTTACACGTGGCAACCTTTGGTTGGTTGCATGATTTGACTTTGGCAAACATCCTAGTGGCCGCATGATGAACAGTATAGTTGTAGAGTTGGTTGTACGATCCTGGACAAAAGGGATGTCCGTTCTGACAAAATCGTACGGGGGCGTGCAAGGAGATAAGACAAAAGTTGCTTGTAGAACAGGCTTCATGATCAGCGTTCGCTGAATGGATCTTTATCAGCGAATGATAAAGTTCAGCGTTCGCTGAAGTCTTCTACTTGAAACTTCGCGTAAAATGGATAAGTGTTTTCTTCGCTGATATCAGCATCAGGTCACTAGTAGACTTAGTCACTTGTTCTTCAGCTTGGTCTTCGATTTCAGCTTCAAACTTGGTTGACGCGAATCTTGTCCTCAGGGATCATAAGCAAACAATTACATGATAAACATTCAGCGACCATCAGTGAGACTGAACAGGCTTAGGGTTCACTGATGTATAGTGTTCGCTGAAGTATAAATTTAAAGATTGTTTTTCATCAGCGATACTAAACAGACTTAGTATATTTTCTTTGATGATAAAACATTAATACATATTGTTTACTTACAATTTCACTAAGTGTTTCTCAGGGTCATTATCAAATCACTGGGGGTTTGGATAGTTTTGTTGTGGATCCTTCACTGAACGTTGGGCTAGTTCAAGTGCATAGTTTTTGTCACTAAGCTCAACCTTCTATTTTTCAGCGAGGATTTCTTCAGCTTTCAAGGCTTCAGCGATTTCCCTTGAGGTCAAGCAGCGTAGATGAGGAGGAACCAAACGCTGATTGTCGAGTTTTTGGATCATCGCTGCTCTCTTTCGTTGTTCATCTACACTTGGCCTTTGAGGAGGCAAGGAAGGTCTTCTTTTGTGGGAGAGCAATTCTTCTTCAACGTCTTGTTCTTCAGTCTCTTCCAGAACAGAGACTGGGATTATTTGTTATTCAGCGTTGAGCGCTGGGATTATTTGTTGTTGTAGATGAGGAGCTTAAGCGGTAGCCTCAAGCAGGGGAGAGGACTAGCTGAAACAAAATGATCAATGGAGTTAGATCATTTGAGAAAAAAGATAGAGAAAAGAGAGCTAAGTGTTTAGAGGTTTAAGAAGGAGAAGGGTTGAGATTGAGAATGGGTACAGGAGGGATGCAATATAAGGAAAAAGGATGTAGTGTACCTGACAAGTTGTTTTCTTTAACAAGATTGTCAAATTGTCTTCAGGAGACTTTGCCTTGGTCCCCTCCCCTGGTTCGTTTATAGAAACCCCTTTAAGAATAGGGGCTCGGATTGTTGCAGGCTGAAAGAAGAACCCGTCATCATCGTCATCATTATCATCTTTTGGAGATGATGATGGTTCATCGTTGTTCAGCTCGATGTCTTCTTTTTCTTCCTCTTCCTCTTCCTCATTAGAGAGGACTTGAACATCGCCTTGCTCCCCTTCAGATGGAGAGGGACTTTCAGCGGTTCCCTCAGGATGATTAGATTCCTGAGGGTCTTCATTCTTTTCGGTTCCCTCAGGATGATCAGATTCCTTAGGGTCTTCATTCTTTTCCTCCCCCTCAACATTCTGGGGAAGGCCTTTGCTTGTCTTCTCCCCCTCTTTTGCTGAATGGGTGGGGGAGGCAATGGGAGTATTGGCAGCATCGGTTTCAGGGATCCTGTCTTCTTGGCCAGGGTTCCCTACAAGTTTTTCCACCACTGCCATTCTGTCTTCTAGGCCAGAAATGGCAGGTATACTTTCAAGAATGAATTCCACTGCCATCTCCATCTTATATCGGTCATTCTGAGAGAAATGAGATGGAGGGACAGTGGGGGCGTCTAGCCGTTGGAGGATCTTGGTGAGCAGATCATTGTTGTCAGCGACCTTTTTGGAGAGGCTACTCACCTCACTTTATAGAACTGAGTAGTTGGTCTTTAGAGAACTCACCTCACTGCTGAGGCTTAAAAAGCCGTTTGAGATATCAGTGATGGTGGTGTTGAGTTTGGAGATGGTGGATGTGTTATTGATGATGGCGGTTTTGAAAGTGTTCAATCCTCCATCGACTTTGGAGAAGTCAGCGGAGGAAGCCTTGTCAGCGACAGCAGTAGAGATCTGCTTCAGTTTCTCTCTAGCGTCTGTAACCGCTGAAGCGTTATTGGAGATAGTTATGGAGAGATTTTCCACTTTTTCAGCTATGTCCTTGAGGGACTCGCTAATGGTGCCCAAATTTAGACCTATAAAAGAAAATAACTTGTGAGCAAAGGAAAACTCAGAAGTTAGGGGTGCAGAGAGAGATGAAGAAATAGTATGGATACCTGGTGTTATGGTCATCGTTGTGGCAAGAGGGCAAGTCTTGATGAAATTCACAGCGTCAGTCAGGTGGGGTGAAGGTTTCTTCTTGGGAAAGTCAAGAAGGGCGTAATGGTTGTTGCTGGTAAATGTGATTTGATGAAGTTCATGCTTCATATTTTCAGCCTTTGTCATGGTGGTTCCAGCAGTGGTGTTGGTAGCAGTAGCATCAGTGGTAGCAACCATTTTTGCTTGAGAATAAGAATACAGAGAAAAAGATGAAACAAATTCTTAGAATGGAAATGGGTTTCCAAAATAAGGGTTTTAAGGGTTTTTACTGTTGGTCCCGAAAGGGTTATACAAGTTTGTAGAAGGGGGTTGGGGTTGAATACAAACACACGATTTTTGCTTTTCTAAATTGTTTATTGATATGTATCAAACAATTTACAACTTGTTGTGGAACAAGATTAAGGAATAAACCTAATCTAAACAAGCTATGAGAATCACTAAGATTTCTTGCACTAGAAATAAGATAGAGAGAAATTAAGAATAGTAAGGATAATATTCTAATACAAAGTTTCAGCAAAGATAAGGAATGGCCGAAGGTGTTCAGAAGATGAACTTGGGTTTCCTTTATATACTGCATGCATTTAATGCACAATAGTACAACTTTACACGTGGCAGTCGCTGGTTGGTTGCATGGTTTGACCTTGGTAGACAAAACAGTGGCCGCATGATGAACAGTGTAGAATCAGAGTTGGTTGTACGATTCTGGACAAACGGGATGTCCGTTCTGACATTTCATACGGATGCGTGCAAGGGGATAAAACAAAAGTAACTTGCAGAGGAGACTTCATGATCAGCGTTCGCTGAATGATTCTTTATCAGCGAATGATAAATTTCAGCGGTCGCTGAAGTCTTCTACTTGAAACTTCACGTTGAGTGGACAGGTCTTGGCTTCGCTGATATCCGCATCAGTTCATTAGTAGACTTATCGCTGGTTCTTCGGCTTGATCTTCGACTTCAGCATAGAACATGGTTGACGTGAAACTTATCTTCAGGGATCATAAGTAAACAACATATTTTATCAGCGATCATCAGTGAGGCTGAACAGACTCAGGGCTCATTGATGAACAGTATCGCTGAATGTGTAAATTAAAGAGCGAGAGTTCCTATCAGCGGTACTGTAGAGACTTAGTACTAATCAGCGATAGTGAAACTCTAATACATATTGTCTACTTACAATTTTCACTAAGCGTTTTTCAGAGTCAGTATCATATCACTGAGGGTTTGGATCAACAATCTCCCCCTATTTGATGATGACATAGCAATAAAGGAAAATTGCTAAGTAAGAAAACATAAGGATAAAAAGGACTCATAAAATATTTGTCCCATTTACTGTTTTCGGGGGTATTTTTCAGTACTGATGGAGAAAAGTACATTTGCTGAAATTTTTCATTAAACTTCGTATCAGTTACAAAGGGAAGTGGAAAGATTACAAGTACCACAAATAATAATTACAAGTACAAAAGTTACAGTTGATAAAATGAAGAAGAATTTACAAAAGGAATTTTATCAACTATTCAGGTTCCTCCTTGATAAGAAGTTCATCAAGGGTATATGTGGTAGGGATCATCCAATAAGGTATTTTTACTCCAAGTTCCCGTCTTCGCTGTGCTTCTTTAAAGATCAGGGGCTTCATGAAGTGTTCGAGAAGATCATCTCTGTAACCGCACAGTAGACAAGATCTCTGAGCTATTCGATAGGGGCAATGCATAGCTCAGAGACACGTTGAAAGCATTTTCGTCCTGTGCAGTCACTGAAGAAAATACCATGAGGATCACTCAAGACTTTTCCAGGAATAAAGCGTTCACCAGGGGGCAGGGAGATGTCGAGTGCTGAGAGATCAGGGTCAGGACCAAGGACTTCTTCTCGCTAAAAACCAATTCTGGTTTCATTTTTGATAGGAAGACCTGAAGCTGAAAATGTTATCTTTTTCTTTGCAGCCGGCCTTCTTCGTTGAACGGGAGGAGGTGGAGGAGGAGGAATATCCACAACTGATGTAACCAAGTCGATCTGCCTATTCAAGTCTTTTTCGACAAAGGTTTTGAAAGTTGAACGTGACCGCTGAATGGCTATCCGCATCTCCAACCATTCAGAGAAACCGTACTTGGGAATCGATGAGGGGTAGATGGTTTCCTTGTGACCATTCTCTCTAAAGAGGTCGATGTCAACGACTGGAACATCTATGGATGTCTTTCTCCTGATGATCACCTTGTTGATTCTGGACCCTTGATATCGATAGTGCAGTCTTTCTTTGCACCAATTCAAGGTAGAGTCAGAGACCTTGGTTTTCTTCTCGACAATCTTTTTGGCGTCCGTCCACAGTTGTCGCTGAACATAGATAGGAGTGTTGATCCCGATATTACTCAACAATGATATTAATATCTATTAGTTCAAACAGATGAGTATGCGGAAGCGTTTTTAACGAACTAAAGAGATATTCTAGGTAGAAAAACACATAGAATCAAATACGTGAAATAGTAATAACACAAGAGTTTTATCTCAAAGATTCACTTTGTATTGATTAATCAAGAACACCAAGAACACCGAAGGTATGAATAATATTCTGCTCTAACAGATGTGTGTATGTGTGTGTGTTGTGCAAAGTTAATAGAAGAGCTCAACATGAGCCTTCTATTTATACTACATTTACAGGGGACAAGAAAGAGACAATAAGTACTAAGGTACAAGACATGATCGTGGGACTGCATCAGGTACAACGCTAATGTAGTGCGCCGTTTTCTGCAAAGGCTGTAACCCATCAGAGGTTGACACGTGGAGTGTGCAGGGCACGCCTTATACGAACGATCTTCAGGATCTTCGTACAGCAGAGGCACGTGAGGTGCACGATATTCTTTATCTTGATCTTCAGGAAACTTCAGTCTTCTAAGTCTTCATACCACAGAGGCTCTGTCAAGTATGACAGAGGCTCTGTGGCCTTGTCCTTTGTGAACGTCTTCTGTCGAGTCTTCACTAGGATCTTTACTCGGTGTCTTGGCAGAGGCTCTGTTGATGTTTTTAATACTTCTTTAAACATAGGAGTTGGAGCTAACAATCTCCCCCTAAGTACACGAAAAGAGGTAATTGACCTCTGTAGAAAGTTTACTCTTCATATAAGGTTATGCCAGAGGCACTTACATTCGATTATAGTACAAGATATGAAAAATAAGCAGAGGAAAGTTGTAGATGTCAGAATCTGGCGTTTGGGAAGTCATTGATTCTTCTGTTGTCGAGTTTTCCATCTTTGAGTTCACGATATATGTTGAAGCAGAGGTTTTTGAAGCTTATGACAGAGTCGATGACCTCTATTAATCTATCAGCAAGAGCTTGATCCATGAACTACGTTCCTCTGTGCTCCAAGAGGTTGGCTCTGAACTCGAGCAGAGTATTGGTTGCATACTTTTGGAAATCAACCTCTAGGAATAACTTCGACTTTCTAGCAGGATCTCGATAGACGTACCCAATCTTTGGAAATGTGATAATGAAGTTTGGTCTGGAAAAGGAGGGGCATTCGTCTTCTGGTGGTGGGAGATTTAAGCTTTTCACTCCAAGGTCGAGTCCCACTTGGAAGTCAGACATGCTGTATATCAGAAGTTTTTCGCGCATTGTCTCCTTGATCATGGGATATGCCCTCTGAACTTCAAGTCTGGTGTTATAATTTTTTCGTGCCCAGCTCAGAAGTTCGGGCAAGTCATAGGGGCTCAGGTTCCTCAGATCTACATCTGAGAACTTGTTCTCTGTTCTGTTGACCCTTTTGACGTTATAGATGTTATAATGGATCTGTGTGCCTTTGGTGTGAGAAAGCTTGCAGTATACAACTTTTGTGATCTTTAAATTGGAGAAGACTTGTTTGATAGGTTTGGCTTTGGTTCTGTAATAGTCTTCTTTTAGCTCCTTAAGTAGATTAGGTGGCAGAATGGATCGTGGCAAGGGATCGTTGATAGCTCTGTTGTACAAGTACTTGTACACCACCCCTTCTATTTGTCGTGGAGGTGCAACGGGTGGAGGTATCGACCTGCGTAGAGCATCAAGATTGCTTTTTATTTGGGCCACCCTGTCTTCTGAAGGTTTTGCCTTTGGACCCAAGACAGGCTTGGTTGACAGAGGGGGAACACCGAATGCCCAGTCTTCTTCTTCTGGTTTGGGCGTAACAAAAGCATCAAAAGAGCTTTTTAAGAGCTTTTTAGTGGGTTGATGCTTCTGCTTCTTGGGTTTCAGTTCCTCTGTTATGATGGACTTTCCTTTGTCCTTGGCCACAGGCTTTTGCACTTCTGCTTTTTGGGTTTGGGTTGCCTCTGTTTGTTTTAGCGGTTGAGCCTTTGAGGTCTCTGCTGATGGAGCTTGTTCTGTTGTTTTTAGTGGGGTTGCCTCTGTTGATTTTGGAACTTGTGCTTTTGAGGTCTTTGATGGAGGTGCCTCTGTTGGTTTGACAGAGGGATTGGTTTGTGAGGTGGATTTGGTTGGGGTTTTGCTCAGATATTTCCTTGGTTTTTGAGCTAATGTTTTGGTTCTAGGTTTGGTTTTGGGCTCTTCTGTTGTTTTGGGCTTTGGAGATGGAGATTTTGTCTTTTCAGCTTCTGGTGTAGGGGATGGTAGTTGGGTTTCTTCAGTTGGTTTTGGTGTTGGGGTTGGTAGTTCATCTTCTGAAGAGGTAAGGATTTGGACATGCTCTAAGGTTGTCTTTAGCTTGGGTGAGGGTGTGTTCTCCTTTTGTTGAGTTGTTTCTACAGAGGTGGGTGTTTCCTCTGTGGTTTTGTTCTGCTATTGAGTTTCAGAGGTTTCAGGTACTTGTGTTATTGGTTCGGCATTAATTGGTGGTGGAGCTGGTAATCCTCTGTTGATCGCTCTTTATTTCCTCTGTTTCTCCCCCTCAGGATGACCTAATGATCCATCAGAATCATCATCAGAGTCATCCTGACCCTTTTTCTTAGTACCCTCTACCCTGCATGTCGTTTCTGGTTTCTTGGGTTGGGAGGCACCTGCAGCTAGCATTTTGGTACATAGGTCATCGCAGATGCCAAGAAGGTAAGCGACCTCTGCCTCTGAGTTGAAGCGTAGTTTCCCCATGCTGGTTTGGAAATCTCTGACATAATTTGCATTGGCAGCGGTGAAGGCCCTGATGAATTCGATCATCTCATTCATAACACCTTGACCCAATTCCATGATTTATGCTCTGGTGATATAGTTCGTAGGCTTCAGAGCCTTGGTTTGATCGAAAGTATGCTCTTGGACTTTAACCAGAGCCTTCTAAAGATCTTCGGTAGTGATGATGGGGGCAGACGCTTGTGGGATGTTCTTTGATGCTTTTCGGGCCTTCTTCAACTGTTTTGAAAGATTGGCAATGGAGGTTTCCAGAGTAAAAGTGGAGGTCGGTTTGGCGGTTGCATAGGTTGTTGTAGCAGGTGTCATTTTGGCCATGGCAGTTTTCACCTCTGTGGACAGGTTGTCCACTTTGGTGGTCAGATTTGTAATTGCCCTTGTTGAGGATTCTGCAAAAGTATCAAAGGAGCTTTTCAACTCCTTTGATGAATTGGTCATAGAGGTGACAAGGGTTTGGAACTCACCCCTTGCGATGTATGAACAAGGTGTAACCTCTGGGGGAACACATTCTTCCCCAGAGTTTGTCCCTGTTCCTTGGACACCTTCTTTCACCCCTGTAATGATGTTGAGGGTGGAAGGATTTCCTTCTGATCCTTGAGCAGAGGTTTTTGAGGCCTCAAACTCTACAGAAGTTATGTTAAAGATATTGTCCTGATCCACTCCAGAGGTGGGTACGGGAGTATCCTTAAGATGACTAGGGGACTTTTCTAGAGTCCCTTCGTCTATGTGTGCACTAAGCTCCTCTAAAGAGCCTTGGGGTCCTGAGTGTGTGCATGTGGCAGAGGAAACAAATTCCTTTGCAGGGATTTCTGATGTGATCTGGGGAAATTGATCACTTACTAAAGGTAAGTCCTTTGGAGAGGACTCCCTTGGAATGGTTTCCCCGGATTCTAATGGCACATAGGAAGAAAGAGGTTCCTCTATCCGGTTTGCAGGGGTTGGGCTCGAGTTGTGCTGCTCTTTTTCAATGACACTATCTGCCACTAGACTGGCGGTGTCAGAGATGTGGGTTGCACTGGGAGGGGGTTTTGGTTGTGTGCCTCTTCCAACTTCGACATCTTTTTGGGCTTCAGCCTCTGTCATACACCCAATCATTGGAGATTCTTTCCTAAATTCTAAGGAGTCGTAGCATGGATGAGAGCCAAGTAGGCTTTGTACATGTGGATGCATAAGTCCCGGTGTTTGTGCCTGGATACCCTCAGAGGTTCTGTCAACCTCCATATCAGAATCCACCTCTGAGACGATGACGGATGGTTTTGTGGTGGTATCTTTTGAAGCTTCCTCCTATGTCATGCAGCCTAGAATGGGGGATTCTAACCTAGATTGAACTTCTACCCAAGTATCTTCAGAGGAGAGGGAAACTGATCCCCATGTTCCTCTGGGTCAGAGTCAACTTCTGTCACAGTAAAATCCACTTGGGATGGGTCGGTGTTTAACACTGGAAGATCTTCTGCATTCCACCAAGAAGAGTCTAAGGTTTCAGCTATGTCTGGTCTCTCAAGGAACGCAGAGAAGTCTGTGGCCTCTGCGTATTGAATTAGAGTGGGATTGCATAGTTTGTTCATGGACTTCTTCTATATTTTCGGCTTCCTCTGCGATGGTCTGCAGATGTGTCTTGGGTTTCTTGGTTTTCTTCCTCTTTGGTTTTGGGGCTCCCTCCTCTGATGCTATTGTCTTGCGTTTCTTTTTCTCTTTTGGAGGAGGGGGTGCAGAGGATGCAACCATGGTTTCTGGAGGTCGTTGGGAAATTTGTGCGGCACTAACAGAGGTTCCTTCTGAGGGTTTCTTAGCTCTGGGAGCCTTTTGCGGTTTGGAGGGTGTGACTGCCTTGGTCATGGATACAGAGGAGATCATCTTTTCCCTCTGCAGACGGATTTTGGCAATTTTTTGCTCGTGTTTGGCCACAACTTCTGCGTGCCCTTCGGGGCTCATTCATTCTACTACTATGGTTCCTAGGGGGACACCTAAATGCGGGGGTGTCGCAGAACTCGGTTCTGGAGTCCTGTGATCGCGTATATATGCTAACATAAGTTGTTCATCGGAGGCATAGGTCAGAAGTTTTGCTAACCTCTGCGTGCTTTGTGGTTGCCGTTCTGGTCATGGGGTAAGTTTTGACTATTTTCCCTTCCATTGGCCATTTGTTGAGGAGGAGCATATGTTACAGAATGACTCCGATAGTCCTCTGGAACTGTAGGGCTAGAAGGTCTTTGACATTTGGGCCCTTGGCCTTCTGTGTAGATATTCGATGGTCGATGGCCTTCACGAGTTCTTGCATCATAATAGCTGTAAAGTCAAGATGTAGGTCATAGTATACCCCGTACATGATGGCAAGGATTTGGTGGGAGGTTTGATCTGGGCTCCCTACTTTGCCTATGAGGCATCTATTGAGGATTGAAAACAAAGTGTTCCACAGAGGTGGAAATCGGTTCCTTCGGAATTCATTTCGCTTGTTCAGATGGGTGTTGTATCCTAGCATCTCTGCGAAGTCACAGAGCTCTCTGTCAGAGGGGATCTCTGCATACTCCTTAATCCCTAAAAGCCCTCTTGTGGGTAGATTGAACTCCAGATATAACATGGTTCGGTTAAACTTAAGCTCTATGTTTTCAGACTTATCAGGTTTTGAAATATAGCCTCTGATTTCCCTAGCTTCTGCGTCATAGTAGCAGCTCTGCCAGAATTGGTTCAGGTACCTGGCAGGGATGCAAGTGATGTTCTTTGTGAGCAGCGTGTTCAGAGGGTGGTTCTACAGGATGTTCAATAGAATGGCGTGTTCTTCCCCAAATGTTGTTCTGGAGGGCACAAGGTAATGATTGTTGGGTTTTAGGGGTAATGAGTTCTCGAAATGCTCGTTTTCGAGGAAGAACTGTAGGTGTGTAGAAGGAGTGAAATCAACTGATTCGCCTTGTTCGTGTTCTGGATTTAAGGCCCTGGTTCGGTGTTGTAAGTGCTCAGAGTGAGCAGGGGAGTTCGTCGGGGAGTTAATGGTGGAGGCCATGGTTGATTCCTTGATGAAATAGAGTAGAAAATGAATAGTTGCAGGTTTCGCCGGAGATATTTGGAGATGAAGATCGTAAAAGATGAAGGAGAGGGGTAAACGGGGTTATATAGTGAGGGGTAGAAACAGATAGAATTCCACAGTAAAAGTGAATTTAATGTATTTTGGGGTCCGCACTCGAGTTCTCTACAGCTGTTACCATGCTCTGAACCATCGTCTGACTGATACAACCAATAGAGGTGTGCCACGTCAGAGGTGGCAGAGCACGATTAGACGTCGTGCGCGGCCCATTAATGCTGAGCGCGTGGGCGTCTCTATTCACAAATGACTATCACTGTAGAGAAATAACCCGCACCTACAGAATCTCGTTTCTGTGCACAAGTGTCAAATCAACAAAGGCTCTGTGGTGGAATGATCTCTGTGATTTAAAACCTTCTTTCATGACCTCTGAGCATGCATCTTTACCAAAACGTTTGAAAATACAGTGAAAATGATCGATTGAGTCTCTGTGTTGAAATTTAAAGTTACAGAGGCTCTGGCTTATAGAAGCTCTGTTGAGCTCGGCAGAGGCTCTGTGACAGAAAATTTCTAATAGCAGAGAGCTCATAAAACATTTTGATCATCCAAAGTTTTAATTGTTTTAAACTGTGTTTTTAGGACATATTTGGAAATTGGTGTCCTAGAAAACTGTTTTGGAAAAAGGTTTTGTGCGAGGTATTCTCCTTTTGATTCACTTTTGCTCGGCAAAGTACCTGACTTCTGTGGATGTGATGGATTTACTCTCTTCTTTTGCTCCCCTTGAATTAACCACTTCTGTAGTTTAAATCAAGGTCTCCTTCTGCTCCCCCTTACCTATGCTTGGATCAAATGTGATAAGTAATGCATATAACATAGGTCAAACTCACCAGAGGTTCTGTGGGAACTGTCAGAGGCTCTGAGCAGTTCCATAGAAGCTCTGTTGGGTACAGAACTTTTGAAGATAGAGAATTTACATGCTTAAGAGTTCAAATATATACATATTTACAAGAAGATTAAGTCTTACTTACAGAGGAGTCAACACGTGTTTAGCATACCTAGCTTACCCACCAAGAAAAGGAATATTTTCTCATTGAATGCCTTGGTGAATAAGTCAGCAAGCTGGAATTCTGTTGACACAGAGTACATCTCGATTGTTCCTTGTTCAACATGATGCTTTAGAAAGTGGTACCGGATATCGATATGCTTTGTTTTGGAGTGTTGTACAGGATTGGCAGAGATCGCAATGGCACTCTTTGAATCACAGAGGATGGGTATCTTGTATATGTTGAAACCGTAGTCCTTTAGCTGAGTTCGCATCCACAGAACCTGGGAGCAACAGCTAGCAGCAGCAACATATTCAACTTCTGTTGTAGATGTCGACACACAATTCTGCTTCTTTGAAGTCCAGCTGACTAGTTTACCACCCAGGAATTGATAACTCCCAGAGGTACTTTTTCGGTCAAGCTTGCATCCTCCATAATCTGAATATGTGTAGGCCATAAAATCAAAACCAGAGTTCTTCGGATACCAGAGGCTAAGATTTTTGGTTCCCTTTAGGTATCTGAATATCCTCTTTACAGCAAGAAGGTGGGATTCCTTTGGGTTAGCTTGTGATCATGCACAGAGGCATGTGTCATACATTATATCAGGTCTACTGGCAGTTAAGTATAAAAGAGACCCTATCATGCCTCTGTAGAGCTTGCACTCTACAGACTTTCCACCTAGATCTGAGTGTAACTTATTTCCAGTTGACATGGGGGTCTTCATGACAGAGGCATCAGGGAGCTTGAATTTTTAAAGAATGTCAGAGACATATTTAGCTTGATTTATAAAAATTCTCTCTGATGATTGTTTGACTTGGAGTCCTAGGAAGAAGTTTAATTCTCCCATCATACTCATTTCAAACTCACTCTGCATGAGTTTTTCAAAATCTGTGCAGTGTTTTACATTTGTAGAACCAAAAATAATGTCGTCCACATAAATCTGTACAAGCAGAATCTCCTTACATTTTCTTTTATAAAACAAAGTAGTGTCAGTTGTACCTCTTTCGAAATTGTTATCAAGGAGAAAGGTTGAAAGGCGTTCGTACCATGCTCTTGGAGCCTGTTTCAGTCCATATAGAGCTTTATCAAGAAAATAAACATGGTTTGGGTACTTGGCACTTTCGAACCCTGGTGGCTGCTGGACGTATACTTCTTTTTGAATTTGACCATTCAGAAAGGCAGATTTTACATCCATTTGAGACACTTTGAAACCTCTGTGGGCAGCGAAGGCTAAGAATATTCTTATTGCTTTGAGCCATGCTACATGGGCAAAAGTCTCATCGTAATCAATGCCTTCTGCTTGGCAATATCCCTTGGACACCAATCTCGCCTTGTTTCTTATGACCACCCCAACCTCATCCTTTTTGTTTCTAAACACCCATTTAGTCCCTATGGCTTGTTTCCCTCTTGGCAGAGAAACTAGGGTCCATAGTTTATTCCTTTCAAACTATAGAAGCTCTTCTTGCATAGCATCTATCCAGTTTGGGTCATCTAGGGCTTCAGAAACACGTTTTGGTTCGATCACACTGATAAAGTTTGTAAAGAAACAAAAATTAGCAGTGGCTGATCTTTTCTTGACTTTCTTAGAAGGATCGCCAATTATTTGTCTCTAAGGATGGCTCTTCGTCCACTTTGTCGTCTTGGGGAGATGGTCATTAGCATCATCTAGTGGAACCTCTGTGGTTGCGCCCTTTGGTTCTGGTGCAACCTTTGTAGTAGATGGTACTTCTGTGCTCGAACTTGGTTCTTCAGCTTGTTAAGGTATTTCGATAAGAGTTAGATTTGATTCCTCTAAGGCTATGGAGACAGAATCCTCGTTTTCCTCTGGTATTGCTTCCTCTGTAGTAGTTGGAGTTGGTATTTCCAGTGCCTCTATAGTGGTGTTTTTGCTTGTATCATCTTCTGCTCGCTCCCCCTCAGCACTTGCATCTGCACGATTCACAGAGGAGGATGAAGTATTTAATGGACCAGTTAGAGAAATACCTGACTCAGTCTGGTTGGCAGAAGATATTTCTCCAGAGGCTCTGGGAGCTCTAGCAGAGGGATCAATATCGTCATTGAACATCTCTTCAAATAGCAGATTTAGTTCTGCTTTTCTTATCTTTGAGATGCCAGAGGATTCCTTTTTCAGTCCGAGTTCTGAACTGATTTGTTCAGAAGTCTTTTGAAAGGAGTCGTCAAAAGATACATTGATACTTTCCACAATTGTTCTTGACCGCAGAAGGTAAACTCTGTAGGCTTTTGAAGTGGCAGAGTACCCAATGAACTTTCCTTCGTCTGCTTTCACATCAAACTTCCCTCTAGCTACTCTATCATTCAGGACAAAACACTTGCATCTAAATACATAGAATAACTTGATGTTTCGTCGCCTTTTGTTGATCAAGTGATAAGGTGTCTTGATGTGTCTTTTCACTATAGTTGATCGATTTTGGGTGTAGCAAGCGGTTGATACAGCTTCTGCCCAGAAAGAAATGGGCAATCCAGATGCTGTTAGCATAGTTCTTGCAGCCTCCACAAGCGTGCGTTTCTTTCGTTCAACCACTCCATTCTGTTGTGGGGTGCGTGCAGCAGAGAAGTTCTGAGATATGCCTTCTTCTTTAAGGTAAGCTTCATTGACAGAGTTTTTGAATTCTGTCCCATTGTCGCTTCTTAACATTTGAATCCTGCACTCATACAGAACCTGGATTCTTTTCATTGGGATTATCAGAATGTTAGGAACATCTGATTTCTTTCTGACAAATTCTACCCACGTATATCTCGAGTATTCATCAACCAACACTAGCAAATACTTTTTGCCTCCTAGGCTCTGTGTAGCAATTGGACCGCAGAGGTCAACATGTAGCATATACAGAGGCCTAGGGCAAGACATATCAGTCTTGCCTTTATGGGAAGCTCTTTTGACTTTTCCCATTTCACAGGCAGAACACAAATGATCTTTACTGAATTTGACATTTGGCAGACCTTTAACAAGATCAAGTTTAACAAGCTTATCTAGCGTATGAAAGTTTAAGTGGCAGAACCTGTTATGCCATAACCAAGCTTCTTCGTTCTTACAGGCAACGAAGTAGAGCTTGTCTTTCCTGTTCTTGACACTGAAGTTCATGAGGTACAGATCGCCCTTTCGTTCGGCTCGCAGAAGTTCAACTCCTGTATCTTCTCTTTGTAGAGAGCAGGAGGTTCTTTTGAACATGACGTCGAAACCCGTATCGCAAAGTTGGCTAACACTGAGAAGATTGTGCTTAAGGCCATCCACATATGCAACTTTGCATACGGTTATGTTTTCCTTCTTAATGACTCCATAGCCTTTAATATACCCCTTCTTATTGTCGCCAAAGGTCACAGATCCTCCATCGAGTTTATATTTGTAAGAGGATAGTAGACCTCTGTCGCCAGTCATGTGTCGCGAGCACCAGGAGTCTAGATACCAGATCGGCACATACTGCTTCTGTAACACAATTAGAGAGTTTTAGGTACCCATATCCAAATGGGTCCAGCTCTGTTAGGAGGTTTTAAAGTTGCCTTAACATCCTTGGGTTTGGTTTTAACTTCAGATGAAAAACCATGTTGTTTCTTCTTACCCTTGAATTTTGCATTCTTTTTGGGTTTAGAGAGGAAACAGTGCGGACTAGAGAAGTGTTGATTCAATTGATGCATAAGTTCAAAACAATGACAATAATTGATATGCGAAGACACTTGCTTAAACTTTTCATTGAACACACTGAATAGGGGTATAGAGGCTTTATTATTACAATCTACCCTAGCATTTGACTTCCTATTACAAGAAGACCTATGTAGACTAGATTGATGTTTTGAAAATTCTCTGTTCAAAGTAGCCTTCTGTGGACCCCTTCCTCTGTGGTGAACTTCTGCTGGTTTCACTGTCACAAAAGAAAAAGATTTGTTATTTTTGACCCACTTACCCTTTTGTTGCCAAGTTAATTCTTCTTGAAAATGCCTAAAAGGTTTTGGTTCTTTTGAACATAGAAAGGATTTTTCCTTTTCAAGTTTGATTTTCTCAAGCTCAAGAGAGGTTTTGCCTTGAATACACATGTCCAAAAAGTCTGGACAAATAGGAATCCTTGTGGTTTTCTCCTTAGGAGGAATGGTTCTGTTAAGAATTCCAGAGGTAAGTTTAATTTCCTCTGAACCACGAGGAACTATCTCTGACTCTATAGAGTCAGTCTCAGATTCGTCAGAGGATGAGTCGTCCTCGTATTCATAGGTTGAGTCACTGAGATCTCTGTCGACAGAGGCTGGACTTTCTGAGCATGTGCCATACTCGCTTTATTTCTTTTCTTTGGGACTATCTTCCAAGTTAACAGAAGTATTTGTCAAGATTTCCTCAGAGAGTTTTTGTTCGACAGAGGATGTACAGAGGTTCTCATAAAAGTTGTTTTTGCCGATTTCCATTAACTCATTTTCAGAAATGTGTTTTAGTTTTTCTTCTAAAGAAGCAGGCATGAACGCAGGTAACACTGCCGATAGAGTCTTTTCAGAGTCTATTGTGCAGACAAAAGCAACCTGGGTCTGTATCTCTGGGTCACCAAACTTGAAGATTCCTATCTGATCTTGAGTTTTCAGATATCTTTTGGGTTTGGAGGCTCTTTTGACAGAGGCTGAGGGTGATAAATCTGTGTTTTGATACCACACATTTATCATCTTCAGAGGTTTACTCTTGTGCGGTTCCCCAGAGGTTTTCTTCCTTTTGCTTACAGAGAGTAAATTAGGAAAATCGGGTTTTCTTGTACTTCCAATACAAAATAGAGAAGACAGGGACTTGTGTCTTTTGGTTCCAGTATATGGATCTATGTCACAGAAGCCAATTCCCCTTCTTCCTATTTGCGTATTGATTTTTCCGTATACCTTCTGTGCATCTTGATATTTCTTAATTAAAAGGTCTCTGCTGAGTAAGTCTTGGTGTAGGACTTCCCTTTCCTTTTGAAAAAAGTTCTTTAGAGCAAGAATGTTCATTCTGTCGCTCTTAATGTCCAAAAGTTCCTTTGTTTTAGCTTTAAGGGCAGAATTGAGTTCTGAAATGTTTTCTTTTAAAGGATTTAGATGTTTATGCTAATTTGTTTCAATCTCTTCCTTTTCTTCAAATATTTTTTGCCTTTTCTTGAGTGAGAAGTCTGGCTTCTCTCTCAAAGAATGCAAGCTTTTTCTGGACATTTTCACAAGTCTTTTTAAGTTCAGTGTATTCAACAGTCAGTTTAAGCAAATCAGCTTCTGTTTCATTAGAGGAAGAGTCAGAAGTGGATACCTCACTATCAGTGCTGGAGGAGTTGACCTCTGCCATCCCGCAAAAAAGGGCGTTCTTCTTTTCACCTTCGTCAGAGGATTCATCTGACTGCCAGTTTTCTTGCTCCACCATGAGTGACTTCTGAGCATAGTAAATTGCCTTCTTTTTATAGAAAGTAGAGTCCCTCTAAGGGTGGTTTGGTTTGCTTCTGCAGTCTGCAGCATAGTGGCCTGGCTTGCCACAATTGAAACAACCCTGATTCTGGGTGCATTCCTAGCTCTGTCACCTGACCTCTGTTGGTCGCCACCTCTGTCACTTTTGTCATTTGACCTCTGTTGGTCACCCACATCTTCTCTTCCCTGATTCCTTGGCTCATACTTCCCACCTCGATCATCTCTCCCATTGCGTTCATATCCTGACTTCTTCTGGTACCCTCTGCTGAACTCTCTTGTCAATAGAGATAAAGATTTAGCTATTGAGGCCATTGTTGCCTCCTCCTCTTCCACCAATTCCTCTACCTCACTATCAACGACCAACACCTTCTTCTTCTTCTCTTTCTTCTCCTCCACAGGTTTCTCCTTCTTGGGCTTCTCTTTTGCTTCTGTAGCCTTACCAACAAGTGCAAGAGGCCCACTTGTTTGAGCTTTTGCTTGTGCAATCTGAGGCTCTTGGGCAGCCAGTGTTCCGTAAAGATCTGACAGAGTCCAGGTGTCTAAGTCCTGATTAGTTTGCAGAGACATAGACAACTGGAGCCACTCTTCATTTAGGCTCTTTAGGAACATGACGTTGTTCTCTTCATAAGTTCTGTGGATCCCGAACTTTCTGCACTTGTTAATTAGAGAGTTAAACCTGTCGTATGTTAACTGCAGATATTCTGTCGGCAGAGCTTTGAAAGCATAGTACTCGTTGATGCATTGGGCTCTGCGGTTTTTCTGAGTCTTGGCCCCTCCTTCCAGTTGTTTCTCTAGTTCCGTCCCTAGGTCGTAGGCTGATTCACAAGCGTCTAGAGACAGAAAGAGGTCATTTGGAATGGCTATTATCAGAAGTCGCTTGGTCTTCTGAGCGATTTCGTATTTCTCCCAGTCAGCTGGAGACCATTTATCCTTTGTCTTAGATTTCTCGTACTCAGCAACCTCTGGAGTATCATCTGTGGCAGGGACCCGTGGTACTGTGACCATGGGAACATAAGGTGGATTTTGGATATAAGTGAGGAAATCTTTATCAGTACCCTCAAAGAAATGAATCATTCGTATCTTCCATTGAGGGTACTCATCTCTGAGTAGAGTGGATGGCTTGGTTAGAGAGCCAGCAGTGAAAAAGTTGTTCGTGTTCGCCATTTTGAAAATAGTTTAAAAAATACCAGAAAACAGAGTGTGAACAGAAAACTTTCGGATGATGGGATGGATGTTTGAAAAGAGTTTATGAGCTTAAAAACTTTGAACAATGCACTAAAATGGAAAGATTTAACCACAGAAACAGATTATGTTAGTTTACTAAAGTCGAACTAGTCGAGAATAGCAGAAAAACAGAGGTTGTTTGAAATAAATGAAGAACAGGTTAAAATCAGTCCAGGTTTCTACCGAAAAAGTTGAAATCATTGTCAGAGTGGATCTCTTGATATAGAAAATCAAGTAAGGCTCTGATACCAATTGTTGATCCCGATATTACTCAACAATGATATTAATATCTATTAGTTCAAACAGATGAGTATGCGGAAGCGTTTTTAACGAACTAAAGAGATATTCTAGGTAGAAAACACACAGAATCAAATACGTGAAACAGTAATAACACAAGAGTTTTATCTCAAAGAATCACTTTGTATTGATTAATCAAGAACACCAAGAACACCGAAGGTATGAACAATATTCTGCTCTAACAGGCATGTGTGTTGTGAAAAGTTAATAGAAGAGCTCAACACGAGCCTTCTATTTATACTACATTTACAGGGGACAAGAAAGAGACAATAAGTACTAAGGTACAAGACATGATCGTGGGACTGCATCAGGTACAACGTTAATGTAGTGCGCCGTTTTCTGCAAAGGCTGTAACCCATCAGAGGTTGACACGTGGAGTGTGCAGGGCATGCCTTGTACGAATAATCTTCAGGATCTTCGTATAACAGAGGCACGTGAGGTGCACGATCTTCTTTGTCTTGATCTTCAGGAAACTTCAGTCTTCTAAGTCTTCATACCACAGAGGCTCTGTCAAGTATGACAGAGGCTCTATGGCCTTGTCCTCTGTGAACGTATTCTATAGAGTCTTCACTAGGATCTTTACTTCGTGTCTTGGCAGAGGCTCTGTAGATGTTTTTACACTTAGCCTATTTTTCAATACTTCTTTAAACCTGGGAGTTGGAGCTAACAAGGAGTCTTCTTCAGTTCAGGGTCTTTTACCGATTGTTGGACGAGCTCGATAGCATAAGATTTATCTTTTTCTTCAGCTCTCTTTCGATCGGCAAGTTGTTTTTCATCTTTGAGGTGTTCATCGATTTCCCTTTTTGTTATTTGGTATTGGGGAGAACGAATGATTCGCTGATCCTCAAGTTGTTTGATCATAGCTGCTCTCTTTTCCAACTCTTCTTCACTTGGCTGTTGAGGGACCAAGGAAGGTCTATTTTTGTGAGAGAGCAGTTCTTCTTCTTGTTCATCAGTCTCAGTGAAGTCTAAGACCGGGATTATTTCTTCAGCACTTGAGGATGTGATTGTTGCTATTGTAGCGGCAGGAGGAGCTTCTGCTTGAACCTCAAGCAGGGGAGAGGACTAGCTGGATTATATAGATTAGATCATTTGGGAGAAGAGATAGAGAAATAATAAGGCTAAGTGTATAGAGGTTTTATGGAGAGTAGAACTGAGGTTGAGAAGGGATAGAGGAGGGATGCAGTATAAGGGAATAAGATATTCCTGACAAACTGGATTTCTTTGAAGGATAGTCAGATTGCCTTCTGCAGCGAGGCCTTTATTTTTGCCCTTATCGGCTTCAGTCGCTGCAGGCTTTTTGGTGGTCCCCTCCCCTGATTCTTTTATTACTACCCCTTTTTGAGCAGGGGCCCTTTTGGGTTTGAAGGAGAATTCAAGATCATCATCATCGTCACCATCATCATCATCATCTTTAGGTGATGCTGATGGTTCGTCATCATGAAGTTCGGGATCTTCATGGTCTTCTTCTTCTTCCTCGGCTTCGTCTTCAGATGGGACAAGAACTTCAGTTTCAAGTTCATCATCGAGTTGCTCCCCTTCAGAATCAGCGTTGCATAGGGTGTACTCAGTCCCCTCAGGGTTTTCAACTCCCTGAGGTTTTTCAGCAGATGTATCTTTTTCAGCGCTTTTCTCCCCCTCAGGGTCATGGGGAAGATCTTCTTGATTTTTCTCCCCCTCTTCCATATGACGGATGGGGGAGGTAGTAGTTTCAGCAGCAGCAACTTTTGGGTCACTGTCTTTCAGGCCAGTGATCCCAACAACAGTTTCAATCGCTGCCATTCTATCTTCCAGGCCAGAAGTAAGAGGGTTGAGTCTTTAAAGATTTTCTCGATCGACCTGAGTGAAATGTGAAGGAGGACATGTTGGAGCGGTCAGGAGATCCAGGATTTGCTGCAGAACACCTGTAGCGTTACCCACGGATTGGGTCAGGGTGCCCATCTCTGTCTTCAAAGACGTAACCTCTCCCTGAAGATCGCCCACCATTGTCTTCAACGATGTGACTTCGTTGGACAGTGTGGTGAAGTTTGTGGAGAGGGTGTCGTTGGTGGTGTTTAAGGCAGTGATGGAGGTGGGGTTGTCAGCGAGAGCCTGAGCAACATTTGAAAGACTACCTTCCACCTTTTCTAGATCAGCGCTGGATGCTTTGCCTTTCACCTCGTGTGTGAGTGTCTTTAGAGCTTCCCCAGCATTTGTAACCGCTGAGAAGTTGGAGGAGAGAGTAGCGGTGAGAGATTCCACTTTAGTAGACAAATCCTTGAGAGCGTTGTTGATGTCGCCCACATTAGGACCTGTAACAGATAAAAACTTATGAACAAAGGAAAGCTCAGAAGTTGGGGATTTTGAGAGAGGAGTGTTTAGGGTGTTATGTATACCTGCGGGTTGGTAAAGTCATCGAAGTTTCGGTAACCTAAAAATTGTTCGTAGTCGTCTTCCAGAGATGGTCGACGCGTAGAGGTTCCCACAGGTCCTTTATTTTGATCCATCATCCGCTGTAGATCATCAGCAGATGTGTCACTTAGGTGAATGACGGTTGCTGTAGATAAGGGGAAAAGTGGTGGAGTGACCAAAGAAGTTGAGGGAGGAACAAAAGTTGAGAAGAGGGATTGGGTTCCGGATTCAGTGTTGGATCCGCCAAGGAATCCTTCAGCAGTATTTAGAGGTACTGAAGGAGGGGGGTTCAGTTCCAAGACAACTTCAGCGTCATGAGTTGCTGAAGTGGGTATTGAATAGGTTGGTTCAGCAGTTGTGGCAGAGCGTACCACAGAACTTTCCAGCCTCTTCTGTGGAGAGAGAGAGACATCGAGTCTTCAGTCTGGGTAGGCTTTGGGGGTTGCTCCTTTGAAATCTTCTTGGGCTTATGGGTGCCAAGTGGGGTTACAGATGGTTTCGTTTTTCGAGAAGAGGTGGATGGTGCGGCCTGGGTGCCAGCGGTTGGGATTACCGCTGCCGAAATGGTAGCCGCAGAAGTAGAAGAAGTAGGAGGTCTGAGAAGAGGTAAGAGAGTAGAGAGACGTACCTCGTTTTCCAGTGGCTTGAAGTCGAGAATTTTAGGGCCAACCTGGGATAACTTCAGGTCACCCACTTTCGGGTACTTATCCCCAAGTGTGTGCTGGAAGAGAGCACTGAGAAAACGGGGATAAGGGACAGTTGTTGGGCGCTTCTTTTCTTCGACCCTTAGCATCATGTCGTCGAAGATGATCTTAGCCCAGTCGATGTGGAGTCCCTTCATCAGCGCATACCCCATAGCTTGTACCCCTTTTTTAGCAGGGGCCCTTCTGGGTTGGAAGGAGAAGTAGACACCATCGTCATCATCATCATCATCATTTTTAGGTGATGTTGATGTCTCGTCGTCATGAAGATCGAGATCTTCTTCGTCTTCTTCTTCTTCTTCAGCCTCGTCCTTAGAAGGAACAAGAACTGCAGTATCTTCCAGTTCTTCTTCGAGTTGCTCCCCCTCAGATTCATCGTTGTGTTGGGAGAACTCGGTTCCCTCAGGGTTTTTAACTCCCTGAGGTTTTTCAACAGCATCAGAAATGATACCCTCCCCCTCAGAGTTATGGGGAAGGTCTTATTGATTCCTCTCCCCCTCTACCACATGACGGATGGGGGAGGATACAATAGCAGTAGCAGCATCATCATGCTTTGGGTTACTGTGTTCCAGGCCAGTGATCCCAACGCAAGTTTCCACCCTTGCTATTCTGTCTTCCAGGCCAGAAATAGCAGGGTTGATCTTTTTAAGAGTCTCCCGATCGGCCTGAGTAAAGTGGGATGGAGGACATGTTGTAGCGTCCAGGAGATCGAGGAGTTGCTGCAGGAGCTTTGTCGCAGTGCTCACCTCTGATTTTAATGTAGAAACCTCTCCCTGAAGATTTCTAACCACTGTCGACAACGATGTGACTTCGTTCGACAGGGTGGTGAAGTTGTTGGAGAGGGTGTTGTTGGTAGAGTTCAGGGTGTTGATGGAGGTGGAGTTGTCAGTGAGAGCCTGAGCAACATTGGAGAGACTACCTTCCACCTTCAGCAAATCAGCACTGGAGGCTTTGCCTTTCACCTCGTCGGTGAGTGTCTTGAGAGCCTCTCCAGCGTTTGTAACCACTGAAGAGTTGGCAGAGAGAGTTGTGGTGAGAGATTCCACCTTTGTAGACAAATCCTTGAGCGAGTTGTTGATGTCGCCCAAATTAGGACCTGTAGGAGATAAAAACTTATGAACAAAGGAAAGCTCAGAAGTTGGGGATTTTGAGAAAGAAGTGTTTAAGGTGTTGTGTATACCTGCGGGTTGGTTGACGAAGTCATCGAAGTTTCGATAACCTGAATATTTTTCGTAGTCGTCTTCCAGAGAGCATTTTTTAGTAGAGGTGCCCATAGGTCATGTATTTTGATCCATCATCTGCTGTAGAGCTTCATCAGATGTATCACTCAGGATGATGTTTGTTGTAGAGAGTGGGGGGAAAACAGGTGGAGTGACCAAAGAAATAGTGGGAGGAATGATGGTTGAGAAGAGGGATTGGGTAGTGAGTTCAGCGTTGGATCCGCCGAGAAATACTTCCACAGTACTTATACGTACTGAGGGAGGGAGGTTCTGTTCCAAGACAACCTCAGCGTTTAGAGACGTTGAAACGGGTATAGAAGGGGATGGTTCAGCAGCTGTGGCGGAGTGCACCACGGAACTTTCCAACGTCTCTTGTGGAGAGAGAGACGTGGAGTCTTCGCCTACGAAGGCTTGGGGTTGCTCCTTGGAGGACTTCTTGGGCTTAGGAGTGCCAAGTGGGGTGTCAGAAGGTTTCCTTTTGCGAGAAGGAGTGGAGGTTGCAGCCTGGGTACCAGCGGTTGGGATTATCGCTGCCGATGTGGTAGCTGCAGAAGTAGAAGAAGTAGGTCTAAGAAGAGATAAGAGAGTAGAGAGACGTACCTCGTTTGGCATAGGCGTGTAGTCGAGAACCTTAGGGCCAACCTGTGATAATTTTAGGTCGCCCACCTTCGGATATTTGTCCCCGAGCTCTTGTTTGAAGAGAGCGCTGAGAAAACGGGGATATGGAACAGTCAGCGGCCTCTTTGTTTCGTCGACTCTTAGCATCATATCTTCGAAAATGATTTTGGCCCAGTCGATGTGAAGGCCCTTCAGCAGTGCGTACCCCATAGCCTGTTGGGGTTTGGAGGCTTGGTCAGTGGAACCAACCTTAGTTGTTATGCAGCTGATCAGATGAGCGAAGATGAAGTTCATCTCGCTGGGCATTTTGGATTTTTGGATGGTGGTCAGCTTCTTCTCAGTGAGGTGGTCTTTCCCTGTTCCCCATACATACTGCATTGCATCAAAGAATGCAATCAGTGCTTCTCTATTAGATGGGTTCTTGGGATTAGGTAGAGGAACGAAGCGTTTTTCTTTTGTACTACCAGGGAGGTTGAGGGCAGACCTGATAGAGCCGGGAGTAATCTTGGAACTACGATGTTCGGTGTCGAAGAGGATGACATCAATTTTCTTGTTGGGGTCTTTGGTGGAGGTAATCTGAGCTCTTCTGGCAGTATACCAGAACTAAGCGAGAAGGTTCCTGTGAGCAGGAGGTTTGATGGTCAGAGCTGTCGACATAGGACAGGTCTGAAGAAAATTGACAGCGTCATTCAGTTGTGTGATCTTCTTCCTTGGAGGAAAGTTGAAGAGGGCATAAGGATTGTTTACTTGAAAGGTTATTAGCTCGATTTTGAAGTTGACATGAGGGGCTTTGACGAGTTCAGTACTTTCAGAAGTAGTAGGAGACTGAGGAGTTGCGTCAGTGGTTGCCATTTCTGTTTACAACATATAAACATGAAGAAGATAAAGAATAATGTCTTAATGTGGAAAGAGTTTCCAAAATAAGAGGTTTTAGGGTTTTGTAATTTCCATTTAGAGAAAGAAATGGAAATTAGGGTTTTGCTAGTTTTGAACAAAAATACAAAACATAGTGAATGTTCTTGTTTTCCAGTTTCCTTTTAAGGAAAAGATTCTGGAAAAACATATGAAATGGTCAAGTTTAAGATTTTTATTTTAAACTTGAAGAACAATCTGCTTTCAGATTGTGTTCATAAAATCACGAAGAAAATGATTTCATTTGAATAAAGTTCTCTTGTTTGATCTTCTAGAACCAAGAATAAGATCAAAAAACAAGTTTGTGTAAAGGAAAATAACAGAAGTATTAACCTTTTGCGTTGAAGAAGATGAAGATGAACAGTTTCTTGAGAAGATTAGTTCAAATGCAACAGTGTTCTTGCTTGAGAGAGATGATGTTCGCGTAAAAGGTAAAAATATAAACTCAAAGGGGTTTATATAGTGAGAGTAGAGAGAGAAAAACTATGAGCGGGAAAGTTTTTCATGATGACACGGACACGTCCCTTGAATTTGATTGGACAAGGAAACGAAACAGGCGAACGTGTCATAGAAAAGTCGTGCCATGGTCTATCCGTTTGATGACGTCACTAACGTCCTTTCATATTTTAAGATGTCTCTGATGGTTTTAGAAAAACCTCAGGGACATTTTGAAAATTAGAGAAGCACTGAATAGAAATATCAGTGTTTGGTTTTATAATTTCAAAAGAACCGCTGAAAGGAAGAGATATTCAGCGATGCAATTTGTTTTGAAATCTTGCATTCTTAGGCGAACATCAGTGAGTAAGAGAGAACATACCTTGATATCAGTGAATCAATTTTGTTCAGAGAGTAGGTGATTAATAGGGTTATACAAGTCTATTTTATCCCTGGTAAAATGTGAACTGCTGAACAGTATCACTGAATGTATAAATCAAATAACGAGAGTTCCTATCAGTGGTACTGTAACAGTCTTAGTACTTATCAGCGATAGTGAAACTCTAATACATATTGTCTACGTACAATTTTCACTAAGTGTTTCTCATAATCATTATCAAATCACTGAGGGTTTGGATCAACATCCAGTGTGGTATTTAGACTCAGGATGCTCCAAGCACATGACCGGGAGGAGGGTGCTGCTCACGAACTTCACAGAGAAATATTGCGGAGACGTAAGGTTTGGAAATGATGACAAAGCGCCGATTATGGGCTACGGCGACATTGTTCAAGATAAGATCACGATCAAGAAGGTGTCATACGTCGCAGGATTGGGACACAATCTGTTCAGAATCGGACAGTTCTGTGAGAAAGATCTTGAGGTCAACTTTAAAGCTAAAAGGTGTAGCGTCCGCACTGAAGACGGAAAGGAGCTACTTGTTGGAACTCGAAAGACCAACCTCTACACCATCGACCTCTCAGCCCTAAAGACCGATGATTCCGTCTGCCCTATGTCGAAGGCCAACTCTCAACAAGTGTGGATATGGCATCGACGACTCTTGCACCACAACATCAAGAACATCAACAAGTTGGTGCTAGGCAGACACGTTAATGGCATGCCCGAGCTCAAGTTCAAAAAGGACAAACTCTGCGGGGCATGCGAGATGGGAAAAATGAAGCGAGCGACTCACAAGCCGAAGGCCGCTCCGAGCACGTCCCGGTCCCTCGAACTCATCGATATGGATTTGTGCGGACCGATGCGTGTTCAGAGTATCAACAAGAAGAAATACGTCCTGGTGATGGTCGACGATTTCTCACGCTACACATGGGTGAAGTTCCTGCACTCCAAGGACGAAACCCCGGAACTCATAATCACCCATCTGAAGACCATTCAACTGAACCTCCGACAGCAAGTTCAGACAATTAGGACGGACAACGGGACGGAGTTCAAGAACCAAACGTTGAACGAATACCTGACATCCGTCGGTATTTCGCAAAACTTTTCTACCGATAGACTCCTCAGCAAAACGGAGTGGTCGAACGGCGGAACCGTACCCTAGTCGAAGATGCTCGCACGATGCTGTCACAATCAAAGCTGCAACTTTTTCTCTGGGCTGAAGCGGTTGCAACTTCCTGTTACACACAAAACCGCTCCATCATCAACAAGCGGTTCATCAAAACGCCGTACGAGATCATCACCAACCGCATCCTGAATATCAAGTATTTCCACGCGTTCGGGTGCACGTGCTACGTCTTAAACGACAAGGATGACCTCGGCAAATTCAGTCCAAAGGCCGATGAAGGAGTATTCATTGGATACTCGATGCAGGCTAAGGCTTATCGCATTTACAACAAACGGACCAAATCCGTCATCGAAAGCGTAAACGCACCTTTGACAAAGCCGCATATTTGGCTTCTGAACATATCAGTTCAGAACCCACTTTAACTGGCGTGTTAGCTTCCGAACTTTCACGTTCGGGGTCTACACAAACCCCAGTAAATCCAAATCATACATCTACGTCAAAATCACATATTTCTGATTTAGATTTACTATTTCAGCACTTCTACGATGAATTCTTTAACATGCCTAACCCTCGTGTGATTGTGCAACCTAGGAATGAAGTTGCTCAAATCGAGAACTCAGCGAATCTCTTCGGTCGGCCGCCTTCAACGAGCACTCCAGCCCTTACATGGGAATCCCCTCAACGTTCAACGGAAACGACTACAGATACAGCTAATCCCTCGGAGGAACCTGTACCTATCCCAGAGACCGCTCCTGAAGATTCATCCTCAACAACTCACAAGGATCAACCTCTGAATTCCCCGGAACCGGAAGTTGCTCAACCAACGACGAATCCCGCTCCGTCTCCTCCAAGGAACCATCCATCATCTCTTGAAGCAGTTCAAGACCTTCCCACCGGTGAGTATGTGGACCCGGACAACACTCATGCAACTCTACAGCCGCTTACACACACCACCAAATGGACCAAAGCACACCCTCTACACCAGATCATAGGCGATCCTTCCACTCCTGTTCGGACACGCGGTGCATCGGGCAACTTCTGCTTGTTCTCAGCCTTCCTAAGCAAGATCGAGCCAAACACCATCTCAGAAGCTCTCAATTATCTAGACTGGGTCATGGCTATGCAAGAGGAACTCAACCAATTTGAGGCCCTCAAGGTATGGCGACTCGTCCCACGTCCAGCTAACAAGACGGTCATCGGCACGAAATGGATATTCAAGAACAAGAAAGACGAAGATGGTATCGTTGTTCGCAACAAGGCACGCCTTGTGGCCAAAGGATACCTCCAGCAAGAAGGAATTGACTACGACTAGACGTAAGCTCTGGTAGCAAGAATCGAGGCGATTCGTATGTTCCTCACATACGCCGTGCACAAGAATTTTACGGTCAAGACCGCCTTCCTCAATGGCGTTATCAAGGAAGAAGTGTACGTATCACAACCGAACGGGTTCGTGGATGACTCCAAGCCAAATCACATATATATCCTCGACACGGCATTATACGGTTTTAAGCAAGCTCCACGTGCCTGGTATGACGCTTTATCCAAATTCATAATAAAATCATGTTTTTCAAAAGGTAAGATCGACACAACCCTGTTTATTAAAAATGAAAAAGGTCACATAATCTTGGTCCAGGTCTATGTCGATGATATCATTTTCGGTTCCACCAACCCTAAGTACTGTAAGAACTTTTCAATTCTCATGGGAGAGTACTTTCAAATGAGCATGTTAAGTGAGATGAATTTTTTCCTCGGTCTTCAAGTCAAACAACTATCGACCGGGATATTCATAAACCAGGATAAGTATATCCGGGATATTCTTCGAAAATACCAGATGGAACAGTCCTCACCCATGAAAACTCCCATGACCCCCGCTACGCGGTTACACGCCGATCCTAACGGAAAGGATGTGGATACCAAAACATACCGAGGGATGATAGGTTCTTTAATGTACTTGACGGAAAGTAGACCGGATATCATGTTCTCGACATTCCTATGCGCCCGTTTTCAGTCAAAAATAAAAGAGTCTCACTTAATTGTAGTAAAATGAATTTTTCGTTACATAAAAGGTACTACTGATCTTGGCTTGTGGTACCCGAAAGAGCCAGGTTTTGAGCTCATGGCGTACTCAGACGCGGACCACGCGGGAAGCATGCTGGATTGGAAAAGTACATCGGGACACGTGCAGTTCCTGGGCGATAGCTTAGTCAGTTGGGCATCCAAGAAGCAGCAGTGCGTCTCCACATCGACTGTTGAGGCGGAATATGTGGCCGCCGCGAGCTTGCTGTTCCCAAGTCATATGGATGCGCACACAATTCAAAGACTATGGCTTCACATATTCACAAGTTCCTATCTACTGCGACTCGAAGAGCACAATTGCCATTTCTAGCAATCCGGTCCAGCACACTAAGATGAAGCTCATAGACATTCGGTACCACTTTATCAAGGATCACGTCAAAAGAGGTACAATTGAACTCTACTTTGTTAATATTGAACATCAGTTAGCAGAGCTTTTTACAAAACCCTTGGACGAAAAACGTTTTAGCTATCTTGTGTCCAAGATTGGTATGCTAAATCTGAAGATTTAATCGAACTGTGCGCCTGATACAAGTTCCATACACCTACGAGGAACTGCCTGTTCATCATCTATTGTCTAAACTCCAGATGATCGAGTACACACTTCCTCGCATCTGTATTCTACTTGTATCGTACACATGTTTATGTTAAATCTCTGTATTAATTAGGTAGATTTCGTATGTTTTCTTTCATTTGTTCATGATTTCCTTTCATGTTTCTTTACCGTCGTCTACATTTTCTGTTTGATTCATCTGTGCGGTTCACAATCCTGTACATGTGTTCAGGGGGAGCACATAAGCTTATCAAGTAAGTCTGTTCATCGTTTGAGAGGGACTGTCACACAATTTTTTTTAACATCCTAATTTTTTTTTGGGCATTCCAAAGTTTTTCTTAAAATCACATCACTTGCACAATCCGAGGGAGAGCATTTTCTTTGTGTGCAATAGTTGAGGGGAGCGTGTTTTTCAAAACTCCTTACATATTTTTGGGTCAGAAATGTCAAAAATGGAAATTACCAGGGTAATTTTTTTAAGTTTCCAAAAGTATCCGGAAAGGGTATCCAAAAACTATCCTATCCGGATAAGTATCCGAACCGGATAGGTATCCGGACGACCCACCAGGACACCTCAGCCAATATAAATATCTGGATTTCTCTTTCATAACTCTTTTTCCGGAAAACTCACTCAAAACCCTCTCGACCTAAAACCTCTCGGACACTTCTCACTCTTAATCTTTTTCATCGCGTTTATCATCAAAACTCAGGTATGTTATTCGCGCTCTCTTTTTTATGCAGTATTGATCTTCATTGCACACATATCGCACCCCAACCACATCAATTTATCAATTAAACAGGGTTTCGGTTCTCAAACCCTTCGACGGTTCACATTCCGTCGATTTAGGCCAGTTTTTCTGCAATCGTTGCTCGATTATTGCTCGTATTCTAGTTTAGATCATTCTAGTGTAGGTAGATTTATCATTTGATTGTGTTTTGTGGCCGATTTGTGTTGACCGGATGTCGTCCGTATAGTTTGAATCTATCCGGACACATTCAAGTTATCCGGAAACATTCAATGGTAAGATATTTTATCCGGTAACCTCCTTTATCTGGTAAGCATCTCACCCGGTAACCCAAGTTGTCCGTAAACCTTTATGGTTTCCGGTAAGTTCAACTATCCTAGAATTGATGCTTGTCCGGTAACCTTGATCATCTGGAAACCTAGTTGTCCGGAAAGTTCAAATTTTTGTCCGGTAACCTCATTTGTCCGGTAACCATATGTATCCGGATACAAATGTACCCGGTAACTTTTGTTATCCGGTGACCATTGTACCCGGACACTGTGCTTCCCGGATACTTTCTTTGTCCGGACAATTAGCCAATTCCAGTAGCATGTTCCACTACCATTCCTCAATCTGTTCCAGATTGAGCCGATCTTCGCCAAGGTACGCACCGACATTATTTTAAATCCACCATAATCTAATACCGTGTCTTTCAGGTACACAAATGGTGGATCAACAACAACCACAAGGCAATCCTTCGCATGAGGAATTTATTAATGAAGAGGCTGACAACGCCTTAGTTCCATCGGATCATGTGTCTGAGATCGAGGGAAACAACCACCACCTCGACGCTGCTGAGTTCCGACCACAACATCGTGTGGTCATGGACATCCTTCTCGGCCACCCACTACGTTATGCACTCACGGCGACGACTGACGTCCTGGTTCTTTACTTACATCAGGTGTGGAACACTATTCGAGTCGTCACTGCGCACAACTCTCAGACAATTACTACCAGGATCGACCATCATCCGTTCGTGCTCACACCGGAGTCCTTCCGACGTCTACTGTCATTACCCGAAGCTACTGTCAGCGGCCGTGCTACTTACGACCCTGCTGTCGACAGCAACACTCTCTACGCCGACATCCATGCACTCGGATACAACCATGCACTGAACCGCCCCTCAGCCTTCAACCGCAAATATTTGGCGCCAATCTGGTACACCTTGTTCACAATCCTGAACAGGTGTCTATCCTGCAGATGGAAGGGCATCGATCAGTGCACCGCCGACTTCTTGCGCCTCGTCCACGCGGTCATCTACAACCGGCACATGGACTTCGCCATGATCATCTGGCGCGAGGTAGTTCAGACCATACGCGTCATCGGAGGAATGAAAGAGCGCAAGTTCATTCCCTATCTGCGCTTCCTTCAGCTTGCCATCCGTCAACACATGGACGCGAACCCGGACATCCCACGCCGCATGAACCATCCAGTATGTCCTCAATTTAGTTTACACTATCTTGGCATACGCGGATCCGCAAGCACCGAGTGTTTTAGAATATAGGCGAGCGTTAGGTGCTCCTGTGGTCCAGCCAGAGCCGGAGGGACTTCCCCAAGGAGCTAGGCCCGAGCGACGTTAGGGTCCAAGGACAAGAGGAGGTAGAGTCCGGGTAGCTGGGGCTTCCGAACGAGGCGTGTTGAGAGTACACCCAGTGAGGGGAACCAAAGCGGGCGGTGCAGAGGATTCGCGTGCCAGTACAAGCCATGCCACTCGACCCTCCACAAGCCAACCTTCCTGACCGTCTACACGTAGACCACCTACCCCTCCACATACCCGTACAACCGATGACGCCGGACCTTTGACTACCCTACATGAGATCTCGGTCGTCACTGCCCCAATGCTCGATCAAGACCCCGGAATCGACACAACTGAACCAATTTCGCCTTACACTCAAACCAATGTCCTAGATTCCGAAACCACCGACTCCGATACAGAACACGCTTTACGTCTCTCGATGATACCACCCCGTATTGGACGTCAACTGCAAATGACTGAAGAATCTGCATCCCACTCACCTACAACCTCCGAAATCTCTACATCCTAGCCAATTACGGTAGACATAAGGATAGAGGAGGGAGAATTAGTTGAAAATTTAGAACAAGTGAGGCGGAGAGAATGGAGATCGACAAAGAATCATGAGAGGGCGAGGGTACAAAATAGAGCGGAGAATGAGCGAATCCGAGCTCGTGTCGCCTAGGTAGCCACATCTGCTGCCTCGTCTCATCCTTTGGGACAAGACATTGAAGAAGACGTCATGGACCTAGCGACGCAAATGCACAACCTCCCTAGCCACTCAACTAGCTCTCAACAGCTAGTTGTTTCAATTTCTCATGGGGACATAACACAAAGTCTATCGTTCTCTCACTCGGAGAGTTATGATATTGTAACAAGAGAACAGCCTCCCCCGTTCTCGATTTTTGTTTTCTCTCACTTAGAAAATAGGCTAGTTGTCTAATTTTTGCTTTCCTACTTCGTATTGTAATTCTCTCTACATTGAAAGCTTAATAGAGATGACCAGTTGAAATCGTATACTACATTGTGTTATTATCTGTTTGATTTCATTGTTCGTTGCATGGATCTGAGACTCTCAATTGGTATCAGAGCAGACGGACAGAATTGATTCAAAGCCTGTTTATTGATTCCTGGTAAGTTTGACTTTTTCACGTCTGTGTTCTTGATTGCACATTCATATTTTGATTAGAGAAAAATTGATCGATTTCGTTTATTGGGTTGTGTTAGCATCATTGTCATTAGTGTTTCTGCAAAATTTCACATCCTAATTCGATCGTTTGAGTGGTTAATTAAGCAAATTAAGTTCAATGTTTTTGGTTGTGTTCTTCACTAAAAATCAAATTTTTGCCATCAAAACGTGTTCTTTTTGCTTCAAAATCGATTGGGTTAGTGTTATTTTTGTGTTTGGTAGTGTTTCAGATCTTTCAGGAACATCTTTGAGCAACCCTAATCGAGTTGTTGGTCCCGAAGGGCTATACAAGTTTGTAAAAGGAGGGGGGGTTGAATACAAACACACGTTTTTACCTTTCTAAATTGTTTATTGATAAATCAAGACAATTTACAACTTGTTGCGGAACAAGATTAAGGATAAACCTAATCTTAACAAGTCTTGAGAAACACTAAGTTTCTTGCACTAGAAAGAGTTAAAGAAATTACGAATAATATCTTAACAATAAGAGAGAAATAAGAAGATGGTCCGAGCATACTTCAAAACTGAAGTAAGGATCTTCTTATATACTGCATGCATTTAATGCAGTATGGCTTTACACGTGGCAGCAGCTGAGTGGTTGCATGTCATTGACCTTTGTAGACAACCTTAGTAGCCGCATGGTGCACAGTGTAGAATCAGAGTTGTTGTACTATTACAGGCAAAAGGGATGTCCGTTCTGATAGTTCGTACGGAGACGTGCAAGGGAGGTAAGACAATAGTAACATACAGGGAGACTTCATGATCAGCTTTCGTTGAGTCAGATCTTTATCAGCGAATGATAAAGTTCAGCGATTGCTGAAGTCTTCTACTTGATACTTCACGTTGAATGGACAGGTCTTGCTTCGCTGATATCCGCATCAGTTCATGAGTATACTTGTCGCTGGTTCTTGAGCTTGATCTTCGACTTCAGCATAGAACATATGTTGACGTGAAACTTGTCTTCAGGGATCATAAGTAAACAACTAGTTTATCAGCGATCATCTCATAGATTGAACAGGCTCAGAGCTATAAGATGATGAACAGTGTTCGCTGAATGTCTAATCTAAAGAGTGAGAGTTCCTATCAGTGGTACTGTAAAGTCTTAGTACTTATCAGCGATAGTGAAACTCTGATACATTTTGTTTACTTACAATTTTCACTAAGTGTTTAAGAGAGGGTCATTATCAAATCACTGAGGGTTTGGATCAATAATCTCCCCCTATTTGATTATGACATAGCAATAGAGAAAATTGCTATTTAATGAAAACATAAGGATAAAAAGAACTCATAAAATATTTGTCCCTTTTACTGTTTTCTGGGATATTTTCAGTACTGATGGAGTAAAGTACATTCGCTGAAATTTTTCTTTAAACTTCGTAAAGATTACATAGGTAAGTGGAAAAATTATAAGTACAGCGAATAAAATTACAAGTACAAAAGATGTAGACAGATAAGGATAGAAAGAATTACAAGGCGATCCTATCTGTCAAAAGGTTCTTCCTTGATGAGAAGTTCATCGAGGGTCTTTGATGTGGGAATCATCCAGTCAGGGACATTTACTCCTTGATTCTTTTTGTTCAGAGCTTCTTCAAAAATCAAGGGCTTCAGGTGTCTAGCTTTAATGTCGCGTCTGTGTTGGGAACTAAAGATATGCCAAGTATGGTTAGTACTGCCAGAACAACATTACTACTGCCAGATCAATGTTAGTGCTGCCAGAACAAAGATACTACTGCTAGTTCAAGGTTAGTACTGCTGAGTCATTAATGCTGCAAGAACATGATTAGTACTGCTAGACAAGTTACTACTGCTGGTACATGGTTAATACTGCTGAACAAAAGTTAGTACTGCTGGTGTCTTACGAAGAATATTAGTGCTGCTTGTGCATATCGAAGTTAATACTGCTGGAAGATTATTAGTACTGCTTGAGAAGAATGAAGTTAATACTGCTTGTGATCAGAACATGGAATGCGAGATTGAAGGAGATAAAGATGGAATGATTGAAGATATGCTTAAAAGAATATTCTGAAGATCATTTAATTTTTGATAGTTATCTTGTAATTATTGTGTATAAATAGTGTTGATAGATAGCTATTAGAAAGATGAAATACAATTAGAATCCGATTGTGTTTTAGAGAGAATTAACCTCAAGGTTTAAGAACCCTATTTCTAGAGAAGTAGAAGTCGTCTTGTTGAGCTTGTTCAACGAGATTGAGGTTTGGTTGTTAATCTTGTGAGTCGAAACAGTGAATACAAACAACTGTGTATTTTCTGATATATTGTTCTTTGATTGTGGGAATTAAAGTTCTATTCCGCAGATTCTTTAATTCTGAATTCTAAGTATTGTTAATCTTGTTAAGATTCGATCCTGACAAGTGGTATCAGAGCTTGTGTTTCTTAGAATTCTACAATTATTATGGACAATTCTTTTGAATCAAACGGTACTTTTGATTGGAGTGATCAAGCAGAAGAGGCCATTCAAAATCAAGCTCTTATGGCTGAAGTTTCAGATATTCCCACTGAGGTAAAATCTAATCTCTGTTCTCAAGCTTGTATAGACACTGTTAAAAGGTATAGAGATCACAATCAGGGAATGTGTGATGACCTTAAGAGATTAGAAAAGGACATAAGATATTATGTATTGATTGTTGAGAGGTTTGAAGAACAAATTAAGGCTTTTCAAGCCAATGAACTTCAACACTCATATGATACAAACTACTGGAAGTGGGAAAAGGGTGGTCTGGAGTTCCAACTGAAAGAGTCTAGGGAAGAGTGTGAGAAACTAAAAGGAGAGCTTGAGAAAGTTAAACTTGATGTAGAAAAGTTTACTTGTGCCTCTAAAGTCATGGACAACATAATCAACTCTCAAATCCATAGTAAGTTGAAACCAGGAATAGGGAGGCTGAGCAGGTTGTAGAAGTTACAAAGGAATCAGAAACAGAAAAAGCAGCAAAAACGGTTACTGCTGCTGATATTACAAAGGAAGCAGAAACAGAACCAGCAGTAGAAACAGTTAATGCTGCTGAGATTGAGAAAGAAGTAGAAACAGAACCAGCAGTAGAAACAGATAATGTTGCAGTGTCTGAGACTGAAGCAGCAGTAACTGAAATTTTGAAGAATCTTGTGGAGGCAGCAGTAATTGAAAGTGAGAAGGAAGCAGTACCTGCAACTAAATCCGAGATTGATGCAGAGATAGCTTGGATTGTGAAGGATAGTGTTGAAGCAGCAGCATTAAAGGTTATAAAAGAAGCAGTAACAGCTATAGCAGTAGAAATGGTTACTGCTGCTGAAAAACAAAAGGCAGCAGAAACTGTTAGTGCTGCTGAGAGCCACAAAGAAGAAACAGCCGAAATCATTCCTGAAGCTGTTAAAACTCTCAAAAGAACCAAGATGATGTCAACCAAAAGGCCAAGAACAAAGTCCTTAGCTTCAAAGAAGAAAGATGTAAAGAAGCCAAGGGTGGAACCAACTGTAGAAGAAGCCCAGGAGGAAGCAGTGAAAGAGAAATCTGATCCAAAAGTTGCTGAAGAAGAAGTGGCAACTTCATCAGGTCAACCAAGCAATGTACAATCACAATCAAATGCTCAATGTGATATGTATATAACTGTGGTTGATACTAATCCAATCAAGGCTAAACCATTGTCTTCCATGCCTCCTGAGATCATCTTCTGGGACACATTGAAAGATGGAAGAAAGGAGTTCATCAGAATCAAAAGGGCAGATGGAAAGTTTGAAGTTTGTCCTACTTGGGGAAAACTTATCAGAACATGCTCTAGATCTGACTTGGAAGAGATGTTCAAGGTGGGAATGAGGGTATATGGAAATATGCTGACAGAGCAAGGTATGTCTATCACCAAGATGGTTCTTGAATACTTGTGCTTAATGTTCAAACCAGAAGCAGTTCAGTATTTGATGGCAAGGAATTTTCAAGTCATTACCAACTGGATGCTCATTGAGAATTGTGGAGTGTATGTCATCTCTCTTGACAATACATTTCATGAATATTATTTGGTGGATGTTGTATACAAGCACAGCATGAAAAAGTTGAATGGAATGCTGCATGCTAAGTTGGTGAGTGACAAAGACTCTAAGATGGCAAGATACCTTGTAAAAAGGATTCTCAATCAAAGTCTGGGATTGGATCCAAATTTATGCGTTGATGATTAGGTTTTGGAAGCATCATCTGAAGAACTTAACTTCTCATCCTGAAAAGTCAAGTTAGGGGGAGATTGTTGGGAACTGAAGATATGCCAAGTATGGTTAGTACTGCCAGAACAACATTACTACTGCCAGATCAATGTTAGTGCTGCCAGAACAAAGATACTACTGCTAGTTCAAGGTTAGTACTGCTGAGTCATTAATGCTGCAAGAACATGATTAGTACTGCTAGACAAGTTACTACTGCTGGTACATGGTTAATACTGCTGAACAAGAGTTAGTACTGCCGGTGTTTTACGAAGAATATTAGTGCTGCTTGTGCATATCGAAGTTAATACTGCTGGAAGATTATTAGTACTGCTTGAGAAGAATGAAGTTAATACTGCTTGTGATCAGAACATGGAATGCGAGATTGAAGGAGATAAAGATGGAATGATTGAAGATATTCTTAAAAGAATATTCTGAAGATCATTTAATTTTTGATAGTTATCTTGTAATTATTGTGTATAAATAGTGTTGATAGATAGCTATTAGGAATATGAAATACAATTAGAATTCGATTGTGTTTTAGAGAGAATTAACCTCAAGGTTTAAGAACCCTATTTCTAGAGAAGTAGAAGTCGTCTTGTTGAGCTTGTTCAACGAGATTGAGGTTTGGTTGTTAATCTTGTGAGTCGAAACACTGAATACAAACAACTGTGTATTTTCTGATATATTGTTCTTTGATTGTGGGAATTAAAGTTCTATTCCGCAGATTCTTTAATTCTGAATTCTAAGTATTGTTAATCTTGTTAAGATTCGATCCTGACAAGTGGTATCAGAGCTTGTGTTTCTTAGAATTCTACAATTATTATGGACAATTCTTTTGAATCAAACAGTACTTTTGATTGGAGTGATCAAGCAGAAGAGGCCATTCAAAATCAAGCTCTTATGGCTGAAGTTTCAGATATTCCCACTGAGGTAAAATCTAATCTCTGTTCTCAAGCTTGTATAGACACTGTTAAAAGGTATAGAGATCACAATCAGGGAATGTGTGATGAACTTAAGAGATTAGAAAAGGACATAAGAGATTATGTATTGATTGTTGAGAGGTTTGAAGAACAAATTAAGGCTTTTCAAGCCAATGAACTTCAACACTCATATGATACAAACTACTGGAAGTGGGAAAAGGGTGGTCTGGAGTTCCAACTGAAAGAGTCTAGGGAAGATTGTGAGAAACTAAAAGGAGATCTTGAGAAAGTTAAACTTGATGTAGAAAAGTTTACTTGTGCCTCTAAAGTCATGGACAACATAATCAACTCTCAAATCCATAGTAAGTTGAAACCAGGAATAGGGTACAATGCCACACCCCCACCCTACAATAACAACTACATCCCTCCTAAGTCAGATCTACTAGAAACCAAGGATAGGAAGGACTTACCTAAAGGAGCCACTGAAGTAGATCCATTAGATGAAGTAGTTGTTGAGGATGAGACTGAAAAAGTAGGATCTGATGAGGAATGTGAAAGTCCATGTGTTAAGAACAATGAGATGAAAAGGACTGAAAAGGGAAAGGGAGTTCATTATACACAGACCACTGTTGTGAACTCTAAAACTTGTGAACATTGTTCTTGCAAGAAATTTCAAGAGACTAAGCCCCAAAAACATGATAATAAGAGGGGAAATCAAAGAAATTGGAATAACCAGTGGGCACAAAAGCAAGGAGTTGATCTGCAAAGGATTAACAGACCAAAACCTTGTTTCATCTGTGGCAGATTGAATCACCTTGCCAAACACTGTTATTTCAATCCTATTAACCAAAGGATAAATTTTCAAAGACCTTTTTATAAATCCAATGGTTATAGGAAGCCTGCAAGGAACCATGTGGCTAAGAAACAAGCTAAATCCAAAAGCCACTTGAGGAAAAAGACTGAAAAGGAATGTGTCAATATGTGGGTCTCCAAAAGCACTAATACCTCAGATAGTACTGCTGAAAAGGATAGTGTTGCTAGAAGCAATACTGCTAACAAGGTTAGTGCTGCTAGAAGCAATACTACTGCCAATACTGCTGCTAGCAGTGTTAGTGCTGCTAACTCAGCTAGTGCTGCTAACTCTGTTAGTGCTGCTAACTCAGTTAGTGCTGCTAACTCTGTTAGTGCTGCTAACTCTGTTAGTGCTGCTAACTCAGTTAATGCTGCTAACTCAGTTAGTGCTGCTAACTCTGTTAGTACTGCTAACTCTGTTAGTGCTGCTAACTTTGTTAGTACTTCTTCTAAGGTTAATACTGCTTCTAGTGTTTGTGCTGCTAGACCAATTATATTGACAAAGTACTCCAATTCTGCAGTACCTAAATTTGAAAATCTCATCAAAACCCAATGCAAGTACTTTGACGAGCAAGGGAGACCCAAGACCACTTCGGCTTGGGTTCCCAATAAAAACTAATTGATTTATCAGATGTGCAGGGCAACAAATAGCTCAAGGGAAAGAGCATCTGGCATGTTGATAGTGGTTGCTTCTGGCACATGACAGGTAACATGTCCTGCCTCAAGAATTTCAAAAGAATTGATGGAGGACATGTTGCTTTTGGGAATAATCATGCAGGAGGTAAGATAAGTGGTAAAGGTGATGTGTCAGAAGGTAAGATGACATTTGAGGATTTGACAAATGCTGCAAAGTGCAAGTATAGTTACTACTGCCAGTGCAGAGTTACTACTGCTAATGCAGAGTTACTACTGCTAGTGCAGAGTTACTACTGCTAGTGCAGAGTTACTACTGCCAGTGCAGAGTTTCTACTGCTAGTACATATTTTCTACTGCCAATGAGTAGTTAATACTGCTCAGTAGTTAATACTGCTTTGCAGTTAATACTGCTCAGTAGTTAATACTGCTTTGCTGTTAATACTGCTTTGCAGTTAATACTGCTCAGTAGTTAATACTGCTTTGCTGTTAATACTGCTCAGTAGTTAATACTGCTTAGTAGTTAATACTGCTTTGCAGTTAATACTGATCAGTAGTTAATACTGCTCAGTAGTTAATACTGCTTTGTAGTTAATACTGCTTTGTAATTAATACTGCTTAAGTAGTTAATACTACTTGTGTAGTTAATACTGCTGTGTAGTTAGTGCTGCCTTGCAGTTAATACTGCTCAGTCGTTAATACTGCTAAGTCGTTAATACTGCCTTTATAGAAAATTAGGGCTACTACTGCTATAAATACTCTTTTAGCCCGCCAAAGCTCATAACGTCTCTATGCATTCAACTTCTCTCTCTCGCTCTAACCCTTTTCTCCCTAGAATCTTTGTGTTTTCTATCCAAATCCTCAGAAAGAACAACGATTATGGAGTTTGTCAACGAGCATAATGAGATTGCGATGCTTCAGAAGCCGAAGCAGGCCGCAGGATTTCACGACATTGTGGATTTTCTCAAGTCCACTAATATTTCTTATGCCCTAACGGTGAATCCGACTATCTACATCGAGCATCAGACGCAATTCTGGGCCAATGCCACCGTGGAATCCGAAGATGGGCAGAAAGTCATCCAAACAAGGGTATGTGACAAACCCTTGAAAGTTTCAGAAGAACTCCTTCGCATCACTCTTCGATTGGATGATGCCTCAGGTATAACTTCTATTTCCAATGAAGAACTATACTCAACTTTACAAAGAATGGGGTATGAAGGTCCCATTGGAGTTTTTAAATTCTACAAGTCAAAGTTTTTTACTCAATGGCGATTTCTTGTTCATACTCTTATGCACTGTATTTCAAAGAAAACAACTGGATGGAGTGAGTTTAGCAGTACCATTGCTTATGCCTTGGTCTGCTTAGCCACTGCCAGAAAGTTCAATTTTTCAGCAATGCTCTTCAATGATCTTATATCAAACCTGGAATCCAAAAAGCGGTTTTATATGTATCCAAGGTTTGTTCAAGAAGTGATAACTCAGGAATTAACGGATATACCTCTATTTGATGAGGTATATGTACCAAAACCCCCTAAAGGGAAGGTTTTCTCAAATATGAGGAGACTTCCTAGGGACTCGGAAGGAGTTGACACACCATTGTTCTCTACAATGATGGTTGTGTCCCACACCATTGAATGTATGGCATCAGGGTCAAGGCCCACATTGGACACACCCACTGATGACCAATCCCAACCTTCCATCACAAAAGGAATCCCTCAGTCCATTCTTGTATGACCCACTCCCACAATAACCAAAAAGTTTGAAAGAAGAAAGGTACACAAGGTTCCTTCCCTTGATGTATCTCCTAAGAGCCCGAAGCCTTTAAGCCCTCTGTTGGAGCATTCTCCAATGGAGAATATCGAAAGGGAAACCACAGGGGTGTCTCCCAACCCCAAGAAGGTGCTCACTAAGGAGAAGGTTGAGCATGTGAGTCGCAAGGCTGCCACTACTTCTGCTAGCAAAGAGAAGGCCAGTGGTAAAATAACTAAGACCTTCCTCACGGCAACTCAGGGTGAGAAATCATCCAGAGGTCCCAGGTGCCAAGAAACCAAGGGGGTAGGTAGTGCTTTTGCTAGGCAAAAGACACCTGCTAAAACTTCCAATGATCCTTTAAGGGAGGTAAAAACTCCTAAACATGGTGAGGATAGATATACGTACGAGGAATTGATGGAAACTGTTGCAAATATCAACATTGAGGTCATGGATCAGCAGAAGGAAATTGATGAGCTTAAGAAGGTGGTTCTTCATCAAAACACCAAGATAGAAAAGAATAAGAAGCTGATCACCAAACTGCTACAAAGAAGGAAGAAAGCTCAGTATGTTTTGAGAAGGAGAGGAACAACCTCTGATGCTTCCAAAAAGGGGGAGTTAGACTCTGATCTAAACATGGAGGATGCAAACATTGAGGGGGAGTATGAGTATAAGGTTGAGGGGGAGGCTGAGCAGGTTGTAGAAGTTACAAAGGAATCAGAAACATAAAAAGCAGCAGAAACGGTTACTGCTGCTGATATTACAAAGGAAGCAGAAACAGAACCAGCAGTAGAAACAGTTAATGCTGCTGAGATTGAGAAAGAAGTAGAAACAGAACCAGCAGTAGAAACAGATAATGCTGCAGTGTCTGAGACTGAAGCAGCAGTAACTGAAATTTTGAAGAATCTTGTGGAGGCAGCAGTAATTGAAAGTGAGAAGGAAGCAGTACCTGCAACTAAATCCGAGATTGATGCAGAGATAGTTTGGATTGTGAAGGATAGTGTTGAAGCAGCAGCATTAAAGGTTATAAAAGAAGCAGTAACAGCTATAGCAGTAGAAATGGTTACTGCTGCTGAAAAACAAAAGGCAGCAGAAACTGTTAGTGCTGCTGAGAGCCACAAAGAAGAAACAGCTGAAATCATTCCTGAAGCTGTTAAAACTCTCAAAAGAACCAAGATGATGTCAACCAAAAGGCCAAGAACAAAGTCCTTAGCTTCAAAGAAGAAAGATGTAAAGAAGCCAAGGGTGGAACCAACTGTAGAAGAAGCCCAGGAGGAAGCAGTGAAAGAGAAATCTGATCCAAAAGTTGTTGAAGAAGAAGTGGCAACTTCATCAGGTCAACCAAGCAATGTACAATCACAATCAAATGCTCAATGTGATATGTATATAACTGTGGTTGATACTAATCCAATCAAGGCTAAACCATTGTCTTCCATGCCTCCTAAGATCATCTTCTGGGACACATTGAAAGATGGAAGAAAGGAGTTCATGAGAATCAAAAGGGCAGATGGAAAGTTTGAAGTTTGTCCTACTTGGGGAAAACTTATCAGAACATGCTCTAGATCTGACTTGGAAGAGATGTTCAAGGTGGGAATGAGGCTATATGGAAACATGCTGACAGAGCAAGGTATGTCTATCACCAAGATGGTTCTTGAATACTTGTGCTTAATGTTCAAACCAGAAGCAGTTCAGTATTTGATGGCAAGGAATTTTCAAGTCATTACCAACTGGATGCTCATTGAGAATTGTGGAGTGTATGTCATCTCTCTTGACAATACATTTCATGAATATTATTTGGTGGATGTTGTATACAAGCACAACATGAAAACGTTGAATGGAATGCTGCATGCTAAGTTGGTGAGTGACAAAGACTCTAAGATGGCAAGATACCTTGTAAAAAGGATTCTCAATCAAAGTCTGGGATTGGATCCAAATTTATGCGTTGATGATTAGGTTTTGGAAGCATCATCTGAAGAACTTAACTTCTCATCCTGAAAAGTCAAGTTAGGGGGAGATTGTTGGGAACTGAAGATATGCCAAGTATGGTTAGTACTGCCAGAACAACATTACTACTGCCAGATCAATGTTAGTGCTGCCAGAACAAAGATACTACTGCTAGTTCAAGGTTAGTACTGCTGAGTCATTAATGCTGCAAGAACATGATTAGTACTGCTAGAAAGGTTACTACTGCTGGTACATGGTTAATACTGCTGAACAAAAGTTAGTACTGCTGGTGTCTTACGAAGAATATTAGTGCTGCTTGTGCATATCGAAGTTAATACTGCTGGAAGATTATTAGTACTGCTTAAGAAGAATGAAGTTAATACTGCTTGTGATCAGAACATGGAATGCGAGATTGAAGGAGATAAAGATGGAATGATTGAAGATATGCTTAAAAGAATATTCTGAAGATCATTTAATTTTTGATAGTTATCTTGTAATTATTGTGTATAAATAGTGTTGATAGATAGCTATTAGAAAGATGAAATACAATTAGAATTCGATTGTTTTTAGAGAGAATTAACCTCAAGGTTTAAGAACCCTATTTCTAGAGAAGTAGAAGTCGTCTTGTTGAGCTTGTTCAACGAGATTGAGGTTTGGTTGTTAATCTTGTGAGTCGAAACAGTGAATACAAACAACTGTGTATTTTCTGATATATTGTTCTTTGATTGTGGGAATTAAAGTTCTATTCCGCAGATTCTTTAATTCTGAATTCTAAGTATTGTTAATCTTGTTAAGATTCGATCCTGACAGTCTGACTTCACACCAGTATATGAGGTCTCTGAGTTGTTCGATGGGAGTGATTGGAAGCTCAGAGATGCGTTGAAAGTGATGATTTCCTTGGTAGTCTAGAAAGAATATACCATAAGGATCACTTACAACTTTGCCAGGAATGAAAGTTTCTCCAGGTGGTAGGGAGGTGTCAAGCGCTGAGAGATCAGCATCAGGGCCAAGAACTTCAGCACGAGAGAAACCAATACCTGTTTCATTCCGTATAGGAGGACCTGAGTCTGAGACTTTCTTTTCCTTTGCAGAGACTCTTCTTTGTTGATGAGGAAGAAGAGTGGAAGGAGGAATATCCACAGCAGAAGAAACCAAGTCGATCTGAGTATTTAAAATTTTCTCGACATGGCTCTTGGACTTTGAGCGTGATCCCTGAATGGCTAATTTCACTTCCAACCATTCAGAGAAACCAAACTTCTCTAAAGTAGCAGCATAGAAGGTTTGCTTGGTTTTGTCTTCTCTGAATACATCAACTTCAACAACAGGAACGTCTACGAACAGTCTTCCTCTGATGTTTACTTTGATGATTTTGGATGCTCAAGATCGATAATTCAGCATTTCTTTACACCATTTCAAAGTCGTATCAGATACTTTCGTCTTTTCTTCAACGATCCTTTGGGCATCATCCCATAGCTGACGTTGGACATCAATGGGAGTTCTTTTCAGCGCGGGGTCTTTCACCGATTGTTGGACAAGATGGCTGGCGAGTTCTCTGTCTTTTTCTTCAGTTTCCCTTTTTTTCAGCGATTAACCTTTCAGCTCTGAGGTGATCCTGGTATTCCTTTTGTGAAAGTCTGAACTTTGGAGGAATAGAAGGAAGTTGGTCACGCTTCACGATGATTCGCTGATCTTCGAGCTGTTTGATCATTGCATCTCTCTTTTCTTGATTCTCTTCACTCAGCTTTTGAGGAGCCAATGAAGGTCTATTTTGGTGAGAGAGCAGCTGTTCTTCAGGTTCATCAGTCTCAGTGGTTAAATCCAAGACTGGGATTATTTCTTCAGCTCTTGTGGTTGGGATTATTCCTGGTGTAGTCGAGGGAGCTTCAGTGGGATCCTCAAACAGGGGAGAGGACTAGCTGAAACACAGCGATCATTTAAGTAAGAAGAGTTGGGGAAGAAAGAGATAGAAAAAGAATGGGGTTTAAGTGTATAGAGGTTTTATGGATAGAAGGATTGAGATTGAGAAGGGATAGAGGAGGGATGCAGTGTAAGGGAATAGGTGGTAGTGTACCTGACAAACTGGTTTTTGAAGCAAGATCATCAGATTGTCTTCTGCAGTAAGGCCTTTGTTTTTGCCTTTGTCAGCTTCAGACGCTGCAGGCTTTGTCTTGGTCCGCTCCCCTGATGGTTCGTTTATCGAAATCCCTTTGAGAGCTGTAGTCTTCTGAACAGGCTTGACGATAAAGGAGTCATCATCATCATCATCATCATCATCCTTTGGAGAAGAAGATGGTTCATCATCAGAGATGTCGACAACTTCATCATCTTCAGATTCGTCTTTATCAGATTCAACCTCTTCAGCGTAGGGTGAGGTTACATCAGCAGCAACTTCAATGTTCTGCTCTTCGAGTTGCTCCCCCTCAGATACAGAGGAAAGTTTCTCGGTTCCCTCAGGGTTTTCAACTCCCTGAGGTTTTGAAGAAGTAGCATCAGCTTCAGTTTTAATACCCTCCCACTCAGCATGGGGAAGGTCATCTTTATTTTTCTTCTCCCCCTCATCATTATGGGGAAGGTCTTCTTTAGGCTTCTCCCCCTCTTCCATATCATGGTTGGGGGAGGTAACGGACTTTTCAGCAGCAGCAGCAGCAATAGGATTACTGTCTTCTTGGCCAGTAATTCTTATGCAGTTTTCAATCGCTGCTACTCTGTCTTCTAGGCCAGTAATAGCAGGACTGCTCTTTTTGAGATCATCTCGATCGGCCTGAGTGAAATGAGAAGTTGGGGTGTTCAGGCGATCGAGCACTTTCTGAACAATCTCTTTGACCGCAGAGACTTCAGTCTTGATCGTGGAAACTTCACTCTTAAGAGAACCAACCTCTGTCTTCAATGATGTGACTTCATTGGACAGAGAGGTGAAGTTTGTTGAGAGAGTGGTTGTGGCGGTTGAGTTTTCAGCGAGGGTGGTAGCAAATTTAGCAATGCTATCATCCACCTTCTCCAGATCAGCTTTGGAGGCTTTCTTTTCGACCTCAGTGGTCAAAGTCTTCAAGTTCTCTCCAGCGTTTGTAACCGCTGAAGAGTTGGCAGTTAGAGTGTTGTTGAAAGACTCCATCTTTGTTTCCAGGGCCGTCAGGGAGGTGTTGATATCCCCCTAATTAGGACCTGAAAAAGTTATAAACTTATGAACAGAGAAAAGCTCAAAAGTTTGGGGATGAGAGAGAGAAGTGTGTGGGATTTTGTGTATACTTGCAGGCGGGTTGGCGAAGTTGTCGAAACCTCGATGTCCTGAAAAAGTTTCGTAGTCGTCTTCAATATTTCCTAGGCAACTGGAAGTACCTGCAGGTCCTTTGGTGTGTTCTATCATCCTCTGAAAATGTTCAGCAGTAGTGTCGCTGAGGATGATGGTTGTTGAGGATAATAGTGGAATAGATTAAGTGACCAAAGAAGAGGTGAGAGGAATGGAGGATGAGAATGATGGTTGGGTGCGGGGTTCAGCGTTGGATCCGCTGAGAATCACTTCAGTCTGTAGAGAGGCTGAAGGAGGTGGGTTCATTTCCAAGTTTATAACTTCAGCGTTTAGAGACGCTGAAGCTGGGATGGAAGGGGTGGCTTGTTCAGCTGTGGCAGAGCGTACCACTGTACCAGGGATGGAAGGGGTGGCTTCTTCAAGATGAGCTGAGCAGTCTTCAGCATGTAAATGCTGGGGGGTTGCTCCTTGGTTTTCTTGATTCTTTTGGAACCAAGTTGGGTAGTAGATTGTTTCCTTTTTCTAGAAGGAGTGGAGGTTGCAGTTGGGGTATCAGCGGTGGGGATTTCCACTAAATGAGCTGCAGAAGTAGAAGAAGGAGGATTGAGAATAGATAAGAGAGTAGAGAGACGTACCTCGTTTGGCAGGGGCTTGAAGTCAAGCACCTTAGGGCCAACCTGAGAGAGTTTCAGGTCTCCTAATTTTGGGTAGTTATCCTTAACGCCGGTTTGGAAGATGGCGCTGAGGAATCTTGGGTATGGAACCCATGATGGTCTATCAGCAAAATCTACTCTGAGCGGAAGATCGTCGTAGATTATCGAGGCCCAGTCAACATGGAGACCCTTCAGCAATGCATAGCCCATGTCTTGCTGAGCTTGAGCAGCTTGATCAGAGGAGCCACTCTTCGCTGTCATGCAGCTTATCAGGTGTGCGTAGATGAAGTTCATCTCGCTGGGCATCTTTGACTTCTTGATTGCAGTCAGTTTCTTCTCGGTTTTTTATCTCTCCCTTGATCCCAAACGTACTTCATTGCATCAAAGAATGTAATGAGTGTTTCTCTATCAGCATGTCTCTTAGGATCAGGAAAAGGAACAAATGGTTTATCTTTGGTAGCAACAGGGAGATTCAGTGCTTTTCGAATGATAGCAGGGTTGATTTTGATGGTGCCAAAATCAGTGTCACAGAGGATGACATCAAGTAGTTTGGTAGGGTCTTTGGATGATGGTAGCTGAGTGTGTCTGGCGGTATACCAGAATTGAGATAATAGTAACTGATAAGCAGGGGGTGTTATGGTCAAGGTTGTAGAGAGGCAACAGGTTTTCAGAAAATTCACAGCGTCGTCTAGATGTTTGACTTGTTTCTTCGGAGGAAAATCGAACAGCGCATGGAGGTTGTTTGATTTTGTAAAATAGATATCCTCAAGTTTGAACTTGACCTGGGGAGCCTTGGTGATTTCAAGTTCCTCAGCAGCAAGAGTGTTCTCAGCAGTTGGAATACCAGTAGAAGGAGCAGCCATTTCTGTAATCAGCTCAACTAAAGATCAACAAAAAAAATAGTCTTAATGTGGAAATATTTTCCAATAAGATGTTTTTGAATTTTGTCCATTTCATTCAGCCAAAAATCCCTTTGAGAAAGATTAGGGTTTTTCTTGTTTTGAGAAAGAGTTACAAAACGTAGAGATTATGTGTTTTCCAGTTTTCATTTGAAGAAAGAATTCTGGAAAAACATATGAAGAACAAGTTTACGAGTTTTGATATAAACTTGAAGAACAACCATGAAGGTTGTATTCATAAAATCATGAACAGAAAATGATTTCATTTTATAAAAGTTCTTTTGTTTGATCTGTTAAAAGCAAAGAATAAGATCATAAACAAGTAATGTAGGTAAATAATAAGAGTATTAACCTGGTTCGTCAAAGAAGAAGATGAACAGTTTCTGGAAATTTTGAGATCTCAAAATGCAACAGTAAATCTTTTTCTTGCTTGGAGAAGAAGTTTTTCGCGTAAAGAGAAAAATATAAACCCAAAATGGTTTATATAGAGAGAGTAGAGAGAGAGAAAATCTTGAGCGGGAAAAGATTTTCATCATAACACGGACACGTGCTTGCATTTGATTGGAAGGTAAACGAAACGTGCAATCGTGTGTCAGAAAAAGAACGTGCCAGGGCTTATCCGTTGCGATGACGTCACAACTGTCCTTTCATATTTTAGGATGTCTCTGAGGTTTTGAAAGCTCAGGGACACTTTTGAAAATATGAAGCACTGAATAGAAATATCAGTGTTGGTTTAAGAAATTTCAAAGTATCGCTGTTAAGGAAGAGATATTCAGCGATGCAAGATGTTTTGAAATCTTTGAGTTCTAGGCGAACGTCAGCGAGTAAGAGAGAAAACATACCTTGATATCAGCGAATCAAATGTGAACCGCTGAAGATTTTATTCTTCAAGGTTCAGCATTCCAAGCTCGCTGATGAGAAAGTTGAATCTTGTCTCATCAAGAGGTTTGGTGAACAGATCAGCTAACTGATAGTCAGTTGGGATATAATGAAGTTCTATATCACCATTCACCACATGATCTCTGATAAAATGATACCTGATTTCGATGTGTTTTGTCTTTGAGTGTAGCACTGGATTGTTGGCTATAGAGATGGCACTTGTGCTGTCGCAATAGATTGGAATTTTCGAGAGCTGAAGGTCATAGTCTAGTAGTTGATTTCTCATCCACAAGACCTGAGAACAACAGCTTCCAGCGGCTACATACTCAGCTTCAGCAGTTGAGGTGGACACTAAGTTTTGCTTTTTACTTGTCCAACTCACCAGTTTTCCACCCAGGAGCTGACAGCCTCATGTGGTGCTTTTCCTATCCAATTTGCAACCTACAAAATCACTATCTGAATAGGCGATTAGATCAAACCCTAGGTCTTTGGGATACCAAAGACCTAGGTTCATAGTACCCTTAAGGTAATGAAAGATTCGCTTTACAGTGATCATATGAGATTCCTTAGGTTCAGCTTGATATCGTGCACACAAACAGGTTGCGTACATATTATCGGGTCGGCTAGCTGTAAGATACAAGAGAGAGCCGATCATCCCACGGTACAGCGTGACATTAACAGGTATTCCATTTGAATCCTTGTCTAGTGTCAGCGGTGGTGCCATAGGGGTTTTCATAGCTGAACTCTGAGTTAAATCGAATTTCTTCAGCATATCTTTAACATACTTTCCTTGATTAATGAAAGTTCATTTTTCATTTTGCTTTATCTGAAGACCAAGAAAATATGTTAGCTCACCCATCATATTCATTTTATACTCTTCTTTCATTCTATCAGCGAAACGAGTACAAAGATCAGGGTTAGTAGAACCAAATATAATGTCATCAACATATATCTAAACAAGAATGATATGACCTTTCACTATTCTGAAAAATAGAGTTTTGTCGATTTTACCTCGCTCAAAATTTTCAATTAAGAGATAAGAGGATAGAGTGTCATACCATGCACGTGGAGCTTGCTTTAACCCATAAAGTGCCTTATCCAGTTTATAAACACGACCTGGACGCTTAGGATCTAACAATCCTGGAGGTTGTTCCACATAGACTTCTTCATTCAGCTTTCCATTTAGAAACGCTAACTTAACACACATCTGATATACTTTGAAGTGTTTGTGTACAGCGTATGCTAAGAATAGACGAATAGATTCTAGTCTTGCTACTGGAGCAAGTGTTTCGTCGTAATCTATGCCTTCCTCTTGTCTGTATCCCTGAGCAACAAGACGAGCCTTGTTGCGGGTTACAGTTCCATGTTCGTCCAACTTGTTTCGATAGACCCATTTAGTGCATATCACTGTTTTGTCAGTTGGTCTTCGAACAAGTTTCCAAACTTTGTTTCTTTCGAATTCAGTCATCTCTTCTTGCATGGCGCTGACCCAGTTTGGATCTTTGAGGGCATCATCTATTTTCTTTTGTTCAATCAGAGAAATAAAGTTAACAAATAAACAAATATTACCTACACTTCGTCGAGTCTGAACACCAGCGTTTGGATCACCAAGAATTTGATCAATTGGGTGATTTACAGTCCATCGCTGAGCAGGAGCATAAGTCGTTGACTCAAATTGAACTGGTGGAGCTGAAGATGAAGCTTCAGCAACTTCTGGAATATTAGCCAAGAGAGGAGTAGGTGCAGATGTCATCTCATTCACTGATTGCTGAGAAGTATATGGAATGTCTGAGACATTTGGTTCAGAAGCAGGCATAGTGTTTAAAGGAACTGCTGAGACCCATGTTGTTTCAGCTTCACTATTCTGCATGTTTGGGATGATAGTAGGACTATCATCTTCAACTGTATGAGTATGAGGAGTGGGAATATTTTCTGAATCACCAAGATGAGAAAACATCCATTGATTTAGTTCTCCAGTATCAGCAGACGGTTTAGAGTTTGCTGAACGGGATTCGTCAAAAGTGACGTGAATAGTTTCTTCAACAGTTTGTCTTCTTCGATTGAAGACTCTGAAGGCTTTGGAGATTGAAGAATATCCAAGAAAGATTCCATCATCAGCCTTAGGATCAAACTTTCCAAGGGCATCTCTGTTGTTCAGTATGAAACATTGACATCCAAAGATGTGAAGAAAGCTAATTGAAGGCTTTCTCCCATGAAAAGGTTCATAGGCTGTTTTATTAAATCTTTTGACTATCAGCGACCTGTTTTGCGTAAGACAAGCAGTGTTGACAGCTTCTGCCTAAAACTGAGTAGGCAGGTGAGAATCATTGAGCATTGAACGTGCAGCTTCAATAATAGTTTTATTTCTTCTTTCAGCGACTCCGTTTTGTTGCGGTGTTCTCACTGAGAAATACCCTTACTCTCAAAGAAGGAATCAAGAGAATTGTTTTTGAATTCAGTCACATGATCACTCCTTATTGAGCGAACGGTCAAGTTGTTCAGGGTTTCCATTTTCCGAACAAAGGTGATGAGTTCTTCAGGGGTGTCACTCTTAGAACGGAGAAACATAACTCATGTATATCGAGAGAATTCGTCAACTATGACCAGTGTATATTTCTTTCCAGCGATGGATTGTTTGTTAATAGGGCCAAACAAATCCATATGGAGAAGTTGTTGAGGAGATGACACTGAGGAAACTTTCTTTGACTTAAAGCTTGCTTTGGTCTGCTTGCCTTTCTCATACGCTGAACATAAGGATTCTTTGGCGTATGAGTGCTGAGGTAGACCAGTGACTAACTCTTTTAAAGAAAGAGTGTTCAGTGTCTTGAAGTTGAGATGAGAGAGCCTCTTATGCCATAGCCAGTTGACATCAGATGAGGCTTTTGAGAAGAAACAGGAGTTCTCAGTGGTTGTTGAGTCCATGTTTATTACATAAACATTTTCTAAACAATACCCGCTGAGAGCTATCTTCTCCTTTTTGTCAGCGACAAAGCAGGATTCCTTAGTAAAGATTACTTTGTTATCCTTGTCCCAAAGCTGACTGATGCTTAGAAGATTATGCTTCAGCCCTTCAACATATGCGACTCTTCTGAAGGTTGTTGTACCATTAGAGAGTACACCAAACCCTCGGGTATGTCCTTTTCCATTTCCACCAAACGTTACAGAGGGACCCTTCTTTTTTTTGTACTCAGTGAGCAGGTTCTTCATACCAGTCATGTGTCTAGAGCATCCGCTATCGAGATACCAGATACCCTTCTTAACCTGCATTACAAAAGAAGATTAGTTTTTCTTGGGTACCCACTTAACCATGTGTACACACTTGTCAGTGGGGGTAGAAGAGGAAGTGGAAGGTTCAGCAGTCTTCGCAACATTTGAAGATTCAGCTTTGTCAGTCTTCACTTTGGTTAATTTCTTAACCTCAGTGGTCTTCTTTGCCTTGGGGGCAATGATCTTCACCTTAGCTATCTTTTCAGCTTGGGTGGCTGTAGGGCACTTACTAGCAATATGATTGGTAAGTCCACAATGATAACATTTCCTATAACCAAAAGTAGTTCTAGGACCATTTGCATGTTGAGCTTTTGATTTTGAATTAGAAGGACCAGCACCAAGTAAGCTATTGGCTTTTGAAATGAGAGGAACATTCATTTCTTCGGATTTCTTACCAATAATTTCCATTTTGATTCTAGGAGTAGATCGCTGAATAGATCCACGTTGAATAAATCCAGAGATCTTATTCTTTGAATCAGAGGGATAAGTCACTGAAGCTTTAGAAGCGTTCAGCTTTGGTACAGAGGTACCCTTCTGAGGATTTTGGTTAAAAGCAATTCCTTTACCTTTGTTTTTAAAGACTGGGGTAGGTTTTGGATAAATAACTTTTTCTTTACCTTTAGAGGTTAAGGTAGAGATTTCCTCAGGGATAGGCGGTTTAGAAGAGGAACACTGAGAGGATGAAGTATCAGTGACTGAGGACACGAAAGTTCCAAATAAGAGCATGGAACGATCAATGGTTGATTCTCGAGTATCAGCTTTGTAACCAAGACCACGTTTGTCACTCAGAGGGATTTGAGGCTTGATTATCTCAGTGATCTTTGTTGAGGGATTATACCATCCATCAACAGTAGCTTTTTCAGCTTTTAATGCAGCGATAGCTTCTTCGCGCTCGATTTTGACAAGCTGATTTAAGTGAACTTGATCTTTTAAATCTTCTTCAATTTTAGAAAGATTTTCTATTTGAAGGTGACAGTTTTTAAGCTGTTCAGCGAGATCAAGGTTTTGATTTTCAACTACAGTTTTGCCATTCATGGCTTCATATAAACTTCTAGTCAAGAGATCGATCTTTCGAAGACTATCAGCTTCATCAATATTTGCAATATTGGTAAAGAAGGAAGGTGATACCTTAGTAGCATAGGTTGAAGTAGAGGGAATGTCAGAGTTGTCTTCCTCATCTTCAAGTTTCGCCATGAGACATAGATTGGCTTCATCATCATCGTCAGAGTCAGATGATTCTTCTTCGTCAGAGGCAGCCCAATCATAGTCAGCCATGAGGCCTTTGCCTTTCTTATTAAAGGTTTTCAGCTTTGAATACCTTTCTTTCAACTTTTTGTATTTTTCATCTCTAGTCCTGTGAGTAAAGTTTTTCTTGGGAAACGCTGAGGGTCTAGAGACTTTCTTTGACCTGCACTCGCTAGCAAAATGTCCTATCTTTTCACAGTTATAGCAAGTAGCAGTGGCCTTATCAACAGGGGTTGATGATCTTGGCTTGTCAGTAATAGCAAGAGGTTTATTCTTCTTGAAATTACTCTTTCTAGCAAATCTCCTGAACTTATTAGCCAGGAATGCCAGAGTTTCATCATTATCTGAAACGTCAGAGTCTGATGATCTTTCAGAGTTAGTTTCCAACTCAGTGACAGTGATAGTCGATCGCTGAGTGGAAGGTGACTCTGAGATTAAAGCAACAGGGGTGCTTTTGGAATCTTTTACAAGATTCTTCTTAAGATGACCCGATTGCTCATAATTCAGCATCGTGCCATATAAGGTAGAAAGGGTCATTGATTTTAGATCCTTTGACAGCTTGAGACACATAGAATAACTGTCCCAGCTTTCAAGTAAACATTCTAAGAACTTTGTCAGTACTTCAAAGTTAGAATATTCCTTACCAACAGTTTTCAGATCTATTATTAAGCAGTTAAAACGTTGGTGTACTTCAGAGAGAGTTTCATTCTTACCACAAATGAAGCTTTCATACTGTCTTACCAGGTTGATTTTTCGAGAGTCCTGGACTTCAGAAGTACCTTCATACTGAACACAGATTGTGTCCCACATAGCTTTTGAGGTTTTCAGGTTCATGACGGAATGGTAGACTTCGTCAGGAAGAGCCATGGAGAGTATGGATCTGGCTTTGGTGTCGATAGCCACTTTCTTCTTATCTTTATCAAGTCTTGAGAAACACTAAGTTTCTTGCACTAGAAAGAGTTAAATTAAGGTTAGACTAAGTCCAAACACACTAGGGAAAACATTTCGCCTCGACCCTACCTCACGGGATACTCTCTTTGCACTTGAACCTAGGTTATCGCTCGTGTTGTCATGTTTACGGAGGTTATGTGCAAGAATACGCAATAATTGCATGACAACTCTATTGAAAGACGCACAAATGTCCAAAAGTTCGATCTCAGAAAGAAATCAAATAGCAAGACAGGGAATATTAGTAAAGGTAGTCGTAGACCGTAATCACATCCTCCAAAAGATCATCCAGGTCTTTAAAAGGGTTGTAATGGGGCTAAGGTTAAGGCTATGAAACGAAGGGTAAGAAAGGATCAAAAATCCTCGGTGTGTCTATCGGGTGGCAATTCCTGAACTCTCGTTGCTTCACATTCGCTTACTCGGCCCTTTTCGTCATTATTGGAGTCGCATTGACGCTCTTATTTTTCAGCTCTAACTATTATCTAAATAACTGTATTATTATAATATTTTTTTTAAGTTGGGACTTTATTGGTCCTCTTTTCTATTTCTTGGGTTACATTGACCCAATTTATTCTCATGACTGGCATGTTCTATTCTTTTCTGCTCTATCTTTCGTAGTTCATCACTGCCTTTGATTTACACACTTTCGGATAAGGGTTGGCTAAGGTTTATGGCTAAAGGTTTAATGGTGGGTTTAGAAGTAATTAGGGTGCGTGTTTGGCTGCAAAGGGGGTTATGGATACACACAAGAGGTAAAAGGGAATGATATCTAAACACATGGTTAAGACAAAGCACACAATGCCTAGACTCATATCTTAAGGTCCACACGATATGGTCTACTATACCCTTACCTAATATCCCGATGTTCGTCTTTGCTACTCAATGCAATAATGTAGCGAGATCATTCTACATTCATGACAAGGAATTCGAAAAGTGTATAAGAATTAAGTGTATGAATCCCTCGAAATGAAAAACGTCTTTTAGGCTCAAAATCTCACTATCGGTTGGTCTCCACTAATGTCCCTAGTTATGTCCTTTCCCGGTCCTTCCCTAACGGTCACGTCACTATCACAAGATTCTTCCCACAATGGTTGGTCTCAATCATTCAAAACAAATTTTTTTGGCTAATGTGATCTAAATACTCAGAAGTGTAGGAAATCTACATGCATGAGCTTAGGCCCGATTGGGCAACCCCAAACCTTACCCACACATTGTCCCCAATGGGCAAGCAAAGTCGTAGGTGATGCGGCTCAATCGTTGTGCAGTTATTACAGTTATCAAAAGGATGGGCAAGGCATTACATAAAAAAGCAAAAAGAAATCCCAACTTTCTAAAATGGGCACCCCAAACCTAGGCCGTGACCTAGGTTTGCCAGTAAAAGCCAACCCCAAACCTCGGTGAAACCGAGGTTTGCACAGGGTTTAAAGAATTGAGTGTGTAGATGTGAAAAAGATAAGGCACCCCAAACCTAAGTGGAACTTAGGTTTGTTGCCTCTCGTTTAACTAATACTGAAACAAACATCATACACCACTCATTAACATAAAGATTTAGAACATACCTGTTTTGCCCGGCCGGAGGATTCTTGACTGGTTGAGCATCAATCGGAGGAGACGGAGAGAACATGCAAAACAAAACAAAGAAAAACAAAGCACAAGACAAAATACTGGAAAAGAAACATACAAAGCAAGAAAGGAATAAAAACTGCACGAAAAAACAAAACGAAGCAACAAGGACTTACGCGGTTTAGCCCGCGACTTGCAAGTCGCGTGGCAAACCGCGTAACCTACTGTTTCAGAAAACCAACAGAGGGTCCCGCGGCTTGCTGCGCGGTATACAAACCGCGTGTAAAGCCGCGTATGTCCCTGTTTCAAAATATTTTTGGCTTTTTTCGATTTTTCGATTTTTATGGCTTTTCGGAAATAAAAAAAAACACGCAAAGTAAAAAAAATAAAAGGAAACAAACCTTGGTGGGTTGCCTCCCACCCAGCGCCTTATTTAAAGTCGTGGCACGACTATGTGGGTTCAGCTCGGCTCAGTATCCGCAGACTCGAATCGCCCACACTTGCGATTCCCCGCGGATTGTTCCCTCTTTACTTGACCTTTACTACCTCTAGATCTGCACTGTCCACTCTCGAACATCTTGAAGTTTACCTTCTCGCCACCAACTCTGAAGGTAATCTCTCCTTCCTCAATGTCTATTAATGCTCGACTCGTGGCCAGGAAGGACCTCCCCAAAATCAGCGGGACTTCCTCATCTTCATCTATGTCGATGACCACGAAATCTACCGGAAAGTAGAACTTACCAACTTTGATCAGCACGTCTTCAATCACCCCGTATGGATACCTTATCGATCTGTCCGCGAGCTTGAGTGTCATGTATGTTGGGATCACCTCTCCCAATCCGAGTTTCCTGAAAACAGATAACGGCATTAAATTAATACTCGCCCCTAAATCACACAAAACTTTATTAAATGAAAACTTCCCGATTTGGATAGGGATAGAAAAACTCCCTGGATCATTGAGCTTCTGGGGAAGCTTATTCTGGAAGATTGCGCTACACTCTTCAGTGAGTGAAACGGTGGATTGGTGATCAATTGCCCTCTTTTTGGAAAGGATCTCTTTCATGAATTTCATGTAAGAGGGCATTTGGGTGAGAGCATCTGCAAAAGGAATATTGATCGTTAGCTTTTTAAACACATCTATAAATTTTGAAAAATTGACCTCATCCTTATTTGCTTTCAGCCTGCTCGGGTAAGGTACTCTTGGTGCTGCCGGCTTGACCGGTGGTGTCACTTCTTTCTTCTTCGGTTCACTTTTTTCGCTTTCTTCAGCTTTAACTTCCTTCACCTTCTCAACCTCTTTTTCCTCAGGCTCGATTTCCCTTGCTGGCTTCCCATTCATTACTTTGCCATTTCTCAGATAGATGGCATTGCAATATTCCCGGTTAGTCTTTTCGGGTTGACTCGGGAACGTGCCGGAAGGTCGGTTTTGTAGGGCCTCGGAGATCTGCCCTACTTGCCTTTCGAGGATCTTGATTGCAGCCGTATTCTGATCAGTTGCGGTTTTCACCGTGTTCACAGTGCTTGCTAGCTCTCCAACCGTGTTGTCCATTTTCGACATGAACTTCATCATCATCTCCTCCAGCCCCGGTTTCTTCTCTCCGGTTGGTCCTTCGTTTCTTTGATTAAAACCTGGAGGACGATAAGCATTATTAGCATTAGAAGAATTTGAAGAGTTAGAAAAATTACCTGGCTGTTGACCGGGTTGACTCCACGAGAAATTTGGGTGATTTTTCCACCCTTCGTTATACGTGTTGGAGAACGGGTCGTTCCTCGACTGATGATTCCGGTTTTGCATATACTGAATTTGCTCGGGTGCTTCCGGAATTCCTCTATTCATCTGATTTGTGATAAAGGCCAATTGAGCCTTCAGTTCATTCAGCTCATTACTTTCTTGGACACTTGCAACTCGTCTCACCGCTGATCTCGGAGTGGAGAAGCTATGTTCGGCCAAGTTCTCAATCAACTCGCACGCTTCCTCATACGACTTGTCCATTAGTGCTCCACCCGCGGCAGCACTGATATCATTTTTGAATTGTGGGTGGATCCCACTAAAGAAGGTCTGGATGATGACCCAGCCTTGTAGCCCATGATGAGGACACTTCTTGATCATGTCCTTGTAACGTTCCCACGCCTCATATAGCGTTTCTTGATCCCATTGAGAAAAATGGGTGATCTCCGCCATTAGTTGGGCGGTTCTGCTCGGTGGGAAAAACTTTTGGAGGAAGGCTGCTTTCAACTGTGCCCAAGTAGTGATATGATCTGACGGTAAGCCTTCTATCCATATTTCAGCTCGACCTTTTAATGAAAAACTGAACAGCCTCAGTTTGATTGCGTTCTCCTCCATCCCGTTGATCTTGAAGGTGCTACAAATGCGCTCGAAAGCCCGGAGGTGAGCGTGAGGATCTTCGGTCGGTGCTCCTCCATATTGATTTTGTTGCACCATTACGATGGTGCTCGGCTTTATCTTGAAATAGTTAGCCACAGTGGTAGGTGGTTGAATGCCTATACGTGCGGCCGCCACATTAGGATCGGCAAATGACCGCATCGGAACTCTTTCCGGAGGTGGTGGTGGATTGTTGCGGCGAGGTGGAGGATCATTGCGCGGAGGTGGTCTCTCGTCGTCGGACATCTCGAATTTCAGATTCCTTTTTGCTTTCGCTTCCTTACGCAGCCGACGAGCGGTTCTTTCGATCTCCGGATCAAATTGTTCGATCTCTTTTCCTCGGGTCGTCCTTGGCATAAACCAAGTGGTACCTGAAAAGAAGAAAGTAAAGTCAATAATCCAAAAACTGAAAGTGATGGGAAAATAACAAGAAAAGAAAATGCCCAATCTAATAGCGCGTATAGATGGTAGTGCTATTAGCTACAACTAGTTCCCCGGCAACGGTGCCAAAAACTTGACACGGGGTTTTGACACCCCGCGAATCTTACCGCAAGTGTACGGGTCGAAGTCAAGTAATAGTACTTTAGAAGTACGAGTATCGAATCACGGGGAACTAGGAACTAAGCATCACAATTACTACAACCGCTATTAACTGAACTATCAAATTAAGAGATTGGTTTTAGACTACTTAATTGTACTAAATAAAATCAAATCAAACACAAGACAAACAGAACAGCTTTGAAGACTTTGATAGAGAGAAAAGTTGAGGGTTGGAAATCCAATGGTTCTCACATACAAACGTCTGACTCAACTCAACTACCAGTTATTCCTATCAATGAATGCCCAATCTTGATCTAATCGTTGTTCTCTCTCGAGTTACACCGATTTTATTTGCAAAACATGGTTCCTTTTTCAAACAACCGTGATTTCTATTTTGAAAACAATAGTTTTATCTTTCGATCTCAACATATAGGGTTCAAAACGCATTAAGCTTAAGATTCAAACGGGACTAAGATTTACTCGGTATATCTCTATCCTTTCATACCTTAGACATGCAATTTCTAATTCTATTTCTCAATTACTTCTCTCGAACATTAATTGAAAACAATAAGACAATTGTAAGGTAGCTAATCTCACAAAAGCATTAAACACAAAATTGCATTCATTCATTAAAGAGGAAAACTGATAGAGGTTTCAAGTCATCTGTTTACAAGTTTAAACCACATTCATTCCAACCCCCAACATGAACCGGTTAGTTCATGTCGGTGGTGGATTCAAACATAAGAGAAAAGGATGCAAAAGTGTATGTAAACATGATCAAGTGTGAAAGATGAAATCGTGATAACAAGTGATGAAAACTCCCTCTTCTCGTGTTCGTCTCTACGTTCCGTGATGAATGTATCCGTGATCGGCTCTCTAACGTGGCTTCGACGACTCCGAAAAATCGCCCAAAATCGCCCCTGAACTGCTCCAGATCGTCTGCCGTCTGAATGATATCGAATAATGACCTAAACCCCGGAATAAAATACTGATTTTCGACAAACAGTGAGTTACGCGACTTGCTGCGCGACTTGCAAGTCGCGTAACATGTCGCGCGTGTTCCAGATGTAGTGTGGGTCGATTTCTGGTTCGCGGGTCGGGTCCTGGTTCGGTCGCGGGTCTTGGGCTTGGCTTTTGGGCTCCCGTTAGGCTTCGTTTTGACTCGTTTTGGGCTCTTTTTAGCTTCTTTCTCGAGAAATGCCGCCTTTTAGCTAACCTGCATAATTCACTAGATAAATCGTAAAATACACGCCTTTTTACTTGAATACAAGCCAATCTCGTTGGTTTGAGAACTGAAAATAACGCCAAAAAGTGGCGTTATCAACAACCCCAAACCGAGCGTTTCTTGTCCCCAAGCAAATTAGCGATAAAATAGAATAAAAGCACACAGTGAAATAATAATGACTGCACAATACCCAATCGGTACCAAGTGATGCATCGGTGATTTCCCGTACCCGTGAATGTCTATCTCACTCTCGCCTCATTCTTATTTCGTTTGATCTATGACCTTCCATTGGGGGTTGAACTCTTGACTGTTTCGATTACATTAAGGTTAGACTAAGTCCAAACACACTAGGGAAAACATTTCGCCTCGACCCTACCTCATGGGATACTCTCTTTGCACTTGAACCTAGGTTATCGCTCGTGTTGTCATGTTTACGGAGGTTATGTGCAAGAATACGCAATAATTGCATGACAACTCTATTGAAAGACGCACAAATGTCCAAAAGTTCGATCTCAGAAAGAAATCAAATAGCAAGACAGGGAATATTAGTAAAGGTAGTCGTAGACCGTAATCACATCCTCCAAAAGATCATCCAGGTCTTTACAAGGGTTGTAATGGGGATAAGGTTAAGGCTATGAAACGAAGGGTAAGAAAGGATCAAAAATCCTCGGTGTGTCTATCGGGTGGCAATTCCTGAACTCTCGTTGCTTCACATTCGCTTACTCGGCCCTTTTCGTCATTATTGGAGTCGCATTGACGCTCTTATTTTTCAGCTCTAACTATTATCTAAATAACTGTATTATTATAATTTTTTTTTTAAGTTGGGACTTTATTGGTCCTCTTTTCTATTTCTTGGGTTACATTGACCCAATTTATTCTCATGACTGGCCTGTTCTATTCTTTTCTGCTCTATCTTTCGTAGTTCATCACTGCCTTTGATTTACACACTTTCGGATAAGGGTTGGCTAAGGTTTATGGCTAAAGGTTTAATGGTGGGTTTAGAAGTAATTAGGGTGCGTGTTTGGCTGCAAAGGGGGTTATGGATACACACAAGAGGTAAAAGGGAATGATATCTAAACACAGGGTTAAGACAAAGCACACAATGCCTAGACTCATATCTTAAGGTCCACACGATATGGTCTACTATACCCTTACCTAATATCCCGATGTTCGTCTTTGCTACTCAATGCAATAATGTAGCGAGATCATTCTACATTCACGACAAGGAATTCGAAAAGTGTATAAGAATTAAGTGTATGAATCCCTCGAAATGAAAAACGTCTTTTAGCCTCAAAATCTCACTATCGGGTGGTCTCCACTAATGTCCCTAGTTATGTCCTTTCCCGGTCCTTCCCTAACGGTCACGTCACTATCACAAGATTCTTCCCACAATGGTTGGTCTCAATCATTCAAAACAAAATTTTTTGGCTAATGTGATCTAAATACTCAGAAATGTAGGAAATCTACGTGCATGAGCTTGGGCCCGATTGGGCAACCCCAAACCTTACCCACACATTGTCCCCAATGTGCAAGCAAAGTCGTAGGTGATGCGGCTCAATCGTTGTGCAGTTATTACAGTTATCAAAAGGACGGGCAAGGCATTACATAGCAAGCAAAAAGAAATCCCAACTTTCTAAAATGGGCACCCCAAACCTAGGCCGTGGCCTAGGTTTGCCAGTAAAAGCCAACCCCAAACCTCGGTGAAACCGAGGTTTGCACAAGGTTTAAAGAACTGAGTGTGTAGATGTGAAAAAGATAAGGTACCCCAAACCTAAGTGGAACTTAGGTTTGTTGCCTCTCGTTTAACTAATACTGAAACAAACATCATACACCACTCATTAACATAAAGATTTAGAACATACCTGTTTTGCCCGCCCGGAGGATTCTTGACTGGTTGAGCATCAATCGGAGGAGACGGAGAGAACATGCAAAACAAAACAAAAAAAAACAAAGCACAAGACAAAATACTGGAAAAGAAACATACAAAGCAAGAAAGGAATAAAAACTGCACGAAAAAACAAAACGAAGCAACAGGGACTTACGCGGTTTAGCCCGCGACTTGCAAGTCGCGTGGCAAACCGCGTAACCTACTGTTTCCGAAAACCAACAGAGGGTCCTGCGGCTTGCTGCGCGGTATACAAACCGCGTGTAAAGCCGCGTATGTCCCTGTTTCAAAATATTTTTGGCTTTTTTCGATTTTTCGATTTTTATGGCCTTTCGGAAATAAAAAGAAAAACACGCAAAGTAAAAAAAATAAAAGGAAACAAACCTTGGTGGGTTGCCTCCCACCCAGCGCCTTATTTAAAGTCGTGGCACGACTATGTGGGTTCAGCTCGGCTCAGTATCCGCAGACTCGAATCGCCCACACTTGCGATTCCCCGCGGATTGTTCCCTCTTTACTTGACCTTTACCACCTCTAGATCTGCACTGTCCACTCTCGAACATCTTGAAGTTTACCTTCTCGGCGCCAACTCTGAAGGTAATCTCTCCTTCCTCCATGTCTATTAATGCTCGACTCGTGGCCAGGAAGGACCTCCCCAAAATCAGCGGGACTTCCTCATCTTCATCTATGTCGATGACCACGAAATCTACCGGAAAGTAGAACTTACCAACTTTGATCAGCACGTCTTCAATCACCCCGTATGGATACCTTATCGATCTGTCCGCGAGCTTGAGTGTCATGTATGTTGGGCTCACCTCTCCCAATCCGAGTTTCCTGAAAACAGATAACGGCATTAAATTAATACTCGCCCCTAAATCACACAAAACTTTATTAAATGAAAACTTCCCGATTTGGATAGGGATAGAAAAACTCCCTGGATCATTGAGCTTCTGGGGAAGCTTATTCTGGAAGATTGCGCTACACTCTTCAGTGAGTGAAACGGTGGATTGGTGATCAATTGCCCTCTTTTTGGAAAGGATCTCTTTCATGAATTTCATGTAAGAAGGCATTTGGGTGAGAGCATCTGCAAAAGGAATATTGATCGTTAGCTTTTTAAACACATCTATAAATTTTGAAAAATTGACCTCATCTTTATTTGCTTTCAGCCTGCTCGGGTAAGGTACTCTTGGTGCTGCCGGCTTGACCGGTGGTGTCACTTCTTTCTTCTTCGGTTCACTTTTTTCGCTTTCTTCAGCTTTAACTTCCTTCACCTTCTCAACCTCTTTTTCCTCAGGCTCGATTTCCCTTGCTGGCTTCCCATTCATTTCTTTGTCATTTCTCAGATAGATGGCATTGCAATATTCCCGGTTAGACTTTTCGGGTTGACTCGGGAACGTGCCGGAAGGTCGGTTTTGTAGGGCCTCGGAGATCTGCCCTACTTGCCTTTCGAGGATCTTGATTGCAGCCGTATTCTGATCAGTTGCGGTTTTCACCGTGTTCACAGTGCTTGCTAGCTCTCCAACCGTGTTGTCCATTTTCGACATGAACTTCATCATCATCTCCTCCAGCCCCGGTTTCTTCTCTCCGGTTGGTCCTTCGTTTCTTTGATTAAAACCTGGAGGACGATAAGCATTATTAGCATTAGAAGAATTTGAAGAGTTAGAAAAATTACCTAGCTGTTGACCGGGTTGACTCCACGAGAAATTTGGGTGCTTTTTCCACCCTTCGTTATACGTGTTGGAGAACGGGTCGTTCCTCGGCTGATGATTCCGGTTTTGCATATACTGAATTTGCTCGGGTGCTTCCGGAATTCCTCTATTCATCTGATTTGTGATAAAGGCCAGTTGAGCCTTCAGTTCATTCAGCTCATTACTTTCTTGGACACTTGCAACTCGTCTCACCGCTGATCTCGGAGTGGAGAAGCTATGTTCGGCCAAGTTCTCAATCAACTCGCACGCTTCCTCATACGACTTGTCCATTAGTGCTCCACCCGCGGCATCACTGATATCATTTTTGAATTGTGGGTGGATCCCACTAAAGAAGGTTTGGATGATGACCCAGCCTTGTAGCCCATGATGAGGACACTTCTTGATCATGTCCTTGTAACGTTCCCACGCCTCATATAGCGTTTCTTGATCCCATTGAGAAAAATGGGTGATCTCTGCCATTAGTTGGGCGGTTCTGCTCGGTGGGAAAAACTTTTGGAGGAAGGCTGCTTTCAACTGTGCCTAAGTAGTGATCTGATCTGACGGTAAGCCTTCTATCCATATTTCAGCTCGACCTTTTAATGAAAAACTGAACAGCCACAGTTTGATTGCGTTCTCCTCCATCCCGTTGATCTTGAAGGTGCTACAAATGCGCTCGAAAGCCCGGAGGTGAGCGTGAGGATCTTCGGTCGGTGCTCCTCCATATTGATTTTGCTGCACCATTACGATGGTGCTCGGCTTTATCTCGAAATAGTTAGCCGCAGTGGTAGGTGGTTGAATGCCTATACGTGCGGCCGCCACATTAGGATCGGCAAATGACCGCATCGGAACTCTTTCCGGAGGTGGTGGTGGATTGTTGCGGCGAGGTGGAGGATCATTGCGCGGAGGTGGTCTCTCGTCGTCGGACATCTCGAATTTCAGATTCCTTTTGGCTTTCGCTTCCTTACGCAGCCGACGAGCGGTTCTTTCGATCTCCGGATCAAATTGTTCGATCTCTTTTCCTCGGGTCGTCCTTGGCATAAACCAAGTGGTACCTGAAAAGAAGAAAGTAAAGTCAATAATCCAAAAACTGAAAGTGATGGGAAAATAACAAGAAAAGAAAATGCCCAATCTAATAGCGCGTATAGATGGTAGTGCTATTAGCTACAACTAGTTCCCCGGCAACGGCGCCAAAAACTTGACACGGGGTTTTGACACCCCGCGAATCTTACCGCAAGTGTACGGGTCGAAGTCAAGTAATAGTACTTTAGAAGTACGAGTATCGAATCACGGGGAACTAGGAACTAAGCATCACAATTACAACAACCGCTATTAACTGAACTATCAAATTAAGAGATTGGTTTTAGACTACTTAATTGTACTAAATAAAATCAAATCAAACACAAGACAAACAGAACAGCTTTGAAGACTTTGATAGAGAGAAAAGTTGAGGGTTGGAAATCCAATGGTTCTCACATACAAACGTCTGACTCAACTCAACTACCAGTTATTCCTATCAATGAATGCCCAATCTTGATCTAATCGTTGTTCTCTCTCGAGTTACACCGATTTTATTTGCAAAACATGGTTCCTTTTTCAAACAACCGTGATTTCTATTTTGAAAACAATAGTTTTATCTTTCGATCTCAACATATAGGGTTCAAAACGCATTAAGCTTAAGATTCAAACGGGACTAAGATTTACTCGGTATATCTCTATCCTTTCTTACCTTAGACATGCAATTTCTAATTCTATTTCTCAATTACTTCTCTCGAACATTAATTGAAAACAATAAGACAATTGTAAGGTAGCTAATCTCACAAAAGCATTAAACACAAAATTGCATTCATTCATTAAAGAGGAAAATTGATAGAGGTTTCAAGTCATCTGTTTACAAGTTTAAACCACATTCATTCCAACCCCCAACATGAACCGGTTAGTTCATGTCGGTGGTGGATTCAAACATAAGAGAAAAGGATGCAAAAGTGTATGTAAACATGATCAAATGTGAAAGATGAAATCGTGATAACAAGTGATGAAAACTCCCTCTTCTCGTGTTCGTCTCTACGTTACGTGATGAATGTATCCGTGATCGGCTCTCTAACGTGGCTTCGACGACTGCGAAAAATCGCCCAAAATCGCCCCTGAACTGCTCCAGATCGTCTGTCGTCTGAATGATATCGAATTATGACCTAAACCCCGGAATAAAATACTGATTTTCGACAAACAGTGAGTTACGCGACTTGCTGCACGACTTGCAAGTCGCGTAACATGTCGCGCGTGTTCCAGATGTAGTGTGGGTCGATTTCTGGTTCGCGGGTCGGGTTCTGGTTCAGTCGCGGGTCTTGGGCTTGGCTTTTGGGCTCCCGTTAGGCTTCGTTTTGACTCGTTTTGGGCTCTTTTTAGCTTCTTTCTCGAGAAATGCCGCCTTTTAGCTAACCTGCATAATTCACTAGATAAATCGTAAAATACATGCCTTTTTACTTGAATACAAGCCAATCTCGTTGGTTTGAGAACTGAAAATAACGCCAAAAAGTGGCGTTATCACCTATCAGCGGTACTGTAAAGTCTTAGTACTTATCAGCGATAGTGAAACTCTGATACATTTTGTTTACTTACAATTTTCACTAAGTGTTTAAGAGAGGGTCATTATCAAATCACTGAGGGTTTGGATCAACACGAGTTTCAATCAAGTTGAAAAAGTCAGCCGTTGTTTCCGGGTAGCACAACCGTAGTTTCCGGACAAGTCCTCACTTTTCGGACGTTTGTGTTATTCCATCCGGGTACATCCAACCTTTCCGGGTAAGTCAAACATTCCGGGTAAGTCACTTAAACCTCATTCTTTCCGGGTAAATTAGTTTCGGAAACCCAAAGTTCCCGGTAACCAATCTTCCCGGATATTCCATCACCTGGTAAGTACTTTCGTCCGGAAACCCTTAACATCCGGTAAGTATCTTATCCGGACATATCATTTACCCGGTAACTCTTAGTTTATTTTCCTTATCCGGTAACTACTGTCTTCCGGTAACCCTTGAGTTATCCGGAAACCTTAGGCTATCCGGACTCTTTGTGATATCCGGATACTTGTGTGATTATTGAACTGCTTTAAACTAATCTGATTCGGACACTTCCAGATCAGTCTCTTATTTGGATTCCTATCCAGTAAGATCATTCTTAGTTCATATCAGTCGTAGAACCTGCGTTAGGATATCACTCTTAGTGCCTTGCGTTAGGTTTACACTTTGAATCAATCATTCGTCTGACGATCACTCCGTTGCAACCAAAGATGTCTACTTCGCGTGATGCTCTCGCAATCGGTACCGATTCCAAACCACCTTGCCTCTACCAAGGTGAGTACAGCCAGTGGCGCGACAGGTTCACGATCTTCATAGAGTCCAAGGACAACTATGCGTATATCAAGAGAGCTCTTGAAAATGGTCCAATTGATTGGCCGAAGAAGACCATAGCAGCAACTGCAGGTGCTGAGGCTCGTACTGAGGACAAGACTATTGCCGGCTTGACTGAAGATGAAAGAGGCATGATTGAAGGTGAAAAGCATGCAAAGCGATATCTTGTTCAAGCTCTCCCCAACACGATCTACACTTCTATCGATAGTTACAAAGACACAACAAAGGGCATGTGGGATCAAGTGGCCAGAATGATACGTGGGAGCGATGTCGAAAATCAACTGAAGATAAACATCACAATAACCAAGTTCGTTGGTTTCAAGCAGCGCACCGGCGAGTCTCTCACCCAGGCCTATGAGCGTTTTTGCTTACTTCTTAATGAACTGAACAAGAATAAGATCACTCGCTCAAACACGGAGAACGCGCTCAAATTTCTCAACAATCTGCTGCCAGAATGGAAGGTGTTTGCTTCTCATGTCAAGCACAACAACTTGATAGAGAACATAGGCATCAATGAACTATATGCGACTCTTCTTCAAGACGAAGACGAAGTGAATGAACTTCTGAGCGAGAAGAAGACTGAATCAAAGCCGGCTGCTGATCCTATTGCACTCATGTCCTCCAAGAAAAGGAAATCTTCGGACCGTCATTCCACACGTGCTCAAAAGCACAACTCTTCTGAATCTTAAGACAAGGAAGACAGTGATTCCAATGAAGAAGTATCTGACTTCAAGAAAGCGATAGCTCTGCTCACTAAATCTTTCCAACAACAGAAATTCTATAAGAAGCCTTCGTCCAATAATCAGCGCTACTCCACCTCCTCCAACAAGCGCCATGATCATCAGGACAAATATGAGGGAAAGAAGAAAGCTGGTGAACAGGATAAGTCAGAGAAGAAGGAGAAGACGGAGAAAGTAGAAGGTAAGAAGAAAGATGAACCAGCGACCTATTACAACTGCGGAAAGCTTGGTCACTTTGCTAAAGATTGTACGAGGCCTGTGGTAAAGAATTCTCACTACTACAAGGCAAAACTCGCATTGGCCGAGCAGAAGGAAGCTGGAAAAGCTCTATTTGTGGAAAACGACTACTGGTTGGGTCGTTTTGATGATGAAAGCGATACTGATGGTGCTAATGCTTTCATGGGATATCACTCTCCAGCCGATGAAGAGAAGACAAGTCCGGTATGTGAATATTCCGAACAAGATTTCTTGAATAAAATGCAATCTCTTACCGAACAGGCAGATTCCTTTAAGGCCACCACTAAGGAACAAAAGCTTGAGATTAGATCACTAACCGAAAAGCTAGATGTTCAAATGAAAGTAACTGAAAAACATAAGTCTGAAAATGCTATGTTAAAGGAGAAATGTAAAATTCTTTCCATAGCACCTAAAGAATTAAGGGCCAAATTATATGATCTTCAGTCTCAGTTTGCTCAGTGTATGAATGAGAAAGAGGATATTGTTTATCAATGTTCCTCTCTTCAAATTCAGCACAAGGAGTTTGTTTCTAAAATTCTTGATCTTGAAATCAAACTCCACAAAAGGGGTAGGTCAAACTGATCAAACCATCTTTCTGAATAAACCCAAAGAGTTCACCTATTTCAACAAAGACTGGGGAATCGGATATGATAACCCACACTATTTGAAAAAGGGAACATACCAAACTCCTACTCTGTATGATTTTAGTTGTTTTGGGTTAGATAAAAAGTATCCGGAATATGCTATTTAATGGACTGGTCCTCTAGAACCTGAAAAGGAAGAGGAAACCGAGGAATATAAACGCGCACACAAACGAGGAATACAACTTCCGATTTGTTATGAACCTTTGAATTATTCCTATCAAAAGAACAAAAAGTATCTCTCAAATGACTACTTCGACCCCTACAAGGTTGCTACGCCCAAGGATTCCTCCAAAAAGGATGAGGACCAAGCACCCGCAACCAAGACTGAGATGGACGAGTTTAAACTCTATGTTCCCCCTCTCATCTTGGAAGCAAAGATTGTCGAGTTGGAGGAGTCGCTTGAGAAAGAAAGGTCTATTTTTCAAAACGAGAAGAAAGCGCTAATTCAGGAACTTGAGAAACTCAAATCTGAGAAAACCGAAGGTGTGACAAATGAAGAAAAGGAAACTCTTCAGTGTGAAATCAATAAGCTCTCATCTAAATTGTCTGAAATGACAAGAGAAACGATAAAAGAGCACATGAGAAATGGTCAACTCCAAGTGCAGCTTGACCTACTTCAAAATATAACGAAGATTTCACCTGAACTTTCCTCGAACTCATCTGACACATCCTCGTGTAAAGCCTTCATCGAAAATATTTCTTCGAAAGAATGTAAAGTTTCTCAAGATGAGTGTGTTAAAAGGAATTTAAACTCTGATTTTTCAAACGCTTCCGCACTGAATTCCTCAAAGCACACAACCGAAAGCACAGCGTGTCCCTTGCCTTCCTTGACCGATCCAAGTCCTGTAATTCTGGAAGTCGATTTTTCAGAATATATGAACTCTGAAGGCAATTCTGATGGAGAGTTTGAGTCGTTCCCTTTCGACAAACCTCTCCCGAGTCATACTGATTTTTTGTCTCCAGTAGTCAACCATCCGGTCAATTTTCTACAGGGTAGCTGTTCTAAAACAAAGGCCCCAGCTGTGATCAAGATTTCAAAATCAAAACCGACATCTAAACCTGTTTCTAAAAACCAATCACAGCCGAGGCAAAAGACCGAGCAATTGCCTACCAAAAATACCGTTTCTTCAAAAGTCACTGACCACTCTGTCCCTGTTGTTTCAGATAAAAATGGTCAAGCAAACCAAGAAAAACCAAAGTGGCTGAACAAGGAACCTGTCAAGGATGCAGCATCAAAGTGTTCCTCCATTGCTTTTAATTCTAGAATAAACAAAGACAATTGTGCTTGGAATAATTGGAATCGTTTTGAAGTTTCTTATCCAATTAAACTTAATTCAGTTCATCAAATGATTCAGTTATCGCGTGATTGTTTATGTTGTTCTAGATATGGTTGGAATGATTTTGATGAAATTAACATAAATGATTGGTTTGGGTCATATTACATGTATAATCATAAACCCAAAAATAAACCCCGTGATAATAAACAGAAATACTACAAACAACGGGGTTTCCAATCTGAGGTTAAACCACAGCAGGAGACCAAACCCATTGCAAGACGGGCTGCTCCTACTGAGGTTAAACCGGCACCCAAGAGGAAACATGCTCCTCCGAAAGGTGTAAATTCTACACCTAAGAGGCAATCTGTGCCAAAACCAGCGTCCACAAACGGTGTACAACCTGCACCTAAAGGGAAAGATGTGTCAAAGCAAGTTCCTCCAAGAGGTGCCAAACCTAACCCTCCAGGACCCAAACAAATCTGGGTACCTAAAATCCGTTAACTCGATTTTGCAGCACGGTCATGTGTGGTACTTAGATTTTGGATGCTCCAAGCACATGACCGGAAGGAGTGAGCTTCTCACGAACTACAAGGAAGAATATGGTGGAGACGTGAGTTTTGGGAACGACCACAAAGCGCCGATCGTGGGCTACGGCGATATTGTCCAAGATAAGATCACAATAAAGAAGGTATCACACATCGCCGGATTGGGACACAAACTGGTCAGCATTGGGCAGTTCTGCGACAAAGATCTTGAGGTACGATTCAAAGCTAAATGGTGTACAATCCTCAACGACGACGGAGAGGAGCTACTGGTTGGAAAACGCAAGACCAACCTCTACACAATCGACCTCGCAGCCCTCAAGACCGATAACCCTGTATGCCTCATGTCAAAGGCCAATTCCCAACAAGCTTGGCTTTGGCATCGACGTCTTTCACACCTCAACTTCAAAAGTATCAACAAACTGGTACTGGACGGACACGTGAAAGGCATGCCCGATCTTCAATTCGTGAAGGATCGTCTCTGCGGGGCATGTGAAAAGGGAAAGATGAAGCGGGTGCGACATCAACCGAAGGTAACTCCGAGCACGTCCAGGTCCCTCGAACTCATCCATATGGATTTGTGTGGACCGATGCATGTTCAGAGTATCAACAAGCGCAAATATGTCCAGGTGATGGTGGATGACTTCTCGCGCTAAACATGGGTCAAGTTCCTTCGCTCGAAAGACGAAACTCCGGAACTGATTATCAACCATCTGAAGACCATCCAACTGAACAAGCAACAACAAGTTCAGACCATAAGGACCGACAACGGGACGGAGTTCAAGAATCAAACGGTGGACGACTATCTGACTTCAGTCGGCATTTCACACACATTCTCTGCCGCATGCACTCCTCAGCAAAATGGAGTGGTGGAACGTCGCAACCGTACCCTAGTCGAAGCGGCTCGCACCATGTTGTCTCAGTCCAATCTGCCGCACTTTCTATGGACCAAAGCGGTGTCAACGACCTGTTACACGCAAAACCGCTCCATCCTCAACAAGCGGTTCAACAAGACGCCGTACGAGATCATCAACAACCGCGTTCCGAATATCAAGTACTTCCATGCATTCGGATGCACATGTTACGTCTTAAACGACAAGGATGATCTCGGCAAATTCAGCCCCAAGGCGGATGAAGGAGTTTTCATCGGATACTCCATGCAGGCTCAAGCACATCGCGTTTACATCACACGGAAGAAAACCGTTGTCGAAAGTGTAAACGTGACATTCGACGAAGCTGCAGATTTGGCTTCTGAACAAAACAGTTCAGAACCCGGTTTAACTGGCGTGCTAGCTTCCGGACCTCCAAGTTCGGGATCTGCACAAGCGACAGTAAATCCAAATCATGCATCTTCATCGAATGCTGACTCTTCTGATTTAGATTTATTGTTTAAGTTCTTTTATGATGACATCTTTAATGTTTCCCCTACTGTCTCAGCACAACCTCGACTTGAAACTGCTCGTACTGAGGACTCGTCGAACCTATCCGGTCCGCCGCCTTCTACAAGCATGCCATCCATCACTACGGAGACAGCTCAACCGTCATCATCCACTTCTACTGATACTACTGCTTCCCCGGAGGAACCTATTGCACATCCGGAGATCACACCTAGTGATTCGTCATCTGCTACAATCGCCGATCAACTTCTGAACTCCTCGGACCAAGAAGTCCTTCAACCTCTGACGAATCCTCCCCCACCTCCTCCGAGAAACCAACCTGCGACACTTGAAGAGGTACAAGACCTGCCATCTGGTGATTATGTGGATTCGGACGCGTCTCACTCAACTCAACAGCCGCTTCCGCACACCACCAGATGGACGAAAGCTCATCCCTTGCATCAAATCATCGGTGATTCCTTTACTCCAGTTCAAACACGAGGTGTATCCGCCAACTTCTGTCTATTCTCCGGCTTCTTAAGCAACATCGAGCCGACGAACGTACGCGAAGCGTTTGAAGATCCGGACTGGATCATAGCCATGCAAGAGGAGCTCAATCAATTCGAAGCTCTAAAGGTATGGCGACTGATTCCACGTCCAAAACACAAGATGGTGATCGGCACCAAGTGGATTTTCAAGAATAAGAAGGACGAAGACGGCATCGTTGTACGCAACAAAGCGTGTCTCGTGGCCAAGGGATACCGACAACAAGAACGGATCGATTATGATGAGACCTATGCTACGGTGGCACGAATCGAAGCCATTCGTATGTTCCTTGCATACGTCGCGCACAAGAACTTAACGATCTTCCAAATGGATGTGAAGACCGCATTTCTCTACGGCGATATCAAGGAAGAAGTGTACGTATCACAACCGGAAGTATTGGTGGACGATTCGAAGCCTGATCATGTCTACGTTCTAGACAAGGCGCTTTACGGTCTAAAGCAAGCTCCGCGAGCATGGTACAACACACTGTCTGAGTTTTTGATAAAATCCAAATTCACACGAGGTAAAATCGATTCGACTTTGTTTATCAAAAACGAAAAAGGTCACATAGTTCTTGTTCAAGTATACGTAGATGACATAATCTTCGGCTCTACTAATCCCACATATGCTAAGAACTTTGCCAATCTAATGGGAGAATTTTTTAAAATGAGTATGTTTTGCGAGATGAATTTCTTTCTTGGTCTTCAAGTTAAACACTTGTCGACCGGGATATTCATAAACCAGGCCAAGTACATTCGGGATATTCTTAGGAAGTTCCAGATGGAACAGTCCTCGCCAATGAAAGCTCCCATGGCACCCGGTACGAAGCTTCACGCCGATCCTAACGGAATGGATGTGAACCCTAAATTGTATCGCGGGATGATAGGTTCTTTATTGTACTTAACCGCAAGTAGACCTGATATCATGTTTTCCACATTTTTGTGTGCCCGGTTTCAATCAAAACCTAAGGAGTCTCATTTAACTGCTGTCAAATGAATCTTTCGTTATTTATGTGGTACTGCTGATCTTGGCTTGTGGTACCCGAGAGAGACAGGTTTTGCACTATCCGCTTACTCCGATGTGGATCACGCGGGCTGTATGATGGACCAGAAGAGCACCTCGGGTCACATCAAGTTTTTGGGAGATAGCCTGGTGAGTTGGGCGTCCAAGAAGCAGCAATGTGTTTCAACATCAACTGCCGAGGCGGAGTACGTGGCTGCCACGAGCAGCCGTTCACAAGTCATCTGGATACGGACGCAACTCAAAGACTACGAATTCACGTATGTCAAAGTCCCAATTTACTGTGACTCAAAGAGCGCTATTGCCATATCTAGCAACCCGGTCCAACACACCAAGATGAAGCACATCGACGTTCGGTATCACTTCATTAAGGATCACGTCGAAAGAGGTACAGTCGAACTCTACTTCGTAAATACTGAGCATCAGTTAGCAGACCTCTTTACAAAAGCCTTGGACGAAAAACGTTTTAATACTCTTGTGTCCAAGTTAGGTATGCTAAAGCTGACGACTTAATCCGATTGTGTACCCGTTACAAGTTCCATACATCTGTAAGTAACTGTCTACTCATCATCCGGTGATTACACTCCTGATGATTGAGTATACACTTCCTCGCACTTGTATTCTACTTGTCTCAGTTACACAGTTAGATTAAGTCTCTGTATTTATTTCGTAGATTTCGTTTGTCTTCTTTCTTTCTTCGTGTGTTTCTTTTATTTCATACTGTCGTCTACTTTTATCTGTCTATATCTGTGCTTTCACGGTGTGTTCATGTGTTCAGGGGGAGCACAAAGCAGTATCAGGTAAGTTTACTCATCATTTGAGGGGGAGCGACACAGTGTTTTTTCTTTAAATGCTCAAAGTTCTTTTTGTGTCGGACTCTCCATTGCACTATTCGAGGGGGAGCAAGTCTTTCCCCATGCTCAGATTGAGGGGGAGCAAGAGAAGATTCGGTTTTTACATTCAAAAGAGTCTAATTTTTGCAAAATTATCAAGGACAGGACAATTTTTGTGAAAAACCCAAAGAATCCGGACTCTAGGACTACCTTAAATAGCATCCGGGCTCAAATGTTTTTTCCCTTTTCCGGAAACTCACGCAAAACCCTAAACCCTCTCGCCTATTTCTCTCTCGCTCGGACTCCCTTCCACTCCACGATTTATACTCGCATTTTCACCCCAAATCAGGTATGCTGCTCGTTCTGTCATCTCGACTTCATTTACATAAGCATCGCACCACACACTACACTAATCGACCACCAATTTGGTCACTTCACGGAATCCGAAATACCCTTTTGGGTTTATTCGATCTCCGATCGATTGGGTGTTACTCAGGATGCCTGAGTTGTTTCTGTGTGTTAGTACGGGTATATCGCGTCTTCCTACATGCTTTAGAACCTGTTTGTACCTGCAATTTGTGGGTTTGTTCATTTCGAATTTCATCCGAACACATTCGGTGTGTCCGGAAACTGTCAAACGAATGCGGTTTTATCCGGTAACATTCCTATACTATATATTTTATTCGGATTCAAACAACACCCGGGAACCCTAGTTGTCCGGAAACCTCAGGGTTTCCGGTAAGTTCAACTACCGGGATGTTATTGTGTCCGGAATCCATTTTTATCCGGAATCTTTTGTCACCCGAAAACCATTTTGACGGGTCATTCTCTTTGTCCATGAACGTTCTTCCCATCCGGTAAAGTATGCTATCCGGATACCATTATCCGGAAACCTTGTGATGTCCGGAAAGTTTGTGATTGTTCACTTCCTTGTCCGGACTCCTATGTGTTTTGCATATACAGTACCTGTTTCATCAATGCCAGTCCTAAGTTTTTCTCAAATTGAGCCATCAAATGCAAAGGTACGCGCCGACATTTGTTCATCCGTCTCAGTTACTAACTGTGCTTCTTTTTACAGATATTCAATGGCGGATCAGGAACAAAATCCTCCTCAGAACCCGGAAGAACAACAAATTCCTCAAGAGGAATTCATTGACGAGGAAGCCGATAACGCCTTGGTCGCACCGGACCATGGCACTGAATTGGAGGCGAACAACCATCATCTGGACCCGGCATTATTCAGACCACAACCACAACATCGAGTCATTATGGATATCTTGATGCGTCACCCTCTCCGTGAGGCCCTCACCGCCACTGCCGACGTCCCGCTGTTGTACGTTCTCCAAGTGTGGTTCTCGGCACAAGTTCGCACGGCCGGTAACTCACAAACGATCACTGCTCAAATCGATAATCAGCAGTTCACGCTCACACCGGACTCTTTCCGCCGACTTCTTTCACTGCCTGAAGCCAACGCCGGAAATCATCAAGGATATGACCCCACGGTCAATGACGCAACACTGTGCGCTCAAGTCTGAGCTCTTGGATACAACCACGCCCTCGACCGACCGTCTGCGTTCAACCGAAAATACCTGGCTCCCATATGGTACACTCTCTTTACAATTATGAACAGATGCCTTTCTTCGAGATGGAAGGGCATAGACCAGTGTACAGGCGACTTCCTCAGACTCTTCCACGCCGTGTGTTATAACCGACATGTCGACGTCGCCATGATTATTCGACGCAAAATCGTTATCGCTATTCGTCAGATCGGAGGTACCAAACAAAAGAAGTTCCTTCCGTACCCGCGTTTCCTTTCGCTTGCTGTGCGTCAACATATGGACGCAAATCCTTCCATACCGCGCCGCCTTACCCATCCGGTATGTCCTCCTCATCACTTACAATACATGGTCATTCGTAACCCATCCAACGCGGTAGCCATGCCCTTCTGGCACACGCCGATCCCACTGCACCAGGAGTGTTAGCTTACAAGGAAGCGATAGGGAATCCCATGGTCCACCCAGAACCGGAGGGACCTGCCCAGGGACATAGACCTGAGGTACATGATGGTCCTAGGACGAGAGGTGGAAGGGCCCGGCCAGCAGGTGCTGTCGGGCGGGGTGTGATGATTGTTCGGGAAAGGGGAACTAGAGAGAGTGGTGCAGTGGAATCGCGTCCCGGTTCCAGCCAAGCCCAAGCCGGTCCATCATCTAGACCTAAACTTCATCACTCAACCGAACCATATCTTTCCGACCCACCTTCACCTACTCCACATGTTCAGCACGTGGAATCTGACTCTGATACGGAATTCGACACGACCCGTGCCATTCGGCTCTCCAAAATTCCTCCTCGTATCGGACCAAACCCAGACTTTACCGAAGGCACCTCTACTGCCTCACCTTCAACCACTCTAACCCAATCTGATACGGGGTGTGATGATTGTTCGGGGAAGGGGAACTAGAGATAGTGGTGCAGTGGAATCGCGTCCCGGTTCCAGCCAAGCCCAAGCCGGTCCATCATCTAGACCTAAACTTCATCACTCAACCGAACCATATCTTTCCGACCCACCTTCACCTACTCCACATGTTCAGCACGTGGAATCTGACTCTGAAACGGAATCCGACACGACCTGTGCCATTCGGCTCTCCAAAATTCCTCCTCGTATCGGACCAAACCCAGACTTTACCGAAGGCACCTCTACTGCCTCACCTTCAACCACTCTAACCCAATCTGGAACGGGAATTATTAGGACACCTGAGGGAGATTTAGTTGAAGAATTAGAACATGTGAGAAGGAGAGAACTGCGTTCGAAGACGAACCAGGAAAGATTGAGCCGTAAAGATAACGAGGCTCCTGAGCGACCTCAACCGAGCGATATCCGGGTAGCCACATCTGCTATCCCGTCTCATACGTTGGGACGGGGTATTGAAGAAGCCTCCGTGGACCCAGCGGAGCAATTGCGCAACCCCCTCATCCACTCATCCGTCTCTCAAAAGATGGATGTTTCAGTCTCACACGGGGATCAAGCACAACTTCCACTAGTCTCTCACTCGGAGAGTGCTGGTGTTGAAATAAGCGACCAGCAGCCCCCGGTCGCGACTTCTTTCAGTGCACAGTTGAGTCTAGAGCCATTTGATATTATACATTCTTCGGCTAGTACACAACATGAGGAACAACAAATCGAGACTTTTCGTGACTCGATCGGAACGTCCGTAGTGTCTCCGTCTGGCGGAATACGAGGATCGGACGGAAATCCTACCACAGCTACCGAATTGCCAACTGTGAATGTAGGTGGCTCTGCCTCTCAGGTAGATGCCTCAACGGGTAATCTATGTGATCCCGGAGTTATCTTACACTACTTTGTGTCACCAGGGTCCCTGGACAGCACCCTTAAGGTTGTCCGCAAGGCGATGGAGCAGCACGTCGCCGCCGAGATCGACACCGTCAAACGCTTACTCAAAGGTAAAGGGCATATCGTCGACACTGAAACCACACCTACACCTCCACCGGCTCCTACTCAGCCTACCTACTCGGTGGACACCCTCAAGACGATGCTTCTAGCCCAACTGCTCCAAGAATCCGAAACCAACGCCTCTACAGAAGCAGACCTGATAACCGTTCTGAAATCACAGGTCACTGCTCCTTCATCATCTATTACCACTCGCCTAGATACTATTGACTCGACTCTTAAGGACTACAACCAAGTGCTCACAACGCTGTCCGAGAGAGTCCGCTCACTCAAAGATACCTGCAAGAGTCAAGCAGGCGGTCTGAAGCGAAAACACGATGATCAAGATGATCCTGATCACCGTGAGGGGGAGAAAAGACTAAGACCTACCGAGACCACCCCTATCCTCACCGAATCGACAACTGTGGTTCATCTGGAATCAGCAACTGCGGCAACAACAACCGACGCCGAACCTGAAGCCGAGTTGCCATTAGCCGAGATGGTAATCGACATGGAAATATCAGATGATGAAGACCCGACGGTTGAAAAGCCCGAGGGTTCAACACAGGAACTGGTTGATTTTGACTCATCAGACAGACCGTTATTGGATATGATAGATCCAGACTGTGAAACCAACCCGGAGACCGAAGATGCATGGTATAAAAAAGCCGCCAGTGCCGCAAATATCTAGGTTAATTTGGTTTTCCCTACTGATGATGATGGCAACATTGACTATGATCAGTTCCTGCTCCAGAATTTATATGGTACTTCTCCCGTTCACTCTGCGCAACCCGATGAAACTTCAACAAGACACGAGACTTCAACTGCCAATATTCAGACATCTCCTCAGCAACCGACAGCTTCTGATCTCCCACTTCCTCAACAGCAACAAATCCATTGGGAGAAGATCCCAGTATTTATTCCTCACCTGGAGGAATCCCTGAAGAAGTTGTTTGTTCACAAACTTCGCACAATCGAGCCGACATTGTTAGAGCATTATTGTATTCAAGATTTATTGTTAAAGTCTTGTAATGGTCAAATAATGTAAAAGTCAAAGATAGTCAAAGTCAAAGTAGCTTTAATTAGAAAGTCAATGTAATTAGACTTAATGCTTTGTAATTCTAGGTATAAATAGCTTTAGCTTAGTTGTTAAGCAAAGAGAATGTTCATAATTGTAATATCTTGTTAGAGAGGTTGAGAGAAAATCTAGAGAATTGTTAGAAGAGAGCTTTAGAGAAACACTTAATGTTCATGTCATTTGTACTTTGAAGATCAATACATGGATGACTTTCTCTCTAGATATTATTGTGTTTGAGTGCTAGATCTGGGAACTCACATTTGGTATCAGAGCTATACAGGAAATTCAATCAGATTTGGGAAGAACTTGAGGAATTTGGGCATTATTTTAAAAAAAATTCGAAATTCTCAAAGTTCACTCGATTTCTGCATTTTGATTGTGTTTTGGTTCGTGATTTGAGCACAGACCTGTTCGAGTTGATTATCTGGATCAATTCGTGCAAGGATTCAGAATCAGAACACATATTTCAAAGGATTTCAGCAGGTTTGTGATTGTTTTTCGGAAAGTTACTGTGCAGATCGAAAGGTGCATTTCTGCAGTGTTCTTGGTGTTATTTCCTGAACAAAAAGTGTTCAGATTAGTTGTGTGAATCACCCTACAAAGTTTCGAATCAATTGGTGTTGATTTGAGCAAGTTAGGACACTTAGAAATTTTTGAATCTCGGAAACTCATAACTGTCGTATGAAACTGTGTTCATAAACTCATAACTGTCGTACAACACAGGCCTTCAAAAACTCATAACTGTCGCACGATACTAATCATCATAACTGTCGCACGATTCTTGCCCGACTTCATTTTTAGTCGTATAAGAAGCATACGACAGTTACTGTTCATTGGTCTAGTCGTATAAGAAGCATACGACAGTTACTGTTCATAAGGCAAAGTCGTACAAGGCTTATACGAGAGTTGATCCAAGTTGTGCCTGTGTCATACGACAGTTACTGTTCAACAACGCTAGTCGTACAAGAGGTATACGAGAGTTACTGTTTACTTGGTAAGTCGCACACGATCTATCCGACAGTCGTATTAAAAAAAAGAGTATTTTGAGAAATTTTTTTATTCCGAAATTTTTTCTATAGTGTTTTTCATACACTTCAAGAGCTTTTCAAAAAAAAAATTATATAATTTTTTTTCTATAGTGTATTTCATACACTTTCTGATTGATTTTCTGAAAGATCATCTTCTAGCATTCTTCAAGATGTCTGACATAGAGAATTTAAGTGGGAGAATATGGAATCAGTTAGGAAAAGAGAGAAATGGACTCTTTCTGAAGCTAAAGATGAGATCAAGCGTCTTGAAGGTTTTCTTTCTAGATACATAAGACATTCTGATGAAGATGCAAGAAAAAATACAAAGCTCAAGTCTGAGAAAGCTTTATTAGAAGACAAAGTCTCTTCTCTTGAGTCCGAACTGAAAGATTTGAATGACAAGATTGTAGTGCTTGAAGTTACTCAAGAGAAAAATAAGACATTTGAGATTTCAACTCATCAAGATAACATGAAGGAGCTTCAAGGGAGTATAAAGACATTGGAAGAAGAAAATGCTGATTTGAAGAGACACATTTTAGATATTTCTTCTTCAAATGAAAATTTTATTTTTAAAGAACAAAATGTTTTTCTTACTAAAAGAATTACTGATCTTGAAGTATATATTGCAGGTCTTGAAACAAAGAAAGACAAAAACAACTCAAGTCTGCACGATCAAATCGAGAAACTTCAAGAGAAAGTAACAACTCTTCAAAAAGAAAATGTTGATCTGAAGAGCATTGAAGACAAGAGAGAGAAGATTCTTAAAGAAAAGGAAGTAATTGAACTTAATTGTATAAAACTTTCAAAACAAGTTTCTGACTTTGAGAAAATTTTATTTTTTGAAAAAGAGAAGCTCGAAAAAGAAAGAGCTATTTTTGACACTGAACGAAAATCTTTTGAGATCAAAAGTTCTGAACTTTCCGTGAAAATCTCTGTTTTAGAAAATCTTTTGGAAAAGGAAAGAAAAGATTTTACGGAAAAGAAAAATCCCTTTGAAAAGGAAAGTAAAACCCTTAAAAAGAAAAATATGGAAATTTTCAAAGAGATTACTGATAAAAGAAAGTTTTTGGAAAAAGATTTTGAATCGGAACACGAATATTTTGAAGATACGATTCTTAATCTTACCAAAAGATTATCTGGTTTATCAGCTGATATTATGAAGGATCAATTGATCAAATCTGATCTCCAAAAGAAATTTGATCTAACTTTTAAAGAGAAGAATGTTTTGATAAACAAAGTTAAGGAACTTGAAGACGTCATTTTTAAATTTGATGTCTCAAAGCAGACCAGTCATAATTCTATCTTTCAAACTCCATTTGTTAATACAAATGATTCTGAATGCTCTTTCAAAACTGCTTCAAGTTCAAGTTTTAAAAACATTTCTTCTAAACAATTTAATAGATCAACTGATTTCTCAAAAGATCAGATTCGTTCAACAAATCTCTTCTATAATCCTCTGCTTGATAAATCAGATAACAAAACAATTGTGCCTAAAGTTAATGCTTCCAATCCTAAAGAACTTCCAGTCTTCAAAAAGGTGAAGATGGAATGGAGAGTCAAAGGCACAACGATTCCAAAGAAAGATGTACCAAAATCATCTTCATCCACATCAAAAGCAAAGAGGAACAATGCTTCGAAAGGTAAATCTTCTGTTCCACCTAATCTTGTTTATTCTACAAATCATCTGATTAGGTTGGCACATAAGAAAATCTGTTGTTCTTACTGTGGATCAAATGATTTTGTGCATAAAGATTATACTTCTTATTGGTACGGTACTTACAGTATTCCTTTTAAGAAATCTACACCTAACTCACTAGGACCCAAGTGCCGTTGGGTACCAAAATCTGCTTAATCTGTTTTGTAGGTTCTTCATGTGTTGTGCTGATTTGGAAATATATATACCACACACATGACTGAAAACAGAAGAGAAGCGGTGATTTTTTTGAAGAATGTATGTCCCATTAAGGGGGAGCAAAAATGGTTTCTAAACACATCAGTTTAGAACCCGGATTTCAACATCTTTTGGTTTCTGAATACATCAGTTCAGGACCCGTGTTTCAACATTTATGGCTTCTGAACAATTCAGTTCAGGACCCGTACTTCAAGGTCTAAGACTTCTAAACAAATCAGTTTAGAACTTATACTTCTCAGGTGATATCCTTAACTGTTACATCTTTTTGTTTCAAGGAACAAGTGGTGAAAGGTAACATTGAATTATGTTTTATTTCAATTGAATTTGAAAGTTTGAACCTTCACAAATTTAATTCAATGAGATGAAATTTTCAATTTTCATTCAATGAATTAAATGTGTGCTAAAAGATGATTTTACAAGTATTTTTGTATTATCTGAGTTAGATTTGTTTCAACTTTCACTTCTAAAATAAATCGAAAGGTCAGCAAAACATGAATGAAATCATGCTGAATGCTCAATGATATGTAAATTCGGACTTATATAGAATATAATGCTCAAAAAGCCTATTTGTCAGAATGATGAACGGAAACGAAAATATGGGGGAAGCACTATGTTTTAGAACCAAGTGATTGAGATATCATTCATATTTTTTGATGGAAATCCGAACTTATATAGAATATCATTTAGTTTGAAAGTTTGTACCTGTGGCCTTTCTGGTTTGGGAGATTAAGTCCTAAGGGGTGCTCGTCACCAAGTCCCTAAGATCAATTGGTCTGGGATCGGCTGACCCAAATCCTGCTATAGAACCAGATAGAAAGCCATGTTCTACTGGTACAAATGAGTTTAAGATATATCGATGTGGCCTTTCTGGTTTGGGAAAGTAAGTTCTAAGGGGTGCTCGATACCTAGCACCTAAGCCAACTGGTCTGGGATCTGCTAACCCAAATCCTGCTATAGAACCAGATAGAAAGTCATGTTTAACGGTGTATCTTATTCCTACTAAACTTTTTGATCAAAAGATGCCAATGTGCACAAAATCAAAAGATGTCAATGGGCACAAAATCAAAAGATGCCAATGTGCACAAAAGAAAAGATGCCAATGAGCACACATCTCTTGAAACTTGGGGAAAATACAAAGTTGCGATAAACCCGTAAATTTGTGAAATTCTGATTTTGGACAAATAGTGTGACTTGAGCAAAGTATTCTTATATGTTTTAGAATTGCATACGCTTGATGCTAATCATATTTCGCATGCTAGCACACCAAATAGATTTAATAAAGGGGTTGAAACTGAACATTTTTAACTTGATATGCAATGATGACTTGTTTTTGATTCCAAACATATGCATTTGATTTCATTTGATTGAAAAATCTGTTAAATTTCATTAAGCTGAATTTCTTGTGTAAAGTTTTCAAATGATCAAATGTTAGTAGTTATAAAATGTAGTTCAATGAATTTTATTTTCCTTGTATAAATGTTTTCATTAACGCACTGTATTTGAAATGAATATCGTTATTGAAATATATGCATATTTTCAGGGGGAGAAAACAAATTGCTCCAGAATTCTTACTTTGAGGGGGAGCAAGGTTATTCTCTAAGGAGGAGATTGTTAGCATTACTCAAAGACACGACTGAAATTGAAAATGGTTTTCGATGATTATGATGCTCACCATCATCGAAAAAGGGGGAGAAAAATTTAATTTCAATTTCATGTCAAAGAGCTTTCAAATCAAAGATATTTCAAGTCAAAGATTCGTGAACAAAGACTGAAGATTAGGGGGAGAAGGATCATGTGAAGTCCAAATGTTGCTGAATTTGGTTATCTTAGTTCTGAGTGGTTCTCGGAATGCGCTTACACCGAATTTGGTTATCTTAGTTCTGAGTGGTTCTCGGAATGCGCTTACACCTAAAAGTTCAACAATGTGGATGGTTTCACATCTTTCTGATCCAAACTCTAATCGTTTCTGATTCATCTTGTTCCGAATTGATGGTTTTATACAAAGATCGGAATTTCATGTTCAAGACTTGAAGACAATCTGTTGAAGATTTTATTGAAGAAGATTGATTTTTCAAAGAGAAAGACAAAGACTTTTCATGTTTGACTGAAGATTCTTCAAAGCTGAGTTCTTAAAGAATGTCAAAGCATATAGTTCGCCGTGAACTAATGAAGATAAAGATGTTTGAAGATTATCTTAGCTTCAAAGTTTAAAGTGATCAAAGTTAAAGTTTTGAAGATCAAGAGCTGAAGACTACTGTCATATTTTTTAAATCTTGAATCCAAAGGGGGAGATTGTTAGAGCATTATTGTATTCAAGATTTATTGTTAAAGTCTTGTAATGGTCAAACAATGTAAAAGTCAAAGATAGTCAAAGTCAAAGTAGCTTTAATTAGAAAGTCAATGTAATTAGACTTAATGCTTTGTAATTCTAGGTATAAATAGCTTTAGCTTAGTTGTTAAGCAAAGAGAATGTTCATAATTGTAATATCTTGTTAGAGAGGTTGAGAGAAAATCTAGAGAGTTGTTAGAAGAGAGCTTTAGAGAAACACTTAATGTTCATGTCATTTGTACTTTGAAGATCAATACATGGATGACTTTCTCTCTAGATATTATTGTGTTTGAGTGCTAGATCTGGGAACTTACAGACCTTTTGCCTTGGTATTTACAACTTCAATCCCGAATACCAACGCCGGTACATCAGCGCAATGAAGCGGTGTCTTCCAGTCAGCCAAGTCAGAACCAAGCATCAGATCACAGAGGTACTCAACATACAGTCCAGCCGCATCATGAAAATCGTCTATCCTGTATTCACTGTCCGACGTGAAGATGGGAATGAATGGAAATTTTTTGAAGCCGACTTCCAGCACCTCCGACCGTTTGACTTCCTGGCAATTCTGAAAGACCTTCGTTCAAGAACTATCCGACCGCTACCAGTTACAAAGGCGCTCGAAGCTGTTCGTCGATTTCTGGTCCGTACAATTATGATGTCTTATCTAACGGATTTTCAAATGGCAATCGAGAACATAGCGAAGAAGGTAAATCTGTTAAAGCCGAATCTACAAGCTCCTGAGTTGAATATGTATCCCGAGAACGCTATGCTTCTAGAACCTGAATTTGGGATTGTCTACGTCAATGAACAGAAAGAGAAAAGATTTCTGCGATTCAGTCAGGTAGAAAGATTCTGCGACGGCACGCTCTTCAGAGTTCAAGGTGCTCTTCGAAAGATCATTCAGCACGAGTCTGAAAATCCAAGGTTCTCGTATGTTCCTAATCCGAATGAAACAACTGCTCGGAAGGCCTTGGAAATGGTTGAAGATCGCATCGACTACCGCCGTGCTATCAGATGGTTCGAGATCCACTTCGCGCTCCGCAAAAGATATGTCGCGAACTGGCGTCAATTCGAACTTCAATTCAAATGGGGAGATTGTTAGGGTCGTTTTATGTTGAATTAAAGTTCGGGGTTTAAATTGAAATTCTTTAATTTGAGCTTTGTTAGTGAACGGGCCGTGGGCTTGTTAACCACGGGCCTGTCATATAAATAGTTTCCTTAGCCTTAGAAAATACGCTAGTTGTCTTATTTTTGCTTTCCTACTTCGTATTGTAATTCTCTCTACATTGAAAGCTTAATAGAGATGACCAGTTGAAATCGTATACTACATTGTGTTATTATCTGTTTGATTTCATTGTTCGTTGCACGGATCTGAGACTCGCAACATCGGTGCTCTTAGTGACCCGATCGGAACATCCGTAGTAAGTCTGCCCTTGAGCGGATTACAAGGATCGAATGGAAATCCTAACATAGTTAACATCATGCCAGCTATGAACGTAGGTGGTACTTCTATTGAATCAACAGTCGTAACCTCAACGGACAATCTAAGTGATCCCGGTGGTGATTTACCTGACTTTGTGTCAATGAAATATCTGGACGGCGCCTTAAAGGTTGTCCGCGAAACAATGGAAAAGGAGTTCAGAATGGAGCTCGATAAAGTCAAAAGTCTACTCAAAGGGAAGGAGAAAGTGGTAGAAGCCGAAACCGCACCAACACCTCCACCGGTACCTGCTCAGCAATCATATTCGGTGGATGATCTGAAGACCATGCTCCTCGCCCAACTGCTCCAACACACCGACACTGACTCCTCGACTGAAGCAGATCTCATCTCAGTACTCAGATCTCAAACATCTACTCAGCCATCATCTGTCACCATGCGATTGGATCAGCTTGACACGACCCCTGAAGGACGTTCAGAACGCCCTTACAACTCTACCCGATAGGGTCGCCTCTCTCGAAGATACCTGCAAGAGTCAAGCTGGTGGACTCAAACGCCGACACGATGACCAGGATGATCCTGATCACAGTGAGGGGGAGAACAAACGTCAAAGATTGACAAAGTCCGAACCAATCAACCATGAAACAACTCCAACAGTTCAACCGGAACCATCAGCTGGGATACAATCCGACGATCAACCCCATGACCAGCTGAGTCTAGCCGAGATGGTCATCGATATGGACATCTCAGACGATGAAGACCCAATGGTTGAAAAGCCCGAGGAAGAATCTCAAGCACTGATCGTCTACACCGCACCGGAAAGGGTTGCACTTGACTTGATAGACCCTGATTCGGAGATCGACCCGAAGACCGAAAATGCATGGTATGAAAAATCCGCCAGTGTTATAAAATCCGAGGTAAATTTGATCTTTCCCACCGATGCCGACGACGACTTCGATTACGATCAGTTCTTGCTTCAATCTATTCAGAGTACACCTGTTTACGCTAATCTGATTCCCGAGACTTCTACGCCAACACATCCGACATCTCCTCAGCAACAAACCGCTTCTAATCAACCACCACAACCTGTCCGATGGGAAAAAATTATTATCTTTATACCCTTCCTTGAAGACTCCCTGAAGAGGTTGTTCGTACACAAATTGTGTGTGCTTGATCCAACATTCTGTCTTGGATTAACAAAGTTCGACGATGCGTACAAGAAACAGTACTTAAAGGCCATCAAAAGGTGTCTAGCAGTCAGTCAGGTGAGAACAAAGCACAAGATCACCGAAGTTATCAACATCCAATCTGACCGAATCTTGAAGATCTGGTACCTAGTCTTTACCGTCAAAAGAGAAGATGGGAAAGAATGGAAATTATTCGAAGCCGACTTCAAGAATCTCTGACTGAATGACTTTTATGCCTTACTCAAAGACCTCCGAATTCGAACGATCTGACCGCTCCACATCACCAAAGCGCTTGAAGCTGTAAAGCGATTCCTGAAACACAAGGTAATGATGTCATACATTACTAACTTTCAGATGGGAGTCGAGCACCAAATGAAGAAGATCAACCTGTTGAAACCTGATCAGAAAGCCCCTGAATTGAAGATGTATCCAGTCAACAGTTTGCTGCTACAACCAGAATTCGGAATCGTATATCGCAACGAACATAACGAGAAGAAGTTTCTCCGATTTAGTCGAGTTGAAAGATTCTGCGACGGAACTCTGCTAAAGGTCAGAGATGCGCTAAGAGATATAATCACCAAGGAAAAAGAACTCCAAATTTCGTTTGCTGCAAGTCGAAACGAAACAATCGCCCGAGACGCCTTGGAAATTGTTGAAGACCGCATTGATATTCGTAAAGCAATCTGAAGCTTCGAGATTCTGTTTGCACTCAGGAAGAGATACGTTTCGAACTGGCGTGAGATTGAACTTTGATTCAAAGGGGGAGATTGTTGGGATTAATATATGATTGAATGGAAGTTCAAGGGAATAATATGTAAATTGTATTTGGACTTGATTCTTGTAATGGGCCATGGGCCTGGTTAGAATAGCCTGGATATAAATAGTTTCTTTAACATTAGTTTTAGGTTAATCGTCATTATTCAATTGAAAAATACATTATAAACACTCTGAAAAGGTTTATGAATGTTATATGGATGACGAATGGAAATCATGTTGATTGTTGATTTATTCTATTGATTTCATACTGTTTGTACTAATCTGGGATCCACGGATTCCATTCCAGTGATTGTGACAGTTGATCGCTGAATAGGTACTGACTCTGAGGAGAGTAAAGCAACAGGTGTGCTTTTGGAATCTTTGACAAGATTCTTCTTAAGTTGACACGACTGCTCATGATTGAGCATAGTGAAAAATAAGGTAGAGAGGTTCATAAATTTCAGATCCTTAGATAGCTTAAGACACATGGTATAGTTGTCCCAGCTTTCAGGAAGACATTCTAGAAATTTTGTCAGGATCTCGTTATTAGAGTAGGTCTTACCAACAGTTTTTAAATCAATAATTAAACAATTAAAGCGTTGGTGAACTTCAGAAAGAGTTTCATTCTTACCAGTGATGAAACTTTCATACTGTCTTACCAGGTTAATTCTTCCAGAGTCCTGGACTTCAGCAGTACCTTCATATTGAACACATATAGTGTCCCACATGTATTTGGAACTTTTCAGGTTCATGATGGAATGGTAGACTTCACCAGGAAGAGCCATAGAGATGATAGATCTGGCCTTAGTGTCGATGGCCACTTTCTTCTTGTCCTCATCAGTCCACTGAGAGACTTCTTTGGGGATTAGTCTTTCAAGAATGGCAGAAGTATTTGCTCTGGCTAGAACAGAGGCCTGGATCATATGTGGAACATATGGTCCATTTTCTATGTAATAAGGTATAGTAGGATCTACACCTTCCAAGAAGAGTATCATTCGATTTTTCCAAAGATTTAAGTTGTCTTTGCTAAATCGAGGTAGTTTGGCAAGAAAGCCATTGTCTATGTAGTTAGTGTTTGTAGAATTTTCCATATTGAAGAAATAGCAAGGAAGAGAGTATAAGCAAGATCTTGTTTATGAGATTAAACAACTTGCTCTGATACCACTTGTTGGTCCTGAAGGGTTATACAAGGTTGTAGAAGGGGGGGGGGGGGGGGGGGGTTGAATACTGTTAGCTTCAATCTTCCTAATCATAGAAGTATTTAGAAGTAGTGAAAAATAGGCTAAGTGAAGAAAGCCTCTTACAGAGGCTCTGCCGACATTACCAAGAAATCAAGGTCAAGAAGCTACAGAAGCAGCAGAGGCTTCCTACAGAAGCTCTGTCATACGCACAAAGAAGACCAAAGACTCGGAATCCGGCGAAGACTGCTCCACAGAGGACCAGACCGCAGAACCTCTGTAACTCATTACAGAGCCTCTGTGGTCCTCACTGAGACTTGAAGATATTTATAATATCTTGCTACTGTTCCAAGACCTGTTCATCAACTTGCATGGAAAAGTACTGTCAAAACACGTGTCAAGCTCTGAGTGGACTCAATAGGGCATGGTACAAAATAGACATCTGCGCCATTTAATGCATTTACCAAAAGTACATCTGCTCCATTAAATGCGCATGGCTCAAACAACTGCTCACACCATCCAGTTCACTATTCATGCCGTAAAAGGAACAGTGACCTACTTCATAGTCTTCTAAGAGTAGTATAAAAGGAAGTCTCATGTTGAGATCTTCCTAAGGACGAAAACACAAGGAATCACTAATACTCTCAAGCTTTATTGTCAAATATCTGAGTGTTATATTCTCACACACACCAACAGTTCTTAATCTGTTCTTCGTGTTGTTATTATATATTGAATAACAGTAACTGTTCAAGAAATCCTTTTCATTCTTTACTGTTTTCTTTATATATGTGCGTTCTAATATCTATCAAACATATATGTTAGTTTAATACGCTTCCGCATCAAACTCTAAACTCTACTAATAGATTGTTAATCTTGATTAAGTGTATCTGGGAACCAACAATTGGTATCAGAGCCTTCCTTGATTTTCAATATCAAGTGATCCACTTATCAAGATTCGTGATAGATATTATTGAGATCTAAAATTGTGTCTGGAAACTGCTTAAACCCAGAAAATCTTCAAGCTCATCGAAGTAACTCTTTAGTCATACTTTCTTTCTAAAATCTTCAAAAATGACAAATACAAATAATTTCTTTACTATTGGTTCTCTCACTAAACCTCCTACTCTCCTTCGAGATGAGTATCCTCAGTGGAAAATAAGAATGGTCCATTTTTTCGAGGGCACTGAAAAAAATCAAGTACAATATCTGTACAATCCTCCTCCTATTCCCATGACAGTAGTACCTCGTATACCTGCTACTGCTGAATCTGCCGAAATCCCCGAACATCAAAAACCAAAGCCAAAAGGGGAGTGGTCAACCGAAGATAAAGCAGAAGATGAAGTTGCTCAGAAAACCAAGAGGACATTAATTATGGCAATACCCAACGAACTCTTTCAATCCTTGGATTCATGTGAAACAGCGCATGATCTGTGGAAAGAACTGGAAAGACAGTTGGAAGGAGGTGCTAAAACACAAAAAAACCGAAGAGCACAGTACATCAATGAATATCATGCATTCAGAGCCTCTGCAACAGAATCTCTGCAAACAACATACGACAGATTCAACTCTCTAATCAACAAGTGCAGAAAATCAGGCATTGACAGAACTTCTGAAGAAAACAATGTCATGTTTTTAAAAAGTCTAAATGAAGAATGGCTCCAGCTGTCTATGTCCCTACAGACAAATCAGGATCTAGACACCTGGACTCTCTCTGATCTTTACGGAACATTAGCCGCACAAGAACCTCAGATAGCACAGGCTAAAACACTAACCATTGCACCATATGCATTGGTTAGTAAAACTAAAGAGGATGCACAGAGACCAAGAAATGATAAAGCCACAGAGGAGAAGAAGAAGGAGAAGAAGAAGATGGTGATAATTGACAGTGAAGAAGAAGAGCAAGCAGAAAAGGAAATAACTCTTGCGTCACTAGCTAAATCTTTAGCTCTATTGACAAAAGAGTTCAGAGGAAACAGAAGAGGTTCCGGAAATGAAAGATATGATAGAGACAACCAGGATGACAGAAGAGACAACAGAAGAGACGACGGAAGAGGAGAAGAATCAAGTGGCCGACAGAGGTCAAGCGATAGAAATTACAGAGGGAATGACCGACAGAGGTCAGATGACTCGGTAAGCTACACGCAGCAAGAATGCTACAAGTGCGGCAAACCTGGTCACTATGCAAATGAATGTAGATCAGAGAAAGGCGGAGACCTACAGAAGTCCAATGATCGAACAGGAAACACTCCTCAAGGGTGTTTTAACTGCGGAAAACCAGGCCATTTTGCGAATGAATGCAGAAGCAGATCAAATTGCCCACAGAGGGACTCTGCTTTCTACAAAAAGAAAGTCGAATATTATGCTCAAAAATCCTTAATGGCAAAAGGACATTCTGAGGAGAACACAGAAGACTTCCAGTCAGACTCTACTTCTGACGATGAACATACCGCCAATGCCCTCTTCTGTGGCATGGCAGAAGTCGACTCCTGCACTGACTCTGATGTATCTACTTCAAATTCCAACTCTTGTATTACCTCTGTAGATGATAATACACTTAGAATTAACATTGAATTAATTGAACTGAAAGAGATAAATCAAAGTATTCAGAAAAGACTCACTTTCAATGAGAGAGAAGTACGGCTTCTCACTCAAGAAAAAGCAATGATTTTTGAGGAAAAAGAGAGAATAGAAAAGAATTGGAACAAAACTCTAGATCCTTTAAAAAAAACAAATTTCTGAATTAACCAATACTTTAAAAGATAAAACAAAAGAACTTTCAGTTTCAAGGAGCGAAACTACTGACATAAGAGCTCTTAAAGAATACTTTCAAAGAGAAAGAGAGGTATTATGGCAAGATTTACTCAGAAGAGAAGTTTTGCTTAAAAACTATAAAGATGCACAGAAAGTTTATGAAAAAATAAACTCACAAATAGGGAGACGAGGTATAGGGTATGATGATATCACCCTAGGTGTTGAAGGCAAAAGAAACAAACCCCTGTCCTCGTTATTTGTGATTGGAAAAACAAACAAACCAGATTTTCCAAATCTAATCTCTGTAAGCAAACGGGCGAAAATCTCTGTGGATCCTTACTTGAAGAAACATAAGAAGATGATTAACGTGTGGTTTGAAAACACAGACTCGTCATCTTCAACCTCTGTCAATAGAGGTATCAAACCAAAGAAATATCTGAAAACACAAGATCAGATTGGTATCTTCAAGTTTGGTAAACCAGAGACCCAAACACAGGTTGCTTTTGTCTGTTTGATAAACGTTGAAAAGAAATTATCAGCAGAAGCTCCTGAGTTTAAACCCATTTTTTCAGAAGAAAACTTTAAAAATTTAATTGAAAAAGAAATTTTGGAAATATGGAAATCAAGCGTTTTAGAAAATTTCTGTACATCTTCTATAGATAAAACTCTCACTGAAGAAATCTTATTAGAAACCTCTGCAATCTATGAAAACTATTCTACAGAGGAAGAAAGCTCGTACGATACATGCTCAGAAAATCCAGCCTCTATTGAAAGAATTGACTCAACCTCTGTATACGAGGACGATTCATCCTCTGACAACTCAGAGACTGATTTCAAATCAGGGATAATTCACTGTGACACAGAGGATGTCAAATTCTCCTCTGAAGTTCCTCACAGAACTATTTCTCCAAAAGAGAAACTCACAGAGATTCCAATCTGCCAAGATTTTCTAAATTTGAATCTACATATCAAAACCTCTGCTGAGCTTAAAAAGTTACAGAAGACCTCTATTGATCCTATAAGTTCTAGATTTTCAAAACCCAAGGTTAATAAATCTTTTTCTTCTGTGACAGTGATGAAAGAAGTTCACCACAGAAGCAACCCACAGAAGGCAGGTCCTAAACAGAGCTTTTGCAAACAACATTCGAGTATTCATAGATCTTCTAGTAATAGGAAATCTAATGTAAAGAAAGAATGTAATGCCTCTGTGGCTGAGTTTAAAAAGTTCAATGAAAAGTTCAAGCAAATTACATCTCATATTCAATACTGTCATTGCTTTGATCTTATGTCTAAACTTAATAATCATTTTTCAAGTCAAGTCTGTTTACTCTCTACGACAATTCAAAAGTCAAATCCCACAAAGAAACAATCTGACTCTTCTGCAGAGAACAAAATGTATTTCAAGAATGCCAAGGCAAACTTGAAAAACTCTAACAATATTGGACCCATATGGATATGGGTACCTAAATCTCTGTGATTGTCCTGCAGAAGAAGTATGTGCCAATCTGGTATCTAGACTCCGGATGCTCAAGGCACATGACTGGTGACAGAAGTGCACTATCCACGTACAAAGAAACACAAGATGGTGGATCTGTGACTTTTGGAGACAACAAGAAAGGACACATAAAAGGCTATGGAGTCATAAGGAAAGAAGACGTTTCTGTATACAAAGTTGCATATGTGGATGGCCTTAAGCACAACCTACTCAGTGTAAGTCAACTTTGTGATACAGGATTCAATGTGTTGTTCAAAAGAACTTTCTGCTCTCTACAAAGTGAAGAAACAAGTATGGAACTTCTGCGAGCTGAAAGAATAGGTGATCTATATCTAATGAACTTCAACTCAAAGAACAAGGACAAAGTTTGCCTTGTTGCCTGCAAAAGTGAAGAAGCCTGGTTATGGCACAACAGGTTCTGTCACTTGAATTTTCACACATTGGAAAAACTGGTCAAACTTGATCTAGTTAAAGGTTTGCCAAATGTTAAATTCAACAAGGATCATTTATGTTCTGCCTGTGAGATGGGAAAACTTAAAAGAGCTTCCCACAAAGGCAAAACAGATGTGTCTTGCACCAGGCCTCTGTACATGCATCATGTCGACCTCTGCGGTCCCATTGCAATACAGAGCCTAGGTGGCAAGAAATATATACTTGTCTTAGTTGATGAGTATTCACGTTTCACATGGGTTGAATTTATCAGAAAGAAATCAGATGTTCCAATTATATTGATAAATCTAATGAAAAGAATCCAAGTTCTTTATGACTGCAAAATACAGAAGTTAAGAAGTGACAACGGCACAGAATTCAAAAACTGTGTCATTGAAACTTATCTTTCAACAGAAGGAATTTCACAGAACTTCTCTGCAGCTCGCACTCCACAACAGAACGGTGTTGTCGAAAGAAAGAATCGAACACTTGTGGAAGCCGCAAGAACTATGATGTCAGCATGCGGATTATCAATGAACTTTTGGGCAGAAGCAATTTCTACTGCGTGTTATACTCAAAATCGATCAACCATTGTGAAAAGACACCTCAAGACGCCTTACGAATTGCTTAACAAACGGCGGACAAACATCAATTTTTTCCATGTATTCAGATGCAAATGCTTCGTCTTAAACGACAGAGATTCAAGAGGAAAGTTTGATGTAAAAGCAGATGAAGGCAAATTCATTGGATACTCTGCCACTTCCAAAGCCTACAGAACATTCCTTACAAAGTCTCACAAGATTGTAGAAAGCATCAATGTTTCTTTTGATGATTCATTCCAAATGACTTCTGAGCAAATAAGTTCAGAACTCGGAATTAAAGGGAAATTCTCTGACATCTCAAGAACAAAAGAAGATTTGAATCTTCTATTTTTGGAGATGTTCCACAATGACATTGATCCTTCTGTCGGAACCATCAGAGTTTCTGAAGAACCATCCTCTGTCGGACAAAATCCTACAGGTATGACTCTAACTGGTCCAAATAATGCTTCATCTTCTTCTATAAATACTACAGATGCAATTGCCGAAGCAGAAGAAAGTGCAGAAGATGAAACATCAAGAAAAACGACCACAGAAGTTGCACAAACCACAGAAGAACCAATTACAGATGAGATCGAGGACCAAGACTATACATCCTCAGAGGAACAAACTCCACCACCACTCGTACCAATCATTCCACAAACGGTAGAATCAACTACCAAGGCACGAAGAACATCAGAGGCTGCACAAGAAGAAACACAAGAAGACCCTGAAGAAAGTTTTGATGACATTGATGATCATCTTCCACGCACAACTCAGTGGACAAAAAGCCATCCTCCAAGCCAAATAATTGGAGAACCTTCTGGCTCAGTAAAAACAAGGTCTGTCACTGCTAATTTTTGTTTCTTTACAAAATTTATTAGTGTTATAGAACCAAAGAAAACTTCTGAAGCCCTAGATGACCCAAACTGGGTAGACGCCATGCAAGAAGAACTTCTGCAATTTGAGCGTAACAGAGTATGGACTTTAGTACCTCTGCCAAGAGGGAAACAGGCCATTGGGACTAAATGGGTCTACAGAAACAAGAAGGATGAAGATGGAGTGGTCGTCAGAAACAAAGCAAGATTAGTAGCAAAAGGATATAGACAAGAAGAAGGCATAGACTACGATGAGACTTTTGCCCCTGTCGCACGTCTCGAAGCAATAAGAATATTCTTAGCCTTCGCAGCCCACAGAGGTTTTAAAGTCTATCAGATGGACGTAAAATCAACTTTTCTAAACGGTGAAATCCAAGAAGAGGTTTACGTAAATCAGCCACCAGGTTTTGAAAGCTCAAAGTTTCCAAGGCATGTATACTACCTTGAAAAGGCTCTATACGGACTGAAACAGGCTCCAAGAGCATGGTACGAACGACTTTCTACCTTCCTTCTAGTCAATGGCTACAACAGAGGTACAACAGATACTACCTTATTCTATAAACGCAAAAATAGTGAGATAATGCTTGTACAAATATACGTAGATGACATAATTTTTGGGTCTACAAATTCAGAAGAGTGCAAAATTTTTGAAAAACTCATGCAGAGTGAGTTTGAAATGAGTATGATGGGAGAATTAACATTCTTCCTCGGACTTCAAGTCAAACAATCTTCAGAAGGAATTTTTATAAATCAAGCCAAATATGTCTCTGACATACTTTTAAAATATAATCTCTCTGATACCTCTGCAATGAAGACTCCAATGGCCACTGGAAATAAGTTATTCTTAGATCCAAATGGTATTTCTGTAGAATGTACTCTCTACAGAGGCATGATTGGATCTCTGTTATACTTAACAGCAAGCAGACCTGACATTATGCATGCCACATGTCTTTGTGCACGTTATCAAGCTAATCCAAAGAAATCACATTATGATGCTGTAAAAAGAATCTTTAGATACCTAAAGGGGACCAACAATCTTGGTCTCTGGTATCCACAGAACTCTGGTTTTAGTCTTAAAGCTTATACAGATTCAGACTATGGAGGATGCATGCTCGACAGAAAGAGTACCTCTGGGAGTTGTCAATTCCTAGGTGGTAAACTAGTCAGTTGGACCTCTAAGAAGCAGAATTGTGTCTCCACATCCACTGCAGAAGCTGAATACGTTGCTGCCGCTAGCTGTTGTTCTCAGGTTCTATAGATGAAGACTCAGCTAAAAGACTACGGCCACATTCTGTTCAAAATACCCATCTTCTGTGATTCCAAAAGTGCTATTGCTATCTCTGCCAACCCTGTGCAACACTCAAAAACCAAGCATATCGATATAAGGTATCATTTCTTGAAACATCATGTTGAATACGGTACAATCGAAATGCATTTCGTGCCCACAGAATATCAACTCGCTGACTTATTCACCAAAGCATTAGACGAGAAAAGATTCAACTTCTTGGTGGGTAAGTTAGGAATGATTAACATGGTGTGAAAATCCTCTGTAAGTATAGCTTTATCTTCTGTAAATAATAAGTAAATACATTGCTTAATTTATTGCTTTGATTGATTCTACTTCTGTATGTAAATTCTTAAAACCTTAAAAAGTTCTTAAAATCACAGAGCTTCTGTAAGTCAACTCAGAACCTCTGACGACCCCTACAGAACCTCCAAAAAAAAACATGACCTATGTTCTATGCAAAACTTATCATTCTTTGATCCAAGCATAGGTCAAGGGGGGGCAAAAGGAAATTACTTGATCTACAGAGGTGATTAGATCAAGGGGGAGCAGAAGGGAACCCTGAAATGATCTAAAGAGATAAAACTTTCAAGGGAAAGCCAAAGAAAAATGTCGATGACTCCATATCGACAAAAGTCAGATATCGCTGCCGAGAAAAGAAGAACCAAAAGGTATGTCTCTCGCACAAAAGGTTATGGAAAACAATTTTCTAGGACAAGAATTGTCAAATATGTCCTAAATATACTGTGAATAACATTTCAAAAATCAAAAGCTCAAAAAGTTTCACTAAATTCGAATTAGGAGAAATTTAAGGTCATAGAGCTTCTGCTGAGCTCAACAGAGGTTCTGCAAGAAATATGCTCTGTGATCACAAATTAACCTTCTGTCGATCTTTTGGAATGTTATCTCGGAAACCGAAAACGCAGACCATGACCTTCTCGAACAAACCGTTTTTTTTAACAGTTTTCTCGGACACAAACTTTCAAATATGTCCGAAAAACATCTCTTAAACCAAATCAAAAATTGGATGATCAAAAATATTAATAAAATTTTATTATGAGATTTTTTTTCTCATAGAGCTTCTGCTGGCCCTCACAGAACTTCTGCAAGTTCCAACAGAGCCACAAAACCTCTGCGAAGCAAATTTCTTCACAAAAATCCGATTTTATCCTCTCCAATGCCTTTACAAATGTTTTGGTTAAAGAAGAACCCCACAGAAGTCATGATAACAATGAGATATATGAAAAAGGGATAAACATCAAAGATTTTCAAGATCACAGAGCCTCTGTAAACTACAGAAGCTCTGTCAATCTGATTACTTGGGCATCTCTATAGTAATAACGGTTACTTTTACTGCGAGTGAAACTCATATGGCTAAAATCAACCTCACGCGCCTAGCATTAATGGGCCGCGCACGACGTCCTGTCATATTCTGCCAAGGCCTACGTGTCCCATTTTCATTGGGCGTACATGGAACGTTTTTATTTGGAAAGTTGAACCCGCCGCTCAAACTCGAGTGCGGATTCCAAACTTTAATCCATTGCCATATATTTTACTCTTTCGAATTCTACCGTTTTACCATCCTATAAAACAAAGCTTACCCTCTCATAAAACATTTTACAAACTCTCATCTTCTTCTCCGGCGAAACCCTGCAAAAAGCTTGCAAAAATCTTATTCTTAAAATCAAATGGCTTCATCTTCTCGAGCTACATCCTCTGAACTCTCTCCGGCGAACTCACCGGAACACTCCCCTGCACATTCAGAACATTCTGAAAACCCCAGCCTTGCAAGAAATATTGAACAACAAGATTCCGGGGACTCAGCAGACTTTGCTCCGACGACACACTTGCAAAACTTTATAGCGAAGGATCATTTTGAAGCCACTCTTCCTATCAAATCCAACAACTGCTATTTGGTCCCCTCACCCACTACTTTCGGTGAAGCCCAAGCCATACTTCTGAACATCATGGAGAATCATGTCCTCTTCCCTCTACTATCAAGAACCCCGAACAAAATTCCAGTCCGTTATTTGAACCAATTTTGGCAAAGCTGCCGATTTGATAAAGACGATTCTCTTATCAAAGGGTACATTTCAAGACTTGATAAATCTGAGCATCTTGAAATCAAGTTCAACAGAACAATGTTCTCACTTGAATTCAACATACCAACAAGGGGTCTTCTGGGATTGAAGAGTTATGCAGAGCAACCAACAGACGAAGAGCTCTGTCGATTCGTGGAAAGGTTTGGGTACAACACCCAACTACGGAAGAGAAATGACTTCCGCAAAGGCCGATTACCACCTCTGTGGAACACTTTGTTCTCTATTCTTAACAGATGCCTGACAGGAAAGATAGGCAGTATTGACCAGAGCTCACATCAAATCTTGAGCATCATGTATGGGGTTTACTATGATCTTCCACTAGATTATGCGACCATAATGATGCAAGAGATCATAAACACCATCGACAGAAAGAACAACTCGAAAAGGGTCAAAGAGAACGATCCCAACTTTCTACCACCTCTGCAATTCCAAAGAATATTAGGAGTACTGTTCGAACCTCTGCTGCTAATCCAAAATTGGCCAATGGAAGGGCCAACTCCCAAACAGTTTCCGATGAACAAAAATACCCCCACTGATCATGCTGATGACTACTCACACTGCAGACCTCTGTCAAAGAAGCTTCTTCAATACGCATCGAATAAATCCCTGAAGAAAGAGTATATACGCGATCATAGAACTCCTAAACCGAGTCCTATGACACCCCCGCGTTTAGGTGTCCCCCTAGGAACAAAGATAGCAAAACCTCTTTCCACTCAAAAAGAAAAGGATCAGAAGTTAGCAAAGCACATGGCTATTCAACTCAGCTTTATAGCCAAACGTGCAGAACTAATGGGAAAGAAGTCTTCATCAATAACCTCTGCATCTACTCCAAAAGCTAAGAAGAGGAAAACTGCAGAAGGCACCTCGACAAGCGCTGCAGAAGATCAACACTCACCTCCTCATGCCACAGAAATTGGCTCTTCTGCTCCTCCCTCCTCCCCAAAAATGAAGAAGAAAAGATCAAAATCAACAGAAGAAGGGGCACCAAATCCTAAGAGGAGGAAAACCAAAAAGAGGCATGGTAAATCACTTGCAAAGTTGGTAACCATTGCAGAAGAGGAAACTGCTGAAGAAGAAGTTGCAGAAGAAGAAATGGCTACAGAAAGGTATCAATCACCCTATCAATCTCCAGATAGATTTGCTCACCAAGGAGACCTGAACGACTTCTTACAGAACCCTGAAATTGCCAACACCCTAAATACAGCAGGGTGGACGGCACAACCTCTCGACCACCACTCTCCAGAAGAACAAGATTTCTTCATTTCTGGCATTGACACACATCTGCAAGAAGATGACACAACACCCAGAAATCAACCAGCCGAAACCCTTGTTATTTTACAAAACCCTTTCATTCAAGGATTGGATGTCCACAGAAGAAGTCCAAACCCAGCTTCAGAAGAAATAGAACAAACTGAAGCTGAATGGAACAGAGGTGAAATTACAGAGGCTTCTGAGAACATGCTGGAAGAAGAGAAAGAAAAAGGGGCCGAAGTTGTACAAAAAGAGGGATTAGCAATAACGGAAACAGAAATAGAGATCTTAGAGACAGATTCAGATGAAGAAGAAGCTATCTGGATACGTAAGGGTCTTTATCATCCACATGTCATGAGATTATTTGGATCTCATCAAGTGTATGACCAATTACGACCAGAGCAAGAAACTTCCACAGACCTTAGGGAAGAAGCAAGAAAAGATGCCTGGATAAATAGAGGCACACAACCAAAACCAACTCCCAGTGCAACCCACATTTCTAACTCCGCAGGTCTAGCTGCAGAAGGAGTTATTGAAAAAGAGCAGCACAGCTCGAACCTCACCCAAACCATCCAGCCAGAGGTTATTCTTTCAACCTCTGTGCCCACAGAAACCGGGGAATCCATTCCTAGGGAGTCTCCTCAAAGAGACTCACCTATAGTTCGTGATCAATTGCCCCAGATCACAGAAGAACGCCCAACAGAGGAATTTGTTTCCTCTGCCACGCACTTATTAAGACCCACACTTCTTTTAGAGAGAAGTAGAGAGCACAAAGACAAAGAGACTCTAGACAAGTCTCCTAGTCAACAGAAGGATATTCCAATACCCACCTCTGGAGTGGATTTGGACAATGTTCTTCTCAGAACTTCTGTAGGGATTGAAACTCATGTTTCTTCTCAAGGATCAGAAGGAAATCCTTCCATTCTCAACGTACAAACAGGAATGAAAGAAGGTATCCCATGAACAGGGATTCACTCTGGAGATGAATGTGTTCCTCCAGAGGTTACCACCGGAACACAAGTTACAAGGGATGAGTTCCAAACCCTTGAGACCTCTGTGAACCAAACCTTGAAAGAGTTGCAAAGCTCTTTCAAATCTTTTGCAGAGACAACATCACTGGCACTGCTAAACCTGAACACCAAAATGGACAACCTGTCCACAGAGGTGAAAACTGCCATCTCACAGATGAAGTCTGCTGCAACCGCATCCACCACTTCTGCCGCAACAACTACTCCTTCTTCGATTGAGAACTCCATCAACAAGTTCCTTGATCAATTGAACAAACAGACTTCAGTGTCAACGGGCATCACTCCTGCAGATCTACAGAAGGCCCTACAAAAAGTTCAAGAAGAAGCCATGCGAAATACCATGCTGATGCAACCCAAAGACTACATGACAAGAGCACAGCTGACAGAGCTTGGGCAGAACGTGATTAATCAAGTGACAGAAGTCATCCTTTCCTTCACCACTGCCAATGCTAACTTCGTCAAAGATTTCAGAGACAGTGTAGGAAGGATGAGATTCAAAACAGAGGCAGAGCTAGCAACTCTTCTTGGCCTCTGTGATGATGTCTGCGCGAAACTGATCGCTGCTGGAGCCACAATGCCAAAGAAACCCGATGCTTCCTGCAGAGCAGAGGGTACATCAGACAAGGGTCAGGATGACTCTGATGATGATGACCATCCTGGTCCATCAGATCATCCTGAGGGGGAGAAAACTACAGAGAAAGCTGCAAGCAGAGGACTTACAGGTCCACCAATAGCCGCAGAACCTCTGAGTCAAGCACCTCCAGAACAGACCCGACAACAACAAACCCAAAAGACCACAGAGACAACACCCATCTCTGTGGAATCATCTCCTGACGAAACCAAAACTCCAGAAGCAGAACAGCAAGCCACAGAGGCAACAACCGCCCCTGAGGTAATCATTTTGGAAGAAACAGATGAACAAACCACAGAGAAAACACCCACCTCTGTGGAAACACCCCAAATCATACCCAGAAGAAAGTCGATTGCCACCAAACCAAAAAGAGCAACGACCTCTGCTTCTGACATTCTGAAAAGGATGCACACAACAATGAGTGATCGTATGGTGAAGAGAGAAGAAGAAAGGCACAGGTTCACTTTAGCTTTCAGAATGGCAAGAAGATTTAATGTCAATACTTCATCAATAGAAACTGAGCTCGCAGAAGAAGTCATCAAACAACCTCCAACAGAGGTTACAGAGCAAGTCAAGCCAACAGAACCATCGCCACAAAAGTCCTCTAAATCACAATCGTCAAAATCCACAGAGGCAACCTCCATCAAACCAACAGAAGTGCCAAACTCAAAACCCACAGAAGCAACAGGTTCTGCCACGACAATAGCAAAAGATAAGGGCAAAGGGATACTGACAGAAGAGCCAAAGAAGAAGAAAACATTGCCAAAGCCAACAGAAAAACTAATGAAGAGTGCGTTTGACGCCTTTCAAACCCCAAAACCCGAAGAAGTTGACTGGGCACATGGATTGAAGCCTCTGTCAGAAATTCCTCTAACTGGTAGAGCTGCAGAAGTTGTTCAACAGATGGAGAGTCTCAGAAGACAAATTCCACGACCTGGTCCAACACATGAAGAGATGGAAGAAGTGGTATACAAATACCTCTACAAACAATCCTATCAGACAAATCATCCAGTAGATCATGTGACAGATCCAAGGATCAGAGAAGAATTTGAGAACATCTTCACAAGAACAAAGCCAAGAACCAAAGCAGATGTCTTCTCAATTCACAAAATCAAAAAGGTGATCTTCTGCAGATTCTCCTTCACAAGAACCTATCCAAGGGTCAGGTACAATCTTTACAAAGTCAAAAGAGAGAACAATTCAGAATCTACCTTCGCTGATGCTGACTTAAGAAACATCAATCCTTACGATCTACCTGACCTTCTGCAATGGACAAAAGACAACTACAACACATAGCCTAATACCAGAGCCTATCAAGTGTTGAGAAAAGCGATGAGGGAAAAGCTTCTGCTATACAGCATGATAGATTTTCAGCTGGGAAAGGATCTTGGTCTCAAACATCTAGATCTACGACCACCAGAAGATCGCTGCCCACCAGACGCTGTGCCCAACTCAATCATCAGAGAACCAAGATTTGGATTAGTATTTCAAAACCCACAACACCAGGTTAAACTTTTTGTACTCATGGATTGTCAGAAGTACGCAACCAGTACTCTGAGCAAATTCAGAGCAAGCCTTGTAAAATACAGAGGTACAGAGAAAATGGATAGAGATGATGCAGATACTTTCATCAGAGAAATAGACTCAACAATCCGCCTAAGAGAACTCTGCATCAGATTCTACAAAGAGATCAGAAAAGTCGGCAGAGACAACAGAAGCTACAACGATTTCAAAGATGCCAAAATCTGATTCTCAGACCTCCAATCTCTGCAAACAAAGTTAAAGTTTATCTTTCATTGTACTCAAATGTAAAATGCCTCTGGCATATTTCTAAATGAAAGAAATTTCGAGGTATTGTTTAACCTCTGTCTTATCTAACTTAGCCAAACTTAACTCAAGTTCAAATTTTTTATTTTTCACTACTTAGGGGGAGATTGTTAGCTTCAATCTTCCTAATCATAGAAGTATTTAGAAGTAGTGAAAAATAGGCTAAGTGAAGAAAGCCTCTTACAGAGGCTCTGCCGACATTACCAAGAAATCAAGGTCAAGAAGCTACAGAAGCAGCAGAGGCTTCCTACAGAAGCTCTGTCATACGCACAAAGAAGACCAAAGACTCGGAATCCGGCGAAGACTGCTCCACAGAGGACCAGACCGCAGAACCTCTGTAACTCATTACAGAGCCTCTGTGGTCCTCACTGAGACTTGAAGATATTTATAATATCTTGCTACTGTTCCAAGACCTGTTCATCAACTTGCATGGAAAAGTACTGTCAAAACACGTGTCAAGCTCTGAGTGGACTCAATAGGGCATGGTACAAAATAGACGTCTGCGCCATTTAATGCATTTACCAAAAGTACATCTGCTCCATTAAATGCGCATGGCTCAAACAACTGCTCACACCATCCAGTTCACTATTCATGCCGTAAAAGGAACAGTGACCTACTTCATAGTCTTCTAAGAGTAGTATAAAAGGAAGTCTCATGTTGAGATCTTCCTAAGGACGAAAACACAAGGAATCACTAATACTCTCAAGCTTTATTGTCAAATATCTGAGTGTTATATTCTCACACACACCAACAGTTCTTAATCTGTTCTTCGTGTTGTTATTATATATTGAATAACAGTAACTGTTCAAGAAATCCTTTTCATTCTTTACTGTTTTCTTTATATATGTGCGTTCTAATATCTATCAAACATATATGTTAGTTTAATACGACTTCAAGAATCTCTGACTGAATGACTTTTATGCCTTACTCAAAGACCTCCGAATTCGAACGATCTGACCGCTCCACGTCACCAAAGCGCTTGAAGCTGTAAAGCGATTCCTGAAACACAAGGTAATGATGTCATACATTACTGACTTTCAGATGGGAGTCGAGCACCAAATGAAGAAGATCAACCTGTTGAAACCTGATCAGAAAGCCCCTGAATTGAAGATGTATCCAGTCAACAGTTTGCTGCTACAACCAGAATTCGGAATCGTATATCGCAACGAACATAACGAGAAGAAGTTTCTGCGATTTAGTCAAGTTGAAAGATTCTGCGACGGAACTCTGCTAAAGGTCAGAGATGCGCTAAGAGATATAATCACCAAGGAAAAAGAACTCCAAATTTCGTTTGCTGCAAGTCGAAACGAAACAATCGCCCGAGACGCCTTGGAAATTGTTGAAGACCGCATTGATATTCGTAAAGCAATCTGAAGCTTCGAGATTCTGTTTGCACTCAGGAAGAGATACGTTTCGAACTGGCGTGAGATTGAACTTTGATTCAAAGGGGGAGATTGTTGGGATTAATATATGATTGAATGGAAGTTCAAGGGAATAATATGTAAATTGTATTTGGACTTGATTCTTGTAATGGGCCATGGGCCTGGTTAGAATAGCCTGGATATAAATAGTTTCTTTAACATTAGTTTTAGGTTAATCGTCATTATTCAATTGAAAAATACATTATAAACACTCTGAAAAGGTTTATGAATGTTATATGGATGACGAATGGAAATCATATTGATTGTTGATTTATTCTATTGATTTCATACTGTTTGTACTAATCTGGGATCCACGGATTCCATTCCAGTGATTGTGACAGTTGATCGCTGAATAGGTACTGACTCTGAGGAGAGTAAAGCAACAGGTGTGCTTTTGGAATCTTTGACAAGATTCTTCTTAAGTTGACACGACTGCTCATGATTGAGCATAGTGCAAAATAAGGTAGAGAGGTTCATAAATTTCAGATCCTTAGATAGCTTAAGACACATGGTATAGTTGTCCCAGCTTTCAGGAAGACATTCTAGAAATTTTGTCAGGATCTCGTTATTAGAGTAGGTCTTACCAACAGTTTTTAAATCAATAATTAAACAATTAAAGCGTTGGTGAACTTCAGAAAGAGTTTCATTCTTACCAGTGATGAAACTTTCATACTGTCTTACCAGGTTAATTCTTCCAGAGTCCTGGACTTCAGCAGTACCTTCATATTGAACACATATAGTGTCCCACATGTATTTGGAACTTTTCAGGTTCATGATGGAATGGTAGACTTCACCAGGAAGAGCCATAGAGATGATAGATCTGGCCTTAGTGTCGATGGCCACTTTCTTCTTGTCCTCATCAGTCCACTGAGAGAATTCTCTGGGGATTAGTCTTTCAAGAATGGCAGAAGTATTTGCTCTGGCTGGAACAGAGGCCTGGATCATATGTGGAACATATGGTCCATTTTCTATGTAATAAGGTATAGTAGGATCTACACCTTCCAAGAAGAGTATCATTCGATTTTTCCAAAGATTTAAGTTGTCTTTGCTAAATCGAGGTAGTTTGGCAAGAAAGCCATTGTCTATGTAGTTAGTGTTTGTAGAATTTTCCATATTGAAGAAATAGCAAGGAAGAGAGTATAAGCAAGATCTTGTTTATGAGATTAAACAACTTGCTCTGATACCACTTGTTGGTCCCGAAGGGTTATACAAGGTTGTAGAAGGGGGGGGGGGTTGAATACAAACACAAATTTTTATCTTTCTAAATTGTTTATTGATATATATCAAACAATTTATAGTTTGTTGCAGAATAAGATCAAGTTAAAAAACTAATCTAAACAAACTATGAGAACACACAGATTTCTTGCACTAGAAATTTAGAGAGAAAAGAAATAAGAAAACTAAGGATAGTTCTGCGAGAAAGAAAAGTCGAGTACTTCAAGTATGAAGTAGGGTTTCCTTTATATACTGCATGCATTAAATGCAAGTCAGAATTCCTTTACACGTGGCAGCTTCTGGTTGGTTGCATGATTTGACTTTGGCAAATATCCTAGTGGCCGCATGATGAACAGTGTAGTTGCAGAGTTGGTTGTATGATCCTGGACAAAAGGGATGTCCGTTCTGACAAAATCATACGGGAGCGTGCAAGGAGACAAGACAAAAGTTGCTTGTAGAACAGGCTTCATGATCAACGTTCGTTGAATGAATCTTTATCAGCGTATGATAAAGTTCAGCGTTCGCTGAAGTTTCTACTTGAAACTTCACGTAAAATGGATAAGTCTTTTCTTCGCTGATATCCGCATCAGGTCACTAGTAGACTTAGTCACCTGTTCTTCAACTTGGTCTTCGATTTCAGCTTCGAACATGGTTGACGTGAATCTTGTTTTTAGGGATCATAAGCAAACAATTACATGATAAACATTCAACGACTATCAATGAGACTGAACATGCTCAGGGTTCACTGATGTACAGTGTTCGCTGAAGTATATAAATTTAAAGATTGTTTTCATCAGCGATACTAAACAGACTTAGTATATTTTCTTTGATGACAAAACATTAATACATATTGTTTACTTACAATTTTCACTAAGTGTTTCTCAGGGTCATTATCAAATCACTGAGGGTTTGGATCAACACGCTTTGATACCACTTGTTGGTCCCAACTATGAAATAACACACAAAATAAGTATTATAGAAGGGGGGTTGAATACAATACTAAAATTTTTTACTTTAATTTAATTCTTTATTAATATAAAATCAAGAATTGCACACATAAAACTTTAAGATTGTTGTGGAAAAGAACAAATAAAATCTATCATAACAATCTTTCACAAAGTATACAGAAAAACTTGACACAACTTGAACACTAAGAAAAAGCTATGAAGTTCTTGAGAGAGAAAGGTATCTGCCAATTTTTGCCTGATTACAAAGTAAATTCTCCAAAAAACGTTACCTTGCATGGAGAGGGTATTCTTATTTAAATACTCCCATGTGCATTAAATGCATATGACATTTGTCAAGATAGGATTGAAAGTCAGGTTGTCCTTGAACAAGACAAAATATCCTTTTTGTCTTATCATGGGATATAGTTGACTTGCAAGCTTTGGTGTAGACTATTCCTGAAAAAGGTGTAAAAACCAAACAATCTTTTTTCTGGATCTTCAGAAAATGTCCCCATCAATGTATGATTTGGTAAAGAATTTCTTAGCAAGAAGATAAGGGAGGATCCTCCGATTTTTAGGATCCTACCGATTTGTCATGGAGGAAATCGATAAGAATAGCTTAGTTTGGGTTGAAAAGTTCATCTTCAATCTGCATTGGTAGATTCACTTCTTCTTGATTTTGACTGATCTTTGACTTCACCAAACTTTGAATACATGACCAAGTTATTACAAATAACCTAAAAATTATCTAAGTATAAAGATGTTTTTCAAGGATTATAAAGAAGATCGGGAGGTCATCTTCACATCTTTGGTAAACCAACACTAAAGATGTTTTTCAAAGATTATAAAGGAGATCGGGAGGTCATCTTTAAATCTTTGGTGACCCAACAATAGTTTTTATAAGTAACGTGAAACAACGACATAGTCTATGAAGTAAAGTGCTTTTAGCAAGCTCATGTTTGAATAATATTTTCTTACATAGTTGTTTCTAAATTTTTATCCATTTAAGTCAATGTGGTTTGCATTTTTGGAACCACTTTATCTGTGTCGGTTCATATATTTGCTAAAAGATTCAAATACACTGCATTATGGATGGATTGCACATAAAACTTATTTCGAATTTCAAATATGTTGTGTCTCGTTAGGTGTGGTTGTTGCACCTCTATCGTTTAAGCTAGATGTAATTGGATTAATCTTTCTCAAGCCTTTATTTTGATGGGTACATATACAGTTTTTTTGGTTTTTTTTATGTAACATAAAATTTTACATCCAGCCGCATTGTACATGTATGTATACAACTAGTTATTTCTCAAGGGAAGAGTTCAGAAAAACCCAAAGAACTATCCTATTTTGCATGGTTAAGTCCTTAAACTATTTTTGAACGAAAAACCATCAAACTTTCTCATTTTGAATGATTTAAGTCTCTAAACTATTTTTTGGATGAAAAGACCAGAAACTTTCTCATTTTGAATGATCAAGTCCCTGAACATTTCTCTTAAATATATAAATCATCGAACTTTTAAAAATTGTCTGTAAGCGACTAAAAATATTTTGAAGTATAAAAAAAACGTAAATCAATTTTACCGTTCCAAAGCCTTTGTAAATCAAACTTATGCAAACACCGTGGTCAACGGCTTGATAGGTGATATGGAGAACATACAACGATGGGGCGACTGGGAGTGGCAAACGGAGAGCGATACCGTTGTTTGCGAGGGGTTTGAATGACGTAGGGTTTGGGAAAGGTAAAACCGATTTTAATTTTTTTACTTTAAAATCTTTCTAGTCGGTTACATGTAGCACTTTTTTTGTTAAAATAATGCACGTAACCAATTTTAAATTCGATGGTTTATTTATTAAAAAGATGTTCAATGACTTAATCATTTAATATGAGAAAGTTTTATGAATTTTCATTCAACGTGAGAAACTTTACAGATTTTTCACTAAAAATAAATAGTTTAAAGACTTAATCATTAAAAATTAAAACTTTTAATAATCTTTTATTAAAAAATAAATTTCTACTAAAAAATAATTTAATAACTTAATAATTCTTTTTGAGTTTTTTAAACTATTTTCATTTCTCAATAAAATGTTAGATCCTCTTATTTTGCACGGATAGTTCGTTTACATAATTACACAAATTGCATTTGGATTTCTCTAAACCAAAGAATACGCGGTTAATTGTCTTGTCGACTGAACCGTAAGGCGTGAAGATTGGGGGTATTTTTGGAATTTACTCTGCTGCATAAAAGGCAGGCAAAAATTCACAAGGGTTTTTCATTCCCTCGCAGATGGAGATGGAGATGGAGATGGAGATGGAGAGTCATCAGCAGCTTCCTTTCCCCTCTCCCAATTTCGGCGTTCAGACGCCTTCTCCAAACCAGATGTATGTCATCATCGCTCTTCCTGCCGTTAACAACAACATCATCAACAGTGGCACTGCTTCTGCTTCTCAAATCATCAATCGACATGATGGAAAAAGGAACACAATCATTCTCCAGGTATCCTTTCCATTCATTTCTTCCCATTCTTTACATGATCAAATACTATGTTCCTTGGTGTTGCTTTTTTAGTCTCCACTTTATTTGTTACAAGAAATGTTGTCAGTGTATGGTTTTACATGTTTATTAGGGACGTGATGAGAGGAAAAAGAAACTACACGTTAATACCAAGCAGGAGGAACATCTTAAAACTGATCATAAGTTGCTAAGTTCTGGCCAAAAGCAGGAGAAAAAGAATAACAGAAATGGCTTAGACATTGGTGATGCACTTACTTCTTTGAATCATCATTGTGATCATAACAAAACCAAACTTAACTTCAAAAAGGAGGAGCATCTGGGACAAAACACTTTACTACTTCATTCTGGTACGCTTGAACACAAGTATGAACTTTCTAACAGCACCATCAAGACAACTACACCCTATTTGAATCACGATTGTGATGACATTACAAGGAAGAAAATGAAAACACCACAAACTAATGCTACAAAGGACAAAGGGCCTCTTGATATTCCTTTTGTTACAGACAAGAAGAACGGTGTTCCTAATGAGCATAACAAGAGAGGAAAGGACTTAATAAATAACGAGACATCTACTCCTTCTATGGTTCAGGGTTCTGATGCCAACAACAACAAGACCAAGACCAAGACACTAAAACCGGACAGCAGAAAGGAGGAGGTGTATCTGGTAACCGGTAACAAGTTGCAGCATTTTACTAAGCTTAAAAAAAGAAAGAATCAAGTGCCTACCAAGGAGGAGGAAAGCAAAAGGAGAAATGGTTTAGAGGTCAAAGAGACAATTCCTTCTATGAGACAGCTTTGTGATGACAACAATAAGAAGAAAAAGAAGACACTAGAACCTAACACCAAGAAAGAGGACATGCATACTGGAACCGATAACAGTTTGCAATATTATGGAAAGTGTGTTAAGGATGAAAGTCCAAACAGGGTCGATGAGATGACCACGTCTTTGAATCAAGGTTGTGATGCTAACAAAAAGAAAAAGAAGAAGAAGAGAATACAAGTTTGTGCCACAAAGCAGGAGGATGATCTGGGAGCTGATGACAAGTTACAAGATTTTCGTGAAGTTGAGCAAGAAGATAAAGTTTCTAAGAAGAAGAAGAAGAAGAAGAAGGGTTTAGATGACAGTAATACCACTGCTTTCTGCTTGGACAAGTTTGCAAACAATGCTTCCTACATTATGTCTAAACATGATCTTGATAATCTATTTTCTCAGTTTGTGTACAGGGGTGATGGATTGCATTCAATTTCGAATAGGACAGGCAGAGGAGATGCACATTGCCATTCAAACTCACATGGGCTTGCTTCCAAGGAACAATGTGATGAAAAGATTTCACCTTCCACCTTGAATGTGCCACCCTACTTCCAGAAGGAAGTGAAAGAAAACGAAGGATGTATTGATGATCAAAAGAAGTCACTTTTTACGGTGAATGTGTCACCTTACTTCCAGAAGGCAGTAAAATTAAAAGAAGGCACTGTTGGTGATCCAAAGATGTCACCCTCCACTGTGAAGGTGTCACCCTACTTTGAGAAGGCACTGAAGGAAAAGGAAGACTCTGTTGGCAGTCAAAGCATGCCACCTACCGTGAAAGTGTCACCATACTTTCAAAAGGCAGTAAAAGAAAAAGAAGCTTCTGTTGGTTATCAGAATATGTCCACCGTGAAGGTGTCGCCTTACTTTCAAAAGGCACTAAAAGTAAAAGAAGGTTCTGTTGGATGCTTCAAGAAAGGGAGAGCTAAATCAAAATTACTGCAAAAGAAAGCTAAGAAAGATGCAAATCAAAAGAGGAAGAAAAAGAAGAGAGATCCAGCAGAACATCTTACCGCTGCACAAAAGCGAGATGAGGCCTACAAAAAGAAGACTCCTGATAACACGTGGAAGCCTCCACGATCTTATCACCATCTCATTCAGGAGGATCATTTCCATGATCCCTGGAGGGTTGTGACTATATGTATACTTCTAAATCTTACGCAGGGTGTGCAGGTTTGTTCTCTTTAGCAGTTTATTTGGAAGGTTCACTTCATTGGTTTTTATTTATTTATTGTCTTTTTCGATGTTTTGATTCCGTTATGTAAATACAGTTTGAAATAATGTGCATGTTCTACATTCTGGCAAACATAACTTGCTGTATTAATGGCATTTAAGTATCGTCCTACTCCTGGAAATTTGATCATGACAGGCTTTTATAAACCCATTTTTTGAATCATAGTTCTTTTACATTTTGTCTGTATTGATCTGTTAAAGGCTTAAAGCACAATAAAATGTCTTCAGCTCAGTTTGAAACTTACTTTCTATGTAAATGATAATTCACCTTACACACAGAACATGGATTTTTTAAAGTCTTCTGTTTGTTTTGTGCGATATCTTCACTCAAGGTATATATTTCGGTTCCTCCTTTCAGACCCTTATGGTTTGCTTGATTTCTTATATTTGTTGCATAAACCAATGTTTGTCTAGTTCAGCACTAAATATAACCTTTTGATTTGTCACTTATGAAGATGCTAGTACGGTCAAAGTTGTCTCAATGTGTGTCTGAGAAATAATGTGCCTAATCAATTTCCAAAAAGGCATAACCTGAGACCAATTTTTATTTAGCATTTCCTCCCATTTGCTTTTAAAGCAATCCATGCCTTGTCTTGTTCTGATTTTCCACCAGCTATTTTAACATTAATATTAGCTTCACTGCTATTGCACCTGAAACTTTTGCCAATTTCTGTTTAACGCTGATGCATGCCTTTTTATTGTCAGCCTTTTTTTCTCAAGTGTCACACCATTGTTGTTCTTTGTATTTGTTTGCTCTTTTTTTCTTTCTGAAAGTCTATAGTTTAATAGCAGTTTCTGTTAATTATTGTTTTTCTTTTTTTATTCTTGTCTATGTTGGGTTTTTTAGCAGTATTATATACACTAGTGCTACTACTGATGTAGGTAGTTGTACAACCAACTTTTTGTAAATGTTCCATTGTGAAACTATTGTGTGGAGTAAAGTAGAAAACAAAATGTTGTGTAGATAGGTGTTTGAATTTTTCGGTAGATGTGAAACGGTAAGCAATGAAGTTGTTTTGTAGGTTAAACGGGTGATATCGGAGTTTTTTAGCTTATGCCCGGATGCAAAAACTGCTACAGAGGTTCCTGCAGAGATTATGCAAAAGCTTATACAACCACTTGGATTACAAAGAAAGAAGACAAAGATAATTCAAACACTATCTGAACAATATATAGACGACGAGTGGACACATGTGACTGAACTGCATGGTGTTGGGAAGTAAGTTTATTGGCTGATTTCTTTTTGTTTCTTATTACATCATATTTTTTTGGTTACATTAGGTATGTATGTATGTATGTATGTAGGTATGCAGCGGATGCATATGCAATATTTTGTACAGGGCAGTGGAAGCGTGTGAGACCAATGGATCATATGCTAAACAGGTACTGGGAGTTCCTTCACGAGATTGAAGGTACTGGTTAGCTGATTGAATCCTATATGATTTATTTTTGAAGTTATAAGTACAAGACTGAGTTGACTAGTGCTGTAGTTGTGATTATGGGTTTTTGGTAATTGGTATGATGATGTTGATACATGAGATGGGTATTTTTGGGTAATTTTAAAGTAAAGAGGCTGAAGTTGCATCATCTAGTGTATAGGAAGTCATTTGTTTTTTGATGTTGTTGTTGTGGGACTTCATTTTGGTGAAGTTCAGTCCGGTGTGGAGTGGAGACGATGGATTGTCTAAGATGAAAATAAAAATGATTTCACCGTTCATGGTTGTCTAAGCCCAGCTAGCTAACCAAGGCCTAACCACTGTCACTGCCTATAGGGGCTAACCAATCTTCAAGCCATTCATTACTGAATACAAATGGTGGACCTCATATTCCAGTCTCCCTTGGTTTCACTCAGTGGCGGATCCATAAACTTTTTAGATGGGGGTCGGAGTTTAAGTAAGATAATAATATACATGAATCATTATGAGCACTCTTTTCATCTTTTCTAACGAATTAATATAACAATTTCTTTTGAAACATCTTTTTTTTCTGGCAAAATAGTAAAAAAAATTAATATTTAGCCCGAAACAATTAACAATAAATATTTTAAAAAATAGAAATGTAATTTATTTTGTATGTTAATGATGGAGTATTTTTTTTAAAAGATCATTTTGGTGGTTAATAGGGTAAAAGTGGAAAATATTGGGGTTCAAAACAACAAAATATGTTTATAAAACATAAAATTTATTATATAAATGTGATTCTTTATGGCATTTTATGGGGGTCACTTTACCCCTTTATCCAACACATGAAACACATGAATCCGCTCCCGTATCCCGAGGAGGGAGGGAGCCAACAAGTGGGTGATACTTAACGACTAGCATTTGAATGACTTAGGGGTTGTTTACCTAATTACTTATCCGGATAAGTGCCTACCGGTAAAATTCAACACCATCACTTACTTCTCGAGTAAGATTTTAGTCCACCAAAATGGCATCGTATGCAACAATTTAGCCGATAAACGCTAACCGTGGTAAGAGCCGTCACACTTACTTACCGGATAAGACTCTCAGTCCTTGTTTTCGACTCTCAGTCCTTGCTTCCAATCTTACCAAGTAAGATTCTTAGTCCTAGCCATATTCATTCGGTAAGCTAATGTGACTTGATAAGCACTTATCCGGGTAAACGTTTTGTAAACGGCCCCTTAGTGATAGAAATCGAAGTAATAGGAAATTAAAACTATAATGTCAAAAAATATGAAAACATGAAATGTGTGATAAATATTTAATTATCTTATCATGAACAATGACAAAACATTATTCTTTCTTGTGTGTTATTTTTTTTATCGAAAAAATATATTGTTTTACAAAAATAAAAAAACTGAAATATTAAAAAAGAAATCAGAAAATATATTTAATAGATCAAAGGGGGAAATGAAAAGACTAAAATACCCCTGGTTAGATGAAGAACTTTTAATAGATTTAGAGTCGAAAACAGTAACAAATTACAAACCATGGAACGAAAAAATTAATAACTTATAAATTATTAGGACAAAAATAAAGAATTTAAAATCTTGAGGATGGAAATTGTAATTTTTTTATAAATCACATGGATGAAAATGGTAGTTCACTATTTTAGAGACATCGTAATGGAACATGAATAGGTCAAATTGTATGGGCTGTTTCTGTTTTATTTGCACGATTCCTTCAATATTACTTTAATTTTTATATTTTTTATTAAAAACAAAAATATAGTCAAACAAACACATTTAAGATCAAATCAATATCGACTCTGAATAGACGGTTAGTTCCGTTAGAACCTCTAAAACTACTGCTTTTTCTCTATTATACAATGGAGGAGGGTCTGTTGTTATGAGGATAACTAGATATAAGAAATTCTATGAAGATAGAAAACTTGTATTTCTTATTCACAAATTTATTTTTGTTTATGCTGCTAACTCTCAGTTTGGTCCTACTTCTGATTCCCCTGTTTTAACAGTTATCAAATGGGGTCCTATCAAATGGGGTCCTACTTCTAACATTTATATTTTGTCCTTAAAAACATTTCTACTGTATTTATATTAAGTGTTTTATAAAAATTATTATATCCATGTTTTTATTACCAAAACATTCTTATTGTAAATGTTTTTTAAAAAACCTTTTATTATATTAAAAATGAAAATAAAGTAATTCTAGATTAATATCATTGTACAAAGCTTAAAAATATATAACTTAAAATTTCTATAATGTTGATTTTTTATTGTAAATTTTTATGATGTCATTTTTCGTTAAAGAGTTGTGAAAGCTATTTTTCGTTCATGTATATGATACAATATTGATATTTATATTGATGTTAATCATATTATGGTTATAAACTTTTTAAAATAATGTTGGTGTGATGACAAAAATATATTTTGAGCTTCGATTAAAATTATAAAATAAAAAGTTTATCTCACTTCTAACATTTCATAAACAAAAGTCACAGTATTCATAGTTTTTTGTCTTCGTATCTACACAATTATCGCACGTAAAAGCTCCTCTCAAAATCTCACAAGACTTATGATAACATACATTAAATCACATATCTCACAATAACATTTTTCTTAAATGTCTTAAATCGACAAGTTAATTTGATTTCGTTTATCATCTTCTAACCCCCCCCCCCCTCCCAACCTAGAATCCTGGCTACGCCCCTGTTTGGGAGTAGTGACCCAAGGAAGTATGCCAAACAACCAACGAGTAACCAAAGGGCCTTTGGCCTAACGGTATGGGAACCTTGGGTCCTCGTAGGAGCTCAGGGGTTCAAACCTCACCAAAGGTGAAGATGGTGTGTGAGTTTAATTGTTGCGTTTGTCGTATATGAATATCATATACTTCAAAAAAAACCGACGAGTATAGATTAGAAAAATGGGTTGGCACCCATACTTCCTGGACGCGCGTCGGTTTCACTGGTAACGGATCTTAGGAGTCTAAAGGCTCTCCTCTTCTAGGTCTAAGGCGATATAAAATCTCCAACTCAGATGTGGGAGTGCTTCTCAGGTGAGAAGAGTATTTTCTGGTTTAGACTGTAAGCAGGTAGCTGTGGTAACTAAGCTAGCAAAACCTCCTTTGTTTTTCTCTTCTTTGGGAAGAGACCAGCTCCAAGTATGCGGTCCAAGCACACTAAATGCACAGAGACAATAGAGCACTCGGAATCAGCAAGCCATCCAGGGGAACGACCCATTTGATTTTGACAAAAAAAAATCAAACAGGTTTTATTTAACATGTATAATGGTTTGTTTAGCTTCAGTGAAAACACTTGTTTTTCTTTCTTATTTTAATAAATATAATATTTCTAGTTTTATTAATACGTTGATTAAACATTATTGTTTTATTCACTCTTAATATAGATAATGATAAATACTTAATTGTTTATTTATAATGTAATACACGATAAATAATATTCTACATATGTCCATAATTAAGGCATGAGAGAAATAAGCTAACTTATTTTTTGGGTATATATGTAGCTTTTTGATAAGAGTCTAATTCATATTTTTTGTGTTTCTCTAATCCAAACTTCTCTTCATCGGTGTGATCTCATCCTCATCGACTCTTTCATTCCAATTCTAGAATTCAAGCTAAATTACATGGGTAAATCAACTAGATGACTGAAGATTTTGAAGAGTTGAGTCCTAATATTCAAGGTATGTTGATTAGAATTCAGAGTTCTTTTAGGCCCTTTCCTTAGGCTGTGTCAATATGTTATACCGTACACGTCCTCCGATCGTCGGGGGCCTCCAAATATTTTTTCTATTTTTTACTACTAGTAGTATTTCTTTATAAATAAATAATACAAGTGTTTAATCAAGAAAACTCTTGGCGTAGTGCAGAGGCGGACCCATACATTTTTTCCTTGCAGTGACACCTTTGACGAACCTAAAATTTTTCCACATCGCCCGATGTTGTTTTAGCCTAATTCCACTGCTTTGAGATTTTTTTTATTTTTTTCTCGATTTCAAGGAACTTTTAAAAAAATCAATTTCGAGAGAACTTTTCGGGGTTTTTTGGTTGATTTTAAGAGTTTTTTGGGATTTTTGGTTGATTTTAAGAGTTTTTTTTTTGGATTTTTGGTTGATTTTAGAGTTTTTTATACGGTTGCACCATTTAAAACGATACGGCTGCACCCTTTAAAACGATACGGTTGCACTCTTCACACGACTAAATTTTTTTACCCTTTGCCGGACGAACGATACAGTCAACAACACAAGTATGTTTTCTATTCATAGGTTTCAATTTTGACTTTTTGATCTGTTAATGTTATTTTTCGATTCTGGAATGAAAACAAAAGCTGACAAGGAGATGGTTTAGGGTTTAGGGTTTAGGGTTTAGGGTTTAGGGTTTTAGGGTTTAGGGTTTAGGGTTTAGGACTGTGCCACCGTATCCCACACTCTAGGTCCGCCACTGGCGTAGTGGCAATGCTGTGCAGAGGTATGCAGTTATTTTTCATCACATCAGTTTACCACATGAATTTTATTATTTTATTTTATTAAATAAGTTTTGTTTTATTAGAAATATATTGGGACTAATTAAATACATACAACTTTAACCATTTTTGTTTCTAAATTTTTTAATTTTTCTTCCTAATTTTATCAATTGGATAATTAAATTATATATTTTTTAAGTAAGTTTTTTTTCTTTTATAATTTATTATTTAAGTTCATATTCTATAATTTTTAACTCTTATTTTCATTCTTAAATTTTGTTTTCATCAATCTTCATCTGTCTTCATTTGCATTTTCTTTTTTGAAAATTCTAGTTTTAAAAATTCAGACAATCTCTAACATCTATGCGTTAGTGTATGTTAGTGTATGATTTTGTTTTAATTGTTTCCACCAATAAGATTAAATGTGTTATGATTTTAATAATATAATTAATTCTGAAATTGATATAACAGAGAATTGTTTGAGTCGGATGTATTCTTTTCTTTGAGATTCTATATTTTAGAAAAAATATAGAATAATTGTTAGTGATGTTCTGAATAACGTTGGTTTAATGTTTTTGTCCTGATTTATTTTATATTTTTTATATTTAATATAATTTAGATTTTTTTAACATTTATTGATTTTTTTTCTATATATGATTTTTTGGAACATTTTTAATTTTAATATATTTTTAATGACAAATACATTAATGAAAGGTTCTTGTTAATATGTGTTTTATAATTACCATAATAATTGATCGATTCTATATAAAAAGGATTGTTATTCATACTCACTCTTCACTCACTACATGTTATTTTATACCATCTACCTCACTTACGGACACCTTGTAGGAGGGGTTATGAAATTTAAAAAACACAACATTAAAAAACAAAACTATAAATTTTGAATCCACACTAACATGACAACATTAAAAATTAAAATTTAGTCTCGAAAAGAAGAAAAGATGAACAATGTATTCAAAGTCAAAGATGAGTTCGTCGATTTGTTATCAAGTAAACGTTGAAATGTAGTAAAAGTAATTTAATAAATAGTTTAAATAAAAAAAAATTAAGGACCATCTAGTTTTTCGCATAGGGCCTCCAAAATATCAGAAACGACTCTTATCTTGTAGTTCTTTAAGTTTCTATTTGTGAGGATTGGGTAGGTTTAGGAACGGGTAGTCTTAGACTATTTGTGTATTTTCTAATGGATTATAAAGTCAAATATCGTGTCAACTTTGAACTAAAATTTTCTTCTGTGTCATGTAGAATGTCGCCAAGGAGGGGTAGGCCTCACAATATTCCACCTCCTGAATCTGGAAGTGGGGCGAATCCTCCACTAGAAACTCCAGTAAATCATATTGTTGTTGCCGTACAACAAGTTCTATCATAGATGACGCTAGGGTATATAACTCAACTCGCTGAGGCATCACGACAATCTAGTGGACACCATCCTCCTCAATCTAATCAACTTCCCAATTCTAATAATCCATTTGAGAATATCGGTACGTGGCTTAGGAAATTCAACAAACAAAAGGCACATATATTTAGTTCAGCCTCAAATCCCATCGAAAGTGAGAATTGATTCATTCATCTAGAGAAAATCTTTCGGGTAATCGGTTGTCCTGATCAGATGAAGGTGGAGTTAGCCACATATACACTAGAGGACGACGCTCATAACTGGTGGTATAGTTGGTTACAATCAAATCAATCTGAGTTATCTGCAAATCCAATCAGTTGGGCTCGATTCAAAGAGTTGTTTTATCAACAGTATTTTACTGCATCTGACAAAGATGCATATGTTCATGAATTCGCATCTATTTAGCAGGGAGATTGTAATACCCGTAATTTTTGGGTAAGTGAAATTTCAAGTTAGTGTAGAAATCGATCTTCAAGAGAAATAGAGGAAATATGAGCATGGGCTGAGATCCTAGATTTTATAGTTTTGTTGGATGAGGAATTCAAATGCGGGTCCAACAGTTCTTTCCGGAGCAAAATCAGAGCTAAAACTGTTAGCTTCAATCTTCCTAATCATAGAAGTATTTAGAAGTAGTGAAAAATAGGCTAAGTGAAGAAAGCCTCTTACAGAGGCTCTGCCGACATTACCGAGAAATCAAGGTCAAGAAGCTACAGAAGCAGCAGAGGCTTCCTACAGAAGCTCTGTCATACGCTCAAAGAAGACCAAAGACTCGGAATCCGGTGAAGACTGCTCCACAGAGGACCAGACCGCAGAACCTCTGTAACTCATTACAGAGCCTCTGTGGTCCTCACTGAGACTTGAAGATATTTATAATATCTTGCTACTGTTACAGGACCCGTACATCAACTTGCATGGTAGCATGCCCTGTCCAACGTCGACGTGTCAAACTCTGATTGGAGTCAGTAGGGCTTAGTACATATTAGACGCCTGCTGCATTAAATGCAATACAGCACGTCTGACTGTTCATGCCATCCTTGCAACTGTTCACGACATCCTCTCAACTATTCAAACGTACCTCTTGAATAGTAGCATATGCTTTATGGTCCCCTTTAGAGTAGTATATAAGGAAGACTCATGTTGAGTTCTTCCTTACAGACAACACACAGAAAAACATTAAGAACACAAAAGCTTATTCACCTTAAGAGTCATATCTGTTTTAAAGCTTTTTCTTACTCACGGTTCATAAACCTGTTCTTGATATATATTCAGTAAACTTTGAGATATAATATTTTGTTCACTGTTTATTTATATTTTGTTCTAAATCTATCAAACTTATCTGTTAGTTCTTTAAATACGCTTCCGCATCAAACCTTAAACCTGAACTAATAGATCTGATAATCTTGTTTAAGCAAAACGGGAACCAACAATTGGTATCAGAGCAAAGCTTGATTTTCAATATCAAGTGATCCTCGTTTTACAACTTTTATTTGATATATTATTTTCTCTTATCATCACCACATTTCTAGATATTATTCGTACCCAGAAAACCTTCCAGATCTTCATACTTAGAAATCCTCCATCAGATTATCCTTTCCTCAAAATGACAAATACAAATAACTTTTTCACTGCTGGCTCACTAACCAAACCTCCTACTCTTCTTAGAGATGAGTATCCTCAATGGAAGATAAGAATGGTTCATTTCTTTGAGGGTACTGAAAAAACTCTCAAACAATATCTTTACAATCCTCCTCCAGTTCCGATGATAACTATGCCACGTGTACCAGCTACTGCTGAATCTGCTGAAATCCCTGAACATCAAAAACCTAAGCCAAGAGAAGAATGGTCAAATGAAGATAAGGCAGAAGATGAAGTTGCACAGAAAACAAAGAGAATATTGATCATGGCAATCCCCAACGAACTTTTTCAATCCTTAGATGCATGCGAAACAGCGCACGATCTCTGGAAAGAATTAGAAAGACAGTTGGAAGGGGGTGCTAAAACTCAGAAGAACCGAAGGGCACAATACATAAATGAATATCATGCTTTCAGAGCCTCTGCAACAGAATCTCTGCAACAGAATCTCTGCAAACAACATACGACCGGTTCAACTCTCTCATAAACAAATGCAAAAAGTCTGGTATTCACAGAACCACGGAAGAAAATAACGTCATGTTTCTAAAGAGCCTGAACGATGAGTGGCTTCAGTTGTCTATGTCTTTACAAACAAATCAAGATCTAGACTCCTGGACACTCTCTGATCTCTATGGAACACTTGCTGCACAAGAGCCTCAAATAGCTCAAGCTAAAACACTAACCATTGTTCCATACGCATTGGTTAGTAAATCTACAGAGGCTACAGACAGACCAAGAAATGAGAGATCTACAGAGGAGAAAAAGAAGGAGAAAAAGAAGATGGTAATGGTTGATAGCGAAGAAGACGAGCTGATAGAGGAAGAGATAACTCTTGCGTCATTAGCTAAATCAATGGCTCTATTGACAAGAGAGTTTAGAAATAACCAAAGGATTTCTGGTAGAAGAGATGATGGAAGAAGAGAAGAATCAAATGACCGACAGAGGTCAGACTACAGAAATGATGACCTACAGAGGTCGAGCGACAGAAGCTACAGAGGAAATGATCGACAGAGATCAGATGACAAGGTAGGCCACACACAAGAATGCTACAAATGTGGTAAACCCGGTCATTACGCAAACGAATGCCGAACAAAGAAAGGTGGAGACCTACAGAAGTCTGACGACCGAACTGGAAACATCTCCCAAGGTTGTTTCAACTGCGGCAAGCCAGGTCATTTCACAAAAGAATGCAGAAGTAGACCAAATCTCCCACAGAAGGACTCAGCTTTTTACAAAAAGAAGGCCGAGTATTACGCACAAAAATCTCTAATGGCGAACAAAGGGCATTCTGAGGCAAACAAAGAAGACTTCGAATCAGACTCTACCTCTGATGATGAATTTCCCACAAATGCCCTGTTCTGTGGCATGGCAGAAGTTGACTCCGGCACTGACAATGAGGTATCCATTTCAAACTCTACCTCAAGTACTAATTCTGTAGATGATGATTTATTTAAACTTAACATTGAACTGAAAGATATAATTGAAAGCATTCAGAAAAAGCTGACCTTTAATGAGAGAGAAGTAAGGCTTCTCACTCAAGAAAAAGCCAAAATCTTTGAAGAAAAAGGAAAAATCGAAAAATATTGGAGCAAAAATATAGATCCTTTAAAAAAGCAAATTTCTAATTTAACCTATGCTTTAAAAATCAAAACAAAAGAACTTTCAGTTTCAAGAAGTGAAACTACAGACATAAGAGCTCTCAAAGAATACTTTCAAAAAGAAAGAGAGGTACTTTGGCAAGATCTTTTAAGAAGAGAAGTTTTAATTAAAAACTATAAAGATGCACAAAAGGTGTATGAAAAGGTAAACTCTCAAATAGCAAGACGAGGTATAGGGTACAGTGATATTACCTTAGGAGTTGAAAATAAACGACTAAAACCTTTGTCCTCTCTATTTGTTTTGGGAAAAACTAACAAACCAAACTTTCCAAACTTACTCTCTGTAAGTAAAAGGGTTAAAATCTCTGCAGAACCTCACTTGAGGAAACATACAAAGATGATCAATGTGTGGTTTGAAAACACAGATTCATCATCTTCAACCTCTGTCAATAGAGAAATCAAACCAAAGAAATATCTGAAAACACAAGATCAAATTGGTATCTTTAAGTTTGGTAAACCAGAGACTCAAACACAGGTCGCTTTTGTCTGTATGATAAATGTCGAAAAGAAATTGTCAGCAGAAGCTCCTGAGTTTAAACCCATCTTTTCAGAAGAAAAACTTGAAGAATCTATTGAAAAAGAAATTTTGGAAGTTTTGAAATCAAATATTTTAGAAAATTTCTGTACATCTTCTATAGATCAAAAACTCGCAGAAGAGATCTCATCAGAAACCTCTGCCATCCACGAAAGTTTTTCTACAGAGGAAGAAAGCTCGTATGATACATGCTCAGAAAATCCAGCCTCTGTCGAAAGAAATGACTCAACCTCTGCATATGAGGACGATTCATCCTCTGACGACTCAGAGACTGATTTCAAATCAGGGATAATTCACTGTGACACAGAGGATGTCAAATTCTCCTATGAAGTTCTTAACAGAATAATTTCTCCAAAAGAGAAAATCACAGAGATACCTATCCATCCAGATTTTCTCAAAATGTGTATACAAGTCAAAACCTCTACAGAGCTTGAAAATCTGAAAAAGGCCTCTGAAAATCCAAAAAGCTTAAAATTTTCAAAACCTTTAAGGAAAATCAAAGAGAATCCCACTTGGCAACAAAAGGGAAAATGGCCTGAAGCTAACAAATATTTTTCCTCTATGACAGTGAAGAAAGATGTTCACCACAGAAGAGAGTCACATAAGGCAGGAACTAAACAAGACTTTTGCAAACAACATTCTAGTATTCATAGATCTTCTTGTAATAGGAAATCTAATGTAAAGAAAGAGTGTAATGTCTCTGTGGCTCAGTTCAAAGAATTCAATGAAAAGTTCAAACAAATCACATCTCATATTCAATACTGTCATTGTTTTGATCTTATGTTTAAATTGAATAAACAATTCTCAAGTCCAGATTGCTTTCTCACCACTGAAATTCGAAAGTCAGAACCAAAAGAGAAAAAATCTGATTCTTCTACAAAAGATAAAATGTATTTCAAGAATGCTAAGGCAAACTTGAAAAATTCTAACAATATTGGACCCATGTGGATATGGGTACCTAAATCTCTGTGATTGTCTTACAGAAGCAACATGTGCCAATTTGGTATCTTGACTCCGGATGCTCAAGGCACATGACTGGCAACAGAAGATTACTATCCATATACAAAGAAACACATGATGGTGGATCTGTAACTTTTGGAGACAACATGAAGGGACACATCAAAGGCTATGTAGTCATACAGAAAGAAAATGTCTCTGTATACAAAGTTGCATATGTGAATGGCCTCAAACACAACCTACTAAGCGTAAGTCAACTCTGTGATACAGGATTCGATGTGTTATTCAAAAAGAAACTTTCTGCTCTATACCTAATGAATTTTACTTCAAAATCCAAGGACAAAGTTTGCCTAGTAGCCTGCAAAAGTGAAGAAGCGTGGTTATGGCACAACAGGTTCTGTCACTTAAACTTTCACACCTTGGATAAACTAGTAAAACTCAATCTAGTTAAAGGTTTGCCAAATGTTAAATTCAATAAGGATCATTTGTGTTCGGCCTGTGAAATGGGAAAACACAGAAGGGCTTCCCACAAAGGCAAAACTAACGTGTCTTGCACTAGGCCTCTGTACATGCTTCATGTCGACCTCTGCGGTCCCATTGCCATACAGAGCCTAGGTGGCAAGAAATACATACTTGTCCTAATTGATGAGTATTCACGTTTCACATGGGTTGAATTTGTTAGAAAGAAATCAGATGTTCCAAATGTATTGATAAATCTAATGAAAAGAATCCAAGTTCTTTATGATTGCAGAATACAGAAGTTGAGAAGTGACAATGGCACAGAATTTAAAAACTCTGTCATTGAAGCCTATATTTCAACAGAAGGAATATTACAGAACTTCTCTGCAGCTCGCACTCCACAACAGAACGGTGTTGTCGAAAGAAAGAATCGAACACTTGTGGAAGCCGCAAGAACTATGCTGTCAGCATGCGGATTATCAATGAACTTTTGGGCAGAAGCAATTTCTACTGCGTGTTATACTCAGAATCGTTCAACCGTTGTGAAAAGACACCTCAAGACGCCTTACGAATTGCTTAACAAAAGGCGGCCAAACATCAAATTTTTCCATGTATTCGGATGCAAATGCTTTGTCTTAAACGACAGAGATTCAAGAGGAAAGTTTGATGTAAAAGCTGATGAAGGCAAATTCATTGGATACTCTGCCACTTCCAAAGCCTACAGAACATTCCTTACAAAGTCTCACAAGATTGTAGAAAGCATCAATGTTTCTTTTGATGATTCATTCCAAATGACTTCTGAGCAAATAAGTTCAGAACTCGGAATTAAAGGGAAATCCTCTGACATCTCAAGAACAAAATAAGATTTGGATCTTCTATTTTTGGAGATGTTCCACAATGACATTGATCCTTCTGTCGGAACCATCAGAGTTTCTGAAGAACCATCCTCTGTCGGACAAAATCCTACAGGTATGACTCTAACTGGTCCAAATAATGCTTCATCTTCTTCTATAAATACTACAAATGCAATTGCCGAAGCAGAAGAAAGTGCAGAAGATGAAACATTAAGAAAAACGACCACAGAAGCTGCACAAACCACAGAAGAACCAATTACAGAGGAGATCGAGGACCAAGACTATACGTCCTCAGAGGAACAAACTCCACCACCACTCATACCAATCATTCCACAAACGGTAGAATCAACTACCAAGGCACGAAGAACAACAGAGGCTACACAAGAAGAAACACAAGAAGCCTCTGAAGAAAGTTTTAATGACATTGATGATCATCTTCCACGCACAACTCAGTGGACAAAAAGCCATCCTCCAAGCCAAATAATTGGAGAACCTTCTGACTCAGTAAAAACAAGGTCTGCCACTGCTAATTTTTGTTTCTTTACAAATTTTATTAGTGTGATAGAACCAAAGAAGATTTCTGAAGCCCTAGATGACCCAAACTGGGTAGACGCCATGCAAGAAGAACTTCTGCAATTTGAGCGTAACAGAGTATGGACTTTAGTACCTCTGCCAAGAGGGAAACAGGCCATTGGGACTAAATGGGTCTACAGAAACAAGAAGGATGAAGATAGAGTGGTCGTCAGAAACAAAGCAAGATTAGTAGCAAAAGGATATAGACAAGAATAAGGCATAAACTACGATGAGACTTTTGCCCCTGTCGCACGGCTCGAAGCAATAAGAATATTCTTAGCCTTCGCAGCCCACAGAGGTTTTAAAGTCTATCAGATGGACGTAAAATCAGCTTTTCTAAACGGTGAAATCCAAGAAGAGGTTTACGTAAATCAGCCACCAGGTTTTGAAAGCTCAAAGTTTCCAAGGCATGTATACTACCTTGAAAAGGCTCTATACGGACTGAAACAGGCTCCAAGAGCATGGTACGAACGACTTTCTACCTTCCTTCTAGTCAATGGCTACAACAGAGGTACAACAGATACTACCTTATTCTATAAACGCACAAATAGTGAGATAATGCTTGTACAAATATACGTAGATGACATAATTTTTGGGTCTACAAATTCAGAAGAGTGCAAATTTTTTGAAAAACTCATGCAGAGTGAGTTTGAAATGAGTATGATGGGAGAATTAACATTCTTCCTCGGACTTCAAGTCAAACAATCTTCAGAGGGAATTTTTATAAATCAAGCCAAATATGTCTCTGACATACTTTTAAAATATAATCTCTCTGATACCTCTGCAATGAAGACTCCAATGGCCACTGGAAATAAGTTATTCTTAGACCCAAATGGTATTTCTGTAGAATGTACTCTCTACAGAGGCATGATTGGATCTCTGTTATACTTAACAGCAAGCAGACCTGACATTATGCATGCCACATGTCTTTGTGCACGTTATCAAGCTAATCCAAAGAAATCACATTATGATGCTGTAAAGAGAATCTTTAGATACCTGAAGGGGACCAACAATCTTGGTCTCTGGTATCCACAGAACTCTGGTTTTAGTCTTAAAGCTTATACAGATTCAGACTATGGAGGATACATGCTCGACAGAAAGAGTACCTCTGGGAGTTGTCAATTCCTAGGTGGTAAACTAGTCAGTTGGACCTCCAAGAAGCATAATTGTGTCTCCACATCCACTGCAGAAGCTGAATACGTTGCTGCCGCTAGCTGTTGTTCTCAGGTTCTATGGATGAAGACTCAGCTAAAAGACTACGGCCACATCCTGTTCAAAATACCCATCTTCTGTGATTCCAAAAGTGCCATTGCTATCTCTGCCAACCCTGTGCAACACTCAAAAACCAAGCATATCGATATAAGGTATCATTTCTTGAAACATCATGTTGAATACGGTACAATCGAAATGCATTTCGTGCCCACAGAATATCAACTCGCTGAATTATTCACCAAAGCATTAGACGAGAAAAGATTCAACTTCTTGGTGGGTAAGTTAGGAATGATTAACATGGTGTGAAAATCCTCTGTAAGTATAGCTTTATCTTCTGTAAATAAGTATAAATATCTATTATTACTTAAGTTATTGCATTGATAAATTTATTTCTGTATGTATTTTTTGTTGTGTGCAAAAATAATTCTTAGTTACAGAGCCTCTGTGGGTCCGCTCAGATCTTCTGATAACCCTTACAGAACCTCTGGTAAACATGATCTATGCTCAATACAAATCTTACCATTCTTTGAACCAAGCATAGATCAAGGGGGAGCAAAAGGAAAATTCTTGATCTACAGAAGTGAATAGATTAAGGGGGAGCAAAAGGGACCCTGAAATGATCTACAGAGGTAAATCTTTCAAAGGAAAGCCAAAGAAGAATGTCGATAATTCTCCATCGACAGAAGTAAGACAAAACTGCCTAGAACAGAAGAACCAAAAGGTATGTCTCTCGCACAAAAGGTTTTTGAAAACAGTTTTCTAGGACAAGAATTGTCAAATATGTCCTAAATATACTATGAATAACATTTCAAAAATCAAAAGTTCAAAAAGTTTAACAAAATTCGAAATAGGAGAAATTTAAGGTCATAGAGCTTCTGCTGAGCTCAATAGAGGTTCTGCAGGAAATATGCTCTGTGATCACAAATTAACCCTCTGTCGATCTTTTGGAATGTTATCTCGGAAACCGACAACACACACCATGACCTTCTCGAACAAAACGTTTATCAAAATAGTTTTCTCGGACACCAACTTTCAATAATGTGCGAAAAACATCTCTTAACACAGATCAAAAATTGGATGATCAGAAAGTTAATAGAATTCAAGTTATAAGATTTTTTCTCTCATAGAGCTTCTGCTGGCTCTCACAGAGCTTCTGTAAGTTCCATCAGAGCCACAAAACCTCTGTGAGTAAAATTTCTTGACAAAATCCTATTGATCCTCTCCAATGTCGATACAAACGTTTTCGTTCAAAGAAGAACCTTCAGAGTCATGAAAACAATGAGATATATGAGAAGAGGTTAAAACTCAAGATTTTCAAAACCACAGAGCTTCTGTAAAACACAAGTTCTGCCATTTTGTTATCTGGGCATTTCTGAAGTAATAACGGTTACTTTTACTGAGAGTGAAACTCATGTGGCTAAAAACAACCTCACGCGCCTAGCATTAATGGGCCGCGCACGACGTCCTGTCATATTCTGACAAGGCCTACGTGTCCCATTTTCATTGGGCGTACATGGAACGTTTTTATTTGGAAAGTTGAACCCGCCGCTCAAACTCGAGTACGGATTCCAAATTTTAATCCATTGCCATATATTTTACTCTTTCGAATACTACCGTTTTACCCTCCTATAAAAACCAAGCTTACCCTCTCATAAAACCTTTTACAAACTCTTATCTTCTTCTCCGGCGAAACCCTGCAAAAGCTTGCAAAAACCTTGTTCTTAAAATCAAATGGCTTCATCTTCTAAAGCTATCTCCCATGAACTCTCTCCGGCAAACTCACCGGAACACTCCCCTGCCCATTCTGAACATTCAGAAAACCCCAACCTTACAAGAGCTATTGAACAACAAGATTCCGGGGACTCAGCAGAATTTGCTCCGACGACACACTTGCAAAACTTCATAGCAAAAGATCACTTCGAAACCATACTTCCTATCAAATCCAACAACTTCTATTTGGTCCCCTCACCCACTGCTTTCGGCGAAGCCCATGCTATTCTTCTGAACATAATGGAAAATCACATCCTCTTCCCTCTACTCTCAAGAACCCCAAACAAAATTCCAGTCCGTTATTTGAACCAATTTTGGCAAAGCTGCCGATTTGATAAAGACGATTCTCTTATCAAAGGGTACATTTCAAGACCTGATAAATCTGAGCATCTTGAAATCAAGTTCAACAGAACAATGTTCTCACTTGAATTCAACCTACCAACAAGGGGTCTTCTGGGATTGAAGAGTTATGCAGAGCAACCAACAGACGAAGAGCTCTGTCGCTTCGTAGAAATGCTTGGGTACAACACCCAACTACGGAAGAGAAATGACTTTCGCAGAGGAAGATTACCACCTCTGTGGAACACTTTGTTCTCTATTCTTAACAGATGCCTAACAGGGAAAATAGGGAGTATTGACCAGAGCTCACATCAAATCTTGAGCATCATGTATGGGGTTTACTATGATCTTCCACTAGATTATGCGACCATAATGATGCAAGAGATCATAAACACCATCGACAGAAAGAACAACTCGAGAAGGGTCAAAGAGAACGATCCCAACTTTCTACCACCTCTGCAATTCCAAAGAATATTGGGAGTACTGTTCGAACCTCTACTGCTAATCCAAAACTGGCCAATGGAAGGACCAACTCCCAAACAGTTCCCGATGAACAAGAATACCCCCACTGATCATACTGATGGCTACTCACACTGCAGACCTCTGTCAAAGAAGCTTCTGCACTACGCATCGAATAAATCCCTTAAGAAAGAGTATATACGCGATCATAGAACTCCTAAACCGAGTCCTATGACACCCCCGCGTTTAGGTGTCCCCCTAGGAACAATGATAGCAAAACCTCTTTCCACTCAAGAAGAAAGGGATCAGAAGTTAGCAAAGCACATGGCTATTCAACTCAGCTTTATAGCCAAACGTGCAGAACTTATGGGAAAGAAGTCTTCATCAAGAACCTCTGCATCTACTCCAAAAGCTAAGAAGAGAAAAACTGCAGAAGGCACCTCAACAAGCGCTGCAGAAGATCAACCTTCACCTCCTCATGCGACAGAAATTGGCTCCTCTGCTCCTCCCTCTTCCCCAAAAATGAAGAAGAAAAGATCGAAATCAACAGAGGAAGGGGCACCAAATCCTAAGAGGAGGAAAACCAAAAAGAAGCATGGTAAATCACTTGCAAAGTTGGTTACCATTGCAGAAGAGGAAACTGCTGAAGAAGAAGTTGCAGAAGAAGAAATGGCTACAGAAAAGTATTAATCACCCTATCAATCTCCAGATAGATTTGCTCACCAAGGAGACCTGAACGACTTCTTACAGAACCCTGACATTGCCAACACCCTAAATACAGCAGGGTGGACGGCACAACCTCTCGACCACCACTCTCCAGAAGAACAAGATTTCTTCATTTCTGGCATTGACACACATCTGCAAGAAGATGACACAACACCCAAAAATCAACCAGCCAACACCCCTGTTATTTTACAAAACCCTTTCATTCAAATATTGGACGTCCACAGAAGAAGTCCAAACCCAGCTTCAGAAGAAATAGAACAAACAGAAGCTGAGTGGAACAGAGGTGAAATTACAGAGGCTTCTGAGAATATGATGGAAGAAGAAAAAGAAAAAGGGGCCGAAGTTGTACAAAAAGAGGGATTAGCAACAACAGAGACAGGAATAGAGATCTTAGAGACAGATTCAGATGAAGAAGAAGCTGTCTGGATACGTAAAGGTCTTTATCATCCACATGTCATGAGATTATTCGGATCTCATCAAATGTATGACTTCTTACGACCAGAGCAAGGAACTTCAACAGAACCTAGGGAAGAAGCACCAAGCCGTAGGATAGCTACAGAGGATGAAATGATAGACAATGATGTAGTGCTTGGATGCTTAACAGAGGAAGAAGCAAGAAAAGAGGCCTGGATAAATAGAGGCACACAACCAAAACCAACTCCCAGTGCAACCCACATTTCTAACTCCGCAGGTCTAGCTGCAGAAGGAGTTATTGAAAAAGAGCAGCACAGTTCGATCCTAACCCAACCCATCCAGCCAGAGGTTACTCTTTCAACCTCTGTGCCCACAGAAACCGGGGAATCCATTCCTAGGGAGTCTCCTCAAAGAGACTCACCTATTGTTCGTGATCAGTCGCCCCAGATCACCCTAGAACACCCTACAGAGGAATTCGTTTCCTCTGCCACGCACACATTAGGACCAAAACTTCTTTCAGAGAGAAGTAGTGATCACAGAGACGAAGAGACTCTAGACAAGTCTCCCAGTCAACAGAAGGACATTCCAATAACCACCTCTGGAGTGGATTTGGACACTGTTCTTCACAGAACTTCTGTAGAGATCGAAACTCAGGTTTCTTCTCGAGGATCAGAAGGAAATCCTTCCACCCCCATCGTACAAACAAGGGTGAACGAAGGTGTCCCAGGAACAAGGACTCACTCTGGAGACGAATGTGTTCCTCCAGAGGTTACACAAGGAACACAAGTATCAAGGGATGAGTTCCAAACCCTTGTCACCTCTGTGAACCAAACAATGAAAGAGTTGCAAAGCTCTTTCAAATCCTTTACAGAGACAACATCTACGGCTATCCTGAATCTGAACACCAAAATGGACAATCTGTCTACAGAGGTAAAAACCGCCATCTCAGAGATGAAGTCTTCTGCCGAAACTACTGCCAAAGCAACAGCCACTTCTGCAGCTCAGGAATTCGAAACAACTGCAACTTCTGCTTTCAGGGACTCTGTCAAAAATTTCCTTGAACAAATGAATACGCAATCCAACAGAGCAGAGGGCATAACTCCTGCAGACTTACAGAATGCCCTATCACAATTACAAGCAGAGGAAATACGCAACACGACAATGATGCAACCAAAAGACTATATGACCAGAGCACAACTTACAGAGCTCGGACAGAACGTCATTAACCAGGTCACAGAAGTCATTGTCTCCTTCACAACTGCAAATGCCAACTATGTCAAGGATTTCAGAAAGAGTGTCGGCAGAATGCGTTTCAAAACAGAAGCAGAGCTTGCGACATTGATTGGCCTCTGCGATGATGTCTGTGAAAAGTTGATGGTAGCAGGAGCTGAATTACCGAAGAAGCCCAACACTTCTTGCAGAGCAGAGGGTACTTCTGGTAAAAGTCAGGATGATTCTGATGATGACCAACCTGGTCCATCAGATAATCCTGAGGGGGAGAATCTAAGAGAGAAAGCTACGAGCATAGGAATACAAAGTCCACCAATCGCAACAGAACTAATCAACCAAGCCCCTCCAGAACAAACCCAACAACAAACCCAAAAGACCACAGAGACAACACCCATCTCTGTGGAATCATCTCCTGACGAAACCAAAACTCCAGAAGCAGATAAGCAAACCACAGAGGCAACAACCGCCCCTGAGGTAATCATTTTGGAAGAAACAGATGAACAAACGACAGAGAAAACACTCACCTCTGTGGAAACACCCAAACCATACCGAGAAGAAAGTCGATTGCCACCAAACCAAAAAGAGCAACGACCTCTGCTTCTGACGTTCTGAAAAGGATGCACACAACAATGAGTGACCGTATGGCGCAGAGAGAAGAAGAAAGGCACAGGTTCACTTTAGCTTTCAAAATGGCAAAAAGATTCGATGTCAATACTTCATCAACAGAAACTGAGCTCACAGAAGAAGTCAACAAACAACCTCCAACAGAGGTTACAGAGAAACTCAAGCCAACAGAACCATCGCCACAAAAGTCCTCTAAATCACAAATGTCAAAACCCATAGAGGCAACCCCCATCAAGCCAACAGAAGTGCCAACCTCCAAACTTACAGAAGCAACAGTTTCTGCCCCGCCAAAAGCCAAAGATAAGGGCAAAGGAATACTGACAGAAGAGCCTAAGAAGAAAACATTGCCAAAGCCAACAGAGAAACTAATGAAGAGTGTGTTTGATGCCTTTCAAACCCCAACTGGTAGAGCCGCAGAAGTTGACTGGGCACATGGATTGAAGCCTCTGTCAGACATTCCTCTAACTGGTAGAGCCGCAGAAGTTGTTCAAAAGATGGAAAGTCTCAGAAGACAAGTACCACAACCAGGTTCAACATATGAAGAAATGGAAGAAGTGGTATACAAATACCTCTATAAACAATCCTTTCAGACCAATTATCCAACAGATCATGTAACAGATCCAAGGATCAGAGAAGAATTTGAGAACATCTTCACAAGGACAAAGCCAATAACCAAAGCAGATGTCTTCTCAATCCACAAGATCAAAAAGGTAATCTTCTGCAAATTCTCCTTCACAAGAACCTATCCAAGGGTCAGGTACAATCTTTACAAAGTCAGAAGAGAAGACAATTCAGAAACTACCTTCGCTGATGCTGATTTAAGAAATATCAATCCTTATGATCTACCTGACCTTCTGCAATGGACAAAGGACAACTACAACACAGAGGCAAACACCAGAGCCTATCAAGTGTTGAGAAAAGCGATGAAGGAAAAGCTTATGCTCTACAGCATGATAGATTTCCAGCTGGGAAAGGATCTTGGTCTCAAGCATCTGGATTTACGACCACCAGAGGATCGCTGCCCACCGGACGCCGTACCTAACTCAATCATCACAGAACCACGGTTTGGGTTAGTATTTCAAAACCCTCAAGGCGAAACTAAACTATTTGTATGCATGGACTGTCAGAAGTACGCAACAAGTACTCTAAACAAGTTCAGAGCAAGCCTTGTGAAATACAGAGGTTCAAAGAAAATGGATAAAGATGCTGCAGATTCTATCATGAGAGAGATTGACGCAACAATCCGCCTAAGAGAACTCTGCATCAGATTCTACAAAGAGATCAGAAAAGTCGGAAGAGACAACAAAAGCTACACCGATTTCAAAGATGCCAAAATCTGATTCTCAGACCTCCAATCTCTGCAAACAAAGTTAAAGTTTATCTTTCATTGTACTCAAATGTAAAATGCCTCTGGCATATTTCTAAATGAAAGAAATTTCGAGGTATTTTTTAACCTCTGTCTTATCTAATTTAGCCTAACTTAACTCAAGTTCAAATTTTTATTTTTCACTACTTAGGGGGAGATTGTTAGCTTCAATCTTCCTAATCATAGAAGTATTTAGAAGTAGTGAAAAATAGGCTAAGTGAAGAAAGCCTCTTACAGAGGCTCTGCCGACATTACCGAGAAATCAAGGTCAAGAAGCTACAGAAGCTCTGTCATACGCTCAAAGAAGACCAAAGACTCGGAATCCGGTGAAGACTGCTCCACAGAGGACCAGACCGCAGAACCTCTGTAACTCATTACAGAGCCTCTGTGGTCCTCACTGAGACTTGAAGATATTTATAATATCTTGCTACTGTTACAGGACCCGTACATCAACTTGCATGGTAGCATGCCCTGTCCAACGTCGACGTGTCAAACTCTGATTGGACTCAGTAGGGCTTAGTACATATTAGACGTCTGCTGCATTAAATGCAATACAGCACGTCTGACTGTTCATGCCATCCTTGCAACTGTTCACGACATCCTCTCAACTATTCATACGTACCTCTTGAATAGTAGCATATGCTTTATGGTCCCCTTTAGAGTAGTATATAAGGAAGACTCATGTTGAGTTCTTCCTTACAGACAACACATAGAAAAACATTAAGAACACAAAAGCTTATTCACCTTAAGAGTCATATCTGTTTTAAAGCTTTTTCTTACTCACGGTTCATAAACCTGTTCTTGATATATATTCAGTAAACTTTGAGATATAATATTTTGTTCACTATTTATTTATATTTTGTTCTAAATCTATCAAACTTATCTGTTAGTTCTTTAAATACGCTTCTGCATCAAACCTTAACCCTGAACTAATAGATCTGATAATCTTGTTTAAGCAAAACGGGAACCAACAAAAACAAAGAAGTTATGGCCAAAGCAGTGTCTAATGGTCAAACGGAGTCTAATGGTACTCGTTAAAGCTAAATGACAATTCAGTAGCGGGAACAGTTAAGCTTGGGGATTTTGTTGGTTTCGATAGTGATCAACCTTGGATTGGTTGGAGAAAGAGTTTAAAAGGGTGTAGATCTGGACTGACTGGAAGTTGGGATCTGCCTTTGGGGAAGTATGGATCACCTAAGGTTGGGAGACAACCGAAGTCATATAGTTAGAAACTACTCTAGTAAGTTAAGCGTTCACTCAGATATACGTGTAATGTTCCTAAGTGTAACAACCCATCCCAAACATACATCATATAATACAATTTACATCTCTATATAAGATAACAAAGATACAAAATATATCATATAAGGTCTCTTGGTCCCAAAACTATACATTACATATATCAATACAAACTCTTCGCTAACATATTTCAATACAATTCACAAAACTATCCATACAAAACGATTCAGGAAAACTTCTTAATCACTACCAGCCTTCGAAAGCACATTACACTTTATCCTTGCCTTTGTCTTTAAACGTTCTTTGACCTGGAATATATATTTTTGAAAACAAAATGTGGGTTACACCAATTGGTCTAAGTGAGAAAATCCCTGTCAGTTTAATAATCATTTTGTAAAACACAAATATACAACAAGTATTTGATTACCAATCATGACTCGTATGCACTGTGTACAACTCTTTCACATGGCCATATTAGTTGGTTGCGCTAAACCAACTAATCAATTTACTCCGCTGCACTAAAATACATCCAACTCCGCTGTCCCTCTGTACAACCAAAACTCCACCGGCCCTAAGTCCGGCCAACGTGCAATCGTGTAGTGTAATGCTTATATAAATATAACATACATCTCAATATATCATATTTCAATCATAAGCACATCATCACACTACCTACCACATATTTATCCAGTATATTTGTATTCCAGTATGAAAATGATTAAAGTAAAACTCACCTGAAAGAAATAACGCAACTAACTTCTTCTCTTGAAAATCACGGAGAATTTACTTTTCAATAAACTCCACCGAATCTGAATTACACAAAATACATATAACCATTTACCACATAAAACTCAATGACAGGCTAAGATACCTAAATAAGCATATCTTACCCTTACCCAGAAAACACTCACAAATGTCCCTCTTCGGCGACTTAGCACGGGGGTCCCGCTAATTCATCCGGAAACCAATCCGAAAACTATATCCGGAAACCAAATCCGGAAATCCCTTATCCGGAATCCATATCTGGGAACTTTTCCGGAAACAAACACCGGGAAAACGATCCGGAAATACTTTATTCGGAAACATGGTCCGGACAACCTATCCGGGAAAACCCATCCGGAAAACCGATCCAGAAAATTTCCACCCGGAAAGTCTTATCCGGAAAACTCCATTCGGATAACACAAGTCGGATACCATCCGGAAAATACAGAATAGGATAAATAATACATCCGGAAAGTAAAAGAATCCGAACGCATCGACTCCAACCCAGAATCGATCGAACACAATTAAGAATCAAAATTGAAGATTCTAAACCGATAAAACTCTACTACTATAGATTATAAACACAAAATGATAAGAGATATACCTGGAAATCAAATACCCGAACTCAAATCAATCGAATCTTCTCACTGCTTTCTCTCGGTTTAGCACACACACAACACTCTTTGGGAAATCGACTTAATGAAATAAAGAAGAGGCGAGGTATATATATAATAAGCCAAAATTGCAATTAAGGGTTTGACCTTTACTAAAACGACGGATACACCCCTAAACTTATAAACATAAAATAAATAAACAACTAATTCACCCGGGGGACATTTATTGCTAGTATCAACATGAAGTTTATCGTGGCAGCTCTGTCAAGTGGATTACAGACAACTCCTTGTAATTAATCAGAGACGGTCATTTTTTAGGACAACATTAAATGGAAACTAGATTTCGAGGACGAAATATCTTTTAAGGCTGGGAGGATTGTAATACTCGTAATTTTTTGGGTAAGTGCAATTTCAAGTTAGTGTAGAAATTGATCTTTAAGAGAAATAGATGAGTTTGAGCTGAGATCCTAGATTTTATAGTCTTGTTGGATGAGAAATTCAAATGTGGGTCCAACGGTTCTTTCTGGAGCAAAATCGGAGCTAAAACGAAGAAGTTATGGTCAAAGCGGTGTCGGTACCTTCTGGGCGCAAGTGCCATGCGAAAGTGACAATGGCACTTTAGCATGTCACTTTCTCAGAGGAAAATTGGCCCTCAGTACATTTTGGGCGAAAGTGACATGCTAAAGTGACACTGTCACTTTCGCATGTCACTCTCGTGGACGGGTGCAGTGCATAAAATCCGATTTTGAGCCTCTTTCTTCATTTGGTCATATCTCTCTCATTTCTACTCCGTTTTTGGAGATTCAAATTGCTATGGTTACGTTTTTGAGAGCTTGTCATAGTTATAATGTTAGTTTTGGGAATACCCAAGGTTATTAGGTGGTGGAGTGGAAGCAAAGATATGAGCTCGTCATCATCACCTCCATCTTTAAGAAAATTAGAGTTTTCTAGGTTTTCATGAAAACCTAAGCGGTGAGTTCATCCTTCTAGTTTCCAAACTTTCATACGAGTTATAAATTCTCCATTGATGACTTCCTAGTGTTTATGTTTCTCAAATTTCGGTTTGGATGATTTTGGGGAAGTTAGGTCAAATTGGAGTTTAGGTCAAAATGGAGATTTTGAATTAAATGTTTGGGGAACGATTTTAAGTGTTTGTGGATGAATACTTATGGTTGGAAGCTTGTGGATCTAGATTTTTGGAAGATTTGGCTTGATGATTCAAGTCTTTCAAAGGATCTCAAGTTTGGGGAAAATCTAGATTTTGCCTAAATCTAGCAAGGTGAGTTGATGTTGATTTGTGAAAACATTTACATGCCAAAAATGTCCATTTTAAAGTGTTTATATGTTTTACATGGAATCATCAATTGTTAAGTTATTTGGTGGGTTTTGATTATTTGAAGTGTTACATTTTATAAACCTTGCAAAACACCTACATTTGAGATTTTTGAGTAATTTGATAAATGAATCACAAATGAAAGTATTTTGATGAGTTATTGCACAAATGAAGATTATTTGGTAAAAATGCACTTTTAGTGGTTGTTGGAAATGTTAGGGTATTAAATTGTATTCAAGATTTGTTGTAAAGTCATGTATATGAAAAGTCAAAGTCAAAGTAGTTTAGTTTTAATGTGTTGTAATTCTTAGAGGTATAAATAGGTTAGGTTAAGCTTGTATGTAAGGAAGCTTGTAAAAAGAAACTCATATTGTTAGATCTAGAGAGAGTTTAGAGAGAGAATCTAGAGAGAGAAAGTTCCAATCTTATGTAATTCTAGATTCTTTCAAGATCAATGAGATTTATGATGATTACCTAATAGATCTGGTGTTAACATTTGGTAGCAGAGCCTTGGGAGATTGGATTGTGCATCAAATTGAGCGAAATTTTATCAATTTTTGGAAGAAAATAGAAAATTTTGGAGTTTTTGAGTTTTTCTTGAAAATCTTCAAGAATTTGGGATTTCTTTGTGTTTTGAACTGATTTTGTTTCATAAATCTGTTTCTAATGATGTTTTGTATCATAAAAAGAATTTTGATTTGAGATTAATCATAAAAATCTTAATTTTGAAAAACTAAAATATCAAATAGTATTCTTCGAGAGTTCTTCATCGATTTTCATTTTCATTTGATTCTTTAATGGTGTTTTGATTGTTTAAATCTCACAGAATAATTTTGTTTGTTATTTGGAACAAATTGCAACATCTGGAGTTGAAGAAGATCAAATATTCAGTGGTCTTGAATGTTTGGAGTTCAACAATAGCTATTTTCATGTTTTTCTATATTCAGTGTTCTCAGATTTGGTTATGTTTTAATTAAGTTTGTTTGCACAGATTGATTCGATTTTGTTTTTCAGTCCCATTACAACTTTCAAAATCGAAATTTACCAAGAAATCGACGTTGTACAGCTGCTAGAAGTCGTCACCGGAAAACCGTGATGTTGATCCAAACTGTAACACCCCATTTACCACGACACAATATTGTCCGCTTTGCCCCACTGGCTCACGGCTTTGTTCTTGGCGACCTGGCAAGGACTTCGCAAGGACTTCCCAGGAGGTCACCCATCCTGGTACTACTCCCACCCAAGAACGCTTAACCACAGAGTTCCCAAGGAACCCGCATGCTTGTGGCCCCAAACGCGTTGTGTCTGGTAAGGCCAAAGTTTACTAATATACCCAGCATCTCTCCTGTCCACGGCCGATGTGGGATATGCCTAAGGTGTTACACACACCCCCCCTTAGGGACTCATCGTCCTCGATGAGGTTTGCCCCACCATCCCGAACGACACAGGAGTGGCTCTGATACCATTTGTAACACCCCGCTTACCAAGACACAATATTGTCCGCTTTGCCCCACTGGCTCACGGCTTTGTTCTTGGCGACCTGGCAAGGACTTCGCAAGGACTTCCCAGGAGGTCACCCATCCTGGTACTACTCCCACCTAAGCACGCTTAACCACAGAGTTCCCAAGGAACCCGCATGCTTGTGGCCCCAAAACGCGTTGTGTCTGGTAAGGCCAAGGTTTACTAATATACCCAGCATCTCTCCTATCCACGGCCGATGTGGGATATGCCTAAGGTGTTACACAAACCCTCAATGATTTGATAATGACTCTGAGAAGCACTTATTGAAAATTATAAGTAGACAATATGTATTAGAGTTTCACTATCGCTGATAAGTACTAAGTCTCTACAGTACCACTCATAAGAAACTCATGTTCTTTAATTTACATATTCAGCGAACACTGTTCATCAGTGAGCCCTGAGTCTGTTCAGTCTCACTGATGATCGCTGATAAATTATGTTGTTTACTTATGAAGTTATGATCCATGAAGACAAGTTTCACGTCAACCATGTTCTACGCTGAAGTCGAAGATCAAGCCGAAGAACCAGCGACAAGTCTACTAATGAACTGATGCGGATATCAGGGAAGCCAAGACATGTCCGCTCAACGTGAAGTTTCAAGTAGAAGGCTTCAGCGAACGCTGAACTTTATCATTCGCTGATAAAGATTCCTTCAGCGAACGCTGATCAAGAAGCCTCCTCTACAAGTAACTTTTGTCTAAACCCCCTTGCACGCCTCCGTACGATAATGTCAGAACGGACATCCCTTTTGTCCAGAATCGTACAACCAACTCTGATTCTACACTATTCATCATGCGGCCACTAGGTTGTCTACTGAAGTCAAACCATGCAACCAACCAGAGGCTGCCACGTGTAAAGTTATACTGACATGCATTAAATGCATGCAGTATATAAAGGAAACCCTACTTCAGAAATGAAGTGCTTGGCCATTTCCTTCTCCTTGCTAATCTGTGTGTTAGAATATTATCCTTAGTATTCTTAATTTCTCTCTATCTTATTTCTAGTGCAAGAAATCTTAGTGATTCTCATAGCTTGTTTAGATTAGGTTTATTCCTTAATCTTGTTCCGCAACAAGTTGTAAATTGTTTGATACATATCAATAAACAATTTAGAAAAGTAAAAATCGTGTGTTTGTATTAAACCCCCCCTTCTACAAACATGTATAACCCCTGTTAGCTCCAACTTCTACGTATAAAGAAGTATTGAAAAATAGGCTAACTATTAAAACATCGACAGAGCCTCTGCCAAGACACCAAGTGAAGAATCCGACAGAAGACGTTCTCAGAGGACAAGGCCACAGAGCCTCTGTCACACTTGACAGAGCCTCTGTGGTAATGGAGACTTAGAAGACTTAGAAGAATGAAAATCAAGAAAAAGAAAATCGTGCCTCTCACGTGCATCTGCTGTACGAAGATCCCGAAGATCGTTCGTACAAGGCGTGCCCTGCCAACTCCACGTGTCAACCTCTGATGGGTTGCAGCCTTTGCAGAAAACGGCGCACTACATTAACGTGATTATCGCGTAATATTAATTATTTTCCTTGAACTTGTTGTCTCATTCTAAGATTCGGATGAAGTACCTCCAAAACTTGAAAACGTTCCCATAGTTAATAAATCCATATATCTTACTGGATGATCTATTTCTTGTGATTTCTATTGATTTAATTACGGAAGTCGCCCTAATATCTAATGCTTCGTATCGTTTTGCCCCATCTGAAATGTAGGAGTTAAAAGAGTAAATCTAGGATTTAGTAAATAAGGGTTATATTCGACCAAGTGTTTTTCCGTAGGGTGCACCAATCCTTTTTGTGAAAAAGATGGACAACTCGGAGATTTTTGATTATTGTGAGCTAAAATGAATTACAATGCGCAATAAATATCCATTATCACGAATCGACGATTTGTTCAATCAACTACATCGGACCAAAATACTTCTCGATTTTGGAAAAGTCTTCACCAAGCTTGGGGTACACGATTGAATATGAGTTCAGCTTTTCATCCAGAAACGGATGGTCAGACTGAACGAACTATTCAGACCCTAGAAGATATGTTACAGGCTTGTGCTCTTGAGTGATCCGGTGGTTGGGACGAGTATTTATATCTTGTGGAGTTCGCTTATAACAATAGCTGGCAGGCTAGTATCGACATGGCTCCGTACAAGCCTCTATACGGTCGAAAATGTAGAACACCAACCTGTTGGAATGAAGTTGGCGAACGAGCTATCAAAGGACCCGGACTTGTTCGAATTACTACTGAACAAGTCGAGATCGTGAGACAGTAAATGAAAGAGGCTCAATCTCGGCAGAAAAGTTATGCGGACAAGCACTGAAAACATTTAGAGTTTCACACGGGTGATCACGTCTTTCTAAAAGTTTTACCGATGCGGGGTATTCGCAGATTCAGAATCAAAGGTAAACATAGTCCGAGATATATTGGACCCTTCGAAATACTTGAATGAGTCGGAGAGGTGGCATATCGTTAGCATTACCTCCTCAACTTTCACACATCCACAACGTTTTCCATATCTCGTCGTTCCGCGGATATCGTCATCACCCATTCCACGTGATAGATTTTCCGTTAGACAAAATCGAAAGAGATCTCTCTTATGTTGAAGAACCCGGAGCGATAATTAATCGAGCAGAGAGACAAATGCGATGATGGACAATACCGTTCGTGAAAGTGTTACGGAAAAATCATTCCGAGCGGGAAGCCACACGGGAAACGGAGGAATCGATGACAAAGGAGTACCCGTATCTCTTCAATTCATGTAAGTTCTCTACCCTTATCTCAATTTCGAGGACGAAATTTTCTTTTTAGGAGGGGAGAATTATAATACCCCGATTCCACTAACCCGAACAAATTATGTTAAGTATATTCTTTGGGTTGAAATGTGCATAACATGTTTGTATCCTATGCTTATCGACTTGTACCTCGGACTATAATTGTGATGCAATACCATACAAGGGACCATACTTGTACAAAATGAAAGTCAACTTAACTTAAAATGTTAAGTTGAATCTCTACTAGGGCATAAGAATGAGAAACTAGACTTTAGGGGCCAAAGTGAAAATTTAGGAAAATATATATACTCCCAAAATTAATGTTACAGCGTACCGTGGGATGATCGGCTCTCTTCTGTATCTTACAGCTAGCCGTCCTGATATTATGTATGCAACCTGTTTGTGTGCACAATATCAAGCTGAACCTAAGGAATCTCATTTGATCGCTGTAAAGCGTATTTTTCGATACCTTAAGGCTACTCCTAACCTAGGTCTTTGGTATCCCAAAGACTCAGGGATTGATCTAATCACCTATTCAGATAGTGATTTTGCAGGATGCAAATTGGATAGGAAAAGCACCACAGGAGGCTGTCAGCTCATGGGTGGAAAGCTGGTGAGTTGGACAAGTAAAAAGCAAAACTCAGTGTCCACCTCAACCGCTGAAGCTGAGTATGTAGCTGCTGGAAGATGTTGTTCTCAGGTATTGTGGATGAGAAATCAACTACTCGACTATGACCTTCAACTCTCCAAAATTCCAATATATTTCGACAGCACTAGTGCCATCGCCATAGCAAACAATCCAATGATACACTCAAAGACCAAACACATCGAAATCAGGTATCATTTTATCAGAGATCTTGTGATGAATGGTGATATAGAACTTCATTTTATCCCAACTGATTTTCAGTTAGCCGATCTATTCACCAAACCTCTTAATGAGACAAGATTCAACTTTCTCATCAGCGAGCTTGGAATGCTGAATCTAGAAGAGTAAAATCTTCAGCGGTTCACATTTGATCAGTGGTAAAATAAATTTGTATAACCCTATTAATCACCCTATCTCTGAACAAAATTGATTCGCTGATATCAAGGTATGTTCTCTCTTACTCGCTGACGTTCGCCTATGAATGCAAGATTTCAAAACAAATTACATCGCTGAATATCTCTTCCTTTCGGTGGTTGTTTTGAAATTCTAAAAATCACTGATATTTCTAATCAGTGCTTCATGTTTTAAAAATATCCCTGAGTTTTTACAAAACCCTCAGAGACATCTTAAAATGTGAAAGGACGTTTGTGACATCATCACAACGGATAAACCATGGCACGACTTTTCCCTGACACGTTCGCCCGTTTCGTTTCCTTGTCCAATCAAATTCAAGGGACGTGTCCGTGTCATCATGAAAAACTTTTCCCGCTCATAGTTTTTCTCTATCTACTCTCACTATATAAACCCTTTGAGTTTATATTTTTACCTTTTACGCGAACTTAATCTCTCTCAAGCAAGAACACACTGTTGCATTTGAACTTATTTCTCAAGAACACGTTCATCTTCATCTTCTTCAATCACAAAAGGTTAATATCTCTTTATTTTCCTACACATAAACTTGTTTTTGATCTTATTATTGTTTTTAAAAGATCAAACAAAAGAACTTTCTCAAAATGAAATCATTTTTCTTTATGGTTTTATGAACACAATCTGGAAACAGATTGTTCTTCGAGTTTAAAATCAAAATCTTAAACTTGACATTTTCATATGTTTTTCCAGAATCCTTTCCATTAAAGGAAACTGGAAACCAAGAAATTTCACTATGTTTTGTACTTGTTTTCAAAACAAGAAAACCCTAGTTTCCATTTCTTTCTCAAAATGGAATATGTAAAAACCCTTATTTTGGAACTTTATCCATTTTAAGAACATCTCTTTATCTTCTTTATCTTCTTCATGTTTATATGTTATGAACAGAAATGGCAACCACTGACGCTACTCAGTTTCCTACTACCTCTGACAAAACTGAGATTGTCAAAGCACCCCAAGTCCACTTCACAATGGAACAAGTAACATTGCAAGGAAACAACCCCTATGCTCTCTTCGACTTCCCCCCAAGGAAAAACATCACTCACTTGGATGAAGCTGTGAACTTCCTCAAGTCCTGTCCTCTGGCGACAACACTGACCATCAAACCCCCTGCTCACAAGAACCTCCTTGCTCAGTTCTGGTATACTGCCAGAAAATCTCAGGTGGCCTCACCCAAAGACCCCAAAAAGATGATAGACGTCATCCTCTTCGACACTGAGAATGGTGAAGAAAAAATATATCCCGGGGCTACCAGGTCTGCTCTCAACCTCCTTGGAAGCTCTAAAGACAGATGTTTCGTTCCTCCACCTGACGTCAAATCCAAGGCCGTACAAGCTGAAATCATTGCATTTCTGGTTGCAATGAACTATACATGGAACACAGGGAGAGATAAACTCCCTGAGAAGAAGCTCACTGCCGTCCTCAAGTTCAAGATGCCAAGCGAAATGAACTTCATCTTCGCACACCTCATCAGCTGTATGACAGCAAAGGTCGGGTCAACTGATCAAGCCGCACAACCCCAACAGGCTATGGGGTATGCGCTGATGAAGGGACTCCACATCGACTGGGAAAAATTATCTTCGACGACATGATGCTAAGGGTCGAAGAAAATAAGCGCCCAACAACTATTCTTATCCCCGTTTTCTCAGTGCTCTCTTCCATCACGCACTTGGGGATAAGTACCCGAAGGTGGGCGACCTGAAGTTATCCCAGGTTGGCCCTAAGATCCTTGACTTCAAGCCAGTGGAAAATGAGGTACGTCTCTCTACTCTCTTACCTCTTCTCAGACCTCCTACTTCTTCTACTTCTGCGGCTACCATTTCGGCAGCGGTAATCCCAACCGCTGGTACCCAGGCCGCACCATCCACTCCTTCTCGAAAAAGGAAACAATCTGAAACCCAACTTGGCACCTATATGCCCAAGAAGATCTCCAAGGAGCAACCCCCCAAGCCTACCCAGACTGAAGACTCCACGTCTATCTCTCCACAGAAGACGCTGGAAAGTTCCGTGGTACGCTCTGCCACAGCTGCTAGGCCAACCCCTTCAATACCCACTTCAGCGTCTCTAAACGCTGAAGTTGTCTTGGAACTGAACCCCCCTCCTTCAGTACCTCTAAGTACTGCAGAAGTTTTCCTCAGCGGACCCAACGCTGAATCTGGAACCCAGTCCCTCTTCTCAACTATTATTACTCCCTCATCTTCTTTGGTCACTCCACCTCTATTTCCCCCTTCTCTACAACAAACGTCATTCATCTGCATGACACATCGGCTGAAGATCTACAACGGCTGATGGATCAAAATAAAGGACCTGCGGGCACCTCTACGCGTCAACCATCTTTGGAAGACGACTACGAACAATTTTCAGGTTACCGAAATTTCGATGACTTCGTCAACCAACCCGAGGTATACATAAAACTCCAAACACTCCTCTCTTAAAATCCCCAACTTCTGAGCTTTCCTTTGTTCATAAGTTTTTATCTTCTACCTGTCCTAATTTGGGCGACATCAAGAATTCGCTCAAGGATTTGTCTACCAAAGTGGAATCTCTCACCACTACTCTCTCCTCCAACTCCTCAGCGGTTATAAACGCTGGGGAAGCTCTAAACACACTCACCACCGAGGTGAAAGAAAAGGCTTCCAGAGCTGATCTGGAAAAGGTGGAAGGTAGCCTTGCAAATGTTGCTCAGGCTCTCGTTGACAACTCCACTTTCATCAACACCATGAACACCACCAACGGCACCCTCTCCACTAACTTCACCACACTGTCCAACGAAGTCACATCGTTGAAGACAATGGTGGGCAATCTTTAGGGAGAGGTTACGTCTTTGAAGACAGAGATGGCACCCTAACCCAATCCATAGGAAATGCTACAGGTCTTCTGCAGCAAATCCTGGATCACCTGAACGCTCCAACATGTCCTCCTTCCCATTTTACTCAGGTCGACCGGGATAATCTGGAAAAGATCAACCATGCTATTTCTGGCCTAGAAGACAGAATGGCAGCGGTTGAATTTGCTGTTGGGATCACTGGCCTGGAAGACAATGACCTAAAAGATGTTGTTGCTGAAACTACTACCTCCCCCATCCGTCATATGGAAGAGGGGGAGAAGAATTAATAAGATCTTCCCCATGACTCTGAGGGGGAGAAAAGCGCTGAAAAAGAAACAACTGCTGAAAAACCTCAGGGAGTTGAAAACCCTGAGGGAACCGAATTCTCCCTACACGACGCTGATTATGAGGGGGAGAATGTGGAAGAACATGCAGACTCTCCAGTGCATGTTGAGTCTGAAGAACAAACTGAGGAAGAAGAAGAAGACGAAGAAAATCTCGAACTTCATGATGATGAACCATCAACATCACCTACAGATGATGATGATGATGACGATGATGATGATTTCGAATTCTCCTTCAAACCTAGAAAGGCCCCTGCTCAAAAAGGGGTAGTTATTAAAGAATCATCACGGGAGGGGACCACCAAAAAGCCTGCAGCGACTGAAGCCGATAAGGGCAAAAATAAAGGCATCGCTGCTGAAGTCAATCTGACCGTCTTGCTTAGAAAGCCAGTTTGTCAGGTAACATATATTTTATTCCCTTACTCTGCATCCCTCCTCTATCCTTTCTCAACATCAGTTCTACTCTCCATAAAACCTCTATACACTTAAACCTCACTCTTTCTCTATCTCTTCTCCCAAATGATCTAATCTATATGATCGTTGTGTTTCAGCTAGTGCTCTCCCCTGCTTGAGGTTCAAGCTGAAGCTCCTACTGCTACAACAACAATAATCCCAGCCCCGAGCACTGAAGAAATAATCCCGGTCTTAGACTTCGCTGAGACTGATGAAAAAGAAGAAGAACTGCTCTCTCACAAAATAGACCTTCCTTGGTTCTCAACAGGCAAGTGAAGAAGAGCTGGAAAAGAGAGCAACTATGATCAAACAGCTTGAGGATCAACAAATCATCCGTGCTCCTCGATACCAAATAACAAAAAGGGAAAACGCTGAACACCTCAAAGCTGAAAAACAACTTGCCGACCGAAAAAGAGCTGAAGAAAAAGATAAAGCTTATAATATTGAGCTCGTCCAACGATCGGTGAAAGACCCTGAACTAAAGAAGACTCCTATTGTTGTTCAACGACAACTGTGGAAGGACGCCACATAGATCATCGAGAAGAAAACCAAAGTATCTGACTCCACTCTGGAATGGTGCAAATAAAGACTTCACTTTCGATGTCATGGTTCCAGAATCAACAAGGTGAACATCAGGGGAAAGATGGCCAAAAACGTTCCAGTCGTCGACATCGACATCTTCAGAGAGAATGGTCTAAAGGAAACCATCTACCCTTCGTCGATTGCCAAATACGGGTTATCTGAATGGTTGGAGATGCGGATAGCCATTCAGCGGTCACGTTCAAACTTCAAAACCTTTGTCGAAAAAGCTCTGAACAGGCAGATCGACTTGGTTACATCAGCTGTGGATATTCCTCTTCCTCCAGTTCAACGAAGGTGGCTTGCTGCAAAGAAACAGAAAACACCTTCAGCAACAGGTCCTCCAATCAGAAATGAAACCGGAATTGGTTTTTCATGAGAAGAAGTTCTTGATACTGACCCTGATCTCTCAGCTCTCGATGTCTCCCTGCCCCCTGTTGAGCGCTTTATCCCTGGAAAAGTCTTAAGTGATCCTCATGGTATCTTTTTCAATGACTACACTGGACAAGAATGCTTTCAACGCGTCTCTGAGCTATACATTGCCCCTATCGAACATCTCAGAGATCTTGTCTACTGGTGCGGTTTCAGAGATGATCTTCTCGGACACTTCATGAAGCCCCTGATCTTTAAAGAAGCAAAGCGAAGAAGGGATCTTGGAGAAAAAGTCCCTGACTGGATGATCCCTACCACAGATACCCTTGATGAACTTCTCATTAAGGAAGAACCTGATTAGCTGATAAGATTCCCTGTAATTCTTCTATCTTTATCAGCTTGTAAACTTTTTGTACTTGTAATTATTATTTGCTGTACTTGTAATTTTTCCACTTCCCTTTGTAACTGATACGAAGTTTAATGAAATATTTCAGCGAATGTACTTTACTCCATCAGTACTTAAAAAGATCCCCGAAAACAGTAAATGGGACAAATATTTTATGAGTCCTTTTTATCCTTATGTTTTATTGCTTAGCAATTTTCTTTTATTGCTATGTCATAATCAAATAGGGGGAGATTGTTGATCCAAACCCTCAATGATTTGATAATGACTCTGAGAAACACTTAGTGAAAATTGTAAGTAGACAATATGTATTAGAGTTTCACTATCGCTGATAAGTACTAAGTCTCTACAGTACCGCTGATAGGAAACTCATGTTCTTTAATTTACATATTCAGCGAACACTGTTCATCTGTGAGCCCTGAGTCTGTCCAGTCTCACTGACGATCGTTGATAAATTATTTTGTTTACTTATGATCCCTGGAGACAAGTTTCACGTCAACCATGTTCTACGCTAAAGTCGAAGATCAAGCCGAAGAACCAGCGACAAGTCTACTAATGAACTGATGCGGATATCAGCGAAGCCAAGACCTGTCCACTCAACGTGAAGTTTCAAGTAGAAGACTTCAGCGAACGCTGAACTTTATCATTCGCTGATAAAGATTCCTTCAGCGAACGCTGACCATGAAGCCTCCTCTAGTAACTTTTGTCTAAACCCCCTTGCACGTCTCCGTACGATAACGTCAGAACGGACATCCCTTTTGTCTAGAATCATACTACCAACTCTAATTCTACACTATTCATCATTCGGCCACTAGGTTGTCTACTGAAGTCAAACCATGCAACCAACCAGAGGCTACCACGTGTAAAGTTATACTGACATGCATTAAATGCATGCAGTATATAAAGGAAACCCTACTTCAGAAATGAAGTGCTCGGCCATTTCCTTCTCCTTGCTAATCTGTGTGTTAGAATATTATCCTTAGTATTCTTAATTTATCTCTATCTTATTTCTAGTGCAAGAAATCTTAGTGATTCCCATAGCTTGTTTAGATTAGGTTTATTCCTTAATCTTGTTCCGCAACAAGTTGTAAATTGTTTGATACATATCAATAAACAATTTAGAAAAGTAAAAATCGTGTGTTTGTATTCAACCCCCCCTTCTACAAACTTTTATAACCCCTTTGGGACCAACACGTGAGTTTGCCGAATTCTGGAAAAGTTCACCGGAAAACTCTTATTTTCTTCGGTGTTCATTGTTATCGCTTGAAGCCTGTTCGATCAGAACTTATCGCCTGAAAGTGTGCGATCATAACTTATCGCCTGAAAGTGTGCAAAATAAGTTCTCGCCTGAAAGATTTCATCGCCTACGGTTTATGCGATTAAACTCAGTTCTCGCACAAACCTTGCCCGATCAAATTAGTTGTCACACAACCTTTGATCGACAACATTGCTTATCGCCCAAATCTTAAGTTGTTGTCGCCTGAAACTCACATCACCGGAAATTCGAGTTTCTCGCTGGAGAAACGTTTTAATCAACGGAGAAAACAATCTTGGATGCATGATAACGTTTTATTTGTTGAAATCGTTTGCGTGATGTTTTAAGATCATAAGGAAAGCAAAAGGAAGCGATTTCAACGTGAAAAGAAGAAGAAAATCGAATCTGAAATCGTGACCTGCTCGATGAAGTTGATGATGAACAGTAACTTAACGGAGTTCGTTAAGTATTCGTTAAGTTTGTAACATTTTAGGTTCTTTTTCCGTTAGTTCTGACAGAGTTAGTTAGCCTGTTTCGTTAGTTTGTTAGTTTTCATTACATTTTGAGTCCTTTTTCGTTAAGTCCCACTTAGAGCCAGTTAGTGTTAACTTGTTAACGGTTTTGTTAGTTTTTCAGTTAGTTTTATTGCAATTTTAGTCCTCAGTTAGTGTTTTAGTTAAGTCTGTTAGTTAAGTATTAGGAATTGTCATTTTCAATCCCTGTAGTATGTGTTTTTGTTTCTTTTCAATTTTAGTCCCTGTAGTTTTAGTTTGGTGTTTTTACTCTTTTAGTCCCTATAGTTTGTAGTTTAGAGTTTTACATTTTCAGTCCCTATAGTTAATCTTTTAGGTTTTTTACAATTTTAGTCCCTAGAGTTTTAAGTTTTTAGTTTTGTCATTTCTAGTCCTTTTAGTTTTAATTTTCAGTTTTTGTTATTTTTAGTCCTCGTATTTGTCAAGTTTTTGTATTTTTCAATTTTAGTCCTCGTTTTTCGTATTTGTTTCATATTTTGTCGTTTTAGTCCCTATATTTTGTATTTTTTACTTTTATTCATTTTTTGTGTCCTTTTTAGGCCTTGTTTTTCGTTTAATTTTCGTTTTAGTCATTTTTTTCAATTCAGTCAATAATACCTGCTTTTATTCGTAACTGATATATCTTTCTCATATGTATCTATCTGCTGAAGAACGACAAACAAAGAAAATCAAATATCTAACTCTACAAGTAGAAGAGCTTGGAAGAGCTGTTATACATCATCAAAATCAGAATGATCTCAAAAATAAAAAACTTTCTGAGCTTAAGAAGTTTCAAGAGAAAGCAACATCTTAAGAAGAAACGAATTCTAGAAATATCATCCTCAAATGAAAAGTTTCTTTTAGAAGAACATAATATTATACTTTCAAAAAGGATTTCTGATCTTGAATCTCATATTGCAGATTTTGAAGCAAAGAGAGACAACTCAACTCTTCACGATGAAATCAAGAAGCTTCAAGAGAAAGCAACATCTTTTGAAAGAAAAAATGCTGAGCTGAAAGAAACGATTTGCTTGGGAAGAAAAGTTTTAGAATCTGAAAGAAATGATTTTAAAAGAAAAATTTTCTCTTGTGAGACTACAAATATAAATCTTTCAAAACAAGTTTCAGATTTTGTGAAACTTTTGATCATTGAAAGAGATAATTTTGAAAAAGAAAGAATGTCATTTGAAATTGAACGAAAATCCTTTGATACAAAGATTGTTGAGTTTTCCATGCAAAGATCCGAGTTTGATGCTGAAAGAAAATCCTTTGAAGCAAAGTGCTGAGCTTTCACTGAAAATATCTGATTTGGAGAAAGAATTTGATATGGAAAGAAAAGAGTTTGAAAAGAAGAAAGTTGAAGATTTGAAAGCTAAAAGTGTGAAAGATGTGTATGCAAATGAAAGTAAGATTTTTCAGAACAAAATAAGGAAACTGACAAGAAAGTTATCTGAGTTAGCTACAGAGTGTATGAAGGAGTAGAAGGCTAAATCTGATATTCAAAGAAAATTTGATTTGTTGTTCAAAGAAAGAAATGTCTTGTCCACCAAAGTTAAGGAACTTGAAGACATTATCTTTAAAGTGGAGGTTTCAAAACAAGCAAGTCCTGACACGATTGTTCAGACTCTACTTATAGACTCAACTGATTCTGAATGTTAATTTAAGACGGCTTCAAGTTCAATCCATAAAGATGTTTCTTCAAAGGGATTTGACAGATCCAAGGGTTTCTCAAAGGATCAGATTCGTCCTTCCAATCTCTTTTATAATCATTCTGTTGATAATTTGGACGATTCTATTTTAAAATCTTATAATATTCCTATTTTCAAAAGAGTGAAGATGGTTTGGAAGATAAAAGGTTATTCTCCTGAAAGAGATGTTGCAAGATCATCCGTTCCAACACCAAATGTCAAGAAGAACAATGCTTTTAAAGGTAAGTCTTTTGTTAAACCTGATTTAGTTTATTCTGTAAATCATTTAATCAGGTTAGCTGTAAAGAAAATTTGTTGTTCTTATTGTGGAACAAATGATTTTGTACACAAGGATTATGTTTTGTATTGGTACGATACTTATAGGATTTCTTCAAATAGAAATGCACATAACAAATCAGGACCCAAGTTCCGTTGGGTACCAAAATCTGCTTAATCTATTTTGCAGGTTCATCATATGTAGTGCTTCTTGTGCAATGTATACCACACACATGAATGGAAAACAGAAGAGAAATTGTGTAGAATTATTAAGAAAAGTATATGTGCTTTTAAGGGGGAGTATAAAAGTTTTTGACTTCTAAACATATCAGTTTAGGACTCGTACTTCAAAGAGAACTGGCTTCTGAATACTTCAGTTCAGAACCCGTACTTCAATGATTTAACTTCTTGTTAGCTCCAATTTCTATGTTTAAAGAAGTATTGAAAAATAGGCTAAGTGTAAAGACATCGACAGAGGTCTCTGCCAATACACCGAGTGAAGATCCAACATAAGACGTTCTCAGAGGACAAGGCCACATAGCCTCTGTCACCCTTGACAGAGCCTCTATGGTATTGAAGACTTAGAAGACTTTGAAGAATGAAGATCAAGACAAAGATAATCGTGCCTCTCACGTGCCTCTGCTGTACTAAGATCCTGAAGATCATTCGTACAAGGCGTGCCCTGCCAACTCCACGTGTAACCTCTGATGGGTTACAGCCTTAGGCGAAAATGGCGCACTACATTAACGTTGTACCTGCTGCAGTCCCACGATCATGTCTTTGTACCCTTAGTATTTCTTGTCTACCAATTGTCCCCTGCTGAATAGTATAAATAGAAGGCTCAAGTTGATCTCTTCTATTAACTTTGCACAACACACACACACACACACGCACACACATACACACACATACACACACACACACACACACACACCTGTTAAGAGCAGAATATTTCTCATACCTTCGGTGTTCTTGGGTTTCTTGTTTAATCAATACAAAGTGAAACGTTGGGTTAAAACTCTTGTGTTATTTACTATTTCACGTATTTGATTCAGTGTGTTCTTTCTACCTAGAATATCTTATTAGTTCGTTAAAACGCTTCCGCATATTCATATATGTTTGAACTAACAGATATTTATATCATTGTTGAGTAATATCGGAATCAACAATTGGTATCAGAGCCAAACTTGAATTTCTATATCAAGAGATCCTCTCTGATGATGATTTCAACTTCTTTTGGTAGAAACTTGGATTGATTTTAACCTATTCTTAGTTTATTTCAAACAGCCTCTGTTTTTTTGCCATTCTCGACCAGTTCGACTTTGGTAAACTTACAGAACCTGTTTCTTCGGTTAAAACTCTCCATTTTAGTGCATTGTTCAAGGTTTTCAAGCTTATAAGCTCTTTTCGAAAAATCTGTCCCATCATCTAAAAGTTTTTCTGTTCATACTCTGTTTTCTGGTATTTCCAAAACCTTTTAAAATGGCGAGCACCAACAACTTCTTCACTGCTGGTTCGTTAACAAAACCACCCACTCTGCTCAGAGATGAGTACCCTCAGTGGAAGATACGAATGATTCACTTCTTCGAGGGCTCTGACAGAGAACTTCTGACTTATATTCGTAATCCTCCTTTCGTTCCCATGATCACAATACCACATGTTCCTGCCACAGATGATACTCCAGAGGTTCCTGAGCACGAGAAACGAAAGACAAAAGATAAATGGTCTCCAGTTGACTGGGAGAAATACGAAATCGCTCAGAAGGCCAAGCGACTTCTGATAATGGCCATCCCCAATGACCTCTTCCAATCCCTAGATGCGTGTGAATCTGCGTACGATCTATGGAAGGAACTGGAGAAACAATTGGAAGGAGGGGCTAAGACTCAGAAAAATCGTAGAGCCCAATGCATCAATGAATACTATGCATTCAAAGCTCTGCCGACAGAGTCTCTGCAGTCAACCTATGACATGTTTAACTCTCTGATAAACAAGTGCAAGAAGTTTGTAATCCACATAACTTCTGATGAAAATAACGTCATGTTCCTAAAAAGCCTCAACGAAGAATGGCTCCAGCTGTCTATGTCCTTGCAAACTAATCAGGACTTAGACACCTGGACCTTGCCAGATCTTTATGGAACATTGGCAGCCCAAGAACCACAAATCGCCCAGGCAAAAGCTCAAACTGCTGGGCCCCTTGCACTTGTTGGTAAGACTACAGAGGCAAAAGAGAAGCCGAAGAAGGAGAAAGCTGTGGAGGAAAAGAAGGAGAAAAAGAAGAAAGTGGTGGTTATTGATAGTGATGAGGAGGAGCTGGTAGAGGAGGAGGAGGCAACAATGGCTTCAATAGCTAAATCTTTAGCTCTGTTGACGAAAGAGTTTGGCAGAGGAGGATATAAGAAGAAGTCTGGCTATGAACGTGATGGAAGGGATGATAGAGGAGAGAAGTATAAGCCAAGATGCCAAGGAAGAGACAGTTCGAACGACCAACAGAGGTCGAATGACAGAAATGACAGAAGTGGTGACCAACAGAGGTCAGGCGACAGAGCTGGCAATGCTCCCCAAAATCAGGGATGCTTCAATTGTGGCAAGCCAGGCCACTATGCTGCGAACTGCAGGAGCAAACCAAATTGCCCTTAGAGGGATTCTGCTTTCTATAAAAAGAAGGTAGAATATTATGCTCAGAAGTCGCTCATGGTGGAGCAAGAGAACTGGTTGTTTGACGAATCATCTGATAAAGGCGACAAAAAGAACGCCCTGTTCTACGGGATGGCAGAGGTCAGCTCCTCAGAATTTGTCAGTGAGGTATCCACTTCTGATTCTTGCTCTAATAATGAAACATAAGCTGATTTGATTAAACTAACCCATGATTACACTGAACTGAAAAAGACTTGTGAGAGTATTCAAAAGAAGCTTACATTCTTTGAGAGAGAAGCCATACTTCTCACTCAAGAAAAGGCAAAAATATTTCAAGCAAAAGGAAGAAATAGAAACTAATTGGCATAAACATCTAAATCCTTTGAAAAAAAAGATTTCAGAAATCAACTCTGCCTTAAAAGCTAAATCAAAAGAACTTATGGATGTTGAGAGTGATAGAATGAACATTCTCGCTCTTAAACACTATTTTCAAAGAGAAAGAGAAGTTCTCCATCAAGACCTACTCAACAGAGACCTTTTAATTAAGAGATATCAAGATGCACAGAAGGTGTACGAAAAGGTGAATACACAAATAGGGAGACGGGGAATTGGCTTTTGTGATATAGATCCTTATACAGGAAACAAAAGAGACAAGTCCCTTTCTTCTCTATTTTGCATTGGAAGTACAAGAAAACCAGGTTTTCCAAATTTAACCTCTGTCAGTAAAAGGCAAAAAGTTTCTGGGGAACCTCACAAGAGGAAACCTCTGAAGATGATAAATGTGTGGTTTGAGAACACAGATCTATCTTCTTCAGTCTCTGTCAAAAGAGACTCCAAACCTAAGAGATATCTGAAAACACAAGATCAGATAGGAATCTTCAAGTTTGGTGACCCCGAGACTCAAACACAGGTTGCCTTTGTCTGTACAATAGATTCTGAAATGAAACTATCTGCAGAGGCACCTGAATTCTTGCCTGCTTCTTCAGAAGAAAAACTTAAAAACATTTCTGAAAATGAGTTAATTGAAATTGGCAAAAACAATTTCTATGAAAACCTCTGTACATCCTCTGGTGAACAAATTATATCTGAGGAAATCTTGACAAATACTTCTGCTGACCTAGAAGATGGTTCCAAAGAAAAAGAAGAAAGCGAGTATGGCACATGCTCAGAAAGTCCAGCCTCTGTCGACAGAGATCTCAGTGACTCAACCTCTGTATACGAGGACGATTCATCTTCTGACGAATCTGAGATTGATTCAAATGAGTCAGAAATAGTTCCTTGTGCATCAGAGGGATCTAAACTTCCCTCTGGTATTCTTAATAGAATCATTCCTCCTAAGGAGTAAATCGCAAGTGTTCCTATTTGTCCGGACTTTTTGGACATGTGTATATAAGCCAAAACCTCTCTTGAGCTTGAGAAAATTAAACAAGAAAAGGAAAAATCCTCTCAATGTTCAAAAGCATCAAAGCCTTTTAGGCCTTTTCAAGAAAAATTAACTTGGCAACAAAAGGGTAAGTGGGTTGAAAATAACAAATATTTTTCTTCTGTGGCAGTGAAACCTGCAGAAGTTCACCACAGAGGAAGGGGCCCACAGAAGGTTGCTCTCAACAGAGAATTTTCAAAACATCAATCTAGTCTGCATAGGTCTTCTTGTAATAGGAAGTCAAATGCTAGGGTAGATTGTAATAATAAAGCCTCTGTACCCTGTTTCAGTGTTTTTAATGAAAAGTTCAAGCAAATTTCTTCGCACATCCATTATTGTCACTGTTTTGAACTTATGCATCAATTGAACCAACACTTCTCTAGTCCACACTGTTTCCTCTCTTTACCCAAAAACAATGCAAAATTCAAGGGAAAGAAGAAACAAACTGGTTCTTCAACAGAAGTTAAAACCAAACCCAAGGACGCCAAGGCAACCTTGAAGACCTCTAACAAAGCTGGACCCATTTGGATATCTAGACTCCGGGTGATCGCGGCACATGACTGGTGACAGAGGTCTACTATCCTCTTACAAAGATAAACTCGATGGAGGATCAGTAACCTTTGGCGACAACAAGAAGGGATATATAAAAGGCTATGGAGTCATCAAAAAGGAAAACATAACAGTTTGCAAAGTTGCATATGTGGATGGCTTTAAGCACAATCTTCTCAGTGTTAGCCAACTTTGTGACACTGGATTTGACGTCATGTTCAAAAGAACTTTCTGCTCTCTGCAAGGAGAAGATACAGGAGTCGAACTTGTGCGGGCTGAACGAAAAGGTGATCTGTACCCTATGAACTTTAGTGTCAAGAACAAGAAAGACAAGCTCTGCCTTGTTGCCTGTAAAAATGAAGAAGCCTGGTTATGGCATAACATGTTCTGCCATCTGAATTTTCATACTCTAGACAAGCTTGTTAAACTTGATCTTGTTAAAGGTTTGCCAAATGTCAAATTCAGTAAAGATCATGTGTGCTCTGCTTGCGAAATGGGTAAGCTCAAAAGAGCTTCCCACAAAGGCAAGACTGATGTGTCTTGTCCTAGTCTTTTGCATATGCTTCATGTTTACCTCTGCGGTCCAATCGCTACACAGAGCCTAGGAGGCAAGAAATACATACTAGTGTTGATTGATGAATACTCGAGATATACGTGGGTAGAATTTGTCAGAAATATATCAGATGTTCCTAACATTCTGATAAACCTTATGAAAAGAATCCAGGTTCTGTATGAGTGCAGGATTCTAAAGTTAAGAAGCGACAATGGCACAGAATTCAAAAACTCTGCCATTGAAGCTTATCTTACAGAAGAAGGCATATCTCAGAACTTCTCTGCTGCACGTACCCCACAACAGAACAGAGTGGTGGAACGACAGAACCGCACACTTGTAGAGGCTACAAGAACTATGCTGACAGCATCTGGATTGCCAATCTCTTTCTAGGCAGAAGCTATATCAACCGTGTGTTATACCCAAAATCGATCAACAATAGTCAAAAGGCACATCAAGACACCTTACCACTTGATCAACAAAAGGCGACCAAACATCAAGTTCTTCCATGTATTTGGATGCAAGTGCTTTGTCCTAAACGACAGAAAAGCAAGAGGCAAGTTCGAGGTGAAAGCAGACGAAGGCAAGTTCATTGGGTACTCTGCCACCTCAAAGTCTTACAGAGTTTATCTTCTGCGATCACGAACCATTGTAGAGAGTATCAATGTCTCTTTTGACGATTCTTTTCAGAAGACTTCTGAACAAATCAGTTCAGAACTCGGTCTGAAAAAGGAATCCTCTGGCATCTCAAAAACAAGAGAGGCGGACCTAAATCTGCTATTTGAAGAGATGTTCCATGATGATATTGATCCTTCTGCTGGAACCGTCAGAGCCTCTGGAGAAACCTCTTCTACCAACCAGACTGAGTCAAGTATATCTCTAACTGGTCCATTAAATACTTCATCCTCTTCTGTGAATCATGCAGATGCAAGTGCTGAGGGGGAGCGAACAGAAGATGATACAAGCAAAGATACAACAACAGAGACACTGGAAATACCAACCCTAGCTACAACAGAGGAAGAAATACCAGAGGAAAATGAGGATTCAGTCTCTATATCCTCAGAGGAATCTATTCCAATTCTAATCCCAATACCTCCACAAGCTGAAGAACCAAGCTCAAACACTGAAGTACCTTCTACCACAAAGGTTGTACAAGAACAACCACGTGCAACCTCAGAAGTTCAACCTGATGGCACTAATGACCATCTCCCAAGGACGACAAAGTGGACGAAAAGCCATCCTCAGAGCCTAATAATAGGAAATCCTTCTGAAAAAGTCAAGACAAGATCAACCACTGCTACCTTTTGTTTCTTTACAAATTTTATCAGTGTGATCGAACCCAAACGTGTCTGTGAAGCCCAAGATGATCCAAACTGGTTAGATGCAATGCAAGAAGACCTTCTACAGTTTGAGAGAAACTAGGTATGGACCCTAGTTTATCTGCCAAGAGGGAAACAAGCAATAGGGACAAAATGGGTCTTCAGAAACAAGAAGGATGAGGATGGGGTGGTCATAAGAAACAAAGCGAGATTGGTAGCCAAGGGATATTGCCAAGCAGAAGGCATTGATTACGATGAGACTTTTGCCCCTGTCACACGGCTCGAAGCAATAAGAATCTTCTAAGCCTTCACATCCCACAGAGGTTTCAAAGTCTTTCAAATGGATGTAAAATCTGCCTTTCTGAATGGTCAAATTCAAAAAGAAGTATACGTCCAGCAGCCACCAGGGTTTGAAAGTGCCAAGTACTCAAACCATGTTTATTTTCTTAATAAAGCTCTATATGGACTGAAACAGGCTCCAAAAGCATGGTATGAACGCCTTTCAACCTTTCTCCTTGTTAACTATTTCGAAAGAGGTACAACAGACACTACTTTGTTTTATAAAAGAAAAGGTGAGGAGATTCTGCTTGTACAGATTTATGTGGACGACATTATTTTTGGTTTTACAAATGCAAAACACTGCACAGATTTTGAAAAGCTCATGCAGAGTGAGTTTGAAATGAGTCTGATGGGAGAATTAAACTTCTTCCTAGGACTCCAAGTCAAACAATCATCAGAGGGAAATTTTATAAATCAAGCTAAATATGTCTCTGACATTCTTTCAAAATTCCAGCTCTCTGATGCCTCTGTCATAAAGACCCCCATGTCAACTGGAAATAAGTTACACTCAGATCCAGGCGGAAAATATGTAGAGTGCAAGCTTTACAGAGGCATGATCGGGTCCCTTTTATACTTAACAACAAGTAGACCTGATATAATGTATGCCACGTGCCTCTGTGCAAGATATCAAGCTAACCCAAAGGAATCCCACCTTCTTGCTGTAAAGAGGATCCTCAGATACCTAAACCGAACCAAAAATCTTGGCCTCTGGTATCCGAAGAACTCTGGCTTTGATCTTATGGCCTACACAGATTCAGATTATGGAGGGTGCAAGCTTGACCGAAAAAATACCTCTGGGAGTTGCCAATTCCTGGGTGGTAAACTAGTCAGCTGGACTTCAAAGAAGCAGAATTATGTGTCGACATCTACATCAGAAGCTGAATATGTTGCTGCTGCTAGCTGTTGCTCCTAGGTTCTGTGGATGCGAACTCAGCTAAAGGACTACGGTTTCAACATATACAAGATACCCATCCTCTATGATTCAAAGAGTGCCATTGCGATCTCTGCCAATCCTGTACAGCACTCCAAAACAAAGCATATTGATATCTGTTACCACTTTCTGAAGCATCTTGTTGAACAAGGCACAATCGAGATGTACTTTGTGTCCACTGAATACCAGCTTGCAGACTTGTTCACCAAGGCACTCGATGAGAAAAGATTCCTTTTCTTGGTGAGTAAGTTGGGTATGCTAAACATGAGTTGATTCCTCTGTAAGTAAGACTTGATCTTCTTATGAATATGTATATATTTAAACACTTTTGCATGTAAATTCCTTATCACCAAAAGTTCTGTACCCAACAGAGCTTCTGTGGGATTTGCTTAGAGCCTTTGACGATCTCCACAGAACCTCTGGTGAGTTTGACCTATGTTCAATGCATTGCTTATCTCATTTGGTCCAAGCATAGGTCAAGGGGGAGCAGAAGGAGACCTTGAATCAATCCACTGAAGTTGTTGATTCAAGGGGGAGCCGAAGAAGAGTAGTGATCAACCAAATCCACAGAAGTCAGGTATTTTTGCCGAGCAAAGGAGAATCAAAGGGAGATTGTCTCGCACAAAACCTTTTCCAAAACAGCTTTCTAGGACACCAATTTCCAAAGATGTCCTAAAAACATTGTTTAATACAATTAAAACTTTGGATGATCAAAAGGTTTTATGAATTTTTAGTTATTAGAAATTTCCACTCATAGAGCCTCTACTGGGTTCAACAGAGCCTCATAGCCTTTGTGAATGCAAATTTTGTACTAAAGTTCTATCGATCATTTCCAATGTATTTTTCATACGTTTTTGGTAAAGGTGCAAGCTTAGAGGAAAGGAAAAGTAGGTTTCAGATCACAGAGATCATTCCACTACAGAGCTTCTGTTGATTCTGACACTTGGCTTTTTATGGATATTCTGCAACATGCGGGTTATTTCTATAAGTGACAGACATCTGGAAGTAGAAATGCCCACGCGCCAGGCATTAATGGGCCGCGCACGACGTCTAATCGTGTTCTGACACTTCTGACGTGGCACGTTTTCACTGGACGTGCAAGCCATACGTTCCTCTGAAACATGAAACCAGCTGTAAAACTTGAGTGCGGAGCCCAAGCTTTCATTGAATTCACTTTTTAACCGTGGAATTCTATTCCTTTCTACCCCACAATATAACCCCGTTTACCTCCTTCCTCTTTCTTTTACGAATTTACTTCTCTCTTCTTCTCCGACGAACCTTGCAAAACCTGCAACTTCTCCATATTCTACTCCATTCTTTGAAGAAATCATCAATGGCTTCCACCTCAAACTCCCTGGCAAACTCCCCAGCCCAATCTGAGCACTCACAGAACCCAACCATGGTCGGAAACTTAGAACGAGACAACTCAGGAGAATCAGTGGCCTTTACTCCGACAACTCACCTGCAAAACTTTCTAGAACATGAGCACTTTGAACATGTTCTTCCCCTTAAACATAATAACCACTTTCTGGTTCCCTCAAGAACAGCATTTGGGGAAGAACATGCTATTTTACTGAACATTCTGGAAAACCACTACTTGTTCCCTCTCCAAACCAAAAATGTTAAAAGGATTCCTGCCAGATACCTCTACCAATTCTGGCAGAGCTGCCATTATGACTCAGAGAATAGGAAAATCAAGGGGTACACATATCCAAACCTGACCAATCAGTCAAGTTCAACAGAACTATGTTCTCCCTTGAGTTTGGCCTACCTACCAGAGGACTTTTAGGAATAAAAAAGTATGCAGAGGAACCTTCGGATAAAGACCTCTGTGACTTTATAGAATGTTGGGCTACAACACCAAGTTGAAAAAGAGAAATGACTTCAGAAGGAATAGGTTTCCCCCTCTGTGGAATACTCTCTTCTCGATCCTGAACAGATGCCTGACTGGCAAAGTGGGCAGTCCTGATCAAACATCTCACCAGATTATGGCAATCATGTACGGGGTGTACTATTATTTGCCTCTGGACTATGGCACTCTTATGTTGCAGGAGATAATCAACACCATTGACAACAGAATCTCCTCACAGAGGGCAAAGGGACCCACAAGCAAAGATCTCCCCCCCACTGCAATTTCAGAGGATCCTTGGTGTACTACTAGAACCCCTGCTCCTCATAGAAAAATGGCCAATGGAGGGACCAATTATCAAAACCTACCCCATGGCAAAGAATACCCCAACAGAGCATGTGGACAGATACACCTTCTGCAGACCTCTACCATCCACCCTTCTGACATATACAAGTGACGAGGAACTTAGATTAGCATACATATGCGATCACTGGACTCCAGAACCGAGTCCTGTGACACCCATGCGTTTAGGAGCCCCTTTAGGAACTCAGGTAGTGGAAAGGATGAGCGATGAGGAGTGGGCAGCGGCCTTGGCAAAACACGAGCAAGTACAAGCACGATTCCATCTTCTGAGAAGCCAATTAGATACTTCTGCTTCTAAGAGAAAACCCTCTGCTACTCCCCCCAAACAGAAGAAGGCCCCCAAATCAAAGAAAACCACAAAGGGTACTTCTACAAGTGTCGTACATCCCCAACGATCACCTCCAGCAGAAACCGTGGTTGGATCTTCTGCACCTCCCTCTCCTCCCAAAGAAAAGAAGAAAAGAAAATCCAAATCTTCTGAGGAGGGTGCCCCCAAACCAAAACGAAAGAAGAGGAAGAAGAAAACAAAGAAGCCCCTCACACCTCTACAGACAATCGCAGAGGAAGCAGAAATGGTAGAAGAAACCCGTGAACAACCTCTGCCTTCCCCAACTCCAATACATTATGCAGATAGGGTACTTCTCTGCATTCCTCCAACACCCTGACATTGCAGACTCATTAGACACCTCAGGATGGAACGCAGAAGCCCTCTCCAATTGGTCAACTGAAAACCCAGACTTCAGAGTCTCAGAAGTTGATTCTGATTTGGATGGAGATACCAGAACCCCTGAGGGTATTCAGGCAAATACCCCTAAACTATAAATGAACCCTCTACTCTACCCCTCTCATCCATGCTACGAAACAATGCGTAAGAGTCCAGAGGAAGTGATAGAAGCTACGGGCACAGAGGGTGAGATAGTGTTAGGGTGTATGATAGAAGAAGAGGCAAGAAAAGATGCCGCATATAGTAGAGGCACACAATCCCAACCACCTCCCAGTGCAACCCATATTTCTGATTCCGCCAGTCTAGTGGCAGAAGGAATCATTGAAACAGAGCAGCACAACTCAACCCCAACCCAAACAAACCAGGCAGAGGTACCTTTTTCCACCTCTGTGCCACTGATAACCGGGGAAACAATTCCAAGGGAGTCCTCTCCAAAGGACCCACCTTTAGTTCGTGATCCCTCTCCTTGGATCACATCTGAAATCCCTGTAGAGGAATTTGTTTCCTCTGCCATACACACAAACTCAGGACCGATTGGCTCTTCAGAGGAGCCTAGAGAGCACAAAGACGAAGGGACTCTAGATAAGTCCCCAAGTCAACTTAAGGATACTCTTGTACCCACCTCTGAAGTGGATCAAGACAATGTTCTTAATAGAACTTCTATAGAGTCTAAGGCTTAAAAATCCTTTGCTCAAGGATTAGAGGGAAATCCTTCCACCCTCAACATAAATACCGGGGTGAAAGAAGGTGTCCAAGGAACAAGGACAAACTCTAGGGAAGAATGTGTTCCCCCCAGAGGTTACACCTAGTTCATAAGTCGCAAGGGGTGAGTTCCAAACCCTTGTCACCTCTGTGAATAACTCATTGAGAGAGTTGAAAAGCTCTCTTGACTCTCTTGTAGATTCAACTACCAGGGCCATATCTGAACTGACCACCAAAGTGGACAACCGGTCCATAGAGGTGAGAACTGCCTGCGCACAAATGAAAACAACTGCAGCAACCTCTGCTGCTACTGCTGCCTCTGACTTTGAAAAGGCAACAAGCTCTGCATTCCAGGCTTCTATCAGAGATCTCCTTGAGCAACTGAAGAAAGAACAAACCCCTGCTTCTATGTGCCTTACACCAGAAGATCTAAAGAAGGCCCTAAAGCAAGTCCAGGAACACACTACCAAAGAAACTCAGGCGATGAAGCCCTCCGACTACATGACTAGAGCGCAGCTTACAGAGCTTGGACAAGAGGTACTCGACCAGATGATAGATTTCATAAGAGCCTTCACTACAGCCAATGCGAACTACGTGAAGGATTTCCAGGCAAGTGTGGGCCGACTCGGGTTCAACTCCGAGGCAAAAGTCACTTACCTTCTAGGCATCTGCGATGATTTATGTGCTAAGATGATAGCCGCAGGTGCCACACAATCCAAAAAGCCAGATACTACATGCCGGGCAGAAGGTACAAAGCCAAAGGGTCAGGATAACTCTGATGATGATTCTGATGGATGATCAGGTCATCCGGAGGGGGAGAAGAGAAGGGACAAAGCTGCAAACAGAGGTTTATCTCCACCACCACTACAAGCAGAACCACTAACCCAAGTACCCTTATCTGAAACCCAACAGAAGACCACAGAGGAAACACCCACCTCTGTGGAAACAACCCACATAACCATAGAAGATATACCATCCCCAACCCCCAAACAAACTGAACAATTTCAAATTATTACATCCTCTAAAGAAGACCAACCATCCCAAACACTTAAACCAATAGAAGACATACTACCTTCCCCAACACCAAAAACACAAGACGAATCCAAGTTACCACATCCTACACCAGAAGCTGAAAAGACAAAATCTCCATCTCCCACACCCAAAACAACAGAAGATCCCACACCCAAAACCAAATCCAGAACCAAGACCTTAGCTCATAAAATAAAATAGCTGAGCAAATCCGCAGAACCCACACCAACCAAACCTCAAACCAAACCCACATCACCAACCAAGTCCCCTGTAAAACCAACAGAGGCAACCCCTACAAAGACTGCAGAAGCACCCCCCATCCAAGCCCTCAGAAACCCTAAAGCTAAAACCAACAGAGGCAACCCAATCCCAACAAGAAGAACTACAAAAGCCTACGACAAAAGACAAGGGGAAAGGAAAAATGACAGAGGAACCAAAAAAGAAGAAGCCAAAGCATCAACCCACAGAGAAATTGATGAAAAGCGCCTTCTATGCCTTCATCACCCCTAAGCCTAAAGAAGAAGACTGGGCCTTCAGTGTTCCCCCTCTGACAACCAAACCTATCAAAGACCCAAAGGCAAAACCCTCAGAGGACAGGGTGGCCCAAGTGATCAGCAGAATGGAAGCTCTACGCAGTCCCATGCCTCCACCCGTTGCAGCTCCACGACAAATGGAAGAGGTGGTGTACAAGTACTTGTACAGTAGAGCTATCAGTGATCCTCTGCCAAAATCCAATCTGCCGCCTGATCTTCTTAAAGAACTGAAAGAAGACTTCTACAAAACAAAAGCCAAACCTGTAAACCAAGTCTTCTCAAATTCTAAGATCACAAAGGTCGTATACTGCAAGCTCTCCAGTACTAGAGGCACAGCGATACACTACAACCTCTATCACGTCAAAAGGGCCGACATAACCGAAACTAAATTCTCAGATGCTGATCTGAGGAACATGAGCCCTTATGACTTGCTCGATCTTCTGAGCTTGGCCAGACAGAACTATAACACAAGACTCGAAGTACAGAGGGCATATCGCGTGATCAAGAAGACAATGCGCGAAAAACTTCTGATATACAGCATGTCTGACTTCCAAGTGGGACTCAACCTTGGAGTGAAAAGCTTAAATTTCCCACCACCAGAAGACGACTGCCCATCCTCTGCCAGCCTAAACTCTATCATCACATTCCCAAGGATTGGGTACGTCTATCAAGATCCTGCTGGAAAGTCAATGTTATTCCTAGAGATTGATTGTCAAAAATACGCCACAAAGTCTCTGCTCGAGTTCAGAGCCAATCTTCTGGAACATAGAGGAACAGAGTTCATGGATCAAGCACTTGCCGACAGATTAATAGAGGTCATTGACTCTGTCATTAACTTCAGAAACCTCTGCATCAAGATCTATTGTGAACTCAAAGATGGAGGAATCGAAACGATTTCCCAGACGCCAGAATCTAAAATCATCAACCATCCTCTACAATTTTGTTTTCATATCTTGTACTGTAATCAAGTGTAAATGCCTCTGGCGTATCCTTATATGAAAAGAAAAGTTTCTACAGAGGTCAATTACCTCTTGTCGTGTACTTAGCCTAGAAAACCATGCATTTTGCCATTTTTTATTTTTCAATACTTAGGGGGAGATTGTTAGCTCCAATTTCTATGTTTAAAGAAGTATTGAAAAATAGGCTAAGTGTAAAGACATTGTTGGTTCCCGTTTTGCTTAGAGAAGATTAACAGATCTATTAGTTCGAGTTTATATTTGATGCGGAAGCGTATTTGAAGAACTAACAGATAAGTTTGTATAGAAACAATACAGAATATCAAATAAACAGTATATGAAGAACAGGTGAATATCTCAAAGTTTTCATGTATTTGATGAAGAACACTAATAACAGATTTGACGTTAATTGTGTGTGTGTTTTTCTTGTATATCAACTGGTAAGGAAGAACTCAACATGAGTCTTCCTTTTATACTACAAATAAAAGAACTATTCTAGACAAAAGGACTAATGCTACAGGAAAGAAGGGATGGCATGAACAGTTGGAAATCTGCATGCATTAAATGCACTAATATCAACTTGCAAGGATTCCTATCAGAGTTTGACACGTGTTTGTTGTCGGACTATGCCTTGTACAAGTTGATGAACGGACCCTGGAACAGTAGCAAGATATTTCTTCAACAGTGGCAAGATATTATAAATATCTTCCAAGTCTTCAAACTAAACCGCAGAGCCTCTGTCAAAGGTGACAGAGGTTTTGCGTCTCGGTCATTGGTGAGCATTCTTCTGTAGATCCTTCTTTGGTCCTTTGTGAGTAGTCTTCTGTAGATTCTTCTTGGGACTTGGTGTTCCTTGAATGACCGTTTGCTTTGGCAGAGCTTCTGTGGAACACCGCAGAGCTTTTGTGGAACACTTTCATACTTAGCCTATTTTTCAATACTTCTAATATTATGAATATTTGGAGCTAACAATCTCCCCCTAAGTATTAAAAAATGAAAACTTGACTTTATGCATAATTAGGCTAAGTAAAGTAGACAGAGGTTAAACAATACCTCAAAAGTTCCATTTCATTTCTTTTTGACTATTACAGAGATATGTAAAAGAGATTTAGACATTTGCATCTTTGAGGTCATTGAAACTTCTGTTGTCGAATCCTACTTCTCTGAGCTCGTGATAGAAATTGATGCAGAGTTCTCTCAAGCCGATTGTAGCATCTATTTCTCTGATCATTCTTTGTGCTGATTCTTGATCCATAAGCTCAGTACCTCTGTTCTCTTGTAAGATTGATCTGAACTTGTTTAGAGTACTAGTTGCATACTTCTGACAGTCCATTTCCACAAAAAGTCTCACTTGACCAGCAGGATCCTTATACACTAACCCGTACCTTGGTGTTGTTATGATTGAGTTGGGTATTGCAGAAGGTGGGCAGTGATCCTCTGGTGGTCTCAGACTCAGGTTTCTGACTCCAAGATCTCTTCCCAGTTGAAAGTCTATCATGCTATACAGCAGAAGCTTTTCTCTCATTGCTTTCCTGAACACTTGATAGGCCCTTCTGTTGGCATCGTTGTCGAAGTTTTCTTTCGTCCAAAGTAGAAGATCTGGCAGATCGTAGGGGTTCAAGTTCCTTATATCGGCATCTGCAAATTGATTTTCGGACTTGTTCTCCCGTTTGACTTTGTAAATGTTGTACCTGATCTTTGGAAAGGTTCTCGTGTGAGAGAATTTGCAGTATATTACCTTTTCTAATTTGGATTCTGAGAAGACTTCTGCCCTTGATTTTGGCTTTGTTCTACTGAAGGTATTGTCATGGTCAGCTCTGAGTTGAGGATCTTCGATGTGTGGTATGGGGTTGTTCTGGTATTGGTGTTTGTAAAGGTACCTATACACCACTTCTTCCATTTCTGCATGTCGTGTATCTGGTGATGGTATTGGTCTTCGTATAGCATCCATTTGTCGTTTTATCTCTGCAACCCTACCCTCTGTTGCCCAGTCGTCTTCAGGTTTAGGAGTGACAAAGGCATCGAATGAGCTCTTCATCAACTTCTCTGTTATCTGTGGCTTTTGCTTTTTCTTCTGTGGTTCTTCTGTCATGATTCCTTTACCTTTATCTTTGGTTTGGGAAGGGTCAGAACCAATTGTCTGCTTTGGACTCTGTGGGATTGCTTCTGTTGGTTTGGGTGTTGAGGTTTCTGTGGGTATGATGGGGATTGCCTCTTTAGTTTTTGACACTTCAGTTTCTGAGGACTTTGGTGGGGATGGTTCTTTTGGTTTGATTGGAGATTTGGGTTCTGTTGATGTTTCTTCTGAGGTTGAAGATGTCAGGATTTGAACTTCAGGGACATCTTTTTCAATGACAGAGGTGGTTTCCCCAGAGGCTGGTATTTCCTCTGTGGGTCTCTGTTGTGTTTCCTGAGTTTGGGTTTGGGTTGGTGGTTCAGAGGAAATTGGTTCTGCAGATATTGGAGGATTATTTGTAGTTGTTTCTCTTTGATTTTCCCCTTGTTTCTCCCCCTCAGGATGATCTGATGAATCATCATCATCAGAATCATCCTGACCCTTATCTTCGTTTCCTTCTGCTCTGCAAGTAGTGTCAGGTTTCTGTGCCCCGACTGCCATCATTTTTGCATATAGATCATCACAAAGACCAAGAAGAGTTTGAACTTTGGCCTCTGTGTTGAACCGCATCTTTCCCACACTAGCCTTGAAGTCTTGTACGTAAGAAGCGTTGGCTATTGTGAAAGCTCTGATAAATTCTGTCATTTAGTTCAAGATGCTTTGCCCAAGTTCTGTCAACTGTGCTCTGGTCATGTAGTCGGTAGGCTTCATGGCTAGAGTAGCTTCTATTGTTTGTTCCTGAACTTGTCGTAGAGCCTTCTGCAGTTCTTCTGGAGTAATAACTTCTGATGACACTTGTTCTTTCATCTTTTCCAAATATACATTGATCGAGTTGTTGAAGGCAGAAGTTGCAGCTTTTTCAAACTCAGCAGCAGCAGAGGTAGGTGTGGTGGCAGAAGTTGTGGCAGCAGTCTTTATAGATTGCACCTCTGTGGACAATTTGTCCATTTTGGTGTTTAGTTCTGAGAGGGCCTTGGATGTAACTTCTGCAAAAGATTTGAAAGAGCTTTTCAACTCTTCCAATGTTTGGTTCACAGAGGTGACAAGGGTTTGGAACTCACCCCTTGATACGTGTGAACTCGTGGTAACCTCTGGAGGAACACATTCGTCTCCAGAGTTTGTCCTTGTTCCTTGGACACCTTCTTTCACCCCTGTTTGTATGTTGAGGGTGGAAGGATTTCCTTCTGATCCTCGAGGAGAAATATGAGTTTCAACCTCTACAGAAGTTCTGTGAAGAACTTTGTCCAAATCCACTCCAGAGGTGGGTATTGGAATATCCTTCTGTTGACTTGGAGACTTGTCTAGAGTCTCTTCGTCTCTGTGCTCTCTAATCCCCTCTGAAGGGATGTTGGGACCTATTGTGGTGTGTGTGGCAGAGGAAATGAATTCCTCTGCTAGGATGTCAGATGTGATTTGGGGCAACAAATCACGAACTATGGGTGAGTCCTTTTCAGAGGACTCCCCAGGAATGGTTTCCCCGGTTATATTAGGCACAGAGGTTGAAAGAGTAACCTATGACTGGCTGGGAGGGGTTGGGATCGAGCTGTGCTGCTCTATTTCAATGATACCTTCTGCCGCTAGACCGGCGGTATCAGAAATGTGGGTTGCACTAGGAGGGGGTTTGGGATGTGTGCCATCTTCTTCTTCGACATCTTTTTCTGCAGAACCCTCTATTGTTTTTATCCTAACCTCTTCCTCTATTTCTATGTTTATATCTTCTTATGAGGTTTCCTCTATAGGCGCTACAGTTTCTGTCGCTTCTTTTAAGGAATCATAAATGAAGTGAAATCCTATGAGTTGTCGTATGTGAGGGTGCATGGTTTGTGTACCTTGAGCAGCAGAAATGACTTCTGTTGTGTGCATAGCTTCTGTATGTTGATCCAATGGTTCTGCGACCCATCCTGATGGATCTAAGGTTTGAGCAATGTCTGTATTGTTGAGGAAGGCGTTGAAATCTCCCTGTTGGTCTGCATAAGATATTGGAGAGGGAGATTGCAGATGTATAGCCTGGTCTTCCTCTTCTTGTTCGACATCCTCTGTGATGACCTGCAGAGGTGAACTTGGTTTCTTTTTCTTTGACTTTCTCTTCTTTTGCTTAGAAGCTCCCTCTCCTGTGGATTTGGATTTCCTTTTCTTTTGTTTTGGAGGTGAGGGAGGTGCAGAAGTTCTTGTCTCTGTAGCAAGTGGTGAAGTGGTTTGAACTGCAGAGGTTGTAGTTTCCTCTGTGGGTTTTCTTTTCTTTATCTTCTTCTTGTGTTGCTGCAGAGGTTTTTCTTTTCGGAGAAGAGGGGTAAATGCATTCTCTTTGGGTTTTGAATCGGTCTTGTACTGAATAGTGTTTCTCCAAAGCTTTAGCCCATTCCTCTTCTGTCATCCTCTCAACTATATCTACACCTATGGGGGCTCCTAGACGCGGGGGTGTCACAGGACTTGGTTCTGGAGTCCTGTGGGCGCGTATATACTCTAATTTCCTATTCTCATCAGTTGCATAAGACAGAAGGTTTTTCGACAGAGGTCTGCAGTGGGGGTAACAGTCTTCATGCTCTGTAGGAGTATTTTTATTCATCGGGTAAAGTTTTACAGATGGCCCTTCCATTGGCCACTTCTGCATTTGAAGTAGAGGCTCGAAAATGACTCCTAGAATTCTTTGGTATTGCAGAGGAGGTAGATACCCTGGTGTGTTCCTCTTGGCCTCTTGAGTTGCGAGCTTTCTGTCGATTGTGTTCACTAATTCCTGAATCATGATGGTCGCATAGTCAAGTGGAATATCGTAATAGATTCCATACATGATGGTCAGGATCTGGAATGAGGCTTGGTCAGGACTACCGGTTTTTCCTGTGAGGCAATGATTGAAGATGGAGAACAGGGTATTCCACAGAGGTGGTAGTCTGCCTCTGCGGAAATCATTGCGTTTCCTCAGGGTTGTGTTATATCCTAACATTTCGACGAATCGACAGAGTTGTGTTATATCCTCAGGGTTGTGTTATATCCTCAGGGTTGTGTTATATCCTAACATTTCGACGAATCGGTAGGAACCTCAGAATATTTCTTGATTCCAAGAAGACCTCTGGTTGGTAGGTTGAACTCCAGTGAGAACATGGTTCTATTAAACATTAGTTCTAGGTAGTCAGACTTGTCCGGTTTTGAAATGTAGCCCTTTATCAAAGAATCATCTGAATCAAAACGGCAACTTTGCTAAAATTGATTCAGATATCGTGTAGGGATTTTGGTTGGGGTTTTGGAAAGGAGAGGGTATAGGAAATGATTTTCTAGGATATTTAGGAGAAGGGCATGGGCTTCGCCGAAGGCTGTTGGTGAGGGTACTAGGTAGCAGTTGTTGGATTTTAAAGGTAGAACATCTTCAAAATGTTCTTTGTTCAGAAAGTGTTGAAGGTTGGTGGTTGGTGCAAAGTTTGCAGAGTCGCCGGAGTTTTCTTTTTCAGCATTTGCGGCGATGTTAGGGTTTTGGGAGTGCTCTGAATGCACTGGAGAGTGTTGAGGAGAGTTTGCCGGAGAGTTTTGAGCAGCGTGGCAACTGGAAGCCATTTTGCAACGTAAAATGATGATTTGAATATAGTTGCAGGTTCGTCGGAGAAGAGAGTGAGTAAAGTTTTTGTGAGGGAAGGTAACTTGGGTTTTATACTGAGTTTGTGGCCGTAGAATCTGAAAGGGTTAATATTTTGAGGTAAATAATATTTTGGGGTCCGCACTTGAGTTGTTACGGTTGGTTCAACTTTCCATAGGAACGTGTTGCATGTAGGTCCAATGAAAAGATGACACGTCCTCTGTGTCAGTTATGATGAGACGTCGTGGGCGGCCTTATTAAATGCTAGGCGCGTGGGCCTCTTTACCTCCACATGATTCTTACTCGCAGAAAAGTTACCGTTACTGTTACAGAAATGCCCAAAGAAGAAAAGAGAAAAAAAAAACTGACAGAGGCTCTGTGATTTGAAAACTTTGTTTTTCTTGCCTCTGTTGTTTGTTTCTTTACAAAGAAAAGTTTTAAAAAGACCATGGAGAGGATCGATAAGTTATTAGCATAGAATTTTCTTTACAGAGGTTTTTGGACTTCTGTTAGAGCCAGCAGAGGCTCTGAGATAAGAAATTTCTCATATCTAATAATTTATAAATATTTTTGATCATCCAAGTTTTTGATTGTTTTTAACAATGTTTTTAGGACCTTTTTGAAAGCTGGTGTCCTCGAAAATTGTTTTTGAAAAAGGTTTTGTGCAGCAAAAAGTCCTTTTAAAACAAGTGTTGGTCTACAGAAGTTCTTTCTTGTGGAGAGAACTCTGTAACCGATAACTTCTTCTGCAGTGTTTGAATGCTATGATTCTTTTTGATTTTGATACCTAAAAAGATTTAGAGTTTCCAAGAATTATTGATTTAAGATCATAGCTTTTGCCTGCAGAACCTCTGTTGGATTCAGCAGAGGCTCTGTGACCTTAAATTTCTAATAATGGAAAACTCAACATTCTTTTTGATCAAATTTTATTTGGAATGTGTTTAATAATGTTTCTAGAACATATTTAGAAATTTGTGTCCTAGAAAATTATTTTCGAAAAGAATTTGTTCGAGATACTAACCTTTTTGTTCTTCTTTGTCCGGCAATTTTCTTTTCTTCTGTTGTTGTCATCTCTTCCTCTGCTCCCCCTTGACTTATAAATCTCTGTAGTTTAAGCAAGGTTTCCTTTTGCTCCCCCTTGATCTAATTATCCTCTGTAGATCAAGTTTGTTTTCCTCTGCTCCCCCTTGATCTAATCATCCTCTGTAGATCAAGTACGTTTTCCTCTGCTCCCCCTTGATCTAATCATCCTCAGTAGATCAAGTTCGTTTTCCTCTGCTCCCCCTTGATCTAATCATCCTCTGTAGATCAAGTTCGTTTTCCTCTGCTCCCCCTTGACCTATGCTTGGTTCAAATAATTAGAAGTGAATGTATATAACATAGGTCGTGTATCAGAGGTTCTGTAAGGATCGTCAGAGGTTCTGAGGAGATTTACAGAATCTCTGTTGCTTTTCAGAAAGGAGTTTAGTAGAATTTACATACAAAGTAATAAACATAACAGAAAATATACATACTGTATAATATAAAGATAAAGATACTTACAGAGGTCAATCCATATTTATCATTCCTAATTTACCCACCAAGTAAAGGAATCTTTTCTTATCAAGTGCTTTGGTGAATAAATCAGCAAGCTAAAATTCTGTTGGTACAAAATGCATCTCGATGGTTTGATTTTCAACATGATACTTCAGAAAGTGATACCTGATATCTATGTGCTTTGTCTTTGAATGCTGTACTGGATTTGCAGAGATGGCAATCGCACTTTTGGAATCACAGAAGATGGGGATTTTGCAGATGATGTGACCAAAGTCTTTCAGCTGAGTTTTCATCCACAGAACTTGAGAACAACAGCTAGCAGCAGCAACGTATTCAGCTTCTGCCGTAGATGTTGAGACACAATTCTGTTTCTTTGAAGTCCAGCTTACTAATTTCCCACATAGGAATTGACAACTCCCAGAGGTACTATTTCTGTCGAGTTTGCATCCGCCATAATCTGAATCTGTGTATGCCTTTAGTCCAAAACCAGAGTTCTGTGGATACCAGAGGCCATGATTTTTGGTCCCTCTGAGATATCTGAAGATTCTCTTTACAGCAATATAATGTGTCTTTTTAGGATTAGCTTGATATCTTTCACAAAGACATGTGGCATGCATTATGTCAGGTCTACTTGCTGTTAAGTATAATAAAGACCCAATCATTCCTCTGTAAAGTGTGCACTCGACAGAGATGCCATTTGGATCTGAAAAAAGTTTATTTCCAGTGGCCATTGGGGTTTTCATGACAGAGGCATCAGAAAGGCTGTATTTTTGAAGTATGTCAGAGACATATTTTGATTGGTTTATGAAAATTCCTTCTGATGTTTGTTTGACTTGAAGTCCGAGGAAAAAGGTTAATTCTCCCATCATACTCATTTCAAACTCACTCTGCATGAGTTTTTCAAAATCTTTACATTTTTGTGTATTTGTAGACCCAAAAATAATATCATCTACATATATTTGTACAAGAATAAGCTCATTTCCTTCACCTTTAAAGAATAGAGTTGTATCAGTGGTACCTCTTTTGTAGCCGTTGTTGAGAAGAAAAGTAGAAAGTCTTTCGTACCATGCTCTTGGAGCCTGTTTCAGTCCATATAGAGCTTTGTCGAGGTGATAGATATAGCTTGGGTATTTTGAGCTTTCAAATCCTGGTGGTTGTTGGACGTATACTTCTTCTTGAATTTCACCATTGAGAAAGGCAGATTTTACATCCATTTGATATACTTTAAAACCTCTGTGGGCTGCGAATGCTAAGAAAATTCTTATTGCTTCGAGCCGTGCGACAGGGGCAAAAGTTTCATCGTAATTGATGCCCTCTTCTTGGTGATATCCCTTGGCCACCAGTCTTGCTTTATTTCGAATGATCACTCCATCTTCATCCTTTTTTGTTTCTGAAGACCCATTTAGTCCCTATGGCCTGTTTCCCTCTTGGCAGAGGTACTAGAGTCCAGACTTTGTTTCGTTCAAACTGTAGAAGCTCTTCTTGCATAGCATCCACCCAGTTTGGGTCGTCCAGGGCCTCAGAAATCTTTTTCGGTTCGATCACACTAATAAAGTTGGTAAAGAAACAAAAATTTGCAGAAGTTGATCTTGTTTTTACCTTATCAGAGGGATTACCGATGATTTGTATTTGAGGATGGCTTTTTGTCCATTGAGTTGTTCGTGGAAGATGATCATTTGAGTCATCAAGTTGAACTTATGTAGTTGAAGTGGTTGATGGTTCAGCTTCTGTAGGAATGGGTATTATGGCTGGGATTTCCTTCTCTGTAGGTATTGTGGTTTCATCTTCACTTCCCTCTGGCGTTCCCTCTGTTGTTGCTTCATCTGTTGGATTTAGAATTTGGATAACCTCTATTGTAGAATCTGTTGTCGTTGTATCTTCTATTAGATTTTCAGTACCTGTAGAATTTGTAGTAGAGGATGAGGGATTAAATGGATCAGACAGAGAGATACTTACTTCGTTTATAGGTGATTTTGCAGAGGTGCTTTTTGTTCCAGCAGAGGAATCAACGTCGTTGTTGAACATATCTTGAAATAGAAGACTTAAATCTTCATTTGTTTTTGTGATGCCAGAGTTTTCCATGTTTAGCCCGAGTTCTGAACTGAGTTATTCAGAAGTCTTTTGGAATGAGTCATCAAAGGACACATTGATGCTTTCTACTATCGTGCGTGACTTCAGAAGGTAAACTCTGTAGGCTTTGGAGGCGGTAGAGTACCCGATGAACTTGCCTTTGTCAGCCTTTTCTTCAAACTTTCCTCTTGAGTCTCTGTCGTTTAAGACAAAGCATTTGCATCCAAACACATGGAGAAACTTGATGTTTGGTCGTCGTTTGTTTATCAGTTCATAAGGAGTTTTGATGTGTCTTTTCATGATTGTTGAACGATTTTGGGTATAGCAAGCTGTTGAAATTGCTTCTGCCCAAAAGGTCATTGGTAATCCACATGCAGAAAGCATGGTTCTTGCAGCCTCCACTAGCGTGCGGTTCTTTCGTTCGACCATGCCATTTTGTTGTGGGGTGCGAGCGGCAGAGAAGTTCTGAGATATTTCTTCTTCTGTGAGATATGCTTCAATAATAGAGTTTATGAATTCTGTGCCATTGTCACTTCGTAACTTCAGAATTCTGCACTCATAAAGAACTTGGATTCTTTTCATTAGATTAATCAAGATATAAGGAACATCTGATTTCTTTTTGACAAATTCAACCCATGTAAAACGTGAAAACTCATCAATTAAGACAAGTATATATTTCTTGCCAACTAGGCTCTGTATAGCGATTGGACCGCAGAGGTCAACGTGAAGCATGTACAGAGGTCTAGGACAAGACACATCAGATTTGCCTTTGTGGGAAGCTCTTTTGAGTTTTCCCATTTCACAGGCAGAGCATAAATGATCCTTATTGAACTTAACATTTGGTAAGCCTTTGACCAGATCAAGTTTTACCAGTTTATCTAGAGTGTGAAAGTTTAAGTGACAGAACCTGTTGTGCCATAGCCAGGCTTCTTCACTTTTGCTTGCAACAAGGCAAATGTTGTCCTTGTTTTTGGCATTGAAGTTCATTAGATACAGATCACCTTTTCTTTTGGCTCGCAGAAGTTCAATTCATGTGTCTTCACTTAGTAGAGAGCAGAATGTTCTTTTGAACAGTACATCGAATCCTGTGTCACAAAGTTGGCTTACACTGAGTAGGTTATGTTTTAGGCCATCCACATATGCAACTTTGTGTACTGTGATATTGTCTTTCTTTATGACTCCATAGCCTTTGATATGCCCCTTTTTGTTATCTCCAAAAGTTACTGATCCACCATCTTGTTTTTCTTGGAATGTGGATAGAAGACTTCTGTTGCCAGTCATGTGCCTTGAGCATCCGGAGTCTAGATACCATATTGGCACAAACTGCTTCTATAAAACAATCACAGAGATTTAGGTACCCATATCCACATGGGTCCAGTTTCGTCAGAATTTTTTAAGTTTGCCTTGGCATTCTTGAAATACATTTTATTTTTTGTTGAAAAATTAGTTTGTTTCTCTTTCATATTTGATTTAGCTGCAGAGAGAAAACAATTTGAACTACAGAAATGATTATTTAACCTGAACATTAGATCAAAGCAATGACAATATTGAACATCAGAGGTGATTTGCTTGAAACTTTTATTGAAAGCTTTAAACTGGGCCACAGAGGCATTACATTCTATTCTAGCATATGGCTTCCTATTACAAGAAGATTTATGTAGATTAGATTGTTGGCAAAAATCTTTGTTTGTAGCAGCCTTCTGTGAGTCCCTTCTGTGGTGAACTTCTGTTGATTTCACTGTCACAGATGAAAAAGATTTGTTAGGTTTTGTCCATTTACCCTTTTGTTGCCATGTTGGTTTTTCTTTTATTTTTAAGGGTTTTAAAAATGTTGAATCTTTTAGATTTTGAGAGGACATTAACTTCTTATGTTTCAACTTTTCAAGCTCAATAGAGGCTTTGGCTTGTATGCACATATTCATAAAGTCAGGACATATAGGTATTCTAGTGATTTTCTCTTTTGGAGAAATAGTTCTGTTAAGAACTTCAGGGGTTTGTTTAACAACCTCTGTGTCACAAGGAAACTTTTCTGTTCTGTCAGCCTCTGATTCGTCAGATGATGAATCGTCCTCATATACAGAGGTTGAGTCATCAATATTTCTTTCGACAAAGGCTGGACTTTCCGAGCATATGTCATACTTGCTTTCTTCCTCTGAAAGATTACTTTCTAAGTCAACAGAGGTGTCTGACAAGATCTCTTCAGAGAGTTTTTGATTTACAGAAGGTGTATATGAATTTTTCAACATATCTATTTTTCCAATTTCCATAATTTCCTTTTCAATTATATTTCTTAATTTTTCTTCTGAAAGGTTTGGTTTAAACTCAAGTGCTTCTGCAGATAATTTCTTTTCAGAATCTATTGTGCAGACAAAGGCAACTTTAGAGTCTATGGTTTACCAAACTTAAAGATTCCTATCTGATCTTGAGTTTTCAGATATCTCTTTGGTTTGGATCCTCTTTTGACAGAGGTTGAAGGTGACAAGTCTGTGTTTTCATACCACACATTTATCATCTTCATGGGTTTCCTTAAGTGAGGTTCCCCAGAGATTTTTACTCTCTTACTTACAGAGATTAAGTTTGGAAAATTTGGTTTGTTGACTTTTCCTACTGTAAATAGAGATGACAGAGGTTTATTTTTCTTGTTTTCTGTACCTTGATTAATATCACTGTACCCAATACCTCGCCTTCCTATTTGAGTATTTATTTTCTCATACACCTTTTGAGCATCACGATAATTTTTGATTAAAACATCTCTTCTAAGTAGATCTTGCCAAAGGACTTCTCTTTCCTTTTGAAAATATTCTTTAAGAGCTAAAATGTTAAGTCTGTCGCTTTCAGAATCAGAAAGTTCTTTTGTTTTGGATTTTAATGATGTATTTAATTCAGAAATTTTCTCTTTTAAAGGAAAAAGATTCTTGTTCCAGTGTGTTTCTAAGTCTTCCTTTTCTTTGAAAATCTTTGCTTTTTCTTCAGTGAGAAGTCTAGCTTCTCTTTCATAAAAAGTGAGCTTTTTCTTAATATCATCACAAGTCTTTTTCAGTTTAACATTTTCAGTTTTAAATATAAGCAAATCAACTTCTGTAGTACTAGAGATGGAGTTTGAAGTAGATACCTCAGTGTCAGAGTCGGAGCTGATGTCTGCCATGCCACAGAATAAGGCATTTTTGGTGAATTCTTCATTAGAGGTTGTATCTGACTCCCAATCTTCCTTGTTCACCACTTTGTTCGCCATGAGAGTTTTTTGAGCATAATACTCGGCTTTCTTTTTGTAAAAAGCGGAGTCCTTCTGTGGGCGATTTGATCTGCTTCTACATTCATTGGCAAAGTGGCCTGACTTCCCACAGTTGTAGCAACCTTGGTTCTGAGAGTTATTACTCGTACGATCGTCAGTCTTCTGTCGGTCACCACCTTTTTCTGATCTGCATTCATTTGCATAATGACCAGGCTTGCCACACTTGTAGCATTCTTGTGGTGTGTAGCTTGTCTTGTCATCTGACCTATGTCGGTCATTTCCTCTGTTGTATCTTTCACTCGACCTCTGTTGGTCGTTACTTCTGTCGTCTGACCTCTGTCGGTCAGCTGATTCTTCTCTTCTTCCTTGATCCCTTCTACTCCAATCTTCTCTTCTCTCTCTATTATCTCTGCCATATCTATCATTTCCAGAACTCTTTTGGTTTCCTCTGAATTCTCTTGTCAATAGAGCTAAGGATGTAGCTATTGATGCCAGAGTAATTTCCCCTTCTTCCACAATCTCTTCATCTTCGCTGTCAACCACTATCATCTTTTTCTTTTTCTCCTTCTTCCTTTCCTTTGTAGTTCTTTCTTTCCTTGGCCTCTCTGTATCTTCTGTAGTTTTGCCAACCAAAGCAAGAGGTGCAGTGGTCAATGTCTTTGTTTGTGCGATTTGAGGCTCTTGACCAGCTAATGTTCCGTAGAGGTCTGAAAGAGTCCAGGAGTCTAAATCTTGATTTGTTTGTAAAGACATAGATAGCTGGAGCCATTCTTCGTTCAGACTTTTGAGAAACATGACATTATTCTCTTCAGAAGTTCTGTGGATGCCGAACTTTTTGCAGTTGTTGATCAAAGAGTTGAACCTGTCATATGTTGTCTGCAGATATTCATTTGTCAGGGCTTTAAAAGCGTAATACTCGTTTATGTATTGAGCCCTTCGGTTTTTCTGAGTTTTAGTTCCCCTTCAAGTTGTTTTTCCAGTTCTTTCCAAAGATCATACGAAGATTCGCATGCATCCAAGGACTGGAAGAGTTCATTTGGGATTGCCATAATCAGAATTCTTTTTGTTTTCTGCGCAAGTTCATCTTTTATCTTGTCTTGATCTGACCAACCATCCCTGGTTTTAGGTTTTTGATGCTCAGGGATTTCAGGAGTGTCAGCTGTAGCTGGTACACGAGGTACTATTAACATAGGAACATGAGGAGGATTATAAAGGTATTGTACGAGCTCTTTATCAGTACCTTCAAAAAAATGGATCATTCTTATTTTCCATTGAGGATACTCATTTCGAAGAAGAGATGGTGGTTTGGTTAATGAACCTGCTGAGAAGAAATTTTGTGCGTTTGCCATTTTAAGAGTGGAAAGATTTAGAATGAAGATATGACACGAAAAAAATACGAAAGAAAAATCTGGAAAGATTTTCTGGGTTTGAAAGCTCTTAACAGTGCACTTTTATGGAGTTTTAACTGAAGAAACAGTTGCTATGATGTTACCAGATCGAATAAATCGAAAATGGTAGTAAAACAGAATCTGTTTGAAAGAATGAAGAACAGGTTAAAAACAGACCATGTTTCTATCAATAATCTTGTTTAAACGAGGATCGCTTGATATTAAAAGAATCAAGCTTCGCTCTGATACCAATTGTTGGTTCCCGTTTTGCTTAGACAAGATTAACAGATCTATTAGTTCGAGTTTATATTTGATGCGGAAGCGTATTTGAAGAACTAACAGATAAGTTTGTATAGAAACAATACAGAATATCAAATAAACAGTATATGAAGAACAGATGAATATCACAAAGTTTTCCTGTATTTGATGAAGAACACTAATAATAGATTTGACGTTAATTGTTTGTGTGTTTTTCTTGTATATCAACTGGTAAGGAAGAACTCAACATGAGTCTTCCTTTTATACTACAAATAAAAGAACTATTCTAGACAAAAGGACTAATGCTACAGGAAATAAGGGATGGCATGAACAGTTGGAAATTTGCATGCATTAAATGCACTAATATCAACTTGCAAGGATTCCTATCAGAGTTTGACACGTGTTTGTTGTCGGACTATGCCTTGTACAAGTTGATGAACGGACCCTGGAACAGTAGCAAGATATTTCTTCAACAGTGGCAAGATATTATAAATATCTTCCAAGTCTTCAGACTGAACCGCAGAGCCTCTGTCAAAGGTGACGGAGGTTTTGCGTCTCGGTCCTTGGTGAGCATTCTTCTGTAGATCCTTCTTTGGTCCTTTGTGAGTAGTCTTCTGTAGATTCTTCTTGGGACTTGGTGTTCCTTGAATGACCGTTTGCTTTGGCAGAGCTTCTGTGGAACACCGCAGAGCTTTTGTGGAACACTTTCATACTTAGCCTATTTTTCAATACTTCTAATATTATGAATATTTGGAGCTAACAGACATCGACAGAGGTATCTTCCAAGACACCGAGTGAAGATCCAACAGAGGACGTTCTCAGAGGACAAGGCCACAGAGCCTCTGTCACCTTTGACAGAGCCTCTGTTGTATTGAAGACTTAGAAGACTTTGAAGAATGAAGATCAAGACAAAGACAATTGTGCCTCTCACGTGCCTCTGCTATACTAAGAACCTGAAGATCATTCGTACAAGGCGTGCCCTGCCAACTCCACGTGTCAACCTCTGATGGGTTACAACCTTAGCAGAAAACGGTGCACTACATTAACGTTGTACCTGTTGCAGTCCCACGATCATGTCTTTGTACCCTTAGTACTTCTTATCTATCAATTGTCCCCTGCTGAATAGTATAAATAGAAGGCTCAAGTTGAGCTCTTCTAATAACTTTGCACAACACACACACACCTGTTAAGAGCAAAATATTTCTCATACCTTCGGTGTTCTTGGTGTTCTTGTTTAATCAATACAAAGTGAAACTTTGAGTTAAAACTCTTGTGTTATTTACTATTTCACGTATTTGATTCAGTGTGTTCTTTCTACGTAGAATATCTTATTAGTTCGTTAAAACGCTGCGGCATATTCATATCTGTTTGAACTAATAGATATTTATATCATTATTGAGTAATACCGGGATCAACACTTCTGATCATTTTAGTTCAGGACTCGTTCTTCAATGACTATGACTTCTGAATTTATCTTTAATCCTGGTAATTCATAACTTGTTTTAATGATTAAGGATATTTTAATCCAAGTCTTTTTATTTGTGCAGATTTTATTCGAATAAAGATCTTTTGCACATGTTAAGGGGGAGCTTATGAGATTTTAAATCATTTTATCATGATTTGAGGGGGATCTCAAACGTTTCTGATTGTAAGTATTTTTTGATCTTCATCTCAGATTGTTTGAAAGAAGAACGACTTTCAAGCATAAAAAACGTTTCCCTTAAATGTGAAAACCACTTCTCAGTTTTAAACATATTTTATGAATTTAGAAGTGTGATTTTAAATGTTTTTCATATCGATCTCATATTATATCAACATTTCTGACCGTGTGTTTGCAAAGATTAATACTTGCGTATTATCTTTTCTATACTTTCAAGTATTCATACACACCAGTACAACTTCCTATTGACTTTGTTATTACCATGTCTCAAAATGAAACATTTTTCGATGGTAATACTCCCGTTTGTATTTCAATTTTGTTGAGCATCATACATTCTTTCAGCGTAAGAGATTAAACGTATCATTCAAAGATTGTTTATATTTGTTCATATAAACAATATCCAATTCTTCGATCCTCTAATTCTTCATGATTATAATTCATATTTGATCTGATTGATACATTGTCAGATTCTCAAACAAGTTTTTGGAGTTCATTTCATTCTGTCAATATTCTTGTTTTGAGAATTCTTCATCGTTCAAATGCTCAAATATTGAGGAACATACATTCAGATGATAATGTCATTCAAATGTTGAGATTCATAATTGTTCAAGCTAAACTTTTGAACAATACAAAATTTTAGGACAAAATTTCATGGGATCAGTGTGTGAGCTTAACATACTTCTATGGATTCACGTTAACCAGTGTTTCCTTCCCAAGAAGTTATCCTTGAGTGATTGAGGGGTGAGGGGTTTAAATCAAACAGTGGGGGAGGAAGTTCATCCGGTTGAACACCCTCATAGTGCCGAGAGGTAAAATGTAAATGAGAGTTTGGTTAGAAGTGAGCGGATTAAAAACAAAAGAGGGTGTGAGAACAAAGTTAAAAGAATAAGAGAACTCTGCACCAACCATTTTCTGAGCCAGACAGCCACATTACTGATTGGTTCACATTCTTTGGTGACCATAATTGATACATGCAGTGAGCCCATGCCAACTCTTGCTTTAACCCCACTAGCTACTCATTTCATTCTCAACAAAGAAGTGTTTCAATTTTTCTTGGGGACGCAACATATAATCTATCTAATCTTCATTAGGAAGATTTGGATATTGAAAAATAAGGAAGTTTGCCCCACCATCGCACTTCGATCGTGTACATTGAGTCCGTGGAAAACTTGTTGCTGTCTCAACAGTTTACACACTTTGAGCCTGATAAAGCATAAGTTGTTTCAATCATTTCTACACAAGCACGTACACACAAGGAATATGTTTTCTTGTCATAACGTTCATAGAAACTTCTTAGTGTTCTTCAATGACTATGACTTCTGAATTTATCTTTAATCCTGGTAATTCATAACTTGTTTTAATGATTAAGGATATTTTAATCCAAGTCTTTTTATTTGTGCAGATTTTATTCGAATAAAGATCTTTTGCACATGTTAAGGGGGAGCTTATGAGATTTTAAATCATTTTATCATGATTTGAGGGGGATCTCAAACGTTTCTGATTGTAAGTATTTTCTGATCTTCATCTCAGATTGTTTGAAAGAAGAACGACTTTCAAGCATAAAAAACGTTTCCCTTAAATGTGAAAACCACTTCTCAGTTTTAAACATATTTTATGAATTTAGAAGTGTGATTTTAAATGTTTTTCATATCGATCTCATATTATATCAACATTTCTGACCGTGTGTTTGCAAAGATTAATACTTGCGTATTATCTTTTCTATACTTTCAAGTATTCATACACACCAGTACAACTTCCTATTGACTTTGTTATTACCATGTCTCAAAATGAAACATTTTTCGATGGTAATACTCCCGTTTGTATTTCAATTTTGTTGAGCATCATACATTCTTTCAGCGTAAGAGATTAAACGTATCATTCAAAGATTGTTTATATTTGTTGATATAAACAATATCCAATTCTTCGATCCTCTAATTCTTCATGATTATAATTCATATTTGATCTGATTGATACATTGTCAGATTCTCAAACAAGTTTTTGGAGTTCATTTCATTCTGTCAATATTCTTGTTTTGAGAATTCTTCATCGTTCAAATGCTCAAATATTGAGGAACATACATTCAGATGATAATGTCATTCAAATGTTGAGATTCATAATTGTTCAAGCTAAACTTTTGAACAATACAAAATTTTAGGACAAAATTTCATGGGATCAGTGTGTGAGCTTAACATACTTCTATGGATTCACGTTAACCAGTGTTTCCTTCCCAAGAAGTTATCCTTGAGTGATTGAGGGGTGAGGGGTTTAAATCAAACAGTGGGGGAGGAAGTTCATCCGGTTGAACACCCTCATAGTGCCGAGAGGTAAAATGTAAATGAGAGTTTGGTTAGAAGTGAGCGGATTAAAAACAAAAGAGGGTGTGAGAACAAAGTTAAAAGAATAAGAGAACTCTGCACCAACCATTTTCTGAGCCAGACAGCCACATTACTGATTGGTTCACATTCTTTGGTGACCATAATTGATACATGCAGTGAGCCCATGCCAACTCTTGCTTTAACCCCACTAGCTACTCATTTCATTCTCAACAAAGAAGTGTTTCAATTTTTCTTGGGGACGCAACATATAATCTATCTAATCTTCATTAGGAAGATTTGGATATTGAAAAATAAGGAAGTTTGCCCCACCATCGCACTTCGATCGTGTACATTGAGTCCGTGGAAAACTTGTTGCTGTCTCAACAGTTTACACACTTTGAGCCTGATAAAGCATAAGTTGTTTCAATCATTTCTACACAAGCACGTACACACAAGGAATATGTTTTCTTGTCATAACGTTCATAGAAACTTCTTAGTGTTTTTCGATGATTGAATGGAAGCCCTGGGGGAGTGACATCAAAAAGCTCATTTCCAAAGTACATCCGTTGTACTAAGTGGCTCCGTGTTACTTATAGGCATTTTAACTGATTCATCTGTTAGTGGTGAACAAAAACAATGCTGAAATTGATGAAAGTTCTGATGATCATGATGCTCACAATCAACAAAAAGGGGGAGAAATAACATACTGAAGAAAAGGGGAAGATATATCAATGAAAGATAAAGGGGGAGAAATAGCATACATATGGAAAGGGAATGATTCATTTCAAGATAAAGGGAATATATTTGTCAAAGTTAAAAAGCTCGAGTTTGCAAGATAAAGATGTTCCAAGATGACTCGAGAGAGAGATTAATGTTCAAAGTTTGTTCAAGAGGTAAAGATACAAAGTTCAAGAAATCGTTTAAAGAGTTTGAGTTCAAAGCTTCAAAGTTTAAAATTGCAAAGTTCAAAGCTGCAAAGATCTGAAATTTTTGTTCAAGACATTATGAAAATTTGTTGAAGATTTTATTCAAGAAGACTGACTTTACAAAGAGAATGATGAAGACTTTTCAAGTTTGACTGAAGATTTTTCAAAGCTGAAAGTTTGAAGATTGTCAAAGAAGATAAAGCTGTTTGAAGATTGTCAGAGCTATAAATAGGTCAAAGTCATGTCAAAGTAGTTTAGTTTTAATGTGTTGTAATTCTTAGAGGTATAAATAGGTTTGGTTAAGCTTGTTTGTAAGGAAGCTTGTAAAAAGAAACTCATATTGTTAGATCTAGAGAGAGTTTAGGGAGAGAATCTTGAGTGAGAAAGTGCCAATGTTATGTAATTCTAGATTCTTTCAAGATCGGTGAGATTTATGATGATTACCTAATAGATCTGGTGTTAACAGGAAATATTATAGTTTATGTTATGGCACGTTTTGAAAATACGAACGTGTGGGATTTTGCGCTTTGAATAAACGAAACATGCATGAAAGTCTTTTGATATTTTGCCCTATCAGTGGGGATTGGTATAAATGCTCTTTTAACGTGTATTTTAGGAATATGTATATAGTACGTTACGGGACGATTTAAAAGTGTAGACGGTGTGAGTTCCTTGGAAAAAGGGTTGTCCCAACCCAATGTTTTGTTTCGGGTTGATTATGGACTTAAAACATTTGTTGACGTAAACTTGTGTTGTTACGTTTGATTTCACATTTATGATTTATAACAAGTATTCTTTTGAGTAGTCGGGCTTATGGCTTGGTTAGGAATGGTAACGGGCCGGTTTTGGGCCGGTTATTGGTGTCCCCGTCCCCGAAACTTATAACCAAAACCATCCCCGTAACCGCCCCGATCCCCGCCGAGGATCATATCGGAGATCCTCATCGGGGTCCCGCGGTTTCCCGATCCCCGTTGGGGAACCCGTTAAGGGTTAAATCCCCATTCACCGTTTGTTATACCTGAACCCCAAACCGGCCCTAATTTTTTTACGATTTGTTAAACTTCACAAATAAAGGTAACTTTCAGTTTTGTGAAGCTTATCTAGGGTGTTGAGGTAATAAAAGTAACTTTCAGTTTTGTGAAACATAATAAAACCAATTACGAACAATGCGATTTCACGATTAGACAAATAACGTATACTTTTTTGTGAAGATTATCTAGGGTGTTGAGGTAAGGTGGATACAAAGCTTTTAAATTTTAATATTAGTATTTCTCTTTTAATGATTTATTACACACACACACACACACATACACATACACACACACACACACATATATATATATATATATATATATATATATATATAAACACATATCGGACTGGGTTGGGCCGGTGATCACCGTCCCCGCCTCCGATAAAATCACCGAATATATCCCCGATCCCCGCCCCGTCCCTGATAAGAAGTCCCCGAACCCGGTCTGAAAATTTTGGTTTTCGGTTTTCATCATCAGTTTCGAGTTTTTTTGGCATCCCTAGGCTCGGTATTTGGTTACGTTGGGTTTTGGGGACCTTTGTCCAGTTTTGATAGCTCAATGTAGAGCTTTGATCATGATTTATATTTATTTGGGAATTACATGTTTTGAATGCGTTAGTTCATTCGTTTGGAGTCATGTAATGTTTTAGACCTTACTGCTATAGATCCATAGGCACTTCAGTTTTTACGTTCAATGATGGGACGCTATTTTCTCTCATTGGAGCACAGAATAGGCATCGGGTTTCATGTAAATACGATGTGGGCCTATATGGTCGGGCATTGTCCCATGAGTAGTAAGGTGTAATTCCAATGTTCTTGTATGTTTGTGTGGATTTGGACATTTCAAAGTATAGACCTAGAGGGGTTGAATTTGAGTTTCCACGGGCAACAGATCAGAGGGGTTGAGCTCGATATGTCTTATGAGTATAATCCATGCCTTTTGTTTTATTGACATAGATATGTGACCTACTTTTGTGCTCCGTCCCGTTCAATGTAACCGGGACCAATATTATGTTGGATGTGTTAGGTCTAAATATTATGTTGAATAGAAGTTCAGGGACCAATATCCTTTAGGGGGTATAAATATGGATGACAACTCTAGAATTAGGGTTAATGACCGAATTTCATTTTGCTAATTACTTTTGTACGGCTGTTTTGCTATTCTACGATTTCTGCTTTTCATTCATAATACAATAAGTTTGTGTTGATTCTATTGTGTTAATATCATTGATTGCACTTTTATTGGGATCCACAATTGGTATCTGAGTAGAAATACGGACGATCCAAAGGTAATCTTTTGATTTTGAGTCATTCCAGGATTCTTATCTATCAAGTGTGCTCATAAAAAGTTTGAATCTTTAATTTTGATTTCTGGGTTAAAAACAAAATTGATGTTTAAGATTTGATTGGTATTGTTTTCCTAGTGTATGTCACGAATTTTTGGAATATGTCTTCGAGTTTTTTGTCATCAAATCATTAAAATCGACTTACTGGGTTTAAAAGACTATGTTTTTTGGATTTTTCTTGATTTCTTGCTCAAAGGAGTGTTTAGATTCAATTCAATCTCTATTTTGTGCTACTTTGGTGTTTTGCGTTGTTAGTGTTGTTTACAGGAAATTTTTTATCGAAGAAATCTCGTCCAAATCGTGCGATTAAACACCCAGGTACATATTCCTGACTTTCTTTTTCCCGACCTGCTTGAATCCAGGAACTAAGGTTTCCCGATCTGATCGGTTCCAGATCTTTGAAATTCCCGGTTCCGGTTTCTAGTGTTTCCCGGTTCCATTACTGGTTTGCACTTCCGGGTCCTGTACCGACTCCGAGTCCCCTTCCGATTTCCTTATCGGTTCCCGGATAAATTCCGGGTCCGGACCTTATCTATCGACTTTTAGTCCAGGTTCCGGCTCCTTCCGTGTTTAATACCAGGTGTCGGAGTCTCCCGGGTTCTATACCGGGTTCCGGACTCACCCGGATCCTACTACCGGGTTCCGTGTCAACCTGCAACGGATCTTTGTGTTTTGCTTAAACTGTTATTTCCTTTTTCTGGGGTGTTATTCCTTTGCATACTTCATTCTGTGCTTAAGTCCTTCCAATTCACCTAGTTCAAACTTAGTGTTGCGTTAGGTCGACCACTCCTCGTAGGTTTTTCGCATTCGGACTCACTTTTTTTGGATTACTTTATTCGTCTTACGATCACTCAAGTGCATTAACCATGAACACCCAAGACACGCTAGCTATAGGATCCGACCTGAAACCTCCGATCCTATATAGAGGAGAGTACAACCTATAGAAAGACCGCTTCATGTGTTTCATCGAGTCGAAGCCTCTCTACCACGAGAACTTGCGTTCGTTGACTGACGGGCCAGCTGCAACACCAATGATGGACGTTCCAGAACAAGCTGGTGGATCTCTAGGCCAACGTGTACCCAAACCATACGACGCAATGACTGTTGAAGAGAAGAGAAGAGCGGACGACGACAGACTTGCTAAGACATACCTGATCTGCAGCCTTCCGAACAACATCTACTGCAACATTGACAGTCAAAAGGAAATTGCTAAAGGGATATGGGATCAACTGGAGAAGATCATGCAAGGCAGTCATATGGGGAATCAACTGAAGGTTACCAACTGTCTTATTCACTACGAAGCGTTCAAGGCCCAGAGAGGAGAAACATGGACTGAAACGTACGAAAGATTCTGCACTCTCATCAACGACCTCTAGAAGAACAACATCTCCAAGACGAACACGAAGAACAACATCAAATTTATGAACAACCTTCAACCTGAGTGGAAGGGATTCGTTTCACATGTTCGACACAATCACATTCTAGAGAATGTTCCCCTGCACGAAATCTACGAGATGCTGCTACAAGATGAAGACGAGATCCGCGAACTAATGGGAGATCTGAAATCTTCTGAGAAACTCAAAGAAGACCCTCTAGCTCTCATTTCTCAGAAGAGGGACAAACACGTCCAGTGAAGTTCTTATCGAGAAGAAGCTCAGAGTGAGACTGAGCATGAGGACGATGAAGCTGAAAGTGACTCCGATCCAGAACTTGAGGGAATCAAGAAAGTGATCACATAGTATCTAGGGAGTACGTGAAAAAGAAGTTTTTCAAGAAACCATCCAACAACAACCAGAGGTACTACACCAACACCAAGCGACGTGACTATAGAGACAAGTATGAAGGGAAGAGAAAGATCGATGAAGGAAAAAAGAGGAATGATGAAGGGAAGAAGTCTGAGGGAAAGTCTGAAGAGAAGGAAGAAGACGAACCAGTCAAGTTCTATAATTCCGGAAGACTTGGCCATTTTGCAAGAGACTGTCGGAAACCTGTTGTACGAAACGCTGAGTACTACAAGAACAAGATGCTCTGGCTAGGAAGAAAGAAGCTGGAAAATCATTGATGGATGAAGACGATCACTGGCTCGTTCTTACCGAGGACAAAGAGAAAGAGGTCGAAACTCACATGTGCTACACTAGAACTCAACCATAACAGTCTGAATCTGAAGATGAATCTCCGAACAAGCCCAATGAGAAAGCTGAATGTGAGGTATGTGCTTCCACTCATGACAAACTTATCAATCAGATGCAAGTTATGGTGCGTACATTAGATTCTTTTAAACAAAAGGTTAAAACCAAAGACGCCCTAACAACTGAACTAGAAACCGATGTCAAACACAAATATGACACCATAGGCAAACTAGCGATTGAAAAAGCTGAACATAAGTGCATAATTGAAAACTATAAGTCTGAATTCTCAGCTATTTCCTGAAGGACATAATCCTTAGAGACTCAGTTATCTGAATTCACAGAAAAGTTAAATAAGTCTCAGGAGGAGTATAACAAGATTGTCACTCTTCGGTCAAACATTCAAAAAGAAAACGAATACTTGACTAACAAGCTTAAGGATCTCGAATCTATAAGCGAGGTCAATCAGACCAAACACTTCATTTGAACAAACCGAAGGAATTTAAATATTACAATGCCCTTTGGGGACTCGACTATGACAATCCGTGTTACCTAAAGAAAATCTTATCAAGAGTCCCCACTCTTTATAAATTCAGCTTTTTAGGACTCGATAAGAGATACCCGGAGTACAAGATCAAATGGACCAAACTGTCTCCGGATGATGAGGAAAAAGAGACCATCAAAAGACAAACTGGTATTCCTCTACCAAAAGTAGGGGAAAAGCATGATAATGTTGATTCTAATACGGAAGATGAACAACCTCAAAAGAACATTAATGTTCAGGTTCCTTTTGTTTATGAAAAACTTAATGCATCTTATTTGAAAACAAAACACCTTATCTTTCAAATGATTATTTCGACATCTGTTCTCTTGCCAAAGCTGCAGAAACACCCGTTCCAGTTGAGGCAACACCAGATGTAGGATCTTATGATCAATCAGAGTTCAAACAATATGTTCCACCTCTGATATTGGAAAACATTATTTTCCAACTCGAAGAATCAATTGAAAGGGACAAGGCTGCTTTTGACTTTGAAAGGACCATACTTTTATCCACCTTTCAAGAGCTTAAACAAAATAAAACCGACACATTATCTGAATCTGAAAGAACGACTTTTAAAACCGAGATTGCTAGACTAACGTCTAACCTGTCTGCCTTGGCGGCAGAAGCTCTAAAGAAAGGGTTGCTACGACTAATACTGATGATACTTCGATTAAAATAGCAACCTCGACACAATCTCAGTTGAACTATCCACTAAATATGCGGATAGTTCCTCGTGCAAAGCCTTCTTAGGCGTGTCTCTCGACACAGATGAAAAGGATTTGAGTTTTTCTAATAAAGGTAAGGAGGTTCAAACCGATTTGGTAAGAAGGAATATTTTCTCTGATTTCGACAATCCCTTCGTTTCTGATTCCTTCCGAAACTTTAACTGTTCCTCATCCGACTCGGACGATGATTATCCGTTTGACTCTGAACAACGGTTTTCTGCGTTCATGAATTCCACGGTCTGTCCCGATGAAGACATTTCGAAAATTGACTTTGCCCCAAAGCTTGTAAGTTATCTTCAACTTCCTGATAAAATGCCCACACCAGTAAATTTTGAAAAAGTAGAATGTTCTAACTCCAAAAACGTTTCTCAAACCACTTATTCGAAGTCTAAATCTAAACGTCGGTCAAAGAAACGATCTAAAACCGGTAAAAAGACTAAACGACAAGTGTGGGTAGAAAAGAAGCCTAAGATACGCCAAGAAAAGACACAATCATTTAATTCATTTTCGCATTCTAGGATGAACAATGACAATCATGGTTTTGGTTTTAATAAGGCTGTTGAACACAATTTTAAATTTCTGTTAAAACTTAATTCCGTTCAGCAATTAATTCAACTTTCTCGTGATTGTGTTTGTTGCTCTGTGTGTGGATTGAATGATTTTGTGGATAATAAACATGCATCTGATTGCTTTGGCATGTATCATGTCTTTAATTCTCGTTTCCTTTATTCTAAATCTCGAAAAGGACCTAAATCTAGACGGGCTCCGAGAAAAGGTGTTGCACCTAACTCATCAGGACCCATTTACAAATGGGTACCTAAGAACCCTTAATCTCTATTTTACAGCCCAGTCATGTGTGGTTTCTTGATTCAGGATGCTCCAAACACATGACTAGTAAAAGGGAGCTTCTCACCAACTTCAAAGAGAAGTACAGTGGTGATATTCGATTTGGGAATGACAATGTAGCCCCGACCATGGGTTACGGTGACCTAGTCCAGGACAACATAACTATCAAGCGGGTGTCCTATGTTGAAGGCCTTGGGTACAACCTCTTTAACATCGTCCAGTTCTGCGACAAGAATCTTGAAGTCAATTTCAAAGCGAAGCGGTGCAATATTCGAACTGAAGACGGGACGTAGCTTCTCGCTGGTACTCGCCGAACGAATCTGTACACGATCAATCTCGCCTCGTTGAAGACCGACAAAGCCGTGTGCCTTATGTCCAAAGCCACCACTCAACAGAATTGGATGTGGCACCGACGGCTATCTCATCCCAACTTCAAGAACATAAACAAACTGGTGCTAGGCGGTCTAGTTAAAGGAATGCCGGAACTGAAGTTCGAGAAAGAGCATTTATGCTCAGCCTACGAGATGGGCCAAATGAAGAAGGCGACTCACAAACCGAAAGCGGTTCCAAGTACCTCCAAACCATTGGAACTCATATACATGGATCTCTGCGGTCCAATGAGGGTACAAAACATCAACCACAAGAAATACGTACTGGTGATGGTGGACGATTTCTCACGATACACCTAGGTTAAATTCCTTCGTTCCAAGGATGAGACTCGAGGGTTGATCATTAACCACCTGAAGAGTGTCCAGAACAACATGCAACTCGCCGTTCGATCGATTCGCACAGATAACAGAACTGAGTTCAAGAATCGCACCTTGGGTGAATATCTCACTTCAGTTGGGATTTCACACACATTCTAAGCTGCTTAGACTCCTAAACAAAATGGCATAGTGGAATGCCGCAATCGCACATTGGTGGAAGCGGCACACAATATGCTGACCCCGTACAAGCTACCTATGTTCCTGTGGGCCGAAGCAGTCGCCATGACAAGATACACTCAGAACTCATCCATCGTCAACAAGCGCTTCAACAAGACGCCGTATGAGATCATCAATAACCGCACCCCAAACATCAACTACTTTCACGCATTTGGGTGCAAGTGTTTCGTGAAGAACGACAAGGATGATCACGACAAGTTCAACCTAAAGGCAGACGAGGGGATATTCATCGGCTACTCATCTTCGTCAAAAGCGTTCCGAGTCTACAACAAGACAACGAAGACTGTTATAGTAAGCATAAATGTGTCATTCGACGAATTGGTCGACTTGGCTTCTGAACACCTCAGTTCAGAAATCGTGTTAACTGGAGTGCTGGCTTCCGATCAATCTCGATCGGGAACCACACATATCATAGTAGATCCTTCTTCGTCCACTTCGTCGAAGACACATCGTTCTGATTTAGAACTACTATTTTAGCATTTTTACAATGATTTTTATATTCCTAATACCTCTCATAATGAATCTTTGAATGTAGATGGTGCTGTTGTGGTATTTTCGTAGATCACTTGTCCTCCTACATCCCCAAACTCAACATATTCAGAGGATTCACCCTCAACACCGGTGGTAAATTCATCATCGTCTTCCAGCACGAATACGGACTCAACGACCGACTCCCCAGCAGTTCCATCACCTACATCTTCCCCAGAGACAAGTAACAATGTATCAAATGAAGACACGACCGAAGCCTCCACGTCAACTATTGTGCCTGAACAATCACTGGCCGTCACCTCTCTACATCCGACTCCATCTCTAGAAGCGGTACAAGACCTCCCTCCTGGTTCATACGTCGATCCGGACAACTCTCAACCGTCAACAGACCCTTTACCACATACTAGGAAGTGGACTCGAGCACATCCGACCGAACAGATCATTGGTGACCTATCCGCTCCCGTTCAGACCAGAGCCACTGTGGAATCAGAAGACACCACCCCGACACTATTAATTAACATTCAAAAATGGGCAACCACAGGCAATGAGTGCCTCTTCTCCATCTTCCTGAGCAATATCGAACCATCATCAGCCAGAAAAGCCTTGAACGACCTGGACTGGGAGATAGCCATGCAAGAGAAACTGAACGAGTTCGAGAGTCTCAAGGTATGGCGTTTAGTCCTGCGTCCGAAGAACAAGACAGTCATCGGCACGAAATGGATCTTCAAGAATAAAAAGGACGAAAACGAGATCGTTGTTTGGAACAAGGCCAGATTGGTAGCAATAGGGTACAGACAACAAGAAGGGATCGACTATGAAGAGAAATTTGCACCTGTCGCTCGTATAGAAGCCATATGCATGTTTGTTGCGTACGCCGCTCACAAGAACTTCACCGTCTTCCATATGGACGTGAAGACGGCGTTCCTCAATGGCAAACTCAAGGAAGAGGTGTACGTCTCCCAGCCTGACGGTTTTGTAAGTGCCACACACCCAAATCACGTGTATCTACTCAACAAAGCGCTTTATGGTCAATAGCAAGCACCTCGAGCTTGGTATGATGCCCTATCCACGTTTCTCACAAACACAGGCTTCTCGAAAGGTAAAATCGACACAACTCTCTTTATCAAGAGAGAAGGTAAGGACATCATTCTGATTCAAATATATGTCGATGACATAGTTTTCGGGTTTACCCAAATATTGTCATAATTTTTCAGTCCTCATGAAATCACATTTTAAAATGAGTATGATGGGTTAGATGAATTTTATTCTCAGTCTACAAGTTAAATAACTATCGACCGGGATATTTATCAATCAATCTAAGTACATCATGGATATTCTTCGGAAATTCCAGATGGAAAATTGCACACCCATGAAGACTCTCATGTCTCCGGGTACCAAGTTACACACCGATCCTAATGGCAAGTTGACCGGACATTATGTTTTCCACCTTTCTGTGTGCTCGGTTTCAGTCCAAACCAAAGGAGTCACACCTTTCTGCGGTCAAACGCATTTTGTGCTATTTGAAAGGTACTGCTGATCTTAGTCTTTGGTACCCTAAGGATACAGGTTTTGAACTCACGGCATTTTCAGATACTGATCATGTGAGTGGTATGCTTGACCGGAATAGTACAACGGGTCACATTCAATTCGTTGGTGACAAGTTGGTTAGCTGGGCTTCAAAGAAGCAAACATGTGTCTCCACATCCACTGCAAAAGCTGAGTACGTGGCCGCGGCTAGTTGTTGCTCCCAAGTAATATGGATGTGCACACAAATGAAGGACTATGGGTTCCACTACTCGCTGATCCCGATCTACTGTGACTCGAAGAGTGCCATTTCCATCACAAGTAACCCGATCCAACACACGAAGACCAAACACGTAGATGTGCGGTACCACTTTATTAAGGATCATGTTGAACGAGGTACGATCGAACTATATTTCGTTAGTACATAAAACCAATTAGCAGACCTCTTTACCAAAGCCTTGGACGACAAACGATTTAATGAACTTGTGTCCAAGCTGGGTATGCTAAATCTTAAATTCTAACACAGCCTTGCACTCGGAACACCTTCCATCCACTAAGATTTAACTGTCTCTTACACATATCTCGACATCGCTAGGGTATGTACAATGAACACTTTTCTCTGAGTGTATTCTAGGTGTCTCAAGTACATAGTTGTGTACATTTCTGTATTTTATAAATAGATTTTGGTTATATTTCGTTTTTCTGCTTGTTTCCTTATTGTCTTGCTTTCTAAGTTTGTCTTTGTTTTTCTGTTCATCTTTCCCATACCACTAACACATAATTCCGAAGGTTCTGCACCAGAGTCTAAAACAAAAAGGTAAGTCTTCTTACGTTTTCTCAAGTTGAGGGGGAGAAAGTGATTTTTCCAATAGTCAAGTGAGAGAAATGATATTTTTGAAAAGTAGAGGGGGAGAAATAAAATTTTGAAAAGTTAAGGGGGAGAATTGCTATTTTGAAAAGTTGAGGGGGAGAAACTGTAATTTTGAAAACCTAAGGGGGAGAATTGTATTTTTCAAAAGTTCAGGGGGAAAATTGATATTTTTCAAACCTAAGGGGCTAATTTTGCCAACTCCCTAAAGTTGAGAGAAGTCGGAACCGGAAGAGGTAACAACCCAGATCCGGGACTCACTCTTGGGTCCGACCCATATAAGTATCGGATTTCAATTCCCTTCATCATAAGTTTTTCAAAAACTCTTCGCGCCCAAAACCTCTTCCAAACCAACTAATGCTCTCGATCGTCGATTCTAATCAAATCAGTCTCAGATTTCAACTATTCGATCTCAGTTATGTTTCCTAAACTTCTTAAATCAGTATTCGATAGCATTGATTCAACCGATTTCAAGTTTTGCCTGACCGAGCTCCCCAAAATCTATCTACGACACCGACTAGGGTTTGAAACCCTTTGGTTCGCGCGTTTTTGTTCGATTTGGTCTCTGTGGGCTTTGATTCGGGGGTCGACGATGGGTAACAGATGCATATCGATACCGTTTTTGAAACCATCGGCACCGATTTGTGTTTAGTCGGTCGATTCCCGGTTTGAGAACTCCCAGGTTCAACCCCGTGGTTGCGGCACCCGGAATCGTGAGATTCCCGGGATTCGCCATCTCCCGGGTCCGGGTTGCGTCTTCCGTGTTCCGATTGTTTCCCGGACTAAACATGTTTCCCGAATACGTTACCACATAATTCCGATACCGGGTCTCTGGTTGACTCCCGGGTAAGTTCCCGGTCCCGGCCTCGGTCCCGGTACTTTTCATTCCCGGCTTCATATCCTGATCCCAGGGTTCGGCCATTCCCAGACTTGGATCCAGGTTACGCCAATTCCGGGACACCATATTTTTTTTGTTAACCCCAGGTTGCTTTGTGTTCTAACCCCGGATCATTATGACTCCCGGGTGAGTGTTGTTTTCCGGGTCCATTTAGTTTCCCGGTTCCATTCCAAACCTGGGAAACCTACATCCCGAGAAAACCTTCTAATCTGGTTCTGTCTTGCCATGATTGGTTTGCTTAGTTTTGATTACCATGTATATCTCACATATGTAACGTTTCCAGGTATCCAAATGGCTCAACAAAACAACCCCGATCACAATGCTGATGTCGCACTCCTTCTGGGCGGCCCGAACCTACCGATCACCCCAAACAACTACCATATGGACACGACAACAATCCTTTGCTAGTGTCCCATCATTATCGAGATCCTGAAGGGACATTCCCTCCACTATGCATTGACGGCAACTACCGAAGTTCCAAAGGTGTACGTGCAGCAACTCTGGAGCTCCTTAACCTCATTTGCTCGTGGCACAGAAACAGTCCTCGAAGGCCGGATTGATGCGACACCGGTGGTCATCACGAGGGACCTATTCTGCCATGTCCTCCAACTACCAGAAGTGACTTCCATTCCCGGCAGAGTCAGATTCGACAACTCGGTTTCTGATGCACTGCTCTGCCAAGAAATGCATGCTCTTGGATACGCTAGAGAGCTCAACCATCCATCATACTTCACTCGAGCTCACCTGACGCCGGTTTGGTACACGTTTTTCACCGACCTTAACCGATGCCTATCAGCGATCACAAAAGGCATTGACCAGAAGAGCACCAATCTGCTGAGACTCATACATGGTGTGGCATATCACCGTCAAATAGACTTAGCATCAATTCTCTGGAACAAGTTCATCCAGAAGGTTCAACTGAAAGAGGGCAACAAAAGAATAATGTTCCTTCCGTTCCCACGGTTTCTCATACTCCTCGTCGCCTACTTTCTCGAGGTCTATTCAACGATTCCAAGGCGCTCGACACACGAGGTATTTACTTCTACTCGTATGACTAGAGTGCAAAACAAACAGGAGATCCCAGGCGTTATCCCAATGATCATACCCGCTGGCCTGCTAGCTCTCGCGAATCCTTCGGCACCGAGTGTAGAGGAGTATAGGAGAACGAATAACTTAGTTGCTCTGATGGTCCAGCCAGATCCGACAGGACCTGCCCAAAGAGCATGACCCGAGAGGCATGAGGGTCCCCATACTAGAGGAGGTATGGTCCAGAGAGCAGGGGCTCCCGGACAGGGTGTGACGAGAGAAAATCTTGTGAGGGGAACAGACGTGGGCGGTACCAAAAGATTGTCACGTGAAGCTAGCTCATCACGTCGACCACCCACCCCTCCCCATACATTCACACAGATCCAGGATGATGACCAAGCCTTACACGAAGTGGAAGTCGTTGACATCATGCATGAGACGACACAGAATCCGACTCCAAATACGGATCTGCATCTGCATCTGGATCTGGCTCTGGCTCAGAGTTGAGATCAGAGTATGGTTTTGCATCAGGTTCTGAGTCCGGTTCCAAATCAGGGTCTCCCGTATCAGATGATGAGTCAACTGCCTCTGATGATCAAAAAGACGATCAGTTTTGTCTTGCACCCATCCAATCCACCCAAGCCATATCTGGAGAGATAAGGAGAACGGAGGGAGTTATAGTCGAAAATGAAAATGAAAGTGAGTGAGTGAGGGAAAGGCGAAGTAAACAAATAATGAGAGATATAGAGCGAAGAGGCAAACTACTCAGGTTGCCTCCACCCAGCCTCCTCTAAACCAGGTAGCCACATCCACTACCCCGTCTCATTTGTTGGGACAAGGTATTGAAAAAGTCATCGTGGACCTAGCGATGCACTTGCACACCCTACCAGGCCACTCAGTAGCCTCTCAACAGACTCCTGTTTCACTTGTACATGGGGATGTAGCACAACCTCCATCGGCTCTTACTTGGAGAGTTCCGATGTTGAAACAAGAGAACTCCTGCCCCGGTTCTTGACTTCTTTCGATGCACAGTTGAGTCTAGAGCCACTTGATACTATACTTCCTTCGGCTAAGACACTTCAAACTAGTATGGCTAATGTCGAGATTCTTTGTGACTCGACCGGAACGCCCATAGTAAGTCTACCTCTTGGTGGCTTACGAGGACAGGGTGGAAGTCCTGCCACGACTATCATTAACCCAATCGTGAACGCAGGCGGTACAACGGTGCACTCCACCACTGTTACTATAACTGGCATTCTAAGTGAGCCAGGCGTGAGTGTCCCAGAGTTCGTCTCCAAGGAAACATTGGATGGCACCTTAAAGGTTGTCCAAACTTAGATCTCGAGGAAGCTGTCGGAGGAAATGGACTTCATTAAACGGTCCATAAAGGGTAAAGAAGTGATAACCGGGCCACCTGTTCAAACCAACACCAATGCATTCACTGAAAGCCGCCTTACTAGACCCAACCAACACCAATGCCTATTACACCCACCCGACCCAACCAATCCCCACAAGACATGAGTATAGACACACTGAAAGCCGCCTTACTAGACAAGCTCTTGTCCCAAACCAACACCAATGCATTCACTGAAGTTGACCGTGTGAGCCTCCTCCGATCACAAGTCACACCCTTAAACACCCAAACAGATACCCATACCCAGATAACTGCCAAACTCGACAACCTTACCATCACACTCACCGATGTTCAGCGCACTCTTGCCACTTTATAAAATAGGGTTGCCAGCCTCGAGTCGACGTGTAAGGGTCAAGCACAGGGCTTGAAGCGTAGGCATGATGATCAGGATGATCCTGATCAACATGAGCGGGAGAAGCGCCGAAAAGTGACCGATCTGTCAACCTCAACAACATAGCTTATCACAGAAACTCCAACTGAGACTGAACCACTCATTCAATGTGAAGATCAGAACATGGTTCAGAACATGGAGTTATCGACACCGGTCTGAGAATAAGTGCCTGAGTCAGCAAACCCGATGGTTGAAAAGCCTGAGGGAGAAAAATAAGAGATCTTATTGCTGACAGTTCCGGAAAGAGCGGATATGGAATTCATAGATGACGAATTAGAGATAGGTCCAGAGACGGAACGCATATGGAGTGAAAAAGCTAGTGTAGCCATTCAATCATAGACAAACTGTTTGTGGAACTACTAAGATGACGAAGGAATGAATGATGATGATTATCACCAGTTCCTTCTTTAGAGCAAACAGGTAACCGAAACTCAGCATGCCGAACATGATACAGTAGGAACATCTTCTGAAAAACCTATCCCAGAACTAGAAATGACTCAACCTTAACCTAACCAACCAGTTCGTTGGGAGAGAGTTCGGATCTTGGTACCCTACCTAGAAGAATCTCAGAAGAAAAGTTTTGGTCACTGGATCAGGCCGCTTGACCTAGTAATGTGTTAAGGGGTTTCAGACTTAGATGAACCGATTCGATCTCAGTACCTAGAAGTAATGAAGAGGAGTCGAATGGTACATGAAGTCAGAACCAACCACAGGATCACCGAAATAGTTGAAATTGTGTCAGATAAAGTTCTGAAAGTGTAGTTCCCCGTGTTTACGGTTAAACGAGAAGATGGAAGAGAATGGGTCTTCTCAGAGGCTGATTTCCGAAACATGATGTTGAAAGATTTTCCGGTTATCCTGCGTGAGCTAAAGACTCAAACCATCAGACCTCTTCCTTACACCAAAGCTCTCAAAACAATCAAACGTTTCACAAAGTGCACCATAATTCTCTCGTATATTAATGATTTTTAGATGGGGATTGAAAGCGACCAAAGAAAAGTCAATGTGCTCAAGCCCAATCTGACTCTTCCAGACCTTGAAGACTTGCAGGTACACACTCTATTGTCAAAGCCCAAAACTGGAATTGTGTATCTGAATGACAAAGAACAGAAGCGCTTCATGAGAGTCATCGAACTTCACAAGTTTAGCGAAGGAACATTGATGGAAATCCGCACGATGCTGAGAAAGATAGTTGATGAAGAAGAGAAGGACTTAACCGAAAAGATCTTCAATCTGAGGAAATTCCTTGCAAAAGAGACGCTAAAAGAGATTGATGAAAGGATCAAATTCAGAAACTCTATTCGACACTTCGAGATACTATTTGCCATCCGTAAGCGAGACATCCCAAACTGGCGTGAGATTGACTTCAATTCAAAGGGGGAGATTGTTAGGTCTAAATATTGTGTTGAATAGAAGTTCAGGGACCAATATCGCCAATTCTTGTAAATATCCCTTAGGGGGTATAAATATGGATGACAACTCTAGAATTAGGGTTAATGACCTAATTTGATTTTGCTAATTACTTTTGTACGACTGATTTGCTATTATACGATTTCTGCTTTTCATTCATAATACAATCAGTTTGTGTTGATTCTATTGTGTTAATATCATTGATTGCACTTGAATTGGGATCCACAATTATCAGAGTAGAAAGACGAACGATCCAAAGGTAATCTTTTGATTTTGAGTCAGGTTTCTTATCTATCAATTGTGTTCTTAAAAAGTTTGAATCTTTAATTTTGATTTCTGGGTTAAAAACAAAATTGATGTTTAAGATTTGATTGGTATTGTTTTCCTAGTGTATGTCACGAATTTTTGGAATCTTTCTTTGAGTTTTTGGTCATCAAATCATTAAAATCGACTTATTGGGTTTAAAAGACTATGTTTTTTAGATTTTTCTTGATTTCTTGCTCAAAGGTGTGTTTAGATTCAATTCGATCTCTATTTAGTGCTACTTTGGTGTTTTGCGTTGTTAGCGTTGTTTACAAGAATTTTTTTCTCGAAGAAATCTCGTCCATATCGTGCGATTAAACACCCAGGTACGTATTCCCGACTTGCTTTTTCCTGACCTGCTTGACTCCGGGAACTAAGGTTTCCCGGTTCTGATCAGTTCCGGATCTTTGAAATTCCTGGATCTGGTTTCTAGTGTTTCCCGGTTCCATTACCGGTTTGCCCTTCTGGGTCCCGTACTGACTCTGGGTCCCCTTCCGATTTCCATATAGGTTCCCGAATAGATTCTGGGTCCGGACCTTATCTTCCGGCTTTTAGTCTGGGTTCCGGCTCCTTCCGGGGCTAATACCGGGTGTCGGAGTCTCCGGACTCACCCGAATCCTACTACCGGGTTTCGGATCAACCTGCACCGGATCTTTGTGTTTTGCTTAAACTGTTATTTAGGGTTTAGGGTTGGTAATTACTTTGGTACGGCTGATTTGCTATTCTACGATTTCTGCTTTTCATTCATAATACAATCAGTTTGTGTTGATTCTATTGTGTTAATATCATTGATTGCACTTGAATTTGGATCCACAGGATGTTTTGGGATGTAAAGTTCTGGCCATGATTTCATAATTTGGGAGTTCATTTACTATTCACGTTTGAGTGAGTTTTGGGTTGAGTTTACTTTACGAACGAATATTTTATATTGGGGTTTCATCTTTAAAATGGAGCGTATTGGAAAACGTCTATATTGGTGTTGCCATCAACTAAAATTACTTTTAATGGAAAACGGGTTGTTCTCATATTTGAAGTAAATTATTTTGGATTTCATGATTTAAGTTGAGCTCGTTCTTCTTAATGATCTATATAAACATGATGAAAACTCTTGAACTCACTAGGCGTTATCCTAACCTTTTTATTTGTCGGCATGTGGAAGAGGTTTCGATTGGGGAATAGTACTAGTTACACCGTGAAAGGGTGAGAGCTAGTTGTATGCACGAGAAAGAATTAGCTTGGTGAAGTCTTCCGCATTTATTTTGGGAATAGCAACTTGTATCTCGATTAAGTAACACCTGACCATATTTAGTCTTGGTATGATTTAAGTTGTTGAATGTTGGATTTATTATATGTTTTAAAGTTGAGGTATTTCCAAGGATGATTTTGTAGAAATGATTTTATTCTTTGTTTGGTTATTTTATCAAAGTTTTTATTTAATTGCTCTTACGAAATTTGAGGGTGTTACAAGTTGGTATCAGAGCTTAAGTTTGAAAGAATTAGGTGTTGATTATGGATACCTAGACTCAAACTAGCGTTCTTTTAAGTGAATGAAAGTGGATTGCACCATTAGGCACTTTAAGATAAAATATTTTGAGGTTGTTGGATTCACTAGAAATAGGAATCACGTATAGGGTAGCGAGGATGATCATGTACGGTACATTCATAGTTTCACCTGGCCAATCTTTTGGTGAACCTACAAGTTACATGTGTATGCTTGGACTGCTTTGATGTGATGACTGTTGGGGTAGCAAATAAGTTTCTAAACGAGTAGCCGTTAGAAGATAATGATTTTAGCATTTTTTGCTTGGAGTGGCAGTAAGCATGATGGTTACATTAAGTGGACTGACTCGGGTCGGAATTGTTGGTTGGATTAGAACTTTAGGCTTATTAAATCGACCTTAATTCAAGGAGAAATGGTAAGGTTAACCGATGTAACTTTCGATTTTGCCTCAAGATGTTTGAGTATTCGGATGACGATAGTGTGATTGGGGAAATTGAAGGGTGTGGCTTTGAGACGTTGAGTGCCGACCAAATTCATGCACATTTTTTTAAATAAATTGTATCAATTGTTTCTTGTATTCCAAATTGTCATGTGGGTTGTATTACGAAATATTGGAAAATGTTTAGCACACACAAGATTTTAAACCATGATTTTAAACATGCGTGAAATTATTTTATTGCAGGTGATTACAAACTCTGTCGAGATTCTCTTTATTTTCGTTACGCTATACTCGGATACTGTGATATCCATATTTTTAATGTTACTTAGGGTCTTGGACAAGTAAGTGCGATTTATGACTTTAACATTGGATCTCCTCCACATATGTTAAGGTATGAATGAAGAGTGACCATCCATTGTTTTGGTGTTTGGGTTTTATTGGAAATTTTATTCCATGGGGTTTTGTTGAAAAATATTACTTTATATCATATTGCAACAAAAGGGAAACTTTTGGAATTGTGATATTTTTGTCATAACTTTGTCTTATGCGATTTGACTATTGAGAACGAAAATTTTGGCACCATTTGATTGTTTGGATGCCATTGAATTTCATTGAGTTTTATGGAAGTTTTGTTGAGTGTTATGGAGTTTTTTTACGACGCTTTACGACACATGGATGAAATTTTGAAATGCGTAGGCGTGAATTATGGCGTGTGTTAATTTATGGGTTTTATTGATCATTTTATCTCATGCGAGTTTCTGTTGAGAACCGTTACTCTATGTCGTATTGCAAGCAAAAAGGGTAATTTTGGAATTTTGATACGTATGGTTTTCTCATTTGAGTCTTGTGCTAGTATGTTTCATTACATACTATCTGGAGTGCGAGTTGATTTATATCCATGGCGTGAGTAAGCATATAGGAACCATGATAGTTTATTTTAATGTTTCGCTTTATTGCACTTTCGGTTGGTACTTGTGTTATCATTTCTCGCAAACGCATTATATTGATTTATTGGTATGCATGGCAGTATAGCCACTATTTTTGGAATGATTACGCATATCGTTTGTATGACTCGAAATTTAAAGTCAATTTAAATTACTTTACATATCAACCAAATTGAAAGCACTTATCGTTTTCCTTAATTATGAGAAAAATACATTAATGTATAAGCCAACTGTTGCATTCTATTTTCCATGCCATTAGATGGCTAAATACGAAAATTTTGGAATTTGATTTACTAAATTTTTTCTCTTTTGAAGTTTCGTATAAGCCAACTGTTGCATTCTATTTTCGGGAAAACTATTATGTGTGCATGGCATAAATAAATACATGCTTGGACCTTGGCGGTTCATTTTAAAAGTTTGTTGAGCATGCTTTTACGTTTCATTAGTAACTCGAATAGTATCAAGTAGTTTTCAAAATGGTTTTCATATGTGTGACGAGTGTGGCCATTTTGCACAACTACCTGGTAAGTAGTAGTAGATTTTTACACGTACGATTAATTGTTATAAAACCTTCGTGTTGAAAAATCTTATGGAATTTTCGATTGACATATTTTTTGAGTCTTTCACTCGAAATCCTTGAACTCACTAGGACATTGGAAGGTTAAGCAACCCCGGTTAAGAGTGACGGCGTATAGAACCTTGTCAATGGAAGGTTGGGTATTCCGACGCGTGATAGTACCGTAAGCTGAGTGGTAGCGTTTGCAAGGTTGATGTATTTTTGTAACTGAAGGGTGAGGCTCGCGGTATCGTCTGTTAATGCTTGTGGTAAACTGTTCGTTTTGGCAACCTTTGTTTGGGACATGGTCAGTTATTGCATAAAGGATGTGTAGAACCCTTTAGACACCGTGCTGATAGCCGTAGTTTTGTTGGTAGGCTCGATGAGTGAAATTCGTACATGGAACCCTTTAAATTTTAATGTTAGTATTTCTCTTTTAATGATATATTACACACACAGACATATATATATATATATATATATATATATATATAGGGAAAGGTTCAATAGAGAAGTGCAAATATTTAGAGAAGTAGAGAAGTAAAAAAACACGGGTCCGTTCATATATGAACGTTCATATATAAACAGTCATATATGAACGTTCATATATGAACGTTCATATAAACGTTCATATATGACTGTTTATATATGAACGTTCATTTATAACAGTCATATATGAACGTTCATATATAAACAGTCATATATGAACGTTCATAAATGAACGTTCATATAACAGTCATATCTGAACGTTCATATGAACGTTCATATATGAACGTTCATATATGACTGTTTATATATGAACGTTCATATATGAACGGACCCGTGTTTTTTTACTTCTCTACTTCTCTAAATATTTGCACTTCTCTATTGAACCTAAGGCTATATATATATATATATATACTAGTAGTGTACCCGCGCAATGCGGCGAAAGTCGTAAATGTAAACGATTTTAAAGCTTTTGTGGTTTTGTAAGAGGAGACCTTTATGATGATATGACTTACACTTAGATATCGTTTACTAAACTATTACCCGTGTCATTACTTTACTGGATGAACTTGGCAAGAGTGGTGAATTTTACCCAATAAGTCTTTAAATGCAATATATCCAAACCCAAAGAGAGCTAAACCTATGAGAAATATAAAGTAGTAGAAGCCATAATGATGTTAACCAAAAATTTGATGTTAACCAACCAAAAATAAATGTTATGCAATTGTACATAAAAAAAATTATGCAATCTAATTTAGGGACAATTTACTAAACGCTTACCCTGGTCATTTACTTTATTGGATGTACATGGTAAGGGTTGAGAATCTTACCCGATAAGAAGGATGGTAGAATGAAAATTCTTAACCGGTAGATGGTAAGGGCTGAGAATCAATGAAACGGTGAACAAATTATCCTTTGACATTGTCAGTAAAATTCGGTGTAAAAAACCTTCGTCTAGACCAACAACTTGCAATAATTTTTGTTTGTATTCTCGTACGGTATCTTGGATATTCAATCAAGTCAGAATAGTTGATATGAAACTATAGTCTACCAAGTATGCATGAAATGAAAAATCAACATGGACATTTTTATAAAATTTAAACCAACATCATTCTATTAGACAATCTTGTTTAGATGATTTTCTTTTTCTGCAATCATGTTTTTATGTTTTGATTAAATGGTTTTGTTTATTATGTGAATGTCTTGACCTAAATGGGGTTGCTAATATTAACTGTGCTTAGAGGAGTATGATTTAATCTTCTAATTATATATGAATCTGGATGGATATTTGGATATTGAATTACATCATACACCAACTTAGTAACTTGAACTTGTGACAAGTTCAAGGGTGGTGGCGTGTTGGCAAGGGCTTGGGGGATGTGGTGGAATATCCCATCCACCCCGGGTTCGAGTCCAGGCGTCAGCATTCTGTGGTCAGGCTTAGTCTCGGACGGCCGCTTTGTTTGTTTGTTTCCAAATTGCCAAGGATGTAGTCTAGGCAAAGCCTAGATGAACCTTATCCAAAAAAAACTTAGTAACTTGAACTTGTGACACCTCTATCTATCTACTTGAAAATGCATAAACCCCGTTTGATACAGATGAATAACCCCTCCCATAAATATTTGTTCCCTTCATTTATCCGTTCTATTTCGTGTTTACTTTTGGAGAGGATCTAGCCGAAGTGAACACTAACCACGCTTCTGTTGTTCCAATCATTTCAAGTTCACATACATAACAAAGAAAAAGGTGTATCATACACACATGAATAACAATTCAACAAAATGAAAATACATACGATGAATTCAATTTATTCAACAAAACGAATAATACATCATTGATTCGATTTTTATTGATTCCAAATGCTACAGCTGAAATAAAAGATAAAGAGGAAAAAAAAGGATATCAATTTACCCACGCAAGCGTTTACCGGTTAAATTCAACGCTATCACGTACTGAACTTGAGCACTAAAATGGACCAAATTAGAGTGATCAAATCGACCAATTTTGAGAATCAACACCCTTTGAACTCAACATAACAAATGAGAGACCAAGCCTGCATCATTGACAAAACTTAATACTCTAATTGCAATCATCATCAAATTTTGAGGGAGATCACAGGTTGTTGCAGAATCCAAACCAAAATCCAAGATGGACCAAAGATGGTCACCACAGATTGGAATCAGAAACCATACTGTCAAAAACTGAACCTCTGAACCAATAAGCTGATTCCAAGAAGTTGTGATCTGAATTTTAATGATAGTATAAATACATCTGCAGTAGTCTTGCGATTTGGCCAATGGCCATTGCAACAGAAAACCAAAACAGGAAGAACTTCCAAACTTTAATCAATACGATTTTAAATATACTATCCATCTTTATCTCTCCTTTGACCCATGTGATCCCCATCCTTGATCCCCAGTTTTGCAAGTAATCCCAGCCCCGTCAGGGCAGGTAAACCGAGTTCCCAATGGGGCGGGTCTCATTCCCACACCTACACATTCCGACTGTGTTTTGCATGCTTAATAACTCTTTAGGGATCAGAACAAGGGAAAGGAGAACCAAACATATCATTGATATTGAGAATCCAGTAAATGGCCCATTAGCAAAAACAATTGGATCCTCCCGACGAAAAAATGTGTGAACACATAAAAAGTATATCAACTATTGAAAGGCACCAAGTGAGGCATGGTTATGTTCACGCTTAGCATATTGAAACCATACCTGAAAGTTTTGCTTTATATTGGCCTACGATTCTATCAACTATATCATATTTTTGTAAATGTCTGTCATCCAACATTTGGGAAAGGTTCACCTAAGGCTAGGAAATTTTGGAATTTCTCAATCCATCGGTTAATTATTGTGTTCTTTGTGAAGCCACATTCCCATAAAATGTCATTATGAATAAGGTCACCTATTGCTTGTAAAGGTAGGCATACAAATGGATGTCATTATATATTATGTTTCATATAACAATTTCAATTAATATATAAAACTACAATAATAATAAGTATAAACACATAAAAATGCTTCTACTGGTTAAAGAGATCATTACTCTTACATAGCACAACAACACTTGTCGAAATACAAAGCTTTCCTCTAGTTAACTGCTTGCCTTTCAACTTCAGATACAACCATCAAATGAGAAGCCTCCTCGCTGTATGCAACCAACTCCTTATTCGGAGTCCGTAGGAGCCCCATATTGTACTGATAATCAAATAACTATACAAAGGAAACAACAAATATGATTATATATACATGACATTTCAATATCTGCATCATTCGGGTAGAAGTAAAAGTTCCAACAAAAAGAAAATGAAACACCAGATTCCACTATAATATGAAAAGTATTTATAATTTTCAACAAGATGTGGAAGAACCTCAACAAATTGTAAAGTGAACTTTTGCTAGGGGCATGAGAAGTGCTTTGAAGTCGGAAAGAAGGTGGTGGTGTGTGTATGTGTGTGTGAGAGAGAGAGAGAGAGTAGGTTAAATCCTATTATTATGCATATTCATTCACATACATACAAATGTGTGTGCATGTATAATGAAGAGGAGGATGCGTTTTTGCAAAGAAATTTTTTCTATAATTACAAAGGGTGATAGAAATGACTTTTTTGAACTGGAAATTGCTTTTGACCATCACAAGGAAAATTCTTTCATCTTGTAGGTTTTGTTACTTTTAGCTCATATGTATCTGTTTAAACTCCAATCATCTTAAACAAGTGCTTGTTTGGTTAAATTGTCTGTGAAATACACACAGAAGATGATACTTAAGAAGAAATGGTATGGCCATTAAAAACACTATATTTCTATTGACAGGAAAAACAACAAACAAAATAAATAACTAATACAACTATAAAGAAAAACAGAACACAAGTTGCAACTGCAAGGAAAGATAAAGTTATGTTGCAGATGAAATGGGAAAATATTAAAATACACATCAAGATGAAAGCAACTTCAGAAATATAAATACTATAAAAAGTCAATATTTTAGTTGAACTCTCACCAAATCCCAATTTCTATTTTCCATATAGTCCACTCCACCTAGTCTAGCCAACTGTAGAAAATGCAAAGAATTCATAAGCAACTAAAGATAATTTATATAAATATGAAACCGAAATCTTCTTTATTTAAGACTAACTCAACTTATATGCATAATAGATTATGTGCGAACCATCCACACATGACTTGGAGCTGGAAATTAACTTTTACCAGCAAATGAAGCCAAAACACATGTTACCTCTCAAACCTAAATTCAGAGCAAAAGAACATATAAACAATGACAACAATAAACCAATTCCAAAAAAACAGAGTCTGCAATTGAAGGTTTTCTAAATAAATTAAATTACTAAAGGTACTTGTTTACTTACAAAAATAGCAGGAAATCTTTCAACCCTAAATCTCAATATTTTCAACTGAATACAGACCCTATCAAGAACATAAACCTCAAATCGTTGATAACAAATGGTTGGAAATCAAGAACAAAGGATGGAAATCAAAAAATTACCCGATGAATTCACCATAGGAATGGGGTTTTAAGGAAGACGATTCTCTACGGTTTTGAAGAGGTTGGGAGCCCACAAGTAGCAGGTAGTAACGTGAAGGAAGAAAGAGTGTGAAATCTTCCGAATATTTAACATGAAGAAGGCGTGCAAAGTAGAAGAAGAAGTACGAAGGTATGGTCTTGAAGAAGTAGAAGAAGAAAGAAGAAAGGTAAGGTTGTAGGTATGGTGCAGACGTGCATAAGTAGAAATACTCGGTATGGTGAGGGGAGACTTGTGTGTGTGTGTGTGTGTATGTGTGTGTGTGTGTGTGTGTGTGTCAGACACGAATAGAAATACTCGGTATTGAAATTAAGAGTTTTTTGAAATGCATGCATAAAGTGGTGGTATTTTGTGTTATATGGGTTGTAATTAAGACATTATGCATTAAATGGTGGTACATTGTGCTTGATAAGTTGTCTTTAAGACTTTAGGTGTATATGCTTATATATGTAGTATAGATATATAAATTAATATATAAACACATAGCGGGTCAGGCCGGTGATCACCGTCCCCGCCTCCGTCCTGGTCCGAAAATTTCGGTTTTCGGTTTTCATCAATGGTTTTGGGTTTTTGTTGCCCTCCCTAGGCCCGATATTGGATTACGTTGGGTTTTGGGGACTTTTGTCCAGTTTTGATAGCTCAATGTAGAGCTTTGGTCATGATTTATACATATTTGAGAATTATATGTTTTGAATGCGTTAGTTCATTCGTTTGGAGTCATGTAATGTTTTAGACCTTATGTTATGGATCCATACGCACTTGAGTTTTTATGTTCAATGATCGGAGCCTAGTTTCCCTCATTGTAGCACACAATAAGCATCGGGTTTCATGGTAAGTAAGATGCGGGCCTATATGGTCGGCCATTGTCCCATGAGCAGTAAGGTGTAATTCGAATGTGCTTGTATGTTTGTGTGGATTTTGACATCTCAAAGTATATACCTAGAGGGGTTGAATTTGAGTCACCACGGGAAATAGATCTAAAGGGTTTGATCTCGATATGTCTTATGAGTATAATCCATGCGTTTTGTTTTCTTGACATAGATATGTGACCTATTTTTGTGTTCCATCACATTCTCTGTAATCGGGCCTCATCCGTCACCGAAATGTGTTGTTTTGGGTATTGAGTTTTTATTATCCATGTTTTCGGTGACGTTTTATATTTAAAGTTTGTTATCTATGAGGTATGATTTGAGTATTATGCTCCATCCGTGTTTGGATGTTTCGGGATGTAAAGTTTTGCTCACGATTTCATAATTTGGGAGTTCATTTACTATTCACGTTTGAGTGAGTTTTGGGTTGAGTTTACTTTACGAAGGAATGTTTTATATCGGTTTTTCGTTTTTAAAATGGAGCATATTGGAAAACGTCTATATTGGTGTTGCGATCACCTAAAATTACTTTTATTGGAAAACGGGTTGTTCTCATATTTAAAGTAAATTATTTTGAATTTCATGATTTAAGTTGCTGTTGATCCAAACCCTCAGTGATTTGATAATGACCCTATCTTAAATACTTAGTGAAAATTGTAAGTAAACAATATGTATCAGAGTTTCACTATCGCTGGTAAGTACTAAGATCTTACAGTACTGCTGATAGGAACTCTCGCACTTTTAGATTAAACATTCAGCGAACACTGTTCACCATATCGCTGAGTCTGTTCAGTCCTTATGGTGATCGTTGATAAGTTAGTGTTTACTTATGATCCCTGAAGACAAGATTCACGTCAACAAAGGTTCTACGCTGAAGTCGAAGATCAAGCTCAAGAACCAGCGACAAGTCTCCTAATGAACTGATGCGGATCAGCGAAGACTCAGATTTGTCCACTCAACGTGAAGTATCAAGTACAAGACTTTAGCTATCGCTGAACTTTATCATTCGCTGAATAGTAAATGATAATCGCTGAATCAACGAAAGCTGATCATGAAGTCCTCCGTACAAAGTACTTTTGTCTTAACCTCCCTTGCACGCCACCGTACGAAATGTCAGAAAAGAACCTCCGAAAATCTGAAATCGTACAACCACTCTGATACTACACTGTTCATTCATGCGGCTACTAAGGTTGTCAACAAAGGTCAATGACATGCAACCAATCCGCTGATGACACGTGTAAAGTGTATACTAAATTGCATTAAATGCATGCAGTATATAAAGAGATGAACTCACTTCATTTGAAGAAACTTGCTAACTCTGGACAAGTTCAAATCTCTCTTAAGATAAGATTTTATTAGTAATCTCCTTATCTTTCTTAGTGCAAGAAACCTTAGTGTTCCAACTTGTTTAGATTTAGGTTTATCCTTAATCTTGTTTCCGCAACAAGCTGTAAATTGTTAATGATTTATCAATAAACAATTTAGAAAAGTAAAATAGTGTGTTTGTATTCAACCCCCCCCCCCCTTCTACAAACTTGTTTAGGCCTTTCGGGACCAACAAGTGGTATCAGAGCAGATTTGTTTAATCTCATAAACAAGATCTAATCTAAGATATTTCTCTTCCTAGCTATTATCTGAAAATGGCCAACACAAACACAAACACTCACTATATAGACAATGGTTCTCTTGCAAAACCCCCTAGATTTTCCAGAGATAACTTCAACTTATGGAAAAATAGGATGACACTCTTCTTAGAAGGTGTAGACCCTACTATACCTTACTATCTTGAAAACGGCCCACACATCCCTGTAACAATTGATCCTGCAGTTCCAGCCACTGCAACTAGAGCTGCTATTCCAGAAAGGCTGATTCCAAAGGAAATCCATCATTGGACCGATGAAGACAAGAAGAAATTGGCTATAGATACAAAATCCAGATCCATACTATCCATGGCCCTTCCTGACGAAGTCTACCATTCCGTCATGAACCTGAAATCCTCAAAAGCCATGTGGGACACAATATGTGTTCAGTATGAAGGAACGTCTGAAGTCCAGGATTCAAGAAAGATCAACCTGGTAAGACAATACGAAAGCTTCATCTCTGGTAAGAATGAAACTCTCTCTGAAGTACATCAACGTTTTAATTGCTTAATTATAGATCTAAAAACGGTTGGTAAGGAATATTCTAACTTTGAAGTGCTGACAAAGTTTTTAGAATGTTTACCTGAAAGCTGGGACAATTATTCCATGTGTCTCAAGCTGTCGAAAGATCTAAGATCAATGACACTTGCTACCTTATATGGCACATTGCTGAATCATGAGCAATCTAGCCATCTTAAGAAGAATCTTGTAAAAGATTCCAAAAGCACCCATGTTGCTTTAATCTCAGAGGAACCTTCTACTCAGCGACCCGTGGTCACTATCACTGAGTTAGAAAGTAACTCTGAAAGGTCATCAGATTCTGATTCTTCAGATGATGAATCCTTGGCTCTCCTAACTAAAAAGTTCAGGAGATTCGCCAAGAAGAAAATGTTTAGAAAGAACAAAACTCTTTCTATAGCTGACAAGCCTAAGTCATCAGCTTTTGTTGATAAGGCTACTGCTACTTGTTTCAACTGCGAAAAGACAGGTCATTTCGCTAATGAGTGCAGGTCAAAGAAAATCATGAGACCTTCAGCTTTTACAAAGAAATCCTTTGTTCCAAGGAATAAAGACGACAAATACTTAAAGCTGAAGGAGAAGTATGCAAAGCTGAAAAGCTTTAAGAAGAAAGGAAAAGGCCTGATGGCTGACTATGATTGGGCTGCTTCTGATGAAGAAGCCTCATCATCTGATTCTGAAGATGATGAAGCAAATCAATGTCTCATGGCCAAGATTGAAGAAGAGGAAGAAAGTTCAGACATTCCCTCCACTTCAACATCTGCCATTCAGGTATCACCTTCCTTCTTTACCAATATTGTAAATATTGATGAAGCTGATAGTCTCCGTAAAATCGAACTACTGACTAGAAGTTTATACGAAGCCATGAACGGCAAGGCTGTGGTTGAAAACCAAAATCTTGATCTCGCTGAAAAGCTTAAAAATTGCCACCTTCAAATAGAAAAGCTTTCTAAATTTGAAGAAGATTTTAAAGATCAAGTCCATTTAAATCAGCTAGTCAAAATCGAACGAGCGGAAGCTATCGCTGCATTAAAAGCTGAACAAGCTACTGTTGAAGGATGGTGTAATTCTTCAACAAAGATCACTGAGATAATTAAGGCTCAGATTCCTCTGAGTGATAAACGTGGTCTGGGTTATAAATATGATACTCCAATACCAACCACTGAACGTTCAATGCTTAAATTTGGAACGTTCGTATCCTCAATAGCTGACACTTCTTCATCTCAGTACTCCTCGTCGGTTACACCAATCCCTGAGGAAACTCCTACCTCAAAGGGTAAGGAGAAAATGGTTTATTCAAAACCTACCTCTGTCTCTAAAGACAAAGGTAAAGGAATTGTTATTTATCAAAGTCCTCAGAAGGGTACTTTAGTACCTAAGCTGAATGCTTCTAAAGCCTTGGTGATTCATTCATCTGGTTCTAGAAATCAGACCTCTGGATCAGTTCAGCGACCTACTCCTAGACTCAGAGTAGATGTCGTTGGTAAGAAATCTGAAGAACTGAATGTTCGTCCTATTTCAAAAACCAATAGTGTACTTGGTGCTGGCACTTCTAATTCCAAATTAAAAGCTCAGCACTCAAGTGGTCCTAGAACTAATTTTAGTTATAGGAAATGTTATCACTGTGGACTTACCGATCATATTGCAAGTAAGTGTCCCACAGCCACCAAAGCTGATAAGATAGCTAAGGTGAAGATAGCACCCAAGAAGACCAAACCAGTTGCAAGTCAGGTCAAGGTGACTCCTACCTCTGAGGTCAAGAAATTGACCAAAGTGAAGAAAGACAAAGCTGAATCTTCAAATGCTGCGAAGACTGCTGAACCCATTCCAACCTCTTCCACTGACAAACACGTATACATGGCGAAGTGGGTACCCAAGCAAAACTAATCTTCCTTTGTATTGCAGGTTAAGAAGGGTATCTGGTATCTCAATAGCGGATGCTCTAGACACATGACTGGAAAGAAAAGCCTGCTCGCTGAATACAAGGAAGAGAAGGGTCCCTCTGTGACTTTCGGTGGAAATGGAAAAGGACACACCCGAGGGTATGGTGTACTTTCAAATGGTACAACATCCTTCAGAAGAGTCGCATATGTTGAAGGGCTGAAGCATAATCTTCTGAGCATCAGTCAGCTTTGCGACATGGATAACAAAGTGATTTTCACTAAGGAATCCTGCTTTGTCTCTGACAAAAAGGAGAAGATAGCTCTCAGCGGTTATCGTTTGGAAAATGTTTACGTTATAAACATGGACTCAACAACCACTGAGAACTCCTGTTTCTTCTCAAAGGCATCTTCTGATGTCAACTGGCTATGGCACAAGAGGCTCTCACATCTCAACTTCAAGACACTGAATACTCTTTCATCCAAAGAGTTAGTCACTGGTCTACCTCAACATTCATACGCCAAAGAATCCTTATGTTCAGCGTGTGAAAAAGGGAAGCAGACCAAGGCAAGCTTTAAGTCCAAGCAAGTTTCCTCAGTGTCATCTCCTCTTCAACTACTCCATATGGATTTGTTTGGCCCCGTTAACAAACAATCCATCGCTGGAAAGAAATATACGCTGGTCATAGTTGATGAATTCTCTCGTTACACATGGGTAATGTTTCTCCGTTCTAAGAGTGACACCCCTGAAGAACTCATCACCTTTGTTCGGAAGATGGAAACTCTGAACAATATGACTGTTCGCTCAATAAGGAGTGATCATGGAACTGAATTCAAAAATAGTTCTCTTGATTCCTTCCTTGAGAGCAAGGGTATTTCTCACAACCTTTCGTCAGTGAGAACACCACAACAAAACGGAGTCGCTGAAAGAAGAAATAGAACAATTATTGAAGCTGCACGTTCAATGCTCAGCGATTCTCACCTGCCTACTCAGTTTTGGGCAGAAGCTGTCAACACGGCTTGTTTTACGCAAAACAGGTCGCAGAAGCCTATGAACTTTTTCATGGGAGAAAGCCTTCAATCAGCTTTCTTCACATCTTTGGTTGTCAGTGTTTCATACTGAACAACAGAGATGCCCTTGGAAAGTTTGATCCTAAGGCTGATGATGGAATCTTTCTTGGATACTCCTCATTTTCCAAAGCCTTCAGAGTCTTCAACCGAAGAAGACAAACTGTAGAAGAAACTATTCACGTCACGTTTGACGAATCCCGTTCAGCGAACTCTAAACCGAACGCTGATACAGAAGAACTGAATCAATGGATGTTTTCTCATCTTGGTGATTCAGAAGATGTTCCCACTACTCATGCTCATACAACTGAAAATGATGGTCCTACTATCATTCCCAATATGCAGAATAGTGAAGCTGAAACATCTTGGGTCTCAGCTGTTCCTATAAACACTATACCCGCAGTTGATCCAAATGTCTCAGAAATTCCATCTATTTCTCAGCAATCAGTGAATGAAGTGACAAATGCAAGCATTCCTCTCTTAGCTAATAATCCAGAAGTAGCTGAAGCCTCATCTTCAGTTTCTCCAGTTCAGACTGAGTCAGCGACGCATGCTCCGGCTCATCGATGGACTGTAAATCACCCAATCGATCAAATTCTTGGTGATCCCATCGCTGGTATTCAGACTCGTAGAAGTGCAGGTAATATTTGTTTATTTGTTAACTTTATTTCTCTAACTGAACCAAAGAAAATAGATGATGCCCTCAGAGATCCAAACTGGGTCAGCGCTATGCAAGAAGAGCTGACTGAATTCGAAAGAAACAAAGTTTGGAAACTTCTTCGGAGACCAACTGACAAAACAGTGATAGGCACTAAGTGGGTCTATCGAAACAAGTTGGACGAACATGGTACTGTAACTCGCAACAAAGCTCGTCTTGTTGCTCAGGGATACAGACAAGAGGAAGGCATAGATTATGACGAAACCTTTGCTCCAGTAGCAAGACTTGAATCTATTCGTCTTTTCTTAGCATATGCTGTACACAAAAACTTCACTGTACATCAAATGGATGTTAAGTCAGCGTTTCTAAATGGAAAGCTGAATGAAGAAGTTTATGTGGAACAACCTCCAGGATTCTCAGATCCTAAGCGTCCAGGTTATGTTTATAAGCTGGATAAGGCACTTTATGGCTTGAAGCAAGCTCCTCGTGCATGGTATGACACTCTTTCTACTTATCTCCACCTTGAAAAATTTGAGAGAGGTAAGATTGACAAAACTTTGTTTTTTAGAAAAATAAAAGGTCATATCATTTTAGTTCAAATATATGTTGATGACATTATATTTGGTTCTACTAACCCTGAGCTTTGTACTCGTTTCGCTGATAGAATGAAAGATGAGTATAAAATGAGTATGATGGGTGAACTAACATATTTCCTTGGTCTTCAGATTAAGCAAACTGAAAAAGGAACTTTTATAAATCAGGGAAAGTATGTTAAAGATATGCTGAAGAAATTCGACTTAACTGAAAGTTCAGCTATGAAAACCCCTATGGCACCACCGTTGATACTTGATAAGGACACAAAGGGTGTTCCTGTCAATGTCACGCTGTACCGTGGGATGATCGGCTCACTACTGTATCTTACAGCTAGCCGACCCGATATTATGTTTGCAACATGTCTGTGCGCACGATATCAAGCTGAACCTAAGATATCCCATATGAAAGCTGTAAAGCGAATCTTTCGATATCTTAAGGGTACAGCGAATCTAGGTCTTTGGTATCCCAAAGATTCAGGATTCGATCTAACCGCCTATTCAGACAGTGATTTTGCAGGTTGCAAAATGGATAGGAAAAGCACCACAGGAGGATGTCAGCTCCTGGGTGGAAAGCTGGTAAGTTGGACAAGTAAGAAGCAAAACTCAGTGTCCACTTCCACAGCTGAAGCTGAGTATGTAGCCGCTGGAAGCTGTTGTTCTCAAGTCTTGTGGATGAGAAATCAACTACTAGACTATGATCTTCAGCTCTCCAAAATTCCAATCTATTGCGACAGCACAAGTGCCATCGCTATAGCAAACAATCCAGTGCTACACTCAAAGACAAAACACATAGAAATCAGATATCATTTTATCAGAGATCATGTGATGAATGGTGATATAGAACTTCATTTTATCCCAACTGATTATCAGTTAGCTGATTTGTTTACCAAACCTCTTGATGAGACAAGATTCAACTTTCTCATCAGCGAGCTTGGAATGCTGAACTTTGAAGGATAAATCTTCAGCGGTTCACATTAAATCAGCGATACGTTTATACATTCTTGTATAGGCTCTCGGATAAAATAAACTTGTACAATCCATTTCATCATCTTCTCTCTGAATAAATTTGGTTAAACTGATATCAAGGTATGTTTTCTCTCTCTGACAAAACGCATGAAAATGCAAGATTTCAAATTCTTTCATCGCTGAATATCTCTTCCTTAACAACGATATTTTGAAATTTCTTAAAACCCTCACTGATATTTCTATTCAGTGCTTCATATTTTCCAAAGAGACCCTGAGTTTTTCTTTCAAAACCTCAGAGACAACGAAAGAATGTGAAAGGACAGTTGTGACGTCATTGCAACGGATAACACCAGGCACGCTCTTTTTCTGACACACGTTTGCACGTTTCGTTGTCTATCCAATCAAATGCAAACACGTGTCCGTGTCATGATGAAAAACTTTCCCGCTCAAGTTTTTCTCTCTCTACTCTCTTCCTATATAAACACTCTCAAAGTTTATATTTGTCTTTTACGCGAATCAATCTTTCTCCGCAAGAAAAGAACACTGTTGCATTTTGTGCTCTCAATCTTCAAGAACTGTTCATCATCTTCTTCATCAAACTCAAGGTTAATATGTTCTTATCTATTATCAAATGCGAATAACTTGTTTCCGATCTTATCATTGTTTTACACAAGATCAAACAAAAGAACTCTAAAATAAAATCATTTTCTTTCATGGTTTTATAAACACAACCATTTCATGGTTGTTCTTCAAGTTTTAAATCTAAAATCTTAAACTTGTTCTTCTTTCGTATCCATTCTTTTAAGAAACTGGAATACAAGGCTTATGGGCGTTATATTCGTTTTTTTTAAAACAAGAAAAACCCTAATCTTCATTAAGACTTTTTTTTTGTCTGAATGAAATGGACAAAATTCGAAAAATCTTAATGGAAATTTTCTTTCCACATTAAGATAATTCTTTTTTTGTTAACATCTTTGGTTGAACTGATAATACAGTGAAATGGCAACTTCAAAGCTGAATGTTACCGCTGAGTCCATCTCCGCTGATTCTGAGGAACTGGAAATCACCAAAGCTCCTCAGGTTAAGTTTGAGCTGGATCAACTAGACTGGACAAAGGCAAACAACCTCTCAGCGCTTCTCGAGTTTCCTCCTCGGAAGCAGGTATCCCATCTAGACGACGCTGTAAATCTTTTGAAGAATAGCCCCATCTACACAGCACTGACAATCTCACCTCCTGCCAGTCAGCGTCTATTATCCCAATTCTGGTACTCTGCCAGACACACCGACCTACCCTCCGCCAAAGATCCATCTAAAACCATCGTCTGCATACTCAGCGATACTGAGTATGGCACCATCAAGATAACCCCCGCAATAATCCGCAAAGCTCTGAAATTCCCTAACGCTACCTCAGAAAATCCTTTCATTCCATTACCTGACCACAAGAAGCACGCTGACAAGGAAGAAATCATTGCTTTCCTTGATGCGATGGGTTACATCTGGGAGACTGGAAGAGACAAGCTACCTGAGAAGAAGCTGACGCTGATAAAGAAATCCAAGATGCCCAGCGAGATGAACTTCATCTTCGCTCACCTGATCAGCTGCATGACAGCGAAATCCGGATCTTCTGATCAAGCCGCTCAACCTCAGCAGGCCATGGGTTACGCACTGCTGAAAGGTCTCAACATTGACTGGGCCTCCATCATCTATGAAGACCTCATTCAACGTGTTGATTCTGCCGCTGACCGACCAGCATGGGTCCCTTACCCACGATTCATCAGCGCCATCTTTCAATATGGCCTGAAGGACAGCTATCCTGAAGAGGGTGATCTGAAACTCTCTCAGATTGGCCCTAAAGTTCTCGACTTCAAGCCTGTCGCCAACGAGGTACGTCTCTCTACCCTTCTCACTCTACTTAATTCTCCGCTTTCTGTGGCTCCTTCAGCGACAATACCCCTCGCTGATTCCCAGGCCACAAAATCCATTCCTTCTAAGAAAGGGAAACAATCTCTTACCCATCTTGATTCCAAAAGGATTAAGAAAACCAAGGAGCAACCCCAGCAACTCCATGCTGAAGACTCCTCAGCTCATTCTGAAGAACTGAAGGAAAGTTCCATGGTACGCTCTGCCACACCAATTCAAGCCATCCCTTCTAAACCTACTTCAGCGTCCTTACACGTTGAGGTTAGAACTTTGGAATCTACCCTACCTTCTTCAGTCTCTCAAAAGACTGATGAAGTACTTCTCAGCGAATCCAACGCTGAACTTGCAACCCAACCCCAATTCTTATCCTTCGATCCTCCCTATACTTCTTTGGACACTCCTCTAGTTAAAGCTGGAGATGCCATCATTCAAGAAGCCGTTGAAGCTTCTCAGCGAATGACGAAGAAAGGACCTGCAGAGATCTCCATCCCTCACGGAACATTTGAGGGAGATATGGAACACTATGGAGGGACTCGAAACTTTGATGAGTTCGTCAACGCTCCTGCAGGTACAGATCCCACCTTAAACACTGTAACTAAACCTGAAACTTCTGAGTTTTCCTTTGTTCACAAGTACTTATATGTTACAGATCCTTATTTGGGAGACATCAACCAGTCTCTGAAGTCCATGGAGATGAAACTTACAGATCTCACCACCGGTCTATCAAATAACTCTACAGCTGTAACAAACGCTGGAGAGAATCTGACGAAGCTGACTGCTGTGGTGGAAAAGAAGGCCTCCTCTGATGACATCAAAGACCTTGATAAAACTCTCGCCGACTTTTCCAAAGTACTCTCCGACATCTACACTGACTACACCAACCTCAAATCGTCAGTTTCCACCGTTTCCAGCGAGGTTACAACGCTGAAGAAATCGGTTGGTACACTCGAAGGTGATATGTCGGTGGTCAAGACCGACTTGGGCTCAGTGAAGACCGACCTTAGTTCTGTCAAGACAATGATCGAGACGCTGGTGAACAAGGCAAACAATCCAGCTCCTGCTCCGGCCCCTGCACCTATTTTGGACTCATTCACCGCAGAGGATCGCCAAGAGCTGAAGAAAATCACGCCTGCTATTTCTGGCCTAGAAGACAGAATAGCTAAGCTTGAAGGTTGCGTGAAAGTCTCTGGCCCAGAAGACAGAGACAACACCAATGCTGAATCTACCCATTCCTCCCCCGCCCATCATGAGAAAGAGGGGGAGAAGAGCGCTGAACAGGAGAAGAGCGCTGAAGATCAAAATAAGAGCGCTGAAGACCTTTCCCATGATGAATCTATCAGGGGAGAGGGTAATGAAGATCTGATTACTGGACCTCAGGGAGATGAAAATCCTGAGGGAACCGAGAACCTCGCCTCTGTATCTGAGGGGGAGCAACTCGAAGAAGATGTTGAGGAATCCGAAGCAGAAGAAGACGAAGACATCGACATCCCTGAAGCTGAACCATCCTCCTCTCCAAGGAACGATGATGATGATGATGATGAAGATGACGAATTCTTTGTCGTCAAACATGCTCCTCGAAAATCTCTTAAAGGGATCGTGATAACCGAATCCACAGGGGAGAAGACAAAAACAAAGACAAAGCACTCAGCCTCTGGCGCTGAGAAAAGCAAAGACAAAGGCATTGCTAAAGATGATAATCTGGCGATCCTGCTTGCAAAGCCGATTTGTCAGGTACACTAAACTTATTTTTCCTTCCCTGATCATCTCTGAACAATCAGTTATCCATTCCACAAACACCATACACATCCACATTATTTTTTCTATCTTTTCTACTCAAGTTCTTCTACCCAGTTCTTATTTGTAAGATCGCTGCGTTTCAACTAGTCTTCTCCCCTGTTTGAGGATATCGCTGAAGGATCTACTATTGTGACTTCACCAATAATTCCAGCTACCGCTGATGACATAATCCCAGTCTTAGATTTAATCTCTGAGACTGATGAACCAGAAGAACAACCTCTCTCGCACAGAAACAGACCTTCCTCAGATCCTCAAAGGCTGAGTGAAGAAGATTAAAAGAGGAGAGAAGAAATGATAAAGCGATTCGAGGATCAGCGAATCATTCTAAGGCGCGATCAACTACCTTCAGTTCCTCCTAAGTTCAGAATTTCAAAAGCTGAATACCAGGATCATCTCAGAGCTGAACGCCTCATCGCTGAAAGGAAGGAAGCTGAAGATAAAGACAGAGAATACGCCATCAAGCTCACTCAAGAATCTGTCAAAGACCCCAAGCTGAAGCGTATTCCCATTCAAATCCAACGAAAGCTTTGGGAACAAGCCCCGAAGATCGTGGAAAAGAAAGCTGAAGTTTCTCAGACCACCCTGATCTGGTGTAAAGAGAAAATCCACTTCAGATATCGTACAGCGAAGATCAACAAGGTATTCATCTCTGGAAGAACCTCCATCGGAGTACCTATTGTTGACATCAAACTGTTCAGAGAAGATGGCTCATCTGAAACCTTTCGTGCTGACACTGTAAAAAGGTATGGTCTCTCTGAATGGCTGGAGATGAGGTTAGCTATCCAACCATCACAATCTAAGTACAAGGATCATTTCGAAAAGCTGATAAACAGACAGATCGATTTGATATCTTCTTGTGTGGATATTCCTCCTGTTCCTGATCTAAAGCCGAAAAGAAAAAGGGGCTCACCAAAGAAGAAACGTCAAGATTCAAACTTAGGTCCTGTCAGACGAAATGAAACTGGAATTGGTTTCTCTCGCGCTGAAGTACTTGGTCCTGATCCTGATCTATCTGCCCTTGACATCTCTTTGCCACCATGTGAACTTTTCGTCCCTGGTAAAGTCATCAGTAATCCTTATGGAATATTCTTTCTTGACTACGACGGACGTAAATGCTTTCAACGGATCGCTGAGCTTCCAATCACTCCAATCGAACAGCTCAGAGATCTCATCTACTGGTGCGACTTCAGAAAAGACATTCAGGCACGACACCTAAAACCCTTGATTTTTGAAGCTGCTCTGAAGCTAAAGAATAAAGGAGAAAAGGTTCCTGACTGGATGATTCCAACTGAAAAGACAACCCTTGATGAACTTCTCATTAAGGAAGAACCCTTTGAAGGCTGACAACAATCACCACTTTCTCTATTGTATCAGTCATCCTTCAGTACTTGTAATTTATTTCGCTTGTACTTGTAATCTTTCTTATTCATATTGTAACCTGATTCAAAGACTTAAAGAAAGATTTCAGCGAATGTACTTTACTCCATCAGTACTGAAAAGATCCCAGAAAACAGTAAAAGGGACAAATATTTTATGAGTTCTTTTTATCCTTATGTTTTCATTAAATAGCAATTTTCTTTGTTGCTATGTCATAATCAAATAGGGGGAGATTGTTGATACAAACCCTCAGTGATTTGATAATGACCCTATCTTAAATACTTAGTGAAAATTGTAAGTAAACAATATGTATCAGAGTTTCACTATCGCTGATAAGTACTAAGATCTTACAGTACTGCTGATAGGAACTCTCGCACTTTTAGATTAAACATTCAGCGAACACTGTTCACCATATCGCTGAGTCTGTTCAGTCCTTATGGTGATCGCTGATAAGTTAGTGTTTACTTATGATCCCTGAAGACAAGATTCACGTCAACAAAGGTTCTACGCTGAAGTCGAAGATCAAGCTCAAGAACCAGCGACAAGTCTCCTAATGAACTGATGCGGATCAGCGAAGACTCAGATTTGTCCACTCAACGTGAAGTATCAAGTACAAGACTTTAGCTATCGCTGAACTTTATCATTCGCTGAATAGTAAATGATAATCGCTGAATCAACGAAAGCTGATCATGAAGTCCTCCGTACAAAGTACTTTTGTCTTAACCTCCCTTGCACGCCACCGTACGAAATGTCAGAAAAGAACCTCCGAAAATCTAAATCGTACAACCACTCTGATACTACACTGTTCATTCATGCGGCTACTAAGGTTGTCAACAAAGGTCAATGACATGCAACCAATCCGCTGATGACACGTGTAAAGTGTATACTAAATTGCATTAAATGCATGCAGTATATAAAGAGATGAACTCACTTCATTTGAAGAAACTTTCTAACTCTGGACAAGTTCAAATCTCTCTTAAGATAAGATTTTATTAGTAATCTCCTTATCTTTCTTAGTGCAAGAAACCTTAGTGTTCCAACTTGTTTAGATTTAGGTTTATCCTTAATCTTGTTTCCGCAACAAGCTGTAAATTGTTAATGATTTATCAATAAACAATTTAGAAAAGTAAAATAGTGTGTTTGTATTCAACCCCCCCCCCCCCCTCTACAAACTTGTTTAGGCCTTTCGGGACCAACAATTGCACTCGTTCTTCTTAATGACTTATAAAAACATGATGAAATCTCTTGAACTCACTAGGGGTTAGCCTAACCTTTTTATTTGTCGGCATGTGCCACAGGTTCCAGTTGGGGAATAGTACTAGTGATACCGTGAAGGGGTGAGAGGTAGTTGTATGTACGAGAAAGAATTAACTTGGTGAAGTCTTCCGCATTTATTTTGGGAATAGCAACTTGTATCTGGGTTAAGTAACACCCGACCATATTTAGTCTTGGTATGATTTAAGCTGTTGAATGTTGGATTTATTATATGTTTTAAAGTTGAGGTAGCCAATGATGGTTTTGTAGAAATGATGTTATTCTTTGCTCGGTTATTTTATCGAAGTTTTTATTTAGTTGATCTTTCCAAATTTGAGGGTGTTACAGAGATGATGAATCTATTTCAGACTTTCAGACCCGATTTCTTCGATTGGCCAGGTTTTCGGGTGTTATGCCGGTACGACGACCCAACAAATGGATTAGTTCAAATGGGTTTTGAACTGTATATTCAAGAATCAACTTTTGAATCTTCCATTTTCTTCTATCCCTCAACTGGTTGATGCTGGTAAGAATATTGAAAGAGCCGATAAAGAAACCATGGATAGAAAAGTAGACATTAATAAGAAACGGGGACGTGATTTTCAGTCAGGACGTAAAAATAGTAAAAGTTTTAGTAAATCAAGATTCAATAGTGACAAGAATCAATTAAAGTCCAACTCAGGTAAATCTAATGCACCAGGTTTTTCTGCAAGTAATAATCAAGGTTCTTCGGGAGCATCTTCTGCAATCAAGTGTAATCGTTGTCAGAAGTGGCACCGACCAGGGCTTTGTCTTCGAATGACTGGGGCATGTTATTGTTGATCCAAACCCCCAGTGATTTGATAATGACCCTCTCTTATATACTTAGTGAAAATTGTAAGTAAACAATATGTATCAGAGTTTCACTATCGCTGATAAGTACTAAGATCTTCCAGTACCGCTGATAGGAACTCTCATTCTTTAGATTAAACATTCAGCGAAACTGTTCACCATAATTGTCTGAGTCTGTTCAGTACTTATGGTGATCGCTGATAAGTTAGTTGTTTACTTATGATCCCTGAAGACAAGTTTCACGTCAACATAGGTTCTACGCTGAAGTTGAAGATCAAGCTCAAGAACCAGCGACAAGTCTCCTAATGAACTGATGCGGATCAGCGAAGACTCAGATTTGTCCAATCAACGTGAAGTATCAAGTACAAGACTTTAGCTATCGCTGAACTCTATCATTCGCTGATATGAAATGATAGATCGCTGAAACATCGAAAAGTTGTTCGGACTTACCAATACTCCTGCAGAATGGTAAGGTTATTGCATATGCCTCACCCCAACTCAAACCTTTTGAAGTGAACTATCCGACTCACGATTTAGAGCTGGCTGCAGTTATTTTCGCCTTGAAAATTTGGCGTCATTATCTATACCGTGAAACATGCGATATATATTTATTGACCATAAAAGCTTGAAATATATCTTTACCTATACAGAGTTGAACATGCGACAACGATGTTGACTGGAACTACTAAAAGATTATGACGTTCGTATTCAATATCATCCGAGCAAGCTAACGTGGTTGTCGATGCCCTGAGTCACAAACATTCTGGTACAATATCGTGTTTGATTGCTCAACCTCAAGTGGTATTAGGTCTAGAAAGATTAGGTATTTAGTTAGTATGTCGTAATGGGGTCGGTTCCGTAGCCAGTTTGAAGATTGAATCGACATTGATTTCGAGAATCAAAGAAGCACAACAACATAATGGTGAGATTTGGGCTATCTTTGAAAAATCAAAAGATGATCCAAAATCAGATTTTCGGGTGGACGACATGGGTACCATATGGTATCGAAACCGAATTTGTGTACCTTGTTGGTCCCGAAGGGGTTCTACAAGGTGAAAGTTTGTAAAAGGGGGGTTGAATACAAACACAAATTTTTACTTTTCTAAATTGTTTATTGATAAATCAAAATAAAATTTACACTTTGTTGTGGAATAAGATTAAGTAAAACCTAATCTAAACAAACTTAAGAATCACAAAGGTTTTTGCACTTAGAGAATAGATAGAAGGAATAAGTAGAAAAATAGAGATTTTCTACTTGCACTTAGTAGTCCAGAGATCCTTCAAAATGAAGGGGTATTGCTCATATTTATACCCTATGCATTACATGCATGGCAGGAGCACTTTACATGTGTCAACTCTTCATTGGGCGCATGCTTCTGACTTTTATCAAAGACATGATTTGGGTCGCATGGTAAACAGTGTAGGTGGCAGAGTGGTTGTACAATTATGGACAAATGCAAACTTTCTTCTATACCTTCGTACTTTTGTGCAAGAGGATAATAGAAACAATTCTTGAAGCACAAGCTTCATGATCAGCGATCGCTGATGAGATCTTCCATTAGTGAGTCCTAATGTATGTCAGCTGTCGCTGAAGCTTTATTCTTGAATTGTCACGCGTGTGTAGACTTGTCTTGGTTTCAATGATATCCGTTTCAGATCATGAGTAGACTTGTCTTTGTTTATCAACTTTGTCTTCGATGTCAGCGATAAACTCTTTGGTCGCGAGGCTTGTCTTCAGGGATTACATCTAACACTATTACATTAGATATCATCAACGATATTGAACAGACTCAGTATGTTATCACTGATGGCGAAACACTAATACATACATATGTTAAATGCAATTTTCACTAAGTATTCTAAGGGTCGTCGTCAAATCACTAATAGAGTTTGGATCAACAATCTTCTCCTATATGATGATCATAAAGCAACATAAGAAAATTGCCAAGTGTTAAAAAACATATGAATAAAGAGGACTCATAGATGCGTGTCCCATTTACTGTTTCAAGGGATCTTTTCTTATACTGATGGAGTAAAGTACTTTCACTGAAAACATTCATTAAATCATAATCAGATTACATAAGGAAGTTGAAAGTTTAAAGTACAATGGAAACACTATCAAGTACTAAAAGGTTAAAGCTGATAAATTACAAGAAGATTACAAGAAGGGAATCTATCAGCTAGAGTGGTTCATCCTTGATCAGGTCTTTGTCATACGATTCTTCAGTGATCATCCAGTCAGGCACTTCTTCTCCCTTTTGTCTTCTGAGCTTAGCTTCTCTTTGAATATGGGCTTTGATGAAGATACACGGTCTTGACATGTTGCACCAGTAAATAAGATCTTTGAGGTGTTTGGTTGGGCAAATGGGAATTTCTGACTCTCGTTGGAATCTTTGGATGCATCCCAATCATAGAAGATGATTCCACAAGGGACCCCTGTGACCCCAGAAATCAACAACAATTCAAGTATATTGATAGAGATAGAGATATTGAAGTCATCCTCATATTAGATATAATCTTTGGAGTACATGGAAGATGACACTCTCTCTCACACATAAGTAATCTCTCTACATTGTGCCACACTTACAAATGAGCTTCTTAACACATTATATAGTCGAGCCCAAGGCCCACTAAGCACTAAGCCCAAGCCCATTACAAACATAAGCCCTTTACAAAACTTTCACATAATTGGGACATTTTCGGTCCTAACATTCTCCCCCTGAAGTTTTGTAAAGCAAAATCATCAATCTTGAAAATCTTTAGCTTCCCTCCCCCTTGATTTTCTTGGAAAAACTTTAGTGATGCTTTTTCTTCGAATTAAGTCTAGGCTCCCCCTTGAAAGAAGCTCTTACTCTTTATTTTCAACCTTGAAAAAACCGTATTCGATGTACGCCATAACCTCGACTGGATGCACGAGCACATCTTCAAAAAGTAGAAACTCGAGCTCGTTCCGATAAGCCCACAAGAATGATAACGAGCGAGTTTTGAGTGACAAACCAAGTGCAATCACAGTTTATAACAAAGAATCTGTCAATAAACCGCGGGTTGAGTAGGAATTCGGCTTAAGATCTTGGTTCGGATTTGCTCGAAGGAGGAAGCGTTATGTAGCACCCACACTTTATGTTTAGGTCCAAGAAAAAAGTCCCCCTCCCGAGACTTAGCACGGGGGTTCCGCTAACTTCCAGTGAATAGTAGTAGTCGGATGAGTCTTGTACGACTAGATCAGATGAACAGTAACTGTCGGACAAGTCATATACGCCTAAGCCCAATGAACAGTAACTGTCGGACAGCTCTTGTACGACTCGGATCAGTAGTCGACCAAATTTTGTACGACAACTTTGAAGATCAGTTTTGTACAACAGTTATGAATGTTTGAATATCTATATTGTACGACAGTTATGAATATTTGAAGACCTATGTTGTCTGACTAAGATGAACACCAAACGTTGAGTTTTCTGTCGAACACTTTTAACAGCTCCAACACCTCACTAGGTTTGAAGGGTCCTCTTGGTGGCAGTGATAGTTCAAGAGTTGAGAGATCAGGTGGTGGTCCAAGTACTGCTTCTCTTGAGAATTCAATCCCGTTTTGATAAGTAGGTTCTTCAGATGTCGATGCTCGCTTCTTCTTCTTCTTCGCTGGTCTTTGGTTCTGAGGTTGGGGAGGAGGACGTATTTCAACTGTCGCTAACATTTTTTTGATGAGCAAGTTCAAGAACTTTTCCACATGAGCTTTGTATATGGACTTGGATCTTTGAATTGCATCTCTGATCTCTAACCATTCGTCGAACCCAAAATTTTCTAGCTTGAACATAAACATGATCTTCGCTGAGTCATCTTCTCTGATTACTTGGATAGACACCATAACTGAATTTTTCTTACTCTTTCCCGTTATGGTCACAACAGTAATCCTTCTGGGATGGTATCGATGTTCGAGCTTCTTTCTGCACCACGTTAACTCTAAATCGCTGACGACCTTTTCTTTTTGGGCATCCTTAAGTAATTTAGCTTTGACTCTAATCGGGTTCTTTTTCAGTTTCTTATCAGAGACTGAGCTTTGGGCTACCTTAAGGGCATATTTGGCATCCTTTTGGTAAACCGCAAACAACTTCTCAGCTCCGATAGATTCTTCATGTTCTTCAGGACTCATAAATCCGAGCTGATGGATTAGTGCCGACCTTCTTTCTAATAATTCTTCCTCACATCTTTGAAGTGGTCGTGAGGGTCTTGATGGATGTGTCTGCACTTCCTCTTCTTCTTCTTCATCCTCCTCTTCATCAGAGGGGATGTTTACGATGGCAGCTGGAGCAGAAGTAGACTCCTTATTTAATCCTCCCCCTCAGCATGAGGAGGGTCTTCAGCTTGCCTTGGAGTGACCCATTCAGTATTGTATTGCTGAATGTCATTAGCGGCAGCAACATTTTCATTATTATTCTTCTCCCCCTCTTTGTCATCATCCTCAGGGGGAGGGAGTAGTGGAGAGGTAGTAACATCAGCAATAACAACTGTGAAAGTGGAAGGATGAGCGACTTCCAACTTGTCGACCATGTCAAAGAGCTAAGTGAAAGCATCAACATTCTTCGTGACATAGTCCACGACTATGTCAAGGGATCTTCGGTCGCCATCAGTAAAAGATGGAGAGGGGACAGGGGCAGGTTTCTTCAAGTCTGCAAGCACATCAGCAAGGAGTTTATTATTGGCTTAGACCTTTGAAGATAGGTCCGTGACATAGGCGCTGAGGGAGCTGATTGAGGTGGTGTTGGCAAAGACCTCATCTTTTATTTTGGTCACCTCCTCTTGAAGAGTTGATAGCTGATAATTATCAGCTTTATTAGAAAGGGAGAAGGTGAGCTGTTGTAGCGCTCAGCCGGTATTATTCACTACCGTTGTGTTATTCTGCAGGTCGGTGGAGAGGGTGGCGACATTATTGCTGACTTCCTTGAGGGAGGTGTTCACCGTTTCCAAAGTAGGACCTGTAAAATAAAAGATGTTTGAGCACAAGTATGCTCAAGCTTAGTCACCGAAGAAATTATAGGTAGGGAAGATGGAGTACCTGATGGTTCATTGATTTACTTCAAAGTATGTATTCATGTATGCTCAAGCTATACCTTCAAAGTATGCTCAAGCTTAGTCACCAAAGGATTTCCTCCAAAGTATTTATTCATGTCCCGCTCGAGAGGAGTCTCGGACACGGGTATCTGAGGATCTTCGAGAGGAAGACCATCAGGTCCTGTACTTGTCATGAGATCGCGGAGAACGGTCGAATGTGTCTTAGAGAGAGCGTTGGATGACGTGGTAGATGTGTTGACGAAAGACATGGTGGGAGAAGAGACTACTGTTGTGTAGATGGTCGTACTTTGTTGCAGAGAGTCGGGGTGTTCACAGTTCGGTTCGGCTCGGTTAGTAGGAAAAATGTGAACCAAACCGCATAAGGCGGATACCTAGTTACCCAAACCGAAACCAAACTGCGGGCTGAACCAAACCGAACGGAACCGAACCGCAGTTAGTTGGTTAACTGCGGTTCGGTTCACGGTTACCCGAATTTATCGAAAAATATTATTTGCAATATAAAAATAATATCAAAATAAAAAATTTAAACCAATTACATAAAAAATATATAAAAATAATCCAAGAACAATAAATTAAAATAAGTTTTATTGTTAAAAATATCTACTATTTGGTTGATGATTACTCAAAAATTAAATAGTTAATATTAAATATAATATTATTAATTGAATTATATATATATCGGTTCGGATCGGTTACCCGCAAATACCTATAACTTAAAATCGAAACCGATCCGCAAATACCCGGTTTTCTTGGTTTTCGTTTTTTCCGGTTTTCGGTTTTTTCGGTTTCAGATCAAACGGTTCGGCTCGGTTTTCCGGTTTTTTTGAACACCCCTAGCAGAGAGGCATTGGCGGTGCCTAAAGCTATACCTTCAGTTCTTTGAGGCACTAAGGTTGATGGGGTAGAGGCCAGGGTAGAGGCAACAATAGAAGAGATCGCTGAAGCAGATGTTGTGGCGTCAGGAGTGGTGGAGCGAACCACGAAGGCGTCGAGAGAAGCCTGTGAAGAGGAAACCCCTGAGGTTGGAGTTGTTGTTGTTTTTGTAGTTTGAGGATTCTCCTTTTGTTGTCTCTTGGCCTTTTTAGTGTGACCAAGAGGGGTTATAGAGCGTTTTCTCTTGGAAGAGGTGGTTGTAGCAGTTTGGGAAGCCACGAGGAGTTAAACCATTGGTATCGCTGCTGAAGTTAAAGAAGTGGAGGTGGAGAGAAGGCGTTGAAGGTTAGAAAGACTTACTTATTGTCATCTCGTACATCGAGGATTCGGACCCCAAGTTTGGGTACTGAAAATCACTCTCGATTGGGTAGAGGGTTTCAGAAAGTGCTGAAGAAGCATCGAGATGAAGCGAACATAGGCAACGTTGATTTCCCTATCAGGCTTTTCAATCTTGACCATAATGTCATCGAAGATCATACGGGCGTAGTCCACGTTCCTACCCGTGATCACTGAGTAACCAAGGTCTAGAGCGACACTGTTGTCTTGGTCCATCGATTCAATGTTTTCACCCATACTTTGGATGAAATGGGCGAAAAGGTAGTTGAGCTTTGAAGGCATTTTTTCCTTAAAGATTTTGGTCAACTTGCGGTCAGGTTCCTGTTCTTGGTTTCCCATTCATAGTCCGTCACATCAAGGAAACAGAAGAGTTCTTCGTCAGAGGGAGTGTCAGCGTAGGTTTTGTTGACAGGGAGGTTCAGGCATTGACGGATCCCTGAGGGAGTGATGCTCCCTTCGCCATGTTCGGTTTAGAAAGAGATCACGGTCACCATCTTCCCTGACTTCAGGGTCTTCTCGGTTCTCTCAGCAGTATACCAGAACTGCTGGAGAAGGCTCTTATGTGATGGCGGGTAAACGGTTAGAGCGTAGGAGATGGGAAAGTTTTTGAGAAAGGTAGCTGCTTCCTCTAGGTGAGGTGAGGGTTTTGATTTTGGGAAATTCAGCAATCCGAGGTGGTTGTTCGACTTGATCTGTATCGCTGACAGTTCAAACTTTACATTCTTGGACTTGGTGAAGGTGGTAGCTTGAGAGGCCATTTCTGTTAATGGAAGAACAACAATGGAAATGCAGAAAGTTTCTTAGAATATAATTTTTAAGAAAAAAAGGTCTAAGAAGAAGAAAAAAAACAGTTTTACCAGTTTCCTTTTTGGGAAAGAAAAAGTAAATAGTGGTTTTTCCAATTTTCAATAGATGAAAATGGTAGAAAGATGTAGTTTACCCGTTTCCTTTTAGGGAAAGAAATAGTAACTTACATTTACGATGAAAGAGAAAGTGTTTAAAAAGAGTTTTTGTTAATGTCAAAAATCACCCAAAGGATAACTTAAGGTTGATGTGGAACTTTTAACAACTAAAGAAAAGGATCTTAAGACAAACAACACAATCGCAAATAAAAAGTAAATAAGACAAGAGAATTGGTGACGCGGAAACCCCAAACAAGGGAAAAAACCGCGTCCGACTTGTGAAAGTCGACGGTGCACTATGGTCGCCAAACCGGGGCGAAATCCTTTGGTAACAAGTGTCTTGTGTACAATAGATTACAATAAGAATAAAAGTAAACTTAATCGTAAGCTAATGTTGTGCATCGTGCGTAAATCGTGCGAAAATAGACTGTAGTCGTGCGAATTGAATTGCTCGTCGTGCGAAACTTGCGTGAGTGATAATTGTTCAAATGATCTGATGATTACTGTTGTATTGCGTAGAATTTTAGAAGTGTAGTTGTGAATGCGTAGATGATTGGTTATGGAACATGCCTTTATAGCTCTTGGCAGCATTGAATGTGTATTGATGACTTGTTTGTAACCACCGTCGGGTCTTTAATGTTATTAAGAGCTCGTCCGTTACTGGCCGTTGTACCATGATTGCTTGCGGACCTGCATTAATGGAACAAAGAAAACGGTTGTTGACTGTTAACGGTTAGTATAATCGTACGACCGTCTTGAGTCTCGGACGTAGGTCGTATGAAACTTACGACCATCATAGAAATGTACGACCAAATATACGATGGTAAATAACCTACAGGACCTTATCTTAATACAAGAATGGTCTTACATAAATGTCATATGTGTTATTTATCATCGGTCGTGAGGTGTGGATTTTTATCCAAACAGTTTGCCCTCAAAATTTGAATTTAGGTGTGAAATTTGAATTTTAAATCTGACGAAGTAACTTGACACGTGTCGCATGGGGAGAGGGTTTGGTCGAATCCCAACCGTCTTGGTTCGACTTGAACCGAGGGAGACGAAGTGTCGTGATGTCATGACGACGTGTCAGAGACATGGAGCCGTTATAGGACAGGTGTCGTTCATCCGGACGTTGCATGCGAAAATGTGGTGGGCAGCTGTCGACCATCCGCTGGACTGATCTGACACGACGTTGCTATAAATATCGCGATACCGGAGATCATTTCCTTTTTTACGCTTGCGATATTTTCAGAGAGAGATACTTTAGAGAGATTCAGTTGTATGAGCTTCCGCTTGCTTGCTCGAGGTTTTAGAGATCTAAGGTACGATCTTTATTCTTTTCAGCATGCGGAAAAAAACAATAGCTAGGAAGACCACCACAAATAGGGACCTTATGGACCTATATGTAGCGCAAATCTCTGTCCCAGATTTTTCTGTATCCTCCGAGCCAGCGAGCTCTTTTTAAGAGGATTCTTCATTCTGTACGAGTATCCTTTTAGAATAGGATTCCGGTGGCCCTTCTCTCCCTTGGTCAGGGAGTTTCTGGACGCTTTTGACCTCTCTCCTGGACAAATCTTTCCTGAGTTTTGGCAGATTTTTCAAGAGATTGATCGGATCACCGCTGATTGGGAAGCGCCTTTCACGGTGAGCGAACTCCTAACGACGTTCGACGTCAGGTCGGACGACCATCATCGATATAGCATGTCCTTCAAGCTGAGGGGCATATATACTCTGGTCCTGATACCCCGGTCCATGACCGTGGGTAGAAGGCCAAGTATGTCATTGGTCGAGTGCTGACGCTCGATCGTATAGACGAAGATTCCTCCTGGGTCGCATCTGGGTGGAACACCAGGGGTATATATATATATATATATACTACATATATAAGCATTCAAGACAAATGTCTTAAGTGCAACTTATAAAGCCTAACATACAACAATTTTATGCATAAAATCCAAAATCTCTTAAAATACAACTTAAGATGCCTAAGGTACAAACTTTCAATGCATTTATTTAATAAATGAGAGAGGTTGCTTTTTCAGATACACACACAAACGCCCATACCGGAGTTTCTGCCTCTCCAAACACACACGCCTCTGCCATACCGAGTTTCTGTTTCACGACTGCAATCAACGCTCCATACCCAAACACAACCATACCCAAATGCAACCATGTTTTTCTTCATCTACTTCTTCAAGACCATACCTTCAACACGCTTTCTTAATCTTGCATATAAATCAAGACCATGGATTCAGATAAATTTTCAAAAAATCGCACGGAGCTTCAACAAACATCACTTCTCCTCTCTTGTTCGATTTTGATTTTAGGTAAAAACCCTAACTCTTAGATTTTGATTTTTGATTTGGGTTCACAATTTGGTATCATATGATTTCAATATTGTGACAGAGAAAACCCTAACTGTGAAGGTGTGATTCGTTTTGATTTTGAATGAGAAACATATGATTTCAACATATGTTTCTGCTTCACAAATCACTTAACGACTTGGGTTCACAGATAGGATTTCAACATTGGTATCTTATGATTTCAACATTTTTATTTTGTTTTCGATTTTGTTCTCTGCTTCTTGGCATTCAACAAGTCGCACGGAATTAGTGAAGTGAATCAGTTTGTCATGCATAATGGAATTGAAAGAAATATTTTACTTATTTCAGTTCAATATGACCTCAATCGAAGTGAAGGTAGATAAAGAAATGAGGTCTATTTTAAGCACAAATCTAAATTAAATCGGAGTTTAACACATATTTCATATCATCCTAATTCTTGACTTTGTTCGTAAGATTGATGTTTATGTTAAGACACGCTCAAAGTTGAATGGATCAATCAAGTAGACAGTGAGTTGGAACAGATCAACCTGGGGCCACCTCTTATTTAGGAGAGATCATGGTGTTTGATTACTCATTTGAGATGCATTCCAGGTGTTTGATTGAAGGCCTGATTTGCTGTTCAATGCATTCTGGAGAGGTGCCACAACAAGGTAAAATTAAATTTATGTTTTTGGTTTGGTTTAAATATAGGTTTTTGGTTAGATTTTGTCTTTAAATGTGTTAAGAGCAGAGTGCCAACACAGGTAGCATTGATCAATATATATGATTTTTATGGCATTCTTAATGAATAATTTGTTTGGCCTTGGAATCTTTTAGTTTTAAATGAAATATTAACCAACTAAACTTCTAAAGAAGACTAACAAATGAAGCTACATGAGATTTGTTTTTTGAGTCTTTTAATCAAGGTGTACCAAAATTTATAACAACTCTTGCCAACTAAATAAGATTTGCGATAACTGGTAACAAAAACCATAGGTATTGGTGAGTTACCAATTTTCTATTGAGAAAGTAGTAGTAGCCTTGGATTTCTTGTACTTAAAAAAGTGGTATCTTTGACATTAAAGGATTAAGCAGTCTTATGGTTTTTCTTAACTTACATCTTTCATGGTGTTGCATGAACAGATGTATGTATTGTTGGTGTTGCACGCACACCACTTGGTGGGTTTCTTGGTTCTCTTTCAACTTTACCAGCCACCAAACTTGGGTCCATAGCAATTGAATGTAAGTTCACTTTCCTTTTTCAGAATCTGGAGCAGGGGTACCTTTTCTGTTGTTCGGCATTTCCTACATAATTGTTTGGATTGACATTAAATTATTCCCCAACTCTGTTTAGAAGCGTGTCATACATTTTTGAAGATTGCATGCATCTTTTTTAAGATTAAATGGTGAATAACTCCATGGCGAGTGTAACATGTTTTCTTGGTATTGCAGCAACCATGTTGGCCGCACAGAGTATCCAATTGGGTCAAAATGATATAGTTGTGGCTGGTGGTATGGAAAGCATGTCTAATGTCCCCAAATATATTGCAGAAGCAAGGTTAATGTCTTCTGTCTTCTGTTTTGGATAAATTCAATTAAGCTTTTGAAGTGTGAGGTTATTTATTTAATGTTACAACAGGGGGAATTTTTAATCATAAATAAATTTGGCAGTGTCTAACAATTACTTATTAGTTTAAATTATTAAGAAGTCATGTTGTTAGGTTAACAGATAGGTGCAAGTCATTGTACTGCAGTTTCTGATAAATTGAAACTTGTCCTTTGGTAAGTAACTTTCTTGAAGGAAGTGATAACGTGAAAATGCGTTAGAATGATTTTTTGTGAACATGGGGTGGTCCATACACTACCAAAAAGGAATTGGTATCAAATGGTGTCCCAAATTACAGATTCATAAAGTACGCTAAGATTAGTTTTTATATTGATAGTTTTTCTGCTTCTCTAACTTAGGTGTCCACTATTTTTTTCTTAAGGATGTTTCTGTTAGATGTCCGTATCGTGTAGTTCAAATAGGTGGTTTTTAATTTGTATACTTCCATATCATGTATTTCAGTTAGGTGGGTTTGACTTCTACACTTTTACCCCTCATGTATGTTAATGCCAAAACTTGTTTGTTGTAGTCTTCTGGTGCTGGAAAGTGGAAACCTACATTACAAAGCATCAATTTCTTATGCTTCTAACCATTCTTCACACCTTGGGGGATTAAATGAAATATCTCTTGATCATTGGTTTCTGTTTCCCTGTTCTGGTGTATTTGCTCCAATGTGCAAACCTTATAGGCATAAGAATGCATTGTCAACTGGCCCAACCCCATAGATTCTTTTCTACATCCTGCTTTTCTGTGCATTTCTCTTTCAGACGTTAATACGGGTTTTATTCGTTTATTTTGCTGAGAAGCCATGGCACTATTCCTTTGCACATAAAATTTTGATTACCATTAGTTGAGAATTGTAAGTGCTCATAAAATCTCCGTGAACTGTTTATAACTGCAGGAAGGGATCTAAGTTTGGACATGATACTCTTGTTGATGGGATTCTGAAAGATGGGTTGTGGGATGTTTTCAACGATTTTAAGATGCGGAACTGTGCTGAAATATGTGCAGATACACATGGAATAACAAGAGAACAACAGCCCCTGTCAAACTCAAAGCTGTCCAAACAGCCCCTGTCGAACATTAAGCTGTCCAAGCAGCCCCTGTCGCAGTGAAGCAAGTCTGACTGAAAGCAAACACTTCCAACAGCCCTGCTATTGCTTCTGTGTACTGTTGAGGTCATAATAGATAAATATGAGCATTGTTTCAATCATAGATGTTAAAAGCGCGCCTGAGGCGCGCCTAGGCTCTGAGGCTCATAAGGCTCAAGGTCTTGGGCTTTTCTGAAGTGGAGGCTCGTCGTATTCACGAGGCTCACTAAGGCCCTGCGCCTTGGCTGTGGCGCCCCGTGCGCCTAGGCGCGCCTCATAAAGAGTTATTAAATACTTAGTCAAACCCTAATATTAAATAAGTTATCTCATCTCCTAACTTCTTAAAAATAGATTTATTAAATAGACGACATAAGTCAAACCATAATATACCCAGACCTTAAAACTTCTCCCTCACAACTCAGGCTTTAAACCCTTCTCCCTTTTGCCTTTATCTAAGTATTGTTGGTTGTTGCATTGGAGGCTTCTACTTGCTGCATATTTGAGTCGTGTAACTGTATGTGTGTGTGTTTATATGTAAATACAAACATTTTTATAATATGCGCCTCGCATTCCTGAGGCCCACGCCTCACGCTTGCGCCTCACGCTTGCGCCTCACGCTTGCGCCTCGCGCCTAGGCCCCAAGACCCCTTTGCGCCTAAGTGCGCCTTAAGCCTTTAACAACTTTGGTTTCAATTTATTCTTTGAGTACATGTTATGAGTTTGTTAGATATCTTATAAATTTTAAACTATTCAAGTTAATTATGCATATTTAAAGAGCAGATCGTTTTTATTTTGGTGATATCTTGTATGGCTATATACTCAAACTCATTATATAGGTGTATAGTTTGCTGCCAAACCATTGTCAGTCACCTTATGCACTTTCTTGTCATGTAAAAGAAAGAAAAAACAGTGTTATTTTAATGCAACACCAAACATAAAATGGAAATAAGTTAGAAGACTCCATAAACCTACAAACCTACATGAAAGATAGTCCATGTGCATTCATATGGCATTGCCAACCCCCTCCATGTCATCCTTTTTTCTTTTTCTTAATACCATAGTTTCACAAAAAAACAAATAAATGACATGGTTAAAAGGAATGGGACCATAACCATAAGCATAAACCCAAAAAGATGCATTTATTCTACATAATATCATGATTACAAACATTTAATGGCATAGTCAATCTCACTCAACCTGTAATGGTTGTTAATACTTGTTCAATAGCTGTGCCTAGTTCATAATCAAATAAATATTGTGCAGAATTTTAATTTTAGAATTTTGTAGATCTTCTCCTTGAGGAAATAGATGTAGATATGCTTTAATGAGTATCTTATGCTTTTGTATCTAAAAGTTTTGATGTAAATGTATTATAGGTGGTATATATATTATATATATATAGGCGAAAAGCCGTGTGTGAAGTTGAGTTTAACATGAGAAGCATGAGGTGTGGATCCGAACCATTGATTATTTACGTAAATAATGATTATTTACTTGGTCAATTGGATATACTTCATGTTCTACAACTTGGATTACATAATTTCTTAGGTGAGTATGCTAAATCCATATTAACCTCGTATACATACATATTATATACATATAGACGTGTGCTTTGTATTAATTTTTCGTTGTCTATTAATAATTGCATCTTGTTGTGCCGGGTAAGAATCGTGATCTTCTCATCTTATTTGGTGAGCCTATCATATGAAAATCATAACACTCTTTTACTGGTTAAAATTCTCGGCCTTTGTCATGCTTTTCACGAGGTACAATACAATCTTTGCCACTGTAAGGTAATTGAGTAGTTAAACATTTTGGCATTTTGTATATAAAATAATGTAAAAAACCCGGAGTTAGGGAATGTCCGATAGTGGCTTAATGGTAAGACTCTCCATCGATCTTATTCACCGCTCTTACCGAGTAGGATTCATGACCCTTGCCAAGTTCATCAGGTAAAGTAAATGACCTGGGTAAGCGTTTAGTAAACGATCCCTATGTGTAATTCATATCATCGTTAAAATCTCCTATAACAAAACTACTAAAGCTTTAAAATCGTTTATATTTATGGCTCCTGCCGCATTGCGCGGGTACACTGCTAGTATATATATATATATATATATATATATATATATATATATATATATATATATATATTAACATGTCGTATGTTTTAACGTTGTCTTTTTCTTTTTACTAATTTTGGCCATATGTTTTAGGTATCAATTTTGTCGGGGTTGGGCCTGCTCCTGACTCTAAAGAGAAAGTTGCAAGAGTCATTTCTTGCGGTGTCGAGGAGTTGTTTGACTCTCCCTATCGTACGACTGTTGGAACTTCGGAAGCCGAAGAAAGAAGTCGATAAGAGACTTCGACAAGTAAGTGTTTTCTTAATCGTACATATTTAATTCTGAGCCGTACGATAATACCTGACGTTTGTCGTTTTTTGCAGGCGATTCAGAGATGCAGTCCACTTCGAGCAAGTCGAAGAAGGAAGCGTAACTAGCTCTGGCCCGCAGGGCCAAAGAGCTGAAGCAGAAGAATCCTCCGACTTCAGGGTCGGAGGCTTTGAAAAAGACGAAGTCGGTTCCCCCGAGGGAGCCGTCATCGACGGGTGGAGACCCTACGACAGTCTCCACTCCTGAGAAGGTGAAGACGTCTTCTGATGTGCATGGGGCGACGTCGACGCCGCCTGGGTTATCCGCTGGTGGGGAGAGGGGAAAAGGTCCTCAAGTCAAGGGGATCCCTGAAGTTACGACGGTTAATTTACCATTGCCGTCTAACTTCTTGGTGGACGACGTCCTGGATAGGGCGAAGATTTTCCCAGACTTGGAGAAATTCCTTCTGTCAGCCTTTAAGGAACACTATCCGGGCGTTTTTGTGGATGATACGGGGTCTCATGTCGCAGGACTATCCTTTCTAATATGTCCTTTTTACTTTTCGTCGTAAGATTTTTCCTCTCTGACAATATAGACTTACCTTATGTTTTCGTGCGACTGCAGGCGTTCCAGGCGTCTTTGTGCCATTTTGGCCAACTGGAGGAGCTTGTTGATCCAAACCCTCAGTGATTTGAAAATGACTCTTTAAACACTTAGTGAAATTTGTAAGTGAACAATATGTATTAGAGTTTCACTATCGCTGATAAGTACTATGACTCAACAGTACCGCTGATAAGAAACTCATGCTCTTTAATTTTAACATTCAGCGAACATTGTTCTTCAATAGAGCTCTGAGCCTGTTCAGTCCTTTTGGTGATCGCTGATAGTTTAGTTGTTTACTTATGATCCCTGAAGACAAGTTTCACGTCAACAAAGGTTCTACGCTGAAGTCGAAGATCAAGCCCATGTACCAGTGAGAAAGTCTACTAATGAACTGATGTGGATATCAGCAAAGCCAAGACATGTCCACTCAACGTGAAGTATCAAGTAGAAGACTTCAGCGATCGCTGAGCTTTATCACTCGCTGATAAAGTATTGTTCAACGAACGCTGATCATGAGGTTTACTCTACAAGTTACTTTGGTCTGTCCCCCTTGCACGTCTTCGTACGATAATGTCAGAAAGGACATCCCTTTTGTCCAGGATCGTACAACCAACTCTGATTCTACACTGTACACCATGTGGCTACTAGGTTGTCTACAAAGGTCAAACCATGCAACCAATCAGCTGCTGCCACGTGTAAAGTAATACTGAAATGCATTAAATGCATGCAGTATATAAGAAGAACCCTACTTCAGAAATGAAGTGCTCGGCCATCTTCTTATTTCTCTCTTAGTGTTAGAATATTATTCGTAGTATTCTTATCTCCTTTCTATCTTAATTCTAGTGCAAGAACTTAGTGTTCTCATAACTTGTTTAGATTAGGATTAGTCCTTAATCTTGTTCCGCAACAAGTTGTAAATTGTTTGATTATATCAATAAACAATTTAGAAAAGTAAAATCTGTGTGTTTGTATTCACCCCCCCCTTCTACCAACTTGTATAACCCTCCAGGACCAACAAGTGGTATCAGAGCAGATTTGTTTAATCTCATAAACAAGATCTCGCTTATACTAATCTTTTTTCTTCCTTGCTATTTCTCATAATGGCTACCAACACAAACACAAACTATATTGACAATGGTTCTTTTGCTAAACCCTCTAGATTCTCCAGAGATAACTTTAATCTATGAAAAAATAGGATGATACTCTTCTTAGAAGGTGTAGACCCAACTATACCTTATTACATCGAAAATGGTGCATACATTCCTGTTAGAATTGATCCTGAAGTTCCAACCACTGAGAATAGAGCTGCTATTCCAGAAAGATTGGTTCCAAAGGAAATTCATATGTGGACTGATGAAGATAAGAAGAAAGTGGCTCTCGACACTAAATCCAGATCCATCCTCTCCATGGCTCTTCCTGACGAAGTCTACCATTCCGTCATGAACCTGAAAACCTCCAAATCCATGTGGGACACAATCTGTGTTCAATATGAAGGTACGTCTGAAGTCCAGGACTTAAGAAAGATCAACCTGGTAAGACAGTACGAAAGCTTCATTTGTGGTAAGAATGAAACTCTCTCTGAAGTTCATCAACGTTTTAACTACTTAATAATTGATTTGAAAACTGTTGGTAAGGAATATTCTAACTTTGAAATCCTGACAAAGTTCTTAGAATGTTTACCTGAAAGCTGGGACAGTTATTCAATGTGTCTCAAGCTGTCAAAGGATCTAAAATCTGTGACTCTTTCTATCTTATATGGCACTATGCTCAATCATGAGCAATCGAGTCATCTTAAGTAGAATCTTGTAAAATATTCCAAAAGCACCCCTGTCGCTTTAATCTCAGAGTCACCTTCCACTCAGCGATCTTCTATTACTATCACTGAGTTGGAGACTAACTCTGAATGCTCATCAGATCCTGACTCTTTAGATCTTGATGAATCTATGGCTCTCCTATCTAATAAGTTCAGGAGATTCGCCAAAAAGAAAAACTTCAGAAAGAACAAACCTCTTGCTCTCACTGACAAGCCTAGATCATCAACCTTTGTTGATAAGGCTACTGCTACTTCCTATAACTGTGAAAAGATAGGACATTTTGCTAGTGAGTGCAGGTCAAAGAAAGTTTCTAGAACCTCAACTTTCTCCAAGAAATCCTCTAACCCCAGGGCTAGAGATGACAAGTATCAAAAGCTGAAAGAAAGGTATGCAAAGCTGAAAGGCTTTAAGAAGAAAGGCAAAGGCCTGATGGCAGACTATGATTGGGCTGCTTCTGATGAAGAAGAATCATCTGACTTTGAAGATGATGATGAGGCCAATCTATGTCTCATGGCCAAACTTGAAGATGTGGAATAAAATTTTGACATTCCTTCTACTTCAGTCTCTGCTACCAAGGTATCACCTGTTTTCTTTACCAATATTTCATATATTGATGAAGCTAATAGTCTTCGAAAGATCGATCTCCTGACTATGAGTTTATATGATGCCATGAATGGCAAAACTATTGTTGAAAATCAAAACCTTGATCTCACTGAACAACTTAAAAATTGTCACCTTCAAATAGAAAAGCTTTCTAAAATTGAAGAAAATCTAAAAGATCAAGTTCATATAAATCAGCTAGTCAAAATCGAACGAGAAGAAGCTATCGTTGCATTAAAAGCTGAAAAAGCTACTGTTGATGGATGGTATAAATCCTCAACAACGATCACTGGGATAATTAAGTCTCAGATTCCTCTGAGCAACAAACGTGGTCTTGGTTACAACGCTGACGCTGAAGAACCAACCACTGACTATTCCATGCTTAAGTTTGGGATGTTCGTGTCCTCTATCCATGACACTTCATCTTCTCAGTGTTCCTCTTCAAAAACTCCTACCCCTGAGGAAAAACCTACCTTAGTCACTAAAGATAAAGGTAAGGAAAAAGTGTTAAATCAAAAACCTCAGAAGGGTACCTTTGTACCTAAGCTGAATGCTTCTAAAGCTTCAGTGACTTATCCCTCTACTTCTAAGAACAAGATCCCTGGATTTATTCAGCGATCTACTCCTAGAATCAAAGTGGATATTATTGGTAAGAAATCCGAAGAACTAATCGTTCCTCCCATTTCTAATGCCAAAGGTATACTTGGTGCTGGCCCTGCTCATTTAAAATTAAAGGGTAAGCATGCAAATGGTCCTAAAGCTACTTTTAGCTATAGGAAATGTTATCACTGTGGACTTACTGATCATATTGCTAGTAAGTGCCCCACAGCCACCAAAGCTGAAAAGTTAGCTAAGGTGAAGATTATTGCCCCCAAGGCAAAGAAGACCACTGAGGTTAAGAAATTAACCAAAGTTAAGACTGACACCAAAGCTAAATCTTCAAATGCTGCGAAGACTGCTGAACCTTCTACTTCCTCTACCACCACTGACAAATGTGGACCCATGGTTAAATGGGTGCCCAAGTAAAACTAATCTTCCTTTGTTTGCAGGTTAGGAAGGGTATCTGGTATCTCGATAGCGGATGCTCTAGACACATGACTGGAAAGAAAAACCTGCTCACTGAATATAAGGAAGAGAAAGGTCCCTCTGTGACTTTCGGTGGAAATGGAAAAGGCTATACCCGAGGTTTTGGTGTACTCTCAAATGGTACAACAACCTTCAGAAGAGTCGGACATGTTGAAGGACTAAAGCATAATCTTGTAAGCATCAGTCAGCTGTGTGACAAGGATAACCAAGTGATTTTCACTAAGGAATCCTGCTTTGTCACTGACAAAAAGGAGAAGATAGCTCTCAGCGGTTATCGTATGGAAAATGTTTACGTTATAAACATGGACGCTACAACCACTGAGAACTCATGTTTCTTCTCAAAAGCCTCATCTGATGTCAACTGGCCATGGCATAAGAGGCTCTCCCATCTCAACTTCAAGACACTGAATACTCTTTCTTCTAAAGAGTTAGTCACTGGTCTACCTCAACACTCATACGCCAAGGTGTCCTTATATTCAGCGTGTGAAAAAGGGAAACAGACCAAAGCAAGCTTCATGTCTAAGCAAGTTTACTCAGTGTCATTTCCTATACAACTTCTCCATATGGATCTGTTTGGCCCTGTTAACAAATAATCCATCGCTGGAAAGAAATATACTTTGGTCATAGTTGATGAATTCTCTCGCTATACCTAGGTAATGTTTCTCCGTTCTAAGAGTGACACCCCTGAAGAACTCATCACCTTTGTCAGGAAAATGGAAGTCCTGAACAACATGACCGTTCGCTCAATAAGGAGTGATCATGGGACTAAATTCAAAAACAGTTCTCTTGATTCCTTCTTTGAAAGTAAGGGTATTTCTCACAACTTTTCCTCAGTGAGAACACCGCAACAAAATGGAGTCGTTGAAAGAAGAAATCGAACTATCATCGAAGCTGCACGTTCAATGCTCAGCGATTCTCATCTACCTACTCAGTTTTGGGCAGAAGCCGTCAACACTGCTTGTGTTACTCAAAACAGGTCGCTGATAGTCAAAAGATTCAAGAAGACAGTCTATGAACTCTTTCATGGGAGAAAGCCTTCAATTAGCTTTCTTCACATTTTTGGATGTTAGTGTTTCATACTGAACAACAGAGATGTCCTTGGAAAGTTTGATCTTAAGGATGATGATGGAATCTTTCTTGGATACTCCTCAGTTTCTAAAGTCTTCAGAGTCTTCAACCGTAGAAGACAAACTGTAGAAGAAACTATCCACGTCACCTTTGACGAATCCCGTTCAGAAAATTCTAGACCTTCTGCTGATACTGAAGAACTGAATCAATGGATGTTTTCTCATCTTGGTGATTCAGAAGACATTCCCACTCCTCATACTCATACCGCTGAAGATGATGGTCCTACTATCATCCCAAGCATGCAGACTAGTGAAGCTGAAACATAATGGGTCTCAGCTGTTCCTTTAAACACTATGCCTGCCTCTGAACCTTCTGTCTCAAACATACCATCTACTTCTCAGCAATCAGTGAATGAAATGACATCTGCACATATTCCTCTCTTGGCTGATATACCAGAAGTTGTTGAAGCCTCATCTTCAGCTCCTCCAGAAGTTCAGATTGAGCTATCAACTTTCGCTCTGGCTCAGCGATGGACTATAAATCACCCTATGGAACAAATTCTTGGTGATCCAAACGCTGGTGTTCAGACTCGACGAAGTGCAGGTAATATTTGTTTATTTATTAACTTTATTTCTCTGATTGAACCAAAGAAAACAGATGATGCCCTCCAAGATCCAAACTGGGTCAGTGCTATGCAAGAAGAGCTAACTAAATTTGAAAGAAACAAAGTTTGGAAGCTTGTTCCTCGTCCATCTGACAAGTCAGTGATAGGCACTAAATGGGTCTATCAAAACAAGTTGGATGAACATAGAACTGTAACACGCAACAAGGCTCGACTCGTTGCTCAGGGATACAGACAAGAGGAAGGAATAGACTACGACGAAACCTTTTCTCCAGTGGCAAGACTAGAAGCCATTCCTCTTTTCTTAGCTTACACTGTACACAAAGACTTCAAAGTTTATCAAATGGATGTCAAGTCAGCATTCCTAAATGGAAAGCTGAATGAAGATGTCTACGTGGAACAACCTCCAGGATTCTCAGATCCTACGCATCCAGGTTATGTTTATAAACTGGATAAGGCACTCTATGGCTTAAAGCAAGCTCCTCGTGCATGGTATGACACTCTCTCATCTTATCTCCATATTGAAAATTTTGAGCGTGGTAAAATTGATAAAACTCTATTTTTCAGGAAAGTTAAAGGTCATATTATTCTTGTTCAAATATATGTCAATGATATTATATTTGGTTCTACTAACCCTAACCTTTGTACTCGTTTCTCTGAAAGGATGAAAGCTGAGTATAAAATGAGTATGATGGGTGAGCTAACATATTTCCTTGGTCTTCAGATAAAACAAAATGAAAAGGGAACTTTCATTAATCAGGGAAAGTATGTTAAGGATATGCTGAAGAAATTTGATTTAACTCAGAGTTCAGCTACCCCCTATGGCACCGCCGCTGACACTAAACAAGGATCCTAAAGGAAAACCTATTAATGTCACAGCATACCGTGGGATGATCGGCTCTCTCCTGTATCTTACAGCTAGCCGACCTGATATTATGTATGCAACTTGTTTGTGTGCACGATATCAAGCTGAACCTAATGAATCTCATTTGATCGCTGTCAAGCGAATCTTTCGTTACCTTAAGGGTACTCCTAACCTAGGTCTTTGGTATCCCAAAGACTCATGGTTTGATCTAATCGCCTATTCAGATAGTGATTTTGCAGGTTGCAAATTGGATAGGAAAAGCACCACAGGAGGCTGTCAGCTCTTGGGTGGAAAGCTGGTGAATTGGACAAGTAAAAAGCAAAACTCAGTGTCCACCTCAATCGCTGAAGCTGAGTACGTAGCCGCTGGAAGCTGTTGTTCTCAGGTCTTGTGGATGAGAAATCAACTACTGGACTATGACCTTCAGCTCTCAAAGATTCCAATCTATTGCGACAGCACAAGTGCCATCGCTATAGCCAATAATCCAGTGCTACACTCAAAGACCAAACACATCGAAATCAGGTATCACTTTATCATAGATCATGTGATGAATGGTGATATAGAACTTCATTTTATCCCAACTGACTTTCAGTTAGCTGATCTGTTCACCAAACCTCTTGATGAGACAAGATTTAACTTTCTCATCAACGAGCTTGGAATGCTGAACTTAGAAGAGTAAAATCTTCAACGGTTCACATTCGATCAGGGATAAAACAAGCATGTATAACCCATTTCTATCACCTTCTCTCTGAATAAAATTGATTCGCTGATATCAAGGTATGTTCTCTCTTGCTCGCTGACGTTCGCCTAGAATTGAAAGATTTCAAAAACAATTTGCATCGCTGAATATCTCTTCCTTTCAGTGATACTTTGAAATTTCTAAAACTAACACTAATACTTCTATTCAGTGCTTCATATTTTCCAAAATATCCCAGAGTTTTCAAAAACCTCAGAGACATCCTAAAATATGAAAGGACGTTTGATACGTCATCAAACGGATAAACCCTGGCACGTTCTTTTTCTGACACACGTTTGCACGTTTCGTTTTCCTTAACCAATCGTATGCAAACACATGTCCGTGTCATCATGAAAAACTTTTCCCGCTCAAGTTTTTCTCTCTCTAATTCTCACTATATAAACCCTTTGAGTTTATATTTTTTCCTTTACGCGAACAACTTCTCTTCCAAGAAAGAACACTGTTGCATTTTGAACTCTCGTTTCCAGAAACTGTTCATCTTCAATCTTCAACAACTAAGGTTAATATTCATGTTATTTACCTTTTGTTAACTTGTTTCTGATCATATCTTTGTTTTTAAAAGATCAAACAAAAGAACATTCATAAAATAAAATCATTTTCTTTTCATGATTTTATGAACACAATCTTCATGGTTGTTCTTCAAGTTTAAAAGAAAAAATTTAAACTTGTTCTTCATATGTTTTTCCAGAATCCTTATTTTTAAAGGAAACTGGAAAATAAGGCATTCACTAGTCTTTGAATCTTTACCAAAACTAGAAAAACCCTAATCTCTATTAAGATACTTTTGTCTGAATGGAATGTGCAAAAACCCTAAAAATCCTTTTTGGATATCTTATTCATCTTGAGATCTTATGTTTCCTCTTTTTTATATGATAAACAGAAATGGCATCCTCTGAAGCTCCTTCTGCTAAGACCCCCACTGCTGCTGAAGTCACTGAATTCACTAAAGCTCCTAAGGTCAAGTTCGAACTCAAGAAAGTTACCTTTCAAAACAATAATCCCTATGCTCTCTTCGACTTCCCTGAAAAGAAACACGTCACACATCTTGATGATGCTGTGAACTTTCTTAAGACTTGCTCCATATCGACAGCTCTTACCATTGCACCCCATGCTCATCGATCTCTTCTAGCTCAGTTCTGGTATACTGCCAGACGAGCTCAAGTGCCCTCAACCAAAGATCCCAAGAAAATGGTTGATGTCATTCTCTGTGACATCAATCGTGGAACTTCCAAGATCACACCGTTTCATATCAGGCGTGCTCTAAACCTTCCTAGCAGTACCCAAGGAAATCTCTTTTTCCCTCTGCCAAATAAAAAAAACCCTGCTGATAGGGAAACCCTGTTTGCATTCTTTGATGCAATGAACTATGCATGGGACACAGGGAGGGATAAAAAGCCTGAGAAGAAACTGACTGCAATCAATAAGTCAAAGATGCCCAGCGAGATGAACTTCATCTTTGCTCACTTGATCAGCTGCCTAACAGCTAAGGTCGGGTCAACTGACCAAGCATCCCAACCTCAACATGCCATGGGATATGCTCTGCTGAAGGGTCTTCACATTGATTGGGCATCATTCATCTACAACGATTTGGCGTTCAGGGTGGACATGGCTGACAGACCAACATGTGTTCCATATCCAAGGTTTGTCAGCGCTCTCTTTCTACACGGACTTGGGGATGAATACCCAAAAGTGGGTGACCTGAGACTCTCTCAGGTTGGCCCTAAGGTTCTCGACTTCCGCCCCATGCCAAACGAGGTACGTCTTACTACTATCTTATCTATTCTCAATCCTCCAAATTCTTCTACTTCTGCGGCTCCTTCAGTGGTAATCCCCACCGCTGATTCCCAGGTTGCACCCTCCACTCCTTCTAAGAAAAGGAAACACTCTCCTACCTCACTTGATTCTAAAAGGATCAAGAAAACCAAGGAGCAAACCCCCAATCCATCAACGGCTGAAGACTCAACGATTCTTTCTGAACAAGAACCGCTGGATAGTTTCGTGGTATGCTCTGCCACAGCTGATAAAGCCACCCCTTCAATCCCAACTTCAGCGTCTCTAAACGCTGAGGTTATAAACTTGGAACAGAACTTCCCTCCTTCAGTCCCTCTAAGGACTGAAGAAGTATTTCTCAGCGGACCCAACCCTAAATCTGGCACTACAACCCTATTCTCAACTCTCACTCCTCATTCTACTTCTTTGGTCAATCCATCTATTCCCCCTTCTCTACAACAAAGGGTGTTCATCTGAGTGACTCATCTGCTAAAGAACTACGGCGGATACAGGATTTAAATAAAGGACTTATGGAATCTTCCCAGCGTAAAGGTATACTGGAAGACGACATGGAAACGTTTACAGGTCATCAAGATTTCGAGGACTTCATCAACCATCCCGCAGGTATTCACATAACTCCAAACACTCCTCTCTTAAAATCCAAAACTTCTGACCTTTCCTTTGTTCACAAGTTCTCAACTTTTTTAGGTCCTAATTTGGGAGATATCAACACCTCCCTGAAAGGCTTAGAAACAAAGGTGGAATCACTAACCTCCACTCTCACGGCAAACTCTTCAGTGGTTACAGACGCTGGAGATGCTCTCGAGAAGCTGACCACCGAGGTCCAAGGCAAAGCCTCCAGTGCTGATCTGGAGAAGGTGGATGGTAGCATTGGTCAATTTGCTACCACCCTCGCTGAAAACTCCATCGCCAACATCACTCTCTCCACCAACTTTACGGCCCTGTCCAGCAAAGTCACATAGCTGAAGACAGCAGTTGGTAACCTTCGGTAGTTGTTGCATGTCGTCCCTTCTAGTTAAGACGGCACTCACTGAGTGAGGACTTACGACGAGATATAACTGTAAGACCTCGTGTTCCTTCGGTTTTGAAAGTAAGGGTGGAACGGCCATGTATTCTTTTAATCGTTGTAGCGCCTGCTCGTGATCGTCCGTCCAATCGAAACCCTTGTTCTTCTTCAAGATGTTATAGAACAAATGACATTTATCCGACGATCGTGAGATGAAGCAATTTAGCGCTGCCACTCGACCTGTGAGTCGTTGGAGCTCCTTAAAGTTTCTAGGTGACTTGATGTTTCTCAAGGCTTTGATTTGATCAGGATTTGCCTCTATGGCTCGTCGTGTGACCATGTACTCCAGAAATTTCCTGCCGCTGACTCCGAAGAAACATTTCGTAGGATTCAGCTTCATCTGATATTGTCGAAGGATGTCAAAGGATTTCTTCAGATGATCGACATGGTCGGTCGCCTGTTTGGACTTGACAAGCAAGTCGTCTATATAAACTTCCATGGTGTCACCAAGGTGTTCTTTGAACATCTTGTTAACCAATCGTTGGTAGGTTGATCCTGCATTTTTTAAACCGAACGGCATGACTTTATAGCAGTATATGCCTTTATCTGTCATAAAAGCAGTTTTCTCTTGGTCTTCGTTGTGCATTAGTATCTGATTGTATCCAGAGTAAGCATCCATGAACTTCAAGAGTTCATGTCCTACCGTTGCATCGACCATAGCATCGATGTGGGGTAGTGGGAACAGATCTTTAGGGCATGCCTTGTTAAGGTATGTGAAGTCGATACACACTCGCCACTTCCTATTCTTCTTTTGTACGACCACGATGTTGGCTAACCAGTCGGGGTATTTCACTTCTCTGATCTTCCCGGTCTTAAGTAAGTCGTCGACCTCATCGTTGATCACCTTGTTCCTTTTAGGAGCGAACTTATGACGTTTTTGCTTTATTGGTTTAAACGATGGGTCGATGTTCAACTTATGGGAGATGACGATGGGGTCCATGTCGACCATGTCTTCGTGCGTCCTAGCGAAACAATCGGCATGTTCCTGCAAAAAGAAGATTAGCTGATCCTTTATGGTGGGGTCTAACGATGCCCCCACAAAGACAATTTGATCAGGATTGTCCTGGTCCAAGACGACTTCTTCTAGGCGATAATCATTTGAGGATTCAGGAACATCTTGGACCTGTAATTGCTAGATGTCTCTTTTTTGAGGTTTTAATGTCGCCTTGTAGCAATTACGTGCGGTCTTCTGTTCACTTTTGATTTTTTGTACTCCCCATGGCGTCGGGAATTTGATCGTCTGGTGATAGGTCGAGGGGACCGCCTTCATGTCGTGGATCCACGGTCGACCAAGTATAACGTTGTAAGCTGACGAACAATCGATAACGTTAAATTTTGTCTGCTTGTTGACCCCTTCAGCGTACACTGGGAGGATGATTTCTCCCAAAGTGTTGGTAGAATCGCCATTAAATCCTATCAGAGTCGTCGATTGATGAATGATCTCTGACTTATCGATGCCCATAGCTTTGATCGTGCTCAGGAAAATAATGTTAGCTGAACTGCCTCCGTCGACCAGTACTCTTTTGGTCGAGCAGTTACCAATAGTAAGCTTGATAATCAATCCGTCGTGATGTTTCTGCCAGTTGTCCTAGAGGTCGTACTGATCGAACGTTATTGGCATCGCCTCCAGTTCCAAATCTTGCTTTGGTCGTGACGACCGAGGAATGGGATATTCTCCTGACGTTTGACTGGCGTGCAGCTTGGCTGCCGAATATGTTAAACCACAGACGTCTGATCCGCCGGTCACGCAATTGACGACTTTTTCATGGGCTAGGGATGATGGTCTTACATTTTCGACTGCCGTAGATTCTTTATCAATCAGACCTTCGATATGACCCTTGGGGATGATCCAGGCTAAATCTTTTTGTAAGGCAAGGCAGTTATCTGTTGTATGACCGTGGTCACTATGGAAGTCGCACCATTTGGTCTTGTCCTTTTTGTCATCGTCTTTATCGTTTTTCTTGGGCCATCGTATCGACGATTGAATGTTCTTGAGAGCTTCGACCAAATCTTTCGACGTCCCTTTGAATCCATAACAGGAGATCTTAGGATATTGAGATAATCTAGGTGCATGATTGCTCTTTTTCTTGTCGAACCGGACGTTCGATATCTGGCGCGTTGGCTTTGTCTCGACGCTCGTCTTGGACTTGAAATCCGGTTTCTTGATCCCAAGCGACTTTTTGTCAGTAGAATGCTTATGAAGGAAAGTTATATCATCTTCTACTCTCATGTAAGCTATTGTCCTAGCTCAGACGTCTTCAAAGTTCTCTGGCGGGTACTTCGTAAGATCGACGTACAGTCATGAAGTGTTGTCGTCTAGACCACGCTTGTACGCCTCGATAGCGGTCTTGGCATCACAGTTTCGGATGTTGATCATTTTTGCGTTGAAACGGTTGAAGTAACCGCGTATGGATTCTCCATATTTTTGGACGACGTAGTACAGGTCGCTGGTCTGCTTCTCCATCTTGCGACTACTGGCGAATTGTTGTGAAAACTGGTTGACCAACTCCGTGAAGTTGTCGATGGACTTAGGTTTGAGATTGATCAACCACTGGAGAACAGCACCCGTAAGAGTCGCGCCAAAGCTTTTGCACGTGCATACTTCTTGGTATTGATGCGGGATTGACGCTATCCACATCAATTGTTTATATTGGGCAATGTGCTCTATTGGATCGGTTATTCTTGAATACTTGGGCGTAAAAGCAGGAATGTTGTACTTCTTTGGAACGTCAACATTTTCTATCTTATCGACAAAAGGCGACGCTTGGAATCCTGTAAGGGGCTCGACGTCCACGGGGACGGCGGCACCGGGTAACTTTGAAAGTAGCGACAACATCTTTTCGTTCTGATCATCCAATAAACTTAGTCGTCGAGGGAATGACTCCTGAGTCTTGAGTTGTCATGCCGACTGTCGTGTGAAAGCCATTTCCGTACGACGAACCATTGGCTTATCCATTAAAGGGGAAGTTCATGGGGACCGTCATTGCTGGTTGCAAGATTGTCGGGATATGATATGGTATGGCTCCATTGTACAACGATGGAGGCCTCAGATGCTGCGGAGGAAATTGTCCCAAGGGAGGATTGCTGACAAATGGCCCTGGACCTTCTTGAAATGGTGGCCTTATAAAAGGTGCACCTGAGGGTCGGGGACCGTTCTGAGGTCCGAAACAATTACCAATCGCTGGATTCCTCAGGGAAGCAATTTCTGGAGCTCCCTTTTGGTTCTGCTAGTTCAGAGTTTGAATCTGACTCCGTGCTGCGTTCATTTCTGCATAAAGCTGAGCCATGGGATCTTGGTGAGTTACCATTTTCCTGGAAACAACAAAAACTTTACAAGATCGTTAGAGCGATGTATGCTTGGCTTGAGATTTTCTTTAGATGGGGTCCCATGGATGGTGCCAAACTGTTAATGCAAAAAATCACCCAAAGGATAACTTAAGGTTGATGTGGAACTTTTAACAACTAAAGAAAAGGATCTCAAGACAAACAACACAATCGCAAATAAAAAGTAAATACGACAGGAGAATTGGTGACGCGGAAAACCCAAATGAGAGAAAAAACCACTGTCGACTTGTGAGAGTCGACGGTGCACTATGGTCGCCAAATAGGGGTGAAATCCTTTGGTAACAAGTGTCTTGTGTACAATAGATTACAATAAGAATAAAAGTAAATTTAATCGTAAGCTAATGTTGTGTGTCGTGCGTAAATTGTGCGAAAATAAACTGTAGTCGTGCGAATTGAACTGCTCGCCATGCGAAACTTGCGTGAGCGATAATTATTCAAATGCTCCGATGATTATTGTTGTATTGCGTAGAATTGTAGAAGTGTAGTTGTGAATGCGTAGATGATTGGTTATGGAGCAGGCCTTTATATAGCTCTTGGCAGCATTGAATGTGTCTTGATGAATTGTTTGTAACCGCTGTCGGGTCTTTAATGTTATTAAGAGCTTGTCTGTTACTGACCGTTGTACCATGATTGCTCACGGACCTGCATTAATGGAACAAAGAAAACACCTGTTGACTGTTAACGGTTAGTATAATCGTACGACCGTCTTGAGTCTCGGACGTCGGTCGTATGAAACTTACGACCATCATAGAAATGTACGACCAAATATACGACTGTAAATAACCTGCAGGACCTTATCTTAATACACCAATGGTCTTACGTAAATGTCATATGTGTTATTTATCGTCGGTCGTGAGGTGTGGATTTTTACCCAAACAGTTTTAAACCTAAAAAACTTTTTTAGGGTTTTGAATAAATCATGAAGAAGATGATTTTTAGAAGAAAATTTTGTTCTTGATCTTAGTTAACAAAGAATAAAGATCAAAAAGTGGTTTTTGGTAACAATGTGCATGAATAAATAAGAAGAAAAACCTGGAAATTTTAAGGGTTTTGAGTTCAAGTTCTTAAGTTTTTGAATGCTCAGATTGTTCTTGCCTTAGAGAGTTTGTGCGCGTAAAGTGATAAAAAGAAACGAGTTTGGTGTATATATGAGTGAGAAGAGAGAAAGAATGATGAGCGGGAAAAGGTTTTCATCATTACGTGGACACGTCCTTCAATTTTGATTGGTCAAAAGTGTAACGAACGAACGTGTGTCCGAAAAATGTGTGCCATGGGTTATCCTCAAAAATGACGTCACACTAGAAAAACGTCCTTTCATTTTTTAAAAGATATCACTAATAGGAACTGTCAGTGATAGGATTTTGTTTTTAGAAGAATCACTGATAGGAAATGTCAGTGATGATTTTCATTTTTGAAAAATCTTTTAATCATCTAAGGAAAGTGAATGATTAAGTTTGAGATTTTTGGAAAATGTCACGCTGATGAAAACTTCAGTGAGATGAGATAGAAAAACTTACCTAATGATCAGAGAGCATTTACTCAGAGCTAAGGAGATGAATATCAGACCTAAGTCCTTAATCATTGATGTAATACTTTACCACTAAAGAGTTATTCTTCAAGGTTCAGCATTCCAAGCTCACTAATGAGAAAGTTGAATCTTGTCTCATCAAGAGGTTTGGTAAAGATATCAGCGAGCTGATAGTCAGTGGGAATGAAATGAAGTTCTACATATCCATTCATCACATGATCTCTGATAAAATTGATGGGTCTTGTTAAAAATCAATTTCCTCAAAATCAAGGTATATGCAACTGAAGCTTAGAAAATTTTGAACAACATAAAATAATTTATACCCAAAGTAAGATCTATTTGCATGCAATTAAAGTTTCAACAAAACAAACTAGGAGAGAAGGAAGTAACAACCTTTGTAGTCCTTTGAATCCTCTCGGGAGGTTGGAAGTTGATGAAGACGAAAATCTCAAAGTAGAGTTTCTCTATCGGTATCCACCACAAGCACCGACACCTTGTTGGAATGCTAGTTCCTTTTCTAAAGATGCAAAAAGTTGAGCTCTTGATTCAAATATACAAGAGAATTGAATAACAAAAAAACACAAAACCACCACCACTTTGGTGGTTTTGGTCGTGAGCAAGGGAGAGGGAGAGAGGAGAGTGTTTTTCTTGGTTGTTAGTTTTTGAATCCCCTTTTGAATGTCAAAGTGTAATTATATACACACCCACAAGCAACCATCATATAGCCACATGAAAGGGCCAATGAGGATTTAGCAATCCATGCAAAACTTTCATTTAAGCCCTCCTAGTTTAAATTAGTTAAAATCATTATTTTAACTATTTAAACTTTATTACATATACTCCCTCCTTTTAAATTCTAGTTACATATGATCTCACCATATTTTAATTAACTAGAATCTTTATTTGCATCTCATATTATGAATATATTTTTAAGAATTAATAATATTTATCAAGAATCAAATTCTTATAAATATTAATTTTGTGTCTACTTGTTGTTCGGTGTGACCCTATAGGATCATATATTACCGGCAATATTATTTTATAATCATTCTTGAGCATATAGAACCAACTATCTCCCACTTGCTCAAGATTGCATTATAGAATGATATAGACAGTGGTGGACGTCTAGCAACATCTCACTGCCCCCATCAATGTATGACTGTAAGTGCCATTCAACAACATCCAATTCCCACAATCTCATAGCTTCAATTGGTGTATAAGATGTGGTATCAGTTATACCTTTGTTCGGACATCATGTTGAACGTGAGACATGGATCGCTATCATTCTCATTTGTTGTTCAACTTTTGGTAAGGCGCCTTAGATGTCTCACTCTTAAATCATTTAGAGGAACAAATCCCCTCTTGAATACATACGCCTCTTATGTAGTTCATACTATACCTAATGATGGCCTTTATAACTGCCTTGTTAAAGATCAGCATTTAACCATTTCAAAGCACAGTACTCCCTACACTCAAGTCCCTAATGTGCATCTCAAGTCGAAGGATACAAAGATACTGCCTTAGTTCAAGACTCACTTATGACGACGATCCATGAAGTGATCTTGAAGCGGGTCAGGTCCAATACGTGTACCCTAATAAGTACCTATGAACTTGGTTGCAACACTTTGCCACTTTTACTCTTAAAAGTCAACCAATCCATTTCATATTAGTCTTACTTCATGGTTGTTCCCACAACTATGATCGACTATGGATATTAAGAATAACTGGTTTATTCAAGGATTAAAACATGCTAATATAGAACACAACGAGTATGAAAAAGATCATATCCTATATATCTAACTAAATACTATACTTGTTGCTTAACTTGTTCCAATATCCAAATCAAATCCCATCACTAGAATAACGAAGTCCTATAGCTCAAGCACGACACTTCAAGCTTGGCTTATGAAAAGCGCTTCGTGAATGGGTCCACCAAAAACTTGATTTCTGTGAACTTTGTGAATACTAACATCTCCATTTTTAACTTTATTTTGAATATAGTTAAATGTTTGGAGTAGATGCTTGGTACTCTGATGTGACATAGGGTCCTTTAGCTTGCGTAATGGCACCCACATTGTCACAAAAGATTTCTATGTGATCCTGAATGGGAGGCATCTACCTAGGTTTTCAATGAACTCTTTCATCCAAGCATCTTCCCTATTGCAGCTCTTAAAGCAGCAGTGTATTCTTATTTTGCAGTATATTATGCAATTTACCTTCGCTTGGAACTTTTTCCAACGAACTACTTCTTCATTCAAAATGAAGACATATCCCTTTTGTGGTTGAGAACCTTCTCGATCTTTATGGAAGCTCTCATCAGTGTAACATTTTACTATGATCTTCTTCCAACCCTTAATTAAGGAACACTTCTTTGGTTCTTCGTAAGTACCTTAGAATGTTCTTTATAGTCATCCAATGACCTTCCCTCGTATTTCGTTGGTAACTTCTTCTAATGCTCTGAAGCATTATGACACACTCGGTCTAGTGCATATCATGGCATATATGATGGATCCAATTGCTGAAGCATATGGAATACCAATCATTTTATCTAGCTCAACCTTTGTGCTAGAACATTGAGACATGCTCAAAATGATGTCATATCATACTTGCAAGAAACTACCTTTAGAGCCTTGCATCTTGAACCTTTCAAGATCTTGTCAATATACGCACTTTGACTTAAACCTATAAGTCGTTTTGATCTATCCCTATAGATCTTTATTCCAAGAACACAATTAACCTATCGTAAGTCTTTTATTAAGGAAATATTGTCCGAGCCAAGACATGATGTCTTGCTACGTCGGAAAGTTAAATTCCAAATACTAGTATGTCTTCCACATACAACATTGGGAATTTTACTGCGCTCCCACTAGCCTTTTAGTAAATGCATGAGTCATCTTTTATTTTGGTGAAATTAAAACTTTTAATTTTCTTGTCAAAATGAATATTCCAGCTTTGAGATGCTTGTACTGATCCATGAATGGATTGCATCTTGGTGTTCATGACTCTAAGCCACTTATCAGACTCAGAATCTGACATAACACTTTAGTAGTTGATGGGTTTACTAGAACCCTATCATACATCATTCTTCATTAGTCATGAGAAATCGATATCTTTCGGATTTCTGAATGATTCTACTAGATTTGCGAACACTTGGTGTTTTTACTAAGTTTCTAATCAATCAAATTGTTCTGTTTCAACAACCTTTGTTTGATAACTAGTGCCAACCAATAAGTGCATTAGGTTATGAGGTTATTGATTTCCTTCAAGTCCCTTAAACCTCCCATTTGCCTTGCCCATTAAAAACTTTGCTTTCTAAGAACTTAGCTTTGGAATAATAAACAATTTTATTGTTTGTGGGATTGTAGAATCGGTATCCTAAACAATTTTTAGTGTATTCTACAATATATGCATTTAGTAGATTTTGGGTTGAGTTTACTTGAAGCTTATTGTCTTACATGAGCTTCATAAACCCACACCTTCAACTAAGACTATGGATGAAAACTTTTCATACGAAATCTTATTGTCTACCACTTGGTTGGTGTTATAAAATACGGTTTACAGTAACTAGGGCAGAATTCCGAATTGATATAGGAATAGTACTTCTACTCATCATAGAGCGAACCATATTTAATAAGGTTCGGTTTATCCTTTCAGATATACATAATGAAGTGGTGTTCCGGATGGACTAAGTTGTGAAACGAACCTACAATTTCTAAGATGATCCAAGAGTTCTTGGTTTAGTTACTATCCTCCTATATCAGAAAAGACTTTAATGGTCCTATTGAGTTGTTTTCTTTAACTTCACTTTGAAACAACTTGAATCCTATCAAATGCTTCATTCTTATGTTTCATAAACATAACTTCAACGTTTGAAATCATCAGTGAAGATATTGTATTACCTATCACCATATCTAGACTTGGTTTTGAAAAACCATATACATCAATATGCATCATTCTTAACAAGAACCTTTTCTCTTTTACTGCAACTAGAGAAAAGGAACTACATTCAACTTATCAAGACTGGCATATATCAAATGAACATTCTCATTTGCCTTCAAAATACCACACTTTTGAAGTTGGGATATGCGTTTAACGTTTGTATGATTAAGTTGACTATTTCATGTATAGATTTGATTCAAATCATATTTGAGTCTTATGGTGTTTATATAGAACTATGTTTTAGAAAGCTTTTGAGATTCACTTTATTATTCAATTAAGAGGACTAGTTCTCGAAATAGAATAATTCATTTTTTGAATATGAATATCATCGTTTCCAAAATGGTTAAGTGAATTTCATTCAATCAATAAACATGCAACTGAAAACAATAATTTAGTCAAACTAAATTTAAACATTGCTCGAAACAAACATTGTTTAACAATACAAGCTATATGGTTTCAAAGTAAAATCTCCTATAAGCTTGGAATGCAATCTTGCTTCCTTGCTTACATGGATCACCATTTTGCTTGTCTTTCAGTCACTTACCTTTCTTGATTATCTGTAACATATTACAAAAGTGAGTTCTACACTTAGTATCAAATATACAAGTGCAAGATAGAAAGGTAAAAGTTCTATCTATCATATAGATACCTGAAAGACTTTCTTCGTTAGAAAACTTTCATAGCTTTGAGGACAATCTCCTCTTCAATGACCAATGTTGCCACATCTACCACATGTAACTGTTGCATTGGGAAGATTCCTCTCAGCAGTCTCTAGCATCGTATGCAAGTCTGAGATTGAAATCTCCTCGTAGTTCATATTCAAGTTCTTGACAAAGACATCAAATGTTTTGGTCAATGATTTCAGGATCACAGTTACGGCTATCCCATTTGGAAAAGGATAGCCAATTCTATCCAAATAGTCAAGGTGCGTCCTTATCCTATGAATATGGGAGCTTACATCTTGGCCTTCCTCCATTTTTGTCTCGTGAAGTGCCCGAACAGTTTTGAAGCGTTCACAGCTCACATATCTATGGTAATTTTCTCGTAATAGGTTTACCATGTCATATGTCGTATATGAAAACATCTCCATTCTTTCTCGCCAGAATGGAACCATGGTTTCAAGCATGAGACATGATACATCGATTGAATCATCATTATGTTTCAACCAAGCATTGTGGGCTTCTATGGAGGTAAGAGGAGGTTCTTGGGGAAGAGGTACGAGAAGTACGTATGATTTCATTTCATGTCTGAGAACGTGTCTCAAGTTTTGAAACCAAAACGGGAAGTTTTGAATGGTTAACTTTTCTTCCAAAAGAAAAGCTCTTAGGGATATGTTAATTGTAGTGTTTGCATTTTGGGCCATCTACAAAAATTAACAAAGTTAATATAGTATTTTCAATATTTAATTTTTAGCAAATTAATTACCCTTTACGTTTTCTAAAACATTAATTTGCAAAAAATCTAGGATCCAAGTTGCGAAACAAATGAAAAGGTTAGGTGACCTTTATCCCGACATTTAATCCAACAAGGTAGATAACGTTTATCGATTACATCGAATGTAATTCCTAGTGTTATGGGATCCATTAACAACTTATTTGTTAAAAGGCATGTTTGATCCCATCCATGCCTTGGGTTTCTAATGCTTAGGTGACCTTTATCACAAAAGATTCCCAATCAAGTCATCCTACTTGAAACAACGTGTGAAACTCACATCCATGCAGTTAGGTGACCTTTATCCCACAAGGACATGAGAATCACCTCATCCATCACGAGACAACCCAAGCAGTTAGGTGACCTTTATCCCACAAGGGTGCCATAGTGACGTATTGAGTGTTTCTCAAAAGGACGGCATAGACTTGTATTTTGAAAGGGATTTAAATGTTCTACAATTCTAGTTTTGGAAACATTTTAGTATCATGTGTTATTGTATGCATCCAATAATACATGGTACTTTATTAATTAAAATCTTATTTCTCATCAAATGGTTCCTTTTAGTTAAATAAAATCTCTATTTTATCAACTAATTATTTGTGGTCAATTATTAATATCATATATTAACGTTTGAGTTTGACGACGATAAGAACCATTTATAGTCTCTTAATAAACACTTTTATTATTTAGACTACGAGCTTGGATGAGTTTTTAAAAAACTCCATTTGAACTCTTTTCATCAATTTTAAAATTTTAATTTTAGTCTTAAAACTCATAGTACCATATTATTGCATCCAATCATCAAGGTACTCTTTTTTAAGAAAAATAAACTATTTATCAAAATGAATAAATTTAAAATCTCCATTTTAAATAATTTGGTTCAATTAAAATCCAATTTTAAAGTTAGGTTGTTTTTCAATAAACAATTTTATATAAAACATATTTGAAACAATTTGCATGTCATCGATTTAAAATCTCCATTTTAAATATTGGTTGATTTAAAATCTCTATTTAAAAATTTGGCTCATTTCATTTTTAAAACTAATTTTAAAAGTTTGTTGCTTCAATTTTTAAACAATTTTAAAAAACGCGTTTGAAGCAATTTTTATGTTCTTTACTAGTTTGTAAAATATCTTATATTTTAAAACAAATAAAGTAAGAACATAAACAACCACAACATGCAAAAGAATGTGCATAAAACAAAGTCATCTCTAATGGCATTTCTTGTGAGCCAAAACAAGAAATGCCAACTCCAATCCTAAGGGACAATAAAAAAAACTTAAGCATAAAAAAAATGCTTCAAGCTCCCACTTGCTCTAACATCTCCCTGTAAACAAGACACCAAGCTCCATCTTCAAGCTCCATGTTGGTCTCCTTCTTGTTACCTTTTACAAATAAAAAACTAGTTCTAACAACTAATCTAATACTTACAAAATGAACAAAAGAACATGAAATAATAAAACCTATTTACTATTACAAACCAACATGAATAATAATAAAAATTTCAACCATATCGAATTTCCAACACACACATTGAAGCATAAAAAGGTCCATGGCTTGTTTATGCACTAAAACTCATTAAAAGAATTTTAACCAAACATTTTCATTGTTTTTCTAAGGCAACAATTTGTGACCCATCATGCATGAAAAGATGGTCACAACAAGAAGGTTGCCAAAGAAGCCATGCATGGACTTCCTTACTTTAAGAAATCGTCCATGGCTTCCAAAAACAATAAAAAACTTGAAACCAAAAATGCATGCAAAGCCTTGGCTCTGATACCACTTGATGGGTCTAGTTCAAAATCGATTTTCTCGAAATCGAGGAATATGCAACGGAAGCTTAGAAAATTTTGAACAACATAAAATAATTTATACCCAAAGTAAGTTCTATTTGCATGCAATTAAAGTTTCAACAAAACAAACTAGGAGAGAAGGAAGTAACAACCTTTGTAGTCATTTGAATCCTCTCGGGAGATTGGAAGTTGATGAAGACGAAAAACACAAAGTAGAGTTTCTCTATCGGTATCCACCACAAGCACCGACACCTTGTTGGAATGCTAGTTTCTTTTCTAAAGATGCAAAAAATCGAGCTCTTGATTCAAATCTACAAGAGATTTGAATAACAAAAAAAAACACAAAACCACCACTACCTTGGTGGTTTTGGCCGTGAGCAAGGGAGAGGGAGAGAGGAGAATGTTTTTCTTGGTTGTTAGTTTTTGAATCCCCTTTTGAATGTCAACGTGTAATTATATACACACCCACAAGCAACCATCACATAGCCACATAAAAGGGCCAATGAGGATTTAACTATCCATGCAAAACTTTCATTTAAGCCCTCCTAGTTTAAATTAGTTAAAATCATTATTTTAACTATTTAAACTTTATTACATATAGTCCCTCCTTTTAAATTCTAGTTACATATGATCTCATCATATTTTAATAAACTAGAATCTGTATTTGCATCTCATATTATGAATATATTTTTAAGAATTAATAATATTTATCAAGAATCAAATTCTAATAAATATTAATTCGGTGTCTACTTGTTGTTCGTTGTGACCCTATAGGATCGTATATTACCGGCAATATTATTTTATAATCATTCTTGAGCATATAGAACCAACAAAAATGATATCTGATTTCAATGTGTTTGGTCTTTGAGTGTAGCACAGGGTTGTTTGCTATAGCGATGGCACTAGTGTTGTAGCAATAGATAGGAATCTTTGATAGCTGAAGGTCACAGTCTATGAGCTGGTTTTTAATCCATAAGACCTGAGCACAACAACTGCGGCTACATAGTCAGCTTCAGTGGTTGAGGTGGACACTGAGTTTTGCTTTTTAGTTGTCCAACTCACTAAATTTCCACCTAGGAGTTGACAGCCTCCAGTGGTGCTTTTTCTATCCAGTTTGCAACCTGAAAAATCACTATCTGAATAGGCAGTTAGATCGAACCCTGAGTCCTTGGGATACCAAAGACCTAGGTTGGGTGTACCCTTCAGATATCTGAATATTCGCTTTACAGCGATCATATGTGATTCTTTGGGTTCTGATTGATATCGCGCACATAAGCAAGTAGAATACATGATATCGGGTCGACTAGTTGTAGGATATAAAATAGAGTCGATCATTCCTCTATAGGCAGTGGCATTAACAGGTTTCCCATTTGGGTCATTGTTTAGTGTCAGCGGAGGTGCCATAGGAGTTTTCATTGCTGAGCTTTGAGTAAGATCAAACTTTTTTAGCATATCTTTAACTTACTTACCTTGGTGAATAAATGTACCTTTATTCCTTTGCTTGATCTGAAGTCCAAGGAAGTATGTTAGTTCACCCATCATACTCATCTTATATTCTTTCTTCATTCGTTCAGCGAATCGAGTACATAGAGATGGGTTAGTGGATCCAAATATAATGTCATCGACATATATCTGAACAAGTATAATATGACCTTTAACCTTTCTGAAAAACAAAGTGTTATCAATATTCCCACGTTCAAAATTTTCAGCGATAAGGTAAGAAGATAAATTATCATACCAAGCACGAGGGGCTTATTTTAAACCATAAAGGGCCTTTTCCAGTTTATAAACATATTCTGGATGCTTAGGGTCAGCACACCCTGGGGGTTGTTTAACAAAGACTTCCTCAATCAGCTTTCAATTAAGGTATACTGACTTAACATCCATTTGATGAACTTTGAAGTCCTTATGAACTGCATAAGCTAAGAATAATCGAATTGGTTCGAGCGTAGCCACATGGGCAAAGGTTTCATCATAGTCTATGCCTTCCTCTTGTCTGTATCCCTGAGTAATAAGTCTATCCTTGTTTCGGGTTACAGTCCCATGTTCATCTAACTTGTTACGATACACCCACTTGGTGCCAAAAACAGTTTTGTCAGATAGTCTAGGAACGAGATTCCAAACTTTGGAACGAAATTCCAAACTTTGTTTCTTTCAAACTCAGTCAGCTCTTCTTGCATAACGCTGACCCAGTTTGGATCTCTAAGGGCATCATCTGTCTTTTTAGGATCACATAGCAATATGAAATTTACAAAGAGACAGATGTTACCTGAACTGTGTCGAGTCTGAATACCTGCGTTTGGATCACCTAGAATTTGATCAATGGGATGATTCATCGTCCATCTCTGATCTGGAGCTAGAAATTCTGGATCTGAGTGGATTTTTGCAGGTGCTGAAGAAGAAGCTTCAACGATGATATCATCAGGTATATCAGGCATACTGGAATATCAGGTATCAACTGCTGAGGTTCAGATGGTATTTCATTTACTGACTGCTGAGGAGAAGTGGATGCGTTTTCAGAGATTAAGGGTTCAAAAGGAGGCAAAGTGTTTAAGGGAACAACTGATACCCATGAGGATGATTCAACTTCACTTGTTTGCATGTTGGGAATGATGAGAGGATCATCATCAGTGATTGGGTTGTTAGCCTGAGGATCAGGGTTGAAATAAGCTTATGGTTCCCCGTAATGAAAAAACATCCAGTGATTCAATTCTTCGTTTTCAGCATTGGGTTTAGAGTTTGCTGATCGGGATTCATCAAATGTGACATGAATGGTTTGTTCAACAGTTTGTCTTCTCTTGTTGAAGACCCTGAAAGCTTTGGATATTGAGGAGTATCCAAGAAATATTCCATCGTCAGCTTTGGGATCGAACTTTCCAAGAATATCTTTGTTGTTTAGGATGTAACACTGACAACCAAAGATATGAAGAAAGCTGATAGATGGCTTTCTCCCATGGAAAAGTTCGTAGGCAGTTTTCTTGAATCTTTTAACAATCAGCGACCTATTTTGAGTGAAACAGGCAGTGTTGACTGCTTCTACCCAACATTGAGTTAGAAGATGAGAATCGCTGAACATAGATCGAGCAACTTCAATGATCGTTCTTTTTTTTTTCTTTCAGCGACTCAGTTTTGCTGAGGTGTTCTCACCGCTGAGAAGTTGTGAGATATCCCCTTACTCTCAATGAAGTTATCAAGAGAACTGTTTTTGAATTCAGATCCATGATCACTCCTTATTGAGCGAACCGTCATTCTATTCAGAACATCCATTTTTCTTACAAATGAAAAGATTTCAAATGGAGTGTCACTCTTAGATCGGAGAAACATTACCCAGGTATAGTGAGAGTATTCATCTACAATGACAAGAGTGTACTTCTTTCCAACGATGGATTGTATATTGATAGGGGCAAATAAATCCATATGGAGAAGTCAAAGAGGAGTTGTCACTGATGACACTTGCATGGATTTGAAACTAGATTTGGTTTGCTTTCCTTTTTCACACGCTGAGCAAAGAGATTCTTTAGCGTATGAGTGCTGAGGTAAGCCAGTGACTAGTTCTTTTTAAGAGAGAGAGTTCAATATTTTGAAGTTGAGATAAGAGAGCCTCTTATGCCATAGCCAGTTGACATCTGATGAGGCTTTAGATAGAAAACAAATTTTCTCAGTGGTTGAGGAGTCCATGTTAATGACATAAACATTTTCCAAACGATAACCGTTGAGAGCAAGTTTTCCCTTTTTATCTGTGACAGAACATGCTTTCTTAGTAAAGCATACTTTATAGTCTTTATCACATAGCTGACTGATGCTAAGAAGAATGCGCCTCAGTCCTTCTACGTAAGCAACTCTTCGTAAGGTTGGTGTACCATTAGTGAGTACACCAAACCCTCTGGTATAGCCTTTCCCATTTCCACCAAAGGTCACTGACGGACCTTTCTCTTCCTTGTATTTAGAGAGCAGGTTCTTTTCTCCAGTCACGTGTCTAGAGCTTCCATTATCAAGGTACTAGATACCCTTCGAGACTTGCAATCATAAGAATGGTTAAGTTTGAAATGGTACCCACTTTACTATGGGTCCACAAGTGTTAGTGGAAGTGGAAGGTTCAACGATCTTCACAACATCTGAGGATTCAGCGTCAGTGGTAACCTTCACTTTAGTTAATTTCTTAACCTTAGTGGTATTTTTCACCTAGGATGATTTTTCATCTTTGGTGACCTTCTTTTCCTTGGAGGCATTCATCTTCACCTTAGCTGATTTCTCAGCCTTGGTGGTTGTGGGGCACTTACTATCAATTTGATCAGTAAGTCCACAGTGATAAGATTTTCTATAGCTGAAAGTAGCTTTAGGACCATAGGCATAATTATTTGAAAGCTTTAAATGAGCAGGGCTTATACCAAAAATGCCTTTAGCATCAGATATTGGATGAACCTTGGGTTCTTCATATATCTTAGCTTTAACATCAACTTTTATTCTAGGAGTTGATATCTGAATACGTTCAGTGACCTTAGATTTTGAAGTAGAAGGTTGATTAGCTGAAGGTTTTGACTTGGTTTTCTTCAGCTTAGGCCCGTTGGTACCATTTTGAGGAGTTTAAGAAACAGATTTCCCTTTCTCCTTAAGTTTGGGACTCTTAGGAGATTCCTCAAGGAAAGGTACAGTAGAAGAAGAGCACTAAGACCAAGAGGTGTCAGGGATAGAGGAGACAAACATTCCAAACTTAAGCATGGAACGATCTCTTCTTGATTCTTCTTTATCAGAACAAATACCTAGATCACTTGCACCGATTATCTCAGTGGTCTTTGCTGAGGATTTGCACCATCCTTCAACAGTAGCCTTTTTAGCTTTCAAAACTCAACGATAGCTTGTTCGCGTTCAATGCTGATTAGTTCATTTACATAAACCAGATCTTTTAAACTTTTTTCAATATTAGATAGTTCTTGGATCTTTAAATGTCATTTTTTGAGTTGTTTGGTTAAATCAAGATTTTGTTGTTCAACGTGGGTTTTGCCATTCAGGGCATTATATAAATCAACTGTCAGCGAATCGATAGCACGATGTTTATCAGTTTCAATGAGAATTGGATCGGAAAAGATTGATACCTGAGAGGTGGAAGAGGTAGAAGAAACATCAATGTATTCTTCCTTCACTTCTTGGATTTGGGCCATTAGATAGAGGTTGACCACGTCATCTTCATCAGAGTCTGATTCCTCATCAGAATCATCCCAATCATGTTACTCAGCGATGAGGCCTTTACCTTTTTGCTTGAAGTTTTTCAACTTCAGATATTTTTCTTTCAGCTTAAGGTATTTGTCATCTCTAGATTTAGATGATGAAGAAGGTTTGAAGACTTTCTTTCACCTGCATTCACTGGAAAAATGTGTAACACCCGTAAAATTCAACTTCATTATGTGCACCTTTAGATTCACTCTATCTCCGAATTTACACCTTTATGCTTTTATTTAACCCCATATATGCTTATATATATACTTGAATGCATGCATGTGACTCGAAATGCCTCACTTCAATTGAGAAAATTTGGACTCTAGGGGAGTTGGGCGACATTGGCCAGCAAGAGTGGCCTTGGGCACAATCGCTTGTCATAGTCACCGGAGTAGTACCACCTATGGTACATCTCGTGCGACCTTGACCAGCGAGAGTGCCCTCAGGCACAATCGCGTGGCATAGTCACTGGAGGGTCGGGGGTTGCGGTACATGGACCTCGAAATTGCCCGCGACATGGGCTGCGACATTGCCCGCAACATAAAAACGAAATTTTCAGCTTTTCAACCCACTTTTTGATATCAAACACTTGGAACCCGATTTCTCTACACCAAAAGCGATTTTTGGTCTCTTCCTTCCTCTCCTTTCATTTAATCACTCCTAGGGTTAGTGAATCTCATTTATTGAAGATCCCCACCTACCTTGGAGCATTTATTGAAGGTTGCATTGAAGGAATCAAGCTTCTACAACCTTAAAGCCATCAACTTCACTCCTCTATTTTAGGGTTTCATCCATTTTCTAGGTTTTGGTTCTAAAAACCTAGATAGTGAGTACTCTAACCCTTCTCAAACTAGATACATGTCATTTACTTGTTTTCTTGCTTATATCCTTACTTTTATGAAAACCCTAATTTTGAAAGGTAGATTTATTGACCTATTGGAAGTAGTCATGGATGTTGGTGGTGAAAAATGCTATCCTTGATATAATTAAAGTGTTATTTGTTGTGTTAACACGAGATGGAAAAACTAGTGTTTTGGATCCAAGAGTTATCTGCTTACTTGAATATTGTTGAAACGTCTTAATGGTTAAGTTGCCTTAATATACTTGGCTTAATGGATAATCATGGACCCCGGTAAATTTATGTGGATTTAAGAGTGCTTAATATGTATGTAAGTAGTAGCTTAACACCATGAAAGATTATGGGATTATCCCTTGTGTTATCGCTTATTTGTAATCATGTGATGTCTATGATGACTATTTGATTGGTTATACATGCTCGGGTGCTTTATGGCTAGAGCGGGCTTTTGGACGAATCAAGTTAAGTGTTCACTAGGAGGACTTAGTCTTGGGTGCCACCTTATTGGTGTGCGTCTAGACCCTCGCCATTTAGGGCAATGCCTTTTGTTGCACCCCTGGATGTGTCGGGCCTTTGGTGTCGCTCTTAAGAGCTTGACACTAAGGTATCTCGACTTTTTGGGTGGAACTTCTTGATGTTATGGGTCTCCCCCATTTACTTTAAAATGAATTGTGGAATTTGAATAAAATACCTCTACTTGTTTGTGATCCTTTTATACATTATTAATTGTTCAAGCTCACTAGGCTTTTTGGCCTAAAACTTGTTAGATGTTTGGCATGTATTTCAGGTTCTAGCGGAGCCGTCATTAAGAAGGCTTAGGCGGGAGCGTGTGAGCTTGGGGAAATACCTATTGGGATGCTAACCTTAGAAGACTATAATGGACTAGAGATGACACCCTTTTTGTAATCTTATTTCTATGTTAGAAAATAGATTACTTGGTTGTCATTTATTTTCCATTAGAACACAATTGTAACCATTCAAACATTTGTATTTCTCCCTTTTGGGATGGCTCGCGCTATGGCATTTTTTACCGCTCTTTCGTTTTATGAAAGTTTTTGTTTACCCCTATTTTTAGGGTGTTACAAAATGTCCTTTTTCTCACAATTATAGCAAATAGCAGTTGCCTTATCAACAGGAGTTGATTTTGGCTTGTTAGTGATAGCAAGAGGTTTATTTCTTCTGAAATTACTCTTTCTTGAAAATCTCCTAAAGGATTTTGTCAAGAGAGCAAGTGACTCATAAAGTTCTGACATTTAAGTTCCTGATAAGTCATCAGAGTCTGGTTCTATCTCAGTGATAGTAACAGAGGATCATTGGGAGGGTATCATCTCTGAGGAAACTAAATCAATAGGGGTGCTTTTGGAATCTTTTGAATCTTTTACAAGATTCTTCTTAAGCTGACATGATTGCTCATGATTGAGTAAAATTCCATAAAGAGTGCTTAAGGAAAAGACACATGGTATAACTGTCCCAACATTCAGTAAGACATTCTAAGAATTTTGTCAGGGTCTCAGAATTAGAGTAGGTCATCAATTAATAAGCAATTAAAAGGTTGGTGTACCTCATACAAAGATTCATTCTTACAACAAATGAAACTTTCGTATTGTCTTACCAGATTTATCTTTCTGGAATCTTGTATTTCAGATGTACCTTCATATTGAACACATATTGTGTCTCACATGGCTTTAGACATTTTAAGGTTCATTACGGAGTGATAAACCTCATCAGGTAAGGCCATAGATATTACTGATCTAGCATTGGTATCAATGGCTACCTTCTTCTTGTCTTCATCAAACCAGTTAGAGAGTTCTTTGACAATCTATCTTTCAGGTATGGCTTCAGTAGTAGCAGTGGCAGGAATTGCAGCAGCTATGACAAATGGAACATAGGGTCCATTTTCAACATAGTAAGGAATAGTACCTTCAAGAAAGAGCATCATTTGATTCTTCCAAAGACTGAAATTATCTTTGCTAAATCGATGAGTTTTGCAAGGGAACCATTGTCAATATAGTTTGTGTTTGAGTTAAATGCCATTTGGAGAATAGCAAGGAAGAGAGAGATAAGCAAGATTTTGTTTATGAGATTAAACAATCTGCTCTGATACCACTTGTTGGTCCCAAAGGGTTTCTATAAGGGTGAAAGTTTGTAGAAGGGGGGGGGGGGGAGGTTGAATACAAACACAAATTTTTAGTTTTCAAAAATTGTTTATTGATAAATCAAAATACAATTTACAGTTTGTTGCGGAATAACATTAAGTAAAACCTAATCCAAACAAACTTAAGAATCACAAAGGTTTTTGCACAGCAGGAATAAGTAGAAAAACAAAGATTTTCTACTTGCACTTAGTAGTCCAAAGATCCTTCAAAATGAAGGGGTATTGCTCCTTTTTATACCCTATGCATTAAATGCATGGTAGTAGCATTGTACACATGTCAGCTCTTCATTGGGTACGTGCTTCTGACTTTTATTAAAGACATGCTTTGGGTCGCATGGTGAACATTGTAGGTGGCAGAGTGGTTGTACGATTATGGACAAATGCAAACTTTCTTCTGTACCTTCGTACTTTTGTGCAAGAGGATAAGACAAACAATTCTTGAAGCACAAACTTCATGATCAACGATCGCTGATGAGATCTTCCATCAGTGAGGCCTGATGTAAGTCAGCTATCACTGAAGCTTTGTTCTTGAATTGTCACGCTTGTGTAGACTTGTCTTGGTTTCACTGATGTCCTCTTTAGATCATGAGTAGATTTTTCTTTGTTCATCAACTTTGTCTTCGACGTCAGCGATGAACTCTTTGGTCGCGAGGCTTGTCTTTAGGAATTACATCTAACAGTATTACATTAGAGATCATTTGCGATACTGAACAGACGCAGTATGTTATCGCTGATGGCGAAAAACTATTACATACAAATGTTAAACGCAATTTTCACTAAGTATTCTAAGGGTCGTCGTCAAATCACTAAGAGAGTTTGGATCAACATACCTGATGATCTTGAAGTCAAGGAAGTTGTGCTAAATGAAGCACATAACTGATTATTCTTAATTCATTCGGGATCTACCAAGATGCACCCTGATTTAAAGCAATACATTTGGTGGAACGATATGAAACGTGATATTGCCGAGTATGTTTCTAAATGTTTGACATGCAAGAAAGTGAAAATCGAGAATCAACGAGTTAGCGGTTTGTTACAACCCTTAGAGCTTCCATTATGGAAATGGGAGAAAATCTTGATGGATTTTGTGACAGGACTACCGAGAACTGTATGTAAGCATAATACTATATGGGTGATTGTTGTCAGATTAACGAAGTCGGCACATTTGCTGGCTATACGAGAGACCTTCTTAGCTGAAAAGTTAGCTGAATTGTTTAAAAGAGAAATTGTTCGCCTTCATGGCACTCCAGTTACCATTACTTCTGAAAGAGATCCCAAATTTACCTCTAGATTATGGAAGAGTCTCCACCAAACCTGGGGTACAAAGTTAAACATGAGTTCAGCTTATCATCCTCAAACAGATGGTCAAACTGAACGAACAATCAAAACTCTTGAAGATATGCTTCGAGCTTGTGTTCTTGAGTGGTCTGGTAGCTGGGATAAGTATCTTTGTTTAATTGAATTCGCCTGCAACAATAGTTACCAATCGAGTATCGATATGGCTTCGATTGAGGCTCTTTACGGCCGCAAATGTCAAACTCCTATCTGTTTGAATGAAGTAGGCGAGGAAGCTATCGAAGGCCCTGATCTTGTTCAAATAACCACGGAAAAAGTTGAAGTGTCTAAGCAGAAAATGAGAGAAGCTCAATCACTACAAAAGAGTTATGCAAATAAGCATAGACGGTGATTAGAATTTTAGCCCGGTGAGCACGTTTTTGTGAAGATTTATCCTTTACGAGGTGTCCGAAGGTTCAGATTCAGTGGTAAATTGAGTCCTCGATATATTGGATCTTTTGAGATTTTGGAGAGAATTGGCGATGTGGCGTATCGTTTGGCATTACCTCCACAACTTTCAGATATTGACGATGTTTTCCATGTATCATCACTCTGTGGATATCGTTATCATCCATTGTATGTGATTGACTATCCTTTAGAACGAATTGAGCCAAATCTTTTTTATGTTGAAGAGCTGAAAGCGATCAAATATCGAGAAGAGAGACGACTGCGGCGCAGAACCGCCCCGTTTGTGAAAGTATTATGGAAAAATGATACAGATCGGGAAGCAATGTGGGAAGCAGAAGATTCAATAAGGAAGCAACATCCGCATTTATTTTAAGGTACGAAAATTCTGTCCCTAGTTTAGTTTTGGGGACGAAACGTTTTTTTAGAGGGGGGGGGGGGAATGTAATACCCGAATTTTCCAATTATCGGTTTTGTATAAAGCTTTGAATATGCAAATTTGGATTTAAGGAATAGAAGCTTGTACATGTTGCTTCTAGTAGTGTACCGGACTATGTTGTGATGAAAATGGTACATTGAGGGTTAAACATGTACAAACAAGTTAGGATTAGGACTTAGAATGTGAAGAAATCCTCTAATCGGTTAGAATTGCAAGAAAAGAAAGTTGAGGGGTTAGTTTTGTAAATTTGAAAAATATAAAAGCTGAAATTAAAAGTCTAATTCATAATTTTTGTGTTTCTCTCATCCAGACTTCTCTTCATCAGTGTATTCTCATCCTCATCGACGCTTTCATTCCAATTCTAGAATTCGAGCTAAATTACATGGGAAGATCAACTAGATGATTGAAGATTTTGAAGGATTGAGTCATAATATTCAAGGCATGTTGATTAGAATTTAGAGTTCTTTCAATTTTGGATGATTAGTGTTTGAAGCCTTAACCTAATCTTTGGACACACTCATGTTTAATGTTCAAGTATTTAGGGAAGGAGTAATACAAGAAATTTGAATCAAACCCATCAATTTCTCAAGGTATTGAACTCTCTTCTATTTGAATTATTGTTTTGGAGCATTACACTGTAAAAAAATAAGAAAAAAACAAAATCATGCAAACCAAAATTTTAGGTAGGATCTGCAACACAATTGCTTTCTTTTTTCCCTAAAAAAGCAATGAAAATCGTACAAACCAAAATCATTTTGATGGAGATGGTGATATTGCAAAAACGAGTTGGGATTTCTGGGGTTTACTATCCAAAATCGAAAAACCCAAAAACAGTGATGAAGATGAACCCAAAATTGTTTTGATGGAGATGGAGATATTGCAAAACCGAGTTAGGATTTCTAGGTTACTATCCACAATCTAAAAACCCAAAATCAAAGACGAAGATGAAACCCGGAATGATTTTTTGATGGAGATTGAGATATTCCAAAATTGAAATCCCCAAAATCAGTTATGGAGAAGGAGATATTGCAAAAACTCGAGATGGATACTGCAGAAAGTGATGAGGGAGGATGTTCTTGGGGATCAAACCATGAAGAAGAACAGAAAAGAAGCAGAAAGAAGATATTGATGGAAAAGAAGGAGAGAAGACGTGATATTTGGAATAAGATCTCATTCCCCCTAATTTTAGGTGGAATGAATTTTTAACCCATACCAGTTAATCATGAATTCCATAATATAATACCAAACATCTTCAATCATTCCATTTTCATTCCCTTCCTAACCCAAACACTTTCAATCATTTTCATTCATTACCCCTTGATACCTCCAACCAAACACCCCCTAAACTTAATGTGTAAAATAGAGACCCTATTGGAAAAGTGAATAGTGTCATTTACATCATATTTAGTGTTTAGTGTAAAATTTAGTGACCCCATTAAAGATGGTTTAAACCTCGTAAGACATCACTATAAAGTATTTGAGAAGTCATGTGTGCATGCCACCTAATCAAAACTTGAAATTTTCATAGTTATATTTCAATGATTCTATTAAAAATAAAGACTTACAACTAAAATAATAATCTAACAAACTAGTTCATGGGCCCCATGCCAAACAAATTAAAGATCAATAAAAATACTCTACAACAAGTGGCGGAGTGCTTTGAGAACAACGGAGGCCAAGCCCCCCCTCCCCTAACTTTTCATCTCCTTAATATACATTATAATAAAGTTTAATAATATCTATACTTTATTATAAAACATTTGAAAAAACTCTTAAAAACAAGTTTTTATGCATCAAGTAGTATTTATTGATACATATGATTTTAAATTCAAGATTACAAGTAATGATGAATAAGTACACTTGTTTAAAATTGCATGTCTAAATTCATAACTAAATGATAAATATAATCAAATACAGGATAAACATCTCATTTATAAAATATAATCAGGACATTTATGAATTCTAACAGAATACTTAATTATTTTTTATTATAAAAAAAATTATATTATTAAACATAAATAATTCACATCATTATTAAACCTAATATAAATTAAACTAAACAAATACATATAAAAAACATTATCACTTTCTCAAAACTACGTGAAACCGTATTATAAAATTGACAAAGACAAAAATTAAATTAAATATTAAAGTCAAGATGTATCATACTGCATTATGCATGTAGATTGCTAGTATTTGTATAATTGATGCTTCACCACTCTTAACTCCATCTAGGGGTGAGCATCGGAATTGCTTAACCGCCTTTGGAACCGTAACTGCTCCAGAACTACTGTGATTTGTTTCGGTTCCTAAAATACGGAGCCGATTAAGACTGGTTCCGGTTCTGGTTTTCTTTTTTTTGGAGTTGTTACTCGTTGGGTATATATAACAGGAACTGACGGGTACCTGCTATTTTTTAATAAAAATTGGTTATATATTTATTAGATGTAAATATTTAATAAAACTAAAGTTGTAGTATAGCTTTATAGGTGTGGTATTGGTTTTGTTAGGTGTTTTCTTCATTTGGATCCAAGTATTTTATTTGTTACGTGTTGACGCAAGGATGCGAAGTGTTATGGAAGTCATTTTGTTGATGTCAAGACTCAAGACTCGTTTTAATTTATTTATGTAATAACTAGTTTTTGTCGGACTACTTTTCACCATTTGTTGTATTTATTACTTTAAATTGGTACTTTGTAGTTTGCAATTGACTTAAAATTACATTATAGTATGAAATGTTAAAAATTTAAAAAACAAAATTGACACCGGGTACCCGGAACCGGTTCCAAAATATAAAGAACCGATGTAAGCGGTTCCGGTTCCTTCATTCTAGGAACAACCGATTTCAATTCTAGTTTCATGAAATTTAGCTAGATACCCCGCTATGTTCACCGCTAACTCCATCAATCCGTTTTCAATTTAATTTTTGTTTAGCAATCTAATATGGTCCAACATTTAGCATTTATTGATTAATAAAAAAAATAATTAGATAACTAAACACATTTAATTTATATAATCAATTAAAATAACAAAATAATTCAGTAATATAATTAATAAAAACCAAAATATAAATGTTTGTTGTTATTTAATGTGAATTTTGTTTTTTGTATTGGGTTTATTGATAAAAAAAGTCATTCGTACATATTTGGTGAAAAAAATTCTATTTTATTGGATAATTAGATATTAATCTTAAATCACATTTTGTTATGTTTGACATATCTTAGTTTCAGGATTTTACGATGTTTCAATATAAAAAGGAAGTTGAAATATTTGATTAAACTACGTTTTATCTTTTTAAGTGAAAATGTGTAACTTTCTATTCTTCAAAAATAAATTGATGTTATTGAAGTATTTATTTTGTTTGTTGCTTTATCTTTAACTTGTGAATTAACATGAAAACTTACAATTATGGTTTTCAAAAGGAAACATTATAGTTCTTCTCAAAATCCTAAAGAGACAACAACAGTTGAGAATACCCCTAGAGTTTTTCAGTAATTGAGAACCCTTATAAAAAAGCTCAAAAGGTAAGCGATAAACTAGTTCGGCTCCTTGGGTTCTAAGTGTTGGTTCCCAGATTCAACTTGTCTTACTTTAACAAACAAAAAAAGATGAGCGGAAGCATAAAATAATGTTTGTAAGTAAGTAATCGCATAACACAATAAGATATTAATAATAATATACACAATAAGATAAGAGTTTAAATAAACTGCTCGTATATTATAATGAAGAACACTAAGAACACCGAAGTGTGTGTGTAATCTTCACAAATCTCTCAGCTACAAATAGTACACAAGTAGTGGAATGGAAATTACAGTGCAGCTTTGTGCTTGTTAATTCTTGAGAGATTTTACGAGTCTTGGGCTCTTTAGAGGGCATAGACTTCAGAGGGTAGTCTTCAGAGCTCTGATGGTCTTCTGCTGAGGTAGTCTCTGAAGTTCTCTTCCTTGGTCTTCTGAGCTATCTCTGAAGTCTTCTGACTTGGTGTATTTTTAATACTGTTACATCAGAGATACTTGGGGCTAGCAATCTCCCCCTAAGTATTGAAAATACAAAAAATGCAAATTACAGAGACTAACTAAAAAGAAAAGAGGAGAAAATCATCTTCTGATAATGTTTTACTTTTAATGAGATAAGTACATTACAATGCAAAAAGCAAACTTAGCTATAGTAATCTCCTCTTAAGATTCTATCCAATCTCATAATTAGATTTCTGAATTCTAACATAGAATCTATTTCTGTGAGGAAGTTTCTGATGAGCTCTGTTGGACACTTTGGATTTCCCACTCGATCTTGGATGATTTGCCTTAATACTGAAAGCGACTTTGTTGCATACTTTGCTCTTTCACATTTTCTGAAGGCCTTCTTTACTCCTTGTTGTCTGGCGATGAAGGCTTCTGGATTTGCGATTATCGTACCTGTTGGGATGTGTTCCAATCCTTCCAGGCTTTCATTTGGTCCAACAACGCTGAGCTTGTCAACTCTAAGAAGCAATCCTAACTAGAAATCGGTGCGTGATCTGAGATTTACATGCTCTTCCATAGCCATCTCCACTTCCCTTAACGCTGTTGCAAAGATCTTATTCTTTTCCGCATTTGCATTGCAGTGACCATGCAGAGTCAACAAATCATATGGGTTCTGAAGAACAAGGTCATTATCATTGAATTTGTAAAATCTTCTGTCTCTTCTTTCGACCATGTACTCATGATAGATGACCCTGTTGTAAGCAAACTTCCTGTGATGAAGTCTTTCAATTCTGTTAATTGGTTCTTCAGAATAAACTTGCATCTTCTGAGCCGTTTTGTCTCTGATGAATCTTCGTCTTTCGTTGGATAACACTCTGCAGTACCTTGGGTTTAGTCTTGGATTCATTGGATCGACGTTCTGAAGAATAAGGTCTCTATCGTTGTAGAGGTACTTGTAAGTTTCCTCTATATAGAAACCTTTGTGAGGTTCAGAGGTGGAGCCTTCTGGAGCTGATTTTGGTATTTGAGGAATGCTTGAAGGTTGTTGTTGACAGGCTTCTGAAGTTTTCTCTGTTATTTTCTCTGAAGGCATTTCATTGATATCTGGAGCGTTGGGCGGGACATCCCATTTTTCCAAAGGAATTCATACCGTTTACACTTTCAAACCGTCCCATAACGTAATCTATGCATATTTCCAAATTATCTATTAAAATGCATTTTCGTAAAAAGTAGGCACCCTTTATAAAATAAATCATCAAAACATTTTATTTATGATTTATCTATCAAATCTTCCAAAAATTCCAAATATAGGTTTTTTTTACCATATTTACAACGTTAAATACTTCAAAAGTCAAAACCCACCAAATAATTCAACAACTAGTAATTTTCATGTAAAACACACTAGTACTTGGAAAAATAACATTTTTGGCATGTACAAAGTTTTCACAAAGCAACTTGAACTCACCTTGCTAGATTTAGGCTAAATCTAGATTTTCCCCAACGTATGCTCCCTTGAAGAATCTCGAACCTTCAAGCCAAATCTTCCAAAAACCTAGATCCATAAGTTTCCAACCATAAATATTCACATCTAAACATAAGAATCATTCCCCAACCATTTTACTTCAAGATCTCAACTTATACCAAAACCTTATTTCATAGGTGAAGAGAATAGAAGATTACCTTAACCAAACATCACCAAAATCACCCAAATAATACCCCACTATGGAAGAGAAAGTGAAAACAACAACAATCTAGCTTTTGGGTATGGACAGATTACCTTCACCACTTGAATCCTCCAAATAAAAGCTCTTAGTCTCCACAAAAGCTTCAAGCTCCCATATCTTCAACAATGGTGGAAGTGGGTATGGTTTGGGTGGAGAAGATGAAAAAGAAGAGAAGGGATTTTGGGTTTTCTAGAGAGAGAGATCGGTTTTAGAGAGAGAGAGAGATGAGTTGTGTGAAGGAAATGAAAATGAGGAAAGATAGAGAAAAAGGGCTTAAAATACAAAAATATCTCATTAGACCTTCCGCGGACGTCCGGCCTCGTGCCATGCGGACGTCCGGTCCTAGCTGATCCGAACCCCTTAATTTTTCTGTTGCTTCCACGGATGACCCGCGGACTTTCGCGCTACGCGGACGTCCGGCTTGCGCCCATGCGGACGTCCGCAACCCTAAAAACTGAATCCAAATTTCGGGGTGTTAGAGTGGAGTCTTATTTATGGTTTGCGTTTGTTGCAACATATTGCATATTATTGCACATTATTGATATTTACATGCTTGGGTGCTTTAGTCATTCCGGGATGGGCATGTTATTGTAGATTGTGTTGCATTGGATCCATAGGCACGTAAGTCAGTCTTTATTTGATGGTCTACTGCGTGTTGCGGGATTATATCGGGCCCCATGTTTTATGACCTTTACTTTTCAAGGGTACACTAGGAGGGCTGAGTCCGGTTGAGTTGTCAGGTGTGATTGACGGGCGTTTATGACCTTCGCCATGTCGGGGCAATGCCATGGCTTTATCCTCGCTTGTGCCGAGCCTTTGGTGGTATTCATGGTAATATTCCGCTAAGGTCAGCTGTCTCTTTGGGTGTGTCTTGAAAGGAGTCGTATGGGACACTTGGGCTTTTATGTCGTGAAGTGTCGTACGATTAACATTGTATGAGTGGCATACTTTTGTGTTCCTCCACTCTCAATGGATACGGGTCTCCCCCGTCGCCGGCCAACATTAATTGGGGTATTATAATGCCTTTGTTTTATTTATCGTTGGTCTTGTGCGATTGACTGCAATTGATGGCTTTAATATTGGATTTCCCTCCATGTATATTAAAGTCTAAATGAAGCAGGTCATTTCCATATTTATGGCATTTGGACTTCATTACATTTTACGTTCGCATGAGTATCGGTTCGTATCATGTTTTTGGTGAAGTATTATATTTATATATGGATTGTTCTTCCATGATTTATGGGTTGAGTATTATGCCATCAACCGTATTTGAAGGGTTCGCATAATATAGATTTATTCACGTTTTGAGTGAGTTGGGATTGGAATTCATTTTGGAAAACGCTTTGTACATTTTGGGAACTTTTCTCATAGATTTTGGGTGCGTTGGAAAATGAGTCGTTTACATCCTTCTCATAAACTCTTTTGGAAATTATAATCTATGTCGCAAACTTTCATTTAAAGAATTATTTAAATCATGCTATAAACTTTTGAACTCACTAGGCGTTAGCCTAACCTTTTTATTTGTCGGCATGTGCAACAGGTTCAGGTTAGGAGTAGTTCTAGTGACACTGCGAAAGGTCGAGTGCTAGTAGTGTGCTCGAGAGGTGAGTTGTTTAAGTGAAGTCTTCCGCGTTGATTTTGGGAATAGCATTTTGTATTTGAGTTAAGTAACACCCGATGTGAACTTAGTTTTTGCATTGAGACTTGAGAATATAAATATTGTTGAGGTTAATCATAGATTTTAATTTGAGGTATTTCCCGTATTGAAATATAGGGATAAATCATATTATTTTGATGTATTATCGAAAATTTCATTTAGTTGCTCTTTCCCAATTCGAGGGTGTTACAAGTTGGTATCAGAGCATAAGTTTGAGAGAATTAAGTGTTGATTTTGGATACCTAGACTCAAACTAGCGTTCTTTGAAGTAAATGAGGGTGAAATTTCACCATTGGGCACTTTAAGATAGGATGTTTTGAGGTCGATGGAGTTGCTAGAAACGAGAATCACGTCAAGAGTAGCAAGGATAAGCATGTACGATGCGTTAATAATGATACCTGGCCAGTGTCATGGTGAACTTACTAGTTACATTTGCATACCTGGACTACTTTAATGTGATGACCGTTGGGGTAGTGAAGAAGTTTCTAAGCGAGTAGTTGTTGGAATAGATGGATGATCTTAGCATTAGTCACTTGGAGTGACAATAAGCATGATAATGGTACTAAGTGGACCATTTCGGTTCGAAGTTGATGGTTGGATTAGAACCATAGGCATATTGAATCGACCTTATTTCAAAGAGAAATCGTAAGTCTAATCGATGTAACTTCCAGATTTGCCGTAAGATGTTTGAGCATCCGGATGACGGTAGTGTCACCGGAGGGATTTGGAGGAGTATGGTTTGAGACATTGAGTGTCGACTATGTTCATGCACAAAATTTATTTTTGAAAGATAAATTGCATCAGTTATTTCTTGTGTTTCAAATCCTCATGTGGATTGAGTTACAAAATCTCAGAAAAACGTTTATCACACACAAGATTTTAAATCATGGTTTGAACATGCATGGACTCATTTTATTGCGGGAAATTGCAAACTTGGTGACTTGCTTTATTTTTGTTGTTGTCCAACGTTACTTTCGGATACATTGGTATCCATGTTTTAATGTTGTTTAAGGTGTTGGACGAATGACTAAGGCTTATGACTTTAACATTGGATCTCCTCCACATATGTTAATGTTTGGACGGAAAGTTATGTTCCATTATGTCTATGTCAAGCTTTATTGGAAATTTTTTTAATGCGAGTTTTGTTGAACAAGTGTTGTTTATATGGTATTACAACAAGAGGGAAATTTTTGAAATTTTGACATTTTAGTCATGATTTTGCTTTATGCAATTTGATTTCTGGGGGCGAAAGGTTGGCGCCATTTAGTTGATTTGAGGCCATTGAGCCCATTGAGTTTCATGGAGTTTTGGTCTTACGACGTTTTGTGTCGCGTGAGTGCAATTTCGTAATGTGCATACTCCATTTATTATGTGGGAATTTATGAGTTATGTTGGGCATTTTGTTCCATTCGGGTTTTGTTGAGAAATACTATTTTATGCCATAAGGCGACCAAAAGGGGTGAGTTTTGGAACCTAGGTGTCGCGTACTTTCTCTTTCAAAGATATGTTTTAGCACATTTTGTTGCAACTTGTTCAGTGTACGGATTGACTTATACATGATGTAAGTAGTGCAAGAAAGAATATCCAAATTGTATTTCTTAACGATTTGCTTTGTACGCTTTTGATTAAATGATTATTTTATTATCATTTCATGCTAATACATTATGTTGACCTAGAGGTATGCATAACTTGGTAGACACTCATCCTCGACACTTTGATAAATAAATGATGTGTTTTTGAGTTATTGCATAAATGGAGATCATGTGGTCCAAATACGTTTTTATGCACGATTTACGATACAGTACATTTTGAAAACGCGAATGTGTGAGTCGTTGACATTTGGTCAATTTTGGCTTGATGAACATTTTGGAAAATTGTAAACCTTTTTGGTTTAGTTTTGAGAAAACACATTAAGGTGTGTGAGTCTTATCAAAGAGGTTTTGCTCATATGTCATTATATGACCAAATGAGAAAATTTTGAAATCGATTTAAAGAATTTCATCTTTTGAAATTTCGTATGAACTATCTGATGCATGTTATTTAATTTCAAGAAAACCACTAGGAAAGTCTTACAAATTTGCACGCATACTCCAATTTAAGATTTCCTCATGATGTTTTAGTCGATATCTTTGAATGATGAAAACGTATTGATTTTTGTCTTTAAACTTGGAACTGACACAAATCATTTTATGTTTAACCAAAGTATTTTTATGAATCGTTTCACCGTTTTTGTGAAAGAAACAGGCGCGTGCAAACTTTGTGGGTGAACTTGTTTTCATGACATTTTATGGCTAAAGGAGGAACTTTTGGAATCAGATGTCGTTTAAACTTCATTTTGGAGTACGTACAAACCTCCTTGTTGCACACTACTTAAACTAGAAAATTACTTTACATGCATGACATAAATAAATCCGTGCTAGGACCATAGCGATTCATTTCAAAGAAGTTGTTTATTATGCTTTTGCGTTTTGTTAACAACCTAAATTACAATGAAACGGTTTTCGAGATGATTTTCATATATGGGACGAGAATGTCCATTTTTGCGCAACTACCGAGTAGATAGTAGTAGCTTTTATGCGTACGATTAATTTGATATGAAAACTTTTGTGTTGAAAATCTCTATAAAAGTTCTGATTTGCATTATTGCTAAATAATTCACTTAAAAACCTTGAACTCATTAGGACCTTGGAAAGGTTAAGTAGCCCCGGTTAAAAGTAAGTGTTTGTGGAACTTCGACAGTGGAAGGCTGGGTATTCTAACGCGTGTTGGTACTGTAGGCCGGATGGTATCGGTTGCAGAGTCGATGCACTTGTTGTAACCGAAGGCTTAGATTCGCGGTATCTTATATTGAGGTTGGTGGTGACCGTTCTTGTCGACAACCTTGTTTTGGGTCTTGGGCAATTTTCGCATGAGGGACCCTTTAGACACCGTATTGATAACCTTAGGTTTGTGGGAATGCTCGACGAATGGACTCGTGGGTGGAGTTCTGTTGGGGTCCAAGCCTGGTGGTATAACTAGGTGTCAACTGTTTGGGTTTGAGGCCAAGCACAGTTAGTGTATTCGGAGGATTGTAGTCCGATTTTAAAGGAATAAAGGTAACGGTTGTAGTGATCTTAAGATGCTCAATTGCGATGAGTAGATTTGGTGGGATGAGTTTCTTGTGTGGTAAAAGAACCTGTTGGTTTGATGATTAATATTTGGACGTATTCTTGGAGTTGTATAATCGATGGGTCAGTGACGACCGCAGGTTTTGGAGTCTAATATGGCTCGTTAGAATTAAGCGACAGTCAGCAGTGGGAGCAATTGGGTTAGGAGAGTAAATCTAAGAGCATGTGGACATGGATTGACTGGGAGTTCGAATCTGCTATTGGGGAAGTTTGGAACACCTAAGGTTGGAAGACAACCGAAGTCGTCTGGTTGGGAGTTATTCTAGTAGATGGAGTTCACCCGGACATAAGTACAATGTACTTAAGAGGACATTGTTGGTAAGGGTTTGCTTGAGCTTTGTCATAGCAGACTGCGTAGGGGAATTTAGATTCCAGTTAGAAGCTATTGGAACATGGTCGATGTTAAGTTAGATAGCCTTTGGTTGTAAGGATATAGATTTCGAGGACGAAATTATTCTAAGGTTGGGAGGATTGTAACACCCCGAACATTGAAAATATGAATTTCGGACTTGCGGACGTCCGCATGGGCGCAGGGCCGGACGTCCGTTTAGCGCGGAAGTCCGTGGGTCGTCCGCAGAAGCAACAGAGAAAAATGGGGATTCTGGCAGGTCAAGGCCGGACGTCCGCGACATGTCTGATGAGATATTTTGGTTGATTTAAGACCTTTCTCTCTCTCTCTCTCTCTCTCTCTCTTCCCTCATTTCATTTTCCAAACCCACAACTTAATTTCTCTCTCTCTAAACCGATTTTCTCTCAAGAAAACCCTAAATCCTTCCTTCTCTTCTTCATCTTCTCCACTCAAATCAAACCCATTTCCTCCATTGATGAAGATATGGAAGCTTGAAGCTTTTGTGGGAGATTAGAAGCCTTGCTTTGAGGATTCAAGTGATTAAGGTAATCTCACTCTCTACCAAAAGCTAGATTGTGGTTGTTTTCACCTTCTCTTCCACTTTAGGGTATTATTGGGTGATTTTGGTTGTGCTTGATTGAGGTGATCTTCTCCTTTTCATCTATGAAATTAGGATTTTAGTATAAGTTGGGATTTTGATGTAAAATGCTTGGGGAATGGTTCTACATGTTTGGATCTGAGTATTTATGGTTGGAAACGTTTGGATCTAGGTTTTTGGAAGATTTGGCTTGAAGATTCAAGTTTCTTCAAAGGAGCTTACGTTTGGGGGAAATATAGGTTAAGCCGAAATCTAGCAAGGCGAGTTCAAGTTGATTTGTGAAAACGTTGTACATGCCAAAAATGTTATTTTCTAAGTATTTGTGTGTTTTACTTGAAATTATCAATTGTTGAGTTATTTGACGAGTTTAACCCTTTTGAAGTGTTTAACTTTATAAATTTTGTAAAACACCCATATTTGGGATTTTGGGATATTTTGATATGTAGAAATCATAAATATGTCCTTAAATGATTTATTGCTCAATTAGAGCTTATTCAATGGTTTAATCATGTTGGTGTAACTGATTTTCATAAACCATTTGGGAAAATGCACATTTTCGTGTCATGAGTCGTTTTGAGAGTTATAAGAGTATGGGCCCATTTTGGGGAACTCATTTGTGTTAATCCGTGACGTGACGAGTTTTGGGTTAATGATGATTTTGTGGTATATGTTTACCTAAACAATGTTTAAATTCATTTCATCTTTTGAGGACCGTTATTTATGGGTCTAATGGGTTTTGAGCATTTTGCTCGGTTTTAACTTTAAGGAAGTTTTGGGGACATTTTGTCCGGTTTTGATGGCTCAATGTGGATGTAACACCCTCAAATCTGGAACGAGCAACTAACTTTAATTTCAATAAAATAACCAAAAGGAGGATAAAATCATTTCTACAGATCATCCCTGAAAATACCTCAGAATTTAAACATCATAGTTTACACAGTTAATAACTGAAGATGGGCGTTACTTAACACAACACAAGTTGCTAATCCTAAGTAAGTGCGGAAGACTTTACTAATCAAAATCACCTCTCGTGCACCCTACTAGCACTCGCCACTTCACAGTGTAGCTAAAGCTACTCCCAACCTGAGCCTGTTGCACATCCCGACAAATAAAAAGGGTTAGGCTAACGCGTAGTGAGTTCAAGAGTTTTATCATGACCATGTAAATTCATAAATCGAAAGAGACGTAGTTTAAGTCATGAGTTCAAAAGAATTTACTTTAGATGCAAATCGCCCATTTTCCAACTCACACAAATCCTGTGCTGAAGACATTAATATAACATGATTCCCAAAATGATTTGCATTAAATATAAAGACAATCTGATTTCCAAGAATACGTATTTTAGACGATGGCAATGCCACGTAAAACATTTCTTTGCGATGTAAGCTCGAACCCAAAACTCACCCAAGATGTGAATAAACATTATATTCCCAAATGGTATAAACGTGAAAAAAACTCCATTATTCAAAACATCCCAACCAGGATTAAACAAAATACATTGCCCATAAATCATTTAAAATAAACCGTTTAGATATATAATTATGTCACCGAAAACATGGATAAAAGTGACTACCCAAACCACACCTTTCGGTGTTGGTGGAGACCCGCTTACCAACGCAAGTGACGAAACACAAAAGTAAGCCACTTGACGAGTTCGTAAAGCTAAACACTTAGTAAGACATATAACGGATGCCGAGTGTGGCCACTTAAAACCACACCCAATATGGGGCAACATCCTTAACGTATTCGCACGTAGGACTTATACCATACCGTCGATGCCTAACCGTGCCGCGATGTGGAAAACTATCGTCCCATCATCGGCATAATGACTATAACGTATTCGCATGTAGGACCTATACCATGCCTTCGATGCCTAACCGTGTCGCGATGTGGAAAACTAGCGTCTAAACATCGGCATAAAGACTATAGTGCTTATGGATCCATTGCATTACAAATATAACATTACATGACCCCAAACGAATGAACTAGTTCATTCAAAACATGTAATTCTCAAATAAGATGCATTAAATGCAAAACATATTCAAACGCCCAACATCGATCTATCTTAATCGGACAAATGTCCCCAAGACGAATAAGATGCATTAAGTGCAAAACATAACCAAACGCCCAACTTCAAGCTATCAAAATCGAACAAATGTCCCCAAGACCCAACGAAGTCAAAACCGAGCCATGGGCTCAATAAATCAAATGACCATTAGTGAAAACATAAACTGAGTTAAACGTAAACAATACACGTTCATGCGAACCCCCGTTTTAAATTCATGAATAACCCAACACACAACCTTTGGGTGGGACATCCCATTTTTCCAAAGGAACTCATACCGTTTACACTTTCAAACCGTCCCATAACGTAATCTATGCATATTTCCAAATTATCTATTAAAATGCATTTTCGTAACAAGTAGGCTCCCTTTATAAAATAAATCATCAAAAAACATTTTATTTATGATTTATCTATCAAATCTTCCAAAAATTCCAAATATAGGTGTTTTACCATATTTACAACGTTAAATACTTCAAAAGTCAAAACCCACCAAATAATTCAACAATTAGTAATTTTCATGTAAAAATAACATTTTTGGCATGTACAAAGTTTTCACAAAGCAACTTGAACTCACCTTTCTAGATTTAGGCTAAATCTAGATTTTCCCCAACGTAAGCTCCCTTGAAGAATCTCGAACCTTCAAGTCAAATCTTCCAAAAACCTACATCCATAAGTTTCCAACCATAAATATTCACATCTAAACATAAAGAATCATTCCCCAACCATTTTACTTCAAGATCTCAACTTATACCAAAACCTTATTTCATAGGTGAAGAGAATAGAAGATTACCTTAACCAAACATCACCAAAATCACCCAAATAATACCACAATATGGAAGAGAAAGTGAAAAGAACAACAATCTAGCTTTTGGGTAGGGAGAGATTACCTTCACCACTTGAATCCTCCAAATAAAAGCTCCTAGTCTCCACAAAAGCTTCAAGCTCCCATATCTTCAACAATGGTGGAAGTGGGTATGGTTTGGGTGGAGAAGATGAAGAAGAAGAGAAGGGATTTAGGGTTTTCTAGAGAGAGAGAGAGATCGGTTTTAGAGAGAGAGAGAGAGATGAGTTGTGTGAAGGAAATGAAAATGAGGAAAGAGAGAGAAAAAGGGCTTAAAACACAAAAATATCTCATCAGACCTTCCGCAGACGTCCGGCCTCATGCCATGCGGACGTCCGGTCCTAGCTGATCCGAACCCCTTAATTTTTTTGTTGCTTCCACGGATGACCCGCGGACTTCCGCGCTACGCGGACATCCGACTTGCGCCCATGCGGACGTCCGCTACCCCAAAAACTCAGAATCCAATTTTCGGGGTGTTACAGTGGAGTCTTATTTATGGTTTGCGTTTATTGCAACATATTGCATATTATTGCACATTATTGATATTTACATGCTCAGGTGCTTTAGTCATTCCGGGATGGGCATGTTATTGTAGATTGTGTTGCATTGGATCCATAGGCACGTAAGTCAGTCTTTATTTGATGGTCTACTGCGTGTTGCGGGATTGTACCGGGCCCCATGTTTTATGACCTTTACTTTTCAAGGGTACACTAGGAAGGCTGAGTCCGGCTGAGCTGTCAGGTTTCATTGACGGGCGTTTATGACCTTCGCCATATCGGGGCAATGCCATGGTTTTATCCTCGCTTGTGCCGAGCCTTTGGTGGTATTCATGGTAATATTCCGCTAAGGTTGGCTGTCTCTTTGGGTGTGTCATGAAAGGAGTCGTATGGGACACTTGGGCTTTTATGTCGTGAAGTGTCGTACGATTAACATTGTATGAGTGGCATACTTTTGTGTTCCTCCACTCTCAATGGATACGGGTCTCCCCCGTCGTCGGCCAACATTAATTGGGATATTATAATGCCTTTGTTTTATTTATCGTTGGTCTTGTGCGATTGACTGCAATTGATGGCTTTAATATTGGATTTCCCTTCATGTATATTAAAGTCTAAATGAAGCAGGTCATTTCCATATTTATGGCATTTGGACTTCATTACATTTTACGTTCGCATGAGTATCGGTTCGTATCATGTTTTTGGTGAAATATTATATTTATATATGGATTGTTCTTCCATGATTTATGCGTTGAGTATTATGCCATCAACCGTATTTGTAGGGTTCGCATAATATAGATTTATTCACGTTTTGAGTGAGTTGGGATTGGAATTCATTTTGGAAAACGCTTTGTACATTTTGGGAACTTTTCTCATAGATTTTGGGTGCGTTGGAAAATGAGTCGTTTACATCCTTCTCATAAACTCTTTTGGAAATTATAATCTATGTCGCAAACTTTCATTTAAAGAATTATTTAAATCATGCTATAAACTTTTAAACTCACTAGGCGTTAGCCAAACCTTTTTATTTGTCGGCGTGTGCAACAGGTTCAGGTTAGGAGTAGTTCTAGTGACACTGCGAAAGGTCGAGTGCTAGTAGTATGCTCGAGAGGTGATTTGTTTAAGTGAAGTCTTCCGCGTTGATTTTGGGAATAGCATTTTGTATTTGAGTTAAGTAACACCCGATGTGAACTTAGTTTTTGCATTGAGAATTGAGAATATATATATTGTTGAGGTTAATCATAGATTTTAATTTGAGGTATTTCCCGTATTGAAATATAGGGAGAAATCCTATTATTTTGATGTATTATCGAAAATTTTATTTAGTTGCTCTTTCCCAATTCGAGGGTGTTACAAGTTGGTATCAGAGCATAAGTTTGAGAGAATTCGGTGTTGGTTTTGGATACCTAGACTCAAAGTAGCGTTCTTTTAAGTAAATGAGAGTGAAATTTCACCATTAGGCACTTTAAGATAGGATGTTTTGAGGTCAATGGAGTTGCTAGAAACGAGAATCACATTAAGAGTAGCAAGGATAAGCATGATGACCGTTGGGGTAGTGAATAAGTTTATAAGCGAGTAGTCGTTGGAATAGATGGATGATCTTAGCATTAGTCACTTGGAGTGACAATAAGCATGATAATGGTACTAAGTGGACCATTTCGGTTCTTAGTTGATGGTTGGATTAGAACCATAGGCCTATTGAATCGACCTTATTTCGAAGAGAAATCGTAAGGCTAATCGATGTAACTTCCAATTTTGCCTTAAGATGTTTGAGCATCCGGATGACGGTAGTGTGACCGGAGGGATTTGGAGGAGTATGGTTTGAGACGTTGAGTGCCGACTAAGTTCATGCTCAAAATTTATTTTTTAAAGATAAATTGCATCAGTTATTTCTTGTGTTTCAAATCCTCATGTGGATTGAGTTACAAAATCTCAGAAAAACGTTTATCACACACAAGATTTTAAATGATGTGTTGGTCCCAGAGGGTTATACAAGTTTGTAGAAGGGGGGGGGGGTTGAATACAAGCACACAGATTTTTACATTCTAAATTGTTTATTGATATAATCAAACAATTTACAACTTGTTGCGGAACAAGATTAAGGATTAAGCCTAATCTAAACAAGTTATGAGAACACTAAGTTTCTTGCACTAGAATTAAGACAGAAAAGAAGATAAGAATATTACTAATAATATTCTAACACTAAGAAGTAGAGAGAAGAAGAATGGCCGAGTACTTCAATTCTGAAGTAGGGTTCTTCTTATATACTACATGCATTTAATGCATGGCAGTACAACTTTACACGTGGCAACAGCTGATTGGTTGCCTGTTTTGACCATTGTAGACAACCTAGTAGCCGCATGATGAACAATGTAGAATCAGAGTTGGTTGTACGATAATGGACAGAAGAGACGTCTGTTCTGACACTTCGTACGGAGACGTGCAAGGGGATATGTTGGGAACTGAAGATATGCTAAGTATGGTTAGTACTGCCAAGACAATTTTACTACTGCTAGTTCTTCATTAATACTGCTTATGTGAAGTTACTACTGCTAGACACAGTTACTACTGCAAGTCAAGGTTACTACTGCTAGACAAGGTTACTACTGCTAGACAAAGTTACTACTGCAAGTCAAGGTTAGTACTGCTGGTGCATAATTGAATATCTGTTAGTACTGCTCATGATTAATACTGCTGGAGTGATGTTAATACTGCTGGAGATGAAATCGGTTAATACTGCTGAAGATTGTTAGTACTGCTCATGAAGAATGAAGGTTAATACTGCTGACTTGATAAGATTGGTATGCGATACTTTTGGAGACAAAGAAGGAATTGATCAAGATATGTTTAATGAAGATTTAGAAGATCAAGTTACTTTTGATAGTTATCTTGTAATTACTTTTGTATAAATAGTATTGATAGATAGCTATTAGTATATACACGATAGATGAGTTAATATACGTGTAAAATAGAATTCGATATCGTTTTCAGAGAGATTTAACCTCAAGGTTTTAGAACCCTATTTCTAGAGAAGTAGAAGTCGTCTTGTTGAGCCTGTTCAACAAGATTGAGGTTTGGTTGTAATCTTGTGAGTTGATTTAGTGAATACACAACATTGTGAATTTTCTGTTACATTGTTCTTGATTGTGAGAATTAAAGTTCTTTTCCGCAGATTCTTTAATTCTGAATTCTAAGTGTTTGTAGTCTTGTTAAGATTCGATCCTAACAAGTGGTATCAGAGCACTTGTCAGGATCGAATCTTAACAAGACTACAAACACTTAGAATTCAGAATTAAAGAATCTGCGGAAAAGAACTTTAATTCTCACAATCAAGAACAATGTAACAGAAAATTCACAATGTTGTGTATTCACTAAATCAACTCACAAGATTACAACCAAACCTCAATCTTGTTGAACAGGCTCAACAAGACGACTTCTACTTCTCTAGAAATAGGGTTCTAAAACCTTGAGGTTAAATCTCTCTGAAAACGATATCGAATTCTATTTTACACGTATATTAACTCATCTATCGTGTATATACTAATAGCTATCTATCAATACTATTTATACAAAAGTAATTACATGATAACTATCAAAAGTAACTTGATCTTCTAAATCTTCATTAAACATATCTTGATCAATTCCTTCTTTGTCTCCAAAAGTATCGCATACCAATCTTATCAAGTCAGCAGTATTAACCTTCATTCTTCATGAGCAGTACTAACAATCTTCAGCAGTATTAACCGATTTCATCTCCAGTAGTATTAACATCACTCCAGCAGTATTAATCATGAGCAGTACTAACAGATATTCAATTATGCACCAGCAGTACTAACCTTGACTTGCAGTAGTAACTTTGTCTAGCAGTAGTAACCTTGTCTAGCAGTAGTAACCTTGACTTGCAGTAGTAACTGTGTCTAGCAGTAGTAACTTCACATAAGCAGTATTAATGAAGAACTGGCAGTAGTAAAATTGTCTTGGCAGTACTAACCATACTTAGCATATCTTCAGTTCCCAACAATCTCCCCCTAACTTGACTTTTAGGAAAAGAAGTCAAGTTCTTCAGATGATGCTTCCAAAACCTAATCATACATGCCTAGATTAGGATTCAATCCCAGACTTTGATTGAGAATCCTTTTTACCAAGAATCTACCCATTGCTGAATCCTTGTTGCAGGTCAACTTAGCATGTAGCATTCCTTTCAGCCTCTTCATGCTGTGGTTGTATATTTCATCCACCAGATAGTATTCATGAGTCGCAGAGTCAAGGGAGATGACATATACTCCACAGTTTTCATAGAGCATCCAGTTGGTAATGGTTTGAAACTGTGTGTTTATCCTATACTGAACTGCTTCAGGTTTGAACATTTGGCACAAGAATTCAAGTACCATTTTAGAGATTGACATCCCTTGCTCAGTCAGCATGTTTTCATATAGCCTCATCCCAACTTTGAACATCTCTTCTAAGTCTGATCTTGAGCAAGTTCTGACAACTTTTCCCCAAGTTGAAAAGACTTCAAATTTTCCATCTGCTCTTTTTATCCTAATGAACTCCTTTCTACCATCTTTCAAAGTGTCCCAAAAGATGATTTCAGGAGCCTTAGACGATATTGGTTCAGCCTGAATTGGGTTAGAGTCAACAACAGTAATATACAAATCACATTGGGCATCAGTTTGTGATTGTACATTGCTTGATTGCCCTGATGGAGTTGCCACTTCTTCTTCAGCAACTTTTGGATCAGATTTTTCTTTCACTGTTTCCTCCTGGGCCTCTTCTGCAGTTGGTTCCACCCTTGGCTTCTTTTCATTTTTCTTCTGTGAAGTTATGGGCTTGGTTCTTGGTCTTTTCTTTGACATCTTCTTGGTTCTTTTAAAAGTTTTAACAGCTTCAGGAGTTGGTTCAGCTGTTTTAAGTTTTTCAGCAGCAATAACCATTTCTGCTGCTATGGCTGTTACTGCTTCTCTTAGAACATGTAATGTTGCTGCTTCAACACTGTTCTTCACAATCCAGTATACTTCTTCATCAATTTCAGCTTGAGATGTAGTTACTGCTTCCTTCTCAGTTTCTGCTGCTTTTTCTATTTCTACTGCCTCTGCAAAGGTTTCTGCTGTTTCTTCTTTTTGGCCTTCAGCAGCATTAACTGTTTCTGCTGCTTGTTCAAACTCAGCAGCATTAACAATTTCTGCTGCTGTGGTTTCTGCTGCTGTTGCAGTTTCTGCTGCTGTGGTTTCTGTTGCTTGAACATTTTCAGCTTCCTTTGTACTTTCCTCAGCAAATTCATTCACTTGCTCCCCCTGTTCCTGTGCACTCTCCATTCAACTCATCCTCTGACTCCCCCTTTTTGGGAGCATCATTGGTTGGGTTTCTTCTTCTAAGGACAAACTGTGCTTTCTTCCTTCTATGTAGTAGCTTTGTGATCATCTTCTTATTCTTCTCTATCTGGGAGTTTTGATAGAGGACCACCTTTTTGAGTTCCTCAATTTCCTGCTGCTGATTTAGGACATCAAGGTTTATATTGGCAATAGTATCCATCAATTCCTCATAAGTGTATCTATCCTCACCCTGTTTAGGAGTTTTTACCTCCCTTAAAGGATCATTGGAAGTTTTAGCAGATGTCTCTTGCCTAGCAAAAGCACTATCTACCCCCTTGGTTTCTTGGCACCTGGGGCCTCTGGATGATTTCTCACCCTGAGTTGCCGTGAGGAAGGGCTTAGTTATTTTACCACTGGCCTTCTCTTTGCTAGCAGAAGTAGTGGCAGCCTTACGACTCACATGCTCAACCTTCTCCTTAGTGAGCACCTTCTTGGGGTTGGGAGACACCCCTGTGGTTTCCCTTTCGATATTCTCCATTGGAGAATGCTCCAACAGAGGGCTTAAATGCTTCGGGCTCTTAGGAGATACATCAAGGGAAGGAACCTTGTGTACCTTTCTTCTTTCAAACCTTTTGGTTATTGTGGGAGTGGGTCGTTCAAGAATGGACTGAGGGATGTCTTTTGAGATGGAAGGTTGGGATTGGTCATCAGTGGGTGTGTCTAATGAGGGCCTTGACCCTGATGCCATACCTTCAATTTTGTGGGACACAACCATCATTGTAGAGAACAATGGTGTGTCAACTCCTTCCGAGTCCCTAGGAAGTCTTTTCATATTTGAAAAAACCTTCCCTTTAGGGGATTTTGGTACATATACCTCATCAAACTGAGGTAATTCCGTCAATTCCTTAGTTATCACTTCTTGAACAAACCTTGGATACATATAAAACCGCTTTTTGGATTCCAGGTTTGATATAAGATCATTAAAGATCATAGCTGAAAAATTGTACTTTCTGGCAGTGGATAAGCAGACCAAGGCATATGCAATGGGACTGCTGAACTCACTCCATCCAGTAGTTTTCTTGGAAATACAGTGCATCAGGGTATGAACAAGGAATCTCCATTGGTTGAAAAATTTTGACTTGTAGAATTTAAAAACACCAATGGGACCTTCATACCCCATTCTTTGTAAAGTCGAATATAGGTCATCAGAAGATAGAGAGGTTATACTTGAGGCATCATCCAAGTGAAGAGAGATGCGAATAACCTCCTCTGTGACTTTCAAGGGTTTATCACAAACCCTTGTTCGAATGGTTTTCTGCCCTTCTTCGAAACTAACAGTGGCATTCTCCCAAAATTGCGTCTGATGTTCGATATAGATGGTTGGGCTCACCGTTAGGGCATAAGAGATGTGCGAGGATTTAAGAAAATTGACGATGTCGTGGAATCCCGCAGCTTGTTTCGGCTTCTGAAGCATGGCTATTTCATTGTGCTCATCAACAAACTCCATGATTCCTGAGGATTCTTGAAAGAAAAACACAAAGATTCTGGGGAGAAGGGGTTAGAGCGAGAGAGAGAAGAAGAAATTAATGCGAAGAGTCGTTATGAACTTTGGCGGGCAACCAGGGGTATTTATAGCAGTAGTTGCCCTAGATTTTCAAAAGCAGTATTAACGACATAAGCAGTATTAACTGCGAGGCAGTATTAACTACACAAGCAGTATTAACGACTGAGCAGTATTAACTACACAAGCAGTATTAACTGTGCACTAGCAGTATTAACTACACAAGCAGTATTAACTACTTAAGCAGTATTAACTGTGCACTAGCAGTATTAACTACTGAGTAGTATTAACTGCAAAGCAGTATTAACTGTGTACTAGCAGTATTAACTACTGAGCAGTATTAACTACAAAGCAGTATTAACTACTGAGCAGTATTAACTACTGAGCAGTATTAACTGCAAGCAGTATTAACTACCTAGCAGTATTAACTACCAAGCAGTATTAACTACGAAGCAGTATTAACTCTGCACTGGCAGTAGAAACGATACTTACATTTTGCAGCACTTGTCATTCTGAGGCAAACTGAGGTTCTGAGAAAGCTAGTTAGAAATCCAAATTCTCAAAGAAATACAGGTATATAAAAAAATGAAAATCAATAATTTATTCAAAGTTGATCATGCCCACACTTGCTACCAATAAAATTGAATCTACCCACATCAAAAGCCTTTGTGAATAGATTTGCAAACTGGTCATTGGTATGAACTTTAGCAACTTGAATCAATTTCTTTTCATTACAGTCTCTAATAAAGTGATACCTGATCTCTATGTGCTTTGTTTTTGAGTGCTTGACAGGATTGTTAACAATGCTAATGGCACTGTTATTGTCAATGAAGATTGGAGTGTGAAGAAAGGTTACCCCATAGTCCAGCATCTGATTCTGAATCCATAGAACCTGAGAACAGCAACTTGCAGCAGCTATATACTCAGCTTCTGTAGTGGATAAGGACACTGTGGTTTGTTTCTTACACTGCCATGATACAAGTCTTGTACCCAAAAACTGACATCCACCTGAAGTAGACTTCCTATCCATGTTGGCTCCACCTAAATCACTATCTGAATATGCAAGCAAGTCAAAAGAGGATTCATAAGGATACCAGAGACCTAATCTAGGTTGCCCTTTTAAGTATCTGAATATTCTCTTGACTGCATGAAGGTGTGATTGCTTAGGAGAAACCTGAAATCTGGCACATACACATACTGGAAACATAATGTCAGGTCTAGAGGCTGTGAGATACATGAGTGAACCAATCATTGATCTGTAATGATGGACATCCACATCCTCCCCCTCAAGATCTGCAGTGATCTGTTTATGTGTTTCCATTGGTGTGCTTGCTGGCTTTGAGTCTGTTAAACCAAATTTGTCCAGGATGTCTTTCACATACTTGGATTGGCTAATAAAAATCCCATCTTTCCTCTGTTTTACCTGAAGCCCAAGAAAGAATGTAAGTTCTCCCATGGAACTCATCTTGAAGCTTTTGTGCATCAATTCTTCAAACTCTTTACACATTTGATCATTGGTGGATCCAAAGATGATGTCATCCACATAGATCTGAACAAGTAATGTACCTCTCTTTCTCCTCTTGATAAACAGGGTCTTGTCAATTACTCCTCTTTCAAAGTCATTTTTCAAGAGATAGGTAGACAGAGTGACATACCATGCTCTTGGGGCTTGATGCAAACCATAAAGAGCCTTCTTCAGCTTGTATACTCTGTCAGGGTGCAATGGATTCTCAAATACAGGGGGTTGACAGACATATACTTCTTCCTCAATACTTCCATACAGAAATGCACTTTTGACATCCATTTGGTACACCTTGAACTTCATGTATGAGGCATAGGCTAGAAATAACCTGATTGCTTCAATCCTTGCTACAGGAGCAAAGACTTCCTCATAATCTATTCCTTCTTCCTGAGTGTACCCTTGTGCAACCAGTCTAGCTTTGTTTCTGATCACAATCCCTCTGTCATCCTTCTTGTTCCTAAAAATCCACTTGGTGCCAATTGCTCTATGACCTTTTGGAAGGTCTACCAAGTCCCAAACATCCTGTAATTTGAACTGTAGCAGCTCCTCTTGCATTGCCTCTATCCAGCTTGGGTCTTTCATAGCATCATAAGCCTTTTTGGGCTCAATCTGGGATAGAAAGCAAGTAAGAACAGTATTAACTGTATTTTGCTGCTCTTGCAACTCTTGGAGTCTGCTTTGCTTTCTAGTCATCATGGGAGATGCAATATCTCCAATCACCAACTCAGGAGGATGATTTTTCTGAGTTCTTGTTGGATGACCAGCTTCCTCTTGTATGTTCTCATCCAGATTTGACTCATTTAATTCTGGATTTGTTTCTGCTTCTTCAGTCACCTCAGATTCTCTGGAATTTGGACCTGAAGACTGATTTTCCTCTGCTCTCCTCTCTTCTTCATTCTGAATAGGTTCAGCCTCCTCTTGTTGTTCACAGAATTCAATAGGATCAATGGAAGGGAGTGGAAATATCACAGATTGAATTCTGTGTTCTGATGTTGGTGTATCCCTTTGTCCTGCATATACATCACTACTGAAACCCAAAGATTTAGTGAGTGAATCAATGTCAAATAGCCAATTAGGACCTGAACCAATAGGATTTGGTGTGTTCTCATTGCATTTGACATTGTCACTTTCTTCAATTATTCTAGAAGAGGTATTAAAAACTCTGTAGGCCTTACTCTGAGATGAATACCCAACAAGAAAACCATCATCTGCTTTGCTATCAAACTTACCTAAGTGAGATTTGGTATTGAGAATAGTACAAGGACATCCAAATGGTTTGAAAAATCCAATATATGGTTTCTTTTTATGGAAAAGTTCATAAGGTGTCTTGTTTTTAGGCTTTACAACTAAAACTCTGTTTTGAACATAGCAGGCAGTATTAACTGCTTCTGCCCAAAAAGTAATTGGTAACTTTGAATCAGCTAACAGAGATCTAGCAGCCTCAATCAGTGTCCTATTCCTTCTCTCAGCAACACCATTTTGTTGTGGAGTCCTAGGAGCACTGTATTGTCTCTCAATTCCTTTTTCTTCACAAAAGGTGTTTAGATCAAAATTTTTAAACTCAGTTCCATTATCTGATCTAATGACTTTCACTCTTTGATTTGATTGGTTTTCAATTTTGAGAATAAAAGATTTGATCAGTCCACTTGTCTCATCTTTAGTTCTCAGAAAATATACCCAAGTAAATCTAGAATAATCATCAACAATAACTAAGCAGTATGATTTCTTGCCAATACTCATCACATTAGTAGGACCAAACAGATCCATATGTAACAGTTGAAGAGGATTTGAGATAGTGTTTATCTCTTTGGACTTATGAGAAGTTTTGTGTTGTTTGCCTTTGAGACAAGCAACACAATGATCATCACATGAATAGACTTTGGATGGCAAACCCCTTACAAGGTTATTCTTAACAAGTTTATTCATTGTTTTAAAGTTCATGTGACACATCCTTCTGTGCCAAAGTGATGATTCATCTAAAGAAGCTTTTGAAACTAAACAATTTAGGGATGAATCAGATGAAACACTTTCCAAATCTAAACAATATACATTATCCTTCCTAGGAGTTCTCAGAAGTATCATGTTTTCATCAACCACTTTGTATCCAGGAGCAAGGATAATACATTCAGAATCAGTAAACAATATGCTATGCTTCTTGTCACAAACCTGTGATACATTTAACAGGTTGTATCTCAATTGCTCAACATAGTACACATCTTCAAAGGTCATCTTACCTTTTGAAACATCACCCTTACCACTTATCTTTCCACCAGCAGGATTATTCCCAAATGCAACATGTCCTCCATCAATCTTTTTGAAATTTTTGAGGCAGGCCATGTTACCTGTCATGTGCCTGGAGCAACCACTATCAACATGCCAAATGCTCTTCCCCTTGAGCTGTTGGTTACCCTGCACATTAAGATAAATCAGTTAGTTTTGTTGGGAACCCAAGCCGAAGTGGTCTTGGGTCTCCCTTGCTCATCAAAGTACTTGCACTTGGTTTTGATGAGATTCTCAAATTTGGGTACTGCCGTATTGGAGTACTTTGTCAGTATAATTGGTCTAGCAGCACAAACACTAGAAGCAGTATTAACCTTAGAAGTACTAACAATGCTAGCAGTACTAACACTGGGAGCAGCAGTATCAGCAGTACTAACAGAGGTAGCAGTATTAACAGAGTTAACACTGCTAGAAGCAGTATTAACAGAGTTAACACTGCTAGCAGCAGTACTATCTGAAGAAGAAGCACTAAAAGTGTTAGCAGCACTAACATTGGAATGATTACTAGCAGTATTAACACTGCTAGCAGCACTAACTTTGGAATGATTACTAGCAGTATTAACACTGCTAGCAGCACCAACTTTTGAAGCAGTACTAACAGTGTTAGCAGTACTAACACTGCTAGCAGCAGTATTGTTTTTAGTGCCTTTTGGAATCCACATAGTACCACATTCCTTTTCAGTCGTTTTCTTTATGTGGCTTTTGGGTTTATCTTGTTTCTTTGCCACATTTTTCTTTGCAGGCTTCCTATAACCAGAGGATTTTTGAAAACTTCTTTGTAAACTTCTCTTTTGGTTAATAGGATTAAAGTAACAGTATTTGGCAAGATGGTTCAATTTGCCACAAATAAAGCAAGGTTTTGGTCTGTTAATCTTTTGCAGATCAACTCCTTGCCTTAGTGCCCACTGTTTATTCCAGTTCCTTTGATTTCCCCTCTGATTATCATGTTTTTGGGGCTTGTTCTCTTTAGATTTCCTGCAAGAACACTGTTCACAAGTATTGGAGTTCACAACTGTGGTCTGTGTGTAATGAACTCCCTTTTCCTTTTCAGTCCTTTTGATCTCATTGTTCTTAACACATGGACTTTCACATTCCTCATCAGATCCTACTTTGTCAGTCTCATCCTCAACAACTACTTTATCTAAAGGATCTACTTCAGTGGCTCCTTTAGGTAAGTCCTTCCTATCCTTGGTTTCTAATAGGTCTGACTTAGGAGGGATGTAGTTGTTGTTATAGGGTGGAGGTGTGGCATTATACCCTAGGCCTGTTTTCACCTTACCATGGACTTGAGCATTTATTATTGTGTCCATGGCTTTAGATGCCTTTGAAAACTTTTCAACATCAGCTTTAACTTTCTTAAGTTCTTCTGTTAATTTCCCACACTCTTCCCTAGACTCTTTTAATTGGAACTCAAGATCACCTTTTTCCCACTTCCAGTAGTTAGTATCATATGAATGTTGAAGTTCATTGGCTTAAAAGGCCCTAATCTGTTCTTCAAACCTCTCAACAATCAACACATAGTCTCTTCTATCCTTTTCTAACCTTTTAAGATCATCACACATACCCTGATTGTGATCTCTATACCTTTTAACAGTGTCTATACAGGCTTGAGTACAGAGATTAGATTTTACCTCAGTGGGAAGATCTGAAACTTCAGCCATAAGAGCTTGATTTTGGATGGCTTATTCTGCTTGGTCACTCCAGTCAAATCCCATTCCTTGTTGAGAAACAAGAGCTTGAATGGAGTTTCTGTTTTGATTGGAACTTCCAGCCTGAGTTTGTTGATGGCTGTTGTGAGATGTTCCTCCTCTGCATTCCCTGGCAAAGTGTCCCATCTTGTGACACTTGTAGCATTCAACTTTGGATTTGTCAAATCCAGCACCATCCTCTCTTCTTTGGGAAAAATTGTTTCTCCCTGTCCTCTTAATGAATCTCTTCACCCTCATAGACAGCATAGCCATCTGCCATTTGATGTCCATCTCTTCAAGGTCATCAGCATTAACCTGTTCTAAATCATCATTAATCAAAGAGGAATTTACATGACTAGAAAAGAAAGCTTCTAGTACTGAATCTTTTGATTTTTCCTGATTGATTGAACCAGCAGCACTAACTGAACCAGCAGTACTAACTGATTCATGGTTAGCAGTAGAATCAGGTGATGCTGAAAGAAGTGCAGCATTATGAACATATCCAGAGGGCTTCCTTTTGGCTTCAACCTCTGATTCAAAGACTCTAAGATCATTGTACAGATCATCAAGTTCCTTATCTTCCAGTTGGTCATTCTGTCTGAAGGACACAGTGTACATGGTCCATTCCTCACCTAGGGATCTGAGAAACTTCCTATTCACATCATCAGGCTCCATATGAACACCAACTGTAGCCAACTCTCCAATCAACTTATTGAATCTATCAAAAGTTTGAGTCATAGACTCATTCTTGGTAGAAGTAAAGTTTTCATACTGTTGCTTGAGAATTGCCTTCTGATTTCTCTTTGTGCTCTTTGTTCCAGTGAATCTCTTCTCCAAGGCATTCCATAAGATTTGAGCATCAGAACAGTGATGGAATTGATGCTGATATTCATTGGGAATAGCCAAAAGCAGAGTGCTTAAGGCTTTCATCTCTGTCTGTCTGACCTTTCTTTCTGCATCTGTCTTTGGTGGGGGTCTTTTGCCATCTGCTCCTACTCTTCCTTCAGCACATGGACCATTCTCAATGATATCCCAGATGGAATAATCAGTAAGCAGAATGTACTGCTTGATTCTAATTTTCCACATGTCAAATTCATTGGGTCTGAGCATGGGAACCTTAGATACAAGAGTACTGTTTGATTCAAAAGAATTTTCCATAATGACTGTAGAATTCTAAGAGACACTAGCTCTGATACCACTTGTCAGGATCGAATCTTAACAAGACTACAAACACTTAGAATTCAGAATTAAAGAATCTGCGGAAAAGAACTATAATTCTCACAATCAAGAACAATGTAACAGAAAATTCACAATGTTGTGTATTCACTAAATCAACTCACAAGATTACAACCAAACCTCAATCTTGTTGAACAGGCTCAACAGGACGACTTCTACTTCTCTAGAAATAGGGTTCTAAAACCTTGAGGTTAAATCTCTCTGAAAACGATATCGAATTCTATTTTACACGTATATTAACTCATCTATCGTGTATATACTAATAGCTATCTATCAATACTATTTATACAAAAGTAATTACAAGATAACTATCAAAAGTAACTTGATCTTCTAAATCTTCATTAAACATATCTTGATCAATTCCTTCTTTGTCTCCAAAAGTATCGCATACCAATCTTATCAAGTCAGCAGTATTAACCTTCATTCTTCATGAGCAGTACTAACAATCTTCAGCAGTATTAACCGATTTCATCTCCAGCAGTATTAATCATGAGCAGTACTAACAGATATTCAATTATGCACCAGCAGTACTAACCTTGACTTGCAGTAGTAACTTTGTCTAGCAGTAGTAACCTTGTCTAGCAGTAGTAACCTTGACTTGCAGTAGTAACTGTGTCTAGCAGTAGTAACTTCACATAAGCAGTATTAATGAAGAACTGGCAGTAGTAAAATTGTCTTGGCAGTACTAACCATACTTAGCATATCTTCAGTTCCCAACAGGATAAGACAAAAGTAACTTGTAGAGGAAGACTTCATGATCAGCGTTCGTTGAACAGTACTTTATCAGCGAGTGACAAAGCTCAGTGATTGCTGAAGTCTTCTACTTGACACTTCACGATGAGTGGACAAATCTTGACTTCGCTGATATCCGCATCAGTTCATTAGTAGACTTGTCGCTGATTCTTGGGCTTGATCTTTTACTTCAGCTTAGAATATTTGTTGACGTGAAACTTGTTTTCAGGGATCATAAGTAAACAACTAAAACTTATCAACGATCACCAAAAGTGCTGAACAGGCTCAGAGCTTTATAGATGAATAGTTTCGCTGAATGTCTAACTTAAAAGGCATGAGTTTCCTATCAGCGGTACTGTAGAGACATAGTACTTATCAGCAATAGTGAAACTCTAATACATATTGTCTACTTACAATTTTCACTAAGTGTTTCTTAGAGAGTCATTATCAAATCACTGAGGGTTTGGATCAACAATCTCCCCCTATTTGATTATGACTTAGCAACAAAATAAAATTGCTAAATATGAAAACATAAGGATAAAAAGAACTCATAAAATATTTGTCCCTTTTACTATTTTCTGGGATTTTTTGAGTACTGATGGAATAAAGTACATTCGCTGAATTTTTTATTTTTAACTTCGTATAAGTTACATAGGGAAGTGGAAAAATTACAAGTACATCAAAGAGTTTACAAGTACAAAAGATATAAGCTGATAATGGATAGAAGAATTACAAGGAATTCCTATCAGCTAACAAGGTTCTTTCTTGACGAGTTCATCAAGAGTATCAGTCTCTGGAATCATCTAATCAGGGACTGTGACTCCCTGTTCCCTTCTTTTCTTTGCTTCACGATAGATGTGAGGTTTCAAGAGTTATCCAAAGAGACTTTGTTTATAGTCACACCAGTATAGTAAATCTCTGAGTTGTTCAATTTGAGTTTTGTATAACTCAGAGATGCGTTGAAAGCATTCACGACCACTAAAGTCATAGAAGAAGATGCCCTAAGGATTGCTGATTACTCTACCAGGGAAGAAAGTTTCAGCAAGAGGTAGAGATACATCAAGTCCGGAGAGGTCAGGGGCAGGACCAAGAACTGCTTCACGAGAGAATTCGATCCATGTCTCATTTCTTATTGTCGGGCCAGGAGAAGAAGGGGTCTTCTTCTTTAGAGTGACACGCTTTTTCTGAGTTGGTGGAGGATAAGGAATATCAACTGCTGAGGAAACCAAGTCGATCTGCTTGTTTATCTCTTGTTGGACATAGGTTATGAAAGTTGAGCGGGATCTTTGAATTGCTATTCTCATCTCCAACCATTCAGTGAGACCAAACATGTTTATGGCTGGCATATAGACAGTTCTATGGTAGCCGCTTTCTCTGACTATTTAGACATTGACGATCGGTACCTTTATGTTGTTCTTCAGATCATATCTTCCTTTGACATTCACAGCTTTTATCCTTGAGGGATGTTGTCTTAAGTGGCACATCTTCTTACACCATTCAAGAGTGTGTCGCTGACTTTGGTCTTTTTCTGGTGAGTCTTCTATGCGTCCATCAGCAGTTTTTCTTTGACAGCAACAGGAAATCTTCTCAAGTCTGGGTCTTCGAAAGAACGTTGTGCTAGTTCTAGGGCATATTCCCTGTCTTTTTCTCCAGCCTTCTTTCATTCAACGAAGAGTTGTTCAGCTTTGAGAGCTTCAGCGATTTCTTTGTTTGTGAAATGCCTTTGGTGATGAGGAACAAAGCGCTGAGCTTCAATTCTATGAACCAAGGCAGCTCTTCTTTTCATTTCGTCTTCACTTGGTGTTTGAGGAGCCAAGGAAGGTCTATTTTTGTGCGAGATCGGTTCTTCTTCCCGTTCTTTTTCAAAAACATCATCAGTCTCAGCGAAGTCTAAGACTGGGATTCTTTCTTCAGCAATAGGAGTTGGATCTGTTGTTGATGAAGTAGGAGATACTTCAGCTGTATCCTCAAGCAGGGGAGAGGACTAGCTGAAACACAGCGATCATTTGAGTAAGATCATTTGGGAAAGAAGAGATAGAGAAAGAATGAGGGTTAAGTGTTTAGAGGTTTTATGGAGAGGAGAACTGATATAGAGAAGGGATAGAGGAGGGATGCAGTATAAGGAAATAGAGTGTATGTTACCAGAAAAACTAGCTTCCTGAAGAGAATAGCCAAGTTGTCTTCAAAGGAAACACCTTTGTTCTTGCCTTGGTCAGCTTCAGATGCTGCAGGCCTTTTGGTGGTCCCCTCCCCTGATTGTTCTGTGATGATAACCCCTTTAAGAGCTGGGGCTTTCTTGATAGGCTGGACGAAGAAATCATTATCATCATCATCGTCATCATCATCATAGTTTGTAGGTTCCCAGATTCACGTTGTATCACATAAATGGTAAGAAATAGACAGCGGAAGCATTATATAAAGCCATTAAAATGTGAGTGATTGTGTAATACGATAATGTAACAGTGAGTATCAAATATAGAACAGTAAAAATGATAACAAGATCAAATATAATAAGCTGTTCGTATATTGATAATATGAATAACACCAAGAACATGTTCAAGTTTGTGTATTCGGAAATCTCACAGGGAACAAGATCGTACGAAGGTAGTGCTATGGAATGTTGCAGTGTGTGCTCTAACAATTGTGGAAAACTATTCTTCCAAAAGCTTACAATTGTTGTTCCACTACCTCTCTATTTATAGCCTGATAAAGCATTAGACAGTGTACTATCTAACCCTGGAATGACACGTGGAAAGTGTGTCTTCGTCCTTTTAGGGCTTACGTGGAAAGTACGGACACGTGTCTAACACTTAGAGATTTCAACGAGACTTATACTTCACAGAGGCCTTCAGTCACCAGAGCTCTTACGCCATAGCTCTGTTGGTCTTCTTGTGTAAACGGTTCTTCTGTTGAATAGAAGAAGTCTTCTGCCAGAGCTCTGCCGAGCTCTGTTGATTCCGCCAGAGCTCTGTCGAGCTCTGTTGGTCTTCTGGTTGAACTTCTTCTAAGTCTTCAGCTGGATCTCTGGTGGTCTTCTGACTTGTACTATTTTCAATACTTTTACATAAGAGATACTTGGGGCTAACAATCTCCCCCTAAGTATTGAAAATAAAAATTTGGAATTTACAGAGATATAAGCAAAAGACAGAGAACCTCTACCTATGTGAAACTTTGCACTATTCTTTTAAGATATTACAATACGATGCAAAAGAATAAGTACATTAAGCATAATAATCTCCCCTTAGCATTCTGTCGAATCTTCTGATCAGCTCACGGAAATCCAACATAAGATCAATCTGGTTGATGTAGAGTCTGAGTTGCTCTTATGGACATTTGTCTCTTGGGAGATTCTGAATGATGTTCTTGAGATACTGCAGCGATTCACTCGAGTACTTGTAGGTTTCAGAAGCTCTGATGGCCTTCTTGATCTTCTTCTGTCGGCAGATGAAGACTAGAGGATCTCCAACAATGGTTCCAGTTCTGTGATGTCCATAACCCTCAAGGTTTTCATTTAGGGGTGCAATCGCTAGTTTCTCAACTTCGAACTCTATGCCTAGCTGAAAGTCGATTTGTGTTCAGAGATTGACGTGCTCTTGCATAGCGAATCTTACCTCTGGTAAAGCCGTTCTTGCTTCTTTGTATCTGTCGTTGACGTTTAAGCAATATACGTGAAGTGTTACCAGATCATATGGGTTCAGAAGCACAAGATCGTTGTTGTTGAAGTGTTCGATCTTGCCTTCTGTTGATTCAACAGCGTACCCATGATACATAACTCTGTCATATTGGAATTTCTTGTGCTTGATGTTCATGATTCTGCGGATTCCAAAGTTTGAGTTTATGGCTTTGTTCAGGTTTGACTTCGTTTGTATGAACTTTAGCCTAGCATCAGAGATTGTGTTTATTCTGCTTGGGTTTAGGTAAGGGTTAATGGGTACGGCATTGACAGGGATAATATCTCTGTCAGCATAGAGATAGGCAAATAGTTCTTCCAAGGATGGTTTCTCGGTGTGTTGGGTTGATGTTTCTGGGTTCTGTTCTGGTTGAATTGGGTTCTGATCTTCATGGGTTTCAGCCATAAGAATGTCAACATGGCGTCCGGGCTCTTGTAGAACTTGGGTTTGGACTTGGGGTTGAGCTTGGCTTATTTGTTCATCAGCAGAGATTGGGATTGATCTCTCTGGTTCAGTCCTTGGAGATGAAGGAGGGGTGTCAAGTATGATGATCTCTGGTGGTTGTTGAGTTGACTCTTCTGGAGTTCTGATAACTCTGTCTTTGAACATGTAGTCAACCACTACCATAGTCATCTCTGGTGTTTCTTCTTCTGTCATCCCCTTGTCTCCTTGTGTAACTTCTTCCATCTCTGCCTCTGCCTCTTTTGCTTTCTCTTTCCCTTTCCCCTTGTTTGTTTCTTTCTCTTTCTCCTTTTCTTTTTCAGGCTCTTTCTCTTTTTATTTCTCCTTCTCCCCCTTTTGTTGTTCTGCTGACTCACCCGTCTGATTATCTGAGTTTCCCTCTGGAGTATCTTGAAAGTCATCATCATCATCAGAAAATGCGATGCCTTCATCTGGTAAGGCATTAACAACAAACTTTGAAGCAGTCTTACTTCTTTTGCTTGAAGGCTCTCCTTTTGGGGGTCCTTCTGCGGGTCGTTTGAGTGTAGCAGTCTTTTTGATGGTATCTGTGAAGTTTGAGACAGCCTTTTTCAGTGCATCTTCGACCTCTGTTGCAGCAGTTCTGATCTCATCTACTTGACTCTCAAAGTTAACTTTGTGAGAGTCAAGAGATGTCTGCACATGTCGCTCTGTCACTTGTGCCTTCATGACAAACTTTGATGAGATTGACATCATTCTGCTGAGAACATTTTTACTGAAATCTCCCATCTGGCCAACGGTCATAGGTAAATCATTGGGGCTTGGACCAGAAATGTTAACTGGGGTAGCAGAAGATGTCGTTGCTTCTTTGATTGCATTCTTAACAGAGTTGTCGATTAACTCTGTCAAGGTTCTGATGTTTGAGTCTAATAGGAGAAGTGAAGGTATAGGCAGCGTTCTGTTCTTTTTAGATCTGCAAGCTCTGTTGATATCTTTGTTGACTCCTCTGCTCTGACCCTTTCAGCATCTGCATATCTCTGATTTATCTCTGCATATTTAGATGAGATCTGTTGCAGTTCTTCTCTGAGAGAAGCATTCTCATTTCGCATCAGCTCCTCCTTTGATTCATTGATAAGTTTATACTCAATCAAGGAGTTGCTAATAGTGTCACAGAAGCTTGCGAACTCTGCTCTAGTGACAAATCAACGGGGGTATCCTTGGATCCAACACATGTATCCAATTCAGCCTCGAGTCCAGAGGCGCCTACATCAAGAGTTGTTTTGAGGTTGGCTCTTGTAGGACTTCCACCCGATCCTTGATGCTCCTTGTAACAACCCAGTTTCCCAAACATACCACAAATAACATATATTGCATAACATCGTTACATTCATAAAAGAAAATTACATAATAATTCACATACGGTCCCATAGTCTCGAAACTACAAAATACATAAAAACTTCCTAATCAACATCAGTCATTAAAAGGCGTCCTACTCTTTATCCTCTTCTTTGCCGCTATAATTTCCTCGACCTGGAATACATATTTTTGAAAACAAAATGAGGGTTAGACCAAACGGTCTAGTGAGATAATCCCTGTCATTTCAAAATCGTTATAAAACCCATTTATATAAAATCCTTTATATAAACACACATATATCACACATATAAAATACATAAAAACTTCCTAATCAACTCATCCTCTTTCTCATTCTCATTCCCCTGTCCATATCAGTTGGTTGCGAGCCAACAACACCGTTGTACAACAACTACAGCACCGCTGTACAACAACTACAACAAACACCTCCGCCGACTATAGTTTCGGCTAACGTATATTCGTGTAGTGTAATGCACATATAAATACAATATATATATGTATCAATATATCATATTGTCATTTATAAACCTTTTACCACATTTCAACCACATAATCACACCATAAATCATTTTCTCAATCCACACATATCCATCTCATATATATATATATATCACATATATATGTATCCCAGTTGAAAACGTTTTAAAAGTAAAACTCGCCTTGATCGCTTATCCAGAAACACTTCCAAGCCTTTTCCAAAAGATTCAGTCTTTCACCCAAAATCCACAGAATCTTAAACGAAGTTGGTATGTAAAGCACGATCAAACGAGGTTCACGACGGAGTCGAACGAGCTCGAGCACCTATGTTAAACTATAAATTATTATTACTTGAACAACATAAAACTCTAATCATAATCATTCTAATACTGAATTTTGGCTCTAAAGGTATCTAAGCAACTTAAATTTCAAAATGGACAACCCGATACGCATTTCGAAAACTAAACTCAACACCATGTAGAACCGTACGTGATAGCTCCTAAGCCCCTTCTTTCCGACCGTTTTTCTAATACTTAGAGACCAAACCAGAATATAAGATCTAAATGAAAGCTGTTCTCTGACCTCCTACGGTTCTACTCGAATTGGAATCACCTCATTTGAATCATCGGTTGATTTTATACGGAATTTATAAAAACACAGAAACTGATCCGAGTATTCAACGATCAGTCCAGAAAACACGTTATTTTGAGCTACTTAGGGGCCGTTTACCAACTCTTTTCGGGTAAGAGTGCTGTTCCAGGTAAGTGCTGTCCCGGGTAAGTGATGTCCGAGTAAGATTGTTTACCAAGTGGTTTTTGGTAAGTGCTTACCTACAAATATTTTTTTTTTCCTTTTTTTTTCTTTCAGAAATTAAATTCAACTCTAAGAACAAATATATATTTTAAAATTGTAGGAACCAATCATGTAATAAGACCAAATGTATATTTTACTATATCTCTTTCTTAACCAACACCTACACCCTCATCCCTTACATTACATCTTCTTCTTCCCCACCCAAACCATTCTCTCTCTCTTTCTCTCTCTCTCTCTCTCTATATATATATATATATATATATATGTATATATATATATATATATATATATATATAACCAAACCATTCTCTCTCTTTATATATATATATATATGGAATTTTCTTTCATATATATATATATATACACACATACTACACTCTTGATTTATATATATATATATATATATATATATATATATATATATATATATATATATATATAGTCACATACTCAACACACACATTATATATATATAGTCACATACTCAACACACACATTATATATATATGAGGCGATGTAACGTCCCAAAAATTACAAGGAATTTAAAATTTTTAAAACATACATTTCATTATAAAACAACCATGATTTAATAATTCACGTCTCAAATAAAACTAACGTCGTTACTTCAAACCATCAACAAAGTTTATGCAGCGGAAAATTACATAATTAAATTCAAAGGGTTTGTAATTGAAAGTTTAACATTATTTGACACTCCGCGCTCTATGTGTGTACGGTCACGCCCGACTGCCGCCCGCACCTGAAATAACAACACATTGGGAAAGGGTAAGCTAAACGCTTAGTGAATTCAATCACGCACGTAGGTAGCAACCCCACGCACATCGCCCCTACTCGCAAGTAGGCAACATCACCATTACCACGAATATCAAACCACATAATGATTATTAAATGAGCACGAACCTCGGTCCCACCGAGTACACAAAATACATTAAAACAAGCTCAGTTCCACCGAGCCCTCGGTCCCACCGAGTAAAAATTGTTGTACTAGCTTAGTCCCACCAAGCCCTCGGTCCCACCGAGCCCCTCAGTCCCACCGAGGTGTACGCATGCATAAATATTCCATATACAAATTTAACAAAATCACAACCAGTTATCACATCCCAACTAGTCCATGTAAGCACATAAATACACGTAATAACACGTAACACAAAATAACGACATACATGAAATTCCTAACTACGCGGTGAGAGAACTCACCTCAAAGCTAAACGACGTGCTCACGAATCGCAACACCAACCCAGCAACTTCCTTCACTTTTTCCCACCTAAATACGTATGAAAAATATCAAAGGAAAGTCCCGACCCCTAACACATTACTAGATCTAAATATTCTAGCTTTTGCTTAAAAATACGGGTCTGTTCGGGACCTGTTTTACCCCCTTAAAACTGATAAGTACAGAAATCAAAATTCATAATTACAAAGTTCTATGTCTTACGATTTCAGGGACGTATCGCACGCGTCCTAACGATTTTTCTATAATTTACTATAGATTTTACGACAATGATTCGCAGAGCAGCGAACACCCGGACCTTTCAGTACAACATGGCAATTTCGCCCTAGCTATGGTACGAATTGGTATTTCCGCAAAACAGAGGAAACATAATAGACTCCGAAACGGAACTTTCGGCACCGGTTCCAACCCAACCCGACATTCCTAACAGAAGTTATGCGCCATACAAAACAGTGACAGAAACCTGGAAGTTTTTCGGACCAGGCTGTATAAACAGCCCCATATGGCCTAGCTACGGGCTAAATTAGATTTTCGACAAGACACGAAAAACCTTCCCAACTCGGTTTGGAAATTTTGGGCACCAATTTCACGGCAAAACGAATTACGATTCAAAAGTTATGGCCTTCGCAAAAACAGGGCAGATTCCAGAATTTTACATAAAATGACGAATCACCAAACTTGCGGCCACTGTTTCACCTAGCTAGAGGCCAAACCAGTTTTCCGCTAAAACACGGAAAACGTGCCCGACCCCGAGCTTGAACCGTGGGCGCCAGTTTCGGCTCAAACAGAGTTATGACGGAAAAGTTACGGCTGTCGCAAAAACACTGGCAGGTTGTAGTAATTCACAGAAAATGATAACTCTCGATTATAAACTCGCTAAGTCATGACTTAATCTAAACAGCCCCGAAACCAGCCGTAACTTAACGATTAATACTACTAGGGCTGTGTAAACGACCACCACCCACTGCCACCTCCGGCAGTGGTGGTCGCTGGCGGCGGCGGCGGTTTTCCGACGAAATATCTAAGACGAACCGCAACCACCGTAACATTCCTAAACTCGCGCTCGGTTGACCGGATGCACGCACATACAGCGCACACAACCACCACCACCCAACACCCAGCCCCCTCCCAGATGGCAGCGTGCGGCGGCGGCGGCGGCGCTGCCGCTTCCCTTTCGCCGGAATTCCCAAACGAAACAGAAAAGAAACGGGACCGTACCTTAACGATGACGACACACAGCCGGGGCTGAATTCCTTCTTCTCGACCTCTCCGGCGAAGAACCGTCGGCCCTGGTGGTTTCTCCGGTGACTGGCGGCGTTCCTCCAGCGGTTGCTTTCTTTCTATCTCTCTCGCTAACTCCCCTCTCGGCTGCTTGAAGAATTGAAGAAAGGAAGAGACAACAAGAGTTGTTGTTTTCTGTTTGTAAACCGACGAGAAGAGGAGGAAGAGGGGGGGGGGGGGGGGTCGGTCCCCCTTCTTTTTGGCCGTTCAACACCAACAAACACCATTTATTCACTTTATCCCCTCCTTGTTCTCACCATTGGCGTTTCCGGTCCCTGGTTTTTCATCACAATACCAAAAATGTAAGCAAGGTTGTCACGTGTAATATTCGAGGCCCCTCCCTTGACAACTTCCGTTAATGAATCACACTTCAAATGATAATAAAATAAATACATTAAGGATTTTAAAACCATACCGGGACACGGGCTTTACAACTCTCCCCCGCTTGAATTAGACTTCGTCCCCGAAGTCTACACCTGCAAACAGCTCCGGATAATTCTCTCGCATTTCCGCTTCAGGTTCCCAAGTCCACTCAGAACCCTTTCGATGCCTCCATTGAACCTTCACCAAACCAACGACTTTGTTACGCGAGGTTCTCGTCCTCCTGTCAAGAATAGCAATTGGCTTCTCCACATAATTAAGCCGCGCGTCGATCTGAATATCTTTGAGTGGTATTACTGCAGACTCATCCATCACACACTTCCGCAATTGTGAAACGTGGAAGGTGTTGTGAATCAGGTTCAGTTCCTCCGGTAGCTCCAACCGGTAAGCCACTTTCCCCACGCGGGCGATGATCTGGTAAGGACCAATATAACGAGGCCCTAGCTTCCCCCGCTTACGAAACCGGATCACCCCTTTCCAGGGTGAAACCTTCAACAATACATAATCACCCACCTGAAACTCCAAGTCGGATCGCCTTTTGTCGGCGTAGCTCTTCTGCCGACTCTGTGCAGTAACCAAACGATCCCGCACCATCTGAATTGTCTCGGTCGTCTTCCACACTATGTCAGTACTCCCTAATACCCGATGCCCAACCTCGCCCCAACAAACGGGCGTCCTGCATTTCCTACCGTACAACAACTCGTATGGCGGCATGCCAATACTAGAGTGGTAGCTGTTGTTGTAGGAAAATTCCGCCAAGGGTAAGTACTGATCCCAACTACCTCCAAAATCGATGACACAAGCCCGAAGCATATCCTCGAGGGTCTGAATGGTTCGCTCGCTCTTCCCGTCCGTCTGTGGATGAAAGGCCGTGCTAAAGTGTAACCTTGTACCCATCTCCGACTGGAACTTCTCCCAAAACCGAGAGGTAAAACGAGTATCCCTGTCGGAGACAATCGAAACTGGCACCCCGTGCCTGGCCACGATCTCACGCACAAACACCTCCGCGAGCTTCTCCGCCGAGGAGCTCTCCCTGATGGCCAAGAAGTGAGCACTCTTGGTCAGACGGTCAACAATCGCCCAAATGGCATCATTCCCACGGGGAGTCCTCGGGAGTTTCGTTATGAAGTCCATGGTAATCTCTTCCCATTTCCAAACCGGGACCTCCAACGGTTGCAATTTCCCATGAGGCCGTTGATGTTCCGCTTTGACCTTCCGGCAGGTCATACATACCTCCACACATCTAGCTACATCCCGCTTCATGCCGGGCCACCAGTAACCTCCACACAATTCTCTGTACATCTTTGTAGCTCCCGGGCGAATCAAGAACTTGGACTTATGAACTCCTTCTCGAGTAGTTCTTGCAGCTGGGCGTACAGCTCTTTCATTTCCGGTGGAGCCAGGCGGTAGGGTGCCTTGGCTACCGGAGCCGCACCCGGGATCAGATCGATCCGAAACTCTACCTGTCGTTCGGGAGATATCCCCGGCAATTCCTCGGGAAACACGTCGGTGAACTCCCGTACCACAGGTACGTCTTCCGCAGACATCTTCGCTTCCCCAACCCTCGTGTCTAACACGTATGCTAAAAATCCTTGCCCACTATGTTGAAGGTACCTCCGAGCTCTCGCATCCGAACATATGGCCGTAGACTGCCTAGACGAATCTCCCTGAACTAACAGTTCTCCCCCGCTTGGGGTTCGAACTCGCACTTGTTTGTGACGACAAACAATCTCCGCGTCAAACTTATCCATTCAGTCCATGCCCACAATCACACAAAGTTCCCGCATAGCAATCGGGACCAGGTCAATGGGAAACCGCACTCCTGAGATCTCTAGGGTACACCCGCGAAACACGTTCGTGACCGTCAAGGTCCTAACATCAGCCACCTCGACAACAAGAGGATGACTCAATCGTCCTACAACTCGGCCTAAACCCTCGCTAAAAGTGCGAGACACAAAAGAGTGAGTAGCCCCGCTATCAAACATCACAACCGCAGGCACCGAGTTAACTAGGAATGTTCCTAACGTATAACTGAACCACAAATAAATATATGACATGGAACGGAAAGGCAAGAAGAAAGAAGCAAAAGGGATATACCTGTAACCACTTTAGGCGTCGCTTGCGCCTCATCCACCGTCAACTGATGAACTCTTCCTCGTGCCGCTCCCGCTCCCGGCTGACCAGTTCGACCATCAGTGTTGCGTAATGGGGCATTCCCAGGCGCCCTCTGTGCTCCACCCCCAATAGCTACCCCTGCTCTAGGACAGTTGGCCCTTACATGGCCCGTCTGATTACAGTTGAAGCAAACCACTAACGGAACCTTACAATCCCGGCTGAGGTGACCGGGTTGGCCACACTTAAAACACCCCTCAACTCTCCTCACTCCGGTATCTCGGGGCTTAAACCCGCCACTCCCAGAACCCGCGCGCGTATCTGTGAACCTCGACCTTTTCGGCACTGCCGAGATGGGCGTCACTGGCTGTGCCGCCTTCCGCTTCTTAGCTTGGGTCTCCAGCTCAAGCTCCCTCCTTCGAGCGGCGTCCATCATGGCGGATAATGAAGAGTACTGTGCCGTGCTAACAAATTCTCGGATCTCCGTGCGTAGCATATCTTTATACCTTGACATCTTCATCTCTTCCGAGGCGGCATACTGAGGACAGAATAATGCCATCTCGGTAAATTTCCTGTTCATCTCCTTTACCGTCTCTGTTGTCTGGGTGAGCTCTAGGAATTCTTTAGCGATTCGCTCCCTCTCTACTGGCGGTACATACTCCGCACGGAAACGAGTGACAAACTCGTCCCAAGTCAAAGTAGTGCGCTCAGCAGGCGTCAATGCCGTGGCGCACCAATCCTTCGCGCCGTCATGGAGTAGATTCACTGCAAAACGGACCTTTAGGTTGTCCGGGCAGCCACTGGTCAAAAATGCGAACTCCATGTCAGATACCCATCACATACTGGTAATCGGATCCAGGTCTCCCTTAAACTCTGGCGGGGAACAGGCGGAGAGATCCCGGTACTGGAACTCTCGGTTACGGGGATGACCCTCCGCAGGCAGTGGGATAGCTGCAATACGCTCTTCCAGCAGGATCACCACCTCATCACGAATGGCGGTGATGATCTCGGGAATCGCCTCCCCGATCGCGTGAGATACCTCAGTAGCAATCAGCTCCCTAATACGGTCCTCAGTAATCCCTGCCTCGGCCCGCGGCTCCGCCGCGTTGTTTCTTCTAGTATTGACCATTCTAGAAAGAGAATTTTCAGAGAGCTATTAGCACCAATAACTCACCCTACTGCGTTCACGTTCCACCCCTTGGTTGCCTCGTGACTCTCCCCGACTCGAGCATGGATCCTGTGCTTCAGATAGTAGGAGCTCTACTACTACCCTTCACACCAATCCTTACTCGTTTCGAGTCCTGTCCCGGGACGTCCAAGTAGTTGGTCACCACAAATAAACACATATAGCCAATCCAGCACATACAAACACCTTTCCTAGCACACTAGAAAGGTCATATCACCCACTACCCCTTGCTAAGACGGAAACCCCACTAACCCTGACGAGTTGCCTCGTAAATGCACGGTCGCATACAGTGTAAAACCAAATAGGCGTTCGAATAAGGGATTCTATCCTAGAACGGTTGGACTCAAACAAGAGCTGCGCAATAGAACTAAATCCAATATTCTAAGGCTATTCAGTTCCTACTGCATACAACCTAAAGTGCATTCGCTTACAACCTATCAAAGCTAGCATGAGTTCCTATAAGCAACAATCAGCATACGGTACCATACAGTTCACATAAGCAATCTACCATGCATACACTATGCCTGAAAAGCGATAAATTCACTAAGTTCCTTACCTTCCCAGTTGGCGTCGGCTGACTGTACACACTGCGCCCTCAATCACCGCTTCCCACACGGGTTTTCTCTTTTTATTTAATTTTAAAGGATTTTAGTAAAAGAATTTTAAAGACTTCTTAGCCGCAACTTGAGACCAAACACACCGAGATGTGCTTGATTCACTCAAGCTGTGCTCTGATACCAAGTTGTAACGTCCCAAAAATTACAAGGAATTTAAAATTTTTAAAACATACATTTCATTATAAAACAACCATGATTTAATAATTCACGTCTCAAATAAAACTAACGTCGTTACTTCAAACCATCAACAAAGTTTATGCAGCGGAAAATTACATAATTAAATTCAAAGGGTTTGTAATTGAAAGTTTAACATTATTTGACACTCCGCGCTCTATGTGTGTACGGTCACGCCCGACTGCCGCCCGCACCTGAAATAACAACACATTGGGAAAGGGTAAGCTAAACGCTTAGTGAATTCAATCACGCACGTAGGTAGCAACCCCACGCACATCGCCCCTACTCGCAAGTAGGCAACATCACCATTACCACGAATATCAAACCACATAATGATTATTAAATGAGCACGAACCTCGGTCCCACCGAGTACACAAAATACATTAAAACAAGCTCAGTCCCACCGAGCCCTCGGTCCCACCGAGCCCTCGGTCCCACCGAGTAAAAATTGTTGTACTAGCTTAGTCCCACCAAGCCCTCGGTCCCATCGAGCCCCTCAGTCCCACCGAGGTGTACGCATGCATAAATATTCCATATACAAATTTAACAAAATCACAACCAGTTATCACATCCCAACTAGTCCATGTAAGCACATAAATACACGTAATAACACGTAACACAAAATAACGACATACATGAAATTCCTAACTACGCGGTGAGAGAACTCACCTCAAAGCTAAACGACGTGCTCACGAATCGCAACACCAACCCAGCAACTTCCTTCACTTTTTCCCACCTAAATGCGTATGAAAAATATCAAAGGAAAGTCCCGACCCCTAACACATTACTAGATCTAAATATTCCAGCTTTTGCTTAAAAATACGGGTCTGTTCGGGACCTGTTTTACCCCCTTAAAACTGATAAGTACAGAAATCAAAATTCATAATTACAAAGTTCTATGTCTTACGATTTCAGGGACGTATCGCACGCGTCCTAACGATTTTTCTATAATTTACTATAGATTTTACGACAATGATTCGCAGAGCAGCGAACAACCGGACCTTTCAGTACAACATGGCAATTTCGCCCTAGCTATGGTACGAATTGGTCTTTCCGCAAAACAGAGGAAACTTAATAGACTCCGAAACGGAACTTTCGGCACCGGTTCCAACCCAACCCGACATTCCTAACAGAAGTTATGCGCCATACAAAACAGTGACAGAAAGCTGGAAGTTTTTCGGACCAGGCTGTATAAACAGCCCCATATGGCCTAGCTACGGGCTAAATTAGATTTTCGACAAGACATGAAAAACCTTCCCAACTCAGTTTGGAAATTTTGGGCACCAATTTCACGGCAAAACGAATTACGAGTCAAAAGTTATGGCCTTCGCAAAAACAGGGCAGATTCCAGAATTTTACATAAAATGACGAATCACCAAACTTGCGGCCACTGTTTCACCTAGCTAGAGGCCAAACCAGTTTTCCGCTAAAACACGGAAAACGTGCCCGACCCCGAGCTTGAACCGTGTGCGCCAGTTTCGGCTCAAACAGAGTTATGACGGAAAAGTTACGGCTCTCGCAAAAACACTGGCAGGTTGTAGTAATTCACAGAAAATGATAACTCTCGATTATAAACTCGCTAAGTCATGACTTAATCTAAACAGCCCCGAAACCAGCCGTAACTTAACGATTAATACTACTAGGGCTGTGTAAACGACCACCACCCACTGCCACCTCCGGCAGTGGTGGTCGCTGGCGGCGGCGGCGGTTTTCCGACGAAATAACTAAGACGAACCGCAACCACCGTAACATTCCTAAACTCGCGCTCGGTTGACCGGATGCACGCACATACAGCGCACACAACCACCACCACCCAACACCCAGCCCCCTCCCCGATGGCAGCGTGCGGCGGCGGCGCTGCCGCTGCCCTTTCGCCGGAATTCCCAAACGAAACAGAAAAGAAACGGGACCGTACCTTAACGATGACGACACGCAGCCGGGGCTGAATTCCTTCTTCTCGACCTCTCCGGCGAAGAACCGTCGGCCCTGGTGGTTTCTCCGGTGACTGGCGGCGTTCCTCCAGCGGTTGCTTTCTTTCTATCTCTCCCGCTAACTCCCCTCTCGGCTGCTTGAAGAATTGAAGAAAGGAAGAGACAACAAGAGTTGTTGTTTTCTGTTTGTAAACCGACGAGAAGAGGAGGAAGAGGGGGGGGGGGGGGGGGGTGGTCCCCCTTCTCTTTGGCCGTTCAACACCAACAAACACCATTTATTCACTTTATCCCCTCCTTGTTCTCACCATTGGCGTTTCTGGTTCCTGGTTTTTCATCACAATACCAAAAATGTAAGCAAGGTTGTCACGTGTAATATTCGAGGCCCCTCCCTTGACAACTTCCGTTAATGAATCACACTTCAAATGATAATAAAATAAATACATTAAGGATTTTAAAACCATACCGGGACACGGGCTTTACAGGCGAAAATATTGTTCTTTTATTTCTGTGTTTGGTTACATTTGAATGTGCATTTGGTGGTGATAAAGAATCACTTCTGGGTTTAAAATCATCAATCGATCCATCAAATTCTCTTTAATGGAATGGAAGCGAAACAAGCAAAAAGAAGAGCACTTCTGGGTTTAAAAAATTATTTGCTGTATGGATCCATCAAATTCTCTTCAATGGAATGCAAGCGAAACAAACAAAAAGAAGAGCACTTCTGGGTTTAATTTTTTTTACATTAATTATATTGGGTATTCTGAAACGAAACATCTCCCACATAGATACAGCAACAATGCAATCACCGTTGAAAACATAAAACTGACCCGGGTTAGCATCTTTTTGAAGCTGGTTTGGTCAGCATGCGGTCAGATTCTCGGTCAGATCTCGGTCAGATCCGAGATTTGGTAAACGCTCTGACTGCTGACCGAGTCAGCCCGGTCAGCAGCTAGTAAACAGGCCCTTAGAATCAAAACTGGGTTTAAGACCCTTCATAAGAATTGTAGAATACATTGAGTACCTTTCACCTGTAAAATTTGAGCTCAATCGGACTTACGGTTTGTGAGTTATGCGCTGTCAAAGTACGGACCTGCACATACCGTAACGTCCGATTTCCAAACTTTTCCCGATTCACTTTTATGATCCAAACTTCCATTTTTACTCAATAAAACCCATTCTAAATATAAACTAACAGACCAAACGTCTAAATGGAGCTTAATGATTAAGCTTAATCATGAAACTTTATTCTCTTAAGCATTTAACCGAACACTTGGTGAGCAACTAACCGCAAAAACATAAAACTCACCATTTTGATTATAAACTTTACCCTTTTTAATCCTACTTCAATTTTGACAAAACTAAACATTTCTAAACACGTATAATAACACAACTTTACAATACCAATTCATATACTCAACCATAAACACAACTATAAACTAATCTAAAAATTCTAACACAAAACATAATAACATAGGATAAAGATTATACCTCTAGGAAGGATTTGAAGAGTGAATTCCAAATATAAGTTTGTATCTTTGGTTTGATTCAATAAATTGAAAGAAAAACTAGAGAGAAGAAGGATAGATTTTTAGAGAGAAAAAATGGATATGGCGGTGAGGGTATCAAACTGGAAACGAAGATATGTAGGTTTACTCTAATTTTGGTACAATTAGTATATAAAGTTTATTATTATTATTAAGAGTTTGGAAATTTGACGGTTTTAACCCCTCTACTATAATTAATTGACATTTAAATATGGTACGTTTTGGAGACGTTAAAGTACACGTTTTTAAAAGCGGGGTATTACAACATCTCCCCCTTAAAAGAATTTCGTCCCGGAATTCGGTTAAGCAAAAAGGTACGGTTGCTTTTTGCTCACTACTACATCGAACTCCAATCGAGACTATCGAAATTAACTTAATAAGCACTCCATACCAATCTATATAACAACCATCCAAAAATATATTTTTAACAAAATTAATATCAATATGTCTTTATTTCACTTTGTGCCTCTTTCAACACCAAGAAAAATCTCATCGTGCCTAATTCAACATAAAATATCTATATCACAATTCATTTCGATATATGGAAAATTTTACTAATAATCATCAACTTCAGACAAAATCTAGCATCGATATCTTGAAATTATACACAATGCTACATTTTACACTTTCACTTTACCTTTCCGAAATTCTAACATACACCTTCAATATGAAACTTGCTAACAATTGCAAATGTTAAATCAATCATTCCAAATTAAACTACCAACCACTTTTTGTTCTCATAATATAACTTTTGTTACCACTTTGAACCATCTTTCAAATCCAAACACAATTAATAACAGGTTATCACGCTTTCGCTACGCAACTCTGATTAACCTATAATCTCTGCTTAAAACAGGAAAACCCAATCATCCTAAATTTTATCTTCCACTCAAGTCTATTAATTCAGGGGTCTCGGATTCCAAAATTCTTTTAATTAACCATAACGACCACAAAATCAGATAACTATATATATATATTAAGTCATCCCGACTTTCTTACTTAGATTTACCTCAAACAATTCCTTAATGATCAGTGTTTTAATCTCGAAAACACTTTCCCAAGAATTCTTGTAATCCATTTTATAAATCATAATATGTGAACAAAGGTTGTAGACATCTCAACGCTTACCACTCCCTAATTATCCTTAACCGATTCATGACCACAACAACAGTCTTCGAACTCAACTGCTCTTCTCGGCTATTGCATTATAATTACCGATCCTTTCCGCACAAAACAATACAATTTCCTTTTCTTTATCTCTAGCTACTTTAACTTGACCAACACATTTTAATCATAAATATCAATGTATTTCACAAGATAAACTCCAATTGAGATGTAGTTCATTTCTTTCTATTAACCATGAATTACCATACATAATAACTTAGCATCAACATCTCAGTAGAATCGTAACACGTCTTATAATAACAATAAATGTCGTTACTTAACAAATCTATAAAATTTTAATCAACCTATCAAAGGCTTAAACATTTATCATGACATTCCAAATCAACTAATGATCATATTATCACTCCGATCTATAATCATCATCATGTCATTCTATAAACATAACCAAATTTCCAACTATAATATTTTCACTAAATCAAATTCTTAAACGCAACGGCAAACCCGTCATCATCTCATTGATTTACACATGAGACTTAACATGCCAAGTCAAGCATAGGGTCTAAAACAACTCTTTAATTTAAACAACTCCATAAAGAAAGTTCTTCAACATTAACCTCACTTTACTTAACCGAAAATAAAAAAAATCGCCAACTATTCATATAATAATTCTACTACAATTTACACCACAAAGTTCGTCACACGACTATCAAAATGTTTATTGAACATTGCTTTCTTCCTGCTAATCATAACACTAATAATATAAATCCAATGATTACACATATCAACCATATATGATTTGCTAACGATCACAAGCTTTAAATCAAACACCCACAAAATTTGTAAAATATCTTAACTAGTAATTATACTTTTCTTTTATACTCTTAAGGAATAAAAATACCCAACATAAGACTATTTTAAATATAGTTCTACAATTTCTATATCATCCATCACTTTCTTATTAAATCTAAACCACTTATTCCAATATAACACTTTCACTTCTTCACATTAACATCACATACCCATGATCACTTTTCATTTCTTAAACAAACCTAACACCAAATCCACATCTCTACTTGCAATATGAATTCTAACCAAATGATTCAATCAAAATCCATCATCAAAATATTCAACGGTTGTGTCATATCCGTTCATCACAAATAACACTAAATGTCAGACATTTCTCAATTCCCAAATGGTTTTAATCAAACCATTTCCATTTCTATACACTCACTACTTAATTCAAAATCCTGAACTTAATACCAAAAACCAAATCAATGTCTAATCCAAACAAAATAATCTTGTCAATAAATGCATCACTATTAATGAGAACAGAGAACATGAATCCTTCACTTAAGAAGATCAATAAATATCACAATATCGTAGAACCTTCATTTCTCACTCCAGCATAAACATATTATTTTAGATATAAATCCTAGTCCCTTAATCAATTTTCTTTTCAGTCTAAATTCCCAATCAAAACATTCCATTGGAAAAATTCAGATCATAACACTTTTAGTAATAACAATCTAATGTTGTAACTTAACATAAACGCAAAAGTCGATGACCAATCAAAGACTTACACATCTATATTGGCATACAATACCAACTTCTCAACCAACTAATAAACACACCACAATAATCATCAAATAATACCCCTCAGCTTAAGTCTAGGCTATTAACAACCTATTTCTCATAAGCTAATGCAGACAACACTTTCTTGCATTATTTACACCTAATACCAGAAATTTAACCAAGTTAATTCGAAATCACACTCAATATTCGAAACAACCACACCTCGCACGCTTGCTAATTATAAACTGCTACTATCTTATCCACATAACCCCACACATTTAAACAATACTCTTCTAAATAGCGTCAACAATCACACTTTGTATAATCTACACAACACACTAAATCGTCGCCTTCATGACAATGTCAAAACTTCACACACTACCATTACTCTCCACACATAATCATCACGTTCCACACACTACTATTATTCTTTACACTCAAGCCATCACACTCTACACATTAACAAAATCAGAACAACAGTAATTTAGCACACCCATTTTTATCTCTAACATAATTATCAAATACTTTTCTAATGCAGATAAGCAACAAAAGGATGTAGACACGAATGATTGGTTTACACCGAAGTCAAATAGCACTTTAGCACGTGTATAGTTTATAGAAATATACCTGTCTTCGTCTCTATCCATACGTCAAGTCCGACTTGTCACTCTATTGATTCAAACAAAGTTAATATACACATAAGCACATACCCCATATAACAAGGTATTCCGGTTCAAACATGTAGTTGTAAGTTCACGATTACACTGGCCAAATGTAATTTGAAAGTACCTTACATGATGTTCCTTCTACTTTTTTATACTTAACATCCTAAGGTTCTAAAATAATGGTGACATCCTACTTCACATGCAGTTTAAGTCTAGGTATAAATCCAAATACCTAAATCCCTTAAACTAGGGCTCTGATACCATCTGTAACAACCCGGTTTCCCAAACATACCACACATAACATATATTGCATAACATCGTTACATTCATAAAAGAAAATTACATAATAATTCACATACGGTCCCATAGTCTCGAAACTACAAAATACATAAAAACTTCCTAATCAACATCAGTCATTAAAAAGCGTCCTACTCTTTATCCTCTCCTTTGCCGATATAAATTTCCTCGACTTGGAATACATATTTTTGAAAACAAAATGAGGGTTAGACCAAACGGTCTAGTGAGATAATCCCTGTCATTTCAAAATCGTTATAAAACCCATTTATATAAAATCCTTTATATAAACACACATATATCACACTTAATTAAATACCAATCAAGACTCGTGCACCGTGTTCAACTCATCCTCTTTCTCATTCTCATTCCCCTGGCCATATCAGTTGGTTGCGAGCCAACAACACCGTTGTACAACAACTACAGCACCGCTGTACAACAACTACAACAAACACCTCCGCCGACTATAGTTTCGGCTAACGTATATTCGTGTAGTGTAATGCACATATAAATACAATATATATATGTATCAATATATCATATTGTCATTTATAAACCTTTTACCACATTTCAACCACATATATATATATTTCTTAATATATACACATAATCACACCATAAATCATTTTCTCAATCCACACATATCCATCTCATATATATATATATATATAGGGGAAATATCAATTGCAAACCATGCAGATCATGCAAACTCTGCAAACCAATCTTAGCCGTTGATCAAGTCTAATAAATATCTGATTTTATTATGTTTCCTAATCTAAAGTCATGATCATAATGAATGAATCTTATCATCTTCTATATATATCTCAGTCTTAATTAATGAATCATAATGATTATCCATAAATACATCTATTGTTTCCTAATATAGTGGTTTGTATAGTTTGCACAAACTGACTGGTTTGCAACGGATACCTCCCCTATGTATATATATATATATATATATATATATATATATATATATATATATATATATATATATATATATATATATATATATATATATATATATATATATATATCACATATATATGTATCCCAGTTGAAAACGTTTTAAAAGTAAAACTCACCTTGATCGCTTATCCAGAAACACCTCCAAAGCCTTTTCCAAAAGATTCAGTCTTTCACCCAAAATCCACAGAATCTTAAACGAAGTTGGTATGTAAAGCACGATCAAACGAGGTTCACGACGGAGTCGAACGAGCTCGAGCACCTATGTTAAGCTATAAATTATTATTACTTGAACAACATAAAACTCTCATCATAATCATTCTAATACTGAATTTTGGCTCTAAAGGTATCTAAGCAACTTAAATTTCAAAACGGACAACCCGATACGCATTTCGAAAACTAAACTCAACACCATGCAGGACCGTACGTGACAGCTCCTAAGCCCCTTCTTTCCGACCGTTTTTCTCATACTTAGAGACCAAACCAGAATATAAGATCTAAATGAAAGCTGTTCTCTGACCTCCTACGGTTCTACTCGAATTGGAATCACCTCATTTGAATCATCGGTTGATTTTATACGGAATTTATAAAAACACAGAAACTGATCCGAGTATGCTACGATCAGTCCAGAAAACACGTTATTTTGAGCTACTTAGGGTCAAAACTGGGTTTAAGACCATTCATAAGAATTGTAGAATACATTGAGTACCTTTCACCTGTAAAATTTGAGCTCAATCGGACTTACGGTTTGTGAGTTATGCGCTGTCAAAGTATGGACCTGCACATACCGTAACGTCTGATTTCCAAACTTTTCCCGATTCACTTTTATGATCCAAACTTCCATTTTTACTCAATAAAACCCATTCTAAATATAAACTAACAGACCAAACGTCCAAATGGAGCTTAATGATTAATCTCTTAAGCTTAATCATGAAACTTTATTCTCTTAAGCAGTAAACCGAACACTTGGTGAGCAACTAACCGCAAAAACATAAAACTCACCATTTTGATTATAAACTTTACCCTTTTTAATCCTACTTCAATTTTGACAAAACTAAACATTTCTAAACACGTATAATAACACAACTTTACAATACCAATTCATATACTCAACCATAAACACAACTATAAACTAATCTAAAAATTCTAACACAAAACATAATAACATAGGATAAAACCACAAGGGTTGTGGCGTGGTGGTAAGGCCTGGGGAGTTCATAGCGCTTGCCCGGGTTCGAGCCCCACACACATCACTTGTGGCCACTGAGGATAATCTCAGGGCTGCATGCTTTAGCAGCTGGGCCAAAGGCCCGATTTGCCTAGGGATTAGTCTGGGCCCAATGTGGTCTGGGATACCCTTCTCAAAAAAAAACATAGGATAAAGATTATACCTCTAGGAAGGATTTGAAGAGTGAATTCCAAATATAAGTTTGTATCTTTGGTTTGATTCAATAAATTGAAAGAAAAACTAGAGAGAAGAAGGATAGATTTTTAGAGAGAAAAAATGGATATGGCGGTGAGGGTATCAAACTGGAAACGAAGATATGTAGGTTTACTCTAATTTTGGTACAATTAGTATATAAAGTTTATTATTATTATTAAGAGTTTGGAAATTTGACGGTTTTAACCCCTCTACTATAATTAATTGACATTTAAATATGGTACGTTTTGGAGACGTTAAAGTACACGTTTTTAAAGCGGGGTATTACACTCCTTTTCAGGGGAAACATCTACAGGTGTTCTGACCAGAGTTTCCTCTTCCAGCTCAGGTTCTGAAGAAGGAAATCTGATGTGTTGAGAAGAGCTTGGATCAAGCAAAGTCTTCCCTTGTGAAACTAGGTCATTCAATTGTCCCTGAGTCGGACAGAGACTACGTGAGATACGAAAGATCTCGAGTCTATTTTGTGTCAAGTCTATACGAGCTATAGAGGCATCATCGTGTGGAGGTGACCTATTGATGTTCTGGGGCAAAGGAACATCATTACCAAAGATGGATTCCCCAGTTGCGTGAATACCAGTGGCATGAAGAGTTGCCTCTGGTGGTTCTTGCTGGTTAGGGTTCGAGGTGTGCACCTCTGTTTCAATATTCCTCTGGGCTTGATCACCAGGAATAGATTGTATGGTTGCACTGGGAGTTGGGGTGCGGAATCTCACATGTGTGTTCTTTTGAACATCTTGTTCTAAGCTCACATTTCCCTCGGCTCCTAGGGTTTTAGAAGACTCGGAATTCTCTTCCTCACCTTTTTCTTTCTCACTACTACCAGAGGAGGACGAAATTACTTCCACCTCTGTAGTTTCCCTTACTCCCTCATGAACAGTCTCCATAGGGGATGCTCTGTTCTGTACTTCCTCCTCCATCACTCTTGCTGAGGAAGACCCCACTTCGGGTGCTCTTGCTTCTGGTCTGTTCACTTCTTCTCCTATTTCCTCACTCATACTTACTAATGAGGGCTCAAATCCTAAGTATGCTGGGATTCTCACCTCAGGTTCTTGAGGTTGAGCAGCACTCTCATAGTTTTGGATAGAAATATGTTGAGGGTCAATTAGAGCGAGCATTGTTCTTGGTACTCGTCTAATAAAAGGATATTCCCCTGATGTTGTGGGAAGGAACCTGGACATTACCCAAACAGGTGTAGGATTTCCCTGTTGAGTTAATTCCAAGCGTTGGAAGGCTCTTCTGATTACCAAACTGATAAATCGAGGGAATTTGATGGTCTTCAGAAATTTGTGGGTTCCAACAACTCCTCCTCTTGCTATGGTTGAAGTCTTTGTGTTAACAGCAGCAAGAAGATCATTGTACAGAATGTTGGCGTAGTCGAAGTTCCTGTTAAAGAATAATCCATACATGATTTGTAGGATTTCGGTGCTGGTTTGATCTTGACTACCAGATTTGCAAGTGAGGGTTCTATTCAATGTGGAGAACATGAAGTTCCACACTGTGGGTAGGTTTGATCTTCTGAACTAGCCTATTTTGTTCAGTTCTTTGTTGTAGCCTAAGAACTTCATAAAGTCAAGAAGAACAACTACTTTGGGGGGTTTCTCATAGGATTCAATTCCAAGCTGTCTTCTTGTCTTCATCCTGAAAATCCTTCTGAAAGTGCTGGCACGAATGCGGATTGTACATGCGCCTCCATTTCTAGAATCGACATTTCCAACGATCCCATCTTGTTCTTCAATGTACTGGCACGTAGTCCACCATTGTTGGACGTAGATCTCGGGAAGGTTTTCGTCGAACTCAGTTAGGGCTCTAAAAACTTCAGAGTTTCTGAAAAACTCTACAAAAATGTGATAGGTGGGTAAATAGAGACCTGGGTTAGCATCGAAACGGTAGTTGTTGCTTGCTAACTCGTATGGAAGGATAACGATTTGGTCTACGGGTCCTATGCGGCTAGATTCAGCTGAGTTTTGTTGTTCTGCCATTGTTGCAGGTTAGGGTTTCTTGAAGAACCTAAGGGTTTTGAACTTTGAGAGGGAAAGATGAAGGGTTTTGAATGATCAGTAAGCGTAAGAAAAGAAATGGGTCGTGGGTATGGATATGTATACTCGAATCATGTGGCTGAACGAACGTCGTAGGTACTGTAGGCACTCGAGTGTCAGATAGTGGAGTGGCCTCAACAGTGTAACGTGGGAACAACTAACGGTTGGTTTCTCAATCAGAGATTGCCACGTAGATTTGGTTCTGACATCTTTTGAGCAAGTAAACCGTCACGGTTAGAGATGGGTGGGTGACATGTCGTTGACGTTTAGAAATAACCCGCACCTCTGGTGACAACACTTCTGAAGACGTGGCAGAAAACTGACAGACCTCTGGTGGAGCTTAGTACAGTTTTGCCTCTGTTGAGTAACCGTTTTCATTTCTTTTCAAGTATTCCATGATGTTTCACCTTTACCCAAAGATCATTTAAAAAATTCTGCTCTGATGTGAAAGTGATCAAAGAACGAGAACAAAACTGACTTAGAAATTTCACAGAGACCTGGTGAGTATCAACAGAGACTCTGGTGAAATATCAGAGTTCTGGCAAGTTCTTGACTTTATCAAAAGGTTTTCATCAGAACAGGTTTTCGCTTCCTCAAAAAGATTTCCTATAATGTTCAAAAAGCAAAGTCATTTAGATTTGACACTGAGTTGACTTGCTCCCCCTAAAACCATGCATCTCTTAAGCTCCCCCTTAAATCATGAGCTTAATAGACATATTTTTCTTTTCAGCCTTTTGAAAGATAAAAAAATCTTTATGTACAAAGAAAAAAAATACAAACAAGAAATTTCACAAGAGGAATACATTGAAAAAAATATGTCGGCAGAGCTCTGATGAGAACATCAGAGGCTCTGGTAAACTATCCTACCAACTATTGACAGAGCTCTGGTAGAAACATCAGAGGCTCTGTTGAATTTTAAACAGAGTTAGGAGGACATGTTCAGCATACCCATCTTGCTGATTAAGAAGTTAAATCTCCTTTCATCAAGGGCTTTTGTGAACAGATCAGCAAGTTGGAAGTCAGTTGAAACAAAATACATTTCAATTGTCCCTTTTTCAACATGAACCTTTATAAAATGGTACCTTATGTCGATATGCTTTGTCTTGGAGTGCTGGACTGGATTAGCTGTAATTGCTATGGCACTCTTGGAGTCGCACAGAATTGGGATTTTGTTGTACTCCATGCCATAATCTTTGAGTTGAGTTTTCATCCAGATCACTTGAGAGCAACAACTAGCAGCAGCCACATATTCTGCTTCTGATGTAGAGGTTGATACGCAGTTCTGTTTCTTAGATGTCCAACTCACCAATTTATCTCCAAGCAATTGGCAGCTACCAGAAGTACTCTTTCTGTCATTCTTGCATCCTCCATAATCTGAATCTGTATATGCAATAAGCTCGAAATAAGAATTAAGAGGATACCAGAGACCCAAAAATTGAGTCCCTTTTAGATATTTAAATATGCGTTTAACAGCAGACATGTGGGATTCTTTAGGATTTGCTTGAAATCTAGCACAAAGACAGGTTGCAAAGATTATATCAGGTCTGCTAGCAGTTAAGTACAGAAGTGACCCTATCATGCCTCTGTAGTTCTTGACATCCACAGGTTCACCATTAAGGTCAGAGTCAAGTTTAACTCCAGAGGCAATAGGAGTTTTCATTGGATTTGAATTATTGAGCTTATACTTTTTCAAAATATCAAAGATGTATCTAGACTGACTTATAAAAGTCACTCTGATGGATTGTTTTACTTGCAAACCAAGGAAGAAAGAAAGTTCTCCCATCATGCTCATTTTGAGTTCACTTTTCATCAATTCCTCAAACCTATCACAGTACTCCTGCCTTGTAGATCCAAAGATAATGTCATCAACATATATCTGTACCAGAAGAATATCACTCTTATACCTTCTAAAGAATAGAGTTGTATCGACAGTACCTTTCTCGAAGTGATTAGTCAACAGAAAATTTGACAGAGTTTCATACCAGGCTCTGGGAGCTTGCTTAAGGCCGTACAGAGCTTTGTCTAACTTGTAAACGTGGTCTGGAAACTCTGGGCTTTCAAAACCTGGTGGTTGCTGGACATAAACTTCTTCTTGGAGTTTGCCATTCAGAAAGGCTGATTTCACATCCATCTGGTAGACCTTGAAACCCTTGTGAGCAGCATAGGCTAAGAAGATTCTTATAGCTTCCAGCCTAGCCACAGGTGCAAAAGTTTCGTCATAATCGATACCTTCTTCTTGGCAATATCCCTTTGCAACCAGCCGAGCTTTATTTCTGATGATAATCCCATCTTCATCCTTTTTATTTCTTAACACCCACTTGGTTCCAATAGCAGCTTTATCTTTAGGGAGTGGAACCAAGGACCAAACTTTATTCCTTTCAAACTCTAGAAGCTCCTCTTGCGTGGCTTCTATCCAGTTTGGGTCTTCCAGGGCTTAAGAGATCTTCTTTGGCTCAATCATGCTTTGAAAATTGACAAAGAAAGCTTAATTGATTGTGGCCGATCTTGTCTTCACACCATCTTCAGCAGCACCAATAATTAGATGATGGGGGTGATCCTTTGTCCATCTTGTCATGGGAGCATGGACAACAGGTGGGGTTTGTGCTTCTGATGGGAAAAGACGAATTTTTGCATCAGATCGCTGTGGATTGGGACCAGGGCTCTGTGGCACACAACTCTGGAGAGTGTCCTCATTGCTCTGTGATGTCCCAACACGGCTCTGCGAAGGTGAACATTCAAATAGGGAATCTCTCCCAATATGAGTCAATAGGGGTGATGTTGGCTCTTATTCAGGTTCTCTTACATCTGGTTGTGGTTCCCCGTTTCTCTGAATAACACCTGTAGACAGAGAAGTAGATGCTGAAGAATTGGAGGGACCAGTAAGAGTTATACCTGTCAGATTCTGTTCTGTAGAGTTCTGAGCCAGATTGCCTCTGGTGATGTTGGCAGAGGAATCATCATCATCGAAGAAATCGTTGAAGACTAAGTTTATATCTTCTTCCCTTGTCTTTGAAGAGCTTGGCTTCTGTTCCTTCTGTGTCTCCTCTGGTGTTTTGAGATCAGAGGAACTTGATGTATTTTCATCAAAAGACACATTGATGCTCTCTTGAATGACTCTGGTTCTGGTATTGTAGACTCTGTAGGCTTTAGTGGTTAATGAATAACCAATAAAGATTCCTTCATCAGCCTTTTTGTTGAATTTGCCCAGTTGTTCTCTGTCATTCAAGATATAACACTTACTGCCGAAAATATTTCACATTTGGCCTTCGATTGTTTATGAGTTAATAGGGAGTCTTCTTAAATCTTTTCACTATTACAGCTCAGTTTTGGGTAAAACAGGCTGTTGAGACTGCCTCTGCCCATAAGTTGATAGGAAGGATAACCGGCCAACATGGTTCTGGCGGCTTCTACCAGAGTTCTGTTCTTTCTTTCCACCACTCAATTCTGTTGTGGAGTTCTTGCGGCTGAGAAGTTCTGGGAAATACCTTCCTCTGATAGATAGGCATCTATTCTGGCGTTCTTAAACTCTGTCCCATTATCACTTTTCAACTTTTAAAATTTGAGACCTAACAGAACCTGTATCCTTTTCAACAAACTTATCAAAATTTCTGGGACATCAGATTTTACTCTGATGAACTCAATCCATGTATATCTAGAAAATTCATCTATAAGTACTAGAATATACTTCTTGCCCGATAGACTTTGCACAGAGATTGGACCACAGAGATCCACATGAAGCATATGCAAAGTTCTGGGACAACTGTGATCACTCTTAGTTCTGTGTGAAGATCTTTTCATCTTACCCAGCTCACAGGCAGAACAAAGATGGTCTTTGTCAAATTTAAGGGAAGAAAGACCTTTCACTATGTTCAACTTCACGAGTTTGTCAAGATTTTGGAAATTCAAATGGGCAAATCTTTTATGCCAGAGCCAGGCATCTTCCTTTTTCAAAGACACTAAACAGAGTTTTTCTGTTGTAGAGTTTTGGTTTGGATTAAAATTCATTTTGTACAGATTGCCTTTTCTGTCAGCTCTTAAAAGTTCTTGACCTGACTCGGAAAGCAACAGAGAACAATACTTCTTCCTAAAATTTACATCGAACCCATGATCACAAAGTTGACTTATACTGAGTAGATTATGATTTAATCCTTCAACATAAGCAACTTCAGAAACTGAAACACCACCATTAATTAAAGTACCATAGCCTCTAATCTGTCCACCATTATCTCCTCCAAAGGTTAATGCACTTCCCATTTTGTTCTTGAATGAAGTTAGCAGCTCCTTATTGCCTGTCATGTGCCTGGAACATCCTGAATCTAGGTACCAGATCTGCACATGAGGCTTCTTGGCACTGGGTCTGGTGGTCTCCAGCGCTCTTTCATTTGGCTCTGTTACAGTAAGAGCGTATGCATTCTGAGACAGATCTTCCTCTGTTGTTTTCTCTGGTATCTCTCCAGTCATCCAATCTGCTACCTCTAGACTTTCATCATCCACAGCAACTTCGCAGAAATTGGCCTGCTCTGGTTCATCATGAGAGGACGAATCAGAGATCCAATTCTTCATCTCAGCAACATAGCTTCTTTCTCTGTAATTGTACTTGTATTTGTTCTTGTAGCAATCCTGGTCTTTTACCAGTTTACCTCTACAATTTGCTAAGAAATGGCCGGGTTTGCCACATCTAAAACAACGTCCATCATTCTGATTGATGGGTTGGACAACTTCAGTTTTCTGAGGTGTTTGAGCATTATACTTCTGTTGTGGTTGAGGTCTCTGCTCTTGTGGAGTTCTGTTCTGGTGGGTAGGTGCAGCGTAACCTCTTTTCTCATCTTTCTCTTCTCTCTCGTACCTTCCTCTTCTATCAAATACCTTGTTGCCGAATCTCTTGTTAAATTTTTGAGTTATTAACGCAAGATATTGGGCAAAAGCATTTATATCCTCATCCTCTGATGAACTTTCTTCACCATCACTTTCAGCTACCAGACTCTTCTTACCCTTTTTCTTCATAAACTTCTCTTTCTTTTTCTCTCTGCTAGAACTTTCTCTGTTGGACTTTCCTTCAGTGGGATTCTTTGAATCAGAAACCAAAGCGATTAGAGCTGCAATGGTGGATTTGCCTTTCTGTTTGACAACATCCTTCTCTTGTGCGGCAAGAGTGCCATACACATCAGTAAGAGACCATGCATCCAAATCTTGATTAGCTTGTAAAGACATGGACAGATTTAACCATTCATCGTTTAAACTTTTCAAAAACAGAACATTGTTATCTTCATTCGACGTAACAACCCCACACTTTTTGCATTTGTTTATCAAAACATTAAATCTGTTGTAGGTTTGTTGTAGGGTTTCCTCAGGAAGTGCCTTGAAGTCGTTGTATTCGTTAATACACTGGATCCTTCTGTTCTTTTGGGTTTTAATACCACCATCAAGTTGATTAAGAAGTTGATCCCAGATTTCTTTAGCAGTAACACATGAATCTAGTTCTTGAAATATATCGTTGGGAATGGCCATAATCAGAAGTCTAACTACCTTAAGGTCATTTTCCATTTTTAGCTTCTCTTCATCAGTAAACCCGGTGGTTTTAACTTCGAAGTGAGCAGGAATCTCAGCAGTTGTTTATGTTGCGGGTACACGAGGGACAAAAACCATGGGTTGGAATGGTCCATCATTGACATATCACATTAAATCTCTGTCCATTCCATCAAGGAAGTTAACCATCCTAATTTTCCACTGAGGATATTCATCTCTCAGAATTGTAGGAGGTTTAGTCAGAGAACCAGAAGTATAGATGGCATTTATGTTGTTATTAGCCATTTTGAAGAAAAACAGAGTAATATGGTTACAAAAGATTTTAAACTGAAAGTGAATGAACAGTAACCAATGGAACAATAACTTTGAGTAGAAAAGATCTTTAAACTTGCTAGAAAACTTTAAACAAAGTTAAACGAACTCTGAAAACTTGTTTTAAACTTGAACAGTAAAAACAGAGTATTCTATGAAGCTATAAAAAGACACACACACAATCAACAACTATGAATCAACCTTGGTAGATTGGATCGTTTGATTTAAGCAAATCAAAGAAGCTCTGATACCAACTGTGGGTTCCCAGATGCACGTTGTATCACATAAATGGTAAGAAATAGACAGCGGAAGCATTATATAAAGCCATTAAAATGTGAGTGATTGTGTAATACGATAATGTAACAGTGAGTATCAAATATAGAACAGTAAAAATGATAACAGGATCAAATATAATAAGCTGCTCGTATATTGATAATATGAATAACACCAAGAACACGTTCAAGTGTGTGTATTCGGAAATCTCATGGGGAACAAGATCGTACGGAGGTAGTGATATGGAATGTTGCAGTGTGTGCTCTAACAATTGTGGAAAATTATTCTTCCAAAAGCTTACAATTGTTGTTCCACTACCTATCTATTTATAGCCTGATAAAGCATTAGACAGTGTACTATCTAACCCTGGAATGACACGTGGAAAGTGTGTCTTCGTCCTTTTAGGGCTTACGTGGAAAGTACGAACACGTGTCTAACACTTAGAGATTTCAACGAGACTTATGCTTCACAGAGGACTTCAGTCACCAGAGCTCTTACGCCAGAGCTCTGTTGGTCTTCTTGTGTAAACGGTTCTTCTATTGAATAGAATAAGTCTTCTGCCAGAGCCCTGTCGAGCTCTGTTGATTCTGCTAGTGCTCTGTCGAGCTCTGTTGGTCTTCTGGTTGAACTTCTTCTAAGTCTTCTGCTGGATCTCTGATGGTCTTCTGACTTGTGCTATTTTCAATACTTTTACATAAGAGATACTTGGGGCTAACATCGTTTTTAGGGGATGATGATGGTTCATCATCAGCGATGTCGACGTCTTCCGTGTCTTCAGCTTCCTATTCAGACTCGACCTCATCAGCGTAAGGTTCGGTGACATCAGCAGCAGCTTCGAGTTGCTCTTCGAGTTGCTCCCCCTCAGATACAGAGGGAGGTTTCTCGGTTCCCTCAGGGTTTTCAACTCCCTGTGGTTGTTTATTTGTAGCAGCAGCAGTCGTCTCAGTTGTCTCCTCCTCAGCATTATGGGGAAGACCTTCATCATTCTTCTCCCCCTCTTCCACATTATGAGTGGGGGAGGTAAATGGAATTTCAGTAGCAGCAGCATCAGCAGTGTGCATTGGGTCCTTGTCTTCCAGGCCAGGGATCCCAACACAGGCTTCAATCCTACCTAATCTGTCTTCCAGGACATATATAGCAGGAGGGATTCTTTGAAGTTCCTCTCGATCCACCTAAGTAAAATGCGATGGAGCACAAGTAGCAGCATTCAGGCGGTCGAGGATTTGCTTAAGGAGGTCTTTGACAGTGCCAACCTCAGTCTTGACCGTGGAGACCTCACCCTTAAGAGTTCCAACCTCTGTCTTCAATGATGTGACTTCATTGGACAGGGTGGTGAAGTTTGTTGCGAGGGTGGTGTTGGTGAAGTTGAGATTGTTGATGGAGGTGGAGTGGTCAACAATAGTAGTAGCAAAACTGCCAATGTGACCTTCTATCTTCTCCATATCAGCATTGGAGGCTTTCTTTGCTACCTCTGTTGTCAGCGTCTTGAGATTCTCTCCAGCGTCTGTAACCGCTGAAGAGTTAGTGGAGAGAGTGGTGTTGTAAGAGTCCACCTTTGTCACTAGATCTTTCAGGGAGGTGTGAATATCTCCCAAATTAGGACCTCCAACAGTTAATAACTTATGAACAGAGGAAAGCGCAGAAGATGGGGATTGGGAGAGGAATGTGTATGGTTTTGTGTATACTTGCAGGCGGGTTGGTGAAGTGATCGAAACCTCGATAACCTGAGTAGTGTTCCATGCCGCTTTCCAGAGTGCCTTGGCGCATAGAAATGCCTGCAGATCCTATATTTGCATCCATCATCCTATGTAGAGTATCAACAGCTGTATCATGTAGGATGACGGGCGTTCCAGAGAACGGTGGGAAAACCGGTGGAGTGTCCAAATATTGAGTGGGAGGAACAACGGTTGAGAAGAGGGATTTGGTGCGGGGTTCGGCGATGGATTCGCTGAGAAATACTTCTTCAGTCCTTAGAGAGTCTGAAGGAGGGGGGTTCAGTTCCAGGTTTATAACCTCAACGTTTAGAGACGCTGAAGTCGGTATGGAAGGGGTGGCTTGAGCAGCTGTGGCAGAGCGTACAACGGAACTATCCAGCGACTCATGAACAAAAAGAGTCGTAGAGTCTTCAGCCTGTGAGGACTTGGGGGGTTGCTCCTTGGTTTTCTTGATCCTTTCGGATTCAAGTTGGGTAGTAGAGAGTTTCCTTTTTCGAGAAGGGGTGGAGGGTGTAGCCTAGGTATCAGCAGTTAGGATTACCACTGAGGTAGCCGCAAAAGTAGAAGAAGTTGGGGGATTGAGAGTAGATAAAATCGTAGAGAGACGTACCTCGTTTGGCATGGGGGTGAAGTCTAGAACTTTGACGCCGACCTGAGAGAGTTTCAGGTCACCCACATTTGGATATTTATCTCCGAGTCCCTGAAGGAAGATGGCGCTGAGAAATCGAGGATAAGGAACCATCTTCTGTCTTTTGGATTCCTTGACTCTCTGAATCATGTCATCAAAGACAATTTTGGCCCAGTCGATGTGGAGGCCCTTCAGCAGTGAATATCCCATGGATTGCTGGGGTTGAGAAGCTTTGTCAGAAGAGCCAACTTTAGCTGTCATGCAGCTTATCAGGTGAGCGAAGATGAAGTTTATCTCGCTTGGCATCTTAGACTTCTTGATGGCAGTCAGCTTCTTGTCAGGGAGTTTATCTCTCCCGTGTTCCCATACATACTTCATTGCATCAAGAAATGCAATGATGGCGTCTCTGTCAGTGGGGTTTTTGGGATTTGGCAGAGGGATAAAGCGTTTTTCTTTTGTGGAAGCAGGGAGGTTTAGGGCATGTCTGATAGTACCAAGGGTGATCTTGGAGGTACCATGGTCAGTTTCAAAAATGATGACTTCTATTTCCTTTTTGGGGTCTTTGGTGGAGGTGATCATAGCACGTCTTGCAGTCCACCAGAACTGAGCAAGGAGGTATTTGTTTGCTGGAGGAGTGATGGTCAGAGCTATGGAGAGAGAGCATGTTTTGAGAAAGTTCACAGCGTCATCTAAGTGGGTAATATGCTTTCTCGCAGGAAAGTTGAATAGAGCAAAAAGGTTGTTGCCCTGATAATTGATTTCCCCGTATTTGAAACGGACTTGAGGAGCAGGGGTCAGTGTAGTCGTTGAAGTAGGAGCCTGAGCTTCAGTGGTAGATGCCATTTCTGTTTGAACATGAAGATTATGAACATAAGTTCTTAAAATGGATAAAATATCCAAAATAAGGGTTTTTAGGGTTTTGTAGAAATTAGGGTTTTTCTAGTTTTGGCAAATATTTAAAAACTAGTGAATGTCTTATTTTCCAGTTTGCTTTTAAAGAAGGATTCTGGAGAAACATATGAAGATGCAAGTTTAAGAGTTCTTGTTTTAAACTAGAAGAACAACCATGAAGATTGTGTTCATAAAATCCTGAAAAGAAAATGATTTCATTTTAAGAAGTTCTTTTGTTTGATCTTTGTTGGTTCCTGTTTTGCTTAACAATGATGATTATATCGAATTAGTTCAAACAATATATAATACGGAAGCGTTTTAACGAACTAACAGATATTATGAGGTAGAATAACACACGATATCAAATACAAGAAGTGTAAATAAGACATATAAATAGCTCAATGATTTACTGTATTTGATATAATAAAAACACCAAGAACACCGAAAGGTTTGACAAGAAAATGATATAAAGATGTGTGTGTTGTGTAAAAAGCTTAATAGAAGAGTTCACATGAACCTTCTATTTATACTACTTTTAAAGGGGATAATAAGGACTGAAAGTACAAAGACACTGTTGAAGAATAGTAGCTGAAAGGTACAAAACACTATTCTGGAACTGTTGCAGATACAACGTTCATTAAATGCTCCGTATTCAGCTTTAGGCGGAAACCTATCAGAGTTTGACACGTGGAGTTGTCAGGTCACACCTTTATACGATTGATCTTTCAGAACCTTCGAATGGCAGATATTGTAAGAACCATGTTCGTCCTTGTATAGATCTTTTACGTAGATCTTCTTTTTACCACAGAAGCTCTGTCAAGTATGACAGAAGCTCTGTGGTCTTGTCCCCTTAGAAGAGTCTTCTGTTGTTTCTTCACTTCGGTCTTCTTGATTAACCCGGCAGAGCCTCTGTCGAAGACTTCTGTCTTCTCGGTTACTCGGTTACTCGGCAGAGCCTCTGTTGGTGTCGATACTTAGTCTATTTTTCCAATACTTCTATTTATCATAAAGATTGTATCTAACAATCTCCCCCAAAGTATTGAAAAATAAAAATTTGAAACATGCAAGGTTTTGTAGACTAAGAACACGACAGGAGGTATTTGACCTCTGTTGATATTTTTCTTTCATAAAATATGTGCCAGAGACACTTACATTTTATTACATGATGAGAGTAAAAGTAATGGAGGTTGGTAGAGAATATCAGACTTTGGCGTATTTGAAGTCGTTGAAACTTCTGTTGTCGAATCCTAATTCCTTAAGCTCGTGATAGAAGCTGATGCATAGGTTTCGGAAGTTGATTGTTGAATCGATGACTTCTATCAGTCTATCTGCATTAACCCGATCCATTTGCTCTGTTTCTCTGTGCTCCACGAGGCTGGCTCTGAACTCTGTCAAAGTATTTGTTGCATACTTCTGACAGTCCATTTCTACAAATAGTCTTGACTTCCCAGCAGGATCTTGATAGACTAACCCAACTCTTGGAGATGTAATGATTGAGTTTGGTATGGCAGAGGATGGGCAGTCGTTTTCTGGTGGTCGGAGTGCGAGGTATCTTACTCCGAGATCTCGTGCTAATTGGAAGTCGACAAGGCTGTATAGCAGAAGTTTCTCACGCATGGCTTTCCTTATTACCCTGTCTGCCCTTCGATGTGCATCTGTTGTGAAGTTCTCTTTTGTCCAGAGCAGAAGGTCAGGTAGGTCGTAAGGATTTAGATTTCTCAGATTAGCATCTGAGAATTGATTCATGGTTCTGTTCTCCCTTCTGACCTTGTATATATTATAGGAAACCTTAGGTGTAGTTCTGGTTTGAGAAAACTTACAGTATATGACCTTGTCGATTTTCTCGATTGAGAAGACTTCGTGTTTTGGCTTGGGTTTTGTTCTTGTGAAGATGTTTTCAAGGTCAGCACGAAGTTCGGGATCTTGGACCATTGGTGGCATTGGATCTCTGGCAGTTCTGTTGTAGAGTTACCTGTACACCACTTCTTCATTTGAGGTGGAGGTGCACCAGGTGGAGGCATGGGTCTGCGCAGAGCATCCATTTTCTTCTTAATTTCTGCCACTCGATCCTCTGTGAACTTTTTCATTGGATCCAGAACCGGTATGTTTAACAGAGGGGTGGCACCAACAGCACAGTCTTCTTCTTCTGGTTTTGGTGTAACATAAGCATCGAAAGAGCTCTTCATCAGTTTTTCTGTTGGAGGTTGATGCTTGGCCTTTTTCTTCTGCGGTTCCTCTGTTATAATCCCTTTGCCTTTGTCTTCCGCCATTTGTTTGTCTGCTTGTAGAGATGGTGTTTTCTCTGTGGGTTTTGGTATTTGAGTTTCAGAGGGTTTGGTTGTAGGAGGTTCTGTGGGGGTTGCCTCTGTTGGTTTTGACACTTGAGTTTCAGAGGGTTTGGTTGTATGAGGTTCTGTGGGGGTTTCCTCTGTTGTTTTTGACACTTGAGTTTCAGAGGGCTTGGTTGGTGATGTGGGTTTTGTTGGAGAGGCTTCAGGTGTTTTGCTCAGATATTTTCTATGTTTCTGAGCAATGGTTTTGATTCTTGGGCTGGTTTTAGGTGTTGGGGAAGGTAGTTCTTCTTCAGAAGATGTCAGAATTTGGAAGTTCTCTTGGGTTTGGACATCTTCTCCGAATACAGAGGGGAATTCCACCGAGGTGGGTATTGCCTTTGTGGTTTGTTGTTGGTTTTCAGTGGTTTGGGATATTTGGGTTTCAGCTGGGGTTTCTTCATGGGTTGTATCTACAGAGGTGGTTGTTGCCTATGTGGTCTGTTATTGTCTTCCTTGGGTTTGAGTTGGGGGAACTTGGTTTATGGGTTCTGCGGTAATTGGTGGAACTGGTAGACCTCTGTTTGCAGCTTCTTCCCTTTGTTTCTCCCCCTCAGGATGATCTGATGAATCGTCAGAATAATTATCAGAGTCATCCTGACCCTTATCTGTTGTACCCTCTGCCCTGCAAGAAGCTTCAGGTTTCTTTGGTGGAACAGGCCCTGCAGCAATCATCTTTGCACATAAGTCATCACAGAGGCCGAGCAGTGTTTCAACCTCTGCTTCTGTGTTGAAGCGCAATTTACCTACACTCTTCTGGAAGTCATTGACATAATTTGCGTTAGCAGCAGTGAAGGCGACGATAACCTCTGTGACTTGATTTATAACCCCTTGCCCAAGCTCTGTCAGCTGAGCTCTGGTCATGTAGTATGAAGGCTGCATGGCCTGAGTGTTTCTGATTGTTTGCTCTTGGACCTCTTCTAAGGCCTTCTTTAGGTCTTCAGGTGTAAGGCCCTTAGATTTGGAGGATTGCTCTTTCAGCTGTTGAAGAAAGTGCTTGACAGACTCTTTAAATGCAGAGGTTGCTGCTTTTCCAAATTCAGTTGCTACAGAGGTGGCAGTGGTAGTAGCAGTGTTTGTTGCAGTGGACTTCATCTGGGATACGGCATTTTGAACCTCTGTGGACAGATTGTCCATTTTGGTATTCAGATTTGAGATGGCCATTGAAGTTGTAGCTGCAAAAGAATTGAAAGAGCTTTGCAACTCTTTCAGTGTTTGGCCCACCGAGGCGACAAGGGTTTGGAACTCATCCCTTGAGACATGTGAACTAGTTGTAACCTCTGGGTGAACAGATCTATCACCAGAGTGTTGCTCTGTTCCTGAGACGCCTTCTTTTGCTACTGTTTTTACGTTGAGAGCGGAAGGACTTCCTTCTAATCCTCGAGAAGAAACTTTTTGAGTTTCAGTCTCTATAGAAGTTCTGTCAAGGACATTGTTCTTATCCACTCCAGAGGTTGGTAAAGAATTATCCTTGAGTTGACTCGAGGATTTGTCTAGAATCCCTTCGTCTGTGTGCACTATAATCTCCTCTGAAGTGATGTTTGGGCCTAGGTGTGTGCGTGTAGCAGAGGAAACAAATTCCTCTGCTGGGATGTCTGATGTGATCTGGGGCGACTGATCACAAACTAAGGGTAAATCCTTTTGAGAGGATTTCCCTTGAATGCTTTCCCTAGGTATGATTGGCACAGAGGTGGAAAGAATTGCCTCTGCCCGGTCTGTTTGGGGTGGGGTTGAGCTGTGCTGCTCTTTTTCAATATTACCTTCTGCTGCTAGACCAGCGGTAATAGAAGCGTGGGTTGCACGGGGAGATGGTTGGGGATGTGTGCCTTCTTCTTCTTCGGCATCTTTTTCCTTTTCATTTTCTTTTTCTCCTTCTGCTCTAACCACATCTTCTGTGATCCCTTCTGTCACTACATCTAACCTAATCACTTCTTCTGTTTCCTCTTTTTCCATAACCTCTTCTTCCCTAGGACCAAAGGAGTCGTATATAGAGTGTGTGCCAAAAAGTCGTTGTACATGGGGATGAATAACTTGTGTACCATCAGAGGCAGAGATAACAGGTTCTGGACTCTTTCTGTGAACATCAAGGCCAGGTTGAAGGAAGGGGTTCTACAGAATCTCTGGGGTCTCAGCCGGATTGTCTCTTGGAGTTTGGTAATCATCAGCTAACTCTGAGTCAACTCCAGAGATTGTGAAATCGGGATCTTCTGCGGCTTCTTCGATTTCATGTGACAGAGCTTCTGTAGTCCATCCAGCAATGTCAAGGTTGTTAGCAAACTCAGGGCGTTGGAGGAAGTCAGAGAAATTCCCATGATACGCATAACTGAGGGGATTGGGGGATTGTAGAGGGGATTCTTGTGCTACTTCTCCTACCACCTCTTCTTCCACTGTATCCTCTGCAATTGTTTGCATAGGAGATAAAGGTTTCCCAGTTTTCTTCTTGCTCTTTCTCCTCTTGGGTTTAGGTGCCCCTTCCTCTGAGGCTTTGGATTTTCTCTTCTTCTTTTCCGTTGGGGGAGAGGGAGGACCAGAAGATCCAACTTCTGTGGCATGAGGAGGAAAGGGTTGACCTTCTGCGACACTTATAGAGGTGCCCTCTGTGGTTTTCCCCTTATGAGTTTTCTTTTGAGGAGTAGAGGCAGAGGGTTTTTGTTTCTTTGAGGCAGAGTAGATGGATTTTCTCTGAGCACAGAATCTGGCTTGATTTTCTTCATGCTTCTGAAAAGCAGCTGCCCATTCTTCATCTGTCAGCCTATCTAATACTTCTGTACCTATGGGGGCTCCTAGACGTGGGGGTGTCATAGGACTTGGTTCTGGAGTCCTATGATCGCGTATGTATTCTAATTCTAGTTCTTCGTCCCTTACATATCCCAGAAGTTTCTTTGGCAGAGGTCTGCAGTGTGGGTATCCATCAGCATGTTCTGTTGGGGAGTTTTTGTTCATAGCATACATCTTGGTTGTTGGCCCCTCCATTGTCCATTTTTCGAGCAAGAGTAGAGGCTCTAGCAGAACACCTAGAATTCTTTGAAACTGCAGAGGAGGTAGAGCTCCTGTTGTCTGTGACCTTTTCTGCTGGAAGGTGATCTTTCTGTCGATGGTGTTAACCATTTCTTGCATCATGAGTGTTGCGAAGTCTAGAGGTAGGTCGTAGTAGACTCCGTACATGATGGATAGTATTTGGTGTAAGGATTGATCTGGACTCCCCACTTTCCCGGTTAAGCATCTGTTGAGTATTGAAAAGAGTGTATTCCACAGACGTGGTAATCTGCCTCTGCGGAAGTCATTTCTCTTTCTGAGTGGTACGTTGTACCCCAACATTTCGACAAACCTGCATAGCTCTTCATCTGTAGGTTCCTGTGCAAAGGTCTTTAACCCTAGAAGACCTCTTGTGGGTAGGCTGAACTCAAGAGAGAACATAGTTCTGTTGAACATTAGTTCAAGATGTGCGGATTTATCGGGTTTGGAGATGTAGCCTTTGATCTGTCTATCTTCTGGGTCAAATCTGCAACTTCGCCAGAATTGATTTATGTACCTGGCATTGATTTTATCAACTGTTTTGGTAAGGAGAGGGTAGAGTATGTGATGTTTCAAAATATGGAGAAGAATGGCATGTGCTTCTCCAAAAGATGTTTTGGATGGAACAAGGTAGTGGTTATTGGGTTTTAAAGGTAGAACATTTGCAAAATGTTCATGTTCTAAGAAGTTTTGGAGGTGGGTTGTCGGAGCAAAGTCTGCTTCATCGCCGGAGTTATCTTGCTCCAGGTTTCTGGCGATTTCAGGGTTTTCTGAATGTTCAGAGTGTTCAGGGTGTTCAGGGTGTTCAGGGGAGTTCGCCGGTAAGTGTGCAGGGGAGATAGCTTGAGAAGAGGAGGCCATTTCTTGTATGAAGATGAGAATTTTGCAGGTTTTTGCAATGGTTCGCTAGAGAAGAAAGTAAGTTCGTAAAGGTTTATGAGGAGAGGTAACTTGGGTTTTATAGTGAGAGGTAACGGTAGAATCTGAAGAGGTAAATATATGGAAGTGTATAATATTTGGGGTCCGCACTTGAGTGTAAACGGCTGGTTCAACTATCCATACGAACGTGTGCCATGTACGTCCAATGAAAATGAGACACGTCAGCAGTGTCAGAGTATGACAGGACGTCGTGCGCGACCCATTAATGCTAGGCGCGTGGGCTTATCAACTTGCAGAATATTCTTACTCGCAGAATTTTACCGTTACTGTTACAGAATTTCCTAAGTTTAGAAACTTTACAGAAGCTCTGTAGAGTTAGGAGCTCTGTGTTTTTGAAACATTCCTTTTATATCCTCTGTTACTTGTACCTTTACCAAAATCTTTTGAAAAGCATTGGAGAGGATCGATAAATTTTTAGTGCATAAATTTCATTTACAGAGGTTTTGAAGCTCTGTCAGAGCCAGCAGAAGCTCTATGAGTGGAAATTTCTCATAACTGAAAATTTATGAAACTTTTTGATCATCCAAGTTTTTAATTGTTTTGAGAATTGTTTTTAGGACATTTTTGGAAGTTGGTGTCCTAGAAAACAGTTTTGGATAAGGTTTTGTGCGAGTAACTCTTATAAGATGCCTAGGTTAATCAACAGAGGTTCTTGTGTTGTAATTGGCTCTGTGACTAACCCTTTTTTTGTCTTTAAGAAGTGCCATTGTTCAAGAGAATTCTGTGGAGGACATTCAAATAGATTGATAGAGTTTTTATTTTAAATTTATGATCATAGAGGATTTCCCTAGCAGAGCCTCTGTTGAGCTCAGCAGAGGCTCTATGACCTTAAATTTCTAATAACGAAGAACTCATTAATCTTTTTGAATATTTGAAGTTTGGAATGTCTTTAGCAGTGTTTCTAGGGTATATTTGGAAATTTGTGTCCTAGAAAACTGTTTTCGAAAATGATTTTGTACGAGTAAACTTCAAATATCTTGATTGGTTAGCACAAGTTCTGTGGTGTATGGAACTTTTTGACATGAGACCTTCTGTTCGACATTCAATATGATCGATCGAGTTCTTATATGTAATTTGTAGTAATAGAGGATCTGACTTACAGAAGCTCTGTTGAGCTCAGCAGAGGCTCTGGAACCTTAAATTTCTCATAAAGGGAGACTCATCAATCGTTGTGATTATTTTCTTTTTGGAATATCATAAGCAATGTTTCTAGGACATATTTGGAAATTTGTGTCCTAGAAAATTGTTTTCTTGAATGATTTGTACGAGATACTCACTTTTTGACTTTCCTTTGTTCGGCGAAATTCTTAACCTCTGTTGATTGTGGTTAATCACAATTCTTCTTTGGCTCCCCCTTGAATGATCAACTTCTGTAGATCATTTCAAGGTCTCCTTCTGCTCCCCCTTGACCTATGCTTGGATTAAATAAGATAAGTTGTGCATAGAACATAGGTCAAGTTCATCAGAGGTTCTGTGGAGGCCGTCAGAGGTTCTGAGCAGACCCACAAAAGCTCTGTTGGTCATAGAACTTTTGGTGATTTAAGAATTTACATTCAGAAGTTTGATTATATACATATTTACAGGAAAATCAAATCTTACTTACATAGGATTTAACTCATGTTAATCATTCCCAACTTACCCACCAAGAAAAGGAATCTTTTCTCATCTAGTGCCTTGGTGAATATGTCTGCAAGCTGATATTCTGTGGATACAAAGTGCATTTCGATTGTGCCATATTCAACATGATGCTTCAGAAAGTGGTACCTTATGTCGATATGCTTTGTTTTTTAGTGCTGTAATGGATTGGCAAAGATGGCAATGGCGCTTTTTGAATCACAGAAGATGGGTATCTTGTATATGTTGTGACCATAGTCCTTTAGCTGAGTTTTCATCCACAGAACTTGGTAGCAACAGCTAGCAGCAGCAACATATTCAGCTTCTGCTGTAGATGTGGACACACAATTCTGCTTCTTTGAAGTCCAGCTGACTAGTTTACCTCTTAGGAATTGACAACTCCCAGAGGTACTCTTTCGATCAAGCTTGCATCCTCCATAATCTGAATCTGTGTAAGCCTTAAGACCATAACCAGAGTTCTTTAGATACCAGAGTCCAAGATTTTTGGTCCCTTTAAGGTATCTGATGATCCTATTTACAGCAATATATTGGGATTCTTTTGGGTTAGCTTGATATCTTGCACAGAGGCTTGTGGCAAACATTATATCAAGCCTACTAGCGGTTAAGAATAACAGAGACCTAATCATACCTCTGTAGAGCTTGCACTCCACAAATATGCCATTTGGATCTGCGTCTAACTTATTTCCAGTTGCCATTGGGGTATTCATTACAGAGGCATCAGAGAGACTGTATTTTGAAAGTATGTCAGTGACATATTTAGCTTGATTTATAAAAATTCCCTCTAATGATTGTTTTACTTGGAGTCCGAGGAAGAAAGTTAATTCTCCCATCATACTCATTTCAAATTCACTTTGCATGAGTTTTTCGAAATCTTTGCACTGTTGTGCATTTGTAGACCCAAAAATAATGTCATCCACATAGATCTGTACAAGCAGAATCTCATCACCTTTTCGTTTGTAAAACAAAGTAGTATCGGTTGTACCTCTGTCGAATTCATTATTGAGAAGAAAAGTTGAGAGTCTTTCGTACCATGCTCTTGGAGCCTCTTTTAGTCCATATAGAGCTTTGTCGAGGAAGTACACGTATTTTGGGTACTTGGAACTTTCAAACCCTGGTGGTTGCTGGACATATACTTCTTCTTGGATTTCAACATTCAGAAAAGCAGATTTTACATCCATTTGAAAAACTTTGAATCCTCTGTGAGCTGCGAAGGCTAAGAAGATTCTTATTGCTTCGAGCCGTGCGACAGGGGCAAAAGTCTCATCGTAATCTATGCCTTCTTCTTGGCGATATCCCTTGGCCACCAATCTTGCTTTGTTTCTGATGACCACCCCATCCTCGTCCTTTTTGTTTCTGAAGACCCATTTTGTCCCTATGGCTTGTTTCCCTCGTGGCAGAGGTACAATAGTCCATACCTTGTTTCTTTCAAACTGCAGAAGTTCTTCTTGCATAGCATCTACTCAGTTTGGATCATCTAAGGCTTCAGAAATTCTTTTTGGCTCGATCATACTGATAAAATTTGTAAAGAAACAAAAATTAGCAGTGGCTGATCTTGTCTTGACCTTTTCAGAAGGGTCGCCGATTATAAGGCTTGGAGGATAGCTTTTCGTCCACTGTGTTGTACTTGGAAGATGGTCATTTGAGTCATCTAGTTGAACTTCTGGGGGTGCACCCTGTGGTTCTGGTACACCCTATGTAGTAGATGGCACTGCAGAGCTTGAACTTGGCTCTTCAGCTTGTGGATGGATTGGAATGAGAGTTGAAATTTGTTCCTCTGAGGAAGTAGAGACTGGGTCTATATTTTCCTATTGTATTGATTCCTCTGTAGTTGCTGGAGTATGTTTTTCAGGAGCCTCTGTTGTTGGGTCTTTGGTCGTTTCATCTTCTGTTGGCCCCCCCCCTCAACAAGTGCATCTGTATGATTCACAGAAGAGGATGGAGAATTTAATGGACCAGTTAGATATATACCTGACTCGGTCTGGCCTGCAGAAGATGTTTCTCCAGAGGCTCCGGCAGCTCCGGCAGAGGGATCAATATCGTCGTGGAACATCTCTTCAAATAGCAAATTTAGGCCTGCTTCTCTTGTTTTTGAGATGTCAGAGGATTCCTTCTTTAGACCGAGTTCTGAACTGACTTGTTCAGAAGTCTTTTGAAAGGAATCGTCAAAAGATACATTGATGCTTTCTACGATGGATCGAGACTTCAGAAGGTACACTCTGTAAGCTTTTGAAGTGGCAGATTATCCTATGAAATTTCCTTCATCTGCTTTCACCTCAAACTTTCCTCTTGCTTCTCTATCATTTAAGACGCAACACTTGCATCCGAATACATGAAAGAACTTGATGTTTGGTCACCTTTTGTTGATCAGGTGATATGGTGTTTTGATGTGTCTCTTTACAATGGTTCATCGATTTTGGGTGTAGCAAGCGTTTGATACTGCTTCTGCCCAAAAAGTCATTGGTAATCCAGATACTGTTAGCATAGTTCTTGCAGCCTCCACAAGCGTGCGGTTCTTTCGTTCTACCACGCCATTCTGTTGTGGGGTGCGTGCAGCAGAGAAGATCTGTGATATGCCTTCTTCTGTAAGATAGGTTTCAATGACGGAGTTTTTGAATTTTGTGCCATTGTCGCTCCTTAGCTTCTGAATCCTGCACTCATACAGAACTTGGATTCTTTTCATTTAATTTATCAGATTGTTTGGAACATCTGATTTCTTTCTGACAAATTCAACCCATGTAAATCTTGAATATTCATCGATTAAAACAAGTATATATTTCTTGCAACCTAGGCTCTGTGTAGCGATTGGACCGCAGAGGTCTACATGAAGCATGTACAGAGGCCTAGGACAAGACACATCAGTTTTGCCTTTATGGGAAGCTCTTTTGAGTTTTCCCATTTCACAAGCAGAGCACAAATGATCTTTATTAAATTTAACATTTGGCAGACCTTTGACTAGATCAAGTTTGACAAGCTTTTCTAGAGTATTAAAGTTTTGATGGCAGAACCTGTTGTAATACCCCGGGTAAGTTCGTTAGTTAAATGTTAGTTCCGTTAAATTTATTTAATTATATAATTAATGTTTAGGGTAAGTTTGGGTCAATTTATATGTTTAGGGTGTTATGGTGATTAGTGAATAGTATAAGGGCTAAAATGGAAAAGTTGGTTTGAAATACACCAATTAGATTCAGATATTTTCACAAAAACAGAAATCATTTCAGTGTGTGTGTGCGTGTGTTTTAGGAAGAAAGAAGAAGAAAAAGAAGCAAAGTTAGGGATTCAATTTTGGACTAATTGGAAGTGAAATTAAGGTATGTCTCTGTTATGTTTTATGTTTGTAATCAAGAGTACTACGTTTCCGTCGGATTAAATTTATCAATTTCTTGATTTAGATGAGTTAATTGAATATGGGTTGAAAAAGGAACCGTCTGTGTTCAGGGGTTTCCGGACGATTTAGCAAGTGTCCGGACGTTCGAGGTATCCGGAAACACTTGTGCAGAGGTGTCCGGGCGAGGTGAGTTTATCCGGTAAGTTTCTCTTTTTCTTAGTTTTCCGAATAAAATAAGATACCGGATAATGTCCGGATTACTGAGGTATCCGAATATGGTCCGGACTGTTGTGGTTATCCGGAAAGGTCGCGTTGTCCGGAAAGTCATGTTGTCCGGATAGTTTTGTGTTGTCCGGAAACTTAGGCTGTTTGATCACTTTTTGAGATTTCTGATACTTTTGAGCATCCAGTAGCCTGTGTTTTGTTAACTATTGGATAGGGAATGAATGAGGACTGAATATACTGTGGACTCGACTTAAGTACGGGTTTGGGGGAAACATTTGGGGATTTGAGTTATCTAAGAGTTCTTAGTCTACTAGGGAGTTTTGTGTGTACAAGTTATAAAGAGAACTATGTATTTGATTAGTTACAGATTTTGTGAATTTGAAGTGAAAGCAGAGTCGTTTTGAGAAAAGCTTGGAGAACGTTTGGATAAGTCAAACAGGTGAGTTTTTATTTAAAATGTTTTCAACTGGAATACATATATGTGAATGAGTGTAATAATGTGCATATTGTGTTTATATGAGTATTACACTGCATGGGTGCTAGTTGGCCGTGCTTAGGACCGGTGTATGTTGGCTGTACAAAGGGACATTGGTGTTGGCTGTATTTAGTTCAGTGGTGTAAATTGATTAGTTGGCTCGCAACCAATTAATATGGCCAAGAGAATGAGTTGGAAAGATATATGATGCATGAGTCTTAATTGGTATTCTTATGTGAATTATGTGTATGATGTTGTGCAATTGGTTTTTAACTAACGGGGATTTTCTCACTAGACCTCAAGGTCTAACCCTCATTTTGTTTTAAAAATATGTATTCCAGGTCGTGGATCGAGTAAGAGCAAATAAGAAGGTTAAACCGCGAATAGCTTTTGGAGGACTATGTAGTTGAACACTATAATGTGTTTAGTAGATATAGCATGTTGTTAGTAATGATGTAATTTACTATGTAAACGTTTTTAATGATGTACTGAATGTTTGTAAAAGACTAGGGGACCGTATTTGTTATATAATGTATCTCATGTTTTAACGACGTTATGCAATGTATGCTATTTGAACTATGTATGGGATACCGGGTCGTTACAGATGGTATCAGAGCCCTAGTTTAAGAGATTTAGGTATTTGTATCTGTACCTACACTTAAACTGCATGTGAAGTAGGATGTCCTTATTATTGTAGAACCTTGGGATGTTAAATATAAAAAGGTAGAAGGAACATCATGTAAGGTAATTTCAGATTACACCTGCCCAGTGTAATTGTGATCTTACAGGTACATGTTTGAACTGGAATACCTTGTTATATGGGGTATGTGCTTATGTGTATATTAACCTTGTTTGAATCAACAAAATGGCAAGTGGTACTAGACAAACGAATCGGGAAGGAGGAGGAAATCCGAATAGAACAAACCCAACAGCCGGAGGAAGGGGAAGAGGGGGAGAAAGAGGTGGAGGCAGAATTGGAGGCAGAATTGGGGGTAGAACTGGGAGTGGAGCTTCGCCGCGAGGTAAGGAATTTGTTACTAGGGACGATTTAACAGCCGAAATGGGAAGACTGCAGACCAGTATACAAGCCATGTTTGATCGAAATCGTCACAATGAAGCTGATACACCAGATCCTGGTCAGGAAGACGAGATGCCTATTACACCTACGATCACACCAGTACTAAGAAAGTGTGACCATAAAATGTTCTTAAGTTGTAAGCCTCCAACTTACTCAGGAGATCGGGATCCGGTAAAAGCTATGAAGTGGCTGAAGGAAATAGAAGCCATCTTCAAAACTAGTAAATGCGCTGAAGAGGATAGAGTACTCTATGGAACTGCAATGTTGAAAGGCGATGCCCTATACTGGTGGGAAGCACATATGTCCTCGGGAGGATCTGATATATATTCTACCTACTCTTGGGAAGAATTCGTGATAGCTTTCAGGAAACAGTTTTGTCCTCAAGCCGCAGTTAAACAATTGGAAGGAGAGTTTATGAACTTGCAGCAGGGGAATTTGTCAGTTCAGGACTACACCGCTCGTTTCTTGGAAAAGTCTCGCTTTGCGGAATACTACGTTGCTACGGAAGCCATGAAGATTGAAAGGTTTATCTTTGGATTGAATGCAGAAATCAGAAGTTTTGTGATTGCTAAACGACCAGAAACTTTCTCCGCCGCAGTAGACGCCGCGGAAACCGTGGAACAAGATAAAGGGAGAAGTACTAGTGATAAGAATGTGGGGAAAATAAAGTGGGAAGGACCGCAGTATGATCCGAAGAAGTCTAGGTTTCAACGATTTGATAACCGTCCACCTTTCCGACCAGTTAAAATACCTTGCCCAAAGTGCCACCGTTTTCATCAAGGAAGTTGTCAAGTGGATCCTAGAAACTGTTATAAGTGTGGAAAGATCGGCCATATTGCTAAAGACTGTCGAGTAGTTAGATTTTGTTACTCGTGCAATTCTCCTGATCACCTTCAGTCTGATTGTCCACTGGGGAGAATACAACCGGGTGGTACGTCAGTAAGACCAACGGGTGTTAGACCGGTAGTACCAAGGCCAGAAGTACCAAGAGCAAGGGGCCGTTCCTTCCAAATGACAGAGCAAGAAGCAGATGAGACTCCTGATGTGGTTACAGGTACATTCTTAATAAATTCTACACGTGCTAAAGTGTTATTTGATTCCGGTGTAAACAGATCATCTGTGTCGCCTTCTTTTGCTGCCTATATGCAATTAAAGCCTAAAGTGTTAGATCGTGTGTTAATGGTAGATACGGTTAATGATAATCAAGTACCGGTTAGTGAGGTATTTGATAGTTGTGTGATAAACATAGATGGGTGTGGAGTGCCTATTCAGTTATTTCCTATAGCCTTGATGGAGTTTGATGTGGTAGTGGGAATGGATTGGTTAGCCGAGAATCAGGCTAATATAGTTTGTGATAAGAAATTGATAAATGTTGTCTTACCTGAGAAGGGACCAGTAGTGATTTATGGTGACCGTAGAAATCATCAATCTTGCCTTATCTCTTTGTTGAAAGCTCGTAAGTGTATCAATAAAGGCTGTTCAAGTTACTTAGCTTATGTGATAGATATTAAGCTAGAAAATAATAAGCTGGGAGATATTCCGGTTGTTCGTGAATTTCCGGAAGTTTTTCCAGAAGATCTGACTAGCCTTCCGCCCGTTAGACAAGTAGAGTTTGGTATACATCTGGTTCCTGGAGCTACTCCTGTTGCCCGTGCACCGTATCGTTTGGCACCTCCAGAGATGAAAGAGATGATGACTCAACTGCAGGATCTTTCAGATAAAGGCTTCATCAGACCCAATTCTTCGCCGTGGGGAGCACCGGTTCTGTTTGTGAAAAAAAAGGATGGTTCGATGAGAATGTGTATTGATTACCGAGAGCTGAATAAGTGCACGATCAAGAACAAGTATCCGCTTCCTAGAATTGATGACCTCTTTGATCAACTAGTTGGAGCTTTCTATTTCTCCAAGATTGATCTGACATCTGGTTATCATCAGCTGAAGGTTAAAGAAGAAGACGTTCTGAAAACTGCTTTTCGCACACGGTATGGTCACTATGAATTCTTAGTAATGCCTTTTGGATTGACGAACGCCCCAGCTGCTTTTATGGATTTAATGAATCGAGTATGTAAGCCATATCTCGATAAATTCGTTATTGTGTTTATCGATGATATCCTTATCTACTCCCGGTCCAAAGAAGAGCACGCCCAACATGTTCGTTTAATTCTGGAATTGTTGAAGAAGGAACAGTTATACGCTAAGTTCTCTAAATGTGAATTCTGGCTACGGGAAGTTCAGTTTCTCGGGCATGTAGTTTCCGAGAAAGGTATTCAAGTTGATCCGACGAAGGTAGAAGCAATTGAAAAATGGGAACCGCCGAAGACGCCAACGGAAGTACGAAGTTTTATGGGTTTAGCCGGTTACTATCGAAAGTTTATACAAGATTTTTCTCGTATCGCTACACCTCTCACTAAGCTAACCCGAAAGAATCTAAAGTTTGAATGGAAAGCGGAACAAGATGAAGCATTCAGGATATTGAAAGAGAAACTTTGCAGTGCGCCGATTTTGTCACTACCGGAAGGTTCCGAAGACTTTGTTGTTTACAGTGATGCTTCCAAACTGGGATTGGGATGTGTACTTATGCAGCGTGGAAAGGTTATCGCTTATGCTTCTCGTCAATTAAAAGATCATGAAAGGCAGTATCCTACACACGACATGGAACTAGCAGCAGTTGTTTTCACGTTGAAGATTTGGAGACATTACCTTTACGGCTCTAAATGTCAAATTTATACTGATCATAGAAGCCTCCAACATCTTTTCGATCAGAAGGAACTAAATATGAGGCAAAGAAGATGGCTAGAGTTGGTGAATGATTACGATTGTGAGATTCTTTATCATCCGGGAAAGGCGAATGTGGTAGCTGATGCACTGAGTCGCCAAGAAAGGAGTGGAACGATAAAAGCCATTGCACTAAGAGCTGAACTCCTACCTAACATATTCGATGAACTGAAGAAGTGCCAAGTGGAAGCTTTTCAAGAAGAACATTTGAAATCAGAACGGTTAGTGGGGTTATCAGCATTGCTAGTGAAAGATGATCGTGGGTTATTGTGTCTGGGGAACAGAATTTGGGTGCCTCGTTTGGGTGGTTTACGTGGTCGTGTACTACAAGAAGCTCATCAATCTCGATTCTCTATACACCCAGGTACGAATAAGATGTACAAAGACCTAAAACAATTCTATTGGTGGCCGGGAATAAAAAGGAGTATTGCTCAGTATGTGGAAGGTTGTACTACTTGTAAGAAGGTGAAGATTGAACATCAGAAGCCGTTTGGGCAATTACAGTGTTTAGAAATACCGATGTGGAAATGGGATCAAATTACTACAGATTTCATCATGAAGTTACCAAGGACTCCGAAAGGGTTTGATGCTATTTGGGTGATCGTTGACAGGTTGACAAAGTCTGCTCACTTTCTACCATTAAAGGAAACCTATTCATTGGAAAGATTAGCTAAACTGTATATCAACGAAATAGTAACACGACATGGAGTTCCAATTTCGATTATCTCTGATCGTGACAGCCGTTTTACCTCAAGATTCTGGAGGAGTTTTCAAAAGGAAATAGGAACGTAGATAAAGTTAAGTACGACGTATCATCCTCAAACTGACGGTCAGAGTGAACGGACGATTCAGACTTTAGAAGACATGCTCCGGGCTTGCATTGTTGATTTTGGGGGATCATGGGATAAGCATTTACCGTTGATTGAATTTGCTTACAATAACAGTTATCATTCCAGCATACAAGCGACACCGTTTGAAGGACTGTATGGTAGAAAATGCCAAACGCCTCTGTGTTTGAACGAAGTGGGAGAGAAACAGTTAGCAGGGCCAGATATTGTTCAGTTGACCGCGGATAAGATTTCTCAGATTCGGGAACGTTTGAAAGTAGCTCAAGACAGACAGAAAAGCTACGCCGACCGACGACGAAAACCGTTAGAGTTCCAAGTTGGAGATTTTGTGATGTTAAAAGTCTCGCCTTGGAAAGGAGTCATTCGATTCGGGAAACAAGGTAAACTGAGCCCGAGGTACATTGGACCGTTTGCAATCATAGAAAGGATTGGGTAAGTAGCCTACACGTTGGATCTTCCGTCAGAGTTAAGCAGGATTCATAACGCGTTTCATGTATCAAATTTCCGAAAGTGTTTGGTTACGCCGGATCAGGCAGTTTCTCTACCAGATATACAAGTTGATGAAAAGCTGAATTATGTGGAGGAACCTGAAGCCATAGTTGACCACATAGTTAAAATGTTGTGGAACAAAGTAATCAGACAAGTGAAAGTTCAGTGGAGGCATCATAGGGGTCAGGATGCTACTTGGGAATCAGAATCAGAAATGAGAACTAAGTACCCGCTCCTTTTTGCCTAAACCGAATTCCGGGACGGAATTCTTTTAAGGGGGTGATGATGTAATACCCCGGGTAAGTTCGTTAGTTAAATGTTAGTTCCGTTAAATTTATTTAATTATATAATTAATGTTTAGGGTAAGTTTGGGTCAATTTATAAGTTTAGGGTGTTATGGTGATTAGTGAATAGTATAAGGGCTAAAATGGAAAAGTTGGTTTGAAATACACCAATTAGATTCAGATATTTTCACAAAAACAGTAATCATTTCAGTGTGTGTGTGCGTGTGTTTTGGGAAGAAATAAGAAGAAAAAGAAGCAAAGTTAGGGATTCAATTTTGGACTAATTGGAAGTGAAATTAAGGTATGTCTCTATTATGTTTTATGTTTGTAATCAAGAGTACTACGTTTTTGTCGGATTAAATTTATCAATTTCTCGATTTATATGAGTTAATTGAATTTGGGTTGAAAAAGGAACCGACTGTGTTCAGGGGTTTCCGGACGATTTAGCAAGTGTCCGGACGTTCGAGGTATCCGGAAACCCATGTGCAGAGGTGTCCGGGCGAGGTGAGTTTATCCGGTAAGTTTCTCTTTTTCTTAGTTTTCCTGATAAAATAAGATACCGGATAATGTCCGGATTACTGAGGTATCCAAATATGGTCCGAACTTTTGTTGTTATCCGGAAAGGTCGCGTTGTCCGGAAAGTCATGTTGTCCGGATAGTTTTGTTTTGTCCGGAAACTTAGGCTGTTTGATCACTTTTTGATATTTCTGATACTTTTGAGCATCCAGTAGCCTGTGTTTTGTTAACTATTGGATAGGGAATGAATGAGGACTGAATATACTGTGGACTCGACTTAAGTACGGGTTTGGGGGAAACATTTGGGGATTTTAGTTATCTAAGAGTTCTTAGTCTACTAGGGAGTTTTGTGTGTACAAGTTATAAAGAGAACTATGTATTTGATTTGTTACAGATTTTGTGAATTTGAAGTGAAAGCAAAGTCGTTTTGAGAAAAGCTTGGAGAACGTTTTGATAAGTCAAACAGGTGAGTTTTTATTTAAAATGTTTTCAACTGGAATACATATATGTGAATGAGTGTAATAATGTGCATATTGTGTTTATATGATATTACACTGCATGGGTGCTAGTTGGCCGGGCTTAGGACCGGTGTATGTTGGCTGTACAAAGGGACAGTGGTGTTGGCTGTATTTAGTACAGTGGTGTAAATTGATTAGTTGGCTCGCAACCAATTAATATGGCCAAGAGAATGTGATGGAAAGATATATGATGCATGAGCCTTAATTGGTATTCTTACGTGAATTATGTGTATGATGTTGTGCAATTGGTTTTTAACTAACGGGGATTTTCTCACTAGACCTCAAGGTCTAACCCTCATTTTGTTTTAAAAATATGTATTCCAGGTCGTGGATCGAGTAAGAGAAAATAAGAAGGTTAAACCACGAATAGCTTTTGGAGGACTATGTAGTTGAAGACTATAATGTGTTTAGTAGATATAGCATGTTGTTAGTAATGATGTAATTTACTATGTAAACGTTTTTAATGATGTACTGAATGTTTGTAAAAGACTAGGGGACCGTATTTGTTATATAATGTATCTCATTTTTTAACGACGTTATGCAATGTATGCTATTTGAACTATGTATGGGATACCGGGTCGTTACACCTGTTATGCCATAACCAGGCTTCTTCGCTTTTGCATGTAAGGTTAAACTGCGAATAGCTTTTGGAGGAGTATGTAGTTGAAGACTGTGAAATCCCAAATCTAGCTAGAAATCAAAAATGATATAGAGAGAAAATCTAGAGTACACAAGTCATCCATATATTGATCTTCAAAGTGTAAATGACAAAAATGATTAAGTTGTTTCTAAAGGGATCTTGATTCTCTACTAACTAAGAACTAGACATGCCTATTTATACCCATAACATACAAGGTATAAAGGCACAGCTAACTAATACAGTACATTGACTTTACAGTAAATCTTGAATACAACAATGCTGTAACAATCTCCCCCTTTGGATTCAAGATTTAAAAAATATGACAGCAGTCTTCAGCTCTTTGTAAAGTCAATCTTCTCAAACAGACACTCTATCAAACCATCTTCAAATAGCTTTATCTCCACTAGTTCACGGCGAACTATATGCTTTGACACTCTTTAAGAGCTCAGCTTTGAAGAATCTTCAGACAAACATGAAAAGTCATTGTCTTTTTCTTTGTAAAATCAACCTTCTTCAATACAATCTTCAACAGATTGTCTTCAAGTCTTGAACATGAAATTTCGATCTTTGTATAAAACCATCAATTCGGAACAAGATGAATCAGAAACGATTAGAGTTTGGATCAGAAAGATGTGAAACCATCCACGTTGTTGAACTTTTAGGTGTAAGCGCATTCCGAGAACCACTCAGAACTAAGATAACCATATTCGGTGTAAGCGCATTCCGAGAACCACTCAGAACTAAGATAACCAAATTCAGCAACATTTGAACTTCACATGAACCTTCTCCCCCTGATCTTCAGTCTTTGTTCACGAATCTTTGACTTGAAAGTTCTTTGATTTGAAAGCACTTTGACATGAAATTGAAATTAAACTTTTCTCCCCCTTTTTCGATGATGGTGAGCATCATAATCATCGAAAACCATTGTTGAACGAATCTGATCTTTTGAGAAACCAGTTGATCTATTAATATGTTTAGAAGGAATGTTTTTAAAACTCGAACTTGAAGCAGTTTTAAAAGAGCATTCAGAATCATTTGAATTAACAAATGGAGTCTGAAAGATACTTTCAGGACTTACCTGCTTTGAGACATTAAATTTAAAAATGATGTTTTCAAGTTCCTTGACTTTGTTTATTAAAACATTTTTCTCTTTAGAAATTAGATCAAATTTCTTTTGGAGATCAGATTTGATCAACTGATCCTTCATAATATCAACTGATAAACCAGATAATCTTTTGGTAAGATTAAGAATCACATCTTCAAAATATTCGCGTTCCGATTCAAAATCTTTTTCCAAAAACTTTCTTTTATCAGTAATCTCTTTGAAAATTTCCATATTTTTCTTTTTAAGTGTTTTACTTTCCTTTTCAAAGAGATTTTTCTTTTCCGTGAAATCTTTTCTTTCCTTTTCCAAAAGATTTTCTAATTCAGAGATTTTCACGGAAAGATCAGAACTTTTAATTTCAAAAGATTTGCATTCAGTTTTAAATTCATTTCTTTCTTTCTCTTGCTTCTCTTTTTCAAGATATAAAACTTTCTCAAAATCAGAAACTTGTTTTGAAAGTTTTATACAATTACGTTCAATTACTTCCTTTTCTTTAAGAATTTTCTCTCTCTTGTCTTCAATGCTCTTCAGATCAGCATTTTCTTTTTGAAGAGTTGTTACTTTCTCTTGAAGTTTCTCGATTTGATCGTGCAGACTTGAGTTGTCTTTGTCTTTCTTTGTTTCAAGACCTGCAATATATACTTCAAGATCAGTAATTCTTTTAGTAAGTAAAACATTTTGTTCTTTAAAAATAAAATTTTCATTTGAAGAAGAAATGTCTAAAATATGTCTCTTCAAATCAGCATATTCTTCCTCCATTGTCTTTATACTCCCTTGAAGCTCCTCCATTGTCTTATTTTTCTCTTGAGTAACTTCAAGCACTACAATCTTGTCATTCAAATCTTTCAGTTCGGACTCAAGAGAAGAGACTTTGTCTTCTAATAAAGTTTTCTCAGACTTGAGCTTTGTAATTTTTCTTGCATCTTCATTAGTATGTGTTATGTATCTATCAATAAAACCTTCAAGACGCTTGATCTCATCTTTAGCTTCAGAAAGAGTCCATTTTCTATCTTTTCCTAACTGATACCATATTCTCCCACTTAAATTCTCTATGTCAGACATCTTTTCAAATAGCTAGAATAATTGATCGTTCAGAAAATCAAGCAGAAAAAATTTTATATAAAATTTTTTCTTGAAAAACTCTTAAAGTGTATGAAATACACTATAGAAAAAATTTCGGAATAAAATTTTTTCTCAAAAAACTGTTTTTTTTTTAATTCACAAGAATTCGGATGAATAAGGATTCGAAATCAATGAATTCGAATGAATAAGGGTTCGAATTCAATGAATTCGGATGCTGAAGGGTTCGAATTCAATGAATTCGGATGCTGAAGAATTCGAATTCAATGAATTCGGATGAAGAAGGATTCGAATTCACCCAATTCGGACTTAACTGGGTTCGAATTCACCCAATTCGGACTTAACAGGGATCGAATTCTATCCTTGGTAAATCAAAACCAACTCAGATTTATCCACAACTCCTCAATTCGAATCTAACAGGGTTCGAATTCAACTCAATTCGAACTTAACAGAGTTCGAATTCAATGAATTCGAAAGCTTCTTGAGTCGAATTCTATACTTGTGATGCCAAGAACACTCCGAATTCCCTTTGAAAGATCCGAATTGTGTATGAATGATCCGAATTCACCAAGAATGATCCGAATTCACTTTGAATAATCCGAATTCTGCACTTCGACCATAAAAATCACTGAATCTGCCATATCTTCCTCAATTCTCGATCAATTAACACGAAATTTGTACTGGTTTGCTCGAAATCAAAATCCACACACTTTCTTAGTTAATCACAAGATCTAATTCGATCAATTTAATCGAATTAAAGTCTAAAACAATGAATTAGGGTTTTCGAACCAAAATCCAAAGAAATGATCAAGTCTGATGATTCTGTTTAGAAAATGATGATGATCCAAGAATTAATGTTGTTCAGATATCAATTCTGAGTTCAGTGATGCTAAGAAACGATCCAAGAAATCAAAATCAAGAAAAAATCTATGTCTGAATGATAAGTGTTCAGATGAACAGTGATGAACACCAGATCCGAATTCTTCGAGTTTAGTGTAAAAAATCTTCAATTTGGTCTTCGATCTGCTTGAATCTTCTGTTTAGCTCTGATACCAAATGTGAAATCCCAAATCTAGCAAGAAATCAAGAATGATGTAGAGAGAAAATCTAGAGTACACAAGTCATCCATATATTGATCTTCAAAGTGTAAATGACAAATGATCAAGAGGTTCCTAAAGGGATCTAGATTTTCTACTAACTAAGAACTAGACATGCCTATTTATACCCATAACATACAAGGTATAAAGGCAAAGCTAACTAATACAGTACATTGACTTTACAGTAAATCTTGAATACAACAATGCTCTAACAGTTTCGTATCCTTGGGTAGTAATATTTTTGATATTTTTCATCTAATTTTTTGTGTGTGTTTCTTTTCAGAATTCTTATAAAGATGTCTCTATTAGAGGAGTTAAGTGGGAGAAAATGGTATCAGATAGAGAAAGAGAGAAAATGGACTCTTCATGAAGCTAAAGATGAGATCAAGCGTCTTGAATGTTTGGTTTCGAATTACATAAGGTTTTATAATGAAGAAGCAAGTAAAAACATAAAGCTCAAGTCTGAGAAAGCTTCATTAGAAGACAAAGTCTCGTCTCTTGAATCCGAGCTGAAAGATTTGAATGGCAAGATTGTAGTTCTTGAAGCTACACAAGAGAAGAACAAGACACTTGATATCTCAACTCATCAAGATGATATGAAAGAGCTTCAAGGGAAAATAAAAGCGTTGGAGGAAGAAAACGCTGATCTGAAGAGACAAATTTTAGGTCTTGAAACTAAGAAAGACAACTCAAGTCTGCACGACCAAATCGAGAAACTCCAAGAGAAAGTAACAACTCTTCAAAGAGAAAACACTGATATGAAGAGTAGGGAAGACAAGAGAGAGAAGTGGATCCTACATTTACGAGTTCAATTAAAAGGAGTTCAAGATAAAGGAAAAAGTTTGGACAGTGAAAACGCTGACCTAAAGAGAAAACAGTTTAATTTTGAAAAAGATAAAGCTGTCAAGAAGCTAGTATTTGACAACACAGACGTTCAAAAGAAAGCTCTTGAAGAAAAGAACGAAATTGAGCTTAAATATGTAAAACTTTTGAAGCAAGTCTCCGACTTTGAAAAAGTTTTATATCTTGAAAAAGAGAAGCAAGAGAAAGAAAGAATTCAATTTGAAACTGAACGAAAATCTTTTGAGATTAAAAGTTCTGAACTTTCTGTGAAAATCTCTGAATTAGAAAATGTTTTGGAAAAGGAAAGAAAAGATTTCACGGAAATGAAAAATCTCTTTGAAAAGGAAAATAAAATCCTTAAAAAGAAAAATATGGAAACTTTCAAAGAGATAACTGATAAAAGAAAATTCTTGGAAAAATATTTTGAATCGGAACGCAAATATTTTGAAGATGTGATTCTTAATCTTACCAAAAGATTATCTGGTTTATCAACAGACATTATGAAGGATCAATTGATCAAATCTGATCTCCAAAGGAAATTTGATATAATTTTTAATGAGAAAAATGTTTTGATAAACAAAGTCAAAGAACTTGAAGACATCATTTTTAAAATTGATGTCTCAAAGCAGGTAAGTCTTGATACTATCTTTCAGACTCCATTTGTTAATTCAAATGATTCTGAATGCTCTTTTAAAACTGCTTCAAGTTCAAGCTTTAAAAACATTCCTTTCAAACAATTTAATAGATCAACTGATTTCTCAAAAGATCAGATTCGTTCAACAAACCTCTTCTATAATCATCTATTTGATAAATCAGATAACAAACCAAATGTGCCTAAAGTTAATACTTCCAATCCTAAAGAAGTTCCAGTCTTCAAGAGGGTGAAGATGGAATGGAGAGTTAAAGGCACAACAATTCCAAAGAAAGATGTGCCAAAATCATCTGCCTCCACATCAAATGCCAAGAAGAACAATACTCCGAAAGGTAAATTTTTTGCTAAACCTAATCCTATTCATTCCGCAAATCATCTGATTAGGTTGGAACATAAGAAAATCTGTTGTTCTTATTGTGGATCAAATGATTTTGTGCATAAAGATTATACTTCTTATTGGTACGGTACTTACAGTATTTCTTCTAAGAAATCTACACCTTACATACTAGGACCTAAGTGCCGTTGGGTACCAAAATCTGCTTAATCTGTTTTGTAGGTTCTTCAAGTGTTGTGATGAATGTTACATATATACCACACACATGACTGAAAACAGAAGAGAAGCGGTGATTTTTTTAAGAAGAGTACATGTGCCATTAGGGGGAGCAAAGATAAATGGCTTCTAAACATCTCAGTTTAGAACCCGTTCATCAACGACTATGACTTCTGAATTTACTTCAATCTTGGTAATTCAGAACTCATTTTCATGATTAAGGATATTCTAATCCAAGTCTTGTTATTTGTGCAGATTTTGTCAAAATAAGAGATCTTTTGCACGTGTTAAGGGGGATATTATATGATTTTAAGTCATTATATCATGATTTGAGGGGGAGCTCAAATATTTCTGACTGTACGTATCTTCTGATCTTAATCTCGGATTGTTTGAAAAAAGAACGACTTTCAAGCATGAAAAATATTTTTCCTTAAATGTTCAAACCAATTCTCTATTCTCAAACAGATTTTATGAATTTAGAAGTGTGATTTTAAATGTTTTTCATGGAGATCTCGGATTATTGTAACATCACTTTTGACCGTGTGTTTCCAAAGATTAATACTTGTGTATTATCTTTTCTATACTTTCAAGCATTCATACACATCGGTTCAGCTTCATATTGAATTTGTTATTACCATGTCTCAAAACGAAACAAATTTTTTCGATGGTAATACTCCCGCTTGTATTTCAATGTTGTTGAGCATCATACATTCTTTTAGCGAATTACTTAAACGTTTCATTCAAAGATTGTTTATATTTGTTCATATAAACAAATTTCAATTCTTTGATACCCTATCCTTTTATGATCATTATTCATATTTGATCTGATTGATACATTGTCAGATTCTCAAACAAGTCCTTCTAATTCATTTCATTCATTCTTTATCCTTGTTTTGAGAATTCTTCATAGTTCAAATGCTCAAATATTAATGATTATTATTGAGGAGCATACATTCTGATGACAATGTCATTCAAATGCCGATTTATTTGTTCAAACTAAACTGTTGAACAACACAAACGTTTAGGAAAATTTAATGGGATCAGTGTGAGATTATTAAACTTCTATGGATTCACGTTAACCATTGTTTCCTACCTAAGAAGTTATCCTCGAGTGATTGAGGGGTGAGGGGTAGAAATCAAAGAGTGGGGGAGATAACTCATCCGGTTGAGTATCTCATTGTGCTGAGGTAAAATGAAAATGAGAGTTTGGGTAGAAGTGAGCGGATTAAAAACAGAAAGAGGGTGTGAGAACAGAGTTAAAAGAATAAGAGAACTCTGCACTATCCACTTTCTAAGCCGGGCAGCCACATTTCTGATTGGTTCACATTCTTTGGTGACCATCATTGAAACAGGCAACTAGCCCATGCCAACTCTTTCTTTAACCCCACCAGCTACTCATTTCTTTCTTAACAAAGGAATGTTTCATTTTTCTTGGGGACGCAGCAAATCATCTATCTGATCTTCACTCGGAAGGTCTAGATATTGAAAAAGAAGGAAGTTTGCCCCACCTTCGCTCTTCATTCATGCACATTGAGTCCGTGGAAAATTGTTGTTGTCTCAACAGTTTACACGCTTTGAGCCTATAATCTTTCAAGCATATGTTTCTTCAATTCTTTCTACACAAGCACGTACACACAAGGAATATGTTTTCTTGTCATAACATTCATAGAATCTCCTTTGTGATTTTTGATGATTGAATGGAAGCCCTGGGGGAGTGAACATCAAAAAGCTCCTTTACAAAGTACATTCGTTGTACTAAGTGGCTCCGTGCTACTTACATGCATTTTAACTGATTCATCCGTTGTTTCAGGGTTACCACATTCTTTTGTCTAAATTTGAAAATATTCGGATAAATATCTTTCGGAATTGACGGTTTATCAGATAAAAAGAAGGAGAATGTTACTTGTGGTGTATAAAAAGCATGCTAAATTGGATGAAGGTTTTGATGATCATGATGCTTACAATCATCAAAAAGGGGGAGAAATAGTATATTGAAGAACAGGGGGAGAACTAATACCCTGAAGAAAAAGGGAGATTTATGTCAATGACAGATTAAGGGGGAGAAATGATGTGCTAAAGTCAAGAAGACATTCTGAGTTGTTACGAGAAAGTTCATTGCTTGAAGACAATTCAAGGTCAAAGAAGATGAAGATACAAAGTTCAAGAGTTCAATTCAAAGTTTGAGTTCAAAGCCTCAAAGTTTTCAAAGCTTCAAAGTTCAAAGCTACAAAGTTCAAAGGTGCAAAGATCTGAAATTCGCGTTCAAGACTTGAAGACAATTTGTTGAAGATTACATTTCATGAAGATTGACTTTTCTAAAAGAAGACGAAGACTTTTCAGTTTTGACTGAAGACTGATCAAATACAAGACTTTGAAGACTATCAAAGCATCAAAGTTCAACGTGAACTTGTGAAGATTCAACTGTTTGAAGAGTGCCAAAGCTTCAACGTTCAAAGCGGTCAAAGTTAAAGTTTTGAAGATCAAGAGCTGAAGACTGCTGCCATATTTTTAACTCTTGAATCCAAAGGGGGAGAATGTTAGAGCATTATTGTATTCAAGATTTATTGTAAAGTCTTGTAATGGTCAAACATTGTAAAGTCAAAGTAAAAGTCAAAATAGTCAAAGTTGTTTAGTTAGAAAGTCAATGTAATTAGAAATACTTGTGTTGTAATTCTTAGGTATAAATAGGTTTGTTAGCTTAAATGTTAAGCAAGTCTTAAGAAAGTTATTAGTGAATGAGCATAATTGTAATATTCAAGAGAGAGTTTTAGAGAGAGAATCTAGAGAGAGAGAGAGCTTGGAATTCTTATTTAATAGCTAGATTCTTGAAGATCAATGGAAGAATTCATGTTTACCTAATAGATCTGGTGTTAACAGGTGTCTTGGCAGAACCTCTATCGGTGTCAACACTTAGACTATTTTTCAATACTTCTATAAACATAAATATTGGAGCTAACACCTTCTTTGAGAGTAAGGGTATTTCTCACAACTTTTTCTCAGTGAGAACACCGCAACAAAATGGAGTCGCTGAAAGAAGAAATCGAACTATCATCGAAGCTACACGTTCAATGCTCAACGATTCTCACCTGCCTACCCAGTTTTGGGCATAAGCTATCAACACTGCTTGTTTTACACAAAACAGGTCGCTGATCGTCAAAAGATTCAAAAAGATAGCCTATGAACTCTTCCGTGGGAGAAAGCCTTCAACTAGCTTTCTTCACATCTTTGGATGTTAGTGTTTCATACTGAACAATAGAGATGCCCTTGGAAAGTTTGATCCTAAGGCTGATGATGGAATCTTTCTTGGATACTCTTCAGTTCCAAAGCCTTCAGAGTCTTCAATCGAAGAAGACAGACTGTAGAAGAAACAATCCACGTCACCTTTGACGAATCCCGTTCAGCGAACTCTAGACCTTCTGCTGATACCGAAGAACTGAATCAATGGATGTTTTCTCATCTTGGTGATTCAGAAGACATTCCCACTCATCCATCTCATACTCATCCCATTGAAGATGATGATCGTACCATCATCCCAAACATGCAGAATAGTAAAGCTGAAACATCATGGGTCTCAGCTGTTCCTATTATCACCATGCCTGCTTCTAAACCTTCTATCTCAGACATACCATCTACTTCTCAGCAACCAGTGAATGAAATGACATCTGAACCTCGTCCTCTCTTGGCTGATATACCAGAAGTTGCTGAAGCCTCATCTTCAGCTCCTCCAGAAGTTTAGGTTGAGTCAACAACTTATGCTTCGGCTCAGCGATGGACTATCAATAACCCAATTGAACAAATTCTTGGTGATCCAAACGCTGGTGTTCAGAGTCGACGAAGTGCAGGTAATATTTGTTTATTTGTTAACTTTATTTCTCTGATTGAACCAAAGAAAACAGATGATGCCCTCAAAGATCCAAACTGGGTCAGCGCTATGCAAGAAGAGCTGACAGAATTTGAAAGAAACAAAGTTTTGAAGCTCGTTCCAAGACAATCTGACAAGTCAGTGATAGACACTAAATGGGTCTATCGAAACAAGTTGGATGAACATGGAACTGTAACCCGCAATAAGGCTCGACTTGTTGCTCAGGGATACAGACAAGAGGAAGGCATAGATTACGACGAAATATTTGCTCCAGTGGCAAGACTCGAAGCTATTCGTCTATTCTTAGCTTACGTTGTACATATAGACTTCAAAGTATATCAAATAGATGTTAAGTCAGCGTTTATCAATGGAAAGCTGAATGAAGAAGTCTACGTGGAACAACCTCCAGGATTCTAAGATCCTAAGCATCCAGGTTATGTTTATAAACTGGATAAGGCACTTTATGGCTTAAAGCAAGCTCCTCGTGCATGGTATGACACTCTTTCCTCTTATCTCCAAATCGAAAAATTTGAGCGAGGTAAATCGACAAAACTCTATTTTTCAGGAAAGTGAAAGGTCATATTATTCTTGTTCAAATATATGTTGATGATATTATATTTGGTTCTACTAACCCTGACCTTTGTACTCGTTTCGCTGAAAGAATGAAAGCAGAGTATAAAATGAGTATGATGGGTGAGCTAACATATTTACTTGGTCTTCAAATCAAACAGAATGAAAAAGGAACTTTTATTCATCAGGGAAAGTATGTTAAAGATATGTTGAAAAAATTTGATTTAACTCAGAGTTCAGCTATGAAAACCCCTATGGCACCACCGCTGACACTAAACAAGGATCCTTCTGGAAAACCTGTTAACGTCACGATGTACCGTGGGATGATCGGCTCTCTTTTGTATCTTACAGCTAGCCGACCTGATATTATGTACGCAACCTGTTTTTGTGCACGATATCAAGCTGAACCTAAGGAATCTCATTTGATCCCTGTAAAGTGAATCTTTCGTTACCTTAAGGGTACCCCTAACCTAGGTCTTTGGTATCCCAAAGATTCACGGTTTGATCTAATCGCCTATTCAGATAGTGATTTTGCAGGTTGCAAATTGGATAGGAAAAGCACCACAGGAGGCTGTCGGCTCCTGGGTGGAAAGCTGGTGACTTGGACAAGTAAAAAGCAAAACTCAGTGTCCACCTCAACCGCTAAAGCTGAATACGTAGCTGCTGGAAGCTGTTGTTCTCAGGTCTTGTGGATGAGAAATCAACTACTGGACTATGACCTTCAGCTCTCGAAAATTCCAATCTACTGCGACAACACAAGTGCCATCGCTATAGCAAACAATCCAGTACTACATTCAAAGGCCAAACACATCGAAATCAGGTATCATTTTATCAGAGATCATGTGATGAATGGTGATATTGTAAGTTTAGGATCCACTCTTACAATCAATATATCAATGTATGAAACAGTAATTGAGAAGTAATATGATCGAACCAATTTGTATTCAATGAAGAACAGATTTACAGATCTTAGAGAGAGAGAGTATCTCAAAGATTACAAAAGATGAATGCAAATATATGCGGGAAAGTCAGTTAGCGTAACAGTGCTAACCACTATATATACTGTAACAGAAATACTAAAGCTACAGTACAAATATGAAAGACTAATAAGAACAATACACGTGTCCTAATTAGTTAACTAAATACAAAGTAAAGTATCTAATTATAAGTTCTGAACATGTTGTTCAGAACTTCTGAACATTATTCTGATTAGGCTTCTCAGAACATCTGACTCTTCTTCCCAGACTTCTATACTTGGTCAACTTTCAGAGCAATACTTCTGAGTCTTCTTAGTCAGAACTCTGACTCTTCACTTCAGAACTTCTGAGCCTTCTTAGTTAGAATTCAACACTTAGTTTATTGACAAAACTCAGATCTAACAATCTCCCCCTTTTTGTCAAATAAACTTGTACTTTGCATCATCCAATTCTTTTAAGGCATGAACAATCTTCTATAAAAGCACATTTCTTTGACCAAACCTCTTGTCAATCTTAACAATGATTTATTGAATGGTTTCAACCTGCTGAGTGATTACTTCTTGAGTCATGTTAGCTTGCTTCACCTTCAGCATCTTTTTCTCCAAATTGTGCTTGATGATCCTTAACGTTCCAGAACTATACTTTGCAGTTTCTTTCGCTCTGAAGAAGATCTTTTCACTTTTATTTTTCAGAAAGACTCCCAATTCTGGATGCTTGGACACACTTCTAGTTTTCAAGACATTTTTCTGATCATGGTCTGTGTTGGGATTTGAAAGATAAACATATGGCCTTTGTAAATACAGAGCTATTTGAAAATCTGTATAACAATGCCATCTTAAGATATAGAACATAGTTTCGATCACCACAACCCTTGCCTTTCTTTCATTCTTGTCTTTGCTTGAATCTTTGAAGCACAAAAGACTGTGTAACCTGTAGAAGTCAACTACTGATAATTTTTCAAAATCAGCATCATTAAAATAGTACACTTTTCCATCCTCTCTTAAGACTTCAAAGGACAAGTATTCCTGCTTTCTGAATTGCTTAACCTTTAGTTCTCTGATCCCTGTGATTAGAAAATCTGAATACACAGCTTGCTTTGGTTTTCCAATATACCTTGACTTTTCTGCCAACCAAATCTGAGTCTCTTTTGGTCTATCATGATATACACTTAGAAACTGTATTTCTTTGGGCTTGAAGAACTTGGGTAAATCAAATTCAAGAAAATATCCATTCAGATCAACAAATATTTCATCTTCTTTTGGATCAGATTGTTCAGGTTTATCAATACTTGTTATTTGAACATTCTGAGAAATTGTGTCTTGAACTTCTTCAACTTCTTCTGAAAGTATTTCATTTACTTCATATTCAGCAGGGAATACAAAATCACAGTGCAACATCTTTTTGGGATTAACTTCTGATAGCAACCATTCACCACAATTTATGATCTTACTTCTGAGACGTAATCTTCTTTCCACAGATTTCACACATCTTTTCTTTAGATTTTCTCTTTCAGTATTGATATTTCCTTTCATTTCTTTTAGTAACCAACTCAAAGTTGCATTGCTATACTTCACCAATTCCTTTAATCTGAATAGTTCAAGACTTTCTTGAACTCTATATGCAAAGCCTTCGATTTCCATTCCTTCATTTGTAAACCCCTTCATATTCACACCAATCCCTAGAATCTTTACTGGACAACTCAAGTTGCATTTTTCTTTTCTTCCTTCAATAGCCAACTGAAAGTCATACATGTACATATTCCTGACATAAATGCCTAGAAGTCTTCTGCATTCAATCTATATCCAGGCCTCTTCAGTACTGGCAAAGAATTTAACTAGGAATATCTGATCATCAAGAGTTAATCTGTGAAAATCAAAGCTGGACATGGAAACTTTTGTACTTCTTTCTTTCCGAACTTCCAATCTTACATACTTCAGACCATCAAATTCTTCTGATTGAAACATCAACACTTTCTCAATCCTTTTCTGAATATGCAATCTTGAATCAGGAATTCTGAATCTGTTTGAAGCTTCTGCATAAGACATCTGAGATTTCCCATCCATGAAACCATCAACATTGCTTTCTAAAACCACATAATCTCCTTCTGTGTGATAGAGATCCTCATATGTTTCCTCTGGAAAAATATCATCATGAAACTGTCTAGCAAGTGGTACATCACTCATTTCCAGAACAAAATCACATAAAGGCTCCTCTAAAATTGGTAAGTCAATCCTAGGAATTTCAATTGGCTTTCTGAATAGGTATTTTGAAGGCATAAAGTATTCTTTAACTCTTTCATATTCTTCTAATTTGTCACCAAGATCATCAATATAGTTAAACTGAAACTCCTCTTGAAATTTCAGAGAATAGTCAACAGTACTGTCTTTTTCTCCCATCAGATCAATAGGCCTTACCATTCTCACAACTTTTTGAATTTTCTGAGCATTTAGAGCTTTGACTAATTCACTGTGCATCCTTCTGATCAATACTTCATTCAGTATCCCTTCTTCTGACTCAGAGTTCTTATAGGGAACAATGTCTATACAAATGTTTTCAACAACTGAACTCTCAACTGTTTCCTCTGACCTCAAAACAGGTTCCTCAATGGCTTCAGTTTCATCAGAATTTACTTCCATCTCTGCATCTAAGTTCAATTCTTCTGTTTTATCATAATCACCACCATCTGTACATTCAACTTCCATTTCCTCTGTATCTGAACTTTCAATCTGAACTATCCGATTATCCTTTATCTGAGCAGTTTTATCTGTCTGAACTTCTGTGCACTTTGTATTGACCAATTGCATATCTGCTATTTCAAAATCTTCTATACCAATGTCATCATCAGAACTCAACATTTGCTTTTTCTCCCCCTTTTGATGATCATGAAACTCATTAACATCAAACATCCTTTTGAGGTTATGAGCAGGAACACCTTCAGGTTCAGCTTCTGATAGTGGAACAATTTCAAGTGTCTTTGAAGTTGAAGCCAAAGAAGTACTCAGTGCTTTAAGTACAGACTCTTGCATATTCTGCATTTGTTTAACCAAATCCTTCTGAAATTCAGACACAATATCCTTGATCTCCTTTTTATGAGATTCCAAAGATAGCTTCACATCATTCATTTTAGTCTCAACAGATGTTATCCTTCCTTCCAACATATTTTTCAAGTCCTTCACCTCATCATTCAGTTTATCCACCTTTCCCTCCAATTTTTCAACTTTATCCCCCATCACCTTGTTTTGATTCTGAATCTTTACAAATTCAGAAGAGTCTAACTATGAACCTGAACCAACAGATGGTCCAGTTTTCATGTGCCCAGAGGACTCATGTCCTGTAGATAACACTAAGTCATCTTGTACAACAGATGCACATTTTAATGAGGATTTTGAAATGTTCACCTCACCAGGTCTTCCATCCAATCCTTGACATCCAAAATTAGGTATGTCTATGAATGTTTTGTCAGGAATACGAAATTCCTGATTTGTGCAAGTGTTAGAAGGAATTTCAGGATCAAATTGGATAGGACTGTGAGATCCAGACTCAATGTGTCTGGTGACAATCTCTCATCCTCACCACCCTCATTCTGTTTTTCCTCACATATTCTAACCAAGCTCTCAGAATTTTGCCCCTCATTTCTCTCAGAATGTTCACCCACTTGAACATCCTCCCCCTCTCTAACTTGACTAGGCCCCTCACCTCTCTTCTCAGTTTGGTCCTCTTGGGTAGGGATTTGAGGTTCTTCAATTCCCATAGAGGTGCAATATGCTTTTAAAATCTCACTCTCCCTTGGTATGTAATTCCTAAGTGATCTTGGCAAAATTTTATGATTAGGATAATGCTGGATTTTAGTAACTGAAGACATCTTACCCAAGTAGAAAATAGGACCATGCTGTTCATTTGATCTTCTAGAAATGGTTCTGTTTTCATGCATTGCATACCAAATCACAATTTGCCAATACCTTATGTAAGGTATGTATGCCAGAGGTGTATCCTTTGTTTTCTTTTGAATAGCCTTCTGATTTTTCTCAAAAGTGTTCTTCATGTCTTCCCAAAGTATAGCAGTGTAGTCATAATGCCTATTCCTCACTAAACCCTGAAAGATTTGAAGAATCTGTTTTGAAGCTTGATCTGCAGAACTATTCTTCCCTGACAAACACTTATTCACCACATGAAAGAAACATGCCCAAATTGGTGGCAATTTGTTCCTTCTAAACAAACAAGAGTCCTTAATCCTTCATTGTATCCTAACTTCATAAACTCTGCAATTAATTCTTCTGTTAAAGGTGAGTCTTCAAAATCTGACCTTTTTTGCACATCATCTTTCTCTGGAAGATTTAGCATTTTTCTCAGTGCAGGGATTGATAAAGCAAAAGTTACTCCTCCAATTTCAGATATAAACTTATTTCCTTCTAACCTAAGATATCTCCACCATTGTTGAATATATTGAACAGGGACTGTTTTGCACCTTGTAAACCATTTTCTGTAAGGATGATATTTGAATAACTCCATTATGATTCTGTGTTCAGGCTTAAATCTACTCTCCTCAAATAATAAGACACAATTGTTCTCTGACAATTTCAACCATTCGCCTTCAGGTACAACCCTTTCCACTAAGATTGGTCTATTTGACATAATCGACCCTGCAGCACTCTATTCATGTTCAACATTCATATTTCCCTCATCTGTATGTCCTTCTGATTCAGCCATCTATTCATCTTCTGCATTTATTTCATCATTTCTTATTGCTACTTCTTCAACAACTCTATTTTGTACTTCATCATTATCAGAATTGGATGAATCCATTAAAGACTTAGTAGAATGCAGAGATATTTGACTACTTCTTCGAACACCAGACATGATTAAGAAGAAAACAAACTCAAAGAACTCTGGATTGATTCGTATCTCACTTTTCGCTCTGAAATTTGAAAGAATTTGAAAGAGGGATTTTAAGACCTATTTAAAATCCACAAAGTTGAAAGATTTGACGGAAAAGCGAGGTCAAAGTTATAACGGAGTCAACACATTTGAAATGCCATAGAGGATTTAAATGAAATGCGTGGCATAATCAACCAAATATGAAGCTGACACGTGCTATTGGATAGAATATTGACACAAGTCAAAGATCTGAATAACACGCTCGGAAGATTGACTTTCCTTTATCAGAGATCTGATTATTCTACTCAGAGTTCTGAGTCCTTGATTCAGAAGAATTTTGCCTTGTAACCAAATTTATTTAAAATCAACTTCTGATTAATATAAAATTTTATTATTATTCAGAAGAGGTTTGAACATATTGAAAAACATTTTATCATCAGAATTCTGTTCAAATAATGATGATTTGAGATATTAAAAAATTATTTAAAATCTTATATCTGAATAAGAATTTTTTTTGAAATTCAGACATAGTTTGAACAAGTAATCAAAATCTTTTATCATTAAAAGCTTGTTCTTCTTAGAATGATCAGAGATAAGAAATGAAAACAAACCTTTTAAGCATCATGAAATGATTTCCAAAAGATATTAATGCTCCCCCTTGACTTTATCATGAACTCAAATATATATGAGACATAAAGATGAGATAGAAAAAATAATAGAAAGAAAATAATCCACAAAATTGAAGTACTTGTATTTCTCAGAAATGAAATCTTGAAAGTTAGATTTCTGAAGTATTGACTCAGAATATCTGAACTCAAGACTCAGAAGTTCTGAACTCAAGAGTCAGAATTCTGAATACAAGAGTCAGAGTTCTGAATATACTACTCAGAAAATCTTACTTAGAAAATTTTATCATTTCAAGGAAAAACAATTATAATCAATTAGTTAGATTAAGCATTCCTATTTTACATATGAGAAAAGAGAACCTTTTGTGATCAAGAGGCTTTGTGAACAAGTCAGCCAATTGATACTTTGTATGCACAAAGTGCATCTCTATAGTACCCTTTTCTACATAGTCCTTTATAAAATGATACCTCACATCTATGTGTTTAGTCTTTGAATGTTGAACTGGATTCTGAGTAATGGCAATTGCACTTTCTGAGTCACAGTAGATTGGAATTTTGTTGAGCTGATACCCATAGTTCATGAGTTGTGTTCTCATCCACAAAGTTTGAGAGCATGAAGCAGCAGCAGCAACATACTCTGCCTCAGCAGTTGATGTGGACATACAATTCTGCTTCTTTGATGCCCAACTCACTATCTTATCCCCTAAAAAATGACAAGCACCAGAAGTACTTTTTCTATCCAACCTACTTCCTGCATGATCAGCATCAGTGAAAGCAGTCAATTTAAAGTCAGTTTCTTTTGGATACCATAAATCTAGATCAGGTGACCCTTTGAGATATCTTAGAATCCTTTTGACAGCCAACATATGTGATTCTTTTGGATTAGACTGAAATCTAGCACAGAAACAAGTAGAAAACATGATATTTGGCCTACTTTGTAGAATCCAGATCCGTGCAACAATACAGAAATCGAATATGATATGCAATAAGAGCAATGATTTCAACTGGTCATCCCTTTCATTAATCTTTCAGAGAGAATATTACAATACAGTGTTGAAAGTAAAAGAGATGATTAGCTTGTTTTTCCAAGCTAATCAACATTAAATACAATGGGCCCGTGGTTAACAAGCCCACGGCCCGTTCACTAATAAGCTCTATTTTAATCAAATACAGTTTAACCCTTGAACTTTAAATCAACATTAAAACCTGCTCTAACAATCTCCCCCTTTGATTTGAAGTTCGAGTTGGCGCTCTATATCTCTCCAGTTGAAGACATATCTTTTGCGGAGCGCGAAGTGTACCTCGAACAATCTGATGGCGTGGCAATAGTCGATGCGATCTTCAATCTTTTCCAAGGCATTCCGAGCAGTTACTTCATTCGGATTCGGAACATAAGAATACCTTGGATTCTCAGACTCGTGCTGAATAATCTTTTGAAGAGCATCTCTGACCTTTAGGAGCGTGCCGTCGCAGAATCTTTCCACCTGACTGAAGCTGTTGATCCAAACCCTCAGTGATTTGATGATGACCCTATCTTAAATACTTAGTGAAAATTGTAAGTAAACAATATGTATCAGAGTTTCACTATCGCTGATAAGTACTAAGATCTTACAGTACTGCTGATAGGAACTCTCGCACTTTTAGATTAAACATTCAGCGAACACTGTTCACCATATCGCTGAGTCTGTTCAGTCCTTATGGTGATCGCTGATAAGTTAGTTGTTTACTTATGATCCCTGAAGACAAGATTCACGTCAACAAAGGTTCTACGCTGAAGTCGAAGATCAAGCTCAAGAACCAGCGACAAGTCTCCTAATGAACTGGTGCGGATCAGCGAAGACTCAGATTTGTCCACTCAACGTGAAGTATCAAGTACAAGACTTCAGCTATCGCTGAACTTTATCATCTGCTGAATAGTAAATGATAATCGCTGAATCAACGAAAGCTGATCATGAAGTCCTCCGTACAAAGTACTTTTGTCTTAACCTCCCTTGCACGCCACCGTACGAAATGTCAGAAAAGAACCTCCGAAAATCTGAAATCGTACAACCACTCTGACACTACACTGTTCATTCATGCGGCTACTAAGGTTGTCATCAAAGGTCAATGACATGCAACCAATCCGCTAATGACACGTGTAAAGTATATACTGGATTGCATTAAATGCATGCAGTATATAAAGAGATGAACTCACTTCATTTGAAGTAACTTGCTAACTCTGGACAAGTTCAAATCTCTCAAGATAGGATTTTATTAGTAATCTCCTTATCTTTCTTAGTGCAAGAAAACCTTAGTGTTCCAACTTGTTTAGATTTAGGTTTATCCTTAATCTTGTTTCCGCAACAAGCTGTAAATTGTTAATGATTTATCAATAAACAATTTAGAAAAGTAAAATAGTGTGTTTGTATTCAACCCCCCCTTCTACAAACTTGTTTAAGCCTTTCGGGACCAACAAGTGGTATCAGAGCAGATTTGTTTAATCTCATAAACAAGATCTAATCTAAGATATTTTCTCTTCCTTGCTATTATCTGAAAATGGCCAACTCAAACACAAACACTCACTATATCGACAATGGTTCTCTTGCAAAACCCCCTAGATTTTCCAGAGACAACTTCAACTTATGGAAAAATAGGATGACACTCTTCTTAGAAGGTGTAGACCCTACTATACCTTACTATCTTGAAAACGGTCCACACATCCCTGTAACGATTGATCCTGCCGTTCCAGCCACTGCAACTAGAGCTGCTATTCCAGAAAGGCTGATTCCAAAGGAAATCCATCATTGGACCGATGAAGACAAGAAGAAAGTGGCTATAGATACAAAAGCCAGATCCATACTATCCATGGCCCTTCCTGACGAAGTCTACCATTCCGTCATGAACCTGAAATCCTCGAAGGCCATGTGGGACACAATATGTGTTCAGTATGAAGGAACGTCTGAAGTCCAGGATTCAAGAAAGATCAACCTGGTAAGACAATACGAAAGTTTCATCTCTGGTAAGAATGAAACTCTCTCTGAAGTACATCAACGTTTTAACTGCTTAATTATAGATCTTAAAACGGTTGGTAAGGAATATTCTAACTTTGAAGTTCTGACAAAGTTTTTAGAATGTTTACCTGAAAGCTGGGACAATTATTCCATGTGTCTCAAGCTGTCAAAAGATCTAAGATCAATGACACTCGCTACCTTATATGGCACATTGCTGAATCATGAGCAATCTAGCCATCTTAAGAAGAATCTTGTAAAAGATTCCAAAAGCACCCCTGTTGCTTTAATCTCAGAGGAACCTTCTACTCAGCGACCCGTGGTCACTATCACTGAGTTAGAAAGTAACTCTGAAAGATCATCAGATTCTGATTCTTCAGATGATGAATCCTTGGCTCTCCTAACTAAAAAGTTCAGGAGATTCGCCAAGAAGAAAATGTTTAGAAAGAACAAATCTCTTTCTATAGCTGACAAGCCTAAGTCATCAGCTCTTGTTGATAAGGCTACTGCTACTTGTTTTAACTGCGAAAAGACAGGTCATTTCGCTAACGAGTGCAGGTCAAAGAAAATCATGAGACCTTCAGCCTTTACAAAGAAATCCTTTGTTCCAAGGAATAAAGACGACAAATACTTAAAGCTGAAGGAGAAGTATGCAAAGCTGAAAAGCTTTAAGAAGAAGGGAAAAGGCCTAATGGCTGACTATGATTGGGCTGCTTCTGATGAAGAAGCCTCATCATCTGATTCTGAAGATGATGAAGCAAATCAATGTCTCATGGCCAAGATTGAAGAAGAGGAAGAAAGTTCAGACATTCCCTCCACTTCAACATCTGCCATTCAGGTATCACCTTCCTTCTTTACCAATATTGTAAATATTGATGAAGCTGATAGTCTCCGTAAAATCGAACTACTGACTAGAAGCTTATACGAAGCCATGAACGGCAAAGCTGTGGTTGAAAACCAAAATCTTGATCTCGCTGAAAAGCTTAAAAATTGCCACCTTCAAATAGAAAAGCTTTCTAAATTTGAAGAAGATTTTAAAGATCAAGTCCATTTAAATCAGCTAGTCAAAATTGAACGAGCGGAAGCTATCGCTGCATTAAAAGCTGAACAAGCTACTGTTGAAGGATGGTGTAATTCTTCAACAAAGATCACTGAGATAATTAAGGCTCAGATTCCTCTGAGTGATAAACGTGGTCTGGGTTATAAATATGATACTCCAATACCAACCACTGAACGTTCAATGCTTAAATTTGGAACGTTCGTATCCTCAGTAGCTGACACTTCTTCATCTCAGTACTCCTCGTCGATTACACCAATCCCTGAGGAAACTCCTACCTCCTCAAAAGGTAAGGAGAAAATGGTTTATTCAAAACCTACCTCTGTCTCTAAAGATAAAGGTAAAGGAATTGTAATTTATCAAAATCCTCAGAAGGGTACTTTAGTACCTAAGCTGAATGCTTCCAAAGCCTTAGTGATTCATTCATCTGGTTCTAGAAATCAGACCTCTGGATCAGTTCAGCGACCTACTCCTAGACTCAGAGTAGATGTCCTTGGTAAGAAATCTGAAGAACTGAATGTTCGTCCTATTTCAAAAACCAATAGTGTACTTGGTGCTGGCACTTCTAATTCCAAATTAAAAGCTCAGCACACAAGTGGTCCTAGAACTAATTTTAGTTATAGGAAATGTTATCACTGTGGACTTACCGATCATATTGCAAGTAAGTGTCCCACAGCCACCAAAGCTGATAAGATAGCTAAGGTGAAGATAGCACCAAAGAAGACCAAACCAGTTGCAAGTCAGGTCAAGGTGACTCATACCGCTGAGGTCAAGAAATTGACCAAAGTGAAGAAAGACAAAGCTGAATCTTCAAATGCTGCGAAGACTGCTGAACCCATTCCAACCACTTCCACTGACAAACGCGTATACATGGTGAAGTGGGTACCCAAGCAAAACTAATCTTCCTTTGTATTGCAGGTTAAGAAGGGTATCTGGTATCTCGATAGCGGATGCTCTAGACACATGACTGGAAAGAAAAGCCTGCTCGCTGAATACAAGGAAGAGAAGGGTCCCTCTGTAACTTTCGGTGGAAATGGAAAAGGACACACCCGAGGGTATGGTGTACTTTCAAATGGTACAACATCCTTCAGAAGAGTCGCATATGTTGAAGGGCTGAAGCATAATCTTCTGAGCATCAGTCAGCTTTGCGACATGGATAACAAAGTGATTTTCACCAAGGAATCCTGCTTTGTCTCTGACAAAAAGGAGAAGATAGCTCTCAGCGGTTATCGTTTGGAAAATGTTTACGTTATAAACATGGACTCAACAACCACTGAGAACTCCTGTTTCTTCTCAAAGGCATCTTCTGATGTCAACTGGCTATGGCACAAGAGACTCTCACATCTCAACTTCAAGACACTGAATACTCTTTCATCCAAAGAGTTAGTCACTGGTCTACCTCAACATTCATACGCCAAAGAATCCTTATGTTCAGCGTGTGAAAAAGGGAAGCAAACCAAGGCAAGCTTTAAGTCCAAGCAAGTTTCCTCAGTGTCATCTCCTCTTCAACTACTCCATATGGATTTGTTTGGCCCCGTTAACAAACAATCCATCGCTGGAAAGAAATATACGCTGGTCATAGTTGATGAATTCTCTCGTTATACATGGGTAATGTTTCTCCGTTCTAAGAGTGACACCCCTGAAGAACTCATCACTTTTGTTCGGAAGATGGAAACTCTGAACAATATGACTGTTCGCTCAATAAGGAGTGATCATGGAACTGAATTCAAAAACAGTTCTCTTGATTCCTTCCTTGAGAGCAAGGGTATTTCTCATAACTTTTCGTCAGTGAGAACACCACAACAAAACGGAGTCGCTGAAAGAAGAAATAGAACAATTATTGAAGCTGCATGGTCAATGCTCAGCGATTCTCACCTGCCTACTCAGTTTTGGGCAGAAGCTGTCAACACGGCTTGTTTTACGCAAAACAGGTCGCTGATAGTCAAAAGATTCAAAAAGACAGCCTATGAACTCTTTCATGGGAGAAAGCCTTCAATCAGCTTTCTTCACATCTTTGGTTGTCAGTGTTTCATACTGAACAACAGAGATGCCCTTGGAATGTTTGATCCTAAGGCTGATGATGGAATCTTTCTTGGATACTCCTCAGTTTCCAAAGCCTTCAGAGTCTTCAACAGAAGAAGACAAACTGTAGAAGAAACTATTCACGTCACGTTTGACGAATCCCGTTCAGCGAACTCTAAACCGAACGCTGATACAGAAGAACTGAATCAATGGATGTTTTCTCATCTTGGTGATTCAGAAGATGTTCCCACTACTCATACTCATACAACTGAAAATGATGGTCCTACTATCATTCCCAATATGCAGAATAGTGAAGCTGAAACATCTTGGGTCTCAGCTGTTCCTATAAATACTATACCCGCAGTTGATCCAAATGTCTCAGAAATTCCATCTATTTCTCAGCAATCAGTAAATGAAGTGACAAATGCAAGCATTCCTCTCTTAGCTGATTATCCAGAAGTAGCTGAAGCCTCATCTTCAGTTTCTCCAGTTCAGACTGCGTCAGCGACGCATGCTCCGGCTCAGCGATGGACTGTAAATCACCCAATCGATCAAATTCTTGGTGATCCCAACGCTGGTATTCAGACTCGTAGAAGTGCAGGTAATATTTGTTTATTTGTTAACTTTATTTCTCTAACTGAACCAAAGAAAATAGATGATGCCCTCAGAGATCCAAACTGGGTCAGCGCTATGCAAGAAGAGCTGACTGAATTCGAAAGAAACAAAGTTTGGAAACTTGTTCGGAGACCAACTGACAAAACAGTGATAGGCACTAAGTGGGTCTATCGAAACAAGTTGGACGAACATGGTACTGTAACTCGCAACAAAGCTCGTCTTGTTGCTCAGGGATACAGACAAGAGGAAGGTATAGATTATGACGAAACCTTTGCTCCTGTAGCAAGACTTGAATCTATTCGTCTTTTCTTAGCATATGCTGTACACAAAAACTTCACTGTACATCAAATGGATGTTAAGTCAGCGTTTCTAAATGGAAAGCTGAATGAAGAAGTTTATGTGGAACAACCTCCAGGATTCTCAGATCCTAAGCGTCCAGGTTATGTTTATAAGCTGGATAAGGCACTTTATGGCTTGAAGCAAGCTCCTCGTGCATGGTATGACACTCTTTCTACGTATCTCCACCTTGAAAAATTTGAGAGAGGTAAAATTGACAAAACTTTGTTTTTTAGAAAAATAAAAGGTCATATCATTTTAGTTCAAATATATGTTGATGACATTATATTTGGTTCTACTAACCCTGAGCTTTGTACTCGTTTCGCTGATAGAATGAAAGATGAGTATAAAATGAGTATGATGGGTGAACTAACATATTTCCTTGGTCTTCAGATTAAGCAAACTGAAAAAGGAACTTTTATAAATCAGGGAAAGTATGTTAAAGATATGCTGAAAAAATTCGACTTAACTGAAAGTTCAGCTATGAAAACCCCTATGGCACCACCGCTGATACTTGATAAGGACACAAAGGGTGTTCCTGTCAATGTCACGCTGTACCGTGGGATGATCGGCTCACTACTGTATCTTACAGCTAGCCGACCCGATATTATGTTTGCAACATGTCTGTGCGCACGATATCAAGCTGAACCTAAGATATCTCATATGAAAGCTGTAAAGCGAATCTTTCGATATCTTAAGGGTACAGCGAATCTAGGTCTTTGGTATCCCAAAGATTCAGGATTCGATCTAACCGCCTATTCAGACAGTGATTTTGCAGGTTGCAAAATGGATAGGAAAAGCACCACAGGAGGATGTCAGCTCCTGGGTGGAAAGCTGGTAAGTTGGACAAGTAAGAAGCAAAACTCGGTGTCCACTTCCACAGCTGAAGCTGAGTATGTAGCCGCTGGAAGCTGCTGTTCTCAAGTCTTGTGGATGAAAAATCAACTACTAGACTATGATCTTCAGCTCTCCAAAATTCCAATCTATTGCGACAGCACAAGTGCCATCGCTATAGCAAACAATCCAGTGCTACACTCAAAGACAAAACACATAGAAATCAGATATCATTTTATCAGAGATCATGTGATGAATGGTGATATAGAACTTCATTTTATCCCAACTGATTATCAGTTAGCTGATTTGTTTACCAAACCTCTTGATGAGACAAGATTCAACTTTCTCATCAGCGAGCTTGGAATGCTGAACTTTGAAGGATAAATCTTCAGCGGTTCACATTTAATCAGCGATACGTTTATACATTCTTGTATAGGCTCTGGATAAAATAAACTAGTACAATCCATTTCATCATCTTCTCTCTGAATAAATTGGGTTAAACTGATATCAAGGTATGTTTTCTCTCTCTGACAAAACGCATGAAAATGCAAGATTTCAAATTCTTACATCGCTGAATATCTCTTCCTTAACAGCGATATTTTGAAATTTCTTAAAACCCTCACTGATATTTCTATTCAGTGCTTCATATTTTCCAAAGAGTCCCTGAGTTTTTCTTTCAAAACCTCAGAGACAACGAAAAGAATGTGAAAGGACAGTTGTGACGTCATTGCAACGGATAACACCAGGCACGTTTCTTTTTCTGACACACGTTTGCACGTTTCGTTGTCTATCCAATCAAATGCAAACACGTGTCCGTGTCATGATGAAAAACTTTCCCGCTCAAGTTTTTCTCTCTCTACTCTCTTCCTATATAAACTCTCTCAAAGTTTATATTTGTCTTTTATGCGAATCAATCTTTCTCCGCAAGAAAAGAACACTGTTGCATTTTGTGCTCTCGATCTTCAAGAACTGTTCATCATCTTCTTCATCAAACTCAAGGTCAATATGTTCTTATCTTTTATCAAATGCAAATAACTTGTTTTCGATCTTATCATTGTTTTACACAAGATCAAACAAAAGAACTCAAAAATAAAATCATTTTCTTTCATGGTTTTATAAACACAACCATTTCATGGTTGTTCTTCAAGTTTTAAATCTAAAATCTTAAACTTGTTCTTCTTTCGTATCCATTTTTTTTAAAAAAAACTGGTATACAAGGCTTATAGGTGTTATATTCGTTTTTTTTTTTAAAAAAAATAAAATAAAAACAAGAAAAACCCTAATCTTCATTAAGACTTTTTTGTCTGAATGAAATGGACAAAATTCGAAAAATCTAAATGGAAATTTTCTTTCCACATTAAGATATTTCTTATTTGTTAACATCTTTGGTTGAACTGATAATACAGTGAAATGGCAACTTCAAAGCTGAATGTTACCGCTGAGTCCATCTCCAGTGATTCTGAGGAACTGGAAATCACCAAAGCTCCTCAGGTTAAGTTTGAGCTGGATCAACTAGACTGGACAAAGGCAAACAACCTTTCAGCGCTTCTCGAGTTTCCTCCTCGGAAGCAGGTATCCCATCTAGACGACGCTGTGATTTTCTTGAAGAATAGCCCCATATACACAGCACTGACAATTACACCTCCTGCCAGTCAGCGTCTATTATCCCAATTCTGGTACTCTGCCAGACACACCAACCTACCCTCAGCCAAAGATCCATCTAAAACCATCGACTGCATACTCAGCGATACTGAGTATGGCACCATCAAGATAACCCCCGCAATAATCCGCAAAGCTCTGAAATTCCCTAACGCTACCTCAGAAAATCCTTTCATTCCATTTCCTGACCACAAGAAGCACGCTGACAGGGAAGAAATCATTGCTTTCCTTGATGCGATGGGTTACATCTGGGAGACTGGAAGAGACAAGCTACCTGAGAAGAAGCTGACGCTGATAAAGAAATCCAAGATGCCCAGCAAGATGAACTTCATCTTCGCTCACCTGATCAGCTGCATGACAGCGAAATCCGGATCTTCTGATCAAGCCGCTCAACCTCAGCAGGCCATGGGTTACGCACTGCTGAAAGGTCTCAACATTGACTGGGCCTCCATCATCTATGAAGACCTCATTCAACGTGTTGATTCTGCCGCTGACCGACCAGCATGGGTTCCTTACCCGCGATTCATCAGCGCCATCTTTCAATATGGCCTGAAGGACATCTATCCTGAAGAGGGTGATCTGAAACTCTCTCAGATTGGCCCTAAAGTTCTCGACTTCAAGCCTGTCGCCAACGAGGTACGTCTCTCTACTCTTCTCACTCTTCTTAATTCTCCGCTTTCTGTGGCTCCTTCAGCGACAATACCCATCGCTGATACCCCGGCCACAAAATCCATTCCTTCTAAGAAAAGGAAACAATCTCTTACCCCTCTTGATTCCAAAAGGATCAAGAAAACCAAGGAGCAACCCCAGCAGTTGCATGCTGAAGACTCCTCAGCTCATTCTGAAGAGCTGAAGGAAAGTTCCGTGGTACGCTCTGCCACACCAATTCAAGCCGTCCCTTCTAAACCTACTTCAGCGTCCCTAAACGCTGAGGTTGGAACTTTGGAATCTACCCAACCTTCGTCAGTCTCTCAAAAGACTGATGAAGTACTTCTCAGCGAATCCAACGCTGAACTTGAACCCCAACCCCAATTCTTATCCTTCGCTCCTCCCTCTACTTCTTTGGACACTCCTCCAGTCAAAACTGGAGATGCCATCATTCAAGAAGTCGTTGAAGCTTCTCAGCGAATGACGAAGAAAGGACCTGCAGAGATCTCCATTCCTCACGGAACTTTTGAGGGAGATATGGAACACTATGGAGGGACTCGAAACTTTGATGAGTTCGTCAACGCTCCTGCAGGTACAGATCCCACCTTAAACACTGTAACTAAACCTGAAACTTCTGAGCTTTCCTTTGTTCACAAGTACTTATATGTTACAGGTCCTTTTTTGGGAGACATCAACCAATCTCTGAAGTCTATGGAGATGAAACTTACGGATCTCACCACCGGTCTATCAAATAACTCTACAGCTGTAACAAACGCTGGAGAGAATCTGACGAAGCTGACTACTGTGGTGGAAAAGAAGGCCTCCTCTGATGACATCAAAGATCTTGATAAAACTCTTGCCGACTTTGCCAAAGTGCTCTCCGACATCTACACTGACTACACCAACCTCAAATCATCAGTTTCCACCATTTCCAGCGAAGTTACAACGCTGAAGAAATCGGTTGGTACACTCGAAGGTGATATGTCAGTGGTCAAGACCGACTTGGGCTCAGTGAAGACCTACCTTGGTTCCGTCAAGACAATGATCGAGACGCTGGTGAACAAGGCAAATAATCCAGCTCCTGCTCCGGCCCCTGCACCTGTTTTGGACTCATTCACCGCAGAGGATCGCCAAGAGCTGAAGAAAATCACGCCTGCTATTTCTGGCCTAGAAGACAGAATAGCTAAGCTTGAAGGTTGTGTGAAAATCTCTGGCCCAGAAGACAGAGACAACACCAATGCTGAATCTACCCATTCCTCCCCTGCCCATCATGAGAAAGAGGGGGAGAAGAGCGCTGAACAGGAGAAGAGCGCTGAAGACCTTTCCCATGATGAATCTATCAGGGGAGAGGGTAATGAAGATCGGATTACTGGACCTCAGGGAGATGAAAACCCTGAGGGAACCGAGAACCTCGCCTCTATATCTGAGGGGGAGCAACTCGATGAAGATGCTGAGGAATCTGAAGCAGAAGAAGACGAAGACTTCGACTTCCCTGAAGCTGAACCATCCTCCTCTCCAAGGAACGATGATGATGATGATGAAGATGACGATGATTTCTTTGTTGTCAAACCTGCTCCTCGAACCAAAGCTCTTAAAGGTATTTCAATAAAAGAACCTTCAGGGGAGAAGACAAAGACAAAGCACTCAGCCTCTGGCGCTGAGAAAAGCAAAGACAAAGGCATCGCTGAAGATGATAATCTGGCGATCCTACTTGCAAAGCCGATTTGTCAGGTACACTAAACTTATTTTTCCTTCCCTGATCATCTATGAAAAATCAGTTATCCATTCCACAAACACCATACACATCCACATTTATTTTCTATCTTTTCTACCCAAGTTCTTCTACCCAGTTCTTATTTGTAAGATCGCTGCGTTTCAGCTAGTCCTCTCCCCTGTTTGAGGATATCGCTGAAAGATCTGTTGCGACTTCACCAATAATTCCAGCTAACGCTGAAGACATAATCCCAGTCTTAGATTTAATCTCTGAGACTGATGAACCAGAAGAACAACCTCTCTCGCACAGAAACAGACTTTCCTCAGTTGCTCAAAGGCTGAGTGAAGAAGATCAAAAGAGGAGAGAAGAAATGATAAAGCGATTCGAGGATCAGCGAATCATCCTAAGGCGCGATCAACTACCTTCAGTTCCTCCTAAGTTCAGAATTTCAAAAGCTGAATACCAAGATCATCTCAGAGCTGAACGCCTCATCGCTGAAAGGAAGGAAGCTGAAGATAAAGACAGAGAATACGCCATCAAGCTCACTCAAGAATCTGTCAAAGACCCCAAGCTGAAGCGTATTCCCATTCAAATCCAACGAAAGCTTTGGGAACAAGCCCAGAAGATCGTGGAAAAGAAAGCTGAAGTTTCTCAGACCACCCTGATCTGGTGTAAAGAGAAAATCCACTTCAGATATCGTCCAGCGAAGATCAACAAGGTATTCATCTCTGGAAGAACCTCCGTCGGAGTACCTATTGTTGACATCAAACTGTTCAGAGAAGATGACTCATCTGAAACCTTTCGTGCTGACACTGTAAAAAGGTATGGTCTCTCTGAATGGCTGGAGATGAGGTTAGCTATCCAACCATCAAAATCTAAGTACAAGGATCATTTCGAAAAGCTGATAAACAGACAGATCGATTTGATATCTTCTTGTGTGGATATTCCTCCTGTTCCTGATCTAAATCCGAAAAGAAAAAAGGACTCTCCAAGGAAGAAACGTCAAGATTCAAACTCAGGTCCTGTCATACGAAATGAAACTGGAATTGGTTTCTCTCGCGCTGAAGTACTTGGTCCTGATCCTGATCTATCTGCCCTTGATGTCTCTTTGCCACCATGTGAACTTTTCGTCCCTGGTAAAGTCATCAGTAATCCTTATGGAATATTCTTTCTTGACTACGACGGACGTAAATGCTTTCAACGGATCGCTGAGCTTCCAATCACTCCAATCGAACAGCTCAAAGATCTCATCTACTGGTGCGACTTCAGAAAAGACATTCAGGCACGACACCTAAAACCCTTGATTTTTGAAGCTGCTCTGAAGCTAAAGAATAAAGGAGAAAAGGTTCCTGACTGGATGATTCCAACTGAAAAGACAACCCTTGATGAACTTCTCATTAAGGAAGAACCCTTTGAAGGCTGACAACAATCACCATTTTCTCTATTGTATCAGTCATCCTTCAGTACTTGTAATTTATTTCGCTTGTACTTGTAATCTTTCTTATTCATATTGTAACCTGATTCAAAGATTTAAAGAAAGATTTCAGCGAATGTACTTTACTCCATCAGTACTGAAAAGATCCCAGAAAACAGTAAAAGGGACAAATATTTTATGAGTTCTTTTTATCCTTATGTTTTCATTAAATAGCAATTTTCTCTGTTGCTATGTCATAATCAAATAGGGGGAGATTGTTGATCCAAACCCTCAGTGATTTGATGATGACCCTATCTTAAATACTTAGTGAAAATTGTAAGTAAACAATATGTATCAGAGTTTCACTATCGCTGATAAGTACTAAGATCTTACAGTACTGCTGATAGGAACTCTCGCACTTTTAGATTAAACATTCAGCGAACACTGTTCACCATATCGCTGAGTCTGTTCAGTCCTTATGGTGATCGCTGATAAGTTAGTTGTTTACTTATGATCCCTGAAGACAAGATTCACGTCAACAAAGGTTCTACGCTGAAGTCGAAGATCAAGCTCAAGAACCAGCGACAAGTCTCCTAATGAACTGATGCGGATCAGCGAAGACTCAGATTTGTCCACTCAACGTGAAGTATCAAGTACAAGACTTCAGCTATCGCTGAACTTTATCATCTGCTGAATAGTAAATGATAATCGCTGAATCAACGAAAGCTGATCATGAAGTCCTCCGTACAAAGTACTTTTGTCTTAACCTCCCTTGCACGCCACCGTACGAAATGTCAGAAAAGAACCTCCGAAAATCTGAAATCGTACAACCACTCTGACACTACACTGTTCATTCATGCGGCTACTAAGGTTGTCATCAAAGGTCAATGACATGCAACCAATCCGCTAATGACACGTGTAAAGTATATACTGGATTGCATTAAATGCATGCAGTATATAAAGAGATGAACTCACTTCATTTGAAGTAACTTGCTAACTCTGGACAAGTTCAAATCTCTCAAGATAGGATTTTATTAGTAATCTCCTTATCTTTCTTAGTGCAAGAAAACCTTAGTGTTCCAACTTGTTTAGATTTAGGTTTATCCTTAATCTTGTTTCCGCAACAAGCTGTAAATTGTTAATGATTTATCAATAAACAATTTAGAAAAGTAAAATAGTGTGTTTGTATTCAACCCCCCCCTTCTACAAACTTGTTTAAGCCTTTCGGGACCAACAGAAGCACATAAATTTCTTCTATTTTTGCTTGTTGAGGTAAACAATCCCGAATTCTGGTTCCAGAAGCATAGCGTTCTCGGGATACATGTTTAACTCAGGTGCTTTCAGATTCGGCTTGATCAGATTTACCTTTTTCGCCTTGTTCTCGATAGCCATTTGGAAGTCCGTTAGATAAGACATCATGATGGTGCAGACCAAGTATCGACGAACAGCTTTGAGTGCCTTTGTAATCTCTAGCGGTCGGATGGTTCTTGTACGTAAGTCTTTCAGAATAACCAGAAAGTCGAGTGGTCGGAGGTTCTTGAAATCAGTTTCTGAAAATTTCCATTCATTCCCATCTTCACGTCGAACAATGAAAACTGGGTAGACGATCCTCATAATACGTCTTGAATAGATACTGATTACCTCTGTGATTCGAAGTTTGGTTCTGACCTGGTTGACTGGAAGACACCACTGCATCGTGCTGATATATCGGCGTTGAAATTCTGGGTCAAGGTTGTAGATACCTAGACAGAAGGTCGGCTCGATCTGGCGAAGCTTGTGGACGAACAACTTTTTCAAAGATTCCTCCAGATGAGGGATTAGTACCATGATCTTCTCCCAACGGATTTGTTGCTGTTGAGGAGTAGGAGGAAGATCAGAAGCTGTCATGGGAGGAGTAGTTGTCGGAAGATCGGAAGTAGTAGACTCGGGTCTTGTTGAAGGTGTTCTGGCGGGTTGAGCGTAGTGAACGAGGGTTGCTACATATAAATTTTGGAGCAGGAACTGATCGTAGTCAATATTGTCGTCCTCATCAATGGGGAAGACCAAATTTACCTGGAGATTTAAGGTACTAGCGGCTTTTTCGTACCATGCGTCTTCGTTCTCCGGGTTGGTCTCACACTCTGGATCTATCATGTCCAGTATCGGTCTGTCTGACGAGTCAAAATCGACCAGTTCCTGTGTTGAACCCTCGGGCTTTTCAACCGTCGGGACTTCTTCATCTGAAATCTCCATATCTATGACCATATCTGCTAGTGGCAACTCGGCTTCGGGTGCTTCTGATGTAGTTGCCGCAGTTAGGGGTTCCTGTTGAACCACTGTTGAAGTTTCGGTAGTCATGATCTGGGCGGTCTCGGTTTGGCGTAGACGCTTCTCCCCCTCACGGTGATCAGGATCATCCTGGTCATTGTGCTTGCGTTTGAGACCGCCGGCTTGACTCTTACAAGTGTCTTCTAGTGAGCGGACCCTCTCAGACAGCGTGGCGAGCGCTTTGTTGTAGTCGTTGAGGGTCGAGTCAATGGCGTCAAGGCGTGATGTGATAGATGAAGATGGAGCAGTGACCTGGGATCGGAGAACTGATATCAGGTCTGCTTCAGTCGAGGCGGTTGTATCGGATTCCTGGAGCAGTTGGGCCAATAGCATCGTCTTTAAGGTATCCACTAGATAGATAGGTTGAGCAAATGTCGGTGGATGTGGTGGTGCGGTTTCGGCTTCAATGATCTTTGCTTTGCCTTTGATGGCTTTGGCGATCTCGTCGGTGACATGCTGTTCCAGTGCCTCGCGGACAGCCTTGAGGGCGCTGTCCAGGGACCCATGCGACACAAAGTCGGGGTGAATAACTCTGGGACCACTTAGGTTACCCGTTGAGGCATCTACCATAGGGGTAGAGCCACCTACATTCACATTTGGCGTGATGTTAGCTGTGGTAGGATTTCCCACCGATCCTTGTGTTTCACCAAGAGGTGAAGACACTACGGTGGTTCCGGTCGAGTCACAAAGATTCTCGACTTGGTGTTGTACCTCTTCAAGTGTCCTAGCCAAAGATTGATCTATTACAAGTGGCTCTAGACTCGATGGTGCACGAAATGAAGTCGAGACTGGGGGCTCCTGGTCTCTTATTTCAACACCAACACTCTCCGAATGAGAGGCCGGTGGAAGTTGTGCTTGTTTCCCGTGTAATATTGAAACATCCGTCTGTCGTGAGACGGATGAGTGGATGAGGGGGTCGTGCAAATGCTCCGCTGGGTCTACAGAGTCTTTTTCAATACCCCGTCCCAATAAATGAGATGAGGTAGTAGATGTGGCAACCCGGATATGACGTGGCTGGTTTCGCTCAGGAGCCTCGTTATCTTTACGGCTCAATCTTTCTTGGTTCGCGTTCGACCTTAATACCCTCCTTCTCACATGTTCTATGTCCCGGGGAAGGTCCCTCCGGCTCTGGCTGGACCATGGGATTCCCTAACTCTCGTCTATAGGCTATCACAGGTAGGATTTCAGGCATATGCATAGCACGGATATTATCCTGCTCCCCCTCAAAACATACATGGGAATTGACTTGCTCTCCCTCGGAGTGAGAGTGAAATCAACACAAGAAAAAATATTTAGACTTTGTAATAAAAACAATGTGACTCTTCCCCTCGGATTGAGGTTGTTGATCCGCCATTGAATATCTGTAAAAAGACCCAAAGTTAGTAAACAGGACGGATAAACAAGTATCAGCGCGTACCTTTGCTTTGATAAGCTCAATCTGAGATAGATTGAGGATTTGCAGTGACAAAACAGGTACAAGACTGAAAATAGCAGGGGCGTCCGGACATAATAATGAAATTGCAAGACATTCAGGACAACACAGGTATCCGGACAAAAGAGCATACTGGAGAGGATGAAAGTTTCCGGATAAAATAAGCAATCCGGACAAACAAGAATCCGGCTGACATTTAAGAGAGACCAAGAGTCCGGATATGGTACCCGGGTTCCCTTCCAATCCGGATAAGGACCCGGTCCGGAAACCTATCCGAAAAGATAGGGTTTTCGGATACCTGTCCGGATACTTCTGTAATTTTCAAGAATTTCCCTGATTCTTGATATTTTACAAAAATAAACCTATATGAATTTCAAGAACGATCCTTCTCTCGCTCCCCCTCAAACTGAGCATGGGGATGGCTTTGCTCCCCCTCGGAATGTGTGCATAGTGTGAAATGCACACGGGAGTATCCACACATAAAAAAAACTTTTCAGCATTTAAAAAATTGTGTGTGAAGCTCCCCCTCAACAGTAAGTATACTTACCTGATGGCTGATCATGCTCCCCCTAAACACATGAGCAACTCGTGAAAGCACAGGTATAAACAAACCTCACGTCTTCTTAATATTGTTCCTTGTAGATCGTGAGCAGCTCCCTCCTTGCGGTCATGTGTGTGGAGCATCCAGTGTCTAAGAACCACACATGACCGTCCTGCAAAACAAGTTTAGCGGATCTTTGGTACCCAGATTTGCCTGGGTCCAGGAGGGTTAGGTTTGGCACCGTTTGGGGAAGCTTGCTTTGTCCCAGCTTTCCCTTTAGGTGTAGGATTTACACCGGTTGAGGGAACTGGTTTTGGCACATGTTTCCTCTTCGGTGCAGAATTTACACCTTTAGGAGGAACAGATTTTGTAGCAGCTTTCCACCTGGGTGCCGGTTTAACCTCAGTAGGAGCAACCTGTGTAGGAATGGGTTTGGTCTCCCGTTGTGGTTTAACCGCTGATTGGTAACCCCGTGTTTGATAGTGTCTTTGCTGGTTATTACGGGGTTTCCGTTTGGGTGTATGATTATACATGTGATATGACCCAAACCAATCATTGTTATGGATATCATCAAAGTCATTCCAACCACAACTAGAACAACACACAAACGATCGTGCGATAATTGAATCAATTGCTGAATGGAGTAAATTTTCATCGGAAATTTAATATCTCTTTTAACAAAATTATTCCTATGATTCCAAGCACGATCGATTTTTTTCATTCTCGGGTAAAAGACAGTATTGAGCGACTTTGATGCAGCACCCTCGACAGATTCCTTGGCTGGCCACTTTGGTTTTGCTTGTTTGGCGCGACCGGTTTTATCCGAAACAACAGGGACAGTGCGGTCAGTGACTTTTGAGGAAACATGAATCTTAGTGGTCGGTCGTTCGGTCTTTTGCTTCGGCTGTGATTGTTTTTGAGAATTTGAAGCATTTTTAAGAATCTTGATCACAGCCGGAGTCTTGGATTGTCACACCCCGCTAAAGCGGAAACACGAGATGTAACAGCTAAAGCTTCATAGCATTAGGAAATAAAACAACACCAACCATACAATTACATAAGTTTTAAATTGTGAAGTTCCAAAAATTACAAGTTACAATCCATTGTTTACAAGCAACCGAGATGGTGTTTTTTTAACAAAATAGAGCAAAGAAAAGAGCTTGGTTGATGTCGTCATGCATGCTAAATTTAGACTTTGTCGTTTACCTTCTTAGTCCCTGAAAAGCATGTTTAAAATAAAAGGTCAACTACAAAGAGTTGGTGAGTTCACAGGTTTTCCATGTACACAACAGTTTTTCATCCAAAGGTTACTCTCATGAAACGTTTGTTCATGACAAGCTTTAAGTTTAAAAATTTAGGAGTACAATTTACAATGAATGACTTTTGCAAGATATATAAGTGTTGAGCCACTACTAAGCCTCCGACAACCTACGCCCCGCGAACTACCTCAGAGGTGGTATGTTGGCCACATGAGTAGAACATTATTAACAGATAAAGTGCACCCCTACTCGTCAGTCAAAGGTGGGTTTGTCAAACCAAATAGCACTATCCACAAATATCACTGGCTCGTTATGAGTTAATAAGTAGTGTACCTATTGGGGACTTAACATTTTCATTATAACTCAACATATCTTTATCACTTATGTAAATTCGTCCATTCATTAGTACTCATTTCTCAAATCATAAATATCCACAATTTAATATCATGAATCATTTATCATTTTAAAATCATAACATGCTTTTCACCCCAAACATTAAACAAGTAAAACGGGGCTGTGAATACTCACGATGTTCAGCAAGGATTTCCAAGTGTTGTCGCACGGTTGCACAATTTCTCGATTCTAGGTCCTTCCTAAGGAAGTGAAACACATTATCAGTTTCGGTCTAACTCTTATGGCTAAAACATTGCTTAGCCCATCATGTCTTATAAAATGCCTTAGTGTTAGTTATTAAGTGTAAGTATTATTTTGCGTTGTTGATCTCAAGTAAATTATTGGTTTAAAAGGGTTTGTATGATTTTATTGTTACATAATAAAATTTATAGGTTATATGTAGTATTTAATCCATTTTACCACGTTTTATATTTTCTTCATGACGAATACTTTCATTAATTACATATGTAATTGTATTTCTCATTTACCTTGTGATTTAAAATGTTCGGTTTGTTATAAATCTATTATTTGTTAGGGTATTATTTATACCTTCATATACATGTATATATAGTTTTTATTTATGGTTTTGACAATTTCTACAATTTATAAGCTTTTTATCTTTTAATAACTCTGCAAATCCCTTTTTCTTTTGAATTAGAGTTTTACTCTTCTGGTGGCAGAATATTAAGTCCACTTATGGTCATTTTTAAATATCTTCTGGAAATTTTTATCAATTTAATGTCTTAGGGAACTTTTGACATAATTATCATCATTTTTAGAGTTGGTTAGGTATTTTAATCATTACACTTAAGTTTAAGTGTCACAGTTACCAAAACAGTCTGCACCATCTTTTTGTCAAGTCCATTTGGAGGGTCAATCCTCAACGTTTTTCAGTGATTCAAAATAGGTTTTAACCCTAACTCATAAAAGTATTTTCCAGAAAAATTTCATCATTTTTGGTTACATATTGAGGGAGATATGACGATTTTAAGTTAGACCTTTCATTCTGCCAGATTCGGATTTCTTGCACACCAGTCTTGGTTTGAGTGTTTGAGACCTCAAATCTTAATATTTTTGAGTGAAACCAATTTTTTTCGAGTTATAACTCATTAGAATAATTTCCAGAAGGAAAATCAAGAATTTTAGTGGAATATTAAGAGACTTATAACTGATTAAAGTAGAGATTTTTCTCTGTCAGATTGTCTTTGCACACTTAATTTGATATGAGTAGATGAAGGGTCAAATCTTCGAGTTTTTACATGAAACCACTTGGGTTTGAAACATAACACAATACACAAAGTTCCAGAAAAAATTTCATATCATTTGGTTAAGTATTTTTCAAGATATGGTCGGATGAAATGCATGCAAGTAATCTGCCAGCAACTAAAAATTGTTTATTCATGGAAAATGAGTGTTTTATCTCCATATTTTCACTCATATGGTTGGTTCCTTGATTGAACACTCATTTACCACTACTTTGAAAATGTTCTTAGATAAGAAAATCTATTTTTGTCCTTTTAAAAAAACTCATGCATGAACTCACACATCTCAGATTGTAACAAAACCCACATGCATGTAGTTAAAACATCATCTCCTTGAGTTCTAGTTGTATGGATTTTGGATTGTCACCATTTGTTCGACATATAACATGTCATTGGTGATTAACCTTCCATTAAAAGGGTCCATTAGGGTCCTTTTTCCAGAAACTCAAGAGCAATGAAAATAAGTTGAGAAAAAAATGGAGAAATTACAAGAAAAAGAAGAAAATGAAGAAGAGTACAAGAGGGATGAGTTTTATTCACAATAGGGATGATTTTACCTTCAAGGATGGAACTTTTGTGTTGTTCTTGGGGCTGAATTCGGCCAAGATAGGGAGGGAAGGGAGAGAGAAGAGAGAATTTGAATATAGAGAGAGAGTGAGATGTAGGAAATGAAGGGTTTTCTTGAAAATTAAGAAAATTAATACTTGGGTATTATGGGCCATAAAGAGGGCCGAATTTTTGGGCAAAAATCTGGATTATTTTAGTTATTTTTTTTAAGTGTTAATTAACATTGTGTAAGTATTTATATTATGTAATTTTTATAAAAAGCTTGATTTAAGTAGCTAAAACCTCTTTTATCTACTTAATTTTTGGTTTGGTTATTTAAAGTTTTAAATTTTAGATATGGGTATATATATAAACTATATATTTACCCCTCTTATTATTAATATTGTTATAATTAAATGTTAACTGTTCCAATCGGCATTTTATAAGACAGCTCAAGCAGTTCCGCGCGGTAAAAAGATTTTCTAAGCGTACTGTTGGAATTCTTAGGAAACTAAACCTTAGCCATCATAATTAAGTCATAATGAGTTATTCCTACTTGTTAAAACAAGCATTATACTATTCAGTTGCTAACCTGAGTGTTTTGGTTTGACGGGTGTCACAGTCTCCTCTTGTTAGAAGAATTTCGTCCCGAAATTCGGTGATTGCTATTCCCCGTCTGATCCTTTGCAAACAGGTGAGGGTACTTACGTTTCATGTAATCTTCTCGCTACCATGTATATTCAGGTCCGAGCCTTGCATTCCATCGAACTTTTACGATCGGGATCTTGCTACGTCTTAACCGCTTAACATCTCGGTCAAGTATCTCAACGGGTTCCTTTATAAAGCGTAACTGCTCATTCACTTGTATTTTGTCCACCGATAGAACCAACGATTCATCCGATAGGCATTTCTTAAGATTCGACACATGGAATGTGTCGTGAATGGCGCTTAACTCTTGTGGTAGTTTGAGTCTATATGCGACTGGGCCAATCCGTTCAATTATTTCAAACGGGCCAACATATCTCGGACTCAACTTGCCTCTTTTTCCGAAGCGTACTAATCCTTTCCAAGGCGATACTTTTAGAAGAACTTTATCACCCACTTGGAATTCTAATGGCTTCCTGCGGTTATCAGCATAACTCTTCTGACGATCTTTTGCGGCCTTAAGTCTATCCTTGATAACTGAGATCTTGTCAGTAGTCTCTTGCGCGATTTTGGGCCTAGTCAATTGTCTGTCGCCGATTTCTAACCAGCTAAGTGGGGATCTACACTTGCGTCCATATAAGGCTTCATACGGTGCACACTGAATGCTGGTATGATAACTATTGTTGTAGGAGAACTCCACTATCCCAACTTCCACCAAAATCTACCACACATGCACGCAACATATCCTCTAGCGTCTGTATGGTTCTTTCTGACTGACCGTCCGTTTGAGGATGGTAGGCAGTGCTCAGATCCAAACGCGTACCCAAAGCTTTCTGAAGTGATCGCCAAAACCGTGACGTAAAACGACTATCTCTGTCCGAGATGATGGAAATAGGCACTCCATGACGCATAACGATTTCATTGATGTAAATTTGTGCAAGCTTTTCCATCTTGTAGTCTTCCCGAATAGGAAGGAAATGCGCAGATTTCGTAAGTCGGTACACTATAACCCATATTGCGTCGTGCCCTTTCCTAGTCCTGGGTAGCTTAGTTACGAAATCCATAGCTATTTGTTCCCATTTCCATTGGGGAATCTTGGGTTGTTGTAATAGACCAGATGGTTTCTGATGTTCGGCCTTAACTTTTGCACAATTTAAGCACTTGTTTACGTACAAAGCAATGTCTCTCTTCATACCCGGCCACCAGTAGTATTCCTTTAGATCTTTGTACATCTTATCAGCTCCTAGGTGAATCGAATATCTTGATTTATGGGCTTCATCCATAATTGTTGGTCGTAGGTTATTAACCTTTGGTATCCAAACTTTGTGTTCAAAGTAACGTACCCCATCTGACCTTGTTTTAAATTTAAGTTCCCATTGATGTAAGGCCTCGTCCTTCAAGTTCTCTGCTTTCAACGCTTCTTCCTGAGCTTCAAGAATTTGTGTCTTTAGACTCGTCTGAACGAACACACCCATTGCTCGCACTCTTGACGGCTTCACCCTTTCCTTCATGCTTAGTGCGTCGGCTACCACATTAGCCTTGCCTGGGTGGTACTTTATTTCACAGTCATAGTCACTAAGCAGTTCAACCCATCTTCTTTGCCTCATATTAAGCATTTAATGGTCAAGGATATGTTGAAGGCTTTTATGATCGGTGTAGATGGTACATTTCGGGCCGTAAAGATAATGTCTCCAGATCTTAAGTGCGAACACTACTGCTCCTAACTCAAGGTCGTGAGTAGTATAGTTCTTCTCATGAACTTTAAGTTGCCTCGAAGCATATGCAATGACCTTGTCCTGTTGCATCAACATGCACCCCAAACCTTGGTGTGACGCATCGCAGTAGACTACGAAATTCTCTGTGCCTTCTGGCAGTGCCAGAATTGGTGCATTACATAACCTATGCTTATGAGTTTGGAATGCTTCTTCTTGTTTATCTCCCCAAATAAACTTCTTATCCTTTTGGGTTAATGTCGTTAGCGGTTGCGCAATTTTTGAGAAATTCGCAATGAATCGCCGGTAATAGCCGGCTAAACCAAGAAATTGGTGAATCTCTGTCGGGGTTTTCGGGGCTTCCCACTTCTTGATGGCCTCAATTTTTGCCGGATCTACGTGAATTCCCTTCTCATTAATCCCGTGGCCAAGAAATTGTACCTCTCGAATCCAAAATTCGCATTTGGAGAACTTTGCATACAATTTCTGGTCTCTGAGCAATTCTAGTATCAACTTTAGATGTCGCTCATGATCCTCCTTGCTTTGCGAGTAAACTAGTTTATCATCTATGAACACGATCACGAACTCGTCCTGGTACGGTCTACAAACCCTGTTCATTAAGTCCACGAAGACAGCTGGTGTGTTGGTTAGCCCGAAAGGCATAACCAGGAATTCGTAATGGCCGTATCGAGTCCTAAACGCCGTCTTGGGAACATCCTCTTCACGGACCCTCATTTGATGATATCCAGATCGAAGATCAGTTTTTGAAAAGTAGGTAGCACCTTGGAGTTGGTCGAACAGGTCATCGATTCGGGGAAGAGGGTATCGGTTCTTGATAGTTAGCTTATTGAGTTCTCTATAATCGATGCACATCCGCAAGGATCCATCTTTCTTTTTAACGAAAAGAACTGGTGCACCCCATGGCGAAGAGCTAGGTCTTACAAGTCCTTTGTCGAGCAGCTCCTGGAGTTGTCCTGACGATTCATGCATTTCTGATGGGGCCAATTGGTACGGTGACTTAGCCACAGGTGCAGCTCCAGGAATTAAGTCGATGTGAAACTCGACTTGTCTTGACGGGGGTAATCCTGGTAGCTCATCCGGAAACACCTCAGGAAAATCCCGCACCACAGGAAAATCTTGAATGCGTTTCACTTCGATTTCCTTGACTATAACATGAGCCAAAAACGCGATGCATTCCTATTTCAAGTACTTCCGCATCTTCATACACGTCACTATCTTAAAGTTCTTCCCGGACTTCTCTCCATGCACGACGAGTGTTTCACCCTCTGGCAGCGGAATTCGGATGATCTTTTCAGAACAGTATATTTCAACTCGGTTTTTGGATAGCCAATCCATGCCCACGACTATGTCAAAGCTTCCTAGCTCAATCGGAATAAGGTCTATACTAAAGCTCTTATTAGCTAAGTTTAAAGTACAATCCGTAATTACATCTCTGACCTTAACTTCCTGCCCATTAGCAAATTCGATAACGTAGACCTCTTTCAACTTTTGGGGTTTCAAGTTAATTTTTGGCCTAAACTCTAGTGATACAAAGCTCCTATCCGCTCCAGAATCAAATAAGAATTTGGTCATACTTTTAATACAAGTTCTACTTAACTAGGTTATGAATATCATATGGTATGTCTACAACTAATCATTTGAGCACATAAATATAGCAACATACAGTAACTTCATAATCATGGATTTCAAAACACTTGGTTCAAACAAACACAGTTCAACCATCACATAGGTTCAATAAGCAACAAAATGTTTTCTCTAAAAGATACCTAGTACTTAGAGTTCTAATAGTCAGCTACATGCCACCAAAATAAGTTTCCAACTTTAATCATCGAAAGTAGTCAAAAAGTTCTTTCACTAACGCCACTTTCTTGGAACCATTTCTTCACAACTATCCCTAATGCATAGTTACTAAGCGTGCTATTGTAAGTGCCTAGGATATGCAATGTTTATGCATGCAATTGTAACACCCCGCTTACCACGACACAATATTGTCCGCTTTGCCCCACTGGCTCACGGCTTTGTTCTTGGCGACCTGGCGAGGACTTCCCAGGGGGTCACCCATCCTGGTAGTACTCCCACCCAAGCACGCTTAACCACATAGTCCCAAGGAACTCGCATGCTTGTGGCCCCAAAACGCGTTGTGTCTGGTAAGGCCAAGGTTTACTAATATACCCAGCATCTCTCCTGCCCTCTAAAGGATGTGGGATATGCCTAAGGTGTTACACACACCCCCCTTAGGGACTCATCGTCCTCGATGAGGTTTGCCCCACCATCCCGAACGGCACAGGAGTGGCTCTTATACCAAATCTGTCACACCCCGCTAAAGCGGAAACACGAGATGTAACAGCTAAAGCTTCATAGCATTAGGAAATAAAACAACACCAACCATACAATTACATAAGTTTTAAATTGTGAAGTTCCAAAAATTACAAGTTACAATCCATTATTTACAAGCAACCGAGATGGTGTTTTTTTAACAAAATAGAGCAAATAAAAGAGCTTGGTTGATGTCGTCATGCATGCTAAATTTAGACTTTGTCGTTTACCTTCTTAGTCCCTGAAAAGCATGTTTAAAATAAAAGGTCAACTACAAAGAGTTGGTGAGTTCACAGGTTTTCCATGTACACAACAGTTTTTCATCCAAAGGTTACGCTCATGAAACGTTTGTTCATGACAAGCTTTAAGTTTAAACATTTAGGAGTACAATTTACAATGAATGACTTTTGCAAGATATATAAGTGTTGAGCCACTACTAAGCCTCCGACAACCTACGCCCCGCGAACTACCTCAGAGGTGGTATGTTGGCCACATGAGTAGAACATTATTAACAGATAAAGTGCACCCCTACTCGTCAGTCAAAGGTGGGTTTGTCAAACCAAATAGCGCTATCCACAAATATCACCGGCTCGTTATGAGTTAATAAGTAGTGTACCTATTGGGGACTTAACATTTTCATTATAACTCAACATATCTTTATCACTTATGTAAATTCGTCCATTCATTAGTACTCATTTCTCAAATCATAAATATCCACAATTTAATATCATGAATCATTTATCATTTTAAAATCATAACATGCTTTTCACCCCAAACATTAAACAAGTAAAACGGGGCTGTGAATACTCACGATGTTCAGCAAGGATTTCCAAGTGTTGCCGCACGGTTGCACAATTTCTCGATTCTAGGTCCTTCCTAAGGAAGTGAAACACATTATCAGTTTCGGTCTAACTCTTATGGCTAAAACATTGCTTAGCCCATCATGTCTTATAAAATGCCTTAGTGTTAGTTATTAAGTGTAAGTATTATTTTGCGTTGTTGATCTCAAGTAAATTATTGGTTTAAAAGGGTTTGTAGGATTTTATTGTTACATAATAAAATTTATAGGTTATATGTAGTATTTAATCCATTTTACCACGTTTTATATTTTCTTCATGACGAATACTTTCATTAATTACATATGTAATTGTATTTCTCATTTACCTTGTGATTTAAAATGTTCGGTTTGTTATAAATCTATTATTTGTTAGGGTATTATTTATACCTTCATATACATGTATATATAGTTTTTATTTATGGTTTTGACAATTTCTACAATTTATAAGCTTTTTATCTTTTAATAACTCTGCAAATCCCTTTTTCTTTTGAATTAGAGTTTTACTCTTCTGGTGGCAGAATATTAAGTCCACTTATGGTCATTTTTAAATATCTTCTGGAAATTTTTATCAATTTAATGTCTTAGGGAACTTTTGACATAATTATCATCATTTTTAGAGTTGGTTAGGTATTTTAATCATTACACTTAAGTTTAAGTGTCACAGTTACCAAAACAGTCTGCACCATCTTTTTGTCAAGTCCATTTGGAGGGTCAATCCTCAACATTTTTCCGTGATTCAAAATAGGTTTTAACCCTAACTCATAAAAGTATTTTCCAGAAAAATTTCATCATTTTTGGTTACATATTGAGGGAGATATGACGATTTTAAGTTAGACCTTTCATTCTGCCAGATTCTGATTTCTTGCACACCAGTCTTGGTTTGAGTGTTTGAGACCTCAAATCTTAATATTTTTGAGTGAAACCAATTTTGTTCGAGTTATAACTCATTAGAATAATTTCCAGAAGGAAAATCAAGAATTTTAGTGGAATATTAAGAGACTTATAACTGATTAAAGTAGAGATTTTTCTCTGTCAGATTGTCTTTGCACACTTAATTTGATATGAGTAGATGAAGGGTCAAATCTTTGAGTTTTTACATGAAACCACTTGGGTTTGAAACATAACACAATACACAAAGTTCCAGAAAAAATTTCATATCATTTGGTTAAGTATTTTTCAAGATATGGTCGGATGAAATGCATGCAAGTAATCTGCCAGCAACTAAAAATTGTTTATTCATGGAAAATGAGTGTTTTATCTCCATATTTTCACTCATATGGTTGGTTCCTTGATTGAACACTCATTTACCACTACTTTGAAAATGTTCTTAGATAAGAAAATCTATTTTTGTCCTTTTAAAAAACTCATGCATGAACTCACACATCTCAGATTGTAACAAAACCCACATGCATGTAGTTAAAACATCATCTCCTTGAGTTCTAGTTGTATGGATTTTGGATTGTCACCATTTGTTCGACATATAACATGTCATTGGTGATTAACCTTCCATTAAAAGGGTCCATTAGGGTCCTTTTTCCAGAAACTCAAGAGCAATGAAAATAAGTTGAGAAAAAAATGGAGAAATTACAAGAAAAAGAAGAAAATGAAGAAGAGTACAAGAGGGATGAGTTTTATTCACACTAGGGATGATTTTACCTTCAAGGATGGAACTTTTGTGTTGTTCTTGGGGCTGAATTCGGCCAAGATAGGGAGGGAAGGGAGAGAGAAGAGAGAATTTGAATATAGAGAGAGAGTGAGATGTAGGAAATGAAGGGTTTTCTTGAAAATTAAGAAAATTAATACTTGGGTATTATGGGCCATAAAGAGGGCCGAATTTTTGGGCAAAAATCTGTATTATTTTAGTTATTTTTTTTAAGTGTTAATTAACATTGTGTAAGTATTTATATTATGTAATTTTTATAAAAAGCTTGATTTAAGTAGCTAAAACCTCTTTTATCTACTTAATTTTTGGTTTGGTTATTTAAAGTTTTAAATTTTAGATATGGGTATATATATAAACTATATATTTACCCCTCTTATTATTAATATTGTTATAATTAAATGTTAACTGTTCCAATCGGCATTTTATAAGACAACTCAAGCAGTTCTGCGCGGTAAAAAGATTTTCTAAGCGTACTGTTGGAATTCTTAGGAAACTAAACCTTAGCCATCATAATTAAGTCATAATGAGTTATTCCTACTTGTTAAAACAAGCATTATAATATTCAGTTGCTAACCTGAGTGTTTTGGTTTGACGGGTGTCACATGGATTGAGAACAGTCGCCCTTTTGAAAATTGACCAGACGATTAACCACTGGAGACAAAATGTCAGAATGACTTGGAAGAGGTTTGTCGAAAGGGAACGACTCAAACTCTCTATCAGAATTACATTCGGAGTTCATGTATTCTGAAAAATCTATCTCCGGAATTTCAGGACTTGGATTGGTCGAGGAAGGCGAGGAACACGCTGTGCTTTCGGTTGTGTGCTTTGGGGAATTTGGTGCGGAAGCGTTTAAATTCTCAGAGTTTAAATTCCTTTTAACACATTCATCTTGAGAGAAGTTACTTTCTTGTGAAGATATATTTCCTATGAAGGCTTTACACGATGATGTGTCAGGTGAGTTGGAGGAAAGATCTGGTGAAATCTGCTTTTGAGTTTGGAGAAAGTCAATTTGCTCTTGGAGTTGACCATTTCTCAGGTTCTCCTTCATCGTTTCTCTTGTCATCTCAGAAAGTTTCGATGAGAGCGTATTGATTTCCCACATAAAACTTTCCTTTTCTTCACTTGACACACCATTGGTTTTCTCAGATTTGAGTTTCTCAAGATCCTTAACTAGCTCTTTCTTCTCATTTTGAAAAACGGACCTATCTTTCTCGAGTGACTCCTCCAACTCGACTATCTTTGCTTCCAAGATGAGAGGGGGAACATAGAGTTTAAACTCGTCCGTCTCATTCTTGGTTGCGGGTGCTTGGTCCTCATCCTTTTTGGAGGAATCCTTGGGTGTAGCAACCTTGTAGGGGTCGAAGTAGTCATTTAAGAGACACTTTTTGTTCTTTTGGTACGAGTAGTTTAGAGGTTCATAACAAAATGGAATTTGAATCCCTCGTTTGTGTTTGCGCTTGTTTTCCTCGGTTTCCTCTTCCTTTTCTGGTTCAAGAGGACCAGTCCATTGGATTGCGTATTCCATATACTTTTTATCTAATCCAAAACAAGCAAAGTCATACAGAGTGGGTACATGCCATCTTCCCTTTTTCAAATAATGTGGGTTATCATATCCGATTCCCCACTCTTTGTTAAAATATGTGAACTCTTTAGGTTTATTCAGAAAGATGGTTTGATCAGTTTGACCCCTCTTGTGAAGTTTGGTCTCAAGATCAAGAATTTTAGTAACAAACTCCTTGTGCTGAATTTGAAGAGAAGAACATTGATAAACAAGTTCTTCTTTCTCATTCATGCACTGATCAAACTGAGACTGAAGTTCAGATAACTTGGCCCTTAAGTCTTTAGGTGCTAATGAAAGGATTTTGCATCTTTCTTTTAAATCAACATTTTCAGACTTATATTTTTCAGTTAATCGCGTTTGAACATCCAAATTTTCAGATAGTAATCTAATCTCAAGTAGTTGTTCATTATTTGTGGCCTTGTAGGAACCTATCTGTTCTGCTAGAGGTGTCATTTGGTCAGAAAGTTTTAATAAGATAGGTTCACATACCTGACATGGCTTTGACTTAACTTCTTCAGCAGGAGACATCTTCAGTTGCACTAGAGTGATCGTCAGACGATTGTTCGATTCAAAGTAAAATAGTATCAAGAATACATAAATGTCCCCCTCCTGCAACTTAACACGGGGGTCCCGCCCCGAGAAAAAAATTTGAAAATTGAGGTTTCAGAAAGCTCCCGGATTGTGGAATCCGGGTGGTTTCCGGATAAAGAATCCAGAAAAATTAAGCTTACCGGGTGAAGAACAAGTTACCGGGTCTGGTTAACTTGAGTTGTCCGGATAACTTGAGTTGTACGGATACAATGAAGTTTCCGGGTACAATGGATTGTCCGGATAAGATATGTCCGGAAACACTGGGTTTCCGGATACAAATGTTACCCGGATTGTATAAGGAAAAGTGACTTACCCGGAATCTGTGACTTACCCGAAAAAATGAGGAGTCCGGATGGAATTGGAGGTACCCGGATGGAATACTTATCCGGACGACTTACCCGGAAAAGTGACGAATCCGGATGAAATAACACAAATGTCCGGACACCTTGAAGCTATCCGGAAACGACGGTTGGTTTATCCGGAAAAGTCGGCTGTTTGCTCAAATCGATCGAATTTTCGATTAGGGTTGCCCAAAATCGATCCTGGAAGATTAGTAACAATGCCAAACACAAAAATAACACTAATCCAATCGATTTTAATGCAAAACAACAAGTTTTGATAGTTAAAAATCGGATTTTTGTTGAAAAACACTACCAAAAACTTTGATCTTAAATTGCTCAATTGACCAATCAAACGAATGAATTAGGATGTGAAAATTTGCAGAAACACTTATAACGATAATGCTAACACAACCCAATAAGCAAAAACAACCAATTTCGACAGAATCAAATTTTCAAGAATTCAAGAAAAGTCAGACGAGTAAAAGTCAAACTAACCAGAAATTGATGAATGAAGCTTTGAATCGAATCTGTCTGTCTGCTCTGATACCAATTGTAGAATCCAGATCCGTGCAACAATACAGAAATCGAATATGATATGCAATAAGAGCAATGATTTCAACTTGTCATCCCTTTCATTAATCTTTCAGAGAGAATATTACAATACAGTGTTGAAAGTAAAAGAGATGATTAGCTTGTTTTTCCAAGCTAATCAACATTAAATACAAAGGGCCCGTGGTTAACAAGCCCACGGCCCATTCACTAATAAGCTCTATTTTAATCAAATACAATTTAACCCTTGAACTTTAAATCAACATTAAAACCTGCTCTAACATACTTGCAGTCAGATAAAGTAGAGATCCAATCATGCCTCTATAGAGTTTGTTATCTACTGAAACTCCTTTGAGATCAGCATCTAACTTTATGTTAGTTGCCATAGGTGTTCTCATAAAAGCACAATCAGACATCTTGAACTTTTTCAGAATGTCTCTGACATATTTTCCTTGATTTATAAAAATACCATTTGGTAATTGTTTGACTTGAAGCCCAAGGAAAAAATTCAATTCACCCATCATGCTCATTTCAAATTCAGATTTCATGACTTTAGAAAAATCATCACATAATTCTGCACTAGTAGAGCCAAATATTATGTCATCAACATAAATCTGAATAAGAATTAAATGCTCACCCTATTTCTTTAAAAACAAAGTTGTGTCAATCTTACCTTTCATGAACCCTGAAACTAACAAATGTTGAGTGAGAGTGTCATACCAGGCTCTTGGTGCTTGTTTTAGACCATATAAATCTTTATCTAAAACATAAACATGGTCAGGAAATTCTGGATCAACAAAACCTTCAGGTTGATGAACATACACCTCTTCATTAAGTATACCATTCAGAAAGGCTAATTTGACATCCATTTGATATACTTTGAAATTTTTGTGTGCAGCATATGCCAAAAATATTCTGATTGCCTCTATTCTTGCCACTGGTGCAAATGTCTCATCATAATCAATTCCTTCTTGTTGACAGTATCCCTTAGCAACCAATCTTGCCTTGTTTCTGATAACAACACCTGACTCATCCTTTTTGTTTCTGAACACCCATTTAGTTCCAATGATAGATTTACCTTCAGGCCTTGTTTCTGAACACCCATTTAGTTCCAATGATAGATTTACATCCTTTTTGTTTCTTTCAAATTGGAGCAATTCCTCTTGCATTGGTGAAATCCAATCTGGATCCTCTAGGGCTTCATTAGCTTTCTTAGGTTCAATCACACTTAAGAAACCAGCAAACATTGCTTCATTTGCTGTAGCTGATCTGGTTTTTACTCCTGCTGATGGATCACCTATCACTTGATGAATAGGATGATCTTTAGTCCACTTGTGTGAACTAGGAAGCACATCAATCTCTGAAAAATTGTTGTTTGTATCATTCTCATCAATGATGGCTTGCAATTCTGAACTGTCCCCTTGTTCTGATATATGTGTAGGTGTCGCATCCAAGTTTGGATTCTGAGCAATGAAGTCAGAATTCTGATTGACTTGTTCAGAGTTCTGAATATAAGGTTCAGAATTCTAAGTACAAGGCTCGGAATTTTCATCACTTGTATTTATCAAATTTGGACATTCCTCAGATGGACCTTTATCAGAGATTACAGTTGATTGAGCTACTTCTGGGGTTCTTCTTTTCATCTCTTTGACCATCTTTGGGTTTTCAAACTCTGCATATGAATCAGAAATTAGTTCTAGAAAAGCATCCTTAAACAGTAAATTGAGTTCTGAACAAATAGGATTAGGATTTGTATCAGAAGTCATTTTTGTTTTGTTCTGCATGAGTTCTGAACTATCTTGTTCAGAAGTCTTCATCCTAGCTTCATCAAATGTTACATTTATGCTTTCCATCATCCTCTTGGTTCTTCTGTTATAGATTCTGAATGCTTTGGAAGTTAATGAATAACCAACAAAGTATCCTTCATCTGCCTTTTTATCAAATTTACCAAGATTTTCTATGTCTTTAAGAACATAGCATCTGCAACCAAAAACATGAAAGAATTTGATTAATGGTTTTCTTTTATTTATCAGCTCATAAGCAGTCTTATTTAATTTTTTATTGATTAAAGTTATGTTCTGTGTAAAGCAAGCAGTTGCAATTGCTTCAGCCCATAAGAAGGTTGGAAGATTTGAATAAGCCAACATGGTTCTTGCAGCTTCAACTAGAGTCCTGTTTTTCCTTTCAACAACACCATTTTGTTGAGGAGTTTTGACAGCAGAGAAGTTGTGAGAAATCCCAGAATTTTCTAAAAAATTCTGAAGAGTTTCATTTCTGAAGTCTGTTCCATTATCACTTCTGATTTTCTGAACTGGAAGTTGTAAGAAAACTTGAATCCTTTTGATAAAGTTTATCAAGATAGTAGGAGCTTCTGACTTAGCTCTTAAGAATTTAACCCATGTGTATCTGGAATATTCATCAACAATTACAAGCATATACTTCTTTCCTCCCATAGACTGAACTGAAATAGGACCACAAAGATCAGTATGAATCATTTCCAATGGTGCTTCGCAAGATGAGTCCATTTTTAATTTGTGAGAACTCTTTTTCATCTTGCCCATTTCACAAGCTGAGCATAATGATTCTTTTTCAAATTTAATCTTTGGTAAACCTTTAACCAGATGTTTTGCAACAAGATTATTCAGATCTTTGAATTTTAAATGAGAACATCTTCTGTGCCACAGCCAGCATTCATTTGCAGTTGAATTTGATAAAAGACAAACAGGATTTAATGGTTTTAATTTTGAAAAGTTAACCACAAATAAGTCCATATGTCTTTTGGCCCAGAAGACTTTAATGTCACTCTCAGTTAAAATCATGCAACCTGTTATTTTGAACTTGATTTGACAAAGACTGTCTAAAAACTGACTTATGCTAAAAAGATTATGTTGTAATCCTTCAACATAGAAAACTTTTTGAATTATCAGATCTCCTTTTGTTAAATCCCCATAACCTTTAACTTGACCTTTGCTGTTATTGCCAAAGTTTACTGCTCCTCCAGCCTTTTCTGTGAAATTTGATAGAAAAGACTTCTGACCTGTCATGTGTCTTGAAGCTCCTGAATCTAAAAACCACACATGACAGCCCTGCAAAAACAATCAGTTAGTTTTAGGTACCCATTTTGGAATTGGTCCTTCTTTGTTAGCTTTGTTATCTGATTTAACAAAAGTGCCTTTTACTTTCCATTCAAAATCTTTCTTTAAACACCATTTTCCTTGAACTTTTATGAAGTCAGAACATTTTCTGTTCACAAACTTATTCAATTTCTTCTTGAAAGTTTTAAATTTGGATGTTGAAGTGTTTTCAACTTTCTTTTCTTTCACATTAAGCTCTTTCTCATTCTTTCCTTTGATTTTAGTTTGAGGCTTCACTTCTTTTATCTTTTCTTTTCTCTGAGTTTGAGGAACAGAAACATATTTCTTTTCTGTATTCTGAATATCTTTTCTTATAAAAGAAACTGATGTTATTGTGATTGGACATTTCTGAGAATATTGAAAAGAATCACTACCACATTGAACACAAATGAGATTTTTCTTTGCAAGTAACAACAGATCTGTACCATAAGTCTTTTCACTGTTATTGCAATTTTTCAAAGTACATGAGCATTTATTACAAAAACTATGTGCTTTTGGTACAGAAGTAGAATTCAATCCAATCTTCTCAGAAACTCTACTCAGATCATCTTTCCTTTTGCTTTCCTCTTTTTCTGAAAAATTCAACCTGTTTGTGTTAGAGGATGAAGTAGATGATTCACCTTTTTCATATGTACTTGATTAATTAAAGAATTTATCATTATCTTTTAGAGCATTAATTTTGAAAAGATCATATTCATCTTTCAGTTTCTCAAGCTCTGTTATTTTCTGAATAAAGACACTCTTTTCTTTTACAGTTTCTTCAAGTCTAAAATCCACTTCACAGTAATCATTTTCAAGTTCATCAAAAGATTTCCTTAAGTCCTCAAGTTCTTGACTTACAAGATTAAATATCTTTTCAAGTTCTAAAAAGTGTTCTGACTTTGTTTCAAAATATTCAGTTGACTCAGAATTCTGACTCTTTGAATCAGAATTCTGATTAACAGACTCAGACTTCTGACCTTCATAATCAGATATTTGACTTAAGCAATCTGAATTTTGATTAGAAGATTCAGATTTCTGACTAACTGTTTCAGAAACCTTACTAGTATCAAATATACTTTATATGTCAGAATGTGAAAAACTTTGTTGTTTAATTTTGTAACTGACATTTAGAGAGTCATATTTGAATTTAGTGTCATTATATCTGGGTTTCTCTTCTGTTGGTTTAGAAATTTCTTTCTTAACCTTATCTTTTGAAACATCTGATTTTTTCTGTTTTTGATTCAGAAACTGTTTCCTTTGTCTTTTTAGAGTTTGATTTCTGCAAACTATCAGAACTTGTTATAGAACTTGCAGGTCTGATGAAAATTTCAACAATTTCTGGAATTTTTGGTTTAGGAACTTGAAGCTTTTCAAAATCATACAAGTTGACTGGAGCTCTTTTCAAAACAACATTTTCTTCCAATCCTAATCCTTTCTTTGGATTGTAAAATCTAGTATCTTTAACATTGCTTGTTAGAAGATTTAATGTTTGCTGAGTCTGACCTCTTTTCAAATTAAGATCTTCTAATTCTTTGATTTTGGTGTACAAATTCTTCCTTTCCTCAAATAACATATCAAACTTTATTTGTAAATCACCCTTTTCATCTTTAATTTTTGAAAACTCATTTTTTAATTCAAAAAGCTTATTCAATAATTCAGAATTTTCAGTTTTAACTTTCTGTTTCTCAACCTCAGATTCCTCATACTTTTCTCTTATTACTTCCTTTTCAATTCTAAATTTGTTTACCAGGCTTCTTTCACCTTTTATCTGTTTTCTAAGTTTATCAAATTCAGCTTTCATGTTACCAATCTGTGCCATTAAATCAATTTCAAGTGCAGAATGTACCTCAGTGGATGACTCAGAGTCAGCATCTTCAAAGTCAGAATCATCCTCATTCTTCATCTTGGCCATGTAACTATGCATCTGAGAAAAGTGAATGCAGTCATCTTCATCTGAAGTGTAGTACAACCAATTTTCCTGTTCAGCTAACATTGCCACTTCATCATCTCTTTTCTTGGCTAGCTGAGCTTTCTTAGTGTAGTAATCATAATCCTTCACAATCTTCACTTTACAATCCTTTGCAAAGTGGCCAGATTTTCCACATTTGAAGCACAGATCCTTTTCTTTTCTTTCTTCCTTCTCTTCTCTCTTTTCATCTATTCTCTCTACCTTCTTCTCATATTTACTTTCTCCTCTTTCTTCTCTTTTCTTGAAATCTGAATTTCCCTGTTCTCTCTTGTAATTTCCCTGAAATTTACCCTTTCCATACATTTTGTTGAAAGTGTTAGTCAACAAAGCCAACTTTTCAGCAATTATCTTGATATCTTCATCTTCTTCTGATCCCTCTTCCTTATCAGATTCCTCCATCTTTGGTATCTCAGATAGATACGCAGTCTTCTTGGGTGCTTTGACTATTTTTGACTTTGACAGAAAAGCTAACTGTTCTGCAACATTTTTCTTTTCTTCAACAACAATCTTAACAGAGTCTTCATGCTGATTAAGAACCCAGAATAGATCAATGAGATCTTCTTCACACATATCCCTATTCATTTGCAAACTGATAGCAAATGATGACCATTCTGAATTTAGACTGTTCAGAAACTTGTAGTTTATCTCTGATTTTGTCTTTTTCAACCCATTTCTTCTCAAATCATTTAGTATGGTGCAAAATTTACTGTATATCTGAGTCAAACTTTCTGATTCTTTTGCCTTGAATCTTTCATAAGCATTTATGCTTTGATTTAACTTTGCTTGTATTGACCTAACAGTTCCTAACATCTGTCTTTCCAGTTCATCCCACATTTCCTTAGCCGATGATCCACTGTCAATTTTGTTTAGAACTTCATTTGGAACGACCAATGTCATCAATGTAATGGCTCTTTTGTCTATAGCATGCCTGTTTTTCTGTTCTGCTGTGTATTGAGAAAAGTTCTTTTTCACCCTTGTAGCAGGAATTTCTGGAGTTGTCTCTGTTTCAGGAGTTGCATCAACATCAACATAAACTTCGATTGGACATTCTCGGATAGAAACCATCAGATTTTCATCTATGTTATCCAAGAATTGGATCATTCGGATCTTCCATTGCTGGTATTCCTCAGGTATAAGAACAGGTGGCTTGGTTTCAGATCCCATGGCTAGATACTCTTTTGAAGACATGATAGTAAGATATTTCAACAGAGAGACAAATTCAATTTCTTGAACAAACACAGAGAGAATTTCAAGAATTGCTAAGAATTCAAAAAATTCAAATAGCAGCGGAATCAATTGACGAATTGATCAAGAAAACTTCAAGAATACGACCAGGAAACCCTCGAGAACACGATCTTGAACGAATTTGTTTGTTGATTGGCTCTGATACCAATTGTAAGTTTAGGATCCACTCTTACAATCAATATATCAATGTATGAAACAGTAATTGAGAAGTAATATGATCGAACCAATTTGTATTCAATGAAGAACAGATTTACAGATCTTAGAGAGAGAGTATCTCAAAGATTACAAAAGATGAATGCAAATATATGCGGGAAAGTCAGTTAGCGTAACAGTGCTAACCACTATATATACTGTAACAGAAATACTAAAGCTACAATACAAATATGAAAGACTAATAAGAACAATACACGTGTCCTAATTAGTTAACTAAATACAAAGTAAAGTATCTAGTTATAAGTTCTGAACATGTTGTTCAGAACTTCTGAACATTATTCTGATTAGGCTTCTCAGAACATCTGACTCTTCTTCCCAGACTTCTATACTTGGTCAACTTTCAGAGCAATACTTCTGAGTCTTCTTAGTCAGAACTCTGACTCTTCACTTCAGAACTTCTGAGCCTTCTTAGTCAGAATTCAACATTTAGTTTATTGACAAAACTCAGATCTAACAGATATAGAACTTCGTTTTATTCCAACTGACTTTCAGTTAGATGATCTTTTCACCAAACCTCTTTATGAGACAAGATTCAACTTTCTCATCAGCGAGCTTGGAATGCTGAACTTAGAAGAGTAAAATCTTCAGCGGTTCACATTTTGATCAGTGATAATAATGAACTTGTATAACCCATTAATCATCTTCTCTCTAAACAAAATTGATTCGCTGATATCAAGGTATGTTCTCTCTTACTCGCTGACGTTCGCCTAGAACTGAAAGATTTCAAAACAAATTGCATCACTGAATATCTCTTCCTTTCAGTGATACTTTGAAATTTCTAAACTTAACACTGATATTTCTATTCAGTGCTTCATGTTTTCAAAAATGTCCCTGAGCTTTCAAAAACCTCAGAGACATCCTAAAATATGAGAAGACTTTTTGTAACGTCATCAAACGGATAAACCATGGCACGTTTTCTGTGACACGTTCGCCCGTTTCGACTTTCTTGTCCAATCAAATTCAAGGGACGTGTCTGTGTCCTCATGAAAAACTTTCCCGCTCATAGTTTTTCTCTCTCTACTCTCACTATATAAACCCTTTGAGTTTATATTTTTACCTTTTACACGAACATCACATCCTTCAAGAAAGAATTATCTGTTGCATTCAAACTTGTTTTCCTCAAGAACTGTTCATCTTCTTCAACACTCGAAAGGTTAATATTCTTATTATTTTCCTTGCATAAACTTGTTTCTGATCTTATTTTTGTTTACAAAAGATTGTTAGCTCCAATCTTTATGATAAATAGAAGTATTGGAAAAATAGACTAAGTATCGACACCAACAGAGGCTCTGCCGAGTAACCGAGTAACCGAGAAGACAGAAGTCTTCGACAGAGGCTCTGCCGGGTTAATCAAGAAGACCGAAGTGAAGAAACAACAGAAGACTCTTCTAAGCGGACAAGACCACAGAGCTTCTGTCATACTTGACAGAGCTTCTGTGGTAAAAAGAAGATCTACGCAAAATATCTAAACAAGGACGAACATGCTTCTTACAATATCTGCCATTCGAAGGTTCTGAAGATCAATCGTACAAAGCCGTGACCTGACAACTCCACGTGTCAAACTCTGATAGGTTTCCGCCTAAAGCTGAATACGGAGCATTTAATGAACGTTGTATCTGCAACAGTTCCAGAATAGTGTTTTGTACCTTCCAGCTACTATTCCTCAACAGTGTCTTTGTACCTTCAGTCCTTATTGTCCCCTTTAAAAGTAGTATAAATAGAAGGTTCATGTGAACTCTTCTATTAAGCTTTTTACACAACACACACATCTTTAGAGCATTTTCTTGTCAAACCTTTCGGTGTTCTTGGTGTTCTTGTTATATCAAATACAGTAAATCATTGAGCTATTTATCTGTCTTATTTACACTTCTTGTATTTGATATCGTGTGTTATTCTACCTCATAATATATGTTAGTTCGTTAAAACGCTTCCGCATTATATATTGTTTGAACTAATCATCATTGTTAAGCAAAACAGGAACCAACAATTGGTATCAGAGCGAACTTCGATTTTCTATATCAAAGTGATCCTCTCTTGCAATGATTTTTGGTAGAATCTTGGACTGATTTTAACCTATTATTCATTCTTCAAAATAACTTATGTTTTTCTGCCACTCTCGACCTGTTCGACTTTGGTAAACTTATAGAACCTGTTACTTCGGTTAAAACTCCATTTTAGTACACTGCTCAAAAGCTAATAAACACTATTCGAAGTACAAACTTCATCTTCAGAAAGCTTACTATTAATACCCTATTTTCTGGATTTATCACTCTCTCAAAATGACAAACTTAAACAACTACTTTTCTGCCGGTTCTTTAACAAAACCACCCACTCTACTCAGAGATGAGTACCCTCAGTGGAAAATACGAATGACTCATTTTTTTGGGGTACTGACAAAGAAGCTTTTCACTATATCAACAATCCTCCTTTCGTTCCTATGCTATCTGTACCACGTGTACCTCAAACAGATGACACTCCAGAAATTCATGCGCACGAGAAACCAAAGACAAAAGCTAAATGGTCTGATACTGACTGGGCAAAATACGAATTGGCACAGAAGGCAAAACGACTTCTGATAATGGCCATCCCCAATGACCTTTTCCAATCCTTGGATGCGTGTGAATCTGCACACGATCTATGGAAGGAACTGGAGAAACAATTGGAAGGAGGGGCTAAAACTCAGAAAAATCGCAGAGCCCAATGTATAAATGAATATTACTCATTCAAAGCTCTGCCAACAGAACCTCTGCAGACAACATATGATCGGTTCAACTCTCTAATCAACAAGTGCAAGAAGTTCGGAATCCACAGAACTTCCGAGGAAAATAATGTCATGTTCCTAAAAAGTCTCAATGATGAATGGCTCCAGTTGTCTATGTCTCTGCAAACAAATCAAGACATAGACTCCTGGACTCTATCAGACCTCTATGGAACATTGGCAGCACAAGAACCACAAATCGCACAAGCAAAAGCACAAATCAGTGCACCTCTTGCACTGGTCGGTAAGACCACAGAAGCTAAAGAGAAGCCGAAGGAGAAAGCTACAGAGGAAAAAAAGGAGAAGAAAAAGAAAATCTTGATCGTTGATAGTAAAGATGAGGAGATGGTGGAAGAAGAAGAGGAGACATCAATGGCCTCTATTGCTAAATCATTAGCCCTTTTAACAAGGGAATTCAGCAGAGGTTACCAGAAGAAGTCTGGTAATGAACGCTATGGAAGAGATGATCGAAGAAGAGAAGGGTCAAATGAAATGAACGACAGAGGTAGCGACCAACAGAGGTCGACTAACAGAGGTGGTGACCGACATAGGTGAGAAGATAAAACTGGCAACACTCCACAGAACCAAGTATGTTACAACTGTGGTAAGCCAGACCACTACTCCAATGAATGCAGAAATGAAAGAGGTGGTGACCGACAGAGGTCGGACGACAGAGCTGGCAACGGTTCCCAGAACCAAGGATGTTTTAACTGTGGCAAGCCAGGCCATTATGCCGCTAACTGCAGGAGCAAATCAAACCGCCCTTAGAGGGACTCTGCTTACTACAAAAAGAAAGCGGAATTTTATGCTCAGAAGTCGCTTATGGTGAATCAGGAGAACTGGCTGTCAGACGAATCATCTGATGAAGGCGACAAAAACGCCTTGTTCTGTGGAATGGCAGAGGTCAGCTCATCCAACTCCGATAGTGAGGTATCCACTTCTAACTCTAACTCTAGTCAAGCAAAAGCTGATTTGCTCAAACTAAACATTGAATACACATAACTTAAAAAGACCTGCGAAAGTATTCAAAAGAAGCTTACCTTCTTTGAGAGAGAAGCTAGACTTCTCACTCAAGAAAAGGCTATAATTGTTAGATCTAGAGTTTTGTCAAAAACACAACTGTTAAGATCTGATCTGAAGAATCAGAGTTCTGAGTAAGAAGACTCAGAAGTTCTGATCAGAGAATAATGAAAAGATTACAAGTATGGAAGTTGCTCAGAAGACTCAGAAGTTCTGAGTAGAAGACTCAGAAGTTCTGAGTGAGAAATCTCAAAAAGATTCTAAGTGTTGGATTCTGACTAGAAGGTTCAGAGTTCTGAGTAGGAGACTCAGAACTTCTGACTATGAAGACAAATGTTCTGAAGCGCTTATTCAGAAGTATGTTCAGAAGTTCTGAACAACATGTTCAGAACTTATGACTTGGATATTCTGTTACATTCAGGACACGTGTTTTGTTCTTATTAGTCTGTTTCTTATATGTACTGTAGCTTTAGCTATTCTCTACAGTATATATAGGAGTTAGCAACTGTAGCTAACTGAATCTTTGGCTAATCTTTAAAGAATCTTTGATATAATCTTTGGTGAATCCATTTAGAGAAATTCATTGTAATATCTTGTAATTCACAGATTGTTAATAAATCATATGACCAGTTGCTGTGAATACAATCTTAATTTTTCTCGATACGATCATCGGATCTCGACATTTCAAGTAAAATTAGCCCGATCTACATGTAAGTTTTCTCAAATATCTTATGCTCTTGAAGAATTGCTCGTTATTCGATTCCAGATCATCTCCAATTTTTAGAATCGAATTTCGACAAGTTTTGACGATTTTCGAAAATTTTGGGAGTTTTTCGGTGTTCTTCGCGAGAATTCTTAAGATCCGGAAGTTTTTGGTGCATGATTCGATTATATCTACTCAGATCTGTTTCTCTATTGTTTTTGAGGAGTATGCAACAATCAGATCTCGAAAATCTCCTCAAAATCATTGAATTTGATTTATAAAAAAAAAGCAATAATGAGTTTGTTCGATGTTATTCACGATGAAGATAATCAAAGTTGAAATTTGAGAATGTTTTTGATCGATTTATTATCACAAATCAGTTAGTTTATGGATTCCGAGCACTCTACAACTTTCAGAATAGAAATTGATCGAGAAATGAGGGAGATAAGAGATCTGAAACTTTGCTCGCCGGATGTCTCGCCGGAAAATCGTTTTGGCCGGTTTTTTGAGATTTTTGCCGGAGTTTTATTGAAAATTTGGTTCAGATCTGTTAGTATTTGTGTTTCAATCATTTTTCAATCAATTAGCGTGAATATCCAGCAAGAATTCGTATTTTTGGGTTGTTGGAAGAAGATCTCGCCGGAAAAAGTGGTTGTGTCATCGGAAAATTTAGTTACATCGTTGGAGTTGTTGCTGCTGTTTTTCTCGATGCATGATCATCCTTTTGTCATGAAAATCACTCTTTGATGTTATATGAACACAATGGAACTAAAACAAGGCTTATTTGGACGTGAGAAATTGAAAGGAAAATGAAGGACATTCGACAGTGTTCGTGGATTTTTTTTGTGAAGGTGATGAAAGTGATAAATATTTCTTCATGGACATCATTTCTTTATTGATATATGACCAATTTAAAACAAATATAAAATGGTTTTGGTCATCAAAGTTGAAAGGAAAAGGTTGATGAAATCCAACAGATCGTTAGTGGTGAATTGTTAGTGGAGATGAATAGTACTAACTGACCCAGTTAGTGGTCAGTTAGTGGCCAGTTAGTTTTCTAACATTTTTGGTCTAAATTTCGTTAGTTTTGTCAAATTTCGAGGTTTTTGCTAACGGAGCCCGTGTGGCATCACTCCTATACTTTGTTTGTCACACATCCATCTCCACGACATCGATTTGTGATCGATTCCTCGAAATCCCTACCGAGTAGCGCGTGCTTGTTACCGTTCCTCCTTCGAGCAAATTCAGACCAAGCTCTTAAGCCGAATTCTTACTCAACTCGTGGTCCAACGACGGATTCTTTGTTTTACACTAAGAATGCATTTGGCTTATCACTCAAAACTCACTCGTTATCATTCTTGTGGGCTTATCGGAACGAGCTCGAGTTTCTACATTTTGGAGATGTTTTTCGTGCACTTAGTCGGGGTTATGGAGTACATTGAATCTGATTTTTCTAGGTTGAAAATATGATGAATAAGAGCAACTTTCAAGGGGGAGCCGAGCCTACATTTGAAGAATGCACCGCTAAAGTTTTTCAAGAAAATCAAGGGGGAGAGGAGTTAAAGACTTTTAAGTGATTTTACTTTCCAAAACTTTAGGGGGAATGTTAGGACATTTAAGTTGTCCTAAATAATTAGAAAGTTTTGTAAAGTAGTGGATTTGGGCCTAATGGGCTTAGACATGTAAATGGGCTTGGGCTTACTTGTTGTAACAAGGGAAGTGGAGTATAAATAGATCTTGTATTGTAGAGTTGTAAATAACAAGTTCATAATACAAAGATGTAGCTCTTAAACACTTTTGTGTTCTCTCTCTAGATTAGTTTACTTTTCTAATAATAAATAGTTCTCTCCTTCCTTATCTTGTTACAATTACTTGAAGTATTGAAGATCATGGACTCACAATTGGTATCAGAGCCAATCAACAAACAAATTCGTCCAAGAGTGTGTTTGATCGCGTTCTTGAAGTTTCTTGATCAATTCGACAATTGATTCCGCTGCTGCTAACAATTCTTGAATTCCTTACAATTCTTGAATTCATTTCTATCATTGATTCAAGAAATTTGAATTTGTCTTTCTGTTGAATCGATATCTTACAATCAAGTCATCCAAAGATTTTCTCTCTATGCTGATTAATTCTCAAAATTAAACAGAGATCACAGGTATGTTTTCGAAATTCTTGATTGGTTTCTTGATCAAGGTGATTATATCTGTTGCATGTTGATTAGTATTCAAATTTTTTGTTGAAAAGAAGATTTCATTAATTCATGTACTCTAACTGTTTGATGAAATGCATGTGACAGATTTGATTAATTCTTGCATGTTCTAGATTTGTGTTGATTCTCATTTTTTATCATAATTCATAGTTGATATTCGAATTTGTCATTTCATCATGCCTGAGATTATTGAAGTTTTTGTGAGACCTGCAATTTCTATAACCAGTTCAGACAATTTACAAAAATTAAGTCCTGTAAAAGCAAAAGAAACAATTTCTGAACCAAAAACTGAGATTGTTCATTTTGAAAGCAAGATTGCTAATCTTCAAGCAAAACAAGACGAATATGCAAAAGTTATAAAGATTTTGCAAAAAGAGAAATCTGATTTTCTAAAGGATTTTGAAAAGGTTCAAGAAAACATAAAGTTGTTAGAAAAAGAGAATGTTGATTTGAAAGAGAAAGGCAATTTTAGAAGAAAGATGTTGACAGAGTCTGAAAATAGAATCAAATCATGTGAAATGAAAAATTGTCAACTCTTGAAACAGATCTATGATTTTGAACAATTTCTTATACTTGAAAGAGTGAAATTTGAGAAAGAGAGAAGAGACTTTCAAATTGAGAGGAAAGGTTTTGAAACAAAGTCTGTTGAATTATCTTTGAAAATTTCTGATTTGGAGAAAATTCTTGCAAAAGAAAGAAAAGAATTTGAATGCAAGAAAAATGTTTTTCAAAAAGAAAAGAATGGTTTTGAGAAAAAGAAAACAGGAATGTTAAATGAGTTTTCTGTAAAAATCAATGAGTTGGAGAAAGAGTTAGAAGATGGAAGGAAAGAGACTGAAAAGAAGAAGGTAAATGGTTTTAAAGAAAAATGCTTAAAAGATGAGTTTGAGAAGGAAAAGAAAGTTTTTCATTTGGAGATAAGGAGGCTTATTAAGAAATTATCTGATTTATCAACTAAAATCATGATAGAGAGGAAGTCCAAATCTGATTTGCAGTCAAGGTTTGATTTGTATGTTAAAAAGTTTAAAGAATTTGAAACAAAAGTTGTTGACAAATCAAATCATAGTTCAAAAGATCAGATTCGTTCTTCTAATCTGTTTTATGATTCTGCTATTGATAAATCTTATTATTGTTCTTTTAAAAAGATAAAAATGGAATGGAGAGTTAAAGGAACAACTTCCAAGAAAGAAGTGCCAAAATCAAAAGTTCCTAATTCAAATGTTAAGAAGAACAATACATTTCAAAGAAAATCTTTTGTTAAACCTGATGTGATTTATTCTGTAAATCAATTAGTCAGAGTTGCACAAAAGAAACTTTGTTGTTCATATTGTGGGACTAATGATTTTGTGAACAAAAATTTTATTCAGCACTGGTATGGTTCTTATAGAATATCTGCATATGCCACTGCACCTAACAGACCTGGACCCAAGTTCATATGGGTACCAAAGTCAACTTAATCTGTTTTGCAGGTTATTCATGTGTAGAGCTGAATGATAATACTGACACATGACTTAAAACCGATGCTGTGCTTAAATTGAGAATCTTGACTTTTGGATAATTCAGTCCAAAACTCGGTCTGAATGTGATTATGGACTTACAATTGGTCTCATCTTGATTATGGTTTTCTGATTCATACAGATCAATTTGTTGATTTTGAAGAATTTTTTTTTTGAAAAAGTTCTGTTTACTATGGGGTTATCGAACTCATAGTTGTGGGTGTTTTTGGTAGAAAACATTTCCAGAGAATGTGTTCAGAATCACATTCTGAGCAATCCTGCAAATTTTGGTTAAAAAAAAAAATCTGATTTTTGAGGAAGTTATGGTGATTTGAAGTTCAGAATGTTCTAAAATCACAAAATCCAAACATTTTTCTAAGGCATTTTCTCTGGATAGTTTTATCAGAATTCTGACTCTGTTACTCAGAAGTTCTGACTCTACTACTCAAAGTTCTGACTCTACTACTCAGAATTCTGACTCAACTAATCAGAATTCTGACTCTGATACTTAGAATTTTGAGCAAGTTACTCGGAATTCTGACTCTACTACTCAAATTTTTTTTTGATAACTAATGAGGAATCATCGTAGATGATTACCAAAATCTCTTGATTTTGCAGGATTATCTTGATTTCAGAGGAAGTATTGACTCAAAATTTGATCTGATTGTTTCAAGATAATGTTCAAAACCCGTGATTCAACGTTTTAGGTTTTTTGAACATATCAGTTCAAAACCCGTACTTAAATGACTATGGCTTCTGAATAATTCAGTTCAGGACCCGTACTTCAGAGACTAAGACTTCTAAACAAATCAATTTAGAACTCATATTTCTCAGGTGATATCCTTAACTGTCATATTTTTATGTTTCAAGGAACAAGTGGTGAAAGGTAACATTGCATTATGTTTATTTCTATTGCTTTGAATGCTTGAATCTTATCAAATTTAATTCAATGATATGATTTTTTTTAATTTTCATTCAATGAATAAAATGTGTGTCAAAGAGTGATTTTACAAGTATGTTGTATTATCTGAGCTATATTTGTTTCAACTTTCACTTCTGAAATAAATCAAAAGGTAAGCAAAACATGAATGAAATTATACTGAATGCTCAATGTTATGTAAATTTAGACTTATATAGAATATAATGTTCAAAAAGCCTAAATGTCAGAATGTTGGATGGAAACAAAAATATGGGGGAAGTACTACGTTTTAGTACCAAGTGATTGAGATGAAATATAAATATATATAAAATCATTTAGTTTGAAAGTTTATACCTGTGGCCTTTCTGGTTTGGGAGAGTAAGTCCTAAGGGGTGCTTGTCACCTAGTCCCTAAGATCAACTGATCTGGGATCGGCTGACCCAAATCCTGCAATAGAACCAGATAGAAAGCCATGTTCTACTGGTACAAATGGGTTTAAGATATATCGATGTGGCCTTTCTGGTTTGGGAAATTAAGTTCCATGGGGTGCTTGTCACCTAGCACCTAAGACCAACTGGTCTGGGATATGCTGACCCAAATCCTGCTATAGAACCAGATAGAAAGCCATGTTTAACGATGTATCTTATTCTTACTAAATTTTTTGATTAAAAGATGCCAATGTGCACAAAATTAAAAGATGTCAATGAATACAAAATTAAAAGATGCCAATGAGCACACATCTCTTGAAACTTTGGGAAAATACAAAGTCGCAATAAACCTGTAAATTTGTGAAAATCCTGATTTTGGACAAATAGTGTGAGTAGAGCAAAGTATTCTTATATGTTTTAGAATTGCATATTCTTGAAGCTAATCATATTTCGCATGCTAAGCACACCAAATAGATTTAATAAAGGGATTGAAACTGAACATTTTTAACTTGATATGCAATGATGACTTGTATTTGAATCCAAACACATGCATTTGATTTCATTTGATTGAAAAATCTGATAAATTTCATTAAGTTGGATTTCTTTTGTAAAATTTTCAAATGATCAAATGTTAGTAGTTATCAAGTGTAATTCAGTGAATCTTATTTTCCTTGTATAAATATATTTGAAATGAATAATTTTAGTGAAATATATGCATACTTTCAGGGGGAGAAAACAAATTGCTCCATAATTCTTATTTTGAGGGGGAGCAAGGTTATTCATTAAGGAGGAGAAAAAGCATAGACTTCATCGCTAAAGTTTTGAAAATCAAGGGGGAGAAAAGCTAAAGATTATGAAGATGATTTTGCTTTCCAAAACTTTAGGGGGAGAAAAGCTAAAGATTTTGAAGATTGATATGATTGAAAAATCTGATTGATTGATTAAAAAAAAGGGAGAAGAAAGTCACAAAGTCATAAAAAGACAGAAATTTGACTTGATCACATGAAGATAAGATTTGTCATTTCAAGGGGGAGCAAAGAAAAAGCAAATATGTAACAGAAATCAGTTTGGAAATCATTGTTGCTGCTGATTAAAGACTGACCAGAAGTTATTAACTCAGATTATTCAGAATTCTGAGCAGAAGTTGTCAAAGCATTCAGAAGAGATCCTTCTGAAGATTGTTCCTGCTCTAAAAAATTTTGATGATGAAAAGTACAAGTGTGTTTGACAAAAAGGGGGAGATTGTTAGATCTAGAGTTTTGTCAAAAACACAACTGTTAAGATCTGATCTGAAGAATCAGAGTTCTGAGTAAGAAGACTCAGAAGTTCTGATCAGAGAATAATGAAAAGATTACAAGTATGGAAGTTGCTCAGAAGACTCAGAAGTTCTGAGTGAGAAATCTCAAAAAGATTCTAAGTGTTGGATTCTGACTAGAAGGTTCAGAGTTCTGAGTAGGAGACTCAGAACTTCTGACTATGAAGACAAATGTTCTGAAGCGCTTATTCAGAAGTATGTTCAGAAGTTCTGAACAACATGTTCAGAACTTATGACTTGGATATTCTGTTACATTCAGGACACGTGTTTTGTTCTTATTAGTCTGTTTCTTATATGTACTGTAGCTTTAGCTATTCTCTACAGTATATATAGGAGTTAGCAACTGTAGCTAACTGAATCTTTGGCTAATCTTTAAAGAATCTTTGATATAATCTTTGGTGAATCCATTTAGAGAAATTCATTGTAATATCTTGTAATTCACAGATTGTTAATAAATCATATGACCAGTTGCTGTGAATACAATCTTAATTGTTCATATTTGATTGTAAGAGTGTATCCTGGACTTTCAATAATCTTTCAAGAAAAGGAAGAAATTGAAACAAATTGGAACAAACACCTATATCCTTTGAAAGAAAAGATTTTTGAACTTAACTCTGCATTAAAAACAAAATCTAAAGAACTAATGGACGTTGAGACCGACAGAATGAACATTCTAGCTCTTAAACATTATTTTCAAAAGGAAAGAGAAGTCCTCTGTCAAGATTTACTCAGAAGAGATCTTTTAATTAAGAAATACACAATGCACAGAAGGTATACGAGAAAATTAACACACAAATAGGGAGACGGGGAATTGGCTTCTGTGATATAGATCCATACACCGGAAACAAAATAAACAAATCTCTGTCATCTCTATTTCTCACTGGAAGTACAAGAAAACCTGGTTTTCCAAATCTACTCTCTGTTAGTAAAAGGCAAAAAGTCTCTAGGGAACCTCACATAAGGAAACCTCTGAATATGACAAATGTGTGGTTTGAAAACACAGATTTGTCTCCTTCAATCCCTGTCAAAAGAGAATCCAAGCCTAAGAAATATCTGAAAACTCAAGATCAGATAGGAATCTTCAAGTTTGGTAAACCCGAGACTCAAACACAGGTTGCCTTTGTCTGCATGATAAACTCTGAAAAGAAATTATCGGCAGAGGCTCCTGAGTTCAAGCCTAACGTTTCAGATGAAAAAGTGTTGATAGAAATTGGAAAGAACAACTTTTTCGAAAATTTTTGTACACCTTCCGTCGATCAAAATCTCTCTGAAGAAACCTTATCAGATACCTCTGTTGACTCAGAAGATAGTCCCCTAGAAAAGAAAGAAAGTGAGTATGGCACATGCTCTGAAAGTCCAGCCTCTGTCGAAAGAGAACTAAGAGACTCAACCTCTGTATATGAGGATGATTCATCCTCGGACGAACCTGAGACTGACTTTAAGTCAGAGATAGGACCTTGTGACACAAAGGATTTTAAACTACCCTCTGGAGTTCTTAACAGAACTATTCCTCCAAAGGAGAAAATCACAAGAGTTTCTATCTGTCCAGACTTTTTGGACATGTGTATACAAGCCAAAACCTCTCTTGAGCTTGAGAAAATTAAACAAAAACGGGCTCTGTCCTCTCAAAATCCAACAACTTGAAAGATTTTAAAATGGCAACAAAAGGGTAAATGGGTTAAAAATGACAAATCTTTTTCTTCTGTGACAGTGAAACCTGCAGAAGTTCACCACAGAAGGGGTCCACAGAAGGCTGCTCTCAACAAAGGATTTAGCAAACAACAATCTAGTCTACATAGGTCTTCTTGTAATAGGAAGTCAAATGTTAGGGTAGAATGTAATGCCTCTGTGCCCCCATTTAATGTTTTCAATGAAAAGTTCAAGTAAATCTCTTCGCACATTCATTATTGTCATTGCTTTGATCTCATGTATAAACTAAGCCAACACTTCACAAATCCACATTGTTTACTCTCTGTACCCAACAAGAATGCTAAATTCAAGGGTAAGAAGAAACAGAATGTTTCTTCAACAGAAGCTAAAGCAAAACCCAAGAATGCTAAGGCAAACTTGAAAACCCCTAACAAAGTTGGACCCATTTGGATATGGGTACCTAAAACTCTCTGATTATCTTGCAGAAGCAGTATGTGCCGATCTGGTATCTAGACTCCGGATGCTCACGGCACATGACTGGCGACAGAGGTCTACTATCCACATACAAAGAAAAACACGATGGTGGATCTGTGACCTTTGGAGACAACAAAAAGGGGTACATTAAAGGCTACGGAGTCATCAAGAAGGAGAACATATTTGTATGCAAAGTTGCATATGTGGATGGCCTTAAACACAATCTTCTCAGTGTTAGCCAACTCTGCGATACAGGTTTCGACGTAATGTTCAAAAGAACCTTCTGTTCTCTACAAGGTGAGGACACAGGAGTCGAACTTCTGCGAGCCCAACGAAGAGGCGATCTCTACCTAATGAACTTCTATGCCAAAAACAAGGAAGAAAAGCTCTGCCTTGTTACATGCAAAAGCGAAGAAGCCTGGTTATGGCATAACAGGTGTAACGACCCGGTATCCCATACATAGTTCAAATAGCATACATTGCATAACGTCGTTAAAATATGAGATACATTATACAACAAATACGGTCCCCTAGTCTTTTACAAACATTCAGTACATCATTAAAAACGTTTACATAGTAAATTACATCATTACTAACAACATGCTATATCTACTAAACACATTATAGTCTTTGTTAGAGCATTGTTGTATTCAAGATTTACTGTAAAGTCAATGTACTGTATTAGTTAGATGTGCCTTTATACCTTGTATGTTATGGGTATAAATAGGCATGTCATGAAACCAAAAAGGAAGCCTTATATTATATATCTTTGTCATTCGCTCTGCTCGCGGAGCGGCATACCGAAAAAAAGATAGGATTTGAATCGATGACTTAAGCCCTTGCGCTATTCCCCCCTGATCGCATCGTAGATAGCAGTCAGAGTCAGTACGCTTTCTATTCTCTTTATATTATATATGAAAATAGATAAGAAAGGAGGGCTGCCGAGGCCCGGAACTTCTCCGAGAGGTTCCTTTCGATACTCTGCGCACAGAAGCGATATCGAACATCACTTATTGTCATTTCTCAATTGATGATACTTCATTTAGCTACTTAATAAGATAAGAAGACCCATAAAAAGATCAAATAACGGAAGGCGGAAGGTCGATTAGGAAAGGAGCTTTTCAAATCAAAGAATTCGTTGATTGCAAAGCCTTCTTTCAGATAAGTCGTTTAGAAAAAAACTCCTTAACTCATTAACTCAGGATCGGTAAAGGCCTTACTCTATTCCTTGTCAGGAATAGCGGCCTTAGAGCTTCTACTACTATCGGCTATCTAACTCTCGGGAAATCGGGGGTTTTGTCGGGGAATCGGTGTCGTGGTGGTGCTACGAGATGGCGATTTATCGTATAGAAGAATGGATCCGCGGACCTCTTGATTGACCATAGATGCGAACCGATCGACCGCTACCTAAGAGAAGATAAGTAGTTCTTCTATCGTTCAAGGGCAAGGGGAGAACATGTAGCGGCTTGCCTAGATCTCGTATTTCCCACGTAGTCCGTCGGTCAAACCAATGATTCTCCTCTCAAAGTAATAGAGAGATCCTTTTCTTTTTCCGGTATGTAGCTCCGCGAGCAAGGAGCGCATCATCAGAGCAGGGCGAAAACGAACATAGGATCATGGCCCTTTTCTTCTTTCTTTTGCTGCTGATCTCACATCGAGAGCAGCTCCCTCGTGTTCAGGATGATCGGATGAGAGATCTTCCTCCGACTCCGAGAAATCGGTCAAGCGGGAGGCTACCCTCGACTTACCTCTCTCTATAAAAACCCCCTCCCCAGAGGAGAGCATAAGCTCCAGGATGAGTATGTCCTGGATTACCGGATTCATTCTCGTCCTGATCCACCATGAAATTTTTTTCGAAATAAAAAAAGATTCTAGGAGAGGGCTCGTAATGATCTTTGAGAAGATCACAAGGTGCTGAAGTGGCAGGATAGGGGGGGTCTGTAGGTTTTTGTGAAAGGGATGCTCTTATCATGTTATTGCTGAAAAGAAAAAGCGAATTCCTCTATTTGATGTCGATTCACCCACACTTCCATTCCTTGTAGAGGAAGGCTAACTGCTTGCTGGCTGGGAGCTGTATGAGCGGTAACGTCCACGTACGGCTCCGTGAGAAGGGCGGTGGACAGAAATGGCCTTGTTGTACCTCACTCTCGTCTTCAATGGGGTCTGCTCTTTCTTTTTTGGGAGAGTATGCCAATATGATCTTAATGAGGTGCGGGGCTTTGCATCTGACATTCGTTGGGCTTCCCTCTGGGAGCCTGCGTCCCGGCGTTTTTGTGCAATAAACCCCTCCGGCCGAAGACTAGTGGTAGGTGGTCCCGCGGAGCTTTCGGAAAAGGGTAGCCTAGTGTGTAAGCACAGCAATGAACCGCGGCGAACCCCCAGACGACCTATCTAAGATTAGGGGGGAGATCCTCAGTAGTGATGACCCTTTCACTCTTCCACGGACTGATACATGTACCGAATGCTCATACGGGAAAGTTGACTCCTGGGTCTGGAACCTGGGGGTTGCTCCGAGAAATCCTTTCTTTCTCGTCCACTCAAGGGGTTCGGACACACCTGCGCGGATTACAGGTGACAGTTACAAGAATGGTGGGGAAGTTAACAGTACCCGACGACATTCAGGGATGGATGTAGACCCATCGGGCAGGGATAATCATTCCGGTCCTGGGAGAGGTGGCGACCATTCTCAAGAACCAAAAAGACTGAGCTGAGGGGAAGCCCTATGACTCACTGAAACGACGGCAGGAGGGCCCTTGATCTATCAATATAGGGAGAAAAAAACGGGCTTTGCTCCCCTTTACAATATAATATGAAGAAAGAAATAAGGGTCGAAGTTTAGACCGCTCACAGTAGTTCTACCTATAGAAAGGATCATGAAAGAGGCGATCAGAATGGTACTCGAATCCATTTACGATCCCGAGTTTCCAGTCACATCGCACTTCCGCTCGGGTCGAGGCTGCCACTCGGCCCTAAGACGGATCAAAGAAGAGTGGGGAACCTCTCGCTGGTTTTTGGAATTCGACATCAGGAAGTGTTTTCACACCATCGACCGACATCGACTCATCCCCATCTTTAAGGAAGAGATCGGCGACCCCAAGTTCTTTTACCCCATTCAGAAAGTCTTTTCCGCCGGACGACTCGTAGGGGCGAAGGGCCCTTACTCCGTCCCACACAGTGTATTACTATCGGCCCTACCAGACAACATCTACCTACACAAGCTCGATCAGGAGATAGGGAGGATCCAACAGAAGTACGAAATTCCGATTGTTCAGAGAATAAGATCGGTTCTATTAAGGACTAGTTCTTAGTTAGTACAGAATCAAGATCCCTTTAGAAACAACTTAATCATTTTTGTCATTTACACTTTGAAGATCAATATATGGATGACTTGTGTACTCTAGATTTTCTCTCTATATCATTTTTGATTTCTAGCTAGACTTGTGTTAAAAAAAAGGGGGAGAAAAGTTTAATTTCAATTTCATGTCAAAGAGCTTTCAAATCAAAGATATTTCAAGTCCAAGATTCGTGAACAAAGACTGAAGATTAGGAGGAGAAGGATCATGTGAAGTCCAAATGTTGCTGAAATTGGTTATCTTAGTTCTGAGTGGTTCTCGGAATGCGCTTACACCGAATTTGGTTATCTTAGTTCTGAGTGGTTCTCGGAATGCGCTTACACCTAAAAGTTCAACAATATGGATGGTTTCACATATTTCTGATCCAAACTCTAATCGTTTCTGATTCATCTTGTTCCGAATTGATGGTTTTATACAAAGATCGGAATTTCATGTTCAAGTATTGAAGACAATCTGTTGAAGATTGTATTGAAGAAGGTTGATTTTACAAAGAAAAAGACAATGACTTTTCATGTTTGTCTGAAGATTCTTCAAAGCTGAGCTCTTAAAGAGTGTCAAAGCATATAGTTCGCCGTGAACTAGTGGAGATAAAGCTATTTGAAGATGGTTTGATAGAGTGTCTGTTTGAGAAGATTGACTTTACAAAGAGCTGAAGACTGCTGTCATTTTTTTTAAATCTTGAATCCAAAGGGGGAGATTGTTAGAGCATTGTTGTATTCAAGATTTACTGTAAAGTCAATGTACTGTATTAGTTAGCTTTGCCTTTATACCTTGTATGTTATGGGTATAAATAGGCATGTCCAGTTCTTTGTTAAAAGAAAATCTAGATCCCTTTAGGAACCTCTTGATCATTTGTCATTTACACTTTGAAGATCAATATATGGATGACTTGTGTACTCTAGATTTTCTCTCTACATCATTCTTGATTTCTTGCTAGATTTGGGATTTCACAGAAACCTTGTTGCTGTGTTGATTTTTTTTTATTTCCTTTCACTTCCTTTCTTATTCAAGAAAACAAATCCTGCATAACTCACAAAAAAAATTAGAAACTTGAATTATGGATTAAAATCAAACACAAACAACTTTTAAAACATATCAACAATTGTTTTGGATCAAAAATTCAGATTTGAAAATTTTATCCAAGAACACTCAAGAACACATTCAATCAAAAAATTCAAAAATGATTTTTATGGATAAAAACTTGAATTTTTTTGATTGATTCATGTCTAAAACATGTTTTTAGAAAGGAGTTTGCACAAAAATGAATTAAATAACCTACAAATTGCAAAATCAATCTCCAAAAAAATTCACAACTCACTTTTTCAAGAACACAAAATTTTTACAAAAATCTTCAAATTGATCAATTCTTGATGTGTTTTTGCAAAATTGATGATGCAAATCTTGTTTAGAATGATGGAGAAACACTTTGCAATCAAAATCAAACACAAAAACACACTAAAAATCCATAACCCATTTGTGTTCTTCAAGTTCTTCAAAAATGGTGGATTTATTCAAAAACCTTCAAATTTTCTTCAAATCTTCATGAATTTGGACGAATTTTGCACATAATTCAATCTCCCAAGGCTCTGATACCAACTGTTAACACCAGATCTATTAGGTAAACATGAATTCTTCCATTGATCTTCAAGAATCTAGGTATTACATAAGAATTCCAAGCTTTCTCTCTCTAGATTCTCTCTCTAAAACTCTCTCTTGAATATTACAATTATGCTCATTCACTAATAACTTTCTTAAGACTTGCTTAACATCTAAGCTAACAAACCTATTTATACCTATGAATTACAACACAAGTATTTCTAATTACATTGACTTTCTAACTAAACAACTTTGACTTTGACTATCTTGAATACAATAATGCTCTAACAACACCGATAGAAGATCAAGTGAAGACTCAACTGAAGACATTCACAAAAGACAAGGCCACAGAGCCTCTGCCATACTTGACAGAGCCTCTGTGGGATAAAGACTGGAGACTTAGAAGAATTCATGAAGAACAAGACAAAGACGATCGTGCTTCTCACGATCTCTGTTGTACGAAGATCCTGAAGATCATTCGTATAAGGCGTACCCTGACAACTCCACGTGTCAAACTCTAATGGGTTTCAGCCTTTGCAGAATTGCGGCGCACTATGTTAACGTTTTACCACTAGCAATTCCACGATCGTGTCTTGTACCTTTAGTCCTTTATGTCTAGAACTTGTCCCCTGATGAATAGTATAAATAGAAGACTCATGTTGAGCTCTTCTATTAAGCTTTGCACGACACACACACCATTAGAGCATAATTCTTGTAATACTTTCGGTGTTCTTGGTGTTCTATTTATATCAATATACAGTGGGTTATTGAGTTAAAACTTGTGTTATTTACATCTCATGTATTTGATATAGTGTGTTCATCTACCTTAAATATCTTATTAGTTCTCTAAAACGCTTCCGCACATCATTCTATTTGAACTAATAGATATAATCATCATTGTTAAGTAAAAACGGAACCAACAATTGGTATCAGAGCCATCCTTGATTTTCTATATCAAGAGATCCTCTCTTACAATGATTTCTGGTAGAAACTTGTTTTGTCTTTAACCTGTTCTTCATACTTTTCAAACAGCTCTGTTTTTCTGCCATTATCGACCAGTTCGACTTTGGTAAACCTACAGAATATGTTCTTTCGGTTAAGACTCTCCAGTTTAGTGCATTGCTCATGATTTTAAGCTTGAAAATCCATTTAGAAAATTCCATTTCATCATCTGAAAGCCTGCTGTTCATACTCTGTTTTCTGGTACTTTTCAAACTTCTTTCAAAATGGCGAACACAAATAACTTCTTCACCGCTGGTTCTCTAACCAAGCCACCCACTCTACTCAGAGATGAGTACCCTCAGTGGAAGATACGTATGATTCACTGCTTCGAGGGTACCGACAAAGAACTCGTTCACTATATTCACAACCCTCCTTTCGTACCAATGATCACAGTACCTCGTGTACCTGCTACAAACGACACACCAGATATTCCTGAGCACGAGAAACCAAAGACCAGGGATAACTGGTCTGATCCAGATTGGGCAAAATATGAAGTTTCTCAGAAGACCAAAAGACTTCTGATAATGGCCATCCCCAATGACCTCTTCCAATCCCTAGATGCGTGTGAATCTGCATACGATCTATGGAAGGAACTGGAGAAACAATTGGAAGGAGGGGCCAAAACTCAAAAAAAACGCAGAGCCCAATGCATCAATGAATACTATGCATTCAAAGCTCTGCCGACAGAATCTCTGCAGTCAACATACGACAGGTTCAACTCTCTGATCAACAAATGCAAGAAGTTCGGGATTCACAGAACCTCTGAGGAAAACAACGTCATGTTCCTAAAGAGCCTAAATGAAGAATGGCTCCAGCTGTCTATGTCTCTGCAAACAAATCAGGACTTAGACTGCTGGACTCTGTCAAATCTTTATGGAACGTTGGCAGCCCAAGAACCTCAGATTGCACAAGCAAAAGCTCAAGTCAGTGCACCCCTTGCACTCGTTGGTAAGGCTACAGAAGCTAAAGAGAAGCCGAAGAAGGAGAAAGTTGTGGAAGAAAAGAAGGAGAAGAAGAAGAAGGTAATGATTATTGATAGTGAAGCGGAGGAGGTGGTGGAAGAAGAAGAGGCAACTATGGCCTCAATAGCCAAGTCTTTAGCTCTTTTAACTCGAGAGTTCGGCAAAGGATATCAGAAGTAGTTGGGTTATGAACGCAATGGGAGAGATGATCGTGGAAGTTCAGGAAATCAGGGAAGAGAAGATGGTAATGACCAACAGAGGTCAAATGACAAGAATGATAGAGGTGGTGACCGAAAGAGGTCTGACGACAGAGCTGGCAACGCTCCCCAGAACCAAGGATGTTTCAACTGTGGCAAGCCAGGCCATTATGCTGCTGACTGCAGGAGCAAACTGAACCGCCCTCTGAAGGATTCTGCTTTCTACAAAAAGAAAGCGGAGTATTATGCTCAGAAGTCTCTAATGGTGAATCAGGAGAACTGGTTGTCAGACGAATCATCTGATGAAGGCGACAAAAATGCCATGTTCTGTGGAATGGCAGAGGTCAGCTCCTCCGACTCGGATACTGAGGTATCCACTTCTGACTCTTACTCTAATCAAGCAGGGGCTGATTTTCTTAAACTGACCATTGAATACACGGAACTTAAAAAGACCTGCGAAAGTGTTCAGAAGAAACTCACCTTCTTTGAGAGAGAAGCTAGACTTCTAACTCAAGAAAAGGCTAAAAAATTTCAAGAAAAGGAAGAAATTGAAACAAACACCTAAATCCTTTGAAAGAAAAAATTTCTGAACTCAACTCTTCCTTAAAAGTTAAATCTAAAGAACTTGTGGACGTTGAGAGCGACAGAATGAATATCCTTGCTCTTAAAAACTATTTTCAAAAGGAAAGAGAAGTCCTCTGTCAAGATCTACTCAGAAGAGACCTTTTAATGAAAAAATATTAATATGCTCAGATGGTTTATGAAAAGATAAACACACAAAAAGTGAGACAGGGAATTGGCTTCTGTGATATTGATCTATACACTGGAACCAAAAGAGACAAATCTCTGTCCTCTCTATTTTGTATGGGAAGTACAAGAAAACCCGGTTTTCCAAACTTACTCTCTGTTAGCAAAAGGCGAAAAGTCTCTGGGGAACCTCACATAAGGAAACCTCTGAAGATGGTAAATGTGTGGTTTGAAAACACAGATCTACCATCATCAGCCTCTGTCAAAAAAGCCTCCAAACCTAAGAAATATCTGAAAACACAAGATCAGATAGGAATCTTTAAGTTTGGTAAACCCGAGACTCAATACCAGGTTGCCTTTGTCTGCACTATAGATTCTGAGAAGAAACTATCGGCAGAGGCACCTGAGTTCTTGCCTGCTTCCACAGAAGAAAAACTAACTCATATTTCTGAAAAAGAATTATTGGAAATCAGTGAAAACAACTTTTATGAATGCCCCAGTACTTCCAATAATAGCCACAATCTCTCTGAGGAAACCTCGATGAACACTTCTGTTGACTTAGAAAATATCCCCGAAAGAGAGGAAGAAAGCGAGTATAGCACTTGCTCAGAAAATCCAGCCTCTGTCGACAGAGACTTAAGTGACTCAACCTCTGTATATGAGGAAGACTCATCCGCTGATGACTCTGAGACTGATTCAAATGAATCAGAAATAGCCTCTTGTGAAGCAGAGGGACTTAAAGTTCACTCTGAAGTTCTTAACAGAACAATAACTCCTAAGGAGATAATCACAAGTGACCTTATTTGCCCGGATTTTGTGGACAAGTGTGTACAAACCAAAACCTCTCTGGAGCTTGAGAAAATCAAACCTGTAAAGGAAAAATCCTTTCTCTATTCAAAAGAAGCTAAACTGTTTGGGCCTTTCAAAGAAAAATTAACTTGGCAACAAAAGGGTAAGTGGGTTGAAAATAACAAGTCTTTTACTTCTGTGACAGTGAAACCTGCAGAAGTTTACCACAGAAGAAAGGGTCTACAGAAGGCTACTCCAACCAGAGAATTTTCAAAACAACAATCTAGTCAGCATAGGTCTCTTTGTAATAAGAAGTCTAGTACTAGGATAGATTGTAAAATTAAAGCCTCTGTACCCTGTTTTAATGTTTTCAATGAAAAGTTCAAGCAAATCTCTTCGCAAATTCATTATTGTCGTTGTTTTGATCTCATGTATCAATTGAATCAACACTTCTCAAGCCCACACTGTTTCCTCTCTTTGTCCAAAAAGAATGCTAAATTCAAGGGAAAGAAGAAAAAAAATAGTTCTTCAACAGAAGTTAAAACCAAACCCAAGGATGCTAAGGCAACCTTGAAGACCTCTGACAAAAAGGGACCCATTTGGATATGGGTACCTAAAAATCTCTGATTGTCTTGCAGAAGCAGTATGTGCCGATCTGGTATCTTGACTCCGGGTGCTCGCGACACATGAATGGCGACATAGGTTTACTATCCTCTTACAAAGAAAAACTCAATGGAGGATCTGTAACCTTTGGGGACAACAAGAAGGGATATATTAAACTCTACGGAGTCATCAAAAAGGAAAAGATTGAAGTATGCAAAGTTGCATATGTGGATGGCCTTAAGCACAATCTTTTAAGTGTTAGCCAACTTTGTGATACTGGCTTCGATGTGTAGTTCAAAAGAACTTTCTGCTCTCTGCAAGGAGAAGACACAGGAGTCGAACTTCTACAGGCTGAACGAAGGGGAGATCTATATCTTATGAACTTCAGCGTCAAGAACAAAGAAGGCAAGCTCTGCTTTGTTGCTTGTAAAAATGAAGAAGCCTGGTTATGGCATAACAGGTTCAGCCACTTAAACTTTCATACTCTAGACAAGTTTGTCAAACTTGATTTAGTCAAAGGTCTGCCAAATGTCAAATTTAATAAAGATCATTTGTGCTCTGCTTGCGAAATGGGAACACTCAAAAGAGCTTCCCAAAAAGGCAAGACTGATGTGTCTTGCCCTAGGCCTCGGTATATGCTTCATGTTGACCTCTGCGGTCCAATCGTTACACAGAGACTAGGTGGCAAGAAATATATACTTGTTTTGATCGATGAAAACTCAAGATTTACATGGGTTGAATTTGTCAGAAAGAAATCAGATGTTCCAAACATTCTGATAAATTTAATGAAAAGAATCAAAGTTCTATATGAGTGCAAGATTCAGAAATTAAGAAGCGACAATGGCACAGAATTCAAAAACTCTGTCATTGAAGCCTATCTTACAGAAGAAGGCATTTCACAGAACTTCTCTGCTGCACACACCCCACAACAGAATGGCATGGTTGAACGAAAGAACTGCACGCTTGTGGAGGCTGCAAGAACAATGCTGACAGCATCTGGATTACCAATCTCTCTATGGGCAGAAGCAGTATCAACCGCCTGTTACACCCAAAATCGATCAACCATAGTAAAGAGGCACATCAAGACACCGTATCATCTTATCAACAAAAGGCGACCAAACATCAAGTTCTTCCATGTGTTTGGATACAAGTGCTTCGTAATAAATGATAGAGAATCAAGAGGAAAGTTTGAGGTGAAAGCAGATGAAGGCAAGTTTATTGGGTACTCTGCCACCTCTAAGGCCTACAGAGTTTATTTTCTGCGATCCAAAACCATTGTGGAAAGCGTCAATGTATCTTTTGACGATTCCTTTCAGAAGACTTCTGAACAAGTCAGTTCAGAACTCGGTCTAACGAAGGAATCCTCTGGCATCTCAAAACCAAGAGAAGCACATCTAAATCTGCTATTTGAAGAGATGTTCCACGACGATATCGATCCCTCTGCTGGAGCCGCCAGAGCCTCTGGAGAATCATCTTCTGCCAACCAGACTGAGTCAGGTATATCTCTAACTGGTCCATTAAATACTTCATCCTCTTCCGTGAATCATGCAGATGCACGTGTTGAGGGGGAGCCGACAAAAGATGAAACAACCAAAGATACTACCACAGAGGCACTGGAAATACCAACTCCAGCATCCATAGAGGAACCAATACCAGAGGAAAATGAGGACTCGGTCTCTACATCCTCAGAGGCACCTACTCCAACTCTTATCCTAATAATCCTGCAAGCTGCAAAACCAAGTTCAACCACATAAATACCTTCTACTACAGAGGTTGCGCAAGAACCAACAAATGCAGCATCAGAAGCTCAACTATATGATGCTAATAACCATCTTCCAAGAACGACAAAATGGACGATGAGCAATCCTCAAAACCTAATTATTTGTGACCCTTTTGATAAGGTCAAGACAAGATCAGCCACTGCTAATTTTTGTTTCTTTACAAATTTTATCAGTATGATCGAGCCTAAACGAATTTCTGAAGCCCTTGATGATACAAATTGGGTAGATGCCATGCAAGAAGAACTTCTACAGTTTGAAAGAAACAAAGTATGGACCCTATTTCCTCTGCCAAAGGGGAAACAGACCATAGGAACTAAATGGGTCTTCAGAAATAAGAAGAATGAGGATGGGGTGGTCATTAGAAATAAAGCGAGATTGGTGGCCAAGGGATATCGTCAAGAAGAAGGCATTAATTATGATGAAACTTTTGCCCCTGTCGCGCGGCTCGAAGCTATAAGAATCTTCTTAGCCTTCGCAGCCCACAGAGGTTTCAAAGTCTTTCAGATGGATGTAAAATCTGTCTTTCTTAATTGTGTAATCCAAGAAGAAGTATATGTCCAGCAGCCACCAGGGTTCGAAAGCGTCAAGTACCCAAACCATGTTTACTTTCTCGACAAAGCTCTGTATGGACTGAAACAGGCTCCAAGAGCATGGTACGAACGCCTTTCAACCTTTCTTCTCGGTAACAATTTCGAAAGAGGTACAACAGATACGACTTTGTTTTATAAAAGAAAAGGTGATGAGATTCTACTTGTACAGATCTATGTGGACGACATTATCTTTGGTTCTACAAATGCCAAACAGTGCAAAGATTTTGAAAAACTCATGCAGAGTGAGTTTGAAATGAGTATGATGGGAGAACTAACCTTCTTCCTAGGACTCCAAGTCAAACAATCCTCAGAAAGAATTTTTATAAATCAAGCCAAATATGTCTCTGACATACTTTCAAAATTCATTCTTTATGAGTCCTCTGTCATGAAGTCCCCCATGTCAACTGGAAATAGGTTACACTCAGATCCAGATGGAAAATCTGTAGAGTGCAAACTCTACAGAGGCATGATTGGGTCTTTATTATACTTAACCGCAAGTTGACCTGATATAATGTTTACTACATGCCTCTGTGCAAGATATCAAGCAAATCCAAAAGAATCACACTTTCTTGCTGTGAAGAGGATCTTCAGATACCTAAAGGGAACCAAAAATCTTGGCCTCTGGTATCCGAAGAACTCCGGCTTTAATCTAACGGCTTACTCAGATTCAGATTACGGGGGATGCAAACTTGACCGAAAGAGCACCTCTGGGAGTTGTCAATTCCTAGGTGGTAAACTAGTTAGCTGGACTTCAAAGAAGCAGAACTGTGTATCAACATCTACGGCAGAAGCTGAATATGTTGCTGCTGCTAGTTGTTGCTCCCAAGTTCTGTGGATGCGAACTTAGCTAAGAGACTACGGTCACAATATCTACAAGATTCCCATCCTCTGTGATTCCAAAAGTGCCATAGCGATTTCAGCTAATCCCGTGCAGCACTCCAAAACAAAGCACATCGATATCCGTTACCACTTTCTGAAACATCTTGTTGAAAAAGGAACAATTGAGATGTAATTCGTGAACACTGAATACCAGCTTGCTGACCTATTCACCAAGGCACTTGATGAGAAAATATTTCTTTTCTTGGTGGGTAAGTTAGGTATGATAAACATGAGTTGAGACCTCTGTAAGTAAGACTTGATTCTTCTTGTATATATATATATATATATATTTAAAAACTTTTGCATGTAAACTCTTTATCACCAAAAGTTCTGTACCTAACAGAGCCTCTGTGGGAATTCTCAGAACCTCTGATAATCTCCACAGAGTCTCTGGTGAGTTTGACCTATGTTCTATGCATTACTTATCTCATTTGATCCAAGCATAGGCCAAGGGGGAACAAAAGGAGACCTTGAATTACTCCACAGAAGTTGCTAATTCAAGGGGGAGCCAAAGAGGAGTAGTGGTCAACCAAACCCACAGAAGTCAGGTAGTTCACCGAACAAAGGTAAACCAAAAGGAAAATATCTCGCACAAAACCTTTTTCCAAAACAGTTTTTCCGGACACCAAATTTCAAATATGTCCTAAAAACAGTGTTTAAAACAGTGAAAACTTTGGATGATCAAAAAGTTTCATAAATCTCTAGTTATTAGATATTTGGACTCATAGAGCCTCTGCTGGCTTCAACAGAGCCTCAAAACCTCTGTGAATACAAATTCTATACTAAAGCCTTATAGATCCTCTCCAATGTATTTTCAAACATTTCCTTTGGTAAAGGTACAAGCTAAGAGGAGACAAAAGGGCAGGTTTCAGATTACAGAGCTCACTCCACTACAGAGCCTCTGTTGATTCTGACACTTGACTCTTTATGGCCATTCTGTAAAAGGAAGATATTTACTGCGAGTGACAGACCCCAAACAGAAGAAATGCCCACGCGCCAAGCATTAATGGGCCGCGCACGACGTCTAATCGTGCTCTGACACATCTGACGTGGCAGATTTTCATTGGACGTGCGTGCCACACGATCCTTCTGAAACATTTCCCCAGCTGTAGAACTCGAGTGCGGACCCCAAATGTTTATTGAATTCACTTTTACCATGGAATTCTATCCGTTTTCTACCCCATTATATAACCCCGTTTACCTCCACTCCTCATTCCTTTACGAATTTACTCCACCTTTCTTCTCCGACGAACCTTGCTTAAACCTGCAACTTCTCCATTCTATCACATTCTTCAAAGCAATCACCAATGGCTTCTACTTCCAACACTCCGGCGAACTCCGCAGCTTATTCTGAGCACTCTTAGAACCCAGAAATTGTCGGAACCTTAGAACAAGATAACTCCGGTGAGTCAGTTGCCTTTACTCCGACAACCCACCTACAAAACTTCCTGGCCCATGAACATTTTGAACTGGCTCTTCCCCTGAAACCTAATAATCACTATCTTGTTCCCTCGAGAACTGCATTTGGGGAAGAACATGCTATTCTTCTGCACATTCTGGAAAACCATTATTTGTTCCCTCTGCTTACCAAGAACGTAAAGAGAATCCCTGCCAGATACCTCTACCAATTCTGGCAAAGCTGCCATTTTGACCCAGAAGATAGACAAATTAAGGGATACATCTCCAAACCCGACCAGTCTGAATATCTGGAAATCAAGTTCAACAGAACCATGTTCTCACTTGAATTCAGCCTACCGACCAGAGGACTTCTTGGCATAAAGAAGTATGCAGATGAACCATCAGATGACGAACTCTGCAGGTTTGCAGAGATGTTGGGCTACAACACCCATTTAAAGATGAGGAATGATTTTAGGAGAAACAGATTTCCCCTCTGTGGAATACCCTCTTCTCAATCCTGAATAGATGCCTAACTGGCAAAGTTGGTAGCCCCGACCAAACATCCCACCAGATAATGGCCATAATGTTTGGGGTCTACTATGACCTGCCATTGGATTATGGCACCCTTATGCTGCAGGAGATCATAAACACCATAGATCGCAGAATCTCCTCCCAAAGGGCCAAAGGACCCTCGACTGAAGATCTTCCCCCACTACAATTTCAGAGGATTCTAGGTGTCCTACTAGAACCTCTGCTACTCATGGAAAAATGGCCAATGGAGGGCCCTGTTGTGAAAGCATACCATATGGGTAAGAATACCCCAACAGAACATGAAGCTGGGTATGACTTCTACAGACCTCTTCCAACCAAACTTCTGGGATATGCAACCGATGAGGCACTTAGATTAGCGTCCATACGCGATCACAGGACTCCAGAACCAAGTCCTGTGACACCCCCGTGTTTAGGTGCCCCCTTAGGAACTGAGATTGTTGAAAGGATGAGTGATGAGACGTGGGTAGAGGCCTTTCCAAAACACCAACAAATACAAGACCAATTCCTGCTTAAAAGAAGCCAACTAGAAACCTCCGCTTCTAAGCGAAAATCCTCTGCCACACCCCCCAAGAAGAAGAAGGCCCCCAAATCAAAGAAGACAACATAGGGCACATCTGCAAGCATCCAACAAACCAACAATCCCCATCACATGAAACAGCGGTCGAATCATCTGCACCTCCTCCTCCTAAAGACAAGAAAAAGAAAAGAAAACACAAGTCTTCTGAGGAGGGTGCCCCCCAAACCCAAGAGGAAAAAGAGCAAGAAGAAATCGAAAAAGCCTCTCACACCTATGCGGCCAATTCCAAAGGAAGCTGAATTGGCAGAAGAAGCCCAAGAGCAACCTCTGCAATCCCCAACTCCTATTAACTATGCAGATCATGGTGATTTCTCTGCCTTCCTCCAACGCCCTGATATTGCAGCCTCTCTACACACCTCTGGCTGGAACGCAGAAGCCCTTTCACGTCACTCCACAGAAGAACCAGACTTCAGAATCTCTGGAATTGATTCCAACGTGAATGAAGATGACCAAACCCCACAGAACATTCATGTTGCGACTCCAGAAGTACTACATAACCCCTTTCTCCATCCCGGATATGATGTCCTGAGAAAGAGTCCAGAGGAAGCAATAGCCTCAGAGGAAATGGTGGATTTTGAGGAAGATGAACAGGTAAACTACGGCCCTCTGCATCCAGATCTTAGACATTTGTCCTCTTTCCATCCCATGTACGCCACCCTTGAACAAGAGGCAATAGAGGCCGAAGCCACTAGGGTAGGAGTAGCAACAGAGGGTGAAACAGAAAAAGATGTCGTAGTTGAAAAAGGCACACAACCCCAACCAACTCCCAATGCAACCCACATTTCTAACACCGCCAGTCTAGTGGCAGAAGGTGTTATTGAAAAAGAGCAGCACAGCTCGACCCCACCCGAAACTGACCGGGCAGAGGTAACTCTTTCTACCTCTGTACCAATCTTAGTCGGGGAAACCATTCCAAAGGAGTCCTCTCCAAAGGACTTACCTTTAGTAAGTGATCAATTGCCGCAGATCACAACAGACATCCCCACAGAGGAATTCGTTTCCTCTGACACACACACACGACTAAGTCCAAAAGGCTCTTCAGAGGAGCTTAGAGCGCACATAGACGAATGGACTCTAGACAAGTCCCCAAGTCAACTTGAGAATACTCCTGTCCCAGTCTCTGGAGCGGATCAAGAAAATGTTCTCAACAGAACCTCTATAGAGTCTGAAGCTGATAAAGCCTCCGCTCGAGGATTAGAGGGAAGCCCTTTCGCTCTCAACGTACAAACAGGAGCGAAAGAAGGCGTCTCAGGAACATAGACTCACTCTGGGGATGCATGTGTTCCCCCAGAGGTTACACCTAGTCCACAAGTATCAAGGGATGAGTTCCAAACCCTTGTCACCTATGTGGACAACACATTAAAAGGGTTGAAAAGCTCTTTTGATTCTTTTGCAGATACTACATCCAGGGCCTTAACCGATCTAAACACCAAAATGGATAACCTGTCCACAGAGGTGAAAAATGCCTTAGCCCAGATGAAGTCAACTGCTACAACCTCTGCTACCTCTGCTGCTGCTGCGTTCGAGAAAGCTACAACCTCTGCCTTCCAAAGCTCTGTCAAAGACTTAATTGAAAAACTGAAGAAAGAGCAATCCCCAACCTCTCCGGGCCATACTCCTGATGATTTAAAGAAGGCCCTCGAGCAAGTTCAAGAGCATACTACAGAAGCAACTCTGGCCATGAAGCCCTCCGACTACATGACCAGAGCACAACTCACATAGCTTGGACAAGAGGTACTCGACCAAATCACAGAGTTCATGAAAGCCTTCATTGCTGCCAATGACAACTACATCAAAGACTTTCGCAGAACCATCGGCAAAATGCGTTTCAACACCGAAGCAGAGGTTCAAACCTTCCTTGGCCTCTGCGATGATCTATGCGCGAAAATGATAGCTGCAGGTGCCACTCCTCTAAAGAAACCAGAAGCATCGTGCAGGGCAGAGGGTACCAAAGACAAAGGTCAGGATGACTCTGATGATGATTTTGATGATTCATCAGATCATCCTGAGGGGGAGAAGACAAGGGAGAAAGCTGCAACCAGAGGTCTACCAGCTCCACCAATTTCAGCAGAACCTGTTTCCCAAGCTCCTCCAACTCAAACCCAAGGAAGAGATCAACAATAGAAGACCACAGAGGTAACACCCACCTCTGTGGAAACAACCTCTTTATTCGGAGAAGATGTGCCAACCCGTGAACAATTTCAAATCTTGACATCCTCCGAGGAAGACCAACGACACAAATCACCCATACCAACAGAAGATAAACCTCCTTCACCAACACCAAAAACAAAGACCATTGCTCACAAAAGAAAATATATAAGCAAATCAGCAGAATCCTCACCAACCAAACCCGCATCCCCAATCAAGACCTCAGAAACACATGTATCAAAATCAAAAGAGACAACCCCCACAAAACCTACAGAAGCACCATCATCCAAACCCTCAGAAACATTAAAGACAAAACCCACAGAGGCAATCCCATCTCTACAAGAAGATCTACAGCCGGAGACAAAAGGCAATGGCAAGGGAATATTGACAGAGGAACCACAACAGAAGAAGCCAAAGCATCAACCCACAGAGAAGCTGATGAAGAGTGCCTTCGATGCATACGTGACACCAAATCCAGAAGAAGAAGATCGAGCTTTCGGTGTTACCCCTCTGTCAAACATACAAGTTCTAGATCCGAAGGCAAAACCTATAGAAGATCGAGTGAAGCAAATTAAAAAGCAAATGGATGCGCTGCGCAGACCCATGCCTCCACCTGGTGCACCTCCATGACAAATGGGAGAAGTGGTGTACAGGTACCTGTACAACAGAACTATCAGAGATCCTCTGCCACCATCCATTCAAGACCCCGAATTCCATGCTGAGCTCAAAAACATCTTCACTAGAATAACTCATAAGCCTGTCAACCAAGTCTACTCAATCTCCAAGATCGACCAGCTCATATACTGTAAGTTCTCTCACACCAGAACCATACCTAAGGTTTCCTACAACATATATAAGGTCAAAAGAGTGGACAGATCCGTGAACCAATTCTCAGATGCTGACCTTAGAAATCTAAGCCCCTACAACCTACCCGACCTTCTGAACTGGACAAAACAGAACTTCACTACAAGAGACGCAGTTCAAAGGGCATACAGGGTGATCAGAAAGGCCATGCGCGAGAAACTTCTGCTGTATAGCCTAGTCGACTTCCAAGTAGGATGAGATCTCGGAGTGAGAAACCTAAGCCTTAGACCACCAGAAGATGACTGCCCACCCTCTGCCATACCAAACTCGATCATAACATTCCCAAAGTTTGGGTATGTCTACCAAGATCCTGCAAGAAAATCAAGACTGTTTCTGGAGATGGACTGCCAAAAGTACGCAACAAGTACTCTCACAGAGTTCAGAGCCAACCTCATAGAGCACAGAGGAACGGAATTGATGGATAAAGTCTCCGTCGATAGACTGATAGAGGTCATCGACTCAGTAATCAACTTCATAACCCTCTGCATCAGAATCTATCATGAGCTCAAAGAAGTAGTACTCGACAACAGAAGTTTCAACGACATCCAAAACGCCAACGTCTGAGTTAGTCTACAAATCTCTGCTACTTTTTCTTTCATCATGTAATCAAATGTAAGTGCCTCTGGCATAATCTTATATGAAAGAAGAGTTTCAACAGAGGCCAAATACCTCTTGTCGTGTTCTTAGTCTAGAAAATCATGCATGTTTTAAATTTTTATTTTTTAATACTTAGGGGGAGATTGTTAGCTCCAATCTTTATGTTTATAGAAGTATTGAAAAGTAGGCTAAGTGTTGACACCGACAAAGGTTCTGCCAAGACACCGATAGAAGATCGAGTGAAGACTCAACTGAAGACATTCACAGAAGACAAGGCCACAGAGTCTCTGCCATACTTGACAGAGCCTCTGTGGGATAAAGACTGAAGACTTAGAAGAATTCATGAAGAACAAGACATAGACGATCGTGCATCTCACGATCTCTGATGTACGAAGATCTTGAAGATCATTCGTACAAGGTGTGCCCTGAAAACTCCACGTGTCAAACTCTGATGGGTTTCAGCCTTTGAATAATTGCGGCACACTATGTTAACGTTGTACTAGTAGTAGTTCCACGATCGTGTCTTGTACCTTTAGTCTTTTATGTCTAGAACTTGTCCCCTGATGAATAGTATAAATAGAAGACCCATGTTGAGCTCTTCTATTAAGCTTTGCACTACACACACACCATTAGAGCATAATTCTTGTAATACTTTCGGTGTTCTTGGTGTTCTATTTATATCAATATACAGTGGGTTATTGAGTTAAAACTTGTGTTATTTACATCTAATGTATTTGATATAGTGTGTTCATCTACCTTAAATATCTTATTAGTTCTCTAAAACGCTTCCGCACATCATTCTGTTTTGAACTAATAGATATAATCATCATTGTGAAGTAAAAACGGAACCAATAGAAGGAATCAAGAGAACTGTTTTTGAATTCAGTCCCATGATCACTCCTTATTGAGCGAATAGTCATGTTGTTCAGGACTTCCATTTTCCTGACAAAGGTGATGAGATCTTCATGGGTGTCACTCTTAGAATGGAGAAACATTACCCAGGTATAGCGAGAGAATTCATCGACAATGACCAATGTATATTTCTTTCCAGCAATGAATTGTTTGTTAACAGGGCCAAATAAATGCATATGGAGAAGTTGTAGAGGAGATGACACTGAGGAGACTTGCTTAGACTTGAAGATTGCTTTGGTCTGTTTCCTTTTCTCACACGCAGAACATAAGGACTCCTTGGCGTATGAGTGTTGAGGTAGACCAGTGACTAATTCTTTAGAAGAAAAAGTATTCAGTGTCTTGAAGTTGAGATGAGAGAGCCTCTTATGCCATAGCCAGTTGGCATCAGATGAGGCTTTTGAGAAGAAACAGGAGTTCTCGGCAGTTGTAGAGTCCATGTCTATAACATAAACATTTTCCATACGGTAACCGCTGAGAGCTATCTTCTCCTTTTTGTCAGTGACAAAGCAGGATTCCTTAGTGAAAATCCCTTTATTATCCTTGTCACACAACTGACTAATGCTTAGAAGATTGTGCTTCAGTCCTTCAACATATGTGACTCTTCTGAAGGTTGTTGTATCAATAGAGAGTACACCAAACCCTCGGGTATAGCCTTTTCCATTTCCACCGAAGGTCACAGAGGGACCCTTTTCTTCCTTATACTCAGAGAGCAGGTTTTTCTTTCCAGTCATGTGTCTAGAGCATCCACTATCAAGATACCAAATACCCTTCCTGACCTGCAAACAAAGGAAGATTAGTTTGATTTGGGCACCCATTTTACCATGGGCCCACACTTGTCAGTGGTGGTAGAAGAAGTGGAAGGTTCAGCAATCTTCGTAGCATTTGAAGATTCAGCTTCAGAATTATTCTTCACTTTGGTTAATTTCTTAACCTCAGTGGTCTTGATGCCTTGGGGGGGCATTGATCTTCACCTTAGCTAACTTTTCAGCTTTGGTGGCTGTGGGGCACTTACTAGCAATGTGATTTGTAAGACCACAGTGATAACATTTCCTATAACTAAAAGTAGCTTTAGGACCATTTGTATGCTTACCCGTTAATTTTAAATGAGCAGGGCCAGCACCAAGTATACCTTTGGCATTGGAAATGGGAGGAACAATCAGTTCTTCGGATTTCTTACCAATAATATACACTCTGATTATAGGAGTAGATCGCTGAATAAATCCAGGGATCTTATTCTTAGAAGTAGAGGGATAAGTCACTGAAGCTTTAGAAGCATTCACCTTATGTACAAAGGTACCCTTCTGAGGTTTTGGATAAACAATTTTCTCTTTTCCTTTAGAAGTTAAGGTAGAGATTTCCTCAGGGATAGGAGTTTTTGAAGAGAAACACTGAGATGATGAAGTGTCAGGGACAGAGGACACGAAAGTTCCAAATTTAAGCATGGAACGATCAGTGGTTGGTTCTAGAGTATCAGCTTTGTAACCAAGACCACGTTTGTCACTCAGGGGAATCTGAGACTTAATTATCTCAATGATCGTTCTTGAGGATTTGCACCATCCTTCAACAGTAGCTTTTTCAGCTTTCAATGCAGCGATAGCTTCTTCGCGCTCGATTTTGACTAGTTGATTTATATGAACCTGATCTTTTAAATCTTCTTCAATTTTAGAAAGCTTTTCTATTTGAAGGTGACAGTTTTTAAGTTGTTCAGCGAGATCAAGGTTTTGATTTTCAACAACAGTTTTGCCATTCATGGCATCATATAAACTCATAGTCAGGAGATCGATCTTTCGAAGACTATCAGCTTCATCAATATCTGAAATTTGTGTAAAGAAAGAAGGTGATACCTTAGTAGCAGAGGTTGAAGTAGAGGGAATGTCAGATTTTTCTTCCTCTTCTTCAATTTTGGCCATGAGACAGAGATTGGCTTCATCATCATCTTCTGAGTCAGATGATTTTTCTTCATCAGAAGCAACCCAATCAAAGTCATCCATCAGGCCTTTGCCTTTCTTCTTAAAGCCTTTTAGCTTTGCATATTTATCATTCAGCTTTTGATACTTGTCATCTCTAGCCCTGGGGTTAGAGGATTTATTGGAGAAAGATGAGGGTTTATAGATTTTTTTTGACCTGCATTCACTAGCAAAGTGTCCAACTTTTTCACAGTTAAAGCATGTAGTAATAGTCTTATCAACAGGGGTTGATGATCTAGGTTTGTCAGTGAGAGCGAGAGGTTTGTTATTTCTGAAAATTTTCTTTTTGGCGAATCTCCTGAACTTATTAGATAGGAGAGCCATAGATTCATCATGATCTGAAGAGTCGTGATCTAATGAGCATTCAGAGTTAGTCTCCAACTCAGTGATAGTAACAGTAGATCGATGAGTGGAAGGTGACTCTGAGATTAAACCAACAAGGGTGCTTTTGGAATATTTTACAAGATTTTTCTTAAGATGACTCGACTGCTCATGATTGAGCATAGTGCCATATAAGGTAGAAAGAGTCATAGATTTTAGATCCTTTGATAGCTTGAGACACATTGAATAATTGTCCCAGCTTTCAAGTAAACATTCTAGGAACTTTGTCAGAATTTCAAAGTTAGAATATTCCTTACCAACGGTTTTCAGATCTATTATTAAACAGTTCAACCGCTGATGTACTTCAGAGAGAGATTCATTCTTACCGCAAATGAAGCTTTCATATTGTTTTACCAGGTTGATCTTACGTGAGTCCTGGACTTCAGACGTTCCTTCATATTGAACACAGATTGTGTCCCACATGGCTTTGGAGGTCTTCAGGTTCATGACGGAATGGTAGACTTCGTCAGGAAGAGCCATGGAAAGAATGGATCTGGCTTTGGTGTCGATAGCCACTTTCTTCTTATCTTCATCAGACCGGTTATGAGGTTCCTTAGGAACAACTCTTTCAGGGATAGCAGCTCTAGTAGTAGTGCCTGGAACTTCAGGGTCAATTCTAACAGGAATATATGGGCCATTTTCGATGTAGTAAGGCATAGTAGGGTCTACACCTTCTAAGAAGAGTATCAACCTATTTTTCCATAGATTAAAGTTATCTCTGGAAAATTTAGGAGGTTTTGCAAGAAAACCATTGTCAATATAGTTTGTGTTTGTGTTGGTAGCCATTTTGAGAAAATAGTTAGGAAGAGAAAAGATTAGTACAAGCAAGATCTTGTTTATGAGATTAAACAATCCGCTCTGATACCACTTGTTGGTCCCGAAGGGTTATACAAGTTTGTAGAAGGGGGGGGGGGTTGAATACAAACACACAGATTTTTACTTTCTAAATTGTTTATTGATATAATCAAACAATTTACAACTTGTTGCGGAACAAGATTAAGGACTAAGCCTAATCTAAACAAGTTATGAGAACACTGAGTTTCTTGCACTAGAATTAAGACAGAAAAGGAGATAAGAATATTACTAATAATATTCTAACACTAAGAAGTAGAGAGAAGAAGAATGGTCGAGCACTTCAATTCTGAAGTAGGTTTCTTCTTATATACTACATGCATTTAATGCATGGCAGCACAACTTTACACGTGGCAACAGCTGATTGGTTGCATGTTTTGACCTTTGTAGACAACCTAGTAGCCGCATGATGAACAGTGTAGAATCAGAGTTGGTTGTACGATAATGGACAGAAGGGATGTCCGTTCTGACATTTCGTACGGAGACGTGCAAGGGGATAAGACAAAAGTAACTTGTAGAGTGGTGTACAGGTACCTATTCTCAGTGATTGCTGAAGTCTTCTACTTGATACTTCACGTTGAGTGGACAAATCTTGGATTCGCTGATATCCACATCTGTTCATTAGTAGACTTGTCGCTGATTCTTGGGCTTGATCTTCGACTTCAGCTTAGAATCTTTGTTGACGTGAAACTTGTCTTCAGGGATCATAAGTAAACAACTAAAACTTATCAGCGATCACCAAAAGTACTGAACAGGCTCAGAGCTTTATGGATGAACAGTTTCGCTGAATGTCTAACTTAAAAGGCATGAGTTTCCTATCAGCGGTACTGTAGAGACATAGTACTTATCAGCGATAGTGAAACTCTAATACATATTGTCTACTTACAATTTTCAGTAAGTGTTTCTTAGAGAGTCATTATCAAATCACTGAGGGTTTGGATCAACATCATGGTTTGAACATGCATGACCTTATTTTATTGCGGGAAATTGCAAACTTGGTGACTTGCTTTACTTTTATTGTTGTCCAACGTTACTTTCGGATACATTGGTATCCATGTTTTAATGTTGTTTAAGGTGTTGGACGAATGACTACGGCTTATGACTTTAACATTGGATCTCCTCCACATGTGTTAATGTTTGGACGGAAAGTTATCTTCCATTATGTCTATGTCAAGCTTTATTGGAAAATTTATTTGATGCGAGTTTTGTTGAACAAGTGTTGTTTATATGGTATTACAACAAGAGGGAAATTTTCGAAATTATGATATTTTAGTCATGATTTTGCTTTATGCAATTTGATTTCTGGGGGCGAAAGGTTGGCGCCATTTAGTTGATTTGAGGCCATTGAGCCCATTGAGTTTCATGGAGTTTTGGTCTTACGACGTTTTGTGTCGCGTGAGTGCAATTTCGTAATGTGCATACTCCATTTATTATGTGGGAATTTATGAGTTATGTTGGGCATTTTGTTCCATTCGTGTTTTGTTAAGAAATACTATTTTATGCCATAAGGCGACCAAAAGGGGTGAGTTTTGGAACCTAGGTGTCGCGTACTTTCTCTTTCAAAGATATGTGTTGGCACATTTTGTTGCAACTTTTTCAGTGTACGGATTGATTTATAGGTGATGTAAGTAGTGCAAGAAAGAATATCCTGATTGTATTTCTTAACGATTTGCTTTGTACGCTTTTGATTAAATGATTATTTTATTATCATTTCATGCTAATGCATTATGTTGACCTAGGGGTATGCATAACTTGGTAGACACTCATCCTCGACACTTTGATAAATAAATAATGTGTTTTTGAGTTATTGCATAAATGGAGATCATTTGGTCAAAATACATTTTTATGCACGGTTTACGATACAGTACATTTTGAAAACGCGAATGTGTGAGTCATTGACATTTGGTCAATTTTGGCTTGATGAACATTTTGGTAAATTGTAAACCTTTTTGGTTTAGTTTTGAGAAAACACATTAAGGTGTGTGAGTCTTATCAAAGAGGTTTTGCTCGTATGTCATTATATGACCAAATGAGAGAATTTTGAAATCGATTTAAAGAATTTCATCTTTTGAAATCTCGTATGAACTATCTGATACATGTTATTTCATTTCAATAAAACCACTAGGAAAGTGTTACAAATTTGCACGCATACTCCAATTTGAGATTTCTCATGATGTTTTAGTCGATATCTTTGAATGATGAAAACGTATTGATTTTTGTCTTTAAACTTGGAACTGACACAAATCATTTTATGTTTAATCAAAGTATTTTTATGAATCGTTTCACCGTTTTTGTGAAAGAAACCGACGCGTGCAAACTTTGTGGGTGAACTTGTTTTCATGACATTTTATTGCTAAAGGAGGAATTTTTAGAATCAGATGCCGTTTAAACTTCATTTTGGAGTACGTACAAACCACCTTGTTGCACACTACTTAAAGTAGAAAATTCCTTTACATGCATGACATAAATAAATCCGTGCTAGGACCGTAGCGATTCATTTCCAAGAAGTTGTTTATTATGCTTTTGCGTTTTGTTAATAACCTAAATTACAATGAAACGGTTTTCGAGATGATTTTCATATATGGGACGAGAATGTCCATTTTTGCGCAACTATCGAGTAGATAGTAGTAGCTTTTATGCGTACGGTTAATTTGATATGAAAACTTTTGTGTTGAAAATCTCTATAAAGTTCTGATTTGCATACTTGTTAAATAATTCACTTGAAAACCTTGAACTCTTTAGGACCTTGGAAAAGTTAAGTAGCCCCGGTTAAAAGTAAGTGTGTGTGGAACTTCGACAGTGGAAGGCTGGGTATTCTAACGCGTGTTGGTACTGTAGGCCAGATGGTATCGGTTGCAGAGTCGATGCACTTGTTGTAACCGAAGGCTTAGATTCACGGTATCTTATATTGAGGTTGGTGGTGACCGTTCTTGTCGGCAACCTTGTTTTGGGTATTGGTCAATTTTCGCATGAGGGACCCTTTAGACACCGTATTGATAACCTTAGTTTTGTGGGAATGCTCGACGAATGGACTCGTGGGTGGAGTTCTGTTGGGGTCCAAGCCTGGTGGTATAACTAGGTGTCAACTGTTTGGGTTTGAGGCCAAGCACAGTTAGTGTATTCGGAGGATTGTAGTCCGATTTTAAAGGAATAAGGGTAACGGTTGTAGTGATCTTAAGATGCTCAATTGTAATGAGTAGATTTGGTGGGATGACTTTCTTGTGTGGTAAAAGAACCTGTTGGTTTGATGATTAATATTTGGACGTATTCTTGGAGTTGTATAATCGATGGGTCAGAAAAGACTGCATGTTTTGGAGTCTAATAGGGCTCGTTAGATTAAGCGACAGTCAGCAGTGGGAGAAATTGGGTTAGGAGAGAAAATCTAAGAGCATGTGGACATGGTTGACTGGGAGTTTGAATCTGCCATTGGGGAAGTTTGGAACACCTAAGGTTGGGAGACAACCGAATTCGTCTGGTTGGGAGTTATTCCAGTAGATGGAGCGTTCACCCGGACATAAGTACAATGTACCTGAGAGGACATTGTTGGTAAGGGTTTGCTTGAGGTCTGTCATAGCAGTCTGCGTGGGGGAATTTAGATTCCAGTTAGAAGCTATTAGAACATGGTCAGTGTTTGGGCAAAAATTCACCAGTCTCGACCACGACCCAAACACTGCGAACATTTACTCACAATAAAGTCTAAAGCATGAACATTTTATCTTTTTGACCAGAGTTGAGATCGAAAGTTGCTCTCGACCTCGACCGTCGTGACATACCCCTCGAACTCGACCTCGACCGACTAACATATAATATTTCTGTTATGTTTTTTTGTCATTCAATGCATGGTCAATGTCATTTATGGCCAACGGACGTAACCGACAGAAGCCATTATGAGCATTAACAACAGCGACCGTTGCGACCGTTTCTACTACAATCATGATGGCCAATTAAAGCTACGAAGACTATAAAAACGAAGATCACAGTCCCATTTACAGACATCGGCTTTACGAAGAACACTCGAAGCAAAGAAATCTCTCTCAACAGTTTGCTCTCGACGCACGACTCCTACGCTCGACGCATAGTTTTTACACACGACCTACAGTTTATACACACGGCGCACTCGTTTTTACATTCGAAACACTTGCTACTTTACATTTAAAGTATTTCCTTTCATCTATATTGTAATCTTTGTACGATCGACACCCGAAACATAAGGATATCGCCCCTGTTTGGCGACCATAGTGCAGCGACGACCCCCAAAAGTCGTGTGCGGGTTTTTTCCTTGTTGAGGTTTTTCCCGCGTCACCAAAATTCTTCGTCTCATTTACATTTATGTCTTTGCCGCACGCTTTGTCAAAAGATTCCCATTCTTTAGTTGTTAAGCTCCACAATCAACGTTAAGTTATCCTTCTGGATGATTTTTGGCATTAACAGTTTGGCGCCCACAGTGGGGCCCCATCTAGAGAAAATCTTCGACAAACGTGCGTCCTACTAACGGTTTCTTGTAGTTCCTTCTGTTTTCTGTTTCATGAAAATGGCAACCCCTGGAAATCAAGAGCATGTCATTGCCCAGATGTATCAGGAATTAGAAGTTGCGCGGAATCAAATCAATGCCATGGCTGAGCAGAGTCGAAGAGCAGCTGAGGAAATCGCGCGGCTGACGAATCCCTTCGGACCACAGAATGGTCCATGACCATTCATCCAGAATCCAAGTCAAGGATCGTTCGGTCAGAATCCAGGATCCGCTACATTCGTCCATAACCCTGGTTCAGCTCCGTCCGTCCGTAATCCAGGACCAGGTCCATTCATGCAGAATCAACAGCCAGGTCCATTCGTGCATAACCAGCAGCCGGGGACGTTCAACCTAAATTCCCAGTTCGGGACGGTTCCTCCTCAGTATATAAGGCCGCCACCCATGCATAATGGGTCTCAGCCATTTCAGAATGGATCACATCCATATTACATCCCTTTCAACGGGGACGCCAATGGCTCGTCGTACGGAAATGACACCAGTTCGGGAGTTAACCCTCCTGCAGGTGCGAATTTCGATCCTAACGACCCCGTCGCTCAGCGGTTGAAGATGTTAGAAGATCAAAATGAGCGTGTTCTGTCCTTGCTCGCTAAGCTACCTGGGGCAGTCATGCCCGTCGACGTCGAGCTTCTCTTAAGATTTCAGGCATCGCCTTTCGTCGATACGATCGCGACAGTCGACGTCCCGAAGAAGTACAACATCCCTGCCTTCACACCCAAGTATTCGGGGGTGACTGATCCAACGGAGCACATCGCGCAGTATAAGCAGCTCATGTGGACGGTCTCGATCCCGCATATGTATCAAGAAGTATGTATGTGCAAGAGTTTTGGGGCGACCCTCACAGGTCCTGCCCTCCAGTGGTTGATCAGCCTCAAACCCAAATCCATCGGGTCGTTCGCCGAGTTGGTCAACCAGTTCTCCTAGGAGTTCGCCAGCAGACGCAAGATGGAGAAGCAAACCAGTTATTTGTACTATGTCATGCAAAAAGCTGGGGAGTCGATCCGGAGTTATTTCAATAGGTTTAATGCATAGATGATCAGCGTCCGCAACTGTGACGTCAAGACCGCGATCGAAGCCTATAAGCATGGTATGGACTACAGTTCGGGTTTGTACACCGATTTGACCAAGTATCCTCCGGAGAATTTCAAAGACGTTCGAGCAAGAACCCTAGCGTATATGAGGGTTGAGGACGACGCTGCCTTTTGTCGCAAGCACACCGACGACAAAAGATTGTTAAGCGTAAAAAAGCCAGAATTCAAGGTGAAGGCAGTATTCAAGACAAAAGCAGAGTTCAAGACCACAACCAAATTCCCTCAGTACCCTAAGATATCCTCCTACGGATTCAAAGGGACCACTAAGGATTTGGTCGAGGCGCTGAAAACCGTCCAGGCGACCATCCGGTGGCCAAAGAAGTCCGATCAAGACGATGCCAAGAAAGATAAGTCGAAGTGGTGCGACTTCCATGTCGACCATGGTCATGCGACAGATGATTGTATAGCTCTCAAGATAGAGCTAGCATATCACGTCCTGAAAGGAAATCTCAAAGATATCATCGATAATATCGTTACTCCAGTTAACGACAACCGACCGCCAACCCCCGAGCATGCAAAGGTCGTCAATTGCATCACCGGTGGTTCCGACGTGTGTGGTCTGACGTATTCTGCAGCCAAACGTCACGTCAGCCAAGCACCTGACGACCGACCTATCCCACGTTCATTGAGACCAAAAGGAGATCTGGAATTGGAAGCTATGAAAATCATCTTCGACCAAGACGACCTCGGTGACTCATATCAGAAGCATCATGACGGGTTGATCATTCAACTCACGATTGGTAATTGTTTAACCCGATGAGTCTTGGTCTATGGAGGCAGTTCGACGAACATCATCTTCCTTGATACCATCAAGGCCATGGGAATTGATCGATCGGAAATCACCCGACGTTCGACAACCTTGGTCGGTTTCAATGGAGAAGCGACAAGTACCTTTGGAGAAATCATCTTGCCAGTCTATGCCGGAGGATTCAACAAGCAGACCAAGTTCAACGTCATCGACTGTGCGTCGGCCTATAACATCATCTTAGGTCGACCATGGATCCATGAAATGAAAGTCGTTCCCTCGACATACCATCAAACCATGAAGTTTCCTACGCTGTGGGGAATCCAGGAGATCAAAAGTGAGCCAAAAGTCGCCCGTGATTGCTATAAGACCTCCTTGAAACCACAGAAAAGTCGTGGGTAAAGGTATCTGTCGACTTACAACCCTCGACGATCAAGGCACCTCACATTGCTATAATGCAACACGTCTGGAAAGCCAACGACCAACCTCTGACATTGTTTTATCGCAGTTCGCACGACATAAGATTGCAAAGTCTACTACACGACTTCACGAGTTTTTCAACTCATATCGCATGACGTAAGTGTTCAGGTCTATGACTTGATTATTACATCGTAAGGGCCTACGACTCAAGTTTCTTCGTACGATTTAGCCGTACGATTATCCAGGTCTAGTGACCCCATGATCTGAATTTCTTAACTTAGTTTCGTGTTCTGAATGAATGCCTTGGTCGCGTGTACTTATGTTGGCCAACGTAATCTTAAAATATCAAAGTCTTGTGACTTGTGTGCTCGTCTTTGTAATTACAATGGATGCCTAGTCGCACGATTTGTGACAACTGTCAAATTTACACCTCAGGTTAGAACCGCACTGGATATTTCAATTATTCATATCAGAGTTCGAACAGTGCAATTTTAGCAGTAAACTCGGTACAATAGAAAATTTTGAGAAATTTTACCTAGAAACCCCTAACTTATGAAATTATCCATAAATCTCATAAAATGCCAACTTAAGCTACAATTATATCACAAGTATATATATAATTAGCAACTAATTTTCTACAACTAAATTTTATATAAATACCTTACTTTATATAATTGTTATGTTATTTATAATTTAAAAGAAAAATACATCTTGTTTTAAAATAAATCAAAAAGACAAGAAATGACATTTTTATTTTTGCATCACACCACCCCCCCCCCCCCCCCATGGAGAGCCCCCCCCCCCCCCCCCCCCCCCCCCCTCTCTACACTCCTTATGTATTTCTTTTATGCTATTAAAATTCACTTACAACACATCTCACTCTCTCTCTAAATTCTCACTAGAATTCTCTCATCTCTTTCTCTCTCCATCTTCAACCATCTTCAACCATTTTCATCCAACAACTCCAGCCCCTAAACACATCTCTTCCAAGAGATAAAAGTGTTCAAGGTAATTACAAGTGTGTTGGATGAAATCCACACACTCTCTTTTGTCAAGTTTTCATTTTCTTGCATTTTTCTTATGAATGTTCTTCACCTTCTTCTATACTTTCTTTAATCTTCTCAAAAATCATCTTTACATATCTTAATGTTTGTAGATTCACCTCCATAACACTTGATTGTTATTAAAAAGGCGGTGAATCCAAAATCAAACCCATGTTAAGATCAAAGATGAACTTTTAAACACATGCATGTAGTTTTCTTGAAAAATCCATATCTTTTGGTTCAAAGGTTTCATGAGTAGGTCTTTGAATCCACTAAAAACATGTTTAAACCAACATGCATAAGCTAAAAATACACAATTTTAAGATGCATGATGAAGTTCTTGGCATAAACACCAACATTTTTTAAAAAGAACCATTTTCAAGATTTTATAAAAGATGAGATGATGGATAACTTGCATATAGTTTAAATGGCTAAAAATCAAGCTTTAGAACTGAAAATAATTGTATGGGGATGAGTCAAATCGTATTGCATGCAAAAAGGAATAAGAGTTTTGGGTAAAAAGTTAAGAGAATGCACATGCATATTTGACAGCTTGCTGTCAGATTCCACACCCCTCTTCAAAGGGTCATATCTCACTCAATAAAACTCTAAATTGAGTAATTCGTTTTCTGGAAATTATTTTCATGTGTTAGGATTCAAACCCAAGTGGTTTCACTCAAAAACTCAAAGATTTGGTCTACCAAACAGTTTTCACAAAAACAGTGCGCAAACAGCAAAGTTTTCTGTCATGTATTACGTCAAGTATTATTTCATGTACTTAAGCACTTCTAAAAATTATGAAACTTATGCCAAAAGTTTCCTAACTCATTAAACCACTTGGACATAAAATATATTGACCTAACTATACCTAGAGGTTACCCAAAAGTGGACACAAAGTGACACCAAAATCTGGACAGCGAAGGACAAATGTCTTACTATAATTGAAGACTAACTTCTAATCCATTTCATCATTTTATGATGAAATTGTGGAATATATATGTATATCTTATATTTATATATTTATGCATTTTATTTACTCTTGATCCCATTTCATCATTTTATGATGAAATTGTGGAATATACATATATATAACATATCTATATATACTTATGCATTTTATATATTCTTGATCCCATTTCATCATTTTATGATGAAATTGTGTAATATATATATATATACTATACATTTATATTTATGCACTTTAAATACTTCGTCTTTTAATTCAAAACCCCTATTTATCGTTCTTACGATAAAATTTTGGTTTATATATATATATATATATATATATGTACTATATATATACATTCTTTAAACCCTTTTCGTTACTTATTACGACGAAATTGCGGTAAATTTAATCTAACAAGAACGAAGTATACATATGTTACAATTACAAAATTTGATAACTCCATACGATTTATAATAATTAAATAACAATAAAGGCATTTTATGACGATTTGGATAGTTAGTACCGAATCTTCGAGATCGAAAACTCACTAGTGACCTTACGTTCATAGGTTTGAAGTAGGATCGTCTCGAAGTAATTGTGAGAGATTCCCGGATTCTATCGCTTATCAAGTGAGTTATCACAGCCCCTTTTTCAATATTTTACATATTTTAGGGTGAAAAGCATGTCGTTACTACAACTATTTTACGCACCGGTTATCTCGTTTTCTTGGAAATACGAAACTTGCTATACTTGTTTATGCTCTATGGTATCTATGTTTTCGCAAATGTTGTAAGTTTGAGTTTTCTTTTGCTATCGTTCAAAAGTCCCCGTTTATTTTTACGTTACCCGTTTAACTCATGTATTGAGCCGTTGGTAATTATGGATAACGTTATTTGGTTGACTGTTAGGACATAAAATGTCCTAGTTATAAGATAGTTTTGTAAAGGGTATTAATTGTAATATGGGCTTGGGTTATGTGTAATTGGCTTGGGCTTAATAGTGTAACAAGGGGGTATATAATGTTTAGTGTGTGTAATTAGGGTTTGAGTGTGTGTCCATTGCAATGTAGCCTCCAAGGTGTTTGTGTGTGTTCTAGAGAGAGATCCATTCTCTCTCTAGGTGTTCTTCCATTTCAATAATACACCACTTTGATTATCTATCTTCTTGTTACTATCTACATCAATATATGAATCGTTGTCTTGTTTAAATGGGACTCACAAGTGGTATCAGAGCCAAAATCGAAGGAATCAATCATCGATACGATCATTCTGCAACGATTCATCATCAACAGCCCAATCTGGTATGAAACAGTAACTTTTCGAATTTTTGTTGCACACAAACTGTTTTGGGATTGAAAAACACATTTATGTTGGTTTTTGGACAAAACTCGAAGTGTTAATGTTGTCCAGAATACCTTTGCGCATCTACGTACCAATTTTCAGCCCAAACAGATCAGTATTGAAGTTTCGACTTAAGAAATTTTAAATCTTCATCCAAATCGCAACCTTAAGTGTTCTTCATGTTCATCCATGTCGCAATGGTCATATATTCATGCATATCGCAATCCACTGCTCATGAACAGTACCAAATCGCAATGGTCTATTGCGACTTGCCCCAAATCGCAATCCACATCACGATGAACAGTACCAAATCGCAATGGTCTATTGCGACTTGGCCTCCAAATCGCAATTGTCTATTGCGACTTGCCCCAAATCGCAATCCACATCACTATGAACAGTACCAAATCGCAACCTTCAGTTGCGACTTGGGTGAACCTTTATCTATTGCGACTTCATCTATTGCGACTTCATCTGTTGCGACTTCAGCTATAGGGGGAGATTGTTAGGACACAAAATGTCCTAGTTATAAAATAGTTTTGTAAAGGGGTATTAATTGTAATATGGTTTGAGTAGCCTAATTACACACACTAAACACTAAACACATACTCAAACCCTAATTACACACACTAAACACACACTCAAACCCTAATTACATATATTGATGTAGCCTCCAAGGTGTTTGTGTGTGTTCTAGAGAGAGATCCATTCTCTCTCTAGGTGTTCTTCCATTTCAATAATACACCACTTTGATTATCTATCTTTTTGTTACTATCTACATCAATATATGAATCGTTGTCTTGTTTAAATGGGACTAACATTGACACCCCACTCACAATTAGCGCTTGTTTGAGTGCATAATTATTGTTTGTATTTACGCATTGTTGGCGATAGAACATGCGGTGGGGCGATAGTTGACCTCTCATTTACATGCTTTTCAGGTGAGCGTCCTTAAGGTTGGGACTTAGGAAGGCTACACGTGATGAAGCTTTCTTTTCTATCTTTTATTTATGTTCATTTCCCTTTCGTAAAAACGATTGTAAAAGACAAGGTTTTAACCTTTTGAATGTATTTTGATGGTTGATGTGATCTTGTAACTTTTGCTATGAAACTTGAGCTGCACATCCCGTATTTCCGCTTTAGCGGGGTGTGACAGATTTGGTATCAGAGCCAAAGGTTATAGAGAATACCGATTTTCCTTTGGAAAACTGCAACTATAACCAAAAACGGGAAAGAACACTTAAATTACTAAACATGTTGCTAGTATAACTAATTCGGGTATTGCATCATCGGTCTTTAATTAAACAAAGCCTGATCACCTATGTTTAATTAAAGAAAGAGTAATGCGAGACCGGAAATGGATATACTAGGAATATGTGTGTTTTTCGCACTTGATGCTTCACGTTGTATGCCTAGTATGAGCGTAGTTATTGCCTATAGTATGCAATAGTATAATACGCTTAGCCTTTATATTTGCGCGATAGTAATGTTATACACTCTTACTTCAGTACCACTATGTCATCATCATCATCACACTCTTACTTCAGTACCACTATGTCATCATCGTCATCATCAAGCTCTCAACCCTCCTACACGCCGTCGAGCGAGAGATCATCAGAAGGCGAACGAGACCAAATGATGGACCGAGGATACCACCGACCGCGGTTCCACCACAACCCACTCCTATAGCAATACAACCTAACTCTAGAGGGCCGCGTACGAGGCTAACGGCTAGGAAAAATGTCCCTATACCTAGACGAGTGAGTTTGAGGTCCGATCGGCAAGAGGCGCCGGAACCCTCGCGAGTGATCGAAGGAGTGCCTATTGGTCGTACGTCTGGCATGACCTGGGCAGAAGAGCAGCATCTTAGGGTTGTAACAGCAGATTTGCACGGATGTCAGATAAGGGTCAGTCGAAAGGAGTCAAGTCACGACAGAACTAGTAGAGTTAAGTCACCTCCTAACCAACATGTCGTCTGACACCCTAAGTGGAGCAAGGATAGCTCAAAGGATAGCCTTAAGGGCCGAGATAGTGTGCATAGTAGTAGTGATGCTACTGACTTTGATGGGGTCGTGGATCATGTTTGAGATGTATCGGGGAGGATACTGACCGGGATGGTGGAAGCTTCGTGAAGTGGAACTTTATTTCTAGTTATTTAAACGTTGTATTTAGATTTGTAATTCTGTCTTCTAAAACACCCTAGTACTGATGTGTGACACACATCAGAAATTTTGTATTAAAACGGCTATTATTAATGGTTTTTAATGAAAAGGGCAATTTCACGTTTTTATATATGTGTTGAACATGCGACAGTTATTTTTATTAATTTCCAATATTTCGAATTACAAACGTATTCTTTACAAAATATCCGATTGTATTTACTCAAAATTTTAATCAAATCGACATTTGCAAATATGTTTTAGAAAAATGCCACCGAGAAGATCCACACGTCGCACGGGAGGAAATCCTGAAGAGCAAAACCCCGACATTGCCCAAATCATAGCTCAACGTATCCAAGAGGCGATACCCGGAATAGTAACTCAAGTCACTGCGGGCATCAATCAGAGTCATAGGAATATCAATGCGGGAGGAGGAACTCCCAATGACATTCAAGATAATGGAGGATGCAGCTACAAATCATTCATGACTTGCAAACCAAAGGAATTTCACGGAACCGAGGGTGCTATAGGATTACTTTCATGGTTTGATAGCATGGAGTCGGTACTCCATATCAGTAAGTGCTCGGAGGATCGCATGGTAGAGTATGCGGCCTGTCAGTTGCAAAAGCGAGCTCTAACCTGGTGGAACATTCAAGTCCAAACCCGTGGAAGGGAGGATGCATACAAGCTGTCCTGGTCTGAGTTCAAGGAATTACTGATTGAGGAATACTGTCCCAAGAGCGAAGTTCAGAAATTGGAGGCTGAACTTTGGGATCTTACCATGGTTGGTTCGGGGATAGATCGATACACCGCTCATTTTCACGAACTTGCGAAGTTAGTACCCCACATGGTTACACCAGAGAGCAAACGGATCGACCGATATTTGTATGTATTAGCTCCGGAGATCCGAGGGATGGTTAAGTCAGCAAGTCCGACCACGATCCAAGCCACAGTGGCATTAGCGACTAGTTTGACCCACGATGCGGTCAGGGCAGGAACTTTGACTCAGAAAGGTGTCGGTAGTAAGAGAAGGCCAGAGAGTCAGTCAGGAAAGGCGATTGGAAGTAGTTCAAGTAGGAATAAGAAAGTAGTAGGAAATTTTGGGATGAATGCAAAGGAAGTAGGACGTTACAATGGACCCCACCCGAAGTGCAACCAATGCAATTCGCATCATGAGGGAGCCTGTCTCATTTGTGGCATATATAAGCAAAAGGGTCATTTAGCCCGGTACTGCAAGCTAGGGAAGAATGTAAAGGTGGAAGGAAGGGCATGCTATGAGTGCGGATGTCCGGATCAATTCTGGAATGTGTGCCCAAGACTAAAAAGGGGACCAATCAACAACAATGCTGGGAACAAGGCAAGGCAAGCCAATCAGGGAAACCAAGGAGGACAAGCTCGAGGACGGGCATTTGTTTTAGGAGCAGAAGAAGCACGCCGAGACCCCAATGTAGTGACAGGTACGTTCCTCCTAAACGATTATTATACATCCGTATTATTCGACACTGGTGCTGATAAGAGCTTTGTTTCGTTAGAATTTAGGCCTTTGATCAATCTAGAATCTAAGAAAATGCCGAATGCTTATATTGTTGAGGTTGCTAACGGATTTGAATTAGAGGCTAAGGATGTAATCTTAGGTTGTACCTTGAACTTAGTTGATAAGCTTTTTAGCGTTGATCTTATTCCAATTGAGTTGGGGAGTTTTGACGTAGTAATAGGCATGGATTGGTTATCTAAGAACCGAGCAGAGGTTAGTTGTTTTAAAAAGATTATCAGGTTACCCTTACAAGGCGGAGAGACCCTTGTTGTCCAAGGAGATAGAACTGGGAGAAACTTGAGGATAGTGTCTTGTATGAAGGTCCATAAGTATTTAAAGAAGAAGTACGTTGCGTTCTTGGCACATGTAGTAGAGAAGAAGTCCGAAGAGAGGCGAATCCAAGATATTCCTGTGGTGAAAGATCACCCAGAGGTGTTTCCAGACGATTTGTCTGGACTTCCCCCGCCGAGACAAGTCGAATTTCAGATTGATCTCATACCCGGAGCAGCGCCTGTAGCCAAGGCCTCATATCGCTTAGCACCTGCCGAAATGCAAGAGTTGTCGAATCAATTTCAGGAACTTCTGGATAAGGGATTCATTCGACCAAGTTCATCACCCTGGGGAGCCTCGATTCTCTTCGTCAAGAAGAAGGATGGATCGTTTCGAATGTGTATCGATTATAGGGAACTAAATAAGATAACAATCAAGAACCGATATCCTCTCCCTCGAATAGACGATTTGTTCGACCAGTTGCAGGGTGCAACTTACTTCTCAAAGATTGACCTTCGATCGGGATATCATCAGTTAAGATTCCGAGAGGAAGACATTCCTAAAACAGATTTTAGAACTCGCTATGGACACCACGAGTTTTTAGTTATGCCATTTGGATTGACGAACGCGCCAGATGTGTTTATGGATCTAATGAATAGAGTATGTAGACCATACCTTGATAAGTTTGTGATTGTATTCATCGATGATATATTGATCTATTCTCAGAGTGAGAAAGATCACGAACAGCATCTAAAAGTAATTCTAGAGCTTCTTAAGGAACATAAACTATATGCCAAATTCTCTAAGTATGAATTTTGGATTCGGGAAGTACATTTCTTAGGTCACGTAATTGGAGAAAAAGTGATTCACGTGGACCCGGCTAAAGTGGAAGCCATTCGGAAATGGGAAGCCCCAAGGACCCCAACGGAAATTCGCCAATTTCTAGGTTTGGCAGGATATTATCGGTGTTTTATCGAGAATTTCTCTAAGATCGCTAAACCTCCCACCATGTTAACCCAAAAGGATAGGGAATTCGTTTGGGGAGTTTCACAAGAAGAAGCGTTTCAACTTTTGAAGAAGAAGTTGTGCAATGCACCGAACTTAGCTTTACCGGAAGGAACGGAAAACTTTGTGGTGTATCGTGACGCATCACATCAGGGATTAGGTTGCGTATTGATGCAAAATGATAAGGTGATAGCATACGCCTCGAGACAATTAAAAGTTCATGAGAAGAACTATACCACGCACGATTTGGAACTCGGAGCTGTGGTATTCGCCCTAAAGATATGGAGGCACTATCTATATGGTACCAAGTGCACCATTTTCACAGATCACAAGAGTCTTCAACATATCTTTGATCAAAAGATGCTTAATATGAGGCAAAGAAGATGGGTAGAACTGCTCAGCGACTACGATTGTGAGATACGTTACCACCCAGGTAAGGCCAATGTGGTAGCCGATGCCCTAAGTAGGAAAGAAAGGGTAAAACCTTCACGAGTTCGAGCATTGGGAGCGCTGGTTCAAACAAGTTTGAAAACTAGGATTTTCAAAGCTCAAAACGAAGCAATAAAGTCTGAAAACCTGAAGGACGAGACCCTTCATGGTTTAGAATCGTGTTTGGAAACTAAGACTGGTGGAGTACGTTACTTTAAAGGCAAAGTATGGATCCCAAAGGCTGACAACCTGCGGGAAATGATTTTGGAGGAGGCTCATAAGTCTAAGTACTCAATTCACCCAGGAGCAGATAAGATGTACAAGGATTTAAGGGAGTACTACTGGTGGCCAGGAATGAAAAAGGATGTTGCTATATATGTAGTGAAATGCATAACTTTCTCAAAGGTCAAAGTTGTTTATCAAAAGCCATCAGGATTGTTGCAACAACCGGAGATTCCCCAGTGGAAGTGGGAGCAAATCACTATGGATTTTATAACCAAACTCCCGAGAACAGCCAAAGGGCATGACTCGATTTGGGTTATAGTAGATCGATTTACGAAGTCTGCACATTTCTTACCTATTCGGGAGGATTATAAGATGGAGAAGCTTGCTCAGATCTACATCAGGGAAATCGTCACGCGTCATGGAGTCCCAGTTTCCATTATTTCAGATAGAGATAGTCGCTTCACATCTCGGTTTTGGCAGTCACTTCAAAGAGCGTTGGGTACGCAATTGAATTTGAGCACGGCCTATCATCCTCAAACGGATGGCCAGAGTGAGCGAACCATTCAAACGTTAGAGGACATGCTTCGGGCATGCGTGCTAGATTTTGGAGGAAGTTGGGATAACCATTTGCCGTTAGTTGAATTTTCATACAACAATAGCTATGACTCTAGTATTCAGTGTGCGCCATATGAAGCTCTGTATGGACGCAAGTGCCAATCACCTCTTTGTTGGTTAGAAATCGGAGATAGACAGCTATCTAGTCTGGATATTGTCCAAGAAACCACCGACAAGATCGCAATCATCAGGGATAGGCTTAAAGCAGCTCAAGATCGTCAAAAGAGCTATGTGGAGAATCGGAGGAAGCCTTTAGAATTCCAGGTTGGAGACAGAGTCTTTTTAAAAGTATCCCCTTGGAAGGGAACAGCCCGATTTGGGAAAAGAGGAAAGTTGAGTCCATGGTATGTTGAACCATTCAAAGTTACGAAAAGATTTGGACCAGTTGCTTATAAGCTGGAGTTTCCAATAGAGTTAAGTGCTATCCACAACACGTTTCACGTGTCGAACTTGAAGAAGTGTTTAGCCGACGAAGCAGTAACCGTGCCTTTAGAAGAGGTCCAGATCAACGATAAGAAACACATCGTAGAGGAACCAATGGAGATACTCGATAGGGAAGTCAAGCGTCTTAAGCGAAGCAAAATCCCGATAGTAAAAGTCCATTGGAACACAAGGCGTGGGCCTGAGTACACTTGGGAACGAGAGGATTACATGATGCATAAGTATCCTCATCTCTTTGCTAGCAAACCTGTTAAAGCTAGTAACTCTTGAATTTCGGGACGAAATTCTTTTAACCGGGGGAGACTGTGACAACTGTCAAATTTACACCTCAGGTTAGAACCGCACTGGATATTTCAATTATTCATATCAGAGTTCGAACAGTGCAATTTTAGCAGTAAACTCGGTACAATAGGAAAATTTGAGAAATTTTGCCTAGAAACCCCTAACTTAGGAAATCATCCATAAATCTCATAAAATGCCAACTTAAGCTACAATTATATCACAAGTATATATATAATTAGCAACAAATTTTCTACAACTAAATTTTATATAAATACCTTACTTTATATAATTGTTAGGTTATTTATAATTTAAAAGAAAAATACATCTTGTTTTAAAATAAATCAAAAAGACAAGAAATGACATTTTTATTTTTGCATCACACCACCCCCCCCCCCCCCGCGTGGAGAGCCCCCCCCCCCCCCCCCCCCTCCCCTCTCTACACTCCTTATGTATTTCTTTTATGCTATTACAATTCACTTACAACACATCTCACTCTCTCTCTAAATTCTCACTAGAATTCTCTCATCTCTTTCTCTCTCCATCTTCAACCATCTTCATCCAACAACTCCAGCCCCTAAACACATCTCTTCCAAGAGATAAAAGTGTTCAAGGTAATTACAAGTGTGTTGGATGAAATCCACACACTCTCTTTTGTCAAGTTTTCATTTTCTTGCATTTTTCTTATGAATGTTCTTCACCTTCTTCTATACTTTCTTTAATCTTCTAAAAAATCATCTTTACATATCTTAATGTTTGTAGATTCACCTCCATAACACTTGATTGTTATTAAAAAGGTGGTGAATCCAAAATCAAACCCATGTTAAGATCAAAGATGAACTTTTAAACACGTGCATGTAGTTTTCTTGAAAAATCCATATCTTTTGGTTCAAAAGTTTCATGAGTAGGTCTTTGAATCCACTAAAAACATGTTTAAACCAACATGCATAAGCTAAAAATACACAATTTTAAGATTCATGATGAAGTTCTTGGCATAAACACCAACATTCTTCAAAAAGAACCATTTTCAAGATTTTATAAAAGATGAGATGATGGGTAACTTGCATGTAGTTTAAATGGCTAAAAATCAAGTTTTAGAACTGAAAATAATTGTATGGGGATGAGTCAAATCGGATTGCATGCAAAAAGGAATAAGAGTTTTGGGTAAAAAGTTAAGAGAATGCACATGCATATTTAACAGCTTGCTGTCAGATTCCACACCCCTCTTCAAAGGGTCATATCTCACTCAATAAAACTCCAAATTGAGTAATTCTTTTTCTGGAAATTATTTTCATGTGTTAGGATTCAAACCCAAGTGGTTTCACTTAAAAACTCAAAGATTACGTGTACCAAACAGGTTTCTCAAAAACAGTGCGCAAACAGCAAAGTTTTCTGTCGTGTATTACGTCAAGTATTATTTCATGTACTTAAACACTTCTAAAAATTATGAAACTTATGCCAAAAGTTTCCTAACTCATTAAACCGCTTGTACATAGAATATCTTGACCTAACTATACCTGGAGGTTACCCAAAAGTGGACACAAAGTGACACCAAAATCTGGACAGGAAAGGACAAATGTCTTACTATAATTGAAGACTAACTTCTAATCCCATTTCATCATTTTATGATGAAATTGTGGAATATATATGTATATCTTATATTTATATATTTATGCATTTTATTTACTCTTGATTCCATTTCATCATTTTATGATGAAATTGTGGAGTATACATATATATAACATATCTATATATACTTATGCATTTTATATATTCTTGATCCCATTTCATCATTTTATGATGAAATTGTGGAATATATATATATATACTATACATTTATATTTATGCACTTTAAATACTTTGTCTTTTCATTCAAAACCCCTATTTATCGTTCTTACGATAAAATTTCGGTTTATATATATATATATATATATATATATATATATATATATATATATATATATATGTACTATATATATATACATTCTTTAAACCCTTTTCGTTACTTATTACGACGAAATTGCAGTAACTTTAATCTAACAAGAACGAAGTATATATATGTTACAATTACAAAATTTGATAACTCCATACGATTTATAATAATTAAATCACAATAAAGGCATTTTATGACGATTTGGATAGTTAGTACCGAATCTTCGAGATCGAAAACTCACTAGTGACCTTACGTTCATAGGTTTGAAGTAGGATCGTCTCGAAGTAATTGTGAGAGATTCCCGGATTCTATCGCTTATCAAGTGAGTTATCACAGCCCCTTTTTCAATATTTTACATATTTTGGGGTGAAAAGCATGTCGTTACTACAACTATTTTACGCACCGGTTATCTCGTTTTTTTGGAAATACGAAACTTGCTATACTTGTTTATGCTCTATGGTATCTATGTTTTCGCAAATGTTGTAAGTTTGAGTTTTCTTTTGCTATCGTTCAAAAGTCCCCGTTTATTTTTACGTTACCCGTTTAACTCATGTATTGAGCCGTTGGTAATTATGGATAACGTTATTTGGTTGACACCCCACTCACAAGTAGCGTTTGTTTGAGTGCATAATTATTGTTTGTATTTACGCATTGTTGGCGATAGAACATGCGGTGGGGCGATTCTGTCGGTATAGGTCGGGTAACGGGCTCATAACTTAAACATTTTACATACGATTACCTTGAGCAAGTTTTTTTATATCCGGTTGATTTATCCCTTGTGCGGATTGGAACTATTTTCTATGACAACATTGTTGAACTCGTTAAACCTGTGATCTCACCAACTAGTGCATTAGTTGACCTCTCATTTACATGCTTTTCAGGTGAGCGTCCTTAAGGTTGGGACTTAGGAAGGCTACACGTGATGAAGCTTTCTTTTCTATCTTTTATTTATGTTCATTTCCCTTTCGTAAAAACGATTGTAAAAGACAAGGTTTTAACCTTTTGAATGTATTTTGATGGTTGATGTGATCTTGTAACTTTTGCTATGAAACTTGAGCTGCACATCCCGTGTTTCCGCTTTAGCGGGGTGTGACACGGTTCCTTGTTTGTTTTATACTTAATGAATTTCATGGTTTGTATTATATTTACCCACGACATGTGTAAACCAAAACAGCGCACGAGTTCAACAGAAGAGCAAAACTTCATTCATAGAATATATAATTACATATAAATAACTCGACCACCAACGGTCGAATACTCAAAAACAAAGATAAAAATTCTCTAAAGATTAGAAGGAGCGTCGGCAGCATCCTTGCCCGAAGCATCACCGTGGAGGCCCTCGGGCACAACCTCTTCTTCCTCGACCTCTTTCTCATCGTCAGAGTCGAGATCTTTCTCAGACCCGACTTTGGTCAGGAAAAAGGCTAGCTCCTCAGTCGCAGACGCGAGGGGATTCTTCCCCGACAGATGTTGGCGCATGATCGCCGCCCGAGCTGTTAAGCGAGCGAGAGCAAAGGTCGACGCAGCCTCTTCCTTTAGCTCCCTCACCTCCTTCTCCAAGTCCGCCGCCTTAGACTTGGATTCCTCGACCTCTTTCTCTTTCATGTCTAAGGACGCCTGCCTCCTGTCCAGCTCCTCTCTCTGGTCGGCGATCATATAGCAGGATTGCTTCAAACGAAAGTTTACGTCGTCCCTCGCACGTACGACGGCTTCTAGCTCATCCAGAGCATCGTCGAGTCGTGCCGACATGTCCTCGGCACGCGCCAAAGCGGACTTCTCCCTCGCCAGTGCCGCATCCTCCCTCTTGAGGGCCGAAGACACTAGACCCTCAATCTTCGTCGTCTCGGCATGCAGGGTCAAATAAGACTGAAACGTCTGAAACATATAAAAACTCGTTAGTAAAATACACGACAAAGACAACGACAACGACAAACGAAAATCAAAGTCTTGAAAGATTGACTTACCATAAACGCCAGACCGGCGATATAAGACCCCGCGCTCTCCATAGAGACCCCGTTAAAGCGCTCCCTGAAAGAGGAGCTGAAACTTATCCAAGTGGGGGAACAAGCTCGTCCCGTCCAGGACATTCTCAACCATGAAATCCGATGGCAACGTAATGTTTACCGTCGTTTCTTCCTTCTCACCCTCTCCCGTCTGCGCGCCCTTACCCTTGTCGGCCGTCGAGGTGCCTGACGTGGCAGTAGGAGACACCGTCGATTGCGCCGGATGCGCAGGATCGACAGATGTCACGGCGATCGTGTCGGAAGCCTCCTCGACAGATGCGGTCGATGCCTTCGCCTTCTCAGGCGAGACGACTCTCGATGAGCCGCCCGTCTTCAAAGATGGTTCCTTCAGAATGGACGTCCTCATCCTCTTGGGGACTCCCGACCCAGCTGTCGGGGCCTCCTTTCTCTTTAATACCCCAGACCCAGTAGTCGGGGTATCCTTCCTCCTTTCCCTCGCCTTGCGAGCTAATTCGGCTTGAGCCGCCCTTTTGGCCATCGCAGACGACACCTTCGGCTGGGATTGCAGAGATTCTCCTGTGGAACAAAGAAGAAAGAACCATTAAAACACTGAAGCAAGAGAAGGAATATGTTGAAGCAGAATAAGATACACTTACCGGTCATCTCAACCTCTATCGACTCCTCCTCTCTCTCTTCTTCCTCAGTCTCCTCCTCCTCTTCTTTCTACTCTTCTTCTTTCTCTCTCTCCTCTCGACCCGACTGTAGCCTATCGCTCAAGAAAACCACGTCGTCGTCTTCGTCTATCAGATGAAGTGTGACGAACGATCGATCGTCGACGCTAAGTTCCAAGAATTTCTCGATTTTGGTCTTGGAATCGTCGTTAGGCTTCACCTTGTCGAAATTGATATCTTAAAATACAGAGGAGAAAGATTAGTTGAAAAGAAAAACGATAAACACAGTAAAGACGCTCGATAATAGCCAAAACACACCCGCCATGTTCCAGTCGGACCTGATCCAGTCGCTGTCGGAATCCAGTGTCGCTACCCGCACAAAAACGTACTTGGTCTTCCATTTACGGTCGTTGACCGCAGTTTTTAGGACCAAGGTACGATCGCCCTTATGCTTGGAGAACAGACTGTAGCGACGGTAGGTATCCTTCTTGACCTGGTAAGCCGTCAGCAGGTCCTTTACGTTCATCGGCGAATCCCAGTTCGAAGTGAGTCGCTCGATAACCTGGATGACACGCCAGAATTGGGGCATCAGTTGCCCCGGTGAGAGGTCGAACTCGCACATAAACGCCTTGGCTAGAGGCGAATATGGTCATTGGAATCCTATCTTGAATGGGTACTCGTATATCACGACGTACCCCTCCGGACACATCTCCGGTCGTACCTGACCAGCCTTGCTCACTGTAATTCCTGCAGGGATCTTCGCTAATTTTCTAAAGTCATCAAGATCGTCTTGATCTCGAATCGTACTTTTGGGTTCAGTCGACATCGCTAACCCTGCTAATAAAGTTTATCGGTCTGAAAAAGCCCCAAATGTCCCAGTTCTTCCTAGGCTTCCTAGCTATCGACTTACGACGCATACAAAGACCGAGAATCGTACCTTATATAGGCGCTAGAAACCTCGAAATTTCTAACTTGGTCAAAGATTCTTGCAGGTTTGGAAAGTATCGAACGAAGAGCACCAAGAAATCGGAAGAAAATCTCTCTGAAAAACTCTCTGAAATCGTAAGAGGGAAAAGATCCGTCAAGGGTCGCTATTGGTGGAAACGATCGTGTCAGATCGGGCCTCTCGATGGTCGACACGTGCCTTGCCTTTTCGAATACTCAACAGATCGTCGACAGCTGGCGCTCACAGCTGTTAAGCACGATCGCGCGTCAGCGTGACGTCACGACCTTATCACCTTTTCGACTTCCTCTTTAGTTGGAATTGGACCGACCCAGTTCTAAGGCAACCAAAAAGATTTTTTGACACGTGTCATGACCTTAGACATTCGACTAGCAAAATTTAAAAACTTTTGAAATTTGAATTTGCCATTCCACTTTTTAAATTTTGGGGGCAAACTGTTTGGGAAAAAATTCACCAGTCTCGACCACGACCCAAACACTGCGAACATTTACTCACAATAAAGTCAAAAGCATGAAAATTTTATCTTTTTAACCAGAGTTGAGATCGAAAGTTGCTCTCGACCTCGACCGTCGTGACATACCCCTCGAACTCGACCTCGACCGACTAACATATAATATTTATGTTATGTTTTTTGTCATTCAATGCAGGGTCAATGTCATTTATGGCCAACGGACGTAACCGACAGAAGCAATTATGAGCATTAACAACAGCGACCGTTGCTACCGTTACTCCTACAATCATGATGGTCAATTAAAGCTACGAAGACTATAAACACGAAGATCACAGTCCCATTTACAGACATCAGCTTTACGAAGAACACTCGAAGCAAAGAAATCTCTCTCAACGTTTGCTCTCGACGCATGACTCCTACGCTCGACGCATAGTTTATACACACGACGCACTCGTTTTTACATTCGAAACACTTGCTACTTAACATTTAAAGTATTTCCTTTCATCTGTATTGTAATCTTTGTACGATCGACACCCGAAACATAAGGATATCGCCCCTGTTTGGCGACCATAGTGCAGCGACAACCCCCAAAAGTCGTCCGCGAGTTTTTTTCTCATTAAGGTTTTTCCCACGTCACCAAAATTCTTTGTCTCATTTACATTTCTGTCTTTGTCGTACGCTTTGTCAAAAGATTCCCATTCTTTAGTTGTTAAGCTCCACAATCAACCTTAAGTTATCCTTCTGGACGATTTTTGGCATTAACAATCGGTGTTGAGTTAGATAGCCTTTGGTTGTAAGGATCTAGATTTCGAGGACGAAATCATTCTAAGGTTGGGAGGATTGTAACACCCCGAAAAATGAAAAACTGAATTTCGGACTTGTGAACGTCCGCATGGGGGCAGGGTCGGACGTCCGCGTTAGCGCGGAAGTCCGTGGGCCGTCCGCGGAAGCAACAGAGAAAAATGGGGATTCGGACAGGTCAAGGTCGGACGTCCGCATGGGCTTGCAGTCGGACGTCCGCGACATGTCTGATGAGATATTTTGGTTGTTTTAAGACCTTTCTCTCTCTCTTCCCTCATTTCATTTTCCAAACCCACAACTCAATTTCTCTCTCTCTCTAAACCGATTTTATCTCAAGAAAACCCTAAATCCTTCCTCCTCTTCTTCATCTTCTCCACTCAAATCAAACCCATTTCCTCCATTGATGAAGATATGGAAGCTTGAAGCTTTTGTGGGAGATTAGAAGCCTTGCTCTAAGGATTCAAGTGATGAAGGTAATCTCACTCTCTACCAAAAGATAGATTGTGGTTGTTTTCACCTTCTCTTCCATTTTGGGGTATATTTTGGGTGATTTTGGTTGTGCTTTATTGATGTGATCTTCTCCTTTTCATCTATGAAATTAGGGTTTTAGTATAAGTTGGGATTTTGATGTAAAATGCTTGGGGAATGGTTCTACATGTTTGGATCTGAGATTTATGGTTGGAAACGTTTGGATCTAGGTTTTTGGAAGATTTGGCTTGAGGATTCAAGTTTCTTCAAAGGAGCTTACGTTTGGGGAAAATCTAGATTTAGCCGAAATCTAGCAAGGTGAATTCAAGTTGATTTGTGAAAACGTTGTACATGCCAAAAATGTTATTTTCTAAGTATTTGTGTGTTTTACTTGAAATTATCAATTGTTGAGTTATTTGATGAGTTTAACCCTTTTGAAGTGTTTAACTTTATAAATTTTGTAAAACACCCATATTTGGGATTTTGGGATATTTTGATATGTAGAAATCATAAATATGTCCTTAAATGATTTATTGCACAATTAGAGCTTATTCAATGGTTTAATCATGTTGGTGTAACTGATTTTCATAAACCATTTGGGAAAATACACGTTTTCGTGTCATGAGTCGTTTTGAGAGTTATAAGAGTATGAGCCCATTTTGGGGAACCCATTTGTGTTAATCCGTGACGAGTTTTGGGTTAATGATGATTTTGTGGTATATGTTTACCTAAACAATGTTTAAATGCATTTCATCTTCTGAGGACCGTTATTTATGGGTCTAATGGGTTTTGAGCATTTTGCTCGGTTTTAACTTTAAGGAAGTTTTGGGGACATTTTGTCCGGTTTTGATGGCTCAATGTGGATGTAACACCCTCAAATCTGGAACGAGCAACTAACTTTAATATTAATAAAATAACCAAAAGGAGGATAAAATCATTTCTACATATCATCCCTGAAAATACCCCAGATTTTAAACATCATAATTTCCACAATTAATAACTGAAGACGGGCGTTACTTAACACAACACAAGTTGCTAATCCCAAGTAAGTGCAGAAGACTTCACTAATCCAAATCACCTCTCGTGCACCCTACTAGCACTCGCCACTTCACAGTGTAGCTAAAGCTACTCCCAACTTGAGCCTGTTGCACATGCCGACAAATAAAAAGGGTTAGGCTAACTCCTAGTGAGTTCAACAGTTTTATCATGACCATGTAAATTCATAAATCGAAAGAGACGTAGTTTAAGTCATGAGTTCAAAAGAATTTACTTTAGATGCAAATCGCCCATTTTTCAACTCACACAAATCCTGTGCTGAAAACTTTAATATAACATGATTCCCAAAATGACTTGCATTAAATATAAAGACAATCGGATTTCCAAGAATATGTATTTTAGACGATGGCAATGCCACATAAAACATTTCTTTGCGATGTAAGCTCGAACCCAAAACTCACCCAAGATGTGAATAAACATTAAATTCCCAAATGGTATAAACGTGAATAAAACTCCATTATTCAAAACATCCCAACCAGGATTAAACATAATACATTGCCCATAAATCATGGAAAATAATCCGTTTAGATATATAATTATGTCACCGAAAACATGGATAAAAGTGACTACCCAAAACCACACCATTCGGCGACGGGGGAGACCCGCTCTGATACCACTTGTTGGTCCCGAAGGGCTATACAAGTTTGTAGAAGGGGGGGTTGAATACAAACACACAGATTTTACTTTTCTAAATTGTTTATTGATAAATCATTAACAATTTATAGCTTGTTGCGGAAACAAGATTAAGGATAAACCTAAATCTAAACAAGTTGGAACACTAAGTTTCTTGCACTAAGAAAGAGAAGGAAATTACAAATAATAACCTATCTCAAAGATAAGAAGGATGAACTTGTCCAGAGTTAGCAAGTTACTTCAAAATGAAGTGAGTTCATCTTCTTATATACTGCATGCATTTAATGCAATTCAGTTTACACTTTACACGTGGCAGCAGCTGATTGGTGGCATGTCATTGACCTTTGTTGACAACCTTAGTAGCCGCATGTTTGAACAGTGTAGTATCAGAGTGGTTGTACTATTTCAGACAATAAGGAGGTTCTATTCTGACATATCGTACGGAGTCGTGCAAGGGTGGTTAAGACAAAAATACTTTGTACGGAGGACTTCATGATCAGCTTTTCGTTGATTCAGCGATCTATCATTCTTTATCAGCGAATGATAGAATTCAGCGATAGCCAAAGTCCTGTACTTGATACTTCACGTTGAGTGGACAAATCTGAGTCTTCGCTGATCTGTATCAGTTCATTAGGAGACTTGTCGCTGGCTCTTGAGCTTGATCTTCGACTTCAGTGTAGAACCTATGTTAACATGAAACTTGTATTCAGAGATCATAAGTAAACAACTAACTTATCAGCGATCACCATAAGTACTGAACAGACTCAGAATATTATGGTGAACAGTTTTGCTGAATGTTTAATCTAAAGAGTGAGAGTTCCTATCAGCGGTACTGGAAGATCTTAGTACTTATCAGCGATAATGAAACTCTGATACATATTATTTACTTACAATTTTCACTAAGTATATAAGAGAGGGTCATTATCAAATCACTGAGGGTTTGGATCAACAATCTCCCCCTATTTGATTATGACATAGCAACAGAGAAAATTGCTATTTAATGAAAACATAAGGATAAAAAGAACTCATAAAATATTTGTCCCTTTTGTTGTTTTCTGGGATCTTTTATGTACTGATGGAGTAAACTACGTTCACTGAAATTTTTCTTTAAACTTTGTAAAGATTACAGAGGGAAGTGGAAAAACTACAAGTACAAAAGATGTAGACAGATAAGGATAGAAAGAATTACAAGGCGATCCTATCCGTCAAAAGGTTCTTCCTTAATGAGTTGTTCATCAAGGGTCATTGATGTGGGAATCATCCAGTCAGGGACATCTACTCCTTGATTCTTTTTCTTCAGAACTTCTTCAAAAGTCAAGGGCTTCAGGTGTCTAGCTTTGATGCCGCGTCTGACTTCACACCAGTATATGAGATCTCTGAGTTGTTCGATGGGAGCGATGTGGAGCTCAGAGATACGTTGAAAGTGATGGTTTCCATCGTAGTCTAGAAAGAATATAACATACGGATCACTTACAACTGTGCCAGGAATGAAAGTTTCTCCAGGTGGTAGGGAGGTGTCAAGCGCTGAGAGATCAGCATCAGGGCCAAGAACTTCAGCACGAGATAAACCAATACCTGTTTCATTCCGTATAGGAGGACCTGAGTCTGAGACTTTCTTTTCCTTAGCAGAGACTTTTCTTTGTTGAGGAGGTAGAGTTGAGGGAGGAATATCCACAGCAGAAGAAAGCAGGTCGATCTGTTTGTTTAAGATCTTCTCGACATGGCTTTTGAACTTTGAGCGCAATCCCTGAATGGCTAATTTCGTTTCTAACCATTCAGAGAGACCAAACTTTTCTAAGGTAGCAGCATAGAAGGTTTGCTTGGTCTTGTCTTCTCTGTAGACATCCACTTCAACGACAGGAACGTCGGCGTACAGTCTTCCTCTGCTGTTTACTTTGATGATTTTGGATGGTCTAGATCGATAGGTCAACATTTGTTTAGCCCATTCCAAAGTCGTATCAGAGACCTTAGTCTTTTCTCTAACGATCTTTTGAGCATCATCCCATAGCTGACGTTGAACATCAATGGGAGCTCTTTTCAGCTTGGGGTCTTTTACTGATCGTTGAGTAAGTTGGATGGTGTATTCTCTGTCTTTTTCTTCAGCTTCCTTTCTTTCGGAGATTAGGCGTTCAGCTCTGAGGTGTTCCTTGTATTCCTTTTGGGAAATTCTGAATTTTGGAGGAACGAAAGGAAGTTGATCACGCTTCAGGATGATTCGCTGATCTTCGAGTCTCTTGATCATTGAATCTCTCTTTTCTTGATCCTCTTCACTTAGCTTTTGAGGAGCCAAGGAAGGTCTGTTTTTGTGAGAGAGAGTCTGTTCTTCAGGTTCATCAGTCTCAGAGATCAAATCTAAGACTGGGATTATTTCTTCAGCGTTGGGAGCTGGTATTATTGATGAAGAAGTCGCAGTTGTAGGAACTTCAGCGATATCCTCAAACAGGGGAGAGGACTAGCTGAAACACAGCGATCTTACAAGTAAGAACATGGGTAGAACAGAGATGGAAAGAATGGGATAGTGTATAGAGGTTTGTGGAAGTAGAGGATGGTTCATCATCAGACAAGTCGATGGCTTCTTCATCTTCAGCTTCCGACTCAGTTTCTTCAGCTTCTTCTTCGAGTTGCTCCCCTCAGATACAGAGGCGAGTTTCTCGGTTCCCATAGGGTGTTCATCTCCCTGAGGTCCAGCGACTGTTTCTTCGATTGTCTTCTCACCTTCTTCAGTAAAGGTGAGGTCTTCAGTCTTCTCTCCCCTGATAGATTCATCATGGGAAAGGTCTTCAGCGCTCTTGGAAAGGTCTTCAGCGCTCTTCTCCCCCTCTTTATCATGATGAGTTGGGGAGGAATGTGACGACTCAGCAGCTGTGGGTTTCTCCCTGTCTTCTTGGACAGGGACCCCCACATAAGTCTCGATCGTTGATATTCGGGTTTGAAGAGCAGAAATACCAGGATTGATCTTCACGAGTTCAGCACGATCCGCCGTAGTAAAAGATGGAGGTACAGGGGCAGGTGCAGGGGCGGTCGTGTTGGTCAGGATCTGCTGCAACAAAGTGTTCATAGAAGTGATGTCATTCTTCATCATATTTACATCAGTCTTCACAGAACTTATGTCAGTCTTGACGGAGTTGACATCAGTCTTTACAGCAGACATGTCACCTTCGAGTTTACCAACCGATGTCTTCAGCGTTGTGACTTCGCTGGACATGGTGTCAACTGATTTCTTGATGGCAAGGTAGTCTGTGTAGATATCAGAGAGAACTTTGGCAAAATCGGTGAGTGATTTATCAACCTTCTCCAAGTCAGCTTTGGAGGCATTCTTTTCGACGACAGTTGTCAGCTTTGTAAGATTCTCTCCAGCGTTTGTTACAGCTGAAGAGTTGCCGGAAAGAGTAGATGTGAGACCTGTCAGCGTCGTCTCTATTGTCTTCAGAGAGGCGTTGATGTCTCTCAGATTAGGACTTGTAACATATAAAAACTTGTGAACAGAGGAAAGCTCAGAAGTTTAGGGTTTAGTAACAGTGTATAGGGATTGGTGTATACCTGCAGGAGGATTGGTGAATTCATCAAAATCTCGGGTTCCTGAGAAAAGTTCCATATCGTCAGCGAGAGTGCTTGGACGTATGGTCATCTCTGCAGGTCCTATGCCCATCACTCCTTGAAGAGTATTTTCTTTAGCTTCTGGAGGAATGACAGGTGCTTCAGTGATAACTGGAGTAGAGTCCAAATGAGTAGAGGGAGAAGCGAAGGATAAGAATGGAGGTTCGGTGCGGAGTTCAGCGTTGGATTCGCTGAGAATCACTTCGTCAGTCTTTTGAGAGACTGAAGGAGGTTGGGTAGATTCCAAGTTTGTAACCTCGGCGTTTAGAGATGCTGAAGTTGGGATAGAACGGGTGGCTTGTTCAGCTGTGGCAGAGCGTACCACTGAACTTTCCTTCAGCCCAACAGGAGGAGCTGAGGAGTCTTTAGCAATAGATTGCTGGGGTTGCTCCTTGGTTTTCTTAGTTCTTTTGGAACCAAGTTGGGTGTCAGAATGTTTCCTTTTTAGAGAAGGAATGGAGGTTGCAGCTGGGGTATCAGTGGTGGGTTTGTCCGCTGAAGGAGCTGCATAAGTAGAAGAAGTATGAGGATTGAGAAGAGTCAAGAGTGTAGAAAGACGTACCTCATTCGCCACTGGCTTGAAGTCGAGTATCTTAGGGCCAACCTGAGAAAGTTTCAGGTCACCCTCTTGAGGATAGCTGTCCTTCAGGCCTTTTTGGAATACGGCGCTGATGAAACGAGGATAAGGAACCCATGGAGATCTGTCAGCGACGGAGTCCACTCGGAGTACCAGGTCATCATAGATAATCGATGCCCAGTCTATGTTTAGACCTTTCAGCAGTGCTAATCTCATTGCTTGTTGAGGCTATGCGGCTTGGTCAGAGGAGCCGGTCTTGGCAGTCATGCAGCTGATTAAATGAGCGAAGATGAAATTCATCTCGCTGGGCATTTTAGACTTCTTGATGAGGGTTAGCTTCTTCTCGGGCTTCTTGTCCCTTCCAGTTTCCCATACATAGCCCATTGCATCGAAGAATGCAATGATGGCTTCCCTGTCTGAGTTTTTCTTGTGATCGGGGAGGGGAACAAAAGGTTTTTCTTTGGTTGCGATGGGAAGGCTGAGGGCTTTGCGAATGATGGCAGGTGTTATCTTCATGGTGCCATATTCAGTATCGCAGAGGATGCAGTCAATTGTTTTGGATGGGTCTTTGGCTGATGGTAGCTGAGAGTGTCTGGCAGAGTACCTGAATTGGGATAGCAAGAGCTTATGTGCAGGAGGTGTTATGGTCAGGGCTGTGGAGATGGAACAGTTCTTCAGGAAGTTCACAGCATCATCTAGATGTGTGACTTGCTTTCGAGGAGGAAACTCGAGAAGCGTATAGAGGTTATTTACCTTGGTCTAATCCAGTTTGTCAAGAGAGAACTTGACCTGAGGAGCCTTGAGGATGTCCAATTCCTCAGCAGCAGTGTTCTCAGCGGTGGTGTTCGTGGGAATGTCAGAAGATGCCATTTTCTGTATTAACAATTCAACCAAAGATTAACAAATAAGAATAATCTTAATGTGGAAAGGTTTTCCAATAAGATAGTTCGAATTTTGTCCATTTCATTCAGACAAAATGTATTAATGAAGATTAGAATTTTTCTTGTTTTTGAAAAACGAAATGCAAACCCAATAAAAGTCTTGTTTTCCAGTTTCTTTTAAAGATTGGGATTCTGGAAAAACGAATGAAGAACAAGTTTTAAGATTAAGCGTTGTAAACTTGAAGAACAACCATAAAAGGTTGTGTTCATAAAACCATGAAAGAAATGATTTCATTTTAAAAAGTTCTTTTGTTTGATCTTGTGAAAACAAAGAGAAGATCATTAACAAGTTTTGAAGAAACAGGTAAAATAGAAGAATTATTAACCTGGTTTGTTGAAGAAGATGAATGTTCTTGAAAAATTCGAGAGCACAAATGCAACAGTAAATTTTTTTATCTTAGCTTGGAGAAGAAGTTCGCGTAAAAGAAAAATATAAACCCAGAATGAGTTTATATAGAGATTAGAGAGATAGAGAAAATCTTGAGCGGGAAAAGATTTTCATCATGACACAGACATGTGTTTGCATTTGATTGGCGAGTAAACGAAACGTGCAAACGTGTGTCAGAAAGAAGAACGTGTCGGGGCTTATCCGTTGCAATGACGTCACAACTGTCCTTTCATATTCATAGATGTCTCTGAGGTTTTGAAAAACTCAGGGACACTTTTGAAAACATGAAGCACTGAATAGAAATATCAGTGATTGTTTTAGAAATTTCAAAGTATCGCTGATAAGGAAGAGATATTCAGCGATGTAATTTATTTTGAAATCTTGCATTTACATGCGATTGTCAGATAGAGAAACATACCTTGATATCAGCGAATCATGTTTATTCAGAGAGAAGGATGATGGAATGGGTTATACAAGCTGATTTTATTCTATTGCTGATCAAATGTGAATCGCTGAAGATTTTATTCTTCAAAGTTCAGCATTCCAAGCTCGCTGATGAGAAAGTTGAACCTTGTCTCATCAAGAGGTTTGGTGAACAGATCAGCTAACTGATAATCAGTTGGGATAAAGTGAAGTTCTATATCACCATTCATCACATGATCTCTGATAAAGTGATACCTGATTTCGATGTGTTTTGTCTTTGAATGTAGCACTGGATTATTGGCTATAGCGATGGCACTTGTGCTGTCGCAATAGATTGGAATATTTGAGAGCTGAAGGTCATAGTCCAGTAGTTGATTTCTCATACACAAGACCTGAGAACAACAGCTTCCAGCGGCTACATACTCAGCTTCAGCTGTGGAGGTGGACACTGAGTTTTGCTTTTTACTTGTCCAACTTACCAGCTTTCCACCCAGGAGCTGACATCCTCCTGTGGTTCTTTTCCTATCCATTCTGCAACCTGCAAAATCACTATCTGAATAGGCGATTAAATCGAATCCTGAGTCTTTGGGATACCAAAGACCTAGATTCGCTGTACCCTTAAGATATCGAAAAATTCGCTTTACAGCTTTCATATGAGATATATTAGGTTCAGCTTGATATCGTGCACACAAGCATGTTGCAAACATAATATCGGGTCGGCTAGCTGTAAGATACAACAGTGAGCCGATCATCCCACGGTACAGCGTGACATTAACAGGAATACCCTTAGTATCCTTATCAAGTGTCAGCGGTGGTGCCATAGGGGTTTTCATAGCTGAACTTTCAGTTAGGTCGAATTTCTTCAGCATATCTTTAACATACTTTCCCTGATTAATGAAAGTTCCTTTTTCATTTTTCTTTATCTGAAGACCAAGGAAATATGTTAGTTCGCCCATCATGCTCATCTTATACTCATCTTTCATTCTATCAGCGAAATGAGTACAAAGATCAGGGTTAGTAGAGCCAAATATAATGTCATTAACATATATCTGAACAAGAATGATATGACCTTTTACTTTCCTGAAAAATAGAGTTTTGTCGATTTTACCTCGCTCAAATTGTTCAATATGGAGATAAGTAGAAAGAGTGTCATACCATGCACGTGGAGCTTGCTTTAAGCCATAAAGTGCCTTTTCCAGTTTATAAACATAACCTGGATGCTTAGGATCTGAGAATCCTGGAGGTTGTTCCACCTAGACTTCTTCATTCAGCTTTCCATTTAGAAACGCTGACTTAACATCCATCTGATATACTTTGAAGTCTTTGTGTACAGCATATGCTAAGAATAGACTAATAGATTCTAGTCTTGCTACAGGAGAAAATGTTTCGTCATAATCTATGCCTTCCTCTTGTCTGTATCCCAGAGCAACAAGACGAGCCTTGTTGGGGTTACAGTTCCATGTTCGTCCAACTTGTTTCGATAGACCCATTTAGTGCCTATCACTGTTTTGTCAGTTGGTCTTCGAACAAGTTTCCAAAATTTGTTTCTTTCGAATTCAGTCAGCTCTTCTTGCATGGCGCTGACCCAGTTTGGATCTTTGAGGGCATCATCTACTTTCTTTGGTTCAGTTAGAGAAATAAAATTAACAAATAAACAAATATTACCTGCACTTCGTCGAGTCTGAATACCGGCGTTTGGATCACCAAGAATTTGATCAATTGGGTGATTTACAGTCCATCGCTGAGCCAGGGCGTGAGACGCTGACTCAACCTGAACTGGAGGAGCTGAAGATAAAGCTTCAGCGACGTCTGGAGTATCAGCCAAGAGAGGAATGGATGCAGTTGTCATTATATTCACTGATTGCTGAGAAGTAGATGGAATGTCTGAGACATTGGGTTCAGAAGCAGGTATAGTGTTTATGGGAACAGCTGAGACCCATGAAGTTTCAGCTTCACTATTCTGCATATTTGGAATGATAGTAGGACCATCATCTTCAACTGTATGAGCACGAGGAGTGGGAATATCTTCTGAATCACCAAGATGAGAAAACATCCATTGATTCAGTTCTTCAGTATCAGCGTTCGGTTTAGAGTTCGTTGAACGGGATTCGTCAAACGTGACGTGAATTATTTCTTCAACAGTTTGTCTTCTTCGATTGAAGACTCTGAAGGCTTTGGAGACTGAGGAGTATCCAAGAAAGATTCCATCATCAGCCTTAGGATCAAACTTTCCAAGGGCATCTCTGTTGTTCAGTATGAAACACTGACATCCAAAGATGTGAAGAAAGTTGATTGAAGGCTTTCTCCCATAAAAAAGTTCATAGGCTGTTTTATTGAATCTTTTAACTATCAGCGGCCTGTTTTGCGTAACACAAGCGGTGTTGACAGCTTCTGCCCAAAACTGAGTAGGCAGGTGAGAATCGCTGAGCATTGAACGTGCAACTTCAATAATTGTTCTATTTCTTCTTTCAGCGACTCCATTTTGTTACGGTGTTCTCACTGTGAGAAATACCCTTACTCTCAAAGAAGGAATCAAGAGAACTGTTTTTGAATTCAGTTCCATGATCACTCCTTATTGAGCGAACGGTCAAATTGTTCAGGGTTTCCATCTTCCGAACAAAGGTGATGAGTTCTTCAGGGGTGTCACTCTTGGAACGGAGAAACATAACCCATGTATAACGAGAGAATTCATCAACTATGACCAGTGTATATTTCTTTCCAGCGATGGATTGTTTGTTAACAGGGCCAAACAAATCCATATGGAGTAGTTGTAGAGGAGATGACACTGAGAAAACTTGCTTTGACTTAAAGCTTGCTTTGGTCTGCTTCCCTTTCTCACACGCTGAACATAAAGACCCTTTTGCGTACGAGTGTTGAGGTAAACCAGTGACTAACTCTTTTGAAGAAAGAGTGTTCAGTGTCTTGAAATTCAGATGAGAGAGCCTCTTATGCGCCATAGCCAGTTGACATCAGATGAGGCTTTTGAGAAGAAACAGGAGTTCTCAGTGGTGGTTGAGTCCATGTTTATTTCATAAACATTTTCCAAACGATAACCGCTGAGAGCTATCTTCTCCTTTTTGTCAGTGACAAAGCAGGATTCCTTAGTAAAGATTACTTTATTATCCTTGTCGCAAAGCTGACTGATGCTTAAAAGATTATGCTTCAGCCCTTCAACATATGCGACTCTTCTGAAGGTGGTTGTACCATTAGAGAGTACACCAAACCCTCGGGTATGTCCTTTTCCATTTCCACCGAAAGTCACAGAGGGACCCTTCTCTTCCTTGTATTCAGCGAGCAGGCTTTTCTTTCAAGTCATGTGTCTAGAGCATCCGCTATCGAGATACCAGATACCCTTCTTAACCTGCATCATAAAGGAATATTAGTTTTTCTTAGGAACCCACTTAACCATGTGTACACGTTTGTCAGTGGAAGTGGTTGGAATGGAAGGTTCAGCAATCTTCGCAGCATTTGAAGATTCAGCTTTGTCAGTCTTCACTTTGGTTAATTTCTTAACCTCAGTGGTCTTCTTTGCCTTGGGGGTAATCTTCACCTTAGCTATCTTTTCAGCTTTGGTGGCTGAGGGACACTTACGAGCAATATGATCAGTAAGTCCACAGTGATAACATTTCCTATAACTAAAAGTAGTTCTAGGACTATTTGAATGCTGAGCTTTCGATTTAGAATTTGAAGGACCAGCACCAAATAAGCTTTTGGCTTTCGAAATGGGAGGAACGTTTAGTTCTTCAGATTTCTTACCAAGGACATCCACTCTGAGTCTAGGAGTAGATCGTTGAATAGACCCACGCTGAGTAGATCCAGAGATCTGATTCCTTGATCCAGAGGAATAAATCACTAAAGCTTTAGAAGCATTCAGCTTTGGTACTAAAGTACCCTTCTGAGGATTTTGGTTAAAAGCAATTCCTTTACCTTTATCTTTAAAGACAGAGGTAGGTTTTGGATAAACCATTTTTTCTTTACCTTTTGAAGAGGTAGAAATTTCCTCAGGGATAGTTGGTCTGGACGAGGAACACTGAGAGGATGAAGTATCAGTGACTGAGGATACGAAAGTTCCAAATAAGAGCATGGAACGATCAGTGGTTGGTTCTTGAGTTTCATATTTGTAACCAAGACCACGTTTATCACTAAGGGGTATCTGAGACTTAATTATCTCAGTGATCTTTGTTGAAGAATTACACCATCCTTCAACAGTAGCTTTTTCAGCTTTCAATGCAGCTATAGCTTCTGCTCGTTCGATTTTGACTACCTGATTTAAATGCACTTGATCTTTGAAATCTTCTTCAATTTTACAAAGCTTTTCTATTTGAAGGTGACAGTTTTTAAGCTGTTCAGCGAGATCAAGGTTTTGGTTTTCAACTATAGTTTTGCCATTGATGGCTTCATATAAGCTTCTAGTCAAGAGATCGATTTTGCGGAGACTATCAGCTTCATCAATATTTGCAATATTTGTAAAGAAGTAAGGTGATACCTGAATAGCAGAGGTTGAAGTAGAGGGAATGTCTGAACTTTCTTCCCCATCTTCAATCTTTGCCATAAGACAGAGATTGGCTTCATCATCCTCGGAGTCAGATGATGATTCTTCTTCTTCAGAGGCAGCCCAATCGTAAACCATCAGGCCTTTGCCTTTCTTCTTGAAGCTTTTCAGCTTTGCATATTTTTCTTTCAGCTTAGCATATTTGTCATCTTTATTCCTGGGAATAAAGGATTTCTTGGGAAACACTGAGTTTCTCGATACTTTCTTAGACCTGCACTCGTTAGCGAAATGTCCAATCTTTTCGCAGTTAAAACAAGTAGCAGTAGCCTTATCAACAGTAGCTGATGATCTTGGCTTATCAGTTATAGAAAGAGGTTTGTTCTTTCTGAACATTTTCTTTTTGGCGAATCTCCTGAACTTTTTAGTTAGGAGAGCCAAAGATTCATCATCATCTGAAGAGTCAGAATCTGATGACCTTTCAGAGTTACTCTCTAACTCAGTGATAGTGACCGAGGGTCGCTGAGTAGAAGGTTCCTCTGAGATTAAAGCAACAGGTGTGCTTTTGGAATCTTTTACAAGATTCTTCTTAAGATGGTTTGATTGCTCATGATTCAACATCGTGCCATATAAGGTAGCAAGGGTCATTGATCTTAGATCCTTTGACAGCTTGAGACATATAGAATAATTGTCCCAGCTTTCAGGTAAACATTCTAGAAACTTTGTCAGCACTTCAAAGTTAGAATATTCCTTACCAACAGTTTTCAGATCTATTATTAAGCAATTAAAACGTTGGTGAACTTCAAAGAGAGTCTCATTCTTACCACAAATGAAACTTTCATACTGTCTTACCAGGTTGATCTTTCGAGAGTCCTGGACTTCAGCAGTACCTTCATACTGAACACATATTGTGTCCCACATGGCTTTTGAGGATTTCAGGTTCATGACGGAATGGTAGACTTCGTCAGGAAGAGCCATGGATAGTATGGATCTGGCTTTGGTGTCGATAGCCACTTTCTTCTTATCTTCGTCAGTCCACGTATGAACTTCTTTGGGTACCAGCCTTTCTGGAATAGCAGGTCTATTCTCAGCGGCAGGTACTGCGGCATCAATTCTTACAGGAATGAATGGGCCATTTTCAAGATACTAAGGCATAGTCGGGTCTACACCTTCTAGGAAGAGAGTCATCCTATTTTTCCATAGATTAAAATTATCTCTAGAAAATCTAGGGGATTTTTCAAGAGAACCATTGTCGATATAATTTGTGTTTGTGTTGGTAGCCATTTTTCAGAAATAGCAAGGAAGAGAAATCTTAGTATAGATTAGATCTTGTTTATGAGATTAAACAAATCCGCTCTGATACCACTTGTTGGTCCCGAAGGGCTATACAAGTTTGTAGAAGGGGGGGTTGAATACAAACACACATATTTTACTTTTCTAAATTGTTTATTGATAAATCATTAACAATTTACAGCTTGTTGCGGAAACAAGATTAAGGATAAACCTAAATCTAAACAAGTTGGAACACTAAGTTTCTTGCACTAAGAAAGAGAAGGAAATTACTAATAATAACCTATCTCAAAGATAAGAAGGATGAACTTGTCCAGAGTTAGCAAGTTACATCAAAATGAAGTGAGTTCATCTTCTTATATACTGCATGCATTTAATGCATTGCAGTTTACACTTTACACGTGGCAGCAGCTGATTGGTTGCATGTCGTTGACCTTTGTTGACAACCTTAGTAGCCGCATGTTTGAACAGTGTAGTATCAGAGTGGTTGTACGATTTCAGACAATAAGGAGGTTCTATTCTGACATATCGTACGTAGTCGTGCAAGGGTGGTTAAGACAAAAATACTTTGTACGGAGGACTTCATGATCAGCTTTTCGTTGATTCAGCGATCTATCATTCTTTATCAGCGAATGATAGAATTCAGCGATAGCCAAAGTCCTGTACTTGATACTTCACGTTGAATGGACAAATCTGAGTATTCGCTGATCCGCATCAGTTCATTAGGAGACTTGTCGCTGGCTCTTTAGCTTGATCTTCGACTTCAGTGTAGAACCTATGTTAACATGAAACTTGTCTTCAGAAATCATAAGTAAACAACTAACTTATCAGCGATCACCATAAGTACTGAACAGACTCAGAATATTATGGTGAACAGTTTTGCTGAATGTTTAATCTAAAGAGTGAGAGTTCCTATCAGCGGTACTGGAAGATCTTAGTACTTATCAGCGATAATGAAACTCTGATATATATTATTTACTTACAATTTTCACTAAGTATATAAGAGAGGGTCATTATCAAATCACTGGGGGTTTGGATCAACAATCTCCCCCTATTTGATTATGACATAGCAACAGATAAAATTGCTATTTAATTAAAACATAAGGATAAAAAGAACTCATAAAATATTTGTCCCTTTTATTGTTTTCTGGGATCTTTTCTGTACTGATGGAGTAAACTACGTTCACTGAATAAAATTACAGAGGGAAGTGGAAAAATTACAAGTACAGCGAATAAAATTACAAGTACAAAAGATGTAGACAGATAAGGATAGAAAGAATTACAAGGCGATCTTATCCGTCAAAAGGTTCTTCCTTAATGAGTTGTTCATCAAGGGTCATTGATGTGGGAATCATCCAGTCAGGGACATCTACTCCTTGATTCTTTTTCTTCAGAGCTTCTTCAAAAGTCAAGGGCTTCTGGTGTCTAGCTTTGATGTCGCGTATGACTTCACACCAGTATATGAGATCTCTGAGTTGTTCGATGGGAGCGATGTGGAGCTCAGAGATACGTTGAAAGTGATGGTTTCCATCGTAGTCTAGAAAGAATATACCATACGGATCACTTACAACTGTGCCAGGAATGAAAGTTTCTCCAGGTGGTAGGGAGGTGTCAAGCGCTGAGAGATCGGCATCAGGGCCAAGAACTTCAGCACGAGATAAACCAATACCTGTTTCATTCCGTATAGGAGGACCTGAGTCTGAGACTTTCTTTTCGTTAGCAGAGACTTTTCTTTGTTGAGGAGGTAGAGTTGAGGGAGGAATATCCACAGCAGAAGAAAGCAGGTCCATCTGTTTGTTTAAGATCTTCTCGACATGGCTTTTGAACTTTGAGCGCGATCCCTGAATGGCTAATTTCGTTTCTAACCATTCAGAGAGACCAAACTTTTCTAAGGTAGCAGCATAGAAGGTTTGCTTGGTCTTGTCTTCTCTGTAGACATCCACTTCAACGACAGGAACGTCGGCGTACAGTCTTCCTCTGATGTTTACTTTGATGATTTTGGATGGTATAGATCGATAGGTCAGCATTTGTTTAGCCCATTCCAAAGTCGTATCAGAGACCTTAGTCTTTTCTCTAACGATCTTTTGAGCATCATCCCATAGCTGACGTTGAACATCAATGGGAGCTCTTTTCAGCTTGGGGTCTTTTACTGATCGTTGAGTAAGCTGGATGGTGTATTCTCTGTCTTTTTCTCCAGCTTCCTTTCTTTCGGCGATTAGGCGATCAGCTCTGAGGTGTTCCTTGTATTCCTTTTGGGAAATTCTGAATTTTGGAGGAACGGAAGAAAGTTGATCAAGCTTCAGGATGATTCGCTGATCTTCGAGTCTCTTGATCATTGCATCTCTCTTTTCTTGATCCTCTTCACTTAGCTTTTGAGGAGCCAAGGAAGGTCTGTTTTTTGTGAGAGAGAGTCTATTCTTCAGGTTCATCAGTCTCAGAGATCAAATCTAAGACTGGGAATATTTCTTCAGCGTTGGGAGCCGGTATTATTGATAAAGAAGCCGCAGCTGTAGGAACTTCAGCGATATCCTCAAACAGAGGAGAGGACTAGCTGAAACACAACGATCTTACAAGTAAGAACATGGGTAGAACATAGATGGAAATAATGGGATAGTGTATAGAGGTTTGTGGAAGTAGAGCTGATAAAGTGTATAGAGGATGGATGTGGAGTAAGGAGTTAGTGTACCTGACAAACCGGCTTTTTAAGCAAGATCGTCAGATTTTCATCTTCAGCGACACCTTTTCCTTTGCCTTTGTCAGCTTCAGATGTTGATGGCTTTGTCTTTGTTCGCTCCCGTGAAGGTTCATTTATCTTGATCCCTTTAAGAACTATGGTCCTCTGAGCAGTCTTGACGATAAAAGAATCATCATCATCATCATCTTCATCATCATCATTCTTTGGAGAAGATGATGGTTCATCATCAGACAAGTCGATGGCTTCTTCATCTTCAGCTTCCAACTCAGTTTCTTCAGCTTCTTCTTCGAGTTGCTCCCCCTCAGATACAGAGGCGAGCTTCTCGGTTCCCTCAGGGTGTTCATCTCCCTGAGGTCCAGGGGTTGTTTCTTCGATTGTCTTCTCACCTTCTTCAGTAAAGGTGAGGTCTTCAGTCTTCTCACCGTATTGATAACCTTAGTTTTGTGGGAATGCTCGACGGATGGACTCGTGGGTGGAGTTCTGTTGGGGTCCAAGCCTGGTGGTATAACTAGGTGTCAACTGTTTGGGTTTGAGGCCAAGCACAGTTAGTGTATTCGGAGGATTGTAGTCCGATTTTAAAGGAATAAGGGTAACGGTTGTAGTGATCTTAAGATGCTCAATTGTGATGAGTAGATTTGGTGGGATGACTTTTTTGTGTGGTAAAAGAACCTGTCTGTTTGATGATTAATATTTGGACGTATTCTTGGAGTTGTATAATCGATGGGTCAGTGACGACCACAGGTTTTGGAGTCTAATAGGGCTCGCTAGAATTAAACGACAGTCAGCAGTAGGAGCAATTAGGTTAGGAGAGAAAATCTAAGAGCATGTGGACATGGATTGACTGGGAGTTCGAATCTGCCATTGGGGAAGTTTGGAACACCTAAGGTTGGGAGACAACCGAAGTCGTCTGGTTGGGAGTTATTCCAGTAGATGGAGCGTTCACCCGGACATAAGTACAATGTACCTGAGAGGACATTGTTGGTAAGGGTTTGCTTGAGGTTTGTCATAGCAGTCTGCGTGGGGGAATTTAGATTCCAGTTTGAAGTTATTGGAACATGGTCGGTGTTGAGTTAGATAGCCTTTGGTTGCAGGGCCGGACGTCCGCGTCAGCGCGGAAGTCCGTGGGTCGTCTGCAGAATCAACAGAGAAAAATGGGGATTCGGACAGGTCAAGGTCGAACGTCCGCATGGGCTTCTAGCCGGACGTCCGCGACATGTCTGAGGATATATTTTGGTTGTTTTAAGACCTTTCTCTCTCTCTTCCCTCATTTCATTTTCCAAACCCACAACTCAATTTCTCTCTCACTCTCAACCGATTTTCTCTCAAGAAAACCCTAAATCCTTCATCCTCTTCTTCATCTTCTCCACTCAAATCAAACCCATTTCCTCCATTGATGAAGATATGGAAGCTTGAAGCTTTTGTGGGAGATTAGAAGCCTTGCTTTGAGGATTCAAGTGATGAAGGTAATCTCACTCTCTACCAAAAGCTAGATTGTGGTTGTTTTCACCTTCTCTTCCATTTTGGGGTATTATTGGGTGATTTTGGTTGTGCTTGATTGAGGTGATCTTCTCATTTTCATCTATGAAATTAGGGTTTTAGTATAAGTTGGGATTTTGATGTAAAATGCTTGGGGAATGGTTCTACAAGTTTGGATCTGAGTATTTATGGTTGGAAACGTTTGGATCTAGGTTTTTGGAAGATTTGGCTTGAAGATTCAAGTTTCTTCAAAGGAGCTAACGTTTGAGGAAAATCTAGATTTAGCCGAAATCTAGCAAGGTGAGTTCAAGTTGATTTGTGAGAACGTTGTACATGCCAAAAATGTTATTTTCTAAGTATTTGTGTGTTTTACTTGAAATTATCAATTGTTGAGTTATTTGATGAATTTAACCCTTTTGAAGTGTTTAACTTTATAAATTTTGTAAAACACCTATATTTGGGATTTTGGAATATTTTGATATGTAGAAATCATAAATATTTCCTTAAATGATTTATTGCTCAATTAGAGCTTATTCAATGGTTTAATCATGTTGGTGTAACTGATTTTCATAAACCATTTGGGAAAATGCACGTTTTCGTGTCATGAGTCGTTTTGAGAGTTATAAGAGTATGAGCCCATTTTGGGGAACCCATTTGTGTTAATCCGTGACGAGTTTTGGGTTAATGATGATTTTGTGGAATATGTTTACCTAAGCAATGTTTAAATGCATTTCATCTTTTGAGGACCGTTATTTATGGGTCTAATGGGTTTTGAACATTTTGCTCGGTTTTGACTTTAAGGAAGTTTTGGGGACATTTTGTCCGGTTTTGATGGCTCAACATGGAGTCTTATTTATGGTTTTCATTTATTGCAACATATTGCATATTATTGCACATTATTGATATTTACATGCTCGGGTGCTTTAGTCATTCCGGGATGGGCATGTTATTGTAGATTGTGTTGCATTGGATCCAAGGCACGTAAGTCAGTCTTTATTTGATGGTCTACTGGGTGTTGCAGGATTGTACCGTCCCCCATGTTTTATGACCTTTACTTTTCAAGGGTACACTAGGAGGGCTGAGTCCGGTTGAGCTGTCAGGTGTGATTGACGGGCGTTTATGCCCTTCGCCGTGTTGGGGCAATGCCATGGTTGTATCCCCGCTTGTGCCGAGCCTTTGGTGGTATTCATGGTAATATTTCGCTAAGGTCAGTTGTCTCTTTGGGTGTGTCTTGAAAGGAGTCGTATGAGACACTTGGGCTTTTATGTCGTGAAGTGTCGTACGATTAACATTGTATGAGTGACATACTTTTGTGTTCCTCCACTCTCAATGGATACGGGTCTTCCCCGTCGTCGGCCAACATTAATTAGGATATTATAATGCCCTTGTTTTATTTATCGTTGGTTTTGTGCGATTGACTGCAATTGATGGCTTTAATATTGGATTTCCCTCCATGTATATTAAAGTCTGAATGAAGCAAGTCATTTCCATATTTATGGCATTTGGACTTCATTACATTTTACGTTCGCGTGAGTATCGGTTCGTATCATGTTTTTGGTGAAGTATTATATTTATATATGGATTGTTCTTCCATGATTTATAGGTTGAATATTATGCCATCAACCGTATTTGAAGGGTTCGCATAATATAGATTTATTCACGTTTTGAGTGAGTTGGGATTGGAATTCATTTTGGAAAACGCTTTGTACATTTTGGGAACTTTTCTAATGGATTTTGGGTGCGTTGGAAAATGAGTCGTTTACATCCTTCTCATAAACTCTTTTGGAAATCATAATCTATTTCGCAAACTTTCATTTAAATAATTATTTAAATCATGCTATAAACTCTTGAACTCACTAGGCGTTGCCTAACCTTTTTATTTGTCGGCATGTGCAACAGGTTCAGGTTGGGAGTAGTTCTAGTGACACTGCGAAAGCTCGAGTGCTAGTAGTGTGCTCGAGAGGTGAATTGTTTAAGTGAAGTCTTCCGCGTTGATTTTGGGAATAGCATTTTGTACTTGAGGTATGTAACATCCGATGTGAACTTAGTCTTTGCATTGAGACTTGAGAATATATATATATATATATATATATATATATATATATATATATATATATATATTATTGAGGTTAATCATAGATTTTAATTTGAGGTATTTCCCGTATTGAAATATAGGGAGAAATCCTATTATTTTGATGTATTATCGAAAATTTTATTTAGTTGCTCTTTCCCAATTCGAGGGTGTTACACTAAGCTCTTAAAATGATAACAAGAAATGATCAACAAGTGTGAATCAATCTTGATAGATTGGATCGATTTGATTTAAGCAAATCAATCTGCTCTGATTCTAATTGTTGGTTCCTAGATTCAACTTGTCTTACTTTAACAAACAGGAAAAGATGAGCGAAAGCATAAAATAGTGTTTGTAAGTAAGTGACCGTATAACACAATAAGAGATTTATAATAATATACGCAAGAAGATAAGAGTTTAAATAAATTGCTCATATATTATAATGAAGAACACCAAGAACACCGAAGTGTGTGTGTAATCTTCACAAATCTCTCAGCTACAAATAGTACACAAGTAGTGGTATGCAAATTACAGTGCTACTTTGTGCTTGTTAATTCTTACAATTGTATGCTCCACTACCCACTATATATAGCTTGATAAAGGTGAAGGCAGTGTACTATGTAACCCTGGAATGACACGTGTAAAGTGAAAGTTGGTCCTTTAGGGCTGACGTGGCAAGAGTAGACACTCATTCAACACTTGAGAGATTTTACGAGTCTTGGGCTCTTCAGAGGGCAGTCTTCAGAGCTCTGATGGTCTTCTGCTGAGGTAGTCTCTGAAGTTAAGTCTTTGAAGTTCTCTTCCTTGGTCTTCTGAGTTATCTCTGAAGTCTTCTGACTTGGTGTATTTTCAATACTTTTACATCAGAGATACTTGGGGCTAACACTAAGTCCATGTTACGCCCCTGTCTACAAGGATCAAATGCAAATCCTTCCCCACGTTAAGTCACGTGTGCATGTCACCTAAAGTATATAACACAAGTTAACTTATAAAGTTAAGTGAGTTCGTGGTTAGTGCTACAAACACTTAAACAATAATCAATAACTAATACATAGTAAAGCTAATAACTTAAACAATACACTAAAAGTTCCTTTAACACACAATGGTGTTTTACATTCTAAGTGATTTCGTACATCTTGAATAATGGGAAATTAGTCTTGATAAAATAATTATATTGTCGAACCGTTGTACTTTAGTAAGAACACACTTAACTGACACTTAAAACAATAACGTACTATCTGTAATAACTTATTGAAACGTTATCCCACCACTATAAAGAATGATAAAGCTAATCACAAAAATGATAAATTGTTTATCACTAACAACAAATAAGGTACAATTAATCATTGTGCAACTAGTGCATAATATACTAATACTTGATTATGGACAAAAGGAAAGTTGACTTCCATAAATAGTAATTACTATAGATCTTTAGGTTCATAATATACTAATAACTGATTCTCCACACTTAGGGGGTGTTTGGGATTGCGTTTGTAAAGTGCTTATTAACTTATTTCGGTATGATGCTGGTAATAAGGAGTTTTTAGTGTTTGAAAGAAATGCTTATATCAGTTGGACATAGGTAATAAAGAGTTTTTGATAAGTTACTCCCTTATAATTTATAAGTTATGTAGTACAACTAAAGATGGCCAAATGGGCCGACTCGAGACCCATCGGAGGATCAGGCTTGACCCGGGATCGTTTGGGACCGTCGGTTAAGGACCGGTTACGATTTTCCACCAAAAACAGGTCTGACCCGAGACCAGTTACAGGACCAATTATGGGACTGGCCCGGGACTGACCGATTTTTATTAAAAAAAATTATTATATTTTTAAATGTATTTTAAGCATATTTGATTGAAGATCAAAATGTATTTTTAAGTGTACTTTATTAAACATGTATTGTATATAGTTGACCCAATTAAATATTTTATAACAAAAAAACTGTTTTTTTAATTCGATTGATCTAATTATAATAAAACGTATTTGTTAGTGTATTTGATTGACCAATTTCTTCAAAAAATATTTTTTATATGTTAAAATTTAGTTTTAAAAATAAATAAGTGAGACCGATTTAGGCCCAGCCTGGGACTGGTTCTCATAACAGATCCTCATACACCTTAACCAGGCCTTCATATTTTGGTTCAGACCGGCTACAAGATCACTATTTTGGACCGTGACCGATTTGGCCCCGACCCGTGACCGATTTTTGGCCACCTCTAGGTACCCGCATAAATTACTCCCTTCTAAGTTATCTACTTATTTGACAAACACTATAAGTTAATCTAACTTATTAACTCATTTCATTTAATACAACTATTAGTTAATCCAAATAACTTTTTATATAAACTTTAATTTAACACCAATTAAGTTAATAAACACTTCTACAAGAAAAATATATATTCTTTTAAATAGGTAATTGATATTGTTGGCCCCAAATATCTGTTATGTAAAAGTATTGAAAATAGTTCAAGTCAGAAGACCAACAGAGATCAGACAGAAGATTCGGAAGAAGTTCAAGTCAGAAGACCAACAGAGCTCAACAGAGCTCTATCGAAGACTTCCAACAGAAGAACAAGTGTTTAACAGAAGACCAACAGAGCTCTTGCGAAAGAGCTCTGGTGAAGTGAAGACCTCTGTCAGCCTAAGTCTCGTAGGAAATCCCAAGTGTTAGACAAGTGTCCATACTTTCCACGTATGCCTTAAAAATAGGAGACACACTTTCCACGTGTCATTCTAGGGTACGATAGTACACTGCCTTCACTTTTCCAGGGCTATAAATAGAGAGGTAGTGGAACAAACAATTGTAAGCTTTGGGAAGAGTAGTTTTTCCACAATTGTTTAAGCACACACTGCAGCAATCCTGAGCACTACCTCCGTACGATATTGTTGTCCTATGAGATTTCCGAACACACTAGAACATGTTCTTGGTGTGATTCATTATCAATATATGAGCAGCTTTTATATCTGATCATGTTATCATTTTACTGTTCAATATTTGATTCTCATAGTTCATTTATCGTTTACACAATCACTCATTTTAATGGCTTTATTTAATATGCTTCCGCTGTCTATTTCACTACCATTAATATGATACAACGTGAATCTGGGAACCTACAATTGGTATCAGAGCTCCTTTGGTTTTCTTAAACCAAACGATCCAATCTACCAAGGTTGATTCACTGTTGTTGATTGTGTTTGTGTTTTTTTAAAGCTTCATTACATACTCTGTTTTTTTTACTGCTTCCTAGTCTAAACAAGCTTTCAAAGCTCATATAACTGTGTTTAAAGCTTTCTAGCTTAGTTTAAACGTTTCTCTCAGAAGTTACTGTTCCATTGGTTACTGTTTAAAACTCTTCTCTGAGTTGAAAATCTTTTTGTAACAACTATACTCTGTTTTTTTTCTCAAAATGGCGAACAACGGTATAAATGCTATCTATACTGTTGGTTCTTTAACAAAACCTCCTACTCTTCTGAGAGATGAATATGCTCAGTGGAAGATCAGGATGGTTAACTTTTTCGATGGTATGGATAAAGACTTAATGCGATCTGTCACGGACGGACCATACCAACCCATGTACTGCTGAGATTCCAGCTCATTATGAGATTAAAACCACAGGTTTTACTGATGAGGAAAATCTAAAAATGGAAAATGATCTTAAAGCAGTTAGACTACTGATAATGGCCATTCCAAACGAAATATTTCAAGAACTAGATTCATGTGTTACTGCTAAGGAAATCTGGGATCAACTACTTAACCAACTTGAGGGTGGTATCAAGACCCAAAAGAACAGAAGGACCCAATGTATAAATGAATACAACGATTTCAAGGCACTTCCTGAGGAAACCTTACAACAAACCTACAACAGATTTAATGTGTTGATCAACAAATGCAAAAAATGTGGGGTTGTTAGGTCGAAGGAAGATAACAATGTTCTGTTTTTGAAAAGTTTGAATGATGAATGGTTAAATCTGTCCATGTCTTTACAAGCCAACCAGGACTTAGATGCATGGTCTCTAACAGATGTGTATGGCACTTTGGCCGCACAAGAGAAGGATGTTGTCAAGCAAAAAGGCAAATCCACCATTGCAGGCCCAATCGCTTTAGTTTCTGATTCTAAGAAAACCACATCAGAAAAGTCCAACAGAGAGAGTTCAAACAGAGAGAAAAAGAAAGATAAGTCATTTAAAAAGAATGGAAAGAAAAGTTTAGTTGCAGAGAGTGATACAAAGGAAAGCTCATCAGAGGAGATGACATTCAAGCTTTTGCTCAATCTCTTGCTCTAATAACTCAGCAATTTAACAAGAGATTTAGCAATAAGTTTGACAGAAGAGGTAGATATGAGAGAAAAGAAGACAGAAGAGAATACGCTGCACCAGAACAAAGTAACAACAGAGTAACCACAGAACAAAGACAACCTCCACAAAACAGAAGAGAAAATCCACCAGCACAACAGAAGGCCGATGTTGCTCAACCCATCAATCAGAATGATGGACGTTGCTTCAGATGTGGCAAACCTGGGCACTTCTCTGTTAATTGTAGAGGCAAACTGGTAAAAGACCAGAACTACAGAGAAAGAAGCTACGTGGCTGAAATGGAGAACTGGGTTTCTGATTCATCCTCTGATGATGAACCAGAACAAGCCAACTTTTGTGGAGTTGCTGTGGATGATGAAAGTTTAGAAGAAGCTGTTGACTGGATGACTGGAGAACCAGAAATAACGAAGGGAACAACAGAAGAAGAAGATCTAGCTCATGCATTTGCTCTTACTACGACAGAGTCTGACGACAGAGCGCTGGAGACCACCAGATCCAGTGCCAAGGTATGCTCATCTGAATCCAAGTCTGACTCAGAATTAGAAATGCATGTTTATATGCTGAATGAGGAATTTCAACTTCTTAAACAAAAACTTTCTGAAGAAAAAGAGCTAAGAAAACTTGCTCAGAAGGATCTATCCTTTTACAAGAGAGAGAAAACTCTCTTGGAACAAGAAAAGGAAGAAATCTTCAAAGAAAAATCTGAGCTAGAAATCTTGCAAAAGAAGAAAGAGAGCATGTTTTCTGACATAATTAACGAATATGAAAACGTTTTGAAACAGAAGTCTGAAAAATTGAAAAAGTCTGAAACAGAGAGACTTAATTCTGTTGCTCTAACTGATTATTTTCAAAGAGAAAGGGAAATTCTGCATCAATCTCTACAGAGAAAAGAAATTCAGATTAAAAAGTACCAGGATGCACAAGATGTGCACATCAAGATAAATTCACAGATGGATACCCAAGGTCTTGGTTTCTCTGACCTTGCTCCCTATGACGAAAGGAAGAAGACATCTCTGTCCTCTGCCTTTTGTGTTGGGAAAATCCAAGAGGATGTGATATCTGGTAATGCTGTTTTCAAAAGAACCAAAACTTCAGATGCTTTCTCAAAACAAAGAAATCTTGACTTTAGCAACGTCAGCTATGATTCCTCTGATCATCAAAAGGTTTTAAAACCATCCTCAGAATTTATTCTTGATCAAGGAAGAGCTAGAATCATACTTCCTAACTCTGTCAAGGACTTGAATACAAAAGAGATTTTTAACTTCAACTCATTCAAATGACAGAAGTCTGTTACTTCTGTGACTGAGTCCTCTGTTGAAATCCCACAGAGCAAACTCAATCCAGAAGCTCCCGTCTTCTCTTCTACCCCTGAATCCATAAGAACATCTTTTGAGGAAGATTTGTTGAAAGTTATCGAGGAAAATGCTGTTTCAGATTCTTTAAAGCCAAAGTTGAGAAGGTTCAGAACTGTCAAAACAAATATCTCTGTCATACCCATTGAAACGAAAACCTCCGACAGAGCCACTAGAGACTTTCTAGGCTCTGACAGTGACTCTGACTCTGAAGTAGATGAACAGATTTTTTGTGGTCAAAAGAAAATTTTACACAAGTTAAAGCAGATACCGATAGAATCTACGGATCTAAAATATGATGTTTCTTTCTTCAAGAAACAATCAAGGTTTATACCGGTAACTGAGTTTAACAACAAAGGTTTTAAGATTCTTGCTTCTAATGCAGTAGAAGTGGAGAAGAGAGAGAAAAACAAAATTGTTTTTGTAAACCAAAATGTTCCTCTTGCTTTCAAACTAGTAAAATTCACACCAGAACAGAAGGGAAATGGATAGCAAACAACAGATCTATTCCAAATTCTGGTGTAAATAAAAGGGGAAATCCTTTTTGGTCAAATGAATCTATTCCAAAGAGCTTCATGTCAACATAGTCTGTTTCTAGGAATAACAGTTTTAAGAAACAGAACCAGGACAGATTGTATGCAAAGACATCTGGTCCTAAAATCTTTCAGAATCAAGCTCCATTCAAACAGTTTTTGAATAAAAACAATGTGCATCAGTCATGTTCCATCAACTGCAATTGTATTCAACTGTTACTAAAATTGCAAAATCATCTGAATGGTCCCCACTGTGTTCTGAATCAGTACGTTCAAAAGAAAAATCCCACGACTGTTCAGAATACACAGAGGAAAACCTCTGGCACACCATCACAGTATGGAAAGCCCAAAAGAAAGTCTGTCAACCCACCTAAGCCTAACAGGAAAGGACCCATTATGCAATGGGTACCTAAAAGGAACTAATCTGTCTTGCAGAAACCTCATGTGCAGATCTGGTACTTGGATTCTGGATGCTCAAGGCACATGACGGGGAATAAGGAGCTGTTAACTTCTTTTAAAAACAAGATGGGAAGTGCAGTAACCTTCGGAGGAGACAATGGCGGACAGATTAAAGGTTATGGTACATTAGTAAATGGTGGTGTTTCAGTCTCTGAAGTTGCTTATGTTGAAGGATTAAATCATAATCTTCTCAGTATAAGTCAACTCTGTGATCACGGATTTGATGTCAATTTCAGGAAGAAATATTGTTCTGTCATGAACTTTTAAGAGCTGACAGAAAAGGCAATCTTTACAAAATGAATTTTAAACCAAACCAAAACTCTACAACAGAGAAACTCTGTTTAGTGTCTTTGAAAAATGAAGATGCCTGGCTCTGGCATAAAAGATTTGCCCATTTGAACTTTCAAAACCTTGACAAGCTCGTGAAACTAAAATTAGTAAAAGGACTACCTTCTCTGAAGTTTGACAAAGACCATCTCTGTTCTGCTTGTGAACTGGGTAAGATGAAAAGATCTTCACATAGAACAAAGAGTGATCATAGTTGTCCCAGACCTTTGCATATGCTTCACGTGGATCTCTGTGGTCCAATCTCTGTGCAAAGTCTGTCGGGCAAGAAGTATATCCTTGTTTTAATTGATGAATATTCTAGATATACTTGGATTGAGTTCATCAGAGTAAAATCTGATGTCCCAGAAATTTTGATAAGTTTGTTGAGAAGGATACAGGTTCTGTTAGTATTAAAAGTGCAAAAGTTGAGAAGTGATAATGGGACAGAATTCAAGAATGACAAAATTGATACCTACCTATCAGAGGAAGGTATTTCCCAGAACTTTTTAGCTGCAAGAACTCCACAACAGAATGGAGTTGTGGAAAGAAAGAACAGAACGCTGGTAGAAGCCGCCAGAACCATGTTGGCTGGCTCTGTCCTTCCAATAAACTTTTGGGCAGAAGCAGTCTCAACAGCCTGTTTTACCCAAAACAGAGCTGTGATAGTAAAGAGATTTAAGAAGACTCCTTATGAACTCATCAACAATAGAAGACCAAACGTGAAATTCTTTCATGTTTTCGGTTGCAAGTGCTACATATTGAATGACAGAGATCAGCTGGGAAAGTTTGATAAGAAAACAGACGAAGGAATCTTTATTGGTTATTCCTTAACCTCTAAAGCCTACAGAGTCTACAACTCCAGATGTCAGGTCATTCAAGAGAGTGTAAACGTGTCCTTTGATGAAAGCACATCGAGCTCCTCTGATCGTAAATCAACAGAGGGGACAAAGACAAAACAGAAAAAGGCAAGTTCTTCAAAGACAAGGGAAGAAGATATCAATCTCATGTTCAACGATTTCTTCAATGATGATGATTCCTCTGATAACATCAACAGAGGAGATCAAGCTCAGAACTCAACAGAACAGAATCTGACAAGTACATCTCTCACTGGTCCCTCCAATATTTCACCATCTACTTCTCTGTCTACAGGAGTGATACAGAGAAATGAGGAACCACATCAGAACGAGAGAGGACCTGAACAAGAGCCATCATCACCTTTGCTAACTAATATTGGCAAAGACTCCTTGTTTGAAAGCTCACCTTCACAGAGCCCTGTTAATGACTTTCAGAGCAATGAGGCCACTCTCCAAAGTCGTGTGCCACAGAGCCCTGGTCCCAATCAACAGAGCTCTGATGCTGAAGTTCGTCTTTTCACATCAGAAGCACAAACCCCGCCTGTTGTCCATGCTCCCATGACACGATGGACAAAGGATCATCCTCATCATCTTATCATTGGTGTTGCTGAAGATGGTGTGAAGACAAGATCGGCCACAATCAATGAAGCCTTCTTTGTAAATTTTTTAAGCATGATTGAGCCGAAGAAGATTTCTGAAGCCCTAGAGGACCCAAATTGGATCGAAGCTATGAAAGAAGAGCTTATGGAATTCGAAAGAAATAAAGTTTGGTCCTTGGTTCCACTCCCAAAAGGCAAAATGGCCATTGGAACCAAGTGGGTGTTTAGAAACAAAAAGGATGAAGATGGGATTATCATCAGAAACAAAGCCCGTCTGGTTGCAAAGGGATACAGACAAGAAGAAGGAATTGACTATGACGAAACCTTTGCACCTATGGCTAGGCTAGAAGCCATCAAAATCTTCCTAGCCTATGCTGCTCATAAGGGTTTTAAGGTCTACCAAATGGATGTCAAGTCTGCCTTTCTGAATGGCAAACTGCAAGAAGAAGTTTATGTCCAGCAACCACCTGGTTTTGAATGTTCAGAGTTTCCAGACCACGTTTACAAGTTAGACAAAGCTCTGTACGGCCTTAAGCAAGCTCCCAGATCCTGGTATGAAACTCTGTCCAAATTTCTGTTGGTCAATCACTTCGAGAAAGGTACAGTCGATAAAACTCTATTCTTTAGAAGATATAAGAATGATATACTTCTGGTACAAATATATGTTGATGATATTATCTTTGGGTCTACAAGGCAGGAGTACTGTGATAAGTTTGAAAGTTTAATGAAAAGCGAATTCAAAATGAGCATGATGGGAGAGCTTTCTTTCTTCCTTGGTTTACAAGTTAAACAATCAGACAGAGGGACTTTCATAAGTCAGTCTAAGTACATCTCTGATATGTTGAAAAAGTATAAGCTCAATGATTCAAAACCAATGAAAACTCCTATTGCCACTGGAGTTAAGCTTGACTCTGATCTTAATGGTGAACCAACAGATGTCAAGTACTACAGAGGCATGACAGGGTCACTTCTGTACTTAACTGCCAGCAGACCTGATATAATGTTTGCAACCTGTCTCTGTGCCAGATTTCAAGCAAATCATACAGAAACCCATTTAACAGCTGTCAAGCGTATCTTTAAATATCTGAAAGGGACTCAATTTTTGGGTCTCTGGTATCCTCTTAACTCTGGTTTCGAGATTGTAGCATATACAGATTCAGACTATGGAGGATGCAAGAATGACAGAAATAGTACTTCTGGTAGCTGCCAACTGCTTGGAGAAAAGTTGGTGAGTTGGACATCCAAGAAACAGAACTGTGTTTCAACCTCTACAGCAGAAGCAGAATATGTTGCTGCTGCTAGTTGTTGCTCTCAAGTGATATGGATGAAAACACAACTCAAAGATTATGGCTTGGAGTATGGTAAAATTCCTATTCTATGCGACTCCAAGAGTGCCATTGCCATAACAGCCAATCCAGTTCAACACTCGAAAACTAAGCACATCGACATAAGGTACCACTTCATAAAGGACCATGTTGAAAAATGGACTATTGAAATGTATTTTGTTTCAACTAATCTTCAGCTTGCTGATTTGTTTACAAAAGCCCTTGATGAAAGGAGGTTTAGCTTCTTAATCAGCAAACTGGGTATGCTGAACTTATCCTCCTAACTTTGTTCAACTCAACAGAGCCTCTGATGATCCTACCAGAGCTCTGTCAAACAGTTGGGTAGGATAGTTCAACCGAGCTTCTGTTGTTCACCAGAACTCTGTCAAGCATACTTTTTCAACACGCTTTCGGTGAACAATCTGTTTGTATATAAAATTTTGTTTGTACAAAAGTTTTTTTTGGATTTAAGCTCAATTTTCTAGTGGTAGCTTAAAAGAAGGATAATGCATAGTTTTAGGGGGAGCAAGTCGGTACTCATATTTCCAAATCCAAATTGACTTTGCCTTTTTTTTCTTTCATTGACAAATATTTTTGAAGAAAGAGGGAAAACCTGTTCTGATGAAAATCCTTTGATAAAGTCAAGAACCCAATAGAACTCTGATAGTTCACCAGAGCCTCTGTTGTTTCGCACCAGAACTCTGTGAATTTTTCAAAGTCAGTTCTGTTATTGTTCTTTGACCATTTCCTCATCAGATACAGAATTTTAAATGTTTTTTGGGATAAGGTAAAAAAAATTGGACAAGGGGTCACTCATCAGAAGCAAAAAACTTGCAAAGCTCGAACAAAACTCTGTCAGTTTTATGCCACGTCATCAGAAGTAACGTCATCAGAGGTGCGGGTTATTTCTAAGCGTCAACCACTTGTTACCCACACATCTCTAACCGCGACGGTTTACTTGCACAAAAGTGGTCAGAACAAATCCACGTGGCACTCTCTAATTGAAAGCTAAACCACTAGTTGTCCCCACGATACATAATTCAGGCCACTCCACCTTCTGACACTCGAGTGCCTACAGTATCTACGGCGATTACCCAGCCACAAGTTCTTACTATAAATATCCATAACCTTGACCCATTTCTTTTCTAAACTTCCTAAACCTTTCACCTTTCCCTCTTTTATTTAAATCCTCAGTGTTCTTCAAGAAAACCCAAACCTGCAACAATGGCGGAACCCCAAAACTCTGTTGATTCAAGCCGAATAGAACCCACCGATGATATCATTGTTCTTCCATACGAGTTTGCTGACAACAACTACAGATTCGATCCCACTCCAGGACTCTATCTACCCCTGTATCACGTTTTCATTGAGTTCTTTAGAAACTCTGACATCTTCAGAGCCCTAACAGAGTTCGATGACCACCTTCCAGCGATCTATGTTCAACAATGGTGGACCACATGCCAATACATCGAAGAACAAGACGGGATAGTTGGGAGCGTCAATGCGAGTAATGGAGGAGCGGGAACAATCCGCATTAGAGCAAGTACCTTAAGAAGAATCTTCCGAATGAAAACCAAACGACAGCTAGGAATAGACGCCTATGAGAAACCACCAAAAACAACTGTTCTTCTTGATTTCATGAAGTTTCTGGGTTACAACAAGGATCTGAATAGGATTGGAGAGTTCAAGCGACAGAATCTACCCACTATGTGGAATTTCATGTTCTCCACCTTAAACAGAACCCTTACCAGCAAATCTGGTGGTCAAGACCAAGCCACAACAGAAATCCTACAAATCATGTATGGATTGTTCTTCAATCGAAACTTTGACTACGCCAGCATTCTCTACAACGATCTTCTTACGGTTGTAAACACAAAAACCTCATCCATCGCAAGAGGAGGAGTCGTTGGATCTCACAAGTTCTTGAAGATGATCAAGTTTCCACGCTTTATCAGTCTGGTGATCAGAAGAGCCTTCGACAGACTGGAACTAACTCATCAGGGTCGCTCAACACCTGTTTGGACGATGTCAAAGTTCCTCCCCACCACTTCTGGCGAATACCCCTTCATAAGAAGAATTCCAGGCACAATGCTTGCTCTTATCGCCCCTGACCACATCTCTATCCAAAACTATCAGAGTGCTGCTCAACCTCAAGAACCTGAGGTGAGAACCCCAGCATACTTAGGATCTGAGCCTTCCTTGGAGAGCTTGAGTGAGGAGATTGGTGAGGAAATTAACAGACCAGAGGCAAGAGTACCCGAAGTGGGGTCTTCCTCTAGAAGAGAGGAAGTAGAGGACAGAGCATCTTCTAGAGAGGCTGTCCATGAGGAAGTACAAGAAACACCAGAGGTAGAAACTATCTCTTCTGATAGTGATGAGCAAGAGGGAAACATCAGAGAGAATCCAGAGAGTTCTACAGCCATAGGAGCCGAGGATAATGAGAGAATAGAAAAAGATGCTCAACAGAGCACATCTGAGGGTAACCTTAACCAAAATGCCAGTGCTTCCACACAATCTAATCCTGGTGATCAAGACCAAAGGATTATTGAAACAGAGGTGCACACCTCGAACCCCAACCAGCCTATACCATCAGAGGCACCTCTTCATGCCTCTGGTACGCACGAAGCCGGGGAAACTATCTTTGGTAGTGATGTTCATTCGCCCCAGAACATCAATAGGTCACCTCCACAAGATGATGCCTTTGTGGCTCATTTAGACTCCACACAAAATAGACCAGAGATCTTTGTAATCTCACGTAGCATCTGTCCGACTCAGGGACAATGGGAGACCATAGTAGAACAAGGGAAGACATTGCTTGATCCAAATGCTTCTCATCACACCAGATTTCCTTCTTCAGAACCTGAGCTGGAAGAGGAAACTTTGGTCAGAACACCTGTAGTTGTTTCCTCCAAGAGCCAACATCAACACAACTCTTGACGGAGGCGCCTCTGAACTCGAGGCAGAATTGGATCCATGTGTTGGAACCAAGGAGACCCCCGTTGACACTATTATAAGAGCAGAGTTCGAAAGCTTCTGTGACAGTATCAACAACTCTTTGAACGAGTATAAACTTATCAATGAACAAAAGGAGGAGCTGATCCACAAGGAAAATGCTTCTCTTAGGGAAGAACTGCTGAACATCTCAAACAAGCATGCTGAAATAACTCAAAAATATGCTGAAGCTGAAGCACTCAGAACAGAGTCTGAACGGGTCAGAGGAGAAGAGATTGGAAAGCTGACAATAGAGATAGCCGACCTAAGATCAGTCAGATCAGAGGAAGTTAAAAAGACTTCGACAGATCTTGCCGAGCTAAAGCGACTCATAACAGAGAACCACACAGCGCAGATGAACAGAACCCTTCCCATCCCCACGGTTATTCTTTCAGAATCTAACGTCAGAACCTTGACAGAGATAATTACCAACTCTGTTAAGGAATCCATAAAAGAAGCAACCACCCCATCTGCTACTCCACTCAACATCTCCAGCCCTAACCCAAATGACCTACCCATGACAGTTGGACAAATGGGTGACTTCAGAAAATCAATTCTTAGCCGAATGATGACGATCTCATCAAAATTTGTAATGAAAGCTAAGGCGACAGAAAAACACGTGAAAGCGTCCCTTGATACTCACAAGTTCAACTTTGAGGCTCAAGTAGACGAGATCAGAGGTGCTGCAACAGAGGTAGAAGATGTAATGGCAAAGGCAGCCTCAAACTTTACTGATATTATTTTACAGGCTACCTCTACATCGAAAAGACCTGCAGAAGAAGCACCTACAGACGAACCATTAAGCAAGAGACACAAAGCTGGTCTGAAGTTTGTTGTTCAGTCCTCACCAGAAGCTCGAATTGACTCCTCTGGCGATGATGATGATTTTGAGGATGCTCGAGAAGGTCAATCAGACGATCAACTGGGTGAGTCGTCAGAACAACAAAAGGGGGAGAAGGAGAAGGAGAAGGAGAAGGAGAAAGAGAGAGAAGAAGAAAGAGGCAGAGAAGGAGAAAGAGGTTGAAAAAGAAAGAGAAGCCAGGGGTAAAGGGAAAATCACAGAAGCAACTGAGGAAGAGACTACAGAAGGAGAAAAGGGGATAATAGAGGAAATCATGACAGATATGACTGAAGTGGCATTTGACTACATGTTAAAAAACAGAGTCATCAAACCGACAGAAGAGTCAACACAAGAACCACCAAAGATCATCTGCCTAGATACCCCTCCTACTTCTCCAACAAAAGAACCAGAGAGGACAGACCCATCCTCTGCTGAAGGACAAACAAGTCAAGCCCAACCTCAAGCTACTCAGAAATCTGCTCTCATCGACACTCTTATGGCAGAAACCCATGATGACCCAAACCCAACGGCAACAGAACAGAACCCAGAAACCTCTACCTTTCATACCGAATAACCTGCCTTAGAAACGGTATTTGCGTTTCTATATGCTGACAGAGACATCATCCCTGTAAATACCGTACCCATTAACCATACCTCAACCCAATCAGAATAAACACCATTTCTGATGCAAGGCTAAAGTTCATCCAAACCAAGTAAAATCAGAACAAAGCCATCAATATAAACTTCGGTATCCGCAGAATTCTGGACATCAAGCACAAGAAGTTTCAACACGACAGGGTTACATACCATGAGTATACTGTGGAATCAACAAAAGGCAGAAATGAAATCTTCAATGACAATGATCTCGTCCTTCTGAACCCATATGACCTGATCTTACTCCACGCATATTGCTTGAACTTCTCAGAAAGATACACACCAGCCAGAACTGCACTACCAGAAGTCAGATTTGCTATGCAAGAGCACATCAATCTCATAATACATATTGACTATCAGCTAGGCATAGAGTTTGAAGTAGAGAAACTAGCGATTGCACCACCAAATGAAAACCTTGAGGGTTATGGCCATCACAGAACTGGAACCGTAGTAGAAGATCCTCCAGTCTTTGTCTGCCGACAGAAGGGCATAAAGAAGGCCATCAGAGCAGCTGAAGCCCACAAATACTCAAGTGAGTCGTTAGTATACCTCAAGAACATAATCCAAGATCTCCCAAGAAACATGTGTCCAGAAGAACAGCAGAAACTCTTCATCGACCAGATTCATCTGATACTGGACTTCCGTACTCTAATCAGAAGATTCGACAGAATTCTTAGGGGAGATGATTATGCCTAAATGTACTGATCTTTTAAATCTCAATGTAATATTCCAAAAGATTAGTGCAAGGCTTCGACAGAGGTAAAAGTTCTCTGTTCTTTTGTTTAATCTCTTGTCAATTGTAAATTTTTTATTTTCAATACTTAGGGGGAGATTGTTGGCCCCAAGTATCTGTTATGAAAAAGTATTGAAAATAGTTCAAGTCAGAAGACCAACAGAGATCAGACAGAAGATTCGGAAGAAGTTCAAGTCAGAAGACCAACAGAGCTCAACAGAGCTCTGTCGAAGACTTCCAACAGAAGAACAAGTGTTTAACAAAAGACCAACAGAGCTCTTGCGAAAGAGCTCTGGTGAAGTGAAGACCTCTGTCAGCCTAAGTCTCGTAGGAAATCCCAAGTGTTAGACAAGTGTCCATACTTTCCACGTATGCCCTAAAAATAAGAGACACACTTTCCACGTGTCATTCTAGGGTACGATAGTACACTGCCTTCACTTTTCCAGGGCTATAAATAGAGAGGTAGTGGAACAAACAATTGTAAGCTTTGGGAAGAGTAGTTTTTCCACAATTGTTTAAGCACACACTGCAGCAATCCTGAGCACTACCTCCGTACGATATTGTTGTCCTATGAGATTTCCGAACACACTAGAACATGTTCTTGGTGTGATTCATTATCAATATATGAGCAGCTTTTATATCTGATCCTGTTATCATTTTACTGTTCAATATTTGATTCTCATAGTTCATTTATCGTTTACAAAATCACTCATTTTAATGGCTTTATTTAATATTCTTCCGCTGTCTATTTCACTACCATTAATATGATACAACGTGAATCTGGGAACCTACAGATATCCCTCAATTTTTAGAGTTATTTGTCATCAATTTTAAACCCATTTTAATCTTTTTCGAACCCATTTGAGCCTTTCTACTTCTCTTGGTCTAAGTTGTTCCAAAATGTTGAAAATAACCAAAAAGATCAAAATATTGCGTTTGGTGTACCATTGTGGCCACAGCGTCAGTACTGTGGCGAGTGCTGGGTAAATCCGATTTTCTGCAGATTTGGAGAGCATTTTTGTGCAAAGTGCAGACCTGCATGATGGGGTCAATGCTGAGTTTTAACCAAGTTTGAAGACATAATATAGACAAGGGAGATGGTGCCAAAAGGTGGGAAGAAGACAACCATGAGAGGTCACTTTCTCCTCTCAAGTCCCTTTCAACCTTTTCTCCTCTCCTCCACTATATAAAGGAAGCTTGGCTTGGCATTTGGGACATCATCTTATCATCCAAAGCTCTCAAAAACTCAGTGGAAATAGTTGTAGCATTTACATTTCAGTATTTTAGTTCTTGTAATTTGCTTTTCAAGTATTTACTTTCTGTTACCCACTGTGGAACACTTGTGGCCACAGTGGTACGTTATCATTTACGTTTAATGAAATTCCAGTTTACTTATTTCTTCTACTATATTATGTTTTCTGTTCTTATGAGTAGCTAAACCCCCCTTTGGGTGCGGGTGTAAGCCAAACCCGAGAGTGTAAAAATGTAACACTTGGGTGTTACTACATTTAGTTATTTTTTCGGTTTAGTCATTCGAGTCGGAACATAACGCAACGCGGACAAGTTGATCACGTGTACGTGTTAATATTAGATCTTAGACCTCGAGAGGGGCGGATCCGAAATACGGCTTGAATGATGCAAGGAGGTTTGAGAAAATCTTCAATAATCATATAGAGATATGGGTTGTTGCATAACCGAGCTAAGGTCAAAACGCCGGTCGAGTAGGTGTGACATAGAGATATGCGCATCTCTTTATATCCGGCAAGACTAAGATTTTCGAGATCTACTTAGTAAGGTTGGTAAACCGAAAGATAGCTTATGTAGAAACTTTATAATAAAATCGTTATTACAACCTTTACGACGTAGCTTCGAGAGGAGGAAATCGTGTGGGACAAATTGTGACCGATTTTATTAACCATTTAAGTTATTAAATAAATACTCTTGAGGGGAAAACTTACACTCGTACCCGCTTTTTAATTAATCGCGTTAATTTTATAATTAATTATTTGCTCAAAACCAACTCCAAACAAATTATTAAAAACCTCAACTTTGCACCGGAAGTTCGTAGAAATCTCCGATTCTTGGTAGTCCAATCCCCGTGGATATGATATTGGGTTCTTACCATTATATTACTTGTGAGCGAACGCAATACGTGGTGTATACTTGCACCATTATTGTGCCCCATTTTACGTGTAGATATTTTGCTATCAAGTTTTTGGCGCCGTTGCCGGGGATTGGCACGATTTTTATCCCAAGATATTGATTTTTACTCGAGCCCGAGTCGCGAGTTTCTTTTTGTACCTTTCCATGTGGTATGTCACGGCTACACCACTCTCACCCTAATGGAAGGGTTTAGTTGTGATGCCCCTTATTATAATGCTTTCAATTGTTATGGGGAACAACAACCTAATTATTGTACAAATAATCAAGATGATGGCACCTACACTTCATTTGCACCTCCCTACCAAGATTGGAATGACACGTATTTGAATACATTTGACCAATCATGGGAGGAACATTATGATTATTCATCTGATTTTCAAGGGACGAATCCTTACTATGGATTCCCATCCTTTGTTTCCAACTACCCACCAGACAATATTTTTGAACAGCCCGAACCATCTAACTCTTTTGAAACTACTTCCACAAGCTTAATGGAAACCCTTATAGAATTTATGGGAAATGTTACGTCCTCTTTGGATGCCTTGAACACTAAGATGAGACAACTCACCGAAGAGTTTAAAAATCAAAGTCAAGGTCCCTTACCAAGTGATAATGAAAAATCAATATGTGTTGGTAAGGATGAGAGTGATGTTGAAAAAGAGTCGGAGATTTTCGAGGAAAAATCTGAGCACATGAGCAAGCCTTCTTTACTCCCCAATAGTGAAGAGGTGCTTCAAGATGCTAAAATTTCTAATGTAACGATTTTTGCTCATGTTGTGAAACCTTCTTTTGACCATAGTACTCCCATGGTAGTCATACATCGGACCGTGGGGATAAATTATGTGGTCAAAAGCTCGGATGGTTTTACTAGATCATGTTTTGTGGTTGTTGGAATATCCTTTGATAAAGTGAAGATGTCTATTGTCTTCAAACCATCCCACTTTTTAAAGATGCACACATGGGGTGGTGAATCACACCCTACATAATCTGAATACATTTTTTTTCCTTACTCTCAACTCCAATTTTGTGTCTTTTATTTTCCATTTTTTATGTTAGATTTGAATCTTTTTTTTCCCGACTAGTATCAAAGTTTGAAAAAAAAACGTGTAATAACTCTCATTTTGAGTGTTTTTTTACGTTTCGTTAGTGTGACTTTTTAATTTCTTCTAATGTGTGTTTTTTAATGTGTTTTTTTCATTTTTATTTGGAGTTGTTGAGGATAAAAGTATGTGTTTTTATTATTGCATGTGTCGTTTGCAGCTGATGGTCTTGGTGGCGGTTCACAGATTCAAACGTAAAAAAAAGTATTTGCAGGTGTGGCCACAGTCTCACTACTGTGGCCACCTTCTTCAAGTGGCCCATCAGATCTACTAAATCCAGCATGTGTTTTGCCTATTGGATAAAAGAGTGGTTCTTGGTCTTGTCAACTTTTAAAGCATGCATATCTTTTTCCCATTTCCCCGAAGTTGACTTCCCTTTTTATGTTTGGAAAAAGCCTCATTTTGCATACTAAAACCTGGTGGTTTCATCAAAACACCCATCTTCCCTTTTTTTAGAAAAAAACAAGAAAAGCAAAAGAAAAAAATCAGAAAAGACTAACCATAGAAAAAGACAAAAATTATTCTCTCTCCCTTAGCCGTCAATATCACACCCCAACACAAAAAATTTCCCACATTTTCTCTCTTCCCAAAACCCACTCATAACCTACCTATCTAAACCCTACTCCTAAAAAGTAAAACCACCCCCCCAAACCACTAACTTTCTAGAAACTACCCTTTTTCAAATCTCTTCCATAAAAACTACCCTCCCGAAACCACCACCTCTAAAACCACCCCTTTAACCACCTAAACCCACAACCCTTTCATTTTCTGCCCCAAAAACTCTCTTCCACCCAAAACTCTCTCCATATCCTCACCATCACCACCATTTCTCCATGTCCCAACAAAAGATGCTAACATCCATAGTTCCCACCGTCGCTGTCACCGTCGCACCCACCGTCATTCGCACCTCCGTTACCATTGTCGCACCCACCGCCGTTCGCACCTCCTTTACCATTGTCGCACCCACCGCCGCCGCTACCATCGCCGCCATCGCGCCACCACATCCATGATTTTTCGGTTATTTGAAATCTTTTGGGAACAACTACTTTGTCTTCTCTCTTTTCTTCGATTAACTTCTTTTGGGTACATTTTGTGGCTTGTTTTGTTACTTTCCGATGACCGCACTTTAACCCATATTTTGTGAAATATTATGCATGGTCATGTTATGGTATTACCTTCTTTGTTGCACTAATCGTTCACTTGCAGGTGCTTTTAGATATTTAGTTGCATGTTTCTTCTTCGTTTGAAAGGACGTAGGCCATCTTTCATTCTTGGCCCATACACGACCCTTGTCGCCTAGCCGATACACAACCCGACTCTCCTTCCCCGCAATGAGGACATCGCTAACTTTAAGTTTGGGGGGGGGGGGGGAGAGACTTTGTTCAAAAAAACCCACAATATTTTTAAAAGAAAGGTTTACAATTGTTACTTCACATATTTATTCACACATTGTAAACAATGAAACTTTGGGTCCATAGTTGAGAAAAGTTATTTGGCTATCAAAAGAGCAAAAGTGGAAAAGTTAAGCCACACAAAAAAAGAAAAAAATGCTCAAAACAACCCTTTGGATCAAGCCCCACATGAAAGAATAAGTTTGGGGGAACGCAAGAATCAAGAAAAACCGCAAACACTAACCCATCCAAGTCCTACCGATCAAACGAGGAAACGTCAACGAAGGAAATAAGAGCACCGGCAAAACTCCAAGGTAATGCATCGTTATCTCAACCTCTACCTGTGCAAAACAACCATTCTTTTTTTTCTTTCGCCAAAAATTTCGGTCAATTTCAATTTTTTTCTTCTTTTTACTTTAGGACAAGTAATATCTCAAGTTTGGGGGTGTGATATCCCTCAATTTTTAGAGTTATTTGTCATCAATTTTAAACCCATTTTAACCTTTTTCGTACCCATTTGAGCCTTTCTACTTCTCTTGGTCTAAGTTGTTCCAAAATGTTGAAAATAACCAAAAAGATCAAAATATTGCGTTTGGTGTACCATTGTGGCCACAGCGTCAGTACTGTGGCGAGTGCTGGGTAAATCCGATTTTCTGCAGATTTGGAGAGCATTTTTGTGCAAAGTGCAGACCTGCATGATGGGGTCAATGCTGAGTTTTAACCAAGTTTGAAGACATAATATGGACAAGGGAGACGGTGCCAAAAGGTGGGAAGAAGACAACCATGAGAGGTCACTTTCTCCTCTCAAGTCCCTTTCAACCTTTTCTCCTCTCCTCCACTATATAAAGGAATCTTGGCTTGGCATTTGGGACATCATCTTATCATCCAAAGCTCTCAAAAACTCAGTGGAAAAATAGCTGTAGCATTTACATTTCAGTATTTTAGTTCTTGTAATTTGCTTTTTAAGTATTTACTTTCTGTTACCCACTGTGGTACGTTATCGTTTACGTTTAATGCAATTCCAGTTTACTTATTTCTTCTACTATATTATGTTTTATGTTCTTATGAGTAGCTAAACACCCCTTTGGGTGCGGGTGTAAGCCAAACCCGAGAGGGTAAAAATGTAACACTTGGGTGTTACTACATTTAGTTATTTTTTTGGTTTAGTCATTCGAGTCGGAACATAACGCAACGCGGACAAGCTGATCACGTGTACGTGTTAATATTAGATCTTAGACCTCGAGAGGGGCGGATCCGAAATACAGCTTGAATGATGCAAGGAGGTTTGAGAAAATCTTCAATAATCACATAGAGATATGGGTTGTTGCATAACCGAGCTAAGGTCAAAACGCCGATCGAGTAGGTGTGACATAGAGATATGCGCATCTCTTTATATCCGGCAAGACTAAGATTTTCGAGATCTACTTAGTAAGGTTGGTAAACCGAAAGATAGCTTATGTAGAAACTTTATAATAAAATCGTTATTACAACCTTTACGACGTAGCTTCGAGAGGAGGAAATCGTGTGGGACAAATTGTGACCGATTTTATTAACCATTTAAGTTATTAAATAAATACTCTCGAGGGGAAAACTTACACCCGTACCCGCTTTTTAATTAATCGCGTTAATTTTATAATTAATTATTTGCTCAAAACCAACTCCAAACAAATTATTAAAAACCTCAACTTTGCACCGGAAGTTCGTAGAAATCTCCGATTCTTGGTAGTCCAATCCCCGTGGATACGATATTGGGTTCTTACCATTATATTACTTGTGAGCGAACGCAATACGTGGTGTATACTTGCACCATTATTGTGCCCATTTTACGTGTGGATATTTTGCTATCAGTAATCCAAAACACTTCCTTACTAAAGTTATTCGGTCGACTTCATTGGAAACGTTAGTTCCATACACACCCTTAGACTATAAGAACATCTTCAATACAGGAATTTTTTAAGTAAAAAGTAGAGTTATTTGCAGGAAGTATCATTCTGAAGAGTTTTTATAAGAAACTCACCTATATTGAGTTCTTATTTTAAAACTTTGATTCTTACCATAAAGTTTGTATGGATTGATAATTTTCTCATTTTTATTGATATTTAAATTAAACATTTGATATTTATTAACAAATATATAATAATTATTGATGTTTACAAATCTGAGCCATAAAAATAATGTTCTTAGGGTCACACTATATTTTACACAAAATTTCAAAAATAGTGTAAAAAGTAGTGTAAATTAGTGTTAATAGTAAGTCTTCGCCAACAGATAACACTATTTTTTAAAAGTGATGTACAAAGTAGTATAAATGAATAGTGTTACATCAAATATAGTGTAATACTATTAATTACACCAAATATAGTGTGGAAAGTAAGACCCTATTAGAGATGTGAGTAGTGTTAGTTACACTAAAATAAGTGTTTAGTGTAAGATTTAGTGACCTATTGGAGATGGTCTTAGAAGAATTAGCTTTGTAAACTTTTATATAATTTTTTAATTTGATTAGTTAGAAATAAAATAGCACTAAAAACTGGAAAAAAAAAGCTCCATTGGATTTTAATTACTTTTAGACAATATATAATAAAATGAAATTTATGATAAATTAAAAATGAAAAATAAAAAATAAAAAATAAAAATAGGGTATGTATGTATATACATAGGGAGAAGTAAAGTGTCCAGTAAGCAGTCTACGTGGCAATCCTAGTCAGCAAATATAGAATCGGAGGGCAGAGATTGCATAAGTGCGCATGCCAAGAAGGGTAAAGAGCATGGCATACTGATAACCGCCTCTAGCGCGCGAGTGCCAGAGAGCTTTCACTTGCCACGTCATATCCAACGGTCACGAGATTTAGAGATAGAGATCCAACGATTCAGATAAAGTCACCTCCACATTCAAACTCTAGCTCATCCTTGTACGCTACCTTCCTTTCCTTGAATAAAACGAAAATCACGCTTGAGTCCAACTGTTGCGCCATAAATTCGATTCAATCCTACAAACCCTTTCCATATCTTCTTCTTCTCTCTCTCCGTTTGGCTTTTTAGGTTGAGCATCATATACTTGTGAAATCAATGGAGGTTGTATTCCGTCAGGTTCCGTGCTTCTCTGCCAACATTAGTGGTGATGCCCGCCACTTGCAGTCTTTCTCGCAATCGAGATGGTTCTGTCCTAAACATCAATCGAATCGGAAGTCTCTTATAGCTTCGGCGGGTTGTGATGGGTTTTCTGACAAGAGCCATTTAAAGTATTACGATTACAGTAGTGGTCCCAGCATGGCGATTAAGGAGAAAGAGATAACGTCAAAGAAGAAAGATATGAAGAAACAGCTAAAACTGTTGAAGGGTTTGTCTAGTTTCTCTGATATGGGTTTTGGTTTGAATCTTGATAATGGGTTGGATGAGCAAGTCAGGGAGAATATGATATCGGTATGAATAATTAATTTGCCCTTTCTGTATGATTAGAGAAAATAATGATAATTGATTTTGGAATGGTATGATTGTGCAGGAAGCAACAGAGGTTTTAGTTGGACAATTGCAGAAGCTAAAAGCAGTGAAGATGGAATTAAAAAGGAGGAAAAAAGAAGAGAAGGCCAAGAAGAAAGCGGCTAAGATGATGGATTGCAAACGCATGGATGAGGAGTCCTCATCGTCATCGTCTTCTTCTGAGTCTGAATGCGAGAAGGTGAGCCAAGTGGCGTCCTCAAATGTAATTGTCAGCCATGGAGAAACAACAACAACAGCATCATGTTCATCTTTGTTGGTTGGTGACGTAGAAAAAGAGATTAAAAGCAGGAGGAGTTTGGGTGATAATAATAAGATAGAGGTATGCATGGGGGGAAAGTGCAAGAAATCTGGAGCAGCAGTGTTGTTGGAGAATTTTCAAAAGGCAGTTGGTACTACTGGGGAAGTAGCTGCAGAGGTGGTGGGTTGTAAATGTATGGGGAAGTGCAGAGATGGTCCTAATGTCAAAGTAGTTGTGAATGACGATGACAATAGGAATAGCAATCCACTTCCTTTATACATGGGAGTAGGACTGGAGGATGTTGATTCAATTATCAACAACTACTTGTTTGGTCGGAATACGATGGTAAACCCAACTACAGCTCCAGCACTGTGAACGAGTATATATATGTATATGTATATGTATATTTTTGAATCTCAAGTGAGTGAATGAATGAATATGTAAGTAATGGTTGCTGGAAAGTTAATATTAGTTTGAGATTTAAAGAAATTAAAAGTATGGAGTTTTTTGATCTTTCATATGCTTTGGTTATAATCAATGAAATTGTGTTCCATGATATGGTATGGGTTAGAAACGTGTAAAGAACAAAACTAGATGAAAACAGGAACTACAAGGGAAAAATCGATGCATCCAGGAAAGCAAAAACAAAAGAAACATGTTGTCAAGTTTAGGCATGGAGGTAAAGTTGTATAAAATTCACTTATGTTCATAGTTGTTGTATCCTGTGAAATCCACGGATCCAGAATTTGGTGAGTGGGGTTGGCTTTTAGATAAGTAAATTTGTCATTGGCTTTTACCCTATACTCACCGGTTACCAATTTCATACCCGATTGATTATTCAAAACAAGATCAATCAAATCAATTTCTATACAAACAAGTAGAGCTACATCGCATATTACTATCGTTATGTTGATTTTTCCCTTTTTTAAATCGTTCTATTTTTCTAATGAAATAATAAAGCTAGTTATGTTTCAGTAAATATATAAATAACATAAAGTAAGTACCACATTGTATAACATAAAACTCTAACTTTATAAACATGTAAATAACATTAATATATATAAACCACAAGGGTTGTGGCGTAAAGGGTTGTGGCGTGGTGGTAAGGGTCTGCGGAGTTCATAGCGCTTGCCCGGGTTCGAGTCCCACACGCAACACTTGTGGCCACTGGGGATTATCTTAGGGCTGCATTACTTCGCGGTCGGTGTGTTTGCCAGGGATGTACTGGGCCGAAGGCCCAGGAACCCTACCAAAAAAAAAACATTAATATATATATATATATACACATATATATAGTTAGATATATGTTTAGATTACCGTAACATTTGCCGTTCTAAAAAACGATTACCCTAACATTTATAATTAGCATCTAACATGTACTAATTATGAACCCGTACAATGGACATACCTCAAAAGTTACAAAATGACTACCGAGAAAATATTTAAGAAGGAAAAAAATAATAAGAACCTAACTCTTTTTTTTTGAAATAAAGGATATATAATTAATTGCAAATGGAGTTACACATAGCGTTCATAGGAGCCGACATGAAGTCCGACATTTGAAACACGGTATTCTAAAAAGTTACAGTTTGTGCTCTCCTAGCAAAAACATACGCCGCCTCATTAACTTGACGCTTAACAAAACGGACCGAGAACGAGTCATTTTGGAGAAGGATTGTACGGCACCTAGAGATGATATCCCCGAATTCCGAATCATCATGTTGCATGTTATGGATGGCATCGACAACATGCTTGGCGTCCGTTTCAAAAATAGCATGGCGAAACCCAAGATCGTACGTCCAGCAAAGCGCATCGACAAGGGCCAATGCTTCACATTCCTTTACAAGCGGGATACCCGGTCTAATATTTGATCGGGCAGCGATGAAGGTCCCTTAATCATCTCTGAGAATGGAGGCGAAGGCCACAAGATGATCACCCTGAAAACTGCAGCGTCAGTGTTGCACTTAACGACGCCAACTGGAGGTTTGTGCCATAAAAGGCAATGATAGTCCGTTGGTACCGTTACATGATGCGTTCATATAGCTCTTGTCGCTTGCCACTCTTTAAGAATATCCATAGCACGCCGTTTGATGTTACGGATCGGTCTCACGTAATGGTTCCAAAGACCTTCATTCTTATGGTACCAAATGCTAAAAAGTACCATCAACACAATATTTAAGGTTTGATTTGGACTTTCGTCGATAATGCCGAAAAGAAGGCTAGCGAAATCGTCGGCAAGGCTCGCCTTAATATCAATAAGCTCCCATAAGTTTGCATCCACCGAAGCTTTTTTGGAGACCGGACAGTCGATAAACAAACGCCAATTATTTTCTGGGTTGACGCCAAAAGAACGCAAAGGCAGGACGTGTCGATTCCACGGCTCCGAAGGTTTCCACGATGTGGAAGAACATCCCTACCCATCTTCTAGGCAAAATTCCTTACCTTATGTGGGATATTGGCCGTCCACACTTTAGTCCATTTCCTATCACCAGAGTTGGGGGAGAGGGTATTCATTAGCATCCTATACCCACTTTTCACCGTGTAATTTCCATTAACGTTCCAATGCCAAATCCTCTTATCAATCCCGGTCAGCACGCGAGGCGGAAGATTTAGAATTTCGAGTTGGTCGCGACGATTAAAGGTGCGGGAGATACGGTCAATGTCCCACTCAAGAGAATTCGGGAGGAGTAAGTCACTAACCCGAAGGTCTCTCTCGTTACGAGGGGCCGAAGTTTCCACCTTAAAGTTTCGGTCGTCACGGAGCCAAGGGTCTTTCCATGCGTAAATAGATGTTCCGGAACCGACTTTCCATCTATTTCCTTCTTTTAGCATAATATGGGAATTCCAAATACTTCGCCATATGAAGCTCGGGGTGTGGCCTAACTTTGCTTCAATGAAATCCACCTTCGGGTAATATTTAGCTTTGAAAACTCTACTCACCAAAGTATTTGGGTTGGATAGGAGTCTCCAACCTTGCTTTCCCAACAATGCTAAATTAAAGGCAGTGAAGTCCTGAAACCCGAGACCCCCAGCAGACATCGGGCCACAAAGTTTATCCCAAGTAAGCCAATTAATCGTCCGGGAGCCGTTCCTCTTGGAGCTCCACCAAAAAGAATTTAAAAGACGTTGGATATCGCCGATCAAGGTGCTAGGAAGCATGAAGACACTCATAACGTAAACCAGGATGGCTTGAGCTGCGACTTTTATGAGCGTGAGACGGCCCACATTGAAGATTGGTTTCTGACGCCACTTGGATAACCTGTTCCAAACCTTATCTTTTATATGTCTGAAAATGGCTCTTTTGTTTCTTCCAATCATGGACGGGAGACCCAAGTACTTGCCTGTGTTGAGGGGTTTAGACACCCCTAGCACATAATGAATCGCATCATTGAAATCCGAAGGCAAGGTTATTGCTACACATAACACCCGACTTTTCAAAGTTGATCGCTAGCCCGAATGTTCTTTCAAAGATAGCAAGGACCTAAACTCTAAAACCCAAATAGTTAAAAAAACCAACCGTCCCATAAGCTATTTATAAGGCCCGGAACTGAAATCCAATTTGTAATATAATAACACATATAAAAGCAGCACCAAATCAACCTTTGCAATCTAAGGCCCATAATTGAATCCAATTTCCCAATTGTCAATCCAAAATTCGAACATCCTTCCTTAATCTCTAAACTAACTCTTAATCTGCTAAAGAACCCCAACCCAAAACTCCATCTTACTATTAGGGTTCCAACCAAACCAATTCAACTCCCACTTCATCAAAATTCTCTTATTACACGGTATCACCATCCTTGTATTACCAATTACCACTAAGGTTATGTTTGGCAAACTAGTTGATAAGCTAGCTGCTAGCTGATAAAGAAGTAACGTTTGACAAAAACTAGCTTATAAGCATGTAAAATGACCAAAAGACATCTTCAAAAAATTATCAATTACAATATTTAATTATATAATTAAAACAAATTTATAGCTGTTGTAGGATAAGTGTGTCATTGCCTAATGGATATGACCATATAAATAGAGATAAACATATTAGAGATAGGTTAGATCTTATATCTCTCGTTGATATCTACTTGTATCTCATCCCAATTTAAAGGGCTTATGATTAATGAGAATTACATGTTGGTCCCGTAGGGGTTCTACAAGAGTGAAAGTTTGTAGAAGGGCGTTGAATACAAACACAAATTTTATACTTTTTAAATTGTTTATTGATAAACACAATTTACAGTTTGTTGCGAAAACAGATAAGGTAAACCTAATCTAAACAAACTAAGAGAATCACTAAGTTTTCTTGCACTAGAAAAGGGAAAGAAGGAAGATTGTAGAAAATAGGTTTTCTGCAAATGCACACAGAGGAGATCCAGGACCCTTCAAAATGAAGGGTATCACTCCTATTTATACCCATGCATTTAATGCATGAGAGAGGTACTTTACATGTGTCAAGACTTTATTGGGCGCATGCTTCTGACTTTTGTCAAAGACATGCTTTTGGCCGCATGGTGAGCAGTGTAGTTGGCAGAGTGGTTGTACGATTATGGACAAAAGCAAGTTTGCTTTTGTACCTTCGTACTATTTGTGCAAAGGATAAGACAAACAAATCTTGAACTGCAAGCTTCATGATCAGTGATCACTGATGTAGTCTTTCTTCAGTAAGGTCTGATGAAAGTCTCAGCTATCGCTGAACCTTTGTTCTTGAATTTTCGCATGTTGTAGACTTGTCTTGGTTTCACTGAATGCCGCTTCAGATCATAAGTAGACTTGTCTTGTTCATCAGCTTGGTCTTCGACGTCAGCGATGAACTCTTTTTGGCGGGAGGCTTGTCTTCAGATATTACAATAACATATTACATAGAAAGTGTTCAGCGAACACTGAACAGACTCAGCTTATGATCGCTGATGATGAAACACTAATACATAAAAGTTGTTGATCCCATTTTGAGCAACAATAGAAGAAATATAAAGTCCATATTTAAATATAGAGATAAGATATACATGAAGAACAATCATAAAGAAACTTATCTCATATTCATTGATGATTAAATATGGAGAGGAGAAATGTTGAAGAACACCACACTAAACATGAAACGACTCTCATAAAAAACTAGTCTATGTGTGTTTTTATGTGCTTTCCATATTTCTCACTACTAGAAATAAGACTATGGACACCTCTTATATAGGGCCATTTACACATTAGATATTTAAGATATCTAAAATCTAGACAATATCTAAAATATCTATATAAAATATCTAAGTAAATATCTATAAGAAAATATCTAAAACATTAAAATATCTTTATAAAACATTCATTTAATTAGGAGCTAATTAAAGCTAACAATCTCCCCCTAATGTTTTATAAAGAAAGCATCATCTTGTAGTCTCCCCTTTGCTTTCTTTAGAACCTTTGATGTTCCGTTCTTCAAGTCTTCAAAGCATCATGTGCTCCCCCTCAAATGTAGGCTCATCCACCGAGCTTTAAACGTGAATAACAGAGGATGGAGTGACATTTAAAATGTGACAAATGTAGCTTGACACCATGAAGAACCGTTGAGAGAACACCGTTCTTGAAAGCGGAAAGAGCATGAGTGAAATGCGATGCTTTCGGTGCAGCAAGAGTCCATTGACTTTGACACAGATTCTGACCATTAAGCAAACTGATTCAGACCAAAATCAAAGCATGAAAAAGTTTCACCTGTGTCTTAGGAATTCAACGCAACTGGACTCATGCGAATCGGAGCACCGAGTAGGAAGTTATGCGCGTGTTTCTGAAACAGTGCAAAGCTGACAGCAAGTAAACAGAAATCAGGCTCTGAGGTTGAGTCGCAGAGGTTCAGTCCACAGAGGCTCTGTGGTGAACAGTACCACAGAGGTTTGTCGCGTGCGGTAGAGGTTTGGTCGCGTGCGGCAGAGGTTTGGTCGCGTGCGGCAGAGATTTGGTCGCCGCTCGGCAGAAGCTTAACAGAAGTGTTACACTTACTTTGACACTGATTTAGACCATTTTACCTCTGGAGTTTGCAAAAACTCAAAATACAAACAACTTTCATTAGTTAGTTATCTGTTCAGATCATCTTGAATCACCTCTTTTCGAGCTCGTACGACAAAGATATGGTTGATTTACCACAGTCGCGCAGATCTGTCCATCAGCTTTCCATCAGCACACTGTTGTTTACTTCAACGATGCATATGACCCTTATAAATTTCGAATCTCTGAATTCTCAAAACACGAAATCTGTTCATCAATTTGTTTTGAATCCAGGGCCTTTTGAATCGCATCAATCGGTGTTTTTATGAGTGAGATATGATCAGTTTAATACAGCAGCGCAAATCTGTCATTAAATCTGATTTGATGTAAAAGATAAGACGATCTTCATATAATTTTTAAAACCGTGAGTGCAAATAATTCGATCTATAATTGATCAAGTCAGAAAACTAATTAGAAGAACTCAAAGTTTTAAAAAAACGTTTCAGATCAGACTTTGAACATGTAACAAAACATCAAATCTTTCTCAAACAACTTTCTCAAGACCCAAATGATTTTGTTATCCATATATAAATGTTTATGAGCAGCGGAAGACAAACAAAATCTGGATCAAAGATAGTCCAATCTTGAAAATAAAGGTCAGATCAAACAAAGATCAACAACCTTACTACCAAGATGCAAAAAAAATTGCTATGGACACACAAGGATGAGATCATAGATCAACCATCTACTTAGTGCTTATCAAATAAAACCAATGAATGAGAAAGAATCAAAACACACACATGAAGTATATCATAAACTAAACCATCTAAAACTTCCATTGTTGCATAGATGATCGATTTTGAAGAAACGTTTCTTCAATCGGCTCTGATACCAATTGTTGATCCCATTTTTGAGCAACAATAGAAGAAATATAAAGTCCATATTTAAATATAGAGATAAGATATACATGAAGAACAATCATAAAGAAACTTATCTCATATTCATTGATGATTAAATATGGAGAGGAGAAATGTTGAAGAACACCACACTAAACATGAAACGACTCTCATAAGAAACTAGTCTATGTGTGTTTTTATGTGCTTTCCATATTTCTCACTCCTTGAAATAAGACTATGGACACCTCTTATATAGGGCCATTTACACATTAGATATTTAAGATATCTAAAATCTAGACAATATCTAAAATATCTATATAAAATATCTAAGTAAATATCTATAAGAAAATATCTAAAACATTAAAATATCTTTATAAAACATTCATTTAATTAGGAGCTAATTAAAGCTAACAAAAATGTTAAATGTAATTTTCATTAAGTATTCTAAGAGTCATCATCAAATCACTGAGAGAGTTTAGATCAACAATCTCCCCCTATTTGATGATGACAAAGCAACATAAGAAAATTTCTATGTGTCAAAACATAAGGATAAAAGGACTCGTAATATACATGTCCCATTTACTGTTTTGGAGATCTTTTATAGTACCGATGGAGTAAAGTACTTCACTGAAAAGTTTCATTAATTCGAAATGATTTTACAAAGGGAATCTGAAAGTTAGAAGTACAAGTGAAAGTACAAGACAACCACTAAAAGTTAAGAACTGATAAATTACAAGGAAGAAATGGGAATCTATCAGCTAGAGGTCTTCGTCTTCAGCTAAGGCTTCAAGGATTGGTTCTTCTTCTGTGATCAGGTATCAGGTTCTCCACTTCCTTTTTTGGCTTTGAACTCTTTGAAGATTAGTGACTTGATGGGTTGGCCATAGTTTGTCATATCGCACCAGTAGATAAGATATTTCAAACGATTAATTGGGCAAAGATGAAGTTTTTTTCCTTCGTGATCAGAAAAGATGTAAGGGATGCCTAACACTTGACCAGGAGCAAAAAGGCCTCCTCTTGGCCGTGATTGTTCGAGCGCTGAAAGATCAGGTGGTGGACCGAGAACAACCTCTTCTGAAAACTCAATTCCGGTTTCAGTTCTGAAAGAAGGTTCTTCTTCAGAGATGGATGCTCGCTTTCTTTTTCGTGCTGGTTTCTAAGGTAGTGGAAGGATTTCTACGACCATTGAGATCCGATCGATGAGTTTGTTCAGGAAGTTCTTCACATAGACCTTGTATTTGGATTTTGATTTCTGAAGGGCATCTCTGATCTCCAGCCATTCGTAGAATCCAAAGTTCTCCAGCTTTGACATGAACATCGTTTTTGCTGAGGTATCTATTCTGAAGATGGTTATGGAAACCATCACTGAATCTTTCTTCGTCTTCCCTGTAATGGACACATTTGTGATCTTCTAGGAAGATGTCTGTTTTCAATCTTCCATTTGCACTATTCGATCTATGAATCTTTTATGACCTTTTCTTTCCTTGCTTCCTCCTCAACTTCTTTCAACAATTGAGCTTGAACTCTGACTGGATTCTTTTTGAGTTTTCTATTAGAGACAGAATTCTGAGCAACCTTTAAGGTAAGTTGGAAGTCTTGTTTGTATGCCTCAAGAGCTTGCTAAGCTCTGATAGATTCTTCTTTTTCGGGGTTTGAAAGAAATCCAAGTTCGTCTTGATCAGCGCTTGCTCGAGGAGGGATCTTTGTTCTTTGACTCTCTAGCTGAGAGACATGTGCTGCCATTCTTCTTCGCTCTTCATCCTCAGACCTTTGAATGGGTCGTGAGGGTCTTATTGGATGGCTCATCAGCTCTTTTTGTTGTTGTTGTTCTTCTTCTTCTTCATCAACTTCCAAGACGGAAACTGGGATTATTCTCTCTGTACACATACTAATCAGGGGAAAGGATGAGCTGAAAGAAGAAGGAGGGGATGGGTGTATTGGATTATCAGGGAAGGGAACAGAGGAGAGGGGTATAATATTGAGGGGTTCAGATAGAGAGATGAGGTCAAGGAGTACCTCTAAAGTGTTCAACTCCCCCTCAGATCTTATTAGTTTTAAGTTCCCCTCAGCAGCAACCCCTTTTTGCTTGCCTTATTGAGGGGGGTCTTCTTTTTGGATGATGAGGTCCTCTCCCCTTGTTTCTAAATGACAATGCCCTTCTTGGGAGCATTTGTACGTTGGTGCTGAAGCGTGAAAGATGAACTCGTCGTCGTCATCATCGTCATCATTACCACCTTCGAGGTCTTTACACTCGTTGGTGATGTCTTCATTATTATCATCAGCTTCAGCGTCAACTTCATCCTCAGGACTTTCAAGAACCAACTGCGCTGGTTCAGTCATGCCAGAGATGGGGATGAATTCTTCGATGCAGTCTTCTTTGTCGTCATCACCAAGCTCCCCCTTAGATGGAGGAGGGACTTCTGGTTCCACCCATTCAGTTTCTTTTTCTTTCTCCCCCACAGATTCCCCCCTCTTTGTCATCATCACGAGGGGGTGAGGAGGTAGTAGAGACTGCAACACCAGTGGCCACTTCCAAGTCTCCGACCCTAGTGAAAATGTCGAAGATGGCATCAACTCCCAAGAAGACCTAGTCAGCGACCATGTCCAAGGTCTTGCGATCATCAGAGGTGAAGGAAGGAGAAGGCTGAGAAGCAGGTGTCTTCAGCTGAGCCAAGATATCATTGAGGAGTTGGTTGTATTGATGGTAACATGGCGGGTTTTGGGCGGGTATCCCTTTACCCGGCCCTGGCCCCGGTTAGTGTAGATAGACCCATCCCTGACCCTGGTTCCCGATGGGTACGGAGATTAGGTACCCGACCCCGGCCATTCAACCAGTCAAACCCTGGTCAACATCCCGGTACCCGGACCCGGTCTAGACCTGGTCTGGACCCGTTTTGTCCAATTTTTTGCTGTTTTTTTTCCTGTTTTGACAGATTACTAAAAAATATTAAAACATAATAACTAAAACATTGTTTCCAAAATTCAAATTCCAAACACATTAAAAGTTTAAAATTAATGAACAATTCAACCGAAACTTCAAATATCAAAACTTAAAACATTGTTTCCAAATTCCAAGCACATCTTCAAGAATGCAACCGATTCTTCAACAATCAACGTCTTCATCATATGCAACTATTTTATCATATGCAACTGTTTCATCAAATCATTGCGGCTCTCCGTCTTTTTTATCTGAAATTTAAAAAAACATACAAGTTAGAAAAATTGTATATGCATGTATTTTATAACAATTTATATAATTATTACCTTCAAGTCCTTTCTTCAACCAACTTTGGGTGCACATCAATGCTGTAATTGTTTGCGCTTTTAGCCGACTACGTTGCTTTGTTATCTTGTTCCGCTCATGCTAAAAGCTGATTCTGATGCTATCGTGGAAATTAGAATGGCTAAGACATCTATCGCAATCCTTTACAAGACAGGAAACTTACTACCGTTGCTACTCCACCACACCAATATATCAAAGTTATTTTTGTCGAATGACAACAATTTATCCGCCAAATACTGATCCAACTCGGTTGTTTTTGACACATCATCTTCGGTGATCATATTCACGTACTCCAATACCAATGAAGAATCCTTGTCCAAAGAAGATGACCCCAAATCTGATTGAGTAGTGCAAGGTTGTCCTTTCCCTTTGTTTTGATCATACATATTTTTGTATTCCTTAAATAAATTGCTACATAGGCTACGTATTCTCATAATCTCATATTTTGCGTTAACACCATAAATCTCTGGAAAGAAATAATTTATCAACTTAAGCTTATGTCTCGGATCTAAAACAATAGCCACACTAATGACATCATATAATATTCCCCACTATTTATCAGATTTAGTCAATATACTTGATGCCATGTTCCTAATAACGACATCATATAATAGATACTTTCATGTCACACATCAAAGGGAAGAACAAGTTTGAAGTGAAAGACTTGGTCCCAGAGAATTTCTCGGTCACACGATAAAACAACTTCAACTTATCACAAACAAGTAACGCCATTCTCCATTCCTCTTCACTAGGTGCACTAACATAATGTCTTTCTTTCTTGCTCAAACGAGTAAAAACATCTTTATACTCTAAGGCAACACTCAACATAATGTAAACAGAATTCCATCTCATCTTGCAATCAAGCACTAGCTCTTTTTCACAATCTACACCTAGTTGTCGTTCAACGAGTCTAAAGTCTTGAGCCGTTGTAGGAGAACATGACCAAAATGAGACACTATCTCTAACTTTCTTCATTAGGCTTTCAATCCTAGAAAACCCATATTGCATAATGAGATTTATGATATGTGCACAACATCTCATATGAAAAAACCTACCCTTTAAAATTAGTGAAGAAGGAGAAAGGGTACCTAAGAGTCTGTCAACCAATGCATCATTGGTTGAGCATTTGTCAAGTGTCAATGTTGACAACTTGTTGTCAATGTATCAATCCATCAAGCAGTCAACCATCACTTGGGACAATGCATCGGCAATGTGTGGAGATGACACATGTAAAAAGCTGCATAAAAAAGATACTAAATATGAGTAAAACATTGACTAATTATAGATATTTAAGTATTTGGAAAAAAAAACTGATAATCCGATTTTGTAACTTCCAGTCTGTTGGTCCCAATGGGGTTCTACAAGGGTGAAAGTTTGTAGAAGCGGGTTGAATACAAACACAAAATTTACTTTTCTAAATTATTTATTGATAAATCAAAATACAATTTACAGTTTGTTGCGGAATAAGATGTAAAACCTAATCTAAACAAACTTGAGAATCACTAAGTTCTTGCACAGAAATAGAAGAGAAAGGATAAGTAGAAAAATAAGAGTTTTTCTACTGGCATTAAGAAGTCAGAACCCTTCAAAATGAAGGATGTTGTTCCTATATGTACCCCATGCATTTAATGAATGGCAAGAGCACTTTACACGTGTCAGATCTTCATTGGGCGCATGCTTCTGACTTTTGTCAAGGACATGCTCTTGGCCGCATGGTGAACAATGTAGGTGGCAGAGTGGTTGTACGATTATGGATAAAAGCAAGTTTCCTTTTGTACCTTCGTACTTTTGTGCAAGAGGTTACAAACAAATCTTGAACATCAAGCTTCATGATTAACGATCGCTGATGGTCTCTTTCATCAGTAAGGCCTGATGTAAGTTAGCTATTGCTGAAGCCTTGTTCTTGAATTGCCGCACATTGTAGACATGTCTTGGTTTCACTGAATGCCGCTTCAAATCATGAGTAGACTTATCCTTGTTCATCAGCTTAGTCTTCGATGTCAGCGATGAAATCTTTAGTCGCGATGCTTGTCTTCAGGTATTACATTAACACTTTTGCATAGGAAGCTATCAACGATACTGAACAAACTCAACATGTTATCGCTGATGGAAAAACACTAATACATACATATGTTGAATGCAAATTTCACTAAGTATTCTAAGGGTCGTCGTCAAATCACTGAGAGAGTTTGGATCAACAATCTCCCCCTATTTGATGATGACAAAGCAACAGGAGAAAGCTGCTAAGTGTTACAAAACATAGGGATAAAAAGGACTTATAAAGTGCGTGTCCCATGTACTATTTTGAGGGATCTTTTCTAGTACTGATGGAGTAAAGTACTTGAAAACTTTCATTAATTCGTAATCAGGTTACAAAAGGAATTCGAAAGTTTATAAGTACACGTGAAAACAATACAAGTACTAAAAGTTGAAAACTGATAATTTACAAGAAGAAGTATAAAATGGGAATCTATCAGCTAGAGTGGTTAATCCCTGATCAGGTCTTTGTCGTACAAGTTTTCTTCTGTGATCATGTAGCCAGGTATCTCTTCTCCTCTCTGTTTTCTAATTTTGCATTCTTTGTGAATGTGAGATTTGATGAAGACACCTGGCGTTGTCATATTGCACCAATACTGAAGATCTCTCTTAGATGCTTGTTGGGGGGGGGGGAGAGGAATTTCAGAGTCTCACTGAAATCTTTCAATTCCATCCCAATCATAAAAGATGATTCCATAAGGGACTCTGTTGGTCCCAAAGAGGCTATACAAGTAAACAGTTTGTAGAAGGGGGGTTGAATACAAACACACAAGATTTTGGTTTTCTAAATTGTTTATTGATAAATCAAACACAATTTACAATTTTTTGCGGAATAAGAATAAGTAGAACCTAATCTAAACAAACTTGAGAATCACTAAGTATTCTTGCACAAGAATTAGAGAGAAAAGAAGAATAGAAAAATAAGGATATTTTTCTAAGCACTAAGAGGTTCAACGAAGACCACCTTCAAACGGAAGGGCATTCCTCCTATTTATACCCAATGCATTTAATGCATGGCAGGAGGACTTTACACGTGTCAGCATCTGATTGGGCACATGCTTCTGCATTTTAGCAAGACATTCTTTAGGGCAAAGTGGTTGTACAATCTTGGACAAAGGCATGTCCCTTCTGACAAATGGTACAGAGTGTGGCAGTAGATAAGACAAACATTTCTTGAAGTAGAAGCTTCATGATCAGCGATTGCTGAGTAGATCTTCCATCAATGAAGAACTGATGTAAGTCAGCTATCGCTGAAGTCTTCTTCTTGAAATGTTGCATGTGTGGACTTGTCTTGGTTTCACTGATGTCCGCATCAGATCATTAGTAGACTTGTCACTTGTTCATCAGCTTTGTCTTCGATGTCAGCGATGAACTCTTTGTCGTGAAACTTGTCTTTGGGGGTTAAAAATAACATTGTTTACATATAAAACTATCAGCGATCATCAGTGATAATTGAACAGGCTCAACTTATCACTGGTGGACATTTATTGCTGAGGAATACTTCAAAGAACAGTGGTTACCATCAGTGATACTAAACAGATTCAGTATGTTATCACTGATGGTGAAACACTTATACATACAAATGTCATTTGTAATTTTCACTAAGTAATTCTAAGGGTCATCATCAAATCACTGAGAAAGTTTGGATAAACAATCTCCCCCTATTTGATGATGGCAAAGCAACAGAAGAAAATCACTAAGTGTTAAGGAAAACATAAGGATAAATGTGACTCATAGATGAGTGTCCCATTTACTATTTTTAGGGATCTTTTCTAGTACTGAATGTAGTAAAGTACTTTCACTGAAAATTTCATTAACTTCGTAAAAAAGATTACAAGGGAAGTTGAAAAATTACAAGTACAAGTGAAGGAAAGTTTACAAGTACACAAAGTAACTACTGATAGATAACAATGGAATACAAAAGGGGAAATCTATCAGCTATAGAGGTTCGTCGTTGAAGAGCATCTCGTCAAAGGAGTCAGTTTCAGAGATCATCCAATCAGGTACTACTTCACCTTGTTCCTTTCTGAGTTTGGTTTCATTCAGTACATGGGATTTGAGGAAGAGGCTTGGTCTTGATTGATTGCACTAGTGGATGAGATCTCTGAGTTGGTTGACAGGGCAGATGGGAAGTTTTGAGAATCGTTGAAGGCACTGGACACCATTCCAATCAAGAAAGATGATGTCGTAGGGGTCACTTATCACTTGGCCAGGTATATAAGGTCCACCTGGTGGCAGTGATAAGTCCAAAGCTGATAGATCAGGAGGAGGTCCGAGCACTGCTTCTCTTGAGAATTCAATTGCGGTTTCATTTCTGATAGCAGGCCCACAAGGGATGAGGTTCGTATTCTTTTAGCTGGGGCAGGTCTTCGATTTTGAAGAAGCGCTGGAGGAGGAAAGTCCATGGTAGATGAGATCTTGTTGATGTGCACGTTAAAAAAAAAATTCTACGTGAGATTTGTATTTGGACTTCTGAATGGCACTCCTGACTTCAAGCCATTCATCAAACTAGCTCCAACTTGGACATGAAGATTCTCTGCGAGTACCTATTTTCCCTGATGATAGTGACTTCCACCATTACTGATCTCTTTATAGTCTTTCCCTTCAAGCTTACATTTATGTTTCGGCTATGATGGTATCGATGATCAACTTTCCCTCTGCACCATGCTAGTAGAGAATCACTTACAACTCTTTGTTTCTGGGCTTTCTTCCCAATGTCTTTCAGGAGTTGCTCCCGAACCCTGATCAGATATTTCTTTAGTTTCTTATCAGAAATTGAGCTCTGAGCTACCTTAAGGGCAAACTGCTTGTCTTTTTGGCATTCATCAAGAAGTTGCTCAGCCCTGATAGATTCCTCCAATTCTTCTGGGGTTAGGAACTCTAGACCAGGTTGAGGAGTTAGCCGTAGACGTTGACTCTCTAGCTGACGAATCATTGCCAATCTTCTCTCTTTTTCTTCATCCTATGATCTTTGAAGAGGTCGAGAGGGTCTGTTTGGGTGACTCATCAACTCTTCCTCTTCTTCTTGTTCTTCAGTCTCCATCACTGAGGCTGGGATTATTTGAAGGTCATCAGCAATAGATGCTGGGATTATTGTTTGTTGGTGTGGTTCTTCAGCTCGTCCCTTGAGCAGGGGAGAGGACTAGTTGAATCAAAAGAAATATAAGTTAGATTTCTTTTGGGTAAGAGAAAAGATAGAGAAATTTGTCTAAGTGTATTGAAGAGGTTTGAGGTAAGAGTGGATAGAAGCAGAGTAGAGTATAATGGAAAGGCATACCTGAGAAGATTGCTCCTTCTCAGCGTTGAAACAAATCTTGAGGTTCCTAAAAGCAGCGATCCCTTTCTGCTTTTCCCGGGAAGATTTCTTCGAGGGAGACTTCTTAGTCTTCTCCCCTGCTTCAATGAAGATGACCCCTTTTTGACAGGAATCCTGATGGAGGCAGGTTTGAACCCGAAGCCTGGTTCTTCATCATCATCATTATTATCATATCCACCAGGGTTGGAGAGCTCTTCATCAAGAATTTCCAGGTTTTCCTCATCTTCTTCTTCTTTATCCTTATCAGAGGGAATAACCCAGGGAGAAGAAGGAGGGGTTGGATTTTTCTCGACCTCCCCCTCAGAATGGGAAGGGTCTTCAACAATTCCCTCCCCCTCAGCCCGAGGAGGGTCTTCCTTCTCATTCTTACCCTCTTTGTCATCATGAAGGCGGGGGGAGAGATCAGCAACAACAATATTAGCAGTTGCACCCTCAGTTGGGCCTGTCTTCAAGGCCAGGAGCCACTGAGGTTGAGGCAGGGGTTGCCTCTAATTTTTCCACCCAGGCTTTTAGGCCAGGGATTGCTGCGGTGGCTTGTAGAACGAAATCTGCCGCCGTCCCCAACTTTAGGCGATCATCACCTGTGAAAGATGGGGCAGGAGCCACCAGTTCATTCATCCTTTGAAGGATATTGGAATAGAGAGTTGGTGGTGTCTACCTTAGAGTTGAGGGAAGTGACAGAGGATTGTAGGGATCCAACGACAGTGCTGAGAGATGTAACATTGGAGTTCAGCGTCTTCAAGGATGAAAAGTTGTTTGCTACATTCTTCTTCAGATTTGACACCTCATCTCTCAAAGCTGAGAGGTGAGAGTATTAATCCTTTAAGGAAAGGGAAGTGGAGATCTCCTTCAGTGATTCGCCAGCTGTGTTCACGACGTTGGTGTTATTTGTAAGATCCTTGGAGAGAGAATCCACTTGATCCTTGACCTCTTTGAGAGAGGTAAAGATCGTGCCCAGATTAGGACCAGTAATATAAGAAGAACTTTGAGCAAAGGAAAGCTAAAAATTGGGAAGGTTTTGAGAAGAGAAGGGTAGGGAAAGTGGAATACTTGATGGTTGCAAGAAGTGGTCAAAGTTACTACTCTCGCTGAAGTAAAGCATGTCATTCTCCAAAGTAGATAATCACGTTTGAGGCATACTCTGAGAGCCCCCGAGAGGGAGACCATCAGGTCCTAGAGTGTTGCTGCAGATGAGGTATGGAGCAACGTTTTTTTGAATCAGTGACTGTTGTCGCTGGTGCAGTAGACGTGTTGACCAAAGAAGTAGTGGGAGAAGCAATAGATGAGAGAAGGCCGTGCAGTGTTGCAGGTTGGCACTGACATTGCCGAAATAAAACTCCTCAATGCATAAAGGCACTGAGAGTGGTGGGGTAGTTGTCAGCGAAACATCAGCGACCGAGAAGCTCACTGATGTGGTTGTTGTTGCAGCATCAGAAGTGACGGAGCGTACCACAAAATTTTAAGAGTCGCCTGTGAAGAGGCGACCCCTGATGTTTTTGTTGTTGACGATGGGGGGGGGGGGGGGGTTCTCCTTATTAACTCGCTTGGCCTTCTTAGAGTGGCCAAAAGGGGCTTGTGATTGTTTCCTCTTCACTAAGGATGTGGGTGTGGCAACGTGGGAAGCTGCGGGGGGTTGAACCACATACATCGCTGCCCGAGAAATAGAAGAATTGTGGGGAAGAAGGAGTTGAGTGAGGGAAAAAAGACTAACCTAATTTTCCATTCGCTCCAGATCTATGATTCAGACTCCTCGTTGTGGTAGTTGGTAATCTCCCTCTGATGGGTATTCGTTTTGAAGGAAGAAAGCGAGTAGCGCTGAGATAAAATGAATATAAGGCACCTTCAGCTCTCGTTTTTCCTTTTTGACTTTGACCATCATATCGACGAAAATCATTCTAGCATAGTCGATCTTATGCCCAGTGAGGAGGCTATACCCCATCTGTAGTTGGTAGCGGTTGGCCTGATCCAGCTATCCGGTCTTCCCACTCATTGTAGAGATGATGTGGGAGAAGAGGAAATTGAGCTCTGAAGGCATTTTGGCCTTCAGAATCTTTGTAAGGTTTCTTGTCAGGGAGTTCAGGAGTGCGGGGCTTGGGATCCCATATGTAGCCCATGAGATCTAGAAACCTGATGAGTTCATCATCAGTGGGGGGTTCGTCGAATGGTCCCACTGGAAGTTTGAGGGCAGAGAGAATACCGTTTGCAATGATGAAGCCTTTGCCTAGTTCAGTCTGGAAGGCAATGACAGTTACCTTCCTCTTGGATTTCAGCGTTTTGTCAGTACGCTCAGCAGTGTACCAGAACTGCTGAAGTAAATGTTTGTGAGCAGGGGGTGCGACGGTCAGGGCATAAAAGATAGGCGAGTTGTGGAGTAGATTGACAGCATCAGCAAGGTGTAAGCATGGTTTCTTCTCAGGGAAGTGGAACAAGGCTAGGTGGTTGTTTCCAACAAATGTTACTTGGTTCTGCTCAAACCTAAAGTTCTTCGATTTCACCATTGTCACAACTTGGGCCATTTATGAGAAAATAGAACAAAAGAGAAGAGGAACATACTTTCTTAGTTAGGAAAGATTTCCAAAAATAAGAAATGAGGGTGTTACTAAAACTGATATAAAAAAGTGTTTTACCAGTTTCCTTTTAAGGAAGGATTCTGGAAAAACATATTAAGAAGAGAGAGAAAGTTTAAAGAACATTTTTAAACTTAAGAAAAACTTTTTAAGGTTTTATGAGAAAATCATGAAGGAAGATGATCTTTTAAGAATAAAAACACATTTTGATCTTTATTAACAAGGATTTAAGATCAAAAGAGGAGTTTTTGTTGTCCAGAAAGCATTTAGGAGAAGAAGTATGAACCTGTTTTTCTTGAAGCTTTGAAGATCAAAGTCTTAGGTATAAAGTTCGTTAAAAGGCAAAGGAATTTTCTTGCCTTGAGAGTGTTGTGTGTGCGTAAAGAGGAAAAATATAAACGAGAGTTTTTTATATAGGAATGAGAGAGGAGAGAGAAAGAGTGACGATTAGGAAAAAATACTCATCATGACATGGACACGTCCCACGAAGCGTATTGGTCAAGAAGTGTAACGAACGAACGTGTCAGACAAAAAGGTGTGCCATGGTTTATCCTCTTTTGTTGACGTCACAAATAAAACTGTCTTTTCATTTTCAAAAGGCGTCCATGATTGTTTACAAGTATCAGGGTTGTGTTGGTTTATTAAGAATCACTGATGAGAAGTATCAGTGATGAGCTTTTATCTTTATCAAAAGGATCACTGATAGAGAAATTTTAGTGATCAAGTTTTCTTTTAAAAGACATCTTACTGAAGGAAACTTCAATGATCTAGGATAGAGAACATACCTTAGTATCAGTGAGAATTTACTCAGAGATTATAAGTTTAACAGAAGAGATAGATCCTTATTGCTGACATAATGCTTAACCACTGAAGAGTTATTCTTCAAGGTTCAACATTCCAAGCTCGCTGATGAGAAAGTTAAATCTTGTCTCATTAATAGGTTTAGTAAACAAATTAGCTAATTGATATTCAATTGGGATAAAATGAATTTCTATGTCTCCATTTATCACATGTTCTCTGATAAAATGATATCTAATCTCGATATGTTTTGTCTTTGAGTGTAGCACTGGGTTGTTTGCTATAGCGATGGCACTAATGTTGTCGCAATAGGTAGGGATCTTTGATAGCTAACGATCATAGTCTGATAGTTTATTTCTCATCCATAAGAGTTGAGCACAACAACTACCAGCTGCTACATACTCAGCTTCAACGATAGAGGTGGACACTGAATTTTGCTTTTTTACTTGTCCAACTCACCAGCTTTCCACCCAGGAGCTAACAGCCTCCCATCGTGTTTTTTCTATCCAGTTTGCAACCTGCCAAATCACTATCTGAATAGGCAGTTAGATCGAACCCTGAGTCTTTAGGATACCAAAGACCTAGGTTGGGTGTACCCTTCAGATATCTGAAGCCTCACTTTACAACGATCATATGTGATTCTTTGGGTTCGGATTGATATCGTGCACAAAGACAAGTAGAATAAATGATATCAGGACGACTCGCCATAAGTTAGAGAAGAGAGTCGATCATTCCTCTATAGGCAGTGACATTAACAGTTTTTTCCAGAGGGATCCTTGTTAAGTGTTAGCGGAGGTGCCATAGGAGTTTTCATAGCTGAGCTTTGAGTAAGATTGGATTTCTTCAGCATATCTTTAACGTACTTACCTTGGTGGATAAAAGTTCCTTTATCTCTTTGCTTGATCTGAAGTCCAAGAAAGTATGTTAGTTCACCCATCATACTCATCTTATATTCATTCTTCATTCTTTCAGCGAATCGAGTACACCGAGATGGGTTAGTAGAACCAAATATAATATCATCGACATATATTTGAACAAGAATAACATGACCTTTAACCTTTCTGAAAAATAGAGAAAACATCCACTGATTCAATTCGTCGTTTTCAATGGTAGGCTTTGAATTTGCTAAACTGGATTCATCAAAGGTGACATGAATGGTTTATTCTACAGTGTCTTCTCTTGTTGAAGACTCTGAAGGCTTTGGACACTGAGGAGTATCCTAGGAATATTCCATCGGCAGCTTTGGGATCAAACTTTCCAAGAGAATCTCAGTTGTTTAAGATGAAACATTGACAACCAAAGATATGAAGAAAGCTGACAGATGGCTTTCTTACATGGAGAAGTTCATAGGCAGTCTTGTTGAATCTTTTGACGACCAACGACCTATTTTGAGTAAAATAGGCAGTGTTGACAGCTTCTGCCCATAATTGAGTTGGAAGATGAGAATCGCTGAGCATAGATCAAGCAGCTTCGATGATCGTTCTGTTTCTTCTTTCAGCGACTCCATTTTCTTGAGGTGTTCTCACCACTGATAAGTTGCGAGAAATGCCTTTGCTCTCAAAGAAGTTATCAAGAGAATTGTTTTTAAATTCAGTTCCATGATCACTCCTTATTGAGCGAACAGTCATATTGTCCAGGACTTCCATTTTTCTTACCAAAGAGATGAGTTCATCTGGGGTGTCACTCTTAGCACTGAGAAATTCCTTAGCATTTGAGTGCTGAGGCAAGCCAGTGACCAGTTCTTTTAAGGAGAAAGTGTTTAACATTTTGAAGTTAAGATGAGAGAGCCTCTTATGCGATAGCCAGTTGACATTTGATGAGGCTTTAGATAGAAAACAAATGTTCTCCGTGGTTGTTGAGTCCATTTTTATGACATAAACATTTTCCTTTCTTATCAGTGACTGAACATGCTTTCTTGGTAAAGCATACTTTGTAGTATTTATCACATAGCTGACTGATGCTAAGAAGATTGTGCTTCAGTCATTCTATGTAAGCGACTCTTCTGAAGGTTGTTGTACCATTAGTGAGTACACCAAATCCTCGGGTATAGCCTTTTCCATTTCAACCAAAGGTCACTGAGGCACTTTTCTCTTCCTTGTATTCAGTGAGTAGGTTCTTTTCTCCAGTCATGTGTCGAGAGCATCTACTATCAAGATACCAGATACCCTTCGAGACCTGCAAACATAAGGAAGGTTAACTTTGAATTGGTACCCACTTCACTATGGGTCCATAGTTGTCAGTGGAAGAGGAAGTGGAAGGATCAGTGGTCTTCACATCATCTGATGATTCAGCGTCAGTAGTAACCTTCAGTTTGGTTAATTTCTTAACCTTAGTGGTATTCTTCACCTTGGCTTGTTTTTCACCTGGGGTGATCTTCTTTGCCTTGGAGACAGTCATCTTTACCTTAGTTGATTTCTCAGCTTTGGTGGCTGTGGGGCACTTACTAGCAATATGATCAGTAAGTCCACAGTGATAAGATTTCCTATAGCTGAAAGTAGCTTTAGGACAATAGGCATAAGAATTTGACATTTTAAATGGGCATGGCCTGTACCAAGAATACCTTTAGCATCAAATATCAGAGGAACCTTAGGTTCTTCAGATTTCTTACCTATAACATCAACCCTTATTCTGGGAGTTGATCGCTGAACATGTTCATGGACCTTATCTTTGGAACTAGAAGGTTCATTAGTTGAAGGTTTAGACTTCTTCAGCTTTGGCACTATGGTACCCTTCTGAGGTTTTTGTAAAACAACTTTTCCTTTATCTTTAAGTTTAGGGCTTAAAGAAGATTTTTCCTATGGGATAGGATTATTAGAAGAAGAGCACCGATATGATGAGGTGTCAAGTATGGAAGAGACAACCATTCCAAACTTAAGCATGGAATGATCTTGGCTTGGTTCTTCTGTTCTAGCATTAAAACCAAGAGCACTTATGTTATTAACAGGGATCTGAGCATCAATTATCTCAGTGATCTTTGCTGAGGATTTACACCATCCTTCAATAGTAGCTTTCTCATCTTTCAGTTCAGCGATAGCTTGTTCGCGTTCAATGTTGATTACTTGATTTACATAGACATGTTCGTTTAAACTTTCTTCAATTCTAGAGAGTTCTTGGATCTTTAGATGACAATTATTAAGTTGTTCAATTAAATCTAGGTTTAGGTTTTCAACTTGGGTCTTGCCATTCAGGGCGTCATATAAATCAATGGTCAGTGAATCAATAACACGAAGTCTATCAGTATCAACGAGAGTTGGAGTGGGAGAGATTGATAACTGGGAATTTAAGGAAGCATAGGGAATATCAACTGGTTCTTCCTTTACTTCCTGAATATCTGCCATTAGACTGAGATTGGCCTCCTCTTCTTCATCAGAATCTGATTCTTCATCAGATTCGGCCCAATCGTGTTCTTCAGCGATTAGACCTTTACCTTTCTTCTTGAAGTTTTTTAACTTCAGGTATTTCTCTTTAAGTTTCAGGTACTTGTCATCTCTAGGTTTAGAGGTAGAGGAGTTCTTGAACAATGAAGAAGGTTTGAAGACTTTCTTTGACCTGCATTCACTTGCAAAGTGTCATTTCTTTTCACAGTTATAGCAAGTGGCAGTTGCCTTATCAATGGGAGATGATTTAGGCTTATTAGTGATAGTGAGAGGTTTATTTATTCTAAAGTTACTCTTTCTTGCAAATCTCCTGAAGACGTTTGTCAAGAGTGTTAGGGATTCATCAAGTTCCGAAGGATCAGTTTTTGATGAATCATCAAAGTTAGATTCCAACTAAGTGATAGTGACAGAAGATCGCTGAGTGGGCGTTAACTCTAAGGAGAGTAAAGCAACATGTGTGCTCTTTGAATAGAAAATAAGGATATTTTTCTAAGCACTAAGAGGTTCAGCGAAGACCACCTTCAAACTGAAGGGACATTCTTCCTATAGTTCTATTTATACCCAATGCATTTAATGCATGGCAGAAGGACTTTACACGTGTCAGCAATCAATTGGGCGCATGCTTCTGACTTTTAGCAAGGCATGCTTTGGCCCGCATGGTGAACAGTGTAGTGGCAGAGTGGTTGTACGATCTTGGACAAAGGCATGTCCCTTCTGACAAACCATACGGAGTGTGCGAGTAGATAAGACAAACATTTCTTGAAGTAGAAGCTTCATGATCAACGATCACTGAGTAGATCTTCCATCAGAGAAGAGCTGATGTAAGTTAGTTATCGCTGAAGTATTCTTCTTGAAATGTTGCGTGTGTGGACTTGTTTTGGTTTCACTGATGTCCGCATCAGATCATTAGTAGACTTGTCACTTATTCATCAGCTTTGTCTTCGGTGTCAGCGATGAACTCTTTGTCATGAAACTTGTCTTCGGGGGATACAAATAACATTGTTTACATATGAAACTATCAACGATCATCAGTGATAATTGAACAGGCTCAGATTATCACTGATGGACATTTATCGCTGAGTAATCCTTTAAAGAACAATGGTTACCATCAGTGATACTGAACAGACTCTGTATGTTATCACTGATGGTGAAACACTTATACATACAGATGTCATTTGTAATTTTCACCAAGTAATTCTAAGGGTCATCATCAAATCACTGAGAGAGTTTGGATCAACAGACTCCTATCAATTGACCAGGAGTTAAAGGTCCTCCAGGTGGCAGTGATAGGTTGAGCGCTGAGAGATCAGGTGGTGGTCCAAGAACTGCTTCTCTTGAAAATTCGATTCTAGTTTCGTTTCTATAAGCAGGTTCTTCTTCAGAGGTAGATGCTCACTTCTTCTTTCTTGTTGGTTTCGGATTCTGAGGCAGAGGAGGTATTTTAACCCTTGTCGAGATTCGATTTATGAGCATGTTCAAGAATTTTCCACATGGGCTCTATACTTGGACTTTTAATTCTGAAGTGCGTCTCTAGGCTCTAACCATTCATAGAACCCAAAGTTTTCCAGCTTTGACATGAACATCATTTTAGCTGAGTTATCTTCTCTGAATACTTGTACGGACACCATCACTGAATTCTTCTTTGTCTTCCCAGTTATGGTCATACTTGTACTCTTTTCAGGATTGTGTCTCTCTTAGATTTTCTCTCTGCACCACTATAATTCAGAGTCTTTGACGACCTTCTCTTTTCTACCTTCCTCTTCGGCTTCTTTCAGCAATTGAGCTCGAACGCTGATAGGGTTCCTTTTAAGCTTTGTATAAGAGACCGAGTTTTGGGCTACCTTAAGGGAAAGTTGGACATCCTTTTGGAAGGCCGCAAATAGCTTCTTATCCCTGATGGATTCTTTACGTTCAGCTTGACTCAGGAATCCAAGCTCATCTTGACCTTGTTCAGCGCTTTGTCGAGTAGGGATATGGATACGTTGACTCTCTAGCTGAGAGACAAGTACTGCCATTCTTTTCTTTACTTCTTCCTCAGACCTTTGGATTGGTCTTAAGGGTCTTTATGGATGGGTCAACACTTCTTTCTCTTCTTCTTCTTCACCAGTCTCAAGGATGGATACTGGGATTATTGGGTCATCAGCTGTCGCTGGGATTATTGAGAGGACATTGTCTTCAGCTTGTATCTCAAGCAGGGGAGAGAATTGGCTGATATCAAAGAAGAAGGAGTTAGGTGAGGTGGAAAATAAATTAGGTAAGTAGAAGAGGTTTTATGTAGGCAGGGGTGAAAAGGGAAAGGGATTATGGAGAGACATACCTTTGAAGGTTGCTCCCCCTCAGAAATGTGTAAGATCTTCAGGTTTCCCTCAACATAAATTCATTTATGTTTTCCCTTAGGGGTCTTCTGAGACGTGGCCTTGTCAGCTTTTCTCCCCCCTGCTTCGTTTATTGTGATTCCTTTGGAGAGAATGCTGATGGGTTTTGGAACAAACCAAATTTCATTTTCATCATCATCATCATCATCATCGTCATCATCAGCGTTCTGGGAACCAATGTCCTTGACATCCTTATTGATGACAAGTTCTTCTTCTTCTTCTTCTTCTTCTTCTTCTTCTTCTTCTTCTTCTTCTTCTTCTTCTTCTTCTTCTTCTTCTTCTTCTTCTTCTTCTTCTTCTTCTTCTTCTTCCTCCTCCTCCTCCTCCTCCTCCTCATCAGAGGGAATGTCGACTAGAGCTTCTATCTTCTTATTTGCTTCCTCCCCCTCTGCATGGGGAAGGTCTTCAGCTAGTTGCTCCCCCTCAACATCTAAAAGCTGAGGATCAACAATTTTATCTTCATTATTCTCCCCCTCTTTCTCAGCATCAGAAAAGGGAGGTATTATTGCAGCAACAACAGAAGTTGAAGGAACGATTGTTTACAGGTTATCAACCCTGGTGAACAACTCCCCTATCGCATTAGCAGTCTCCATGATATAATCTGCTACCATATCGAGGGATTTTATGTCAGAGTCCGTAAAGGACGGAGTGTGCTGAGGGGTTGGCTTCCTCAGCTCTGCGAGAACATCAGCTAATAGCTGATTATTTTTGTTGACCTTGGGAAAGAGGTGTAGATCTTAGTAACGATCAAGTAACAATGTATAAACGAATGATTAATTGTTATTGAACGAATCTAGAGAGCGTATTACATATGAATGATAATCAATCTCTCTAATATCTAATGAACCTCTGTAACCCTAAACTCCAGAAAATAAAACTTTAAATACTAAGGGCTTAAAGCCTAAAGCCCATGGCTCATTAACACACTAACGCCCATATTTTATAATAAGGCTTTTACAATTAATTAAATAGCTCTCTATAAATACTTTATATAACTTTCAACTAAATAGCTCATTTATGGTCCTAACAATCTCCCCCTAAACTTATATAAAGAAAAATATGATCTTGAAATCTTCAGGTCTTGATTTTCTTTCCCTCTTGAATATTTGAAAAACTTTGGTGTTGCTTGTCTTCATGTCTTTCCAGGCTCCCCTTGAATTAAGCTCTTGTTCTTCATAGTTTTAACTTTGTAACCAGATTCAATGTACCATAATCTCGACTGAATGCACTAATAAGCAACTTTCAACTGTAGAAACTCAACACAACGGATCAACACACAAGAAAGATAATGTGCGAGTTACATGACATTTCACAGTGCAACCTCAGTTTAATATCAAGAATCTGTCTTTGAAGCATGAGTTGATTTGGCTTTGAAAAATTCAGAACTTGTCAAATGCTCCAAGGAGAAAATAATTTGTAGCGAACACCACTTGATAAGGGATGAGAAGAATTAATCAAGCAAACAACTTGTAATTTTATCAGCACGAAATACGTTAATCTTTTCAGCACAAATCATAACAGTTACTCTCCCTCAACTTTTGCTAACTCCCCCTCAACTTGATATTCGGTGTGTTTGAATCTGTATCATTTCTCCACCTCATGATGAGTAGGAGTGTGGATCCCAGATTAGTGCAATAACAATAATAATCAAAGACTAAGAGCAAGAACAATGCTTGATTTCAATATGTCATCCATCTCATATTCATTCAAAATCATAAACCGTTCAGAGAATATCACAATGTGAATAATGAATGATTAACCTAATTCTATAGGTTTAGCAAACTATTTATACCTTTTGAGGTATTTACAGTTTTCACCCTTGAACTTCTATTCAACATATATTTTACCCTAACAATTCCCCCCTTTGAATTGAAGTTCAATGTCGCGCCAGTTTGGAACGTATCTCTTTCTGATGGCCAAAAGTATCTCACAGCTTCGGACATATTTGCAGAACTCCAGACGATCTTCAACAATCTCCAAGGCTTCTCGGGCATTTAGCTCTTTAAGACTTCCCAGAAATGTCTTCGGGATTAGTTCTTCCATGGCAATGATATCTTTCAGTGACTGTCTGACCTTCATCAAAGTTCCATCGCAACGATCTACTTGGCTGAATCTGAGAAACTTCTTTTCATCTTGAGCGTTGAGGTATATGATTCTGAAATCTTGTTCGAACAACATCGTGTTTACTGGGTACATCTTCAATTCTGGAGCTTTCTGATCAGGTTTCAACAAGTTAATCCTTTTCGACCTGTGTTCAATTCTCATTTGAAAATCCGTGATGTATGACATGGTGATAGTGAATTTCAGGAATCGTTTTACTGCTTCGAGGGCTTTGGTGACATGGAGCGGTCGGATAATTCTGGTTTGCAAGTCTTTGAGGATAGGATGGAAGTCACTCAGTCGAAGGTTCTTGGAGTCGGCTTCGGAAAACGTCCATTCTTTCCCATCTTCCCTTGTGACGGTAAAAATTGGGTACCGGATTTTCAGGATTCGGACTGACTGAATGTTGGTGATCTGAGTTATCTTGTGCTTCGTCCTGACATTCTTGACTATATGACACCTTTTCATCACTTCCAGGTATTGCTTTTTGTAGGTGTCATCAAACTTTGATACTCCGAGGCACATTGCCGTGTCGAGAGGTCTTAGTCGGTGAACATATAGCTTCTTTAGGGAGTCTTCTAGATATGGAATCAGAATGACGATTTTCTCCCATTTCACTGGCAGTCTTGGTTGATCAGGAGCGGATTCGGGTTGAGGAGATGTCGGGTGAGCAGATTCAGAAGTCTCGGGCTGAGTGTGCATAACATAAGGTGTACTCTGAACGGGTTGAAGAAGATACTGATCGTAGTCAATGTTGTCATCAGCTTCGGTTAGGAATATCATGTTAACCTCGGAGTTGATTGCGTTAGAGGCTTTTTCGTGCCATAAACTTTTGGTTTCCGGGTCAATCTCTGATTCTAGATCTATAAGTTCAAGTGTTGGCCGTTCCATAGTTGTGTATTCGAACATATTTTGTTTTTCTCCCTCGGGCTTTTCAACCGTTGGGTCTTCTTCATCTGAAATTTCCATATCGACTACCATGTCGACTAAACTGAGCTGATTTTGTGGATGATCTTCGGTTGTTGCCACGGTAGACGGTTCCGGTTGAACCTCTGAGGTACTGTCGACATTGATCGGCTCAGACTCAAATTAACGTTGGCGTTTTTTCTCCCCCTCACGGTGATCAGGATCATCCCGATCATCGTGCGTGCGCTTGAGTCCCCCAGCTTGATACATACAAGTGTTCTCCAGAGATGTGACCCTTTTGAATAAAGTGTCAAGTGCGGTTTGGACGTTCCGAAGGGTCAAATCAAGATGGCGAGCCGGGTAGTGACTTGAGTAGGTTGGGATGATACCTGACTGCGGAGCAACGATAGCATATCGGCTTCTGACGATGCGTCGGTGTTGGATTGTTGAAGTAGTTGGGTGAGGAGCATGGTTTTTAGCTCATCCACCGAGAAGGACACTTGGGTAGGTGTAAGTCGAGGTGGTGGAACGGTTGTAGCAGGTTCAGCTTCGACAACTTTCTCTTTGCCTTACAACAAACTACGGATGTTGGCCATTTCTGCTTTGATCTCCTTAGACAGGTCGTCTCAGACAGCCTTTAAGGCGCCGTCCATGTACTTCCTTTAAACAAATTCGGGTAAAGTAACACCAAGTTCACTGAGATGGCCCGTTGAGGTAACTGCTGTTAAATCAACAATAGTACCACATACGTTCACAGTTGGCGTTGGGATAGTTGTGGTAGGATTTCTTTCCGATCCTCGTAATCCGCTCAAAGGCAGACTTACTACAGACGTTTCGATCGGGTCACTTGTATCACCGATAGTAGCAGATGTAACCGGTTGTGTCCTAGCAAAAGAAAATATTTCATCAAGTGGCTCTAGACTCCATTGTGCGTCGAAAGAAGTCGAGAACTGGGTGGCTGTTATCTTGTTTCAATACCGACACTCTCCGAGTGAGAGATCGGTAGATTTTGTGCTATATCCTTGTGAGAAGTTGAAACAAGCAACTTTTGAGAGTCACTTAAGGTGAGAAAACAACCAAAACACAAAAACACACTAACCCTAATCGATTTCTAAGCAAAATAACTTGAGTTTGATGCAAAAAATTTGAAACTTTCAAGAACAGAGAACAAAAACTCAAGAACACTATTTGGCGTGAAAATCACTCAAACGATCAAATTATATTCTGAAAACTTGCAGAAACCTTAATGATACTAGCAGTAAACGAATTCGATGAGTAGAATCAAACGATTTTTACAGAAACACAAGAATGAGAATTCTAGAAACAAATGGCAGTCGATAAAACTTACCAGGATACCTTTGAATCACCTTGAATCGATGTATGTCTGCTCTGATACCAATTGTGAATCCCAGATTAGTGCAATAACAATAATAATCAAAGACTAAGAGCAAGAACAATGCTTGATTTCAATATGTCATCCATCTCATATTAATTCAAAATCATAAACCGTTCAAAGAATATTACAATGTGAATAATGAACGATTAACCTAATTCTATAGGTTTAGCAAACTATTTATACCTTTTGAGGTATTTACAATTTCACCCTTGAACTTCTATTCAACATACATTTTACCCTAACAAGGAGCATCCTGAGCATCATGCAACTTTAAAGACAACACTCCTGAGTAGCAAAATAGCATATAAAATGTTAAGTAACCAAGATGGGGTAAATATCTAACACCAAAACACAATATGACCTGTTATCACAACAATTAAAATAATTGTGCGGCTGTTGGAACAAAAACCTGTTGTGTCAGATTTATACAACCTATGAGATTCACTTAAATAGATTTTAGCGCAAGTATACACCTTAATATACTATCGTCTCTTAACAAGTAATAATGGCAAAATACCAGATATCGATCCATAGGAAAACGTGTGAAAGCTTTTCAAAAGTCCAGTCTTTAAAAACGAATTTTAGATGGTGAATTCGAAAACAGATTGTTTGAGTGGTTGGTTGGAATTATCAACTAAGAATCAATTCTAGAGAAGAAGCAAAGAATGCAAAGGTCCATAAAGATGAAAACAAGTGATCCAGTACAAGAGATATTATAACATCCAGCCACTCCTATAACATCAAGTGCTATAGGTCTGCCACAGTACTAACTATCGGTTCAAATGACCTCCCAGGAGTAGACACTGGTCGACGTGCTATCGATACGATATCAATTATATTAGAACTCGTGAATCCTAGCACAACACAGTGTTACCATCCTACACCGTAAGAGTATAGTACTTGTTAGGTACTAAAACTATTTATTAGTCTTCTCTTATTAACGCAGGTTATTAATCTTTACCTTAACACTGAATGTTAATGCATTTTCATACACAAAATTAGTTGTCAATTAATGAAATGTAATCTTCAATGAAAGATAAATCACCTGAAATAAATAGTTAGATACAATGTTATATTTAATACACCTCTTTACTTTCACACATGTTTAAATCTAAACTTTGTCTTATACCCCAAGCTCAGGCGATTAGCCCTTCATGGCTTGGATTCTTCTTTCTTATGATGTAAGGAATGTAAATGACATAAATGGAAAGTACTGAAAGGAAATTGCAAGAAAGTAAATTACAGAAATGGAAAGACAGAAATTAAAGTACAAGAATTTTAATAACAAGAAAATAGAGACATAAAGTAAATACTGGAATTTAAATGACAAGAAATTAAGTGCAAGGAAATGTAAAGTGCATAAATGTAAAGATCTTATAGCTAACGGAAATGAAAGAAAACTAAGAACAATGCTACCGGATTGATGTGGTAACTTGGGTGCCAAGTTATGAAAACTTGTCGCACATGTTACGTCACAAAACTACTTCTTGCCTTAAAACGAATGGAACTTCAATTGTTAACTTAAATGGACAAAGAATTCGAAATTTAGAAGGATGAGAATCCAAACTAAAGTTAAGAGCTTGAGAAATCCAAACAAATATCCGAGAAAGTAAAGTGACTTGAGAAAACGAACTTGAACTTGCAAACTTGGAAAATATTATGAACTTCAAAAATTAAACTTTGAGAACCGAAAATAAGAACACAAGAGTTTCTTCGATAATGATTAGATTAAACTTTAGAAGCGAATACTTGAGTTACAAATTAAAGTAGAAGAACTTCTAACCAAAAGACTTAAAGAAACCAAATGAACCAAGAGTTAATAATGCAAAAGATTATAAGAAATTTATGTTGAAGGTAGGTAGGTGTTTTTCTAAGCATACAATCCATTCATATATATAATAGAATTGCTTGGGGCCTAAGTAGTCAAAAAGCTGCCGCCAGTGTACTTCCAGCCTCCTGCAGAAGCTTGTTCCAGCCAATGGTCTTTAAAAGATGTTCAGACCAAAGATAGACAAAAAGGCCCAACTGTGCGATCCTTCAGCACTCCTGCATCACTTACTCCTATAGCTTTGCTGTACCACCCATTCAACCCAAATCTGAAATAAATCAAATAAGGCCCAAATGAGATCCAAAAACACACAAACTGCCATTAAATTATGACTAACACTGAGAACACACAAAATGGTAAAAAGATAATAAAAATGACTCAGTTGTGGACTTTGGGAAAATAAAACAAGAGAAATAACTACTAAAAGTATTTAAAATAGGGTTAAAAAATTAACCGTATCACAACCTCAAACTTAAAACGTTGTTTGTCCCCAAACAACAAAAATAGACAAAATAAAGACTCAAGTTTCTAAAAATACCTAATTTTTTTTGGACTTGTTTCAACCATAAACACAATGCACACAAACAAGCAGTTTAAGAACAAAAGGTTTAAAACATGAGTTGCATGAAACAAATAGCCCTTCATAAGCCTAGCCTATTCCTTTAAGCACACAAAAATACCATCATAACCAACCTAAGCTTTTCGTATGTTATCAAGAGTCATCAAGGCATTCTATGTTTGGAATTGGGTATGCATTTGGCTTTTTTCCTTTGATTTCAATGCTTTGTGTAACACCCTCAAAATTTGGGAAGAGCAACTAAATAAAATTTCGATAAAATAATAATCACTTAAGGAATAAAATTCCTTCTACAAGCCATTCTTGAAATTATCCCCAGATAAACCTAATACCTCTCACAATTAGTAATTCAAATCATACTAGGTTACCAACTAAAGTCGGGTGTTACTTAACAAAATTACAATTTGCTAATCCCAAATAAGTGCAGAAGACTTCTCTAAGCAAAATCACTTATCGTGCACTCTATTAGCACTCATCACTTCACGGTGTAGCTAAAGCTACTCCCAACTTGAGCCTGTTGCACATGCCGACAAATAAAAAGGGTTAGGCTAACGCCTAGTGAGTTCAAGAGTTTTTTCATGACCATATAAATTCTTAAATCGAGAGAGATGCAATTTAAGTCATGAGTTCAAAGAGAATTTACTTTAGATGCAAATCACCCATTTTCCAACTCACACAAATCCCGTGCTGAAAGCTTTAATATAAAATGATTCCCAAAATGGACTCATCCCCAAAACCAACATGAAAGACGCATTTGTATTTGATGATCAAAACAATTAAATTCATAAATAAACCGCCATTATTCCAAACATCCCAAACATGGATGAAGCATAACCCATAACTCACATAACGTGGAAAATAAAGCATATAAATATGATACGTCACCGAAAACATGGATAAAAACAAGTACCCAAAGCAACACCTTTCGGTGACGGGGGAGGCATATTACGGAACACAAAAGTGGGTCACCTACTATACAATAAAACAAACACGTGGATTACTCTCGTAAACTGAGCTCAATGACTCCAGATCTATTACCCGCGAGACTTGGGAGCCCCCAATTTCAACCACTTCAGGTTTATACATTGGGTCACTCAAAATCCACCAAAACAAGCACATATGGAATTACACCTTACTGCCCATGAGACGACGCCCGACCATATAGGCCCACGCCTTACTTATCATGGAACCCGATGCCTATTCCGTGCTACAATGAGAGAAACTAGCGTCTCAACATTGAACGTAAAACTCAAGAGCCTATGGATCCATAACAACTAAGGTCAAAACATTACATGACTCCAAACGAATGAACTAGCGCATTCAAAACATGTAATTCTCAATAATTATAAATCATGACCAAGTTCTACGTTGAGCTATCAAAACTGAACAAATGTCCCCAAAACCTAACATAATCAGATACCGATCCACAAACTCAACTAATCAAATGACCATTTGTTAAAAGTCATAAAATGAAATAAAACGTAAATACCCCACGTGTATGCGAAACATGCTCCATTAACGTAAATGACTCCACACGACTTTAGGTTAATACAAATCATTTTCCAAAACACCCATTAAGGTGCATTTATACCAAAAGATTTATACACGTAAGATAAATCATTAAGATATATCAATACCTAACATTTACTCATCAAAATACTCAAAATATATCTTTTCTTCAAAACCAAAAGGTTTAGAATTTCCAAAATGTTCGCAAGGTCGGGAATGACCAAAATCCAATGACTCACACGGTCGTATTTTCAAAGTGTGTTATAACACAAACTATGCATATTTCCAACAAACACCAAAACGCATTTTTACCAAATAACTTCCATTTATGCAATAATTCATCAAAACATTTTCATTTATGATTCATTTATCAAATTACCCAAAAATCCCAAATATGGGTATTTTACAATGTTTATAAAGTTAAGTACTTCAAATAATCAAAATCCACCAAATAACATTTTTGGCATGTACAATGTTTTCACAAATCAACTTGAACTCACCTTGCTAGATTTAGGCTAAATCTAGATTTCCCCAATCTTGAGCTTCCTTGGTGAAAGCTTTAGATCCATAAACATCTATCACTAGAAATCTTGTTTAGGTCATAAACAACCTAAAATACACCAAGAGTAACTCTCCAAAATCAGATCCATACAAATCTTGTCAAGATCTCAAATCTCCAAAAATACCCAAAATAGGTCAAAACCCATAATATGAGAGATACATCAAGAGAGGTGTTCTATAAGGTTAAAATGAAAGGTTTTAACAATAACAAAGGTTTAGAAATGGTTAGAATGACTTACCAATGGGTTTATAAGAAAACCCCAAAATATGGTCAACAATGGTGAGGAGATGAAGATGATGATCTTCCACCCACAAAACTTGAATATTTAGCTCTTAATCTTCTAGATGAACTTAGAGATTTTGATTTGGTGAAATGGGAGGGTTTGGATCGAGTTAGGAGAGAGGGGATAGGGTTTGGTGAAGAGAACAAATGAATAAGGAGGCTGAAAATTGGGTTTTATGAGGATCAGACCCGTGCCCGACCGGGTCCAGTCTTTCCCGACTGGGCCATTCTAACCCACAGATCAAGCAATATCTGTCTTGCTCGACTGGGTCCAATCGGTCACGACTGGGTGGCGGTCGAGAAGGGCAGAAAATGATATTCTCATCCAATTTCTTAACCATTTCCATAACCATTTACATCTAATCCACAACTTACTTGTTAAGACTATAATAATAACAAAATTTGCATATGACTTAGAATCTTACTTACATGGAATTTTCCGGGTGTTACAATCCTCCCAACCTTAAAGAGATTTCGTCCTCGAAATCTAGTTCTCATACAACCAATGGTTATTGAGGCCAACACTTTCCATGTTCCCTCGACTTTCAACCAAAATTCGAGTTTTTCCTTCTCAACAAAACTGCTATGACAAACGTCTTGTTGATGCTCAGAACGACTGCCTGCTCAGGCACATTACACTTACATCTTAGTTAACGATTAACTTACTAGAGTAGCTTCTGACCACAAGACCTTAGTTGCCTCCCAACCTTAGGTGATCCATACTTCTCCAGTAGAAAATCCCGATTCCTAGTCTATCATGATGTACACGCCTTCTCCAACAAATCCACAGTACGATCACCACCGAAACCGATAAAATTTCCAAATTCGACCGTTCCGGCCACTAGGTTGTCACTTAGCTTTAACGGGTATAATTAGACCCTAAGATAGTCGGTCAACCTTAACACAAAGATTACACAACTCCCATAATACACCCCTTTACCAAACATCCATTCTGCAAATTCTTTTACCATTCAAGGAAAGTCGTCATACTAAATCCACTTATCACAAACGGAACTTCTTAAAATCGTTACAAGCGATACGATTGTCCCTTAAGATTGAACTACAACACTCCAAATACACTTACGGTTCATGGCCTCAAAATCCAAAGTTCACACCTAACTATACCACCAAGATTCAAACCACTGCAGTACTCCACACACGAGTTCCATTCGTTGAACGTCCCCCACAAAACCAAGGTTATCAATGTGGTGACTAAAGGGTCCTACACGTCCCTTATGCGAAAATTGACCAAGACCCAAGACAGGGTTACCGACAATAGCGGTTACACTAACCTCAAAATACGATACCGCGAATCTAACCCTTCAGTTACAACAGATACATCGAATCTGCCATTGATACCATCTAGCCTATCACACCATCACACGGCGAAACACTCAACTTTTCATAGTCGAGGTTCTACTCACACTTATTCTTAACTGGGGTTACATAACCTTCCCAAGGTCCTAATGAGTTCAAGGTTCTCAAGTGAATTATTTAACAAATATGCCAATAAAAACTTTTTGTAGAAATTTTCAACACAAGTTTTTCATATCAAATTAATCGTACGCATAAAAACTACTACTATCAATTCGGTAGTTGCGCAAAAATGGAAACGCTCGTCCCATATATGAAAATCATATTGAAAACTATTTCAACGCAGTTCAGATTATTAACAAAACGCAAAAGCGTAACAAACAACTTCTTTGAAATGAACCGCGGCGGTCTTAGTATGGATTGATTCATGTCATGCATGTAAAGTAACTGCCTATTCCCATTAGTGTGCAACAAAAGGTTTGCACGTACTTTGAAAGAAGTTTAAACGACGTTCGACTCCAAAATTCCTTTTTAACCATAAAATGGCATGGAACAAGGTTCACCAACAAAGTTTGTGCGCGTCAGTTTATTTCCCAAAAACGATGAAACGATTCATAAGTACACTTTGGTTAAAACATAAAATGACTGGTGTCAGTTCCAAGTTTAAAGACAAAATCAATACGTTTTCATCATTTGAAGATATCCACTAAAACATCATTGGAAACCTCAAATTGGAGTAAGCCTGCAAGCTTGTAACACTTTCCTAGTAGTTTTCTTGAAATGAAATAATATGCATCAAATAGTTTACAACAAAATTTCAAAAGATGAAATTCTTTAAATCAATTTCCAAAATTTTCTCATCTGGTCATATAATGACACATGAGTAAAACATTTTTGACAAGGGTCGCACACATCAATGTGTCTTCCCAAAACTTAGGAGAAAATAAGTGCTAGTAATTTTGTTGACACCAAGAAGGGTTCAAATCAACTTCCAACTTTGAATCATACAAACAGTGCGCATTAATGTTTAAAACATAAATAATTTCACGCACTCTAGGTTAGGCAAATAATTTATTCCAAAATCCCCATCACGAAGCATTTACATCAAAAGTTTCACACTCGCAATATAAAACGTTAAAAGGTCAATGCTTAAAAGTTTATTCTTTAAAAATACCCAAAATACACATTTTCTCCAAAACCAAAAAGGTTTATAATTTTCCAAAATGTTCATCGAACCAAAATTGACCAAATGTCAACGACTCACACATTCATGTTTTCGAAATGTAATGTATTGTAAACTATGCATGATCTTCACAACACTAAAGCATACATTGACCCAATGACCTCCATTTATACAAAGAATTAATAAAACATTTTCACTCACGATTCGTTTATCAAAGTGTTGAGAAGTAATGGTTACCAAGCTATACATACTCCTGGGTCGATATAATGCCTTTACATGAAATGTTAATAAAAGAATCGACTGACCGAAAGCACATTAAGCAAATTGTTATGAAATACTATTAAGGTGTCCTTTCATGCATTACCTATGTCACCTATAAATCAATCCATACACCGAACGAGTTGCAACAAAATGCGTGTTAACACAAACCTTTGAAAGGGAAATTACGCGACACCAAAGTTCCAAAACTCAACTCTTTTGGTCGTCTTATGGCATAAATAATATTTCTCAACAAAGCCCGAGTGGGATAAAGTGCCCAACATAACTCATAAATTCTCACATAAATAAATGGAGTACATACATTGTGAAATGCACTCACACGACACAAAACGTCGTAAAACAAAACTCCATGAAATTCAATGGGCTCAATGACCTCAAGTCAATAAAATGGCACCAAACATTTGCTTCCAAAAGTTGAATTGCAATAAGCAAAATCATGACTAAAACACTAAAATTCCAAAAATCCCCTTGTTGTAATACCATCTAAAGAACATTGTTTAACCAACTCACATTAAAAAAATTCTCCAAAATAGCTTTACATAGACATGATGGAAGAAAACTTTTCGTCCAAACTTTAACATATGTGGAGGAGATCCAATATTAAAGTTATAAGTCGTAGTTACTTGTCCAACATCTTAAATATCATAAAAATATGGATATCACTGTATCCAAAAGTAACGTTGGACAACAATAAAATAAAGCAAGTCCCGACGGAGTTTGCAACTCCCGCAATAAAATAATTTCATGCAGGTTTAAAAACCATGATTTAAAACTTTGTGTGTACTAAATGTTTTCCGAGATTTTGTAACACAATCCACATAAGGAATTGAAACACAAGAAATAATTGAAACACAAGAAATAATTGATGCAATTTATTTTAAAAATAAATTTTGTGCATGAATTTAGTCGACACTCAACGTCTCAAACCAACTCCTCCAATTCCCCCCGGTCACACTACCGTCATCCGGATGCTCAAAACATCTTAAGGAAAAAATCGAAAGTTACATCGATTATCCTTACAATTTCTTTCCGAATTAAGATTAATTCAATAAGCCTATGGTTCTAATCCAACCATCAACGTTGACCCGAAATGGTCCACTTAAAGCAATTATCATGCTTATTGTCACTCTAAGTGACTAATGCTAAAATCGACAATCTCTTTCAACGACTACTTGCTTAGAAATTATTCACTACCCCAACAGTCATCACATGAAAGTAGTTCAAGTATGCACATGTAACTAGTAAGTTCACCATGAAATTGGCCAGGTGTCATTATGAACGTGTCGTACATGCTTATCCTTGCTACTCTGGATGTGATTCTCGTTTCTAGCAACTCCATCGACCTCAAAACATCATATCTTAAAGTGCCTATTGGTGAATTCTCACTTTCATTTACTTAGAGGAACGCTAGTTTGAGTCTAGGTATCCAAAGTCAACACCTAATTCTCTCAAACTTATGCTCTGATACCAACTTGTAACACCCTCAAAATTTGGGAAGAGCAACTAAATAAAATTTCGATAAAACAATAATCACTTAAGGAATAAAATTCCTTCTACAAGCCATTCTTGAAATTATCTCCAGATAAACATAATACCTCTCACAATTAGTAATTCAAATCATACTAGGTGACCAACTAAAGTCGGGTGTTACTTAACAAAATTACAAATTGCTAATCCCAAATAAGTGCGGAACACTTCTCTAAGCAAAATCACTTATCATGCACTCTACTAGTACTCATCACTTCACAGTGTAGCTAAAGCTACTCCCAACTTGAGCCTGTTGCACATGCCGACAAATAAAAAGGGTTAGGCTAACGCCTAGTGAGTTCAAAAGTTTAATCATGACCATATAAATTCTTAAATCGAGAGAGATGCAATGTAAGTCACGAGTTCAAAGAGAATTTACTTTAGATACAAATCACCCATTTTCCAACTCACACAAATTCCATGCTGAAAGCTTTAATATAAAATGATTCCCAAAATGGACTCATCCCTAAAACCAACATGAAAGGTGCATTTGTATTTGATTATCAAAATAATTAAATTTATAAATAAACCGCCATTATTCCAAACATCCCAAACATGGATGAAGCATAACCCATAACTCATATAACGTGGAAAACAATGCATATAAATATGATACGTCACCGAAAACATGGATAAAAACAAGTTGTTATTGAATGGACCGTGGGCTTGTTAACCACGGGCCCGTCATATATAATGTTTTGTTTTAGTCTTGTTTAGGCTAAGTTATTCATTATTGCTTTCCTACACTTATTGTAATTCTCTCTCAATTGAAAGTAATAGGGATGACCAGTTGAAATCATAACGTGTGTATCTATTCATTGATTTCATTATTGGTCGTTGCACGGATCTGGAACTATCAATTGGTATCAAAGCAGACGGACAGATCGATTCAAAGTACTCTTCCTGAAACCTGGTAAGTTTTTCTGAACAATACGGCTATGTTCTTGATTGAATATCAATTCTTTGATTTTGGTAAAATGGATCGATTTCGTTTATTGGGTATTGTTAGTATCATTGTTATTAGTGATTCTGCAAGTTTTCGTACTATAATTCGATCGTTTAAGTGGTTTTTAAGCAAATTAAAGTTCAAAAGTGTTTAGTGTGTTCTTGGTAAAAATCGATTTTTTAACCATCAAAACTTGTTGTTTTTGCTTCAAAATCGATTTGGGTAGTGTTATTTTTGTGTTTGCTCAAGTTTCTAATCTTTCAGGAACGTTTTTGAGCAACCCTAGTCGATTCCCAATTGATTTCAACACTCCAGCCGCACTTTCCGGATAGTAGCAGCACTTTCCGGAAGTTCACATTCAGCCTTTCCGGGTACGACATAACTTTTCGGGTAAGTAACTCATTTCCAATCTTTCCGGGTATATTGTTTTGGAAACCCAAAGTTTCCAGTAAAATACATTCTCCGGACAACTCAACGTTTCCGATAATTTATTTTATCCGGACAACTCGAAGTTTCCAGTTAAATTGTTCTTCCCGAACAATCTTTCATCCGGAAAGCATATCATCCGGAAACCAATTCCATCCGGTAAGTATTTCATCCGGAATCTCTTATTATCCGATAAGTTTCGTATTCTCTTATTATCATCCGGAAACTATTGTATTCCGGTAACCTCTTGTCATCCAGAGTCTCTAGTTTGTTCGGACTCTTTGCTTTATCCGTACACTTCTGTTTTTTACTGTTATCACTTAATCTGATCCGGACACTTCCAGATCAGACATCTTATCCGGATTCCTATCCGGTAAGTTCATTCCTGTTGAATTCTTACCTGTTTAGTACAAATCAGTTGTAGAACCTGCGTTAGGATACCACTCGTAGTGCCTTGTGTTAGGTTATCACTTTGAATCGAACACATCGTCTGACGATCACTCCAGTGCAACAGAAGATGTCTTCTCGCGGCGCTCTTGCAATCGGTACCGACTCCAAACCACCTTGCCTCTATCAAGGTGAGTACAACCAATGGAGGGACAGGTTCAAAATCTTCATTGAGTCGAAGGACAACTTCGAGTACATTTGGCGAGCTTTAGAGATTGGGCGTATTCCAGAACCAATGATTACCGTGCCACCAGCTTAAGCAGATGGTGAAACACACACCGTGCCAAAGACTCTCTCCGATATGACCGACGATGAAAAGGGCATGCTTGAGGGAGAAAAGCATTCTAAGAGGTATCTTGTTCAAGCTATCCCTAACACGATCTATACTGCCATCGACAGCTATAAAGATACAGCGAAGGGTATGTGGGATCAAGTGGAGAAGATGATGCGTGGAAGCAAAGTTGGGAATCAATTGAAGATCAATAGAGCCATCACCAAGTTCGATGGATTCAAACAACGCACCGGCGAATCCCTCTCCGAGACTTATGAACATTTTTGTCTCCTTCTCAACGAACTTAACAAGAACCACATCACTCGCTCCAACACGGAAAACGCGCTCAAGTTCCTCAACAACCTGTTGCCATAATGGAAGACATTTGCATCTCATGTCAAGCACAACAACTTGATAGAGAAAGTTAGCATCCACGAACTCTATGAGACGCTTCTTCAAGGCGAAGATGAAGTGAATGAACTTTTAAGCGAGAAGAAGTCCGTATCCAAGCCAACTGCTGATCCATTAGTACTTGTGTCTTCAAAACAAGGCAAATCTTCTGGCCGACACTCCAAACGTACTCAAAAGCACAGTGAATCGGAGTCGGAACCTGAGACAAAAGAAGACAGTGATTCTGATTCTGAGATTGCTGCCATCAAGAAAGCAATGGTCCTTCTCACCAAATCCTTCCAGCAAAAGTTCTATAAGAAGCCATCGTCCAATAATCAGTGCTACTCCACCTCCTCCAACAAGCGCCACGATTATAAGGACACGTATGAAGGAAAGAAGAAGGCCGATGAGCAAGATCAGTCTGAGAAGAAGGAAAAGTCAGTGAAAGATGACCAAAATAAGAAAGATGAACCCGTAACTTGCTACAACTGCAGGAAACTTGGTCACTTTGCGAAAGATTGCCGCCAGCCTACGGTAATGATTGTTCATTACTACAAGGCCAAGCTCGCTCTAGCTGAACAAAAGGAGGCCGGAGAAGCTATGTTTGTTGAAAATGAATACTGGTTGGAACGATCTGATGATGAAAGAGAATCTGATGGTGCTGATGCTTTTATGGGATACAACTCGCCTGCTGATGAAGAAAAGGCAACAACAAGTCAGGTAAGTGAATCTACTGCTCAATATTTCTTTGATAAAATACAATCTCTTACTGAGCGGTTAGTTTCTCATAAGGCCACTACTAACGAACAAATGCTTGAAATCATATCACTATCTGAAAAGCTAGATGTTCAAATGCGTATAACTGAGAAATATAAGTCCAAAAATGCTATCTTAAAAGAAAAATGCAAAAATCTTACGATAGCACCTAAGGACTTACGGGCCAAATTATCTGAACTTCAGTCACCGTTTGATCAGTGCATAAATGAGAAAGCAAAAATTGTTTATCAATGTTCTGCCCTTCAAATTCAGCACAAGGAGTCTGTTTCTAAAATACTTGATCTTGAAATAAAACTCCACAAGAGAGGTCAACTGATCAAACTATCTACATGAATAAACCAAAGGAGTTCACGTATTTCAACAAGGACTGGGAATCGGATACGATAACCCGCACTACCTGAAAAAGGGTATCGCCAAAAGACCTATATTGTATGATTTTAGTTGTCTTGGAATAGCCAAAGATTACCCGGAATATGCAATTAAATCGACTGGTCCTCTTGAACCTGAAAAGGAAGAGGAAACTGAGGAATACAAGCGCACACACACATCCAAAATGCAACTTCCATTTGGCTATGGATCTTTAAAATATTCTTATCAGAAAAATAAGAAGTACCTCTCGAATGACTACTTCGATTGCTATAAGGTTGTAACGCCCAAGGATTCCTCCAAGAAGGATGAGGTCCAAGCAACCGAACCCAAGACTGAGACAGATGAGTTTAAGCTCTATGTTCCCCCTCTCATCTTGGAAGCAAAGATAGTCGAGTTGGAGGAGTCACTCGAGAAAGAAAGGTCGATTTTTCAAAATGAAAAACAAGCGCTAATTCAGGAACATGAAAATCTTAAATCGGTCAAAACCGAAACTGTGTCGGATAAGGGACAGGAAATCCTTCGGTGTGAAATCGATAAGCTCACATCAAGACTGTCTGCAATGGCAACAGAAACGATGAAAGAGCACATAAGAAATGGTCAACTCCAAGAGCGGATTGACCATCTCCAGTCTGAAAAGCAGATTTCACCCGAAATTTCCTCAAGCTCATCTGATACGTCTTCGTGTAAAGCTTTCATTGGCAAAACAATTTCTACACAATACGGTAAAGAATCTCAAGATGGGTGTGTTATAAGGAATTTAAACTCTGATTTATCAAACGCTTCCGCACCAAATTCCCTAAAGCACATTGACACTAAGTGTTCCTCGCCTTCCCCGACCGATCCAAGTCCTGTAATTCCAGATGTCGATTTTTCTGAATATATGAACTTCGAAGGCAATTCTGATGGAGAGTTTGAGTCGTTCCCCTTCGACCAACCTCTTCCGAGTCATACTGATTTCTTGTCTCCAGTAGTCAATCAACCGGTCAATTTTCTAAAGGGTGCCTGTTCAACCACAAAGTCCCCAGCTGTGATTAAGCTTTCAAAATCAAAACCGATTTCTCAAAAAGAATCACAGCCGAGGCCAAAGACCGAGCAATTGCCTATCAAAAATCTTGTTCCTTCAAAAGTCACAGACCGTACTGTCCCTGTTGTTTAAGATAAAAACGGTCGCGCTAATCAAGAAAAACCAAAGTGGCTAGCTAAGAAACCTGTCGAGGATGCTGCATCAAAGTCTTTCAATACTGTTTTTTACCCTAGAATGAACAAAAACGATTGTGCTTGGAATCATAGGAATGATTTTGTTAAACGTGATGTTTCTTTTCCAATTAAACTTATTCCGTTCAGCAATTTATTCAGTTATCGCATGATTGTTTGTGTTGTTCTAAATGTGGTTGGAATGACTTTGATGATATAAATAACAATGATTGGTTTGGGTCATATCATATATATAATCATACACCAAAAGCAAACCCCGCAAAAATAAAAAGAAACAGCATACTCAACGGGGTTCCCAATCCGAGGTTAAACCACATCAAGAGAGAAAACCCATTCCCAACCGGGTTTCTCCTACTGAGGTTAAACCGGCACCCAAGAGGCAACCTGCTACAAAACCGGTTCCTCCAAAAGGTATAAAACCTACACCTAAGAGGCAACCTGTGCCAAAACTAGTTCCTTCGAATAGTGTAAAACCTACACCTAAGGGGAAATCAGAGTCAAAGCAAGTTCCTCCAAGAGGTGCCAAATCTAACCCTCCAGGACCCATGCAAATATGGGTACCTAAAACCGTTAAACTTGTTTTTGCAGCACGGTCATGTGTGGTACTTAGACTCTAGATGCTCCAAGCACATGACCGGAAGGAGGGAGCTTCTCACGAACTATAAGGAAGAATATGGTGGAGACGTGAGATTTGGGAACGACCACAAGGCGCCGATTATGGGCTACGGCGACATTGTTCAAGACAGGATCACTATCAAGAAGGTATCACATGTCGCAGGATTGGGACACAATCTGTTCAACATCGGCCAATTTTGCGACAAAGATCTCGAGGTCTGGTTCAAAGCCAAAAGGTGTAGAATACTCAACGACGACGAAGAGGAACTACTGGTTGGAAAGCGCAAGACCAACCTCTACACCATCGACCTCGCAGCCCTGAAGACTGATAAACCTGTCTGCCTGATGTCAAATGCGAATTCCGAACAAGCATGGATTTGGCATCGACGTCTTTCGCACCTTAAATTCAAAAGTATCAACAAAATGGTGCTGGGCGGACATGTAAAAGGCATGCCCGATCTTCAATTCATGAAGGATCGACTCTGTGGGGCATGTGAGATAGGAAAGAAGAAGCGAACGCCGCATCTGCTGAAGGCAGCTCCGAGCACGTCCCGGTCCCTCGAACTTATCCATATGGATTTGTGTGGACCGATGCGTGTTCAAAGCATCAACAAGCGCAAATACGTCCTGGTAATGGTGGATGACTTCTCGCGCTATACTTGGGTCAAGTTCCTTCGCTCGAAAGACGAAACTCCGGAGCTGATCATCAACCATTTGAAGACCATCCAGCCGAATCTTCAAAGTGCAGTTCAGACTATCAGAACCGACAACGGGATGGAATTCAAGAACCAAATGGTGAACGACTACTTGACCTCAGTCGGTATTTCGCAAACCTTTTCGGCGGCACGCACTCCTCAGCAAAATGGAGTGGTGGAAAGACGCAACCGTACCTTCGTCGAAGCAGCTCGTACTATGCTTTCCCATTCCAAACTTCCGCTATTTTTGTGGACCGAAGCGGTGTCTACGGCTTGTTACACGCAAAACCGCTCTGTCATCCACAAGCGGTTCAACAAGACGCCGTACGAGATCATCAACAAACGTCGTACGAGATCATCAACAAACGTGTTCCGAACATCAAGTACTTCCATGTATTCGGATGCACGTGCTACGTCTTAAACGACAAGGACGATCTCGGCAAATTCAGCCCAAAGGCGGACGAAGGAGTTTTCATCGGATACTCCATGCAGGCTAAGGCGTATCAGTTTACAACAAACGGACTAAAACCGTTATCGAAAGTGTAAACGTGACATTCGACGAAGCCGCAGATTTGGCTTCGGAACACATCAGTTCAGAACCCGGTTTAACTGTCGTGTTAGCTTCCGAACATCCTCGTTCAGGATATGCACAAGCGACAGTAAATCCGAATCATGCATCTTCATCGAATGCAGATCTTTCAGATTTAGATTTATTGTTTAAATACTTTTATGATGACATATTTAATGCTTCTACTCCTCCTATCTCAGCACAACCTCGACTTGAAGCTGATCGTATTGAGGATTCGGCGAATGTATCCGGTTCGCCGCCTTCTACAAGCACGCCGTCCATCACTGTGGAGACAGCTGAACCGTCATCATCGACTTCAACTGATACTATTGTCCCCCCGGAGGAACCCGTAACGAACCCGGAGATCGCTCTTAATGATTCGTCCTCTGCTACAATCGACGATCAACCTTTGAACTCCTCGGAACCAGAAGTTGTTCAACCCTCGGCGAATCCTCCCCCGCCTCCTCCGAGAAACCAACCTGCGACACTTGAAGCAGTTCAAGACCTACCATCCGGTGATTACGTGGTTCCAGACGCTTCTCACTCTACTCAACAGCCGCTTCCGCACACCACCAGATGGACGAAAGCTCATCCCCTACATCAAATCATCGGCGATCCCTCCACTCTAGTTCGCACACGAGGTGCTTCTGCCAACTTTTGTCTCTTCTCCGGCTTCTTAAGCAAGATTGAGCCGACGAACGTACGCGAAGCTCTTGAAGATCCCGACTAGATCATAGCCATGCAAGAGGAGCTCAACCAATTCGAGGCTCTAAAGGTATGGCGCCTGGTTCCACGTCCACCTCACAAGACAGTGATCGGCACCAAGTGGATATTCAAAAATAAGAAGGACAAAGATGGCATCGTCGTATGCAACAAGGCACGTCTCGTGGCCAAGGGGTACTGTCAGCAAGAAGGGATCGACTACGATGAGACTTACGCTCCAGTGGCTAGAATCGAAGCCATTCGTATGTTCCTTGCAAACGCCGCGCACAAAAACTTCATGGTCTTTCAAATGGATGTGAAGACCGCGTTCCTCTACGGCGATATCAAGGAAAAAGTGTACGTCTCGCAACCAGAAGGATTCATGGACGATTCGAAGCCTAATCATGTCTACGTTCTAGACAAGGCGCTTTATGGTCTAAAACAAGCTCCGCGAGCCTGGTACAACACTCTGTCTGAATTCTTGCTTAAATCTGAATTCACTCGAGGTAAGATAGACTCAACTCTGTTTATCAAGAACGAAAAGGGTCATATTGTCTTAGTACAAGTGTATGTCCATGACATCATTTTCGGTTCTACTAATCCTCAATATGCAAAGAACTTTGCCAATCTTATGGGATTTTTTAAAAAAAATGAGTATGCTTTGGAAGATGAATTTCTTCCTCGGTCTTCAAGTTAAACAACTGTCAGCCGGGATATTCATAAACCAGGATAAGTACATCCGGGATATTCTTAGGAAATACCAGATGGAACAGTCCTCACCAATGAAAACTCCCATGGCAACCGGTACAAAGCTTCACGTCGATCCTCACGGAAAGGATATGAACACTAAATTATATCGGGGAATGATCGGTTCTTTGATGTATCTAACCGCCAGTAGACCGGATATTATGTTTTCAACCGTCTTATGCGCCCGATTTCAATCAAAACCAATAGAGTCTAACTTAATTGCTGTAAAACGATTTTTTTGTTATTTACGTGGTACTGATGATCTTGGCTTGTGGTACCCGAAAGAGACAGGTTTTGAGCTATCCGCTTATTCTGATGTGGACCACGCGGGCAGCATGATGGACCGGAAGAGCACATCGGGGCATGTGCAGTTTTTGGGAGATAGTCTGGTGAGCTGGGCGTCCAAGAAGCAGCAGTGCATTTCTACTTCAACTGCCGAGGCGGAGTACGTGGCCACCGCGAGCTGCTGTTCTCAAGTAATCTGGATGCAGACGTTCGGTATCACTTTTTCAAGGATCACATAGGAAGAGGTACAGTCGAACTCTACTTTGTAAGTACTGAGCATCAGTTAGCAGACCTGTTTACAAAACCCTTGGACGAAAAACGTTTTAATACTCTTTTGTCCAAGTTAGGTATGCTAAATCTGAAGACTTAATCCGATCGTGTGCCCGTTACAAGTTCCATACATCTACGCGAAACTGTCCACTCATCATCCGGTGTTCACACTCCCGATGATTGAGTACACACTTTCACGCACTTGTATCCTACTTGTTTCAGTTACACAGTTAGATTAAGTCTCTGTATTTATTAGGTAGATTTCGCGTGTTTACTTTCTTTCTCTGTGTGTTTCCTTTTCTTTCATACTGTCATATTATTCTATTTGCTTATATCTGTGCTTTCACGAGTGTTCATGTTGTTAGCTTCAATCTTCCTAATCATAGAAATACTTAGAAGTAGTGAAAAATAGGCTAAGTATAGAAAAGCCTCTCACAGAGGCTCTGCCACTTCTTCCAGAAGATCAAGTCCAGAAAGCCACAGAAGCTACAGAGGTAATCACAGAACCTCTGTAGTGCGCAAGAAGAAGATCAACTAGGAAACAAGTGGACTGCTCCACAGAAGGACAGACCATAGAACCTCTGTAATGCCTTACAGAGCCTCTGTGGTCTGCTATGAAGACTTGGAAGATATTACTGGATACGTTCATCAACTTGCATGGAAAAGTACTGTCAAAACACGTGTCAAGCTCTGAGTGGACTCAATAGGGCATGGTACAAAATAGACGTTTGCGCCATTTAATGCATTTACCAAAAGTACATCTGCTCCATTAAATGCGCATAGCTCAAACAACTGCTCACACCATCCAGTCCACTGCTCACACCATCCAGTTCACTATTCATGCCGTAAAAGGAATAGTGACCTAATTCATAGTCTTCTAAGAGTAGTATAAAAGGAAGTCTCATGTTGAGATCTTCCTAAGAACGAATACACAAGGAATCACTAATACTCTCAAACGTTATTGTCAAATATCTGAGTGTTATATTCTCACACACACCAACAGTTCTTAATCTGTTCTTCGTGTTCTTATTATATATTGAATAACAGTAACTGTTCAAGAAATCCTTTTTATTCCTTACTGTTTTCTTTATATATGTGCGTTCTAATATCTATCAAACATATCTGTTAGTTTAATACGCTTCCGCATCAAACTCTAAACTCAACTAATAGACTGTTAATCTTGATTAAGTGTATCTGGGTTCCAACAATTGGTATCAGAGCCACTCTTGATTCTCAATATCAAGTGATCCACTTATCAAGATTCGTGATAGATATTATTGTGTCTGGAAACTGCTTAAACTCAGAAAATCTTCAAGTTCATCGAAGTAACTCTTTAGTCATACCTTCTTTCTAAAATCTTCAAAAATGACAAATACAAATAATTTCTTTACTACTGGTTCTCTCACTAAACCTCCTAGTCTCCTTCGAGATGAGTATCCTCAGTGGAAAATAAGAATGGTCCATTTTTTCGAGGGCACTGAAAAAAATCAAGTACAATATCTGTACAATCCTCCTCCTATTCCCATGACAGTAGTACCTCGAATACCTGCTACTGCTGAATCTGCCGAAATCCCCGAACATCAAAAACCAAAGCCAAAAGGGGAGTGGTCAACCGAAGATAAAGCAGAAGATGAAGTTTCTCAGAAAACCAAGAGGACATTGATTATGGCAATACCCAACGAACTCTTTCAATCTTTGGATTCATGTGAAACAGCGCATGATCTGTGGAAAGAACTGGAAAGACAGTTGGAAGGAGGTGCTAAAACACAAAAAAACCGAAGAGCACAGTACATCAATGAATATCATGCATTCAGAGCCTCTTCAACAGAATCTCTGCTAACAACATACGACAGATTCAACTCTCTAATCAACAAGTGCAGAAAATCAGGCATTGACAGAACTTCTGAAGAAAACAATGTCATGTTTTTAAAAAGTCTAAATGAAGAATGGCTCCAGCTGTCTATGTCCCTACAGACAAATCAGGATCTAGACACCTGGACTCTCTCTGATCTTTACGGAACATTAGCCGCACAAGAACCTCAGATAGCACAGGCTAAAACACTAACCATTGTACCATATGCATTGGTTAGTAAAACTAAAGAAGATGCACAGAGACCAAGAAATGAAAAAGCCACAGAGGAGAATAAGAAGGAGAAGAAGAAGATGGTGAGAATAGACAGTGAAGAAGAAGAGCAAGCAGAAAAAGAAATAACTCTTGCGTCACTAGCTAAATCTTTAGCTCTATTGACAAAAGAGTTCAGAGGAAACAGAAGAGGTTCCGGAAATGAAAGATATGATAGAGAAAATAGAAGAGATGACAGAAGAGAAGAAGAATCGAGTGGCCGACAGAGGTCAAGCGAAAGACATTACAGAGGAAATGACCGACAGAGGTCAGATGACTCGGTAAGCCACATACAGCAAGAATGCTACAAATGCGGCAAACCTGGTCACTATGCAAATGAATGTAGATCAGATAAAGGCGGAGACCTACAGAAGTCCAATGATCGAACAGGAAACACTCCTCAAGGGTGTTTTAACTGCGGCAAACCCGGCCATTTTGCGAATGAATGCAGAAGCAGATCAAATCGCCCACAGAGGGACTCTGCTTTCTACAAAAAGAAAGCCGAGTATTATGCTCAAAAATCCTTAATGGCAAAAGGACATTCTGAGGAGAACACAGAAGACTTCCAGTCAGACTCTACTTCTGACGATGAACATACCGCCAATGCCCTCTTCCGTGGCATGGCAGAAGTCGACTCCTGCACTGACTCTGAGGTATCTACTTCAAATTCCAACTCTTGTATTACCTCTGTAGATGATAATACACTTAGAATTAACATTGAATTAATTGAACTGAAAGAGATAAATCAAAGTATTCAGAAAAGACTCACCTTCAATGAGAGAGAAGTACGGCTTCTCACTCAAGAAAAAGCAAAGATTTTTGAGGAAAAAGAGAGAATAGAAAAGAATTGGAACAAAACTCTAGATCCTTTAAAAAAACAAATTTCTGAATTAACCAATACGTTAAAAGATAAAGCAAAAGAACTTTCAGTTTCAAGGAGCGAAACTACTGACATAAGAGCTCTTAAAGAATACTTTCAAAGAGAAAGATAGGTATTATGGCAAGATTTACTCAGAAGAGAAGTTTTGATTAAAAACTATAAAGATGCACAGAAAGTTTATGAAAAAGTAAACTCACAAATAGGAAGACGAGGTATAGGGTATGATGATATCACCCTAGGTGTTGAAGGCAAAAGAAACAAACCTCTGTCCTCTTTATTTGTGATTGGAAAAACGAACAAACCAGATTTTCCAAATCTAATCTCTGTAAGCAAAAGGGCGAAAATCTCTGTGGATCCTTACTTGAAGAAACATAAGAAGATGATTAACGTGTGGTTTGAAAACACAGACTCATCATCTTCAACCTCTGTCAATAGAGGTATCAAACCAAAGAAATATCTGAAAACACAAGATCAGATTGGTATCTTCAAGTTTGGTAAACCAGAGACCCAAACACAGGTTGCTTTTGTCTGTTTGATAAACATTGAAAAGAAATTATCAGCAGAAGCTCCTGAGTTTAAACCCATTTTTCAGAAGAAAACTTTAAAAATTTAATTGAAAAAGAAATTTTGGAAATATGGAAATCAAGCGTTTTAGAAAATTTCTGTACATCTTCTATAGATAAAACTCTCACTGAAGAAATCTTATTAGAAACCTCTGCAATCTATGAAAACTATTCTACAGAGGAAGAAAGCTCGTACGATACATGCTCAGAAAATCCAGCCTCTATTGAAAGAATTGACTCAACCTCTGTATACGAGGACGATTCATCCTCTGACAACTCAGAGACTGATTTCAAATCAGGGATAATTCACTGTGACACAGAGGATGTCAAATTCTCCTCTGAAGTTCCTCACAGAACTATTTCTCCAAAAGAGAAACTCACAGAGATTCCAATCTGCCAAGATTTTCTAAAATTGAATCTACATATCAAAACCTCTGCTGAGCTTAAAATGTTACAGAAGACCTCTATCGATCCTATAAGTTCTAGATTTTCAAAACCCAAGGTTAATAAATCTTTTTCTTCTGTGACAGTGATGAAAGAAGTTCACCACAGAAGCAACCCACAGAAGGCAGGTCCTAAACAGAGCTTTTGCAAACAACATTCGAGTATTCATAGATCTTCTAGTAATAGGAAATCTAATGTAAAGAAAGAATGTAATGCCTCTGTGGCTGAGTTTAAAAAGTTCAATGAAAAGTTCAAGCAAATTACATCTCATATTCAATACTGTCATTGCTTTGATCTTATGTCTAAACTTAATAATCATTTTTCAAGTCAAGTCTGTTTACTCTCTACGACAATTCAAAAGTCAAATCCCACAAAGAAACAATCTGACTCTTCTGCAGAGAACAAAATGTATTTCAAGAATGCCAAGGCAAACTTGAAAAACTCTAACAATATTGGACCCATATGGATATGGGTACCTAAATCTCTGTGATTGTCCTGCAGAAGAAGTATGTGCCAATCTGGTATCTAGACTCCGGATGCTCAAGGCACATGACTGGTGACAGAAGTGCACTATCCACGTACAAAGAAACACAAGATGGTGGATCTGTGACTTTTGGAGACAACAAGAAAGGACACATAAAAGGCTATGGAGTCATAAGAAAAGAAGACGTTTCTGTATACAAAGTTGCATATGTGGATGGCCTTAAGCACAACCTACTCAGTGTAAGTCAACTTTGTGATACAGGATTCAATGTGTTGTTCAAAAGAACTTTCTGCTCTCTACAAAGTGAAGAAACAAGTATGGAATTTCTGCGAGCTGAAAGAACAGGTGATCTATATCTAATGAACTTCAACTCAAAGAACAAAGACAAAGTTTGCCTTGTTGCCTGCAAAAGTGAAGAAGCCTGGTTATGGCACAACAGGTTCTGTCACTTGAATTTTCACACATTGGAAAAACTGGTCAAACTTGATCTAGTTAAAGGTTTGCCAAATGTTAAATTCAATAAGGATCATTTATGTTCTGCCTGTGAAATGGGAAAACTCAAAAGAGCTTCCCACAAAGGCAAAACAGATGTATCTTGCACTAGACCTCTGTACATGCTTCATGTCGACCTCTGCGGTCCCATTGCCATACAGAGCCTAGGTGGCAAGAAATACATACTTGTCCTAATTGATGAGTATTCGCGTTTCACATGGGTTGAATTCATTAGAAAGAAATCAGATGTTCCAAATATATTGATAAATCTAATGAAAAGAATCCAAGTTCTTTATAATTGCAGAATACAGAAGTTAAGAAGTGACAATGGCACAGAATTTAAAAACTCTGTCATTGAAGCCTATCTTTCAACAGAAGGAATATCACAGAACTTCTCTGCAGCTCGCACTCCACAACAGAACGGTGTTGTCGAAAGAAAAAATCGAACACTTGTGGAAGCCGCAAGAACTATGATGTCAGCATGCGGATTATCAATGAACTTTTGGGCAGAAGAAATTTCTACTGCGTGTTATACTCAAAATCGATCAACCATTGTGAAAAGACACCTCAAGACGCCTTACGAATTGCTTAACAAACGGCGGCCAAACATCAAATTTTTCCATGTATTCGGATGCAAATGCTTCGTCTTAAACGACAGAGATGCAAGAGGAAAGTTTGATGTAAAAGCAGATTAAGGCAAATTCATTGGATACTCTGCCACTTCCAAAGCCTACAGAACATTCCTTACAAAGTCTCACAAGATTGTAGAAAGCATCAATGTTTCTTTTGATGATTCATTCCAAATGACTTCTGAACAAATCAGTTCAGAACTCGGAATTAAAGGGAAATCCTCTGTCATCTCACAAGCAAAAGAAGACTTGGATCTTCTATTTTTAGAGATGCTCCATGAAAACATTGATCCTTCTGTTGGAACAATCAGGGTTTCTGAAGAACCATCCTCTGTCGGACAAAATCCTACAGGTTTGTCTCTAACTGGTCCTAACAATGCTTCATCTTCTTCTGTAAATACTACAGATGCAATTGCCGAAGCAGAAGAAAGTGCAGAAGATGAAACATCAAGGAAAACGACCACAGAAGCTGCACAAACCACAGAAGAACCAATTACAGAGGAAATCGAGAACCAAGACTATACGTCCTCAGAGGAACAAACTCCACCACCACTCGTACCAATCATTCCACAAACGGTAGAATCAACTACCAAGGCACGAAGAACAACAGAGGCTACACAAGAAGAAACACAAGAAGTCTCTAAAGAAAGTCTGAATGACATTGATGATCATCTTCCACGCACAACTCAATGGACAAAAAGCCATCCTCCAAGTCAAATAATCGGAGAACCTTCTGACGCAGTAAAAACAAGGTCTGCCACTGCTAACTTTTGTTTCTTTACAAATTTTATTAGTGTGATAGAACCAAAGAAGATTTCTGAAGCCCTAGATGACCCAAACTGGGTAGACGCCATGCAAGAAGAACTTTTGCAATTTGAGCGTAACAGAGTATGGACTCTAGTACCTCTGCCAAGAGGAAAACATGCCATTGGGACTAAATGGGTCTACAGAAACAAGAAGGATGAAGATGGAGTGGTCATCAGAAACAAAGCAAGATTAGTAGCAAAGGGATATAGACAAGAAGAAGGCATAGACTACGATGAAACTTTTGCCCCTGTCGCACGACTCGAAGCAATAAGAATATTCTTAGCCTTCGCAGCCCACAGAGGTTTTAAAGTCTATCAGATGGACGTAAAATCAACTTTTCTCAACGGTGAAATCCAAGAAGAGGTCTACGTAAATCAGCCACCAGGATTTGAAAGCTCAAAGTTTCCAAGGCATGTATACTACCTTGAAAAAGCTCTATATGGACTGAAACAGGCTCCACGAGCATGGTATGAACGACTTTCTACTTTTCTTCTAGTCAATGGTTACAACAGAGGTACAACAGATACTACCTTATTCTATAAACGCAAAAGTAGTGAGATAATGCTTGTACAAATATACGTAGATGACATAATTTTTGGGTCTACTAATTCAGAAGAGTGTAAAAGATTCTAAAAACTCATGCAGAGTGAGTTTGAAATGAGTATGATGGGAGAATTAACTTTCTTCCTCGGACTCCAAGTCAAACAATCATCAGAGGGAATTTTTATAAATCAAGCTAAATATGTCTCTGACATTCTTTCCAAGTATAGCTTCTCTGATGCCTCTGCAATGAAAACTCCAATGGCCACTGGAAACAAGTTATTCTTAGATTCAGATGGCATCTCTGTAGAATGCACTCTCTACAGAGGCATGATTGGATCTCTGTTATACTTAACAGCAAGCAGACCTGACATTATGCATGACACATGTCTCTGTGCACGCTATCAAGCTAATCCAAAGAAATCACATTATGATGCCGTAAAGAGAATCTTTAGATACCTAAAAGGGACCAAAAATCTTGGTCTCTGGTATCCACAGAACTCTGGTTTTGGTCTTAAAGCTTATACAGATTCAGACTATGGAGGATGCATGCTCGACAGAAAAAGTACCTCTGGGAGTTGTCAATTCCTAGGTGGTAAACTAGTCAGTTGGACCTCCAAGAAGCAGAATTGTGTTTCCACATCCACTGCAGAAGCTGAATACGTTGCTGCCGCTAGCTGTTGTTCTCAGGTTCTATGGATGAAGACTCAGCTAAAAGACTACGGCCACATCCTGTTCAAAATACCCATCTTCTGCGATTCCAAAAGTGCTATTGCTATCTCTGCCAACCCTGTGCAACACTCAAAAACCAAGCATATCGATATAAGGTATCACTTCTTGAAACATCATGTTGAATACGGTACAATCGAAATGCATTTTGTGCCCACAGAATATCAACTCGCTGACTTATTCACCAAAGCACTAGACGAGAAAAGATTCAACTTCTTGGTGGGTAAGATAGGAATGATTAACATGGTGTGAAAATTCTCAGTAAGTATAGTTTTATCTTCTGTAAATAATAAGTAAATACATTGCTTAAATTATTGTTTTGAAAGATTCTACTTCGATATGTAAATTCTTAACACCTTCAATAGTTCTTGAAACTACAGAGCTTCTGTAAGTCAACTCAGAACCTCTGACGACCCCTACAGAACCTCTGAAAGACCATGACCTATGTTCTATGCAAAACTTATCATTCTTTTATCCAAGCATAGGTCAAGGGGGAGCAAAAGGAAATTACTTGATCTACAGAGGTGATTAGGTCAAGGGGGAGCAAAAGGAAATTACTTGATCTACAGAGGTGATTAGATCAAGGGGGAGCAGAAGGGAACCCTGAAATGATCTAAAGAGATAAAACTTTCAAGGGAAAGCCAAAGAAAAATGTCGATGACTCCATATCGACAGAAGTCAGATATCACTGCCGAGAAAAGAAGAACCAAAAGGTATGTCTCTTGCACAAAAGGTTTTTGGAAAACAATTTTCTAGGACAAGAATTGTCAAATATGTCCTAAATATACTGTGAATAACATTTCAAAAATCAAAAGCTCAAAAAGTTTCACAAAATTCGAATTAGGAGAAATTTAAGGTCATAGAGCTTCTGCTGAGCTCAACAGAGCTTCTGCAGGAAATATGCTCTGTGATCACAAATTAACCTTCTGTCGATCTTTTGGAATGTTATCTCGAAAACCGAAAACGCAGACCATGACCTTCTCGAACAAACCGTTTTTTTTAACAGTTTTCTCGGACACAAACTTTCAAATATGTCCGAAAAACATCTCTTAAACCAAATCAAAAATTGGATGATCAAAAATACTAATAAAGTTTTTGTTATGAGATTTTTTCTTTCATAGAGCTTCTGCTGGCCCTCACAGAACTTCTGCAAGTTCCAACAGAGCCACAAAACCTCTGCGAAGCAAATTTCTTCACAAAAATCCGATTTTATCCTCTCCAATGTTTTGGTTAAAGAAGAACCCCACAGAAGTCATGATAACAATGAGATATATGAAAAAGGGATAAACATCAAAGATTATCAAGATCACAGAGCCTCTGTAAACTACAGAAGCTCTGTCAATCTGATTACTTGGGCATCTCTGTAGTAATAACGGTTACTTTTACTGCGAGTGAAATTCATATGGCTAAGAACAACTCCACGCTCCTAGCATTAATGGGCCGCGCACGACGTCCTGTCATCTTCTGACATGGCCTACGTGTCCCATTCTCATTGGGCAAACATGGAACGTTTTTTTTTGGTAAGTTGAACCCGCCGCTCAAACTCGAGTGCGGATTCCAAACTTTAATCCATTGCCATATATTTTACCCTTTCGAAGTCTACCGTTTTACCATCCTATAAAAACAAACCTTACCCTCTCATAAAACCTTTTACAAACTCTCATCTTCTTCTCCGGCGATACCCTGCAAAACACTTGCAAATGGCTTCATCTTCTCGAGCTACATCCTCTGAACACTCTCCGGCGAACTCAACGGAAAACTCCCCTGCTCATTCAGAACATTCTGAAAACCCCAGCCTTGCAAGAGATATTGAACAACAAGATTCCGGGGACTCCGCAGACTTTGCTCCGACGACACACTTGCAAAACTTCATAGCTAAGGATCATTTCGAAGCCACTCTTCCTATCAAATCCAACAACTGCTATTTGGTCCCCTCACCCACTACTTTCGGCGAAGCCCATGCCATACTTCTGAACATCATGGAAAACCATATCCTCTTCCCTCTACTATCAAGAACCCCTAACAGAATTCCAGTCCGTTATTTGAACCAATTTTGGCAAAGCTGCCGATTTGATAAAGACGATTCTCTTATCAAAGGGTACATTTCAAGACCTGATAAATCTGAGCATCTTGAAATCAAGTTCAACAGAACAATGTTCTCACTTGAATTCAACCTACCAACAAGGGGTCTTCTGGGATTGAAAAGTTATGCAGAGCAACCAACAGACGAAGAGCTCTGTCGATTCGTGGAAATGCTTGGGTACAACACCAAACTACGGAAGAGAAATGACTTCCGCAGAGGCCGATTGCCACCTCTGTGGAACACTTTGTTCTCTATTCTTAACAGATGTCTGACAGGAAAGATAGGGAGTATTGACCAGAGCTCACATCAAATCTTGAGCATCATGTATGGGGTTTACTATGATCTTCCACTAGATTATGCGACCATAATGATGCAAGAGATCATAAACACCATCGACAGAAAGAACAACTCGAAAAGGGTCAAAGAGAACGATCCCAACTCTCTACCACCTCTGCAATTCCAAAGAATATTGGGAGTACTGTTCGAACCTCTGCTGCTAATCCAAAATTGGCCAATGGAAGGGCCAACTCCCAAACAGTTCCCGATGAACAAAAATACCCCCACTGATCATGCTGATGGCTACTCACACTGCAGACCACTGTCAAAGAAACTTCTGCGCTACGCATCGAACATATCCCTTAAGAAAGAGTATATACGCGATCATAGAACTCCAAAACCGAGTCCTATGACACCCCCGCGTTTAGGTGTCCCCCTAGGAACAATGATAGCAAAACCTCTTTCCACTCAAGCAGAAAAGGATCAAAAGTTAGCAAAACACATGGCTACTCAGCTCAGCTTCATAGCCAAACGCGCAGAAATAATGGGAAAGAAATCTTCAGCAAAGATCTCTGCTTCTACTCCAAAAGCTAAGAAGAGAAAAACTGCAGAAGACACATCAACTAGCACTGCAGAAGATAGACCTTCACCTCCCCATGCCACAGAGATTGGCTCCTCTGCTCCCCCCCTTTTCACAAAACAGAAAAAGAAAAGATCCAAATCAACAGAGAAAGGGGCACCAAAACCAAAAAGGAGGAAAACCAAAAAGAAGCATGGTAAATCATTTAAAAAATTGGTTACCATTGCAGAAGAGGCAATCATAGAGGGTGAAACTGCAGAAGAAGAAGATGCAGAAATAGGAATGACAGAAGAAGGATATCAATCACCCTATCAATCTCCAGATAGATTTGCTCACCAGGGAGACCTGAATGATTTCCTACAGAACCCCGAAATTGCAAACACCCTTAATACAGCAGGGTGGACGGCACAACCTCTCGACCACCACTCTCCAGAAGAACATGATTTCTTCATTTCTGGTATTGACACTCATCTACAAGAAGATGACACAACACCCAGAAATCAACCAGCCGAAACCCCTGTGATTTTACAAAACCCTTTCATTCAAGGATTGGACGTCCACAGAAGAAGTCCAAACCAAGCATCAGAAGATACAGAACAAACCGAAGCTGAGTGGAATACAACTGAAGTTACAGAGGCAACGGCTGTAGAAGAAACCACATAAACAGGGATAGAAATCTCAGAGGTAGATTCAGATGAAGAAGAGGCTATCTGGATACGAAAAGGTCTCTATCATCCTCATGTCATGAGATTATACGGATCTCATCACATGTATGACTCCTTGCGCACAGAGAAAGGAACTTCCACAGAACCAGAAGAAGAAACAAGAAAAGATGCCGAAGTTGAAGAAGGCACACATCAATCACCCCCTCCCAGTGCAACCCACATTTCTGACACCGCAGGTCTAGCTGCAGAAGGTGTCATTGAAAAAGAGCAGCACAGCTCGAACCTCACCCAAACCATCCAGCCAGAGGTTATTCTTTCAACCTCTGTGCCCACAAAAACCGGGGAAACCATTCCTAGGGAGTCTCCTCAAAGAGACTCACCTATAGTTCGTGATCAATTGCCCCAGATCACAGAAGAACGCCCAACAGAGGAATTTGTTTCCTCTACCACGCACTTATTAAGACCCACACTTCTTTCAGAGAGAAGTAGAGAGCACAAAGACAAAGAGACTCTAGACAAGTCTCCTAGTCAACAGAAGGATATTCCAATACCCACCTCTGGAGTGGATTTGGACAATGTTCTTCTCTGAACTTCTGTAGGGATTGAAACTCATGTTTCTTCTCAAGGATCAGAAGGAAATCCTTCCACCCCCATCGTACAAACAAGGGTGAACGAAGGTATCCCAGGAACAGGGATTCACTCTGGAGACGAATGTGTTCCTCCAGAGGTTACCACAGGAACACAAGTCACAAGGGATGAGTTCCAAACCCTTGAGACCTCTGTGAACCAAACCTTGAAAGAGTTGCAAAGCTCTTTCAAATCTTTTGCAGAGACAACATCACTGGCACTGATAAACCTGAACACCAAAATGGACAACCTGTCCACAGAGGTGAAAACTGCCATCTCACAGATGAAGTCTGCTGCTACCGCATCCACCACTTCTGCCGCAACAACTACTCCTTCTTCGATTGAGAACTCCATCAAAAAGTTCCTTGATCAATTGAACAAACAGACTTCAGTGTCAACGGGCATCACTCCTGCAGATCTACAGAAGGCCCTACAAAAAGTTCAAGAAGAAGCCATGCGAAATACCATGCTGATGCAACCCAAAGACTACATGACAAGAGCACAGCTGACAGAGCTTGGGCAGAACGTGATTAATCAAGTGACAGAAGTCATCCTTTCCTTCACCACTGCCAATGCTAACTTCGTCAAAGATTTCAGAGAAAGTGTAGGAAGGATGAGATTCAAAACAGAGGCAGAGCTAGCAACTCTTCTTGGCCTCTGTGATGATGTCTGCGCGAAACTGATCGCTGCTGGAGCCACAATGCCAAAGAAACCCGATGCTTCCTGCAGAGCAGAGGGTACATCAGACAAGGGTCAGGATGACTCTGATGATAATGACCATCCTGGTCCATCAGATCATCCTGAGGGGGAGAAAACTACAGAGAAAACTGCAAGCAGAGGACTTACAGGTCCACCAATAGCCGCAGAACCTCTGAGTCAAGCACCTCCAGAACAGACCCGACAACAATAAACTCAACAAACCACAGAGAATACACCCATCTCTGTGGATTCAACCTCTGAAGAACCCAACACTACAGAAGCAGATAAACAAACCTCAGAGGCAACAACCGCCCCTGAGGTAATCATTTTGGAAGAAACAGATGAACCAACCACAGAGAAAACACCCACCTCTGTGAAAACACCCCAAACCATACCCAGAAGAAAGTCGATTGCCACCAAACCAAAAAGAGCAACGACCTCTGCTTCTGACATTCTGAAAAGGATGCACACAACAATGAGTGATCGTATGGTGAAGAGAGAAGAAGAAAGGCACAGGTTCACTTTAGCCTTCAGAATGGCAAGAAGATTTAATGACAACACTTCATCAACAGAAACTGAGCTCACAGAAGAAGTCACCAAACAACCTCCAACAGAGGTTACAGAGCAAGTCAAGCCAACAGAACCATCGCCACAAAAGTCCTCTAAGTCACAATCGTCAAAATCCACAGAGGCAACCTCCATCAAACCTACAGAAATGCAAACCTCAAAACCCACAGAAGCAACAGGTTCTGCCACGACAACAAAAGATAAAGGCAAAGGGATACTGACAGAAGAGCCTAAGAAGAAGAAAACATTGTCAAAGCCAACAGAGAAACTGATGAAGAGTGCGTTTGACGCCTTTCAAACCCCAAAACCCGAAGAAGTTGACTGGGCACATGGATTGAAGCCTCTGTCAGAAACTCCTTTAACTGGTAGAGCTGCAGAAGTTGTTCAACAGATGGAGAGTCTCAGAAGACAAATTCCACGACCTGGTCCAACACATGAAGAAATGGAAGAAGTGGTATACAAATACCTCTACAAACAATCCTTTCAGACAAACTATCCAATAGATCATGTGACAGATCCAAGGATCAGAGAAGAATTTGAGAACATCTTCACAAGAACAAAGCCAAGAGCCAAAGCAGATGTCTTCTCAATTCACCAAATCAAAAAGGTGATATTCTGCAGATTCTCCTTCACAAGAACCTATCCAAGGGTCAGGTACAATCTTTACAGAGTCAGAAGAGAGAACAATTCAGAATCTACCTTCGCTGATGCTGACTTAAGAAACATCAATCCATACGATCTACCTGACCTTCTGCAATGGACAAAGGACAACTACAACACAGAGGCAAACACCAGAGCCTATCAAGTATTGAGAAAAGCAATGAGGGAAAAGCTTCTGCTATACAGCATGATAGATTTTCAGCTGGGAAAAGATCTTGGTCTCAAACATCTAGATCTACGACCACCAGAAGATCGCTGCCCACCAGACGCTGTGCCCAACTCAATCATCAGAGAACCAAGATTTGGGTTAGTATTTCAAAACCCACAACACCAGGTTAAACTTTTTGTACTCATGGATTGTCAGAAGTACGCAACCAGTACTCTGAGCAAATTCAGAGCAAGCCTTGTAAAATACAGAGGTACAGAGAAAATGGATAGAGATGATGCAGATACTTTCATCAGAGAAATAGACTCAACAATCCGCCTAAGAGAACTCTGCATCAGATTCTACAAAGAGATCAGAAAAGTCGGCAGAGACAACAGAAGCTACAACGATTTCAAAGATGCCAAAATCTGATTCTCAGACCTCCAATCTCTGTAAACAAAGTTTTATCTTTCATTGTACTCAAATGTAAAATGCCTCTGGCATATTTCTAAATGAAAGAAATTTCGAGGTATTGTTTAACCTCTGTCTTATCTAACTTAGCCTAACTAAACTCAAAGTCAAATTTTTATTTTTCACTACTTAGGGGGAGATTGTTAGCTTCAATCTTCCTAATCATAGAAATACTTAGAAGTAGTGAAAAATAGGCTAAGTATAGAAAAGCCTCTCACAGAGGCTCTGCCACTTCTTCCAGAAGATCAAGTCCAGAAAGCCACAGAAGCTACAAAGGTAATCACAGAACCTCTGTAGTGCGCAAGAAGAAGATCAACTCGGAAACAAGTGGACTGCTCCATAGAAGGACAGACCATAGAACCTCTGTAATGCCTTACAGAGCCTCTGTGGTCTGCTATGAAGACTTGGAAAATATTACTGGATACGTTCATCAACTTGCATGGAAAAGTACTGTCAAAACACGTGTCAAGCTCTGAGTGGACTCAATAGGGCATGGTACAAAATAGACGTCTGCGCCATTTAATGCATTTACCAAAAGTACATCTGCTCCATTAAATGCGCATAGCTCAAACAACTGCTCACACCATCCAGTCCACTGCTCACACCATCCAGTTCACTATTCATGCCGTAAAAGGAATAGTGACCTAATTCATAGTCTTCTAAGAGTAGTATAAAAGGAAGTCTCATGTTGAGATCTTCCTAAGAACGAATACACAAGGAATCACTAATACTCTCAAACGTTATTGTCAAATATCTGAGTGTTATATTCTCACACACACCAACAGTTCTTAATCTGTTCTTCGTGTTCTTATTATATATTGAATAACAGTAACTGTTCAAGAAATCCTTTTTATTCCTTACTGTTTTCTTTATATATGTGCGTTCTAATATCTATCAAACATATCTGTTAGTTTAATACGCTTCCGCATCAAACTCTAAACTCAACTAATAGACTGTTAATCTTGATTAAGTGTATCTGGGTTCCAACACATGTGTTCAGGGGGAGCACGGCCCGGTATCAGGTAAGTTCACTCACTTATTGAGGGGGAGCGTCACACACAATTTTTTAACTGATGAAAAGTTTTTTTGTGTGTGTGGATACTCCCGTGTGTTTTTCAATGTGAGTTCATCACTTGAGGGGGACCGACACAAGTTTTTTTTTCTTTAACTATCTAAAAGTTTTTTTGTGTGTCAGCCTCTCCATTGCACAATTTTGCACTATTCGAGGGGGAGCAAGTTTTCCCCATTCTTAGTTTGAGGGGGAGCGACAGATCATTCTTTCAAAATCATAAGGGTTTAAATTTTCTTTGCGTGTCAAAGTGTCCGGACATGGGTCAACCCGGATAACTTTCCGGACCGGATGTGTATCCGGGTAAACCCATCCGGTATCTTGGGCCAACATAAATAGCTTCCGGGTTCTTTCATCGTAATTCATCCGGAAACATCTACTCTAAACCCTAAACCACTCGCTTCTCTCTCTCTCGGTCTCACTCACAAACCTCCACTATCGCTCGTATCTAGCTCCAATAATCAGGTATGTTCCTCTTTTCTACATCTCGACTTCATTTACTCTCGTCTAATGCCTTACATCACTCCTCTCGACCACAGATTTGGTCGCTTGAATAAGTCTGATAACCTTTTGGGGTTTCTTCGATTTCATAACTATTCGGTGGTGTATAGGTAGTCTTTGTTAAGTTTGTATGCTTATTTGAGTCAATCGACACTGCTTGATTAGTTTAGTACTTGTTTGGGACTGTCCTTTATTCGAGGGATTGATTTGGGTTTCGTTCGGACACATTGTTCGTGTCCGGACACGTTCAAGGTTAAGATGTTTTGTCCGGAAAGTCTCAAGCTTTAGATACTTTGTCCGGTAACACTCGACATCCGGAAAACCTAGTTGTCCGGAAACCTCAGGGTTTCCGGTAAGTTCAACTACCGGATTGTTGAGGTGTTCGGTAAACTAGATGTACGGTAACTCTTGTCTCATCCGGGAACCAATGTTGTCCGGATTGTCCATTTTATCCGGAAATGTTCATTTCATCCGGAATCCTTTGTGGTCCGGACACCTTTTGTCCGGATAGTATCATGTGTCCAGAAAGTCTTGTATGTCTTTATGTTGTCCGGACACCTATGTGACTTTTATTCCAGTACCTGTCTTTCTCACTGCCAGTCCTCAATCTGCCTCAGATTGAGCCATTTACTGCAAAGGTACGCGCCTGAAATTGTTTATTCGTCTTGTTTCCTAACTCTGGTTCTTTTACAGATATTCCATGGTGGATCAACAGCAGCAACAACATCCAGAAGAATAAATTCCTCAAGAGGAATTTATAGATGAAGACGCTGATAACTCTTTGGTCGAGCCTGATCATGGCACTGAGATAGAGCCCAACAACCACCACTTGGACGCCGCTGAGTTCCGGCCACAACCACAACACCGTGTGATTGTGGATATTCTATTGCGTCACCCTCTCCATGAGGCCCTCACTGCCATAGTCGACGTCCCCATGCTATACGTCTATCAAGTATGGTTGTCTGCCGAAGTCATTACGGCAGGAAATTCCCAGACAATCACGGCGCAGATCGACAACCAACCGTTCACGCTAACACCTGAGTCCTTCCAACGTCTACTCTCTCTTCCAGAAGCCACCGGTGGAGGACACCAAGGCTATGACCCCGCGGTCAATGACACTACTCTTTGCGCTCAAGTCCGCACTCTCGGGTACAATCACGACCTCAACCGTCCTTCCGTGTTCAATAGAAAATACCTGGCCCCCATCTGGTACACACTGTTCACGATTCTGAGCAGGTGTCTTTCATCCAGATGGAAGGGCATCGACCAGTGCACCTGCGACTTCTTAAGATTGTTTCATGCCGTGTGCTACAACCGACACGTAGACTTCGTGATGATGATCTGGCGCGAACTGGTCCAAGCTATTCGACAGATTGGTGGATCCAAACAAAAGAAGTTCCTTCCGTACCCCCGTTTCTTTTCCTTGGCTGTGCGTCAACATATGGACGTGAATCCAGCGATACCACGACGTCTTACCCATCCGGTATGTCCTCATCACCACTTGCAATATATGGTCATTCGCAACCCGTCCAACGCCATAGCCATGCCCATACCTGAAGCCCTACTGGCTCACGCGGATCCTGCTGCACCGGGTGTGGTAGCTTATAGGCAAGAGTTAGGGAATTCCATGGTCCAGCCAGCGCCGGAGGGACCTCCCCAGGGACTTAGACCTGAGCGACGTGAGCGTCCTAGGACGAGAGGAGGAAGGGCCCGGGAAGCAGGGGCTCCCGGGCGGGGTGTGATGAGAATTCATGGGAGGGGAACCGGAGTGAGCGGTGCATTGGATCTGCGTCCCAGTTCTAGCCACCAAGTTGAAGACGTGGAATCTGACTCCACAGATTCCGATACTGACCGTGCCATGCGCGCATCCCTAATACCTCACGGTATCGGACCAAACCCGGACTTTACCGAAGGAATACCACTTGACTCACCTACCACTTCTTCGCAACCTGCTATGGGAGATACAAGGAGACCCGAGAGAGTATTAGGTGCTGAGTTAGACCATGTGAGACGGAGGGAACTGCGTTCGAAAGCGAACCAGGAAAGATTAAGCCATAAAGATAACGAGGCTTCTGAGCGACCCCAACCGAGTGTCATCCGGGTAGCCACATATGCTATCTCGTCTCATCCGTTGGGACGGGGTATTGAAGGAACCAACGTGAACCCAACGGTGCAATTGCACAACCTCCTCATCCACTCATCCGTCTCTCAAAAGACGAGTGTTTCAACTTCACACGGGGATCAAGCACAACTTCTACCGGTCTCTGAATCGGAGAGTACTGGTATTGAAAATAGAGACCAGCAACCCCGGTCTCGCCTTCTTTCAATGCACTATTGAGTCTAGAGCCACTTGAAATATTACATTCTTCGGGTAGGACACAGGATGAGACTCACCAAATCGATGCTCTTCGTGACTCGATCGGAACTTCCGTAGTGTCCCCGCCTTTAAGCGGAACACGAGGATCGGAAGGAAATCCTACCACAGCTACCGAATTGCCAATTGTGAACGTAGGTGGCTCTGCCTCTAAGGTAGATGCCTCAACGGGTAATCTAAGTGATCCCAGAGTTATTTTGCCCGACTCTGTGTCAAAGGGATATCTGGACGGCGCCCTAAAGGCCGTCTGCGAGGCAATGGAGGAGTGCTTTACGACCGAGCTCAACAACCTGAAAAGTCTGATAAGAGGTAAAGAGAAGCTGGTCGAACCTGAAACTGTACCAACACTACCACCGGCTCCCGTTCAGCCTATTTATTCGGTGGATACCCTGAAGGCCATGCTTCTAGCTCAACTGCTCCAACAATCAGAAACCGATGCCTCTACCGAAGCAGACCTGATCTACATTCTGAAATCTCAGGTCACTGCTCCTTCGTCATCGATCACCACTCGGATGGATCACCTTGACTCGACTCTTAAGGACGTTCAACAAGCGCTCACAACGCTGTCCGAGAGAGTCCGATCACTCGAAGATACCTGCAAGAGACAAGCAGGCGGTCTAAAACGCAAGCACGATGACCAAGATGATCCTGATCACCATGAGGGGGAGAAAAGACAAAGACTAACCGAGACCGCTTCCCCGATCCTGACTGAAACAACAACTGTGATTCAACAGGAACCCTCAACTGCGGCAACGACAACCGAAGATGCACCCGAAGCCGAGTTGCCTTTAGCCGAGATGGTAATAGATATGGACATCTCCGATGATGAAGACCCGATGGTTGAAGAGCCTGAGGGAACAACACAGGAACTGGTTACTTTTGACTCATCAAACACACCGATACTGGATTTGATTGATCCAGACTGCGAGACCAACCCGGAGACCGAAGATGCATGGTATGAAAAAGCCGCCAGTGCTGCAAATCTCCAGGTTAATTTGGTCTTCCCTACTGATGAAGACGACAACGTAGACTACGACCAGTTTCTGCTCCAAAATTTGTATGGTACTCCCGTTCACTCAACTCAAGCCGCCGAAACTTCTGCAAGACCCGAAACTACAACTGCCGACATTCTGACATGTCCTCAACAACAACCGACAGCGTCTGATCTTCCTCCTCCTCAACAGCAACAAATCCGTTGGGAGAAGATCACAATATTCATCCCTCACCTGGAGGAATCCCTGAAAAGGTTGTTTGTTCACAAGTTATGCAACATCGAACCTACCTTTTGTCTTGGTATCTACAGTTCCAACCCAGAATACCAACGCCGGTACATAAGCGTAGTGAAGCGGTGTCTGCCAGTTAGCCAAGTCCGAACCAAGCATCAGATCACCGAAGTGCTCAACATCCAGTCATGCCGTATTATGAAAGTCGCTTATCCTGTATTCACCGTCCGACGCGAAGATGGGAATGAATGGAGATTTTCTGAAGCCGACTTCAAGCACCTCCGACCGTTCGACTTCTATGTTATCCTGAAAGACCTCCGTATAAGAACTATCCGACCGCTTCCTGTAACTAAAGCGCTCGAAGCTGTTCGTCGATTCCTTGTCCGTACCATCATGATGTCTTATCTCACGGACTTCCAAATGGCAATCGAGAACAGAGCCAAGAAGGTAAACCTGATAAAACCGAATCTGAAAGCGCCTGAACTGAAGATGTATACCGAGAACGCACTGCTTCTGGAACCAGAATTTTGGATTGTCTACATCAACGATCAGAATGAAAAGAAATTTCTTCGCTTCAGTCAGGTCGACAGATTCTGCGATGTACTATCGCCGCACTACCCGAATGTTTGAGGTACACTTTGCGCTCCGTAAAAGATATGCCTACAACTGGCGCGAACTCGAACTTCAATACAAAGGGGGCGATTGTTAGGGTCAATATTTTGTTGTATAGAAGTTCAAGGGGCTACTTGTAATTCTTTATTTTGTGCTTATTTAGTGAACAGGCCGTGGGCTTGTTAACCACGGGCCCGTCATATATAATGATTTGTTTTAGTCTTGTTTAGGCTAAGTTATTCATTATTGCTTTCCTACACTTATTGTAATTCTCTCTCAATTGAAAGTAATAGGGATGACCAGTTGAAATCATAACGTCTGTATCTATTCATTGATTACATTATTGTTCGTTGCACGGATCTGGAACTATCACAAGTACCCAAAGAAACACCTTTTGGTGACGGGGGAGGCCCGTTTACATTGCACGTGACGGAACACAAAAGTGGGTCACCTACTATGCAATGAAAGAAACACGTGGATTACTCTCATAAACTGAGCTCAATCACTCCAGATCTATTACCCGCGAGACTTTGGAGCCCCTAATTTCAACCACTCCAGGTCTATACATTGGGTCACTCTAAATCCACCAAAACAAGCACATACGGAAATACACCTTACTGCCCATGAGACGAGGCCCGACCATATAGGCCCACGCCTTACTTATCATGGAACTCGATGCCCATTCCGTGCTACAATGAGAGAAACTAGCGTCTCAACATTGAAGGTAAAACTCAAGAGCCTATGGATCCATAACAACTAAGGTCAAAACATTACATGACTCAAAACGAATGAACTAGCGCATTCAAAACATGTAATTCTCAATAATTATAAATCATGACCAAGTTCTACGTTGAGCTATCAAAACTGGACAAATGTCCCTAAAACCCAACATAATCAGATACAGATCCACAAACTTAACTAATCAAAAGACCATTTGTTAAAATTCATAAAATGAAATAAAACGTAAATACCCCACGTGTAGGCGAAACATGCTCCATTAACGTAAATGACTCCACACGAGTTTAGGTTAATACTAATCATTTTCCAAAACTCCCATTATGGTGCATTTATACCAAAAGATTTATACACGTAAGATAAATCATTAAGATATATCAATACCTGACATTTACTCATCAAGGTCGGGAATGACCAATATCCAATGACTCACACGGTCGTATTTTCAAATTGTGTTATAACACAAACTATGCATATTTCCAACAAACACCAAAACACATTTTTACCAAATAACTTCCATTTATGCAATAATTCATCAAAACATTTTCATTTATGATTCATTTATCAAATTACCCAAAAATCCCAAATATGGGTATTTTACAATGTTTATAGTTAAGTACTTCAAATAATCAAAATCCACCAAATAACATTTTTGGCATGTACAATGTTTTCACAAATCAACTTGAACTCACCTTGCTAGACTTAGGCTAAATCTAGATTTTCCCCAATCTTGAGCTTCCTTGGTGAAGGCTTTAGATCCATAAACATCCATCACTAGAAATCCTGTTTAGGTCATAAACAACCTAAAATACACCAAGAGTAACTCCCCAAAATCAGATCCATACAAATCTTGTCAAGATCTAAAATCTCCAAAAATACCCAAAATAGGTCAAAACCTATAATATGAGAGATACATCAAGAGAGGTGTTCTATAAGGTTAAAATGAAAGGTTTTAACAATAACAAAGGTTTAGAAATGGTTAGAATGACTTACCAATGGGTTTCTAAGAAAACCCCAAAATATGGTCAACAATGGTGAGGAGATGATGAAGAAGATGAAGATAATGATCTTCCACCCACAAAACTTGAATATTTAGGTCTTAATCTTCTAGATGAACTTAAAGATTTTGATTTGGTGAAATGGGAGGGTTTGGATCGAGTTAGAAGAGAGGGGATAGGGTTTGGTGAAGAGAACAAATGAATAAGGAGGCTGAAAATTGGGTTTTATGAGGATCAGACCCGTGCCCGACCGGGTCCAGTCTTTCTCGACTGGGACATTCTAACCTACAGATAAAGCAATATCTGTCTTGCTAGACTAGGTCCATTCGGTCTCGACTAGGTGGCGGTCGAGAAGGGCAGAAAATGATATTCTCATCCAATTTCTTAACCATTTCCATAACCATTTACATCTAATCCATAATTTACTTATTAAGACTATAATAATGACAAAATTTGCATATGACTTAGAATCTTACTTAAATGGAATTTTCCGAGTGTTACACTTTGCCTTTTTCCACACACTCACTTTGTTCACTCAATGGAACATTTTTCCTGCCATTCATCTCATATTGAGGTATAAGGTGGACTCATTGGTCTCTTTTAAATTTTGGTGTCTATGGCACACTTTTATGCACAAGAGAAAGAGTGCATTTTCTCATGATGTTTAAACATTGCAAAAGGGAGCACTTTGCTCATGAAATACAAGTGAGGTTTGCCTTGTGGTGTGTAAGGCAAATCGTACCCCACCTCAAACATGAAATGGACAATATCCCCATTGTCAAGGAGGGTAATTGAAGGCAAAGGGATGTTTGGATATGTAGTGATGGCTTAAGTGGGGAAATTGCCCATGATTACTCAAACTTAACAGGTTAGTAAACTGTTGGGTGGGCTATGATGGCAATTTACTCTTTAAGGGAACAAAACATTAGATTACCGTGGCTATAAGATCAAACCAAACATGCTAAAAATATTTTTGATGAAACTGATGTGCATGCATACAGATTATAAAGGAAACAAGTGCATGAAAATCAGTTCCTAATAACATTGAAACAAAAAAGCAAAGATGAGAATGGGAAGACCATAACTCATCTAACATACTAATGACTTAATGGTTTATTCCCAATATGTCAAGTGATAGTTTCAAGACTCAATGCAACAAAGAATCCAAACAGATCAGGCCCTTAAGCACTAATCATGGAATAAGACACATTAACATCTAGGATCATTAAAAAGATTTCAAGGCAGAAACCTCAAAATATAAAATAAAACATAAAATAAACTACAAAATAAGGGAGAGGATGGAAGAACCTGTCCTACTCAGAATGAGTAGGGGATGCTTGGATCTACATGATTGACTTTGGTGGAGGTAGAACTTTCAGGGGCTTCTGAGAACTGCCTTTCTTCCATGCTTTCTTCACTTGAGCCTTATGCTGCTCATATTCTATCTATTGCAACTTGTCCTTCTTCAAGGCTTCAACCTCTCCACTTAGCTTACCAACTTGTAGAGCCAACTTCTTGATCTTCTTTTTCACCACAATCTCCATGGCAGTGATCACAGGGTCAGCATCAAGGGCATTATTGGCATGATTATCACTGTACCTCATCAACCTTTGTAGAGTTTGCTTATCTATCACAATTATCTATCTTGATAATGTATCAGAATCTGATGTGGGGACCTTGGCTTTGGCTAACAGGTTATGGATGATGGAAGGGTAGGCTAGTCGACCATTAGTCCTATCTATGCTAGCCTTTATACATCCATAGATGAGTCTCCCCACATCAATAGGAGAGCATTCTGAGATACAATACAAAAGGTATACTCTCTCCATACATTGGTTGGTATCATGGCTTGTGGGGTGTAGGGCATGCCTCATAAAATAAAACCAAACACTGGCTTCAGCTTTCAAGAAACAGGTTCTGAGGGTTCTACATCTACCCTTCATAGTCCAGGTAGCTCCAGGGTGTGCTAGGGTTGTAAGGATTTCCTCTAGCTCGTCATCTATAGCACAATCCTGTAACGTATCAAACTCAGATTCCTCAGGTGGGGTGAGTCCTAACAGTTCATTAATTATTTCAGAGGAATAGGATACAGGGGTGTGTCTAACTTTGAGTTCCAGCCTAGAATTCACTTCCATTTCAGTGTAAAACTCCCTCACCAAGTCTTCATTAAACTTCTCAGGTACAACACACAATTTCTCCTATCCTAACTCTTTAACAATGACCTTAATTTGAGGATTGGCTAAAATAATTTAGGGTGTGAACCCTTTAGGGGTGTGACCAATCTTCTCAGCAAAATAAGGATACTTCTTATGGGCCTTTGGTGAACTAAACAGTGTAGTGGGATCAGAAGAAGATGGTACCTTTTTAGCCTTTTTTGATGTTGCAACACTACTGGAAGAGTGCTGTAGGATTACTTTGTTGGGGCTTTCCTCTTGATCTTTTCGTGCCTTTTGTCTTGTGATCCTCTGTGGGGTGCTATTGCCTTCACCCATATCATTTTCTTCTACTTCTGACCTCTTTCTCTTCTTTGAAATCTTTTTAGCAGTCTCCTTACCCTTTCCTTTGACTACCCTTGCTTTTGTGTTGGAAACAACCCTCAATTTGATTTTGAGGGATGGGTTTGTCTTCCTTCCTTTAGAGGGCTTTACCTTCTTGTTCTTTGACTTCTTCTCACTTGTCTACTTGGGGCTTTGTTCCTGTACATCATGGGCAGAAGGAGGAGGTGAAACATCCCTTGTATGGGTGATAACAACATCCCCCATTTCCAAGGCTTAAATGTTTTCATGATGTTGAGATTCATCATCAGAATTTTCCATCATGGGTTGTTCCATGAGAGTGCCAAGAGGGTCTAGAGTGTCCATAGAAAAGGGTTCATCAGGCAAGGAGTATGTAGTGGAAGTGTGGACAATGGGGTTGGTGGTTTCAACAGAAGGAGTTTCAACTTGAGTGTCTTGGGAGGGTTTCAAAGTGGCAACATGGGATTGAGTGGTTTTGCTAAAAGGGAATCTAACTGTGGAATAGACGGGATATCAGATTGCATATTAGATTGAGAGGCAGAAGTGGGTGTAATCACAGGGATTTCAGATATATTGATGGAAGATATAATTGGCAATTTTAGCAGGGATGGGAAGAACTTGGACCTTCCAGCGTTTAAAATGGCCAAACAGCCAGGAGGAATTCGGTTGAGCTTGGAAATTGAATGGGTTTCAGAGAATGGTGTGATTGTCATCATGGTGGATTTGAATGAAGAAGAGGCATCAGGGGTGGTTTTAGGTAGGCCCAAAGTTGAAGCAGTGGCCTCCATAGCCTCATTCAAATTTTTGCGCAGAAGTGCACTAACATATGAGTGAGGATTCGATGGGAAAGTAGTGACAAGGTTCACAGGCAAGGGTTTTGAAGAAGATGGATTTGTACCTTTGCTTTGATTGAGGTTGCATGTATCCTTAGTTGGTGAAGGAACCATTGATTCTACTGCCTCTACCAAAGCATCCAAGGGATTTGAACTTCCCACCTCAAACTTGGTCTTCTTCTTCGGTGGTGCATCATCAGGGTCAGAATCGTCAGAAAAAGCAATGGCAGGCCCTTCTTCTTTGGTCATGGGCTTCGTCTTCATTTTTCCTTGACTCCTGGTCAGTCTTTGTGCAGGTTTGAAAACATGGGCAGGGGTTGGTTCTTCATTTTGTGGTGCTAGGTTTAAGGGAATGGCATCGATGGGTGCTTCATTTAGGGTATTTAGGTTCGTATTGGTTTGGGGCTTTTTTGGTGTTGGATTTTCAGAAGGAAGTCCTCTCCTTCTTGCTTTTGATTTGATGATTTCCATGGAAGTAGGATGAACAGTGGTTAACAGAGATAATGAAGGGAAGACGATGATGGAGGAAAAATGAGGGAAATGATGGATTATAAAGCAAGGGAGGGGGATGACGGTTTTTGGAGAGGAAATAACTTCCTTTCTACAGTTTCTGTAAGCGATTGTTCTTGATGGAGTTTAACGTTGGTAACATAGGTGGCTTCTCGGAGAAAGAATGGTGTGTGGAGAAGAGGGTTTGCTAAGAAAGGAAGGTACGGGGAGGTCTTCCCAGGTTTGAACTTTGGATGGCTTAAGGTTGCAGAAAATAGTACAAAGAAGTGTACTTGGAAGAAGAAGGAGGTGATCAGAGTTAGTGGTGGATCCAATAACATCTGCCAAAAAGGATGATGATGTTCGCGTCATCATCACTGGTCTTTATGACCGTTGGAGGTGACCCAAGAGTCATCCACAAGTCACATGCCTGAGTATGGGCTTTTGATCGATGGGCCTGTTCTTCGCTATGCTTTCCTGAACACACTAAACATACGGGCCCAAGACTATGGACCATATTAATTCAGCAAAATTGGGACAAAGCCCAAAACAAAAATTACAGAAAATAACATAGCTGAAATTAAGTTCTAAAAATTAAAATTACACTAAAAATTAATTAAATTATTTTTTTATTTATTTTAATATATATATATATATATTTATTTATTTATTTTTATTTTTAAGGATTTGGGACAACAACCATGGGAGGTTGTTGTAGGATTTCGGTAGGATCAAAGAACGACTTAACTCTATGCCTATTTACCTTGAAAGTAGTACTCCTCTTCGGATCAATTAACTCAATCACTCCGTATGGATATACTTTAGCAATGCTATAGGGTCCAATCCATCTTGAATTCAGTTTTCAAAAGAATCTTTTTGTCATGCCATTTCTTAGTGTTTTCTTTATATAGTTTAGCATTTTCATAGGAAAAATTCCTATGTTCTTCCATTTATAGAGTTGAAGTGTTCTTTTCTTTCCAACCTCATCCAAGCTCGTATTGAGTTCTTTTATGGCCCAATAAGCTTTATGCTCTAACTCTACTGGCAAATGACAAGCCTTTCCAAAAACCAACTTGTAAGGGGACATTCCTATAGGGGTTTTGAAAGCAGTCCGATAGGCCCATAAGGCATCATCCAATTTGGAGGCCCAGTCTTTTCGGTGTGGTTTGACCACTTTAGCTAAAAATCCTTTTATCTCTCTATTGGACAACTCAGCCAAACCATTGGTTTGAGGATGGTAAGCAGTTTCCACCCTGTGCTGAATGTTGTATTTTTCAAGAATTTCCTCTAACAAGTTGTTTATGAAATGGGTGCCTTCATCACTTATTAAGGCACGAGGTGTACCAAATCTTGTAAAAATTTGTTTTTGAGAAAAAATTGACAACTGTGCGGGCATCATTGGAATGGCAAGCCAAATATAGGAACAATTATTGAAGAGTGGAAAAGGTCCCATAAAGTCTATGCCCCAAACATCAAATAATTCTACTTCTAGAATTCCATTTAAAGGCATTTCATTTCTCTAAGAGATATTCCTACTCCTCTAACACTCATCACAACTTTTTACAAAGTTATGAGCATCGTTGTACAAAGTAGGCCAAAACAAACCAGATTATAAAACCTTTTCTGTTGTGCTACTTCCTCCAAAATGTCCTCCACATGGTCCTGCATGGCAGTGCTGTAGGACTGATGTCATTTCTTTCTGTGGTATGTATCTTCTGATCATCTGATCTGCATAAATTTTAAACAAAAATGGGTCATCCCATAAGTACCTCTTACAATCGTAAATGAGATTTTTCGTTTGTTGTTTATTCAACTCCTTAGGAATGATTCCACAAGCCAAATAGTTTACAATATCTGCAAACCGAGGGATTTGGGAATCTTGCACAACCAAAATCCTCTCATCAGGAAAAGATTCACAAATCTCACTATTATATATAGGTTGTCTTGTTTCTCTAACCAAGACAAATGATCAGCAACTTGATTATCCACACCTTTCCTATCAATGATTTCCAAATCAAACTCTTGTAACAACAAGACCCACCTTATCAGCCTAGGTTTTGCATCCTTTTTAGAAATCAAGTACTTGATTGCATATGATCTTTGTGAATAGTTACTTTTGTACCAATCAAGTATGATATGTATTTTTCAAAAGGAAAAAACCACAACTAATAATTCTTTTTCAGTAGTGGTGTAACTGATTTGAGCATCATTGAGAGTTTCACTAGAATAGTAAATAGGATGGTATATTTTAATTTTCTTTTGACCCAAAACTGCCATAATTTCTAAAGGTTGGGACACATAATTCTTCTCTTGCATCACACATAATTTCTAAAGGTTGGGACCAATCCGGTGCTATTTCTACAATCTTCATTAAAATTAAACACTTGGTCTTTCTATAGCAATAGACAAAGAGGTTTTGAAATTTTAGAAAAATCTTTTATGAACCTCCTATAAAAACCTGCATGGCCCAAAAAACTCCTGATCCCTTTGACTATTGTTGGTTCAGGCAATTTCTCAATTATTTCCAATATGGTCTTATCAACTTCTATGCCTCTTTTGGAAATGAGATGTCCTAACACAATGCCTTCTTTGACCATAAAATGACACTTTTCCTAGTTTAAAACCAAGTCTGTTTCTTCACATCTTTTAAGACTCTTTTCTAGGCTTTGTAAACACATATCATATGATATACCATAAATTGAAAAGTCATCCATGAAAATTTCCATGGAGGTTTCCAACATGTCAGAAAAAATAGACATCATACATCTTTGGAAACTGGCAAGAGCA